>CM062293.1:63467901-64962629 GCA_031216915.1 Pictodentalium vernedei
ACACAATATGTCCATTAGCTGTGAAGAGTGGTGAACACTGAGTAACCCGAATGATCAACACGCTATATGAGCCTCATGACTTGGATGACAAATACAGACATATTTTATATGTACATTAACCTCTAAAATGGGGATTTCTGCAATATAGTCTGAAAAACCTAAACCGAACCGAAAACCGAGTTTTTGTACAAAACCGAACCGAAATGCAAATTTCAAAACCACCCAGCTCTATTAGTGGATCACTCAGTCGTGAATGATCGCGTTGGATTAAAAGTGATTGTTTGATTTATGAACCTAGTCCACAGTCATGTAGGTATGGGCAATGTTTAGCATCCGGAAGAATATCACCTGTGAAGTCTGCTGTTTAATACTGAAAATGAAAGTAGGAAGTACAAACCCCTTCCGATTTGGGGAAGTTTTTTCAAGAACTGAAACGGAAACAAAAACCAAACACGAAGTTCACCAGCTGAACAAAAGTTAAAGTTTATGGTGTTTGGTGTCATTTTGAAGGTTAGAATATAGGCAATCTAATTATAAAAAAGTCCAGACCAATCAGACACGAAAAGAAGAAATAAACTTCGATCCGCGTGCCTCGGTCAACTACCCATTAGTGGATCACGCACTGCAGAAAGCGAGGAAACGCGGCAAACTCAATTTTGTTTATTGTGATGACATATGAAACGAATTATTTGCATGTGTTGTTTCGGATAGTGCAAATATGTCAACCACATGATCATTTCCACATTCTCATCGAAATTTGCTAATAATTTTTTTTTTCAAATGTAGTGTTCCGAGCTATAAGAAAGTTAAGAAAAAAAACAAATAAAATACATGTAACTGATCGAATTCACTCGGCGACCATACGAATTCTTGAGCAACTTGCAGTGAAAGTCTAGGCCTACCACTCGGTATTTTGTGTTTTAAAAGTAGTTAGCGTTCCAAATGCTAGCTGACAAACTTCGAGTGCTGTGTTTCGATTTCAGTTTGTGCAGAAAAACTAAAATATATCCCCACGACTCACTAGCAGTTACACTAATATAAGGGCTTGCCGCCGATTCCCCACGATTATCGGAAGAGAACGCACATTGATCCTTTATCCAACAAAGCGGTAGAAAACGCCCAGAAAGTTCACACAAATTGGGCTCCTAAAATCTGAAATATATTGAATGTTGCATATTACAACCATGGAAATATGGATATCATTGGAGCTCACCGAGCCGGTCCAATGATATCCACATTTGCATGATTTCATTGAGAGATACCTATCAAATCTCCAAAGATCAGTAGGGGAATTAGAGAGATGGGGGGAGGGGGGGGGGGAACACCCAATGCCGACCTCAACTATTTTCTGACATACACTGGAACAAACTGATTATAAGCATAAATCACAAACCTCTTCACCCAACTCAGCTTTTCCAAACGGAATTCGACATTTTGTGAATATTGTCTTTTCAGTAAAACTATGTAAATTCAGCAAAACATGATATTTTTAACCAGGATGTTGCGACTTTCAAGTTTAAAGACCAATGGTGGCTCACCCGTTGGGGAGTACCCTGGACAAGTCTGGGGGGTGCAAAATGTGAGAAGCTACATGGAGCCAATCGACTCCCGGAGCCCACTGCCTTTTAATTTAGGGGCCTACCTGGTCACTGATTAGGCTAGCCGGAGCAGATTTTGCCAGGAATACTGGCAAGATCCGCTCCGGTTAGCCTAATCAGTGACCAGGTATATGGCAGCCCTACTGAAAATGCGACATCGCTTCGGCAGCGTGGTCTCTCTTTGCATTTTATATACTTCTATTATCACGTTTCATCTCTCTCCCCTCCTGCCCTCTCCCTCTTTCTCTCTCTCTCTCCTTGCCTCTTTCTCTTTTAGAGGGGCACAGCTCAATTTGTCTGCTCGACAAGTTTGTCCAACCTGAATTTGCTGAAAACTGGAACTTGCGGCACATTGTTAGGTAGCCCCAAGGCTGTTGCGATGACCAGCTATTGAACTCACTATTTGACCTAAAACACAAAGAACCTCACCTCCATCACCATCAGCATGAGGAAAACGATTTGACAAAGAGAGTGAGTGCGCAGTAATTGGGGGCTTGCTGTAAATGATGTTCCATGTGTGATCTGGAGGATGGGGCTACAACCCCCAAATTATATAAAAGTACATTTGCACATTTCTGACTGGCCAGGTCCGACCAATGAGGTGGTGTAGCCCCTCCTCAGAAGTGTCCGACAGCGTTTAAAAATATGACCAGTTTCGTCAGATGACGTCTCTGATGGACACCGCCGTTGTTTGTCGATAGATCAATGATATGTCACAGATCGCCATCCTGTTGCAATTAAAAGTTTTGGATATGACATTCATTAAGTTCTGGCATTTTCGGCTAATACTCGCAGAACAGGGGTGGTGCCGAAACATTTTTAACAAAGGGACTCATGACGCGAAAGGGAATCTGCGTTAGCACCAGGGGTGAGAGCACCTCCACCCCTGTACACCCCCGTTGTTGGTGCCACCAGCCTCCATTTAGGATTTTCAGGCCCTCGCGACTAGTGAGTTGTACGCCTCGAATTGTTGAATTGCACAGGATACATATCTGATCAAACATGACGACGCACAACACTTTGCGCCATCGTCCAACTCCCCCCCCCCCCCCCCCCCCCATCTCTAAATATCAATAAATTGGGAACCCAGGAATATACGCATAGGTTGTGTGAATGTATCCTGAACACGTACATATATTTTTATACTTAGATACCCGAGTATTGCCTGCTAGTGACTTCATATTCAATCCTACAGCGTGTCGTTTTCGTCAAATGTTGACAAAAATGGCCCGTACGCCTCAAACACTTTAACTACCTAATTTCTTTTTACCCTGCATGTAGATAAGGTGTAGAAGATCTTGTAACCTGAACTACAGCAAACAATTTGCTAAATTAGTTGAGAAAACACGCGAAAACCGAGTGTCTGGTTATTTTGTTGATTGCATGTAGTGACTGGTTGATTACTTAAGTGGTGTCCGGTTGATTGGTATTTGATAAATTCGTGGTGTACGGTTGATTGCATCTTTATGTATAATGATAACTGTCTATCGAACTATTTATCATCAAAAAACATGCCAAATTATATAAAAGTACATTTGCACATTTCTGACTGGCCATGTCCGACCAATGAGGTGGTGTAGCCCCTCCTCACAAGTGTCCGACAGCGTTTAAAAATATGACCAGTTTCGTCAGATGACGTCTCTGATGGACATCGCCGGTGTTTGTCGATAGATCGATGATATGTCACAGATCGCCATCCTGTTGCAATTAAAAGTTTTGGATATGACATTCATTAAGTTCTGGCATTTCGCCTAATACTCGCAGAACAGGGGTGGTGCCGAAACATTTTTAACACAGGGACTCATGACACGAAAGGGAATCTGTGTTAGCACCAGGGGTGAGAGCACCTCCACCCTTGTACACCCCCGTTGTTGGTGCCACCAGCCTCCATTTAGGATTTTCAGGCCCTCGCGACTAGTGAGTTGTACGCCTCGAATTGTTGAATTGCACAGGATACATATCTGATCAAACATGACGACGCACAACACTTTGCGCCATCGTCCAACTCCCCCCCCCCACCCTATCTTTAAATATCAATAAATTGGGAACCCAGGAATATACGCATAGGTTGTGTGAATGTATCCTGAACACGTACATATATTTTTTATACTTAGATACCCAAGTATTGCCTGCTAGTGACTTCATATTCAATCCATCAGCGGGTCGTTTTCGTCAAATGTTGACAAAAATGGCCCGTACGCCTCAAACACTTTAACTACCTAATTTCTTATTACCCTGCATGTAGATAAGGTGTAGAAGATCTTATAACCTGAACTACAGCAAACAATTTGCTAAATTATTTGAGAAAGCACGCGAAAACCGAGTGTCCGGTTATTTTGTTGATTGCATGTAGTGACCGGTTGATAACTTAAGTGGTGTCCGGTTGATTGGTATTTGATAAATTCGTGGTGTACGGTTGATTGCATCTTTAGGTATAATGATAACTGTCTATCGAACTATTTATCATAAAAAAACATGCCAAATTATATAAAAGTACATTTGCACATTTGTCTGTAGCATCAACGGTAATATAATGCAAAGTGAATTACTGTCTATGACGCGCAGGTAATCATGGTCATGATGTAACTACACAATAAATTACTATCAGCAAAATGTATGCAAGTTTATTTTGATTTGCTAATGAAGGTTAGCGCAACTCGGGACTTGTTTTACTTGAATATATTTCTCACAGTGAGACATATGCACAGCCCCAAACTACCAGGAAAGTCGTCGCCATGGGACGGTTGATCTGAGGGATTTGAGCCTGGAGTTTCTTCACTGACAGAATTTAATGACTTTCCCACTCAAGGTCCAGAATTTTGTACGCTACAAGATGAACTGGAGAGCTAAAGGATTCAAAATGTTCTTACACTGTGTTATCAGGGTGTTGTAGACGATGTCGCACTGTTGATCACGTGACTAAAATGGCTACCACCCAGAGTATACTATTTCCCAATAGCTCAGCTGCCTTTTGCGCGATGTTGATGATCATGAGGTTGCTTTAGGAGTTTTTGAGGATGCCAAGTCGTTTTAGGATTTTTTCGAAACCTAAGATGGCCGCCAAATCCAAAGACAGTGGCTTTTTTGTCAGAGGAACAATATTGGATTTTATTTATTACAAAATCCAATATTGTAATATTTCCAATGTAAACTACTAAAAACAAACAAATTACTTGCTTCGGCCTTCTGGTTGGCGGGGATTCTGGCTGCTTATAGACATATTCAGTTAAAACTAGAAGTCCTGTCATGAAGTGTGCACTTATCTAGCCTTAATTGCGCGTAGGAATTTCGCGCAATTTCCATATCGAATGGCAACTAAATCACGGTAGATTATCCTGCCTATCCATAGCAAGCACAGACACAGTTTCAGCCATTGGACCTCCGGGTTACCCGGAGGTCCATTGGATGAAACAGTGCTTGTGCTCAGGCCATATTACAGAATTTGATAGCCATACTACGCAACAAAGCACGCAGATCAACGTGCTATTTGCACGCAATTCATGACAGGACTTCTAGTTTTAACTGTATTGCTCATCACTACACAATCGCCTTCATGCCCATGAAAAACATTAAATAGTTGGCGATTTCTGGCGGTTTCTCATACCCGTACCCCTACACTCCGGGATGAGGCCACCCCTATGAAGCTGTCCTATTTGGGACTCAGTCCCTCGGGTGATATCATGCACCCGCACCATTATTTGTGTTCCAATGACCCTACAAGCTGTCCTATTCAGTTTGAGAGGCATGCCCCTCGCCCACATGATCTGCGCCCATAGGGGCATCCTGAGGGGCCGAACCTGAATTCAGGGCTCGGCTCAAGTGATAGGATACCCCCATGGGCGCAGATCATGGGGGCGGGGGGCATGCCTCCCAAATTTCTCTAGAGGGGGATACCAACTATATTTTACCGGCTATACAATCTAACCCTGAGTTAATATCATTGTACAAATGGCTCAAATGCAAGGAAATTGCATCTTTTCCACTTGGAAATTGAACATTTTCTCACGCTGGGTCGAACTATGGTCGGCCCTGCCTGTCCTAGGACCCTATACCCCCCCCCCCCCCCCAATACATTTTCGTTCCAACGCCCCTGGCTTTCACGCGATGCACATCTCATGGATTTGACTCAGTTCTAGTTTTTGTTTCACACGCTCGTTAACCTCAAGATAAGTATCTTGGTTGAACTCATCACAAAGTTTAATATTACCCGCACATTTCACGACGCTCAGATGTAGCACGAAGCCCAAAATGAATTGTGAAATAAAAGTTGTTATTACACACACATAGTGGTATCTTACACGATCACACAGGTTTTTGAGCTGTATGGTAATTTTTGCCAAAAAGGTCAAGTGCGATCCGATAAAAAGTGCCTAAAGCGCGTGCAGCGTTCTTTTATGGTATGCCTAAATACCACAGGTCACCACGGGTTACCGCAAGCTACCACATGTCTTCAGAAAATCATCTTTTTATTTTTATTTGGCTGCTAAACGGTCAGTCACAATATTTTGGGTTGGTTCTAAACTTATTCAAGTTAAGAAACATGCTAATCTGGTCGCTTTTGCAGGGTAGTTTAAACTAGTTTTACCGCAAGTCAGTTAGGCATGAGAACTGACCTACGGTGAAATTTTCCAGCAAAGTCGACCAGATGAGAATTATTCTTAACTTGAATAAGTTTAGAATCAACACAAAACAATGTAAATGATCGTTCACTAGCCAATAAATTTCAAAAAACTTATTTTCTGGTGCCCTGTGGTGGCCTGCTGTAACTTGTGGTGATCTGCAGTTTTTAAGTATACCGTTTGTTTACACAAAGTTTTAAATTTACAATGAGAATCCGCTTCTGCAATATTTGAACCTCCGAATGGATGACAGCAAGGATGGTTGCTTAAAGGGGAACTGGATTACAACAACACGTCTGTGGTTTATTGTTAACACACCCCTAATCTCCAAGACCATCCAATTGACACTTTACTTTGCGAAGCGTGATGGCTTTTTAAAGGATCGCGTTTTTGTGTCAGGGTTGAAGACTGGTTCTCCCGCATTTCGTGACGATATCACTTTGTCAAATTGTCAGCATGGAAAATGTCCATTTCGCCCACAATCAATTTAAATTCATTTTCTACGAGTTACTGATTGTGAGTAATAAATATAGAACCACACATATGTTTGAATGAGTTAACGATTACTGCACTCGATCGCATCGCGAATGGATACCACACGAGCCTCACGGCTCTCGTGGTATCCTTACGCGACGCTTTCTCGTGCAGTAATTGACCCTTTGCATAGTACAGAATTATCATTCTTGGCGTCAGGTATGTCTTCCACATAACTTCGCATTCTTCGATAAAAACAGAGATACTGTCTCTCAAATTCAAAATTGACTAATGAATCGATTTTGAGGACAGTTTATGTTATAAAAAGGTGGGTATGTACATGTATTTATTTTTTAACCCTTTACCTAACGGAACGGTAAAATCCGGCCAACGCTATGCATAAAAATCGCCTTTCATTTTTTTGATATTTTCATTTTTTGCTTCCAAACATAGGTTATGACCCCCCTCATTGGAATGGGCACGTCGCCCTCGTTCCAATAAGGGGTCACAACCTATGTTTTGGAAGCAAAAAATGAAAATATTTAGTTATACAAATATTTTTAGCTCACCTGAGCGAAGCTCAAGGGGAGCTTTACTAATCACTTTCTGTCCGTCGTCCGTCCGGCGTTAACTTTACATTATCGACTTCTCCTCCTAAACCACTAGCCCAATTTTATTCAAATGTTAGCTAAATGTTTATTACCTAATGCCAATTCAGATTTGTTCAAATGAAGTTGCCCCTCCTCCTGGGTGGTGCCACGCCCCCAAGGGGCACCAAAATCTTTGTAAATCTTCTTCTCATGAACCAGCAGTAGCAGAGACTTGATATATGGTGTGCAGCTTCCTTTTGAGGTGTAGACTCAGATTTGTTCAAGAGAAGTTTGTGGGGCTATACTTGGCGTCGTTATGGGAGGGGCAAAATTTTTTGCCCCGCCAAAAATTTCTATTTTCCAAACCAAGAGGCTGATTTGAACCAAATTTTATGTGAGGGCTTATTGGGTCATGAGTACTTGATTTATGCAAAAAAAAAATTTTCCGCAGCCCCGTGGGAACCGCAGGAGCTAAAAATAGAAAAAATTTGAAACGCCCATATCTCCAAAACTGCACGGCATTGAGAATTTTTATTTGGTGTGCAGCTTCCTTAGGACCAACAGAAAGGATTGGTAAAAAAAAATTGCCATCGGTTTTATCATAGGGTACAGTTTCGGGACTTTGAACTATGGTCACAATATTTTGGGTTGGTTCTAAACTTATTCAAGTTAAGAAACATGCTAATCTGGTCGCTTTTGCGGGGTAGTTTAAACTAGTTTTACCGCAAGTCAGTTAGGCATGAGAACTGACCTACGGTGAAATTTTCCAGCAAAGTCGACCAGATGAGAATTATTCTTAACTTGAATAAGTTTAGAATCAACACAAAACAATGTAAATGATCGTTCACTAGCCAATAAATTTCAAAAAACTTATTTTCAGGTGCCCTGTGGTGGCCTGCTGTAACTTGTGGTGATCTGCAGTTTTTAAGTATACCGTTTGTTTACACAAAGTTTTAAATTTACAATGAGAATCCGCTTCTGCAATATTTGAACCTCCGAATGGATGACAGCAAGGATGGTTGCTTAAAGGGGAACTGGATTACAACAACACGTCTGTGGTTTATTGTTAACACACCCCTAATCTCCAAGACCATCCAATTGACACTTTACTTTGCGAAGCGTGATGGCTTTTTAAAGGATCGCGTTTTTGTGTCAGGGTTGAAGACTGGTTCTCCCGCATTTCGTGACGATATCACTTTGTCAAATTGTCAGCATGGAAAATGTCCATTTCGCCCACAATCAATTTAAATTCATTTTCTACGAGTAACTGATTGTGAGTAATAAATATAGAACCACACATATGTTTGAATGAGTTAACGATTACTGCACTCGATCGCATCGCGAATGGATACCACACGAGCCTCACGGCTCTCGTGGTATCCTTACGCGACGCTTTCTCGTGCAGTAATTGACCCTTTGCATAGTACAGAATTATCGTTCTTGGCGTCAGGTATGTCTTCCACATAACTTCGCATTCTTCGATAAAAACAGAGATACTGTCTCTCAAATTCAAAATTGACTAATGAATCGATTTTGAGGACAGTTTATGTTATAAAAAGGTGGGTATGTACATGTATTTATTTTTTAACCCTTTACCTAACGTAACGGTAAAATCCGGCCAACGCTATGCATAAAAATCGCCTTTCATTTTTTTGATATTTTCATTTTTTGCTTCCAAACATAGGTTATGACCCCCCTCATTGGAACGGGCACGTCGCCCTCGTTCCAATAAGGGGTCACAACCTATGTTTTGGAAGCAAAAAATGAAAATATTTAGTTATACAAATATTTTTAGCTCACCTGAGCGAAGCTCAAGGGGAGCTTTACTAATCACTTTCTGTCCGTCGTCCGTCCGGCGTTAACTTTACATTATCGACTTCTCCTCCTAAACCACTAGCCCAATTTTATTCAAATGTTGGCTAAATGTTTATTACCTAATGCCAATTCAGATTTGTTCAAATGAAGTTGCCCCTCCTCCTGGGTGGTGCCACGCCCCCAAGGGGCACCAAAATCTTTGTAAATCTTCTTCTCATGAACCAGCAGTAGCAGAGACTTGATATATGGTGTGCAGCTTCCTTTTGAGGTGTAGACTCAGATTTGTTCAAGAGAAGTTTGTGGGGCTATACTTGGCGTCGTTATGGGAGGGGCAAAATTTTTTGCCCCGCCAAAAATTTCTATTTTCCAAACCGAGAGGCTGATTTGAACCAAATTTTATGTGAGGGCTTATTGGGTCATGAGTACTTGATTTATGCAAAAAAAAAATTTTCCGCAGCCCCGTGGGAACCGCAGGAGCTAAAAATAGAAAAAATTTGAAACGCCCATATCTCCAAAACTGCACGGCATTGAGAATTTTTATTTGGTGTGCAGCTTCCTTAGGACCAACAGAAAGGATTGGTAAAAAAAAATTGCCACCGGTTTTATCATAGGGTACAGTTTCGGGACTTTGAAAAAGTGCTGAGTCAGCACTTTTTAACACTGTAGGCCAGGGACCAGCCCTGAGGGCGACTAGGGCGATTAAGTCGCCCTTCTAAGCTCAAAGTCGCATAGAAAAATAGTCGGGGCGATTACAAGTCGCCCTCTAAAAATTGGCCAAAATGAGAAAAGGCTGAACTGAGTGATGCGAGGTTTACATGAAAACTCGAATGTGCTCGAGTGTGATAAATGGGCATTTTAATTCGTCAAATAAACGTCCATTTATTTGAAATCACACGACAAGCAATTGTCCATTGTCGCTTTTGGCGGATTTTTTTATTTCTATTTTGTTACGTTCTAGTTGGAGCTTCAAGTGTCGAAACGAAAATAGGTGACTTACGCGACTCAACAAAACAACCCAGTTTGAAAGTAGGTTACGTCGCTTAAGATGCCGAAAATGTATACACAACGGACGTATTTTATAACACATTATTTTCATTTCGATTTGCTAACGACTGTTAACTGTTGGGCTGTCTATTCCCAGAAAAACACGAATGGAATTGAAACACATGAAAAAAAGCTTTAGTGATGTCAAGAAAAGCTTTGTACAGGACACAAGTGTGCATGTGGTCGATCTTGAAAAAGGGTCCTCCTAAACATCGGAATGACATGAAATGATGCGGATTGATACCGGAATGCCATAAAAATGATGCGGAATGACATTTCCTTTACAAAATACTCGACCCCAGAATGTATTTTGTTTATTAACTAACAAAGTACCTCCCAAGCAACCTTCTTACATCTGGTCCTGTTCACACTTTCAGACTTAGGAAATTATTAGCTTAGTAGACTTTGTTGAAAGGCAACCACAGGAGGATGATGGGGGATTGGCACGAAGAAGAGGTGAGGGGTCATGAAGGAGAAGGTAGCAGTGGGGGATTTTCAGTCAATAATTACATTGTGATTTTTTAACCTGGCACAGATGCATCATAGACAACTGGACCTGGATTATTTGTACGTTAATGGAGGACCATAAATTGAAAATATGAAGGGGCGGCGGGGGTGGTACATGAATATTCTTAATTTTCCCCACTTGCCTATGAAGTCTCCCTACATGACTCTGCAGTCTCCCTATTTTTTCTGGAGGGAGACTTGAAGTCTCCCTAAAATTCACCCCTAGGCTGGTCCCTGCTGTAGGCAATGGGAAAAACATTAAAAAATCTTCTTCTCCAGATCCAGCAGGCAGAATCTTTTGATATTTGGTATGCAACATTGTAGGGTGGATCTGATTCAAGTTTGTTTAAATCAGCCCCCTGGGTTCATATTTGGGCTCGGTATAGGAGCCCGATTTCGAACTTAGTGCATTTCAGGCAAATTTCTTCAAAAATCTTCTTCTCCAGATCCAGCAGGCAGAATCTTTTGATATTTGGTATGCAACATTGTGGGGTGGATCTGATTCAAGTTTGTTCAAATCGGCCCCCTGGGTTTATATTTGGGCTCAGTATAGGAGCCCAAATTTGAACTTACTGCATTTCAGGCAAATTTCTTTGAAAATCTTCTTCTCCAGATCCAGCAGGCAGAATCTTTTGATATTTGGCATGCAACATTGTAGGGTGGATCTGATTCAAGTTTGTTCAAATCGGCTTCCTAGATTCATATTTGGGCTCACTATAGAAGCTCGAATTCGAACTTGGTGCATTTCAGGCAAATTTCTTAAAAAATTTTCTTCTCCAGATCCAGCAGGCAGAATCTTTTGATATTTGGTATGCAACATTGTGGGATGGATCTGATGCAAATTTGTTCAAATCGGCTCCCTAGATTCATATTTGGGCTTACTATAGAAGCTCGAATTCGAACTTAGTGCATTTCAAGCAAATTTCTTAAAAAATCATCTTCTCCAGATCCAGCAGGCAGAATCTTTTCATATTGGGTATGCAACATTGCGGGGTGGATCTGATTCAAGTTTGTTCAAATCGGCCCTCTGGATTCATATTTGGGCTCACTATAGAAGCTCGAATTCAAACTTAGTGCATTTCGGGCAAATTTCTTCAAAAATCTTCTTCTCCAGATCCAGCAGGCAGAATCTTTTGATATTTGGTATGCAACATTGCGGGGTGGATCGGATTCAAGTTTGTTCAAATCGGCCCCCTGGATTCATATTTGGGCTTAATATAGAAGCCCGAATTCGCACTTAGTGCATTTCGGGCAAATTTATTAAAAAATCTTCTTCTCCAGATCCAGCAGGCAGAATCTTTTGATATTTGGTATGCAACATTGTGGGGTGGATCTGATTCAAGTTTGTTCAAATCGGCTTCCTAGTTTCATATTTGGGCTCACTATAGAAGCTCGAATTCGAACTTAGTGCATTTCAGGCAAATTTCTTAAAAAATTTTCTTCTCCAGATCCAGCTTCAGAATCTTTTCATATTTGGTAAGCAACATTGTGGGGTGGATCTGATTCAAGTTTGTTCAAATTGGCCCCCTGGGTTTATATTTGGGCTCCGTATAGGAGCCCAAATTTTAACTTAGTGCATTTCAGGCATATTTCTTAAAAAATCTTCTTCTCCAGATCCAGCAGGCAGAATCTTTTGATATTTGGTATGCAACATTGTGGGGTGGATCTGACTCAAGTTTGTTTAAATCGGCCCCCTGGGTTTATATTTGGGCTCAGTATAGGAGCCCAAATTTGAACTTAGTGCATTTCAGGCAAATTTCTTTGAAAATCTTCTTCTCACGATCCAGCAGGCAGAATCTTCTGATATTGGGTATGCACCATGCTTAGGGGGGTGAGATTCAAGTTTGTTCAAGCCAAGTCCCTGGGTTCATATTTGGGCTCACTGTGGTAGCCCGAATTATAACTTAGTTCAAAATGAGGAATTTTCTTTAAAAATCTTCTTCAGATCCAGCAGTCGGAATGTTTTGATATTTGGTATGCAGCATCCTTAGGGGGTGAGATTCAAGTTTGTTCAAGCCATGTCCCTAGGTCCATATTTGGACTCACTGTGGGAGCTCGAATTGTAACTTAGTTCAAAATAAGGACTTTTCTTTTAAAATCTTCTTCTTCAGCCATGTCCCTAGGTCCATATTTGGACTCACTGAGGGAGCTCGAATTGTAACTTAGTTCAAAATGAGGACTTTTCTTTAAAAATCTTCTTCTTCAGATCCAGCAGTCGGAATGTTTTGATATTTGGTGTGCAGCATCCTTAGGGGGGTGAGATTCAAGTTTGTTAAAGCCAAGTCCCTGGGTTCATATATGGGCTCCCTGTGGGAGCCTGAATTATAACTTAGTTCAATATGAGGAATATTCTTTAAAAATCTTTTTTTTTTAGATCCACTGGTCAGAATCTTTGGATATTTGGTATAAGCTTTTCTTAGGAGGAGCAGATGCAACTTGTTGAAATCAATTCTCTGGGTTGATATTTAGTCTACCATGTCAGGTGAGCGCCCTCAGGCCCCTTGGGGCCTCTTGTTTCCAAGTGTCATCTGTACCTCACGATGGGTAAAGGGTTAAGAGACAGAAAGGTCAAACACAGAGACACAAAACTTCAGTTGGCGAAACGTTTGTCTGATTTGAACAAAAAGGGTTATCGCAATTGATCGAACGTAAAAAAGTGCGAACTGCATTATTCTAATGACTGAAGTGAGCAAGCAAACTCAGGATACCTGACGCCAAGAACGACAACTCTGTAATATGCAAGCAGCTAATTGTCAACTCACTCAAATGTGCAGGTCTATCTATAAACCACAGGGTAGTAATACATGTACAGTCAATCCTGTAAAACGTCTTTAAATGGAATGTCAGCATGTGATTCAATCACATGCTCACGTTCCATTTGCATTTGATTTGGAGGCTTTCTACCTTTATTACACCAGTGTATTATAAAAAAAATATTAATGGCTTTAACACACTGTATAATGGTGTGATTATGTGATAAAAAGTGTTTATGGGATTAAAATTACTGACATGAACTAAGTGTATTTGTCAATCAACCGGACACAAGTAAAACAATCAACCGGACATCGGCATGATTTAGAACTGCAATCAACCGGTCACTACATGCAATCAACAAAATAACCGGACACCCGGTTTTCGCATGTTTTCTCAACTAATTTAGCAAATTGTTCGCTGTAGTTCAGGTTATAAGATCTTCTACACCTTATCTACATGCAGGGTAAAAAGAAATTAGATAGTTAAAGTGTTTGAGGCGTACGAGCCATTTTTGTCAACATTTGACGAAAACGACCCGCTGATGGATTGAACATGAAGTCACTAGCAGGCAATACTCGGGTACCTAAGTATAAAAAATATATGTATGTGTTCAGGATACATTCACGCAACCTATGCATATATTCCTGGGTTCCCAATTTATTGATATTTAGAGAAATCTACGATAAATCGTACACTTACCACAATTTGATGTCGAAGAGAAAGGGCAATCAACCGGACACCGGCGCAGTCAACTAAATTTTCACGGTCACGCTTCCCCCCAGTGACACAAGACTAATCAATTAAGTCTTCCATCCATTATAGTTTTAAAAAAGGTTGGTGCCAGTCATGTAGAGGAAGAATTGTTCTTACCACAGAACACACTTGAAATTTAAAAAAAAAATAACAAGCAAAATAACAGGAAAAAGGAAAAATGTGCTCCGCTATTGGCACCTCGACTGTATGTTACCCCAAATTTCAACCAAAATGTACACTGCCAAAACTCACAATTGAAACAATTCGGATGTTGATGTTTTGTATCTGTTGGATCATGGCTATGTGATTAAAACATCAGTGATAAATGAAGACAACAAAAAGTGATTTTGAAGTGAAAAAAATGACTTTTAATTATTGAATTTGAAAAAAACAGCTACAGATGAATACATGGGAAATATCACTGAAATAGTTAAACCAGAATATTCATGGAACATTCATCTAGTGGCAATTACCAACCAAATAATTTTCAAACCCCAGAAAAGTATTTTAAAATTGGAACAGAAAATGGTAAATTATCTACATGTTTCACAAAAGATACAGATGGACATCCTTAAAATCCTAAGACACTTAACCATTACACATGTACAGAGTAATTGTAACTGGTCAGCATGGCCAAACAATAACAAACATGTATGATTACAGAAGAATTGATTACCACTTGATACTCAGCAATGGAAAGGAGTTTTCCTTCCAAACATGAGACAATCTGATTATCCAACATAGGTTGAGTGCTTTTTTCACCTTTCACTCAGTACCATTCATGCAAAATTGGTTATCTTTCCTTTTTTTTTTTGTTTTCAAAAGTTAACTGATTAGAACTAGCAAGTAAAGTTCATTTTAACAGTTACATTCATGAGAAATTTTTCTCATTTTATATTGAATGTTCTCTCTTCCCCTTCTACCAACATGTCTGAATCAAAACAAAATATTCTGAAAAAACATTGCATTTCAGTCACAACTGTACCATTTTTTTTAGAATTTAGGAGGTTCTACTTTGGGCATTTGTTCACAGTGAAGCAAAACATATAATTTGATCTTTTCATTTTTAAAATTATTTAGATATTTTTAAAAATTATTTGGTTGGTAATTGCCACCAGATGGATGTTCACTTATTATTTTGGTTTAACTATTTCAGTGATATTTCCCACGTATTCAGCTGTAGCTGTTTTTTTCAAATTGGAGAATTAAAAGTCATTTTTTCTCTTCAAAATCCATTTTTGGTCTTTACATGTATCATTGATGTGTTAATCAAATAGCCGTGATCCAACAGACACGAAACATCAGCATCCAAAATGCTTCAATTGTGTGTTTTGGCACTGTGCTTTTTGGTTAAAATTTGGAGTATTAGTAACATAGTCCTTATGTGATCTGAAGGTAGTGGCTACCCATCTACGTTCAGATTCTTCCCATTCAAATCTGTGGTAAAATTCCCCAACTAGTTTTTATGGGAACTCGAAAATAGGAATATATATCAAGCTTTCACCCTTATTACCGGCTGCATTTGATAGTAGTACAGCAATCTGAACGCAGTGGCTTCCCCTCTACGTTCAGATTCCTCCCATTCAATTCTGTAGAAAAATTCCCAATCACGTTTTTATGGCAGCTCAAAATTTGAAAATAGGAATATATGTCCAGCTTTTGCCCTTATCACCAGCTGCATTCGATAGTACATGTATGTCCTTACATTTGTGCAGAGTAAATTGATCCAAATTGTATGTTATCCTTTATTTATTGACATTTTAAAAAATTGAAGCATCAACAGTGTTTTTTGCGCACCCGGAGTTGCTGACAAAACAAATATCGATACGGAAATGGTAACTCCTAATAAAATGCCCCCACACAATGATAATATCTGACCTCTGTTCGAATGCGATCGTATTTCCGTTTCCGCATCGATATTTGTTTAGGCGCAACTCCGGGTTCATATTTGGACTCAGTATAGGAGCCCAAATTTGAACTTATTGCATTTCAGGCAAATTTCTTTAAAAATCTTCTTCTCAAGATCCAACAGGCAGAATCTTTTGATATTTGATATGCAGCATGCTTAGTTAGGGGGGTGAGATTCAAGTTTGTTCAAGCCAAGTCCCAGGGTTCATATTTGGGCTCACTGTGGTAGCCCGAATTGTAACTTAATTCAAAATGAGGAATTTTCTTTAAAAATTTCTTCTTCAGATCTAGCAGTCAGAATGTTTTGATATTTGCTATGCAGCATCCTTGGGGTGGGGTGGGGGGGGGGTGGGGTGGTGTGAGATTCAAGTTTGTTCAAGCCAGGTCCGTGGGTTCATATTTGGGCTCACTGTGGTAGCCTGAATTATAACTTAGTCAGTATGAAGAATTTTTCTTTAAAAATCTTCTTCTTCAGATTTAGCAGTCGAAATGTTTTAATAATTGGCATGCAGCATCCAGGGGGGTGAGATTCAAGTTTGTTCAAGCCAAGTCCCATATTTGGGCTCACTGTGGGAGCCCGAATGATAACTTAGTTCAAAATGAGGAATTTTCTTTAAAAATCATCTTCAGATCCAGCAGATGAATGCTTTTGATATTTGGTATGCAGCGTCCTTAGGGGGGTAAGATTCAAGTTTGTTCAAGCCATGTCCCCAGTTCCATAAAATTTGTCTCTCATGACTTCATTCCTTTGTAGTGTTGATGAACCATGTCTAACTGAATGTGACCCCAAATACTTCTTTGAACCACTTTGGCCGGTGAGCGATTAAGGCTCCTTGGGGCCTCTTGTGTAATAATGGTGATTGTTGAAACAAACCACTTGAACAGTTTGGAATGAAAAGTAATAAAGAAAGGTCCCATCGTCTGTAGTGTTGGGGGGTTATGAAATTTGTCTACGGTTTCAGTTTCTACTCGTTTTTTTTTTAAAAAGTTGAGTCTGGTTTCCGTTTTGTTTTTTTTTTAGAGAAAAATATTGAAGTATTATATAGTAAAAACACTTGGGTTTTTTCCCAAATATTAGTTTTAATAAAAGTTTAAAGTGCAAGTACCTTCCCCTCTCTCTAAAATTATGAGATTATAGATAGTGCAGCATATGTGCAGTGAACCATTAATCCAGAAGACAGTGAAGATTGTTCTCAGAGCCTTTGGAGATACAGTTGAATAGAATTGGCAGCCCCTCTCCCCCCCCCCCCCCCCCTCCCCCCTTCTCACCACACACACCAAGACAAGAGGAAAATGCTGAGGATGTAATGCAAAACTTGGGTAAAAAATGCTGAAGATGTAATGATGTGAAATGTCAGGTCAAAGAAAAGAAATCCCTCTGTTTGGAGTAGCCCCACCGACCCTAAACAATTATGCCGACCCTAAAAATTTCAAAGTAAAAGTCACTCATTTAGGTCAATGTAACCCTAATTTTTATCGGCCTTCAACTGTGAATTTGAAACCTATTTTGAGGTTAAAGCTTTTGAAAATACATGTAGAAATAAATATATCGGACAGTATAAATGCGGAGCAAGTGGTAAGTTCCAGTTCAGCAAAGGAAACTGCATTTGATAAATTGATCATTTTATAGATACAGTGTTTTACTGTTATGTTCAAGGTCATGAAAATTAATGAATATCTGGTTGAGTTTCGTGATTTGATACTGAAAGCCCTGAATCTTGGCCTGCAGTCTTGAAAATGTTGCAAGTATATGTACAACTGGTTTTTTTTTTAAATTACATTCAAACATATACATAGAAATTACTGACAGTGGCCAGCAGATGCATGGATATTGCATTCAAGTGAAGTGTGTGGTCATTTTGGTAATTTGATGTTTGTTTTATTTTTGTCCAAAGCCAGGTGGTGCTTTCAATCTCACATTGAATGAAGTAATTTTTATCATTTCATTCATTCGTCATTCGAAAGAAGGTTTATTTGATATGTAAATACAATTATATTATGGGACCAAAAGAGTTATTAATTACACCTACCCGGGTCTGTTTTTTTTCTGTGATTTCCACCTTTTTTATTTAACACATTACATGAAGTGACAACATTCAAGATTGTGCAGTTAAATAACTGTGTGTGTCCTGACTGACGGTTATCTCACATTCAGGTCGTTTGGTGTTTTTGAATAACCGAAACCGAGTTGTATTTTCGGTTAACCTCCGAGCACTAATAGTCTGTGAGGTTAGACAGGGTGGTAAAAAGGGAAAGACCCAAATTTAAACCAACAGTAATCCACACCACTGAAGTAAATCCAGTTCTTGTAAACCGTGATAATCAAGTTGAAATTTGCATACCGGAGTTAAAACAAATTCGGTATACAATTACCAATTATGATTTAATTTACCGATGACATTTTTGAACATGGTACTGATTGTATATATATAAATCGGTATACCAAAAGAATGCCTAGCACTATTTGTGTCGTTGTTGTAAAAGTTGCCGTTTGTGTTTTTTTTTTTTATTTCTTTTTTATTTTCAATTTCAACAAAAAAATCGTTAAGGTCGGAGTGCAAAATTAGGGTCGGTCGGGTAACCGGAACCAAACCATAATTTTTTTTTGGCCTCAGCAAAAAAGTGCTGCAAACAGCATTATTATAATATTAATATAAGCACAAGCCCTAAAGATGTGTTTTACAAAAGAAAATTGTGACTTCAAGTTGCCATGGGTATGGCAAATATTTCAACATTTTGTGGGAGTCAGCAATAGACTGCGGAGGCCAGTAAGGATCAGCAAAGTGGAGCTCATGATGCTGAATGGGAAATTATCATCGATAAGTTCAACAACATCACAGATTGCATAATGGATTTCTAATTGGTTGAAGACTTGAATTTGACCCCTAATAGTTTACCAAATACCTTAAGAATAAAATAACGCTGTTATGGTTTTCAAGTTTTCTACTACTACCTGGTCCCATCACAATGTTCTAATAGACTATCATAATTATTTTGCAGTTATTTACTGAAAAGCACAAACCAGTGCTCTCCAGGAAATAGCTGCAAATTAATTGTATCATTTTTTAATGGAAATAAATAGACAATAATTTTCTGATATTTTTTTTGTCATTAAACTGCAGTTAGCTCTGTATCAAGCATTGTGTTGCCTAATAGTAATAGTGTATCAACGATCGAAATAATCCATCCCATCTACAGTCTTTTTAAAATACCCTCCGTCCCACCTTGTGTTGGGAATAATCCCCTACCGATTATTTTGCAATTATTTTCTGGGATGCACAAATCGGCGCTGTACAATAAATAACTGCAACGTAATATATGTAAAAATAAATAATAGATTTTAACTCCTTGGTCTGCCGTCAAAATGTTACAGAAATCCTCTTGGTGCTATGTCCTGCACCTAGTCTACCTTCGTACACTGTGATGTAGTCTTTTGCCAACGATGGTGTCTCTTCATTCCACTCAACTCGTGTAGATATCGATCCCCAGTACTGTGGCAGGGCTTAAATTTGCACACGAATCCGCGAATCGATTCTCGTAATGATTCTTGCAAACTACACTGGCGCGAATCCAAGTGGATTCGCGTGAATTCCCTGCTTGGATTCACTTTTTGTAAGATGCCGTTGATTCATATAATGAAGTTCTGATCGGGGTGTATCATAAGATATATAATTATGAGAAACTGTCTATTCACATTTTCTTGAGTTTTGGCATCAAATCAAGTCATGGCTGCTGTAGCAGCCATGACTTGATTTGATACCGAAACTCAAGAAAATGTGAAGCATGTGGTAAATCCTGGGTGGAAATCATTAACTTCATGTCATGGTGCAAATGGATTCGTGCGAACATATTTTGCGAGAATCACGTTAGATTCTCGCGGTGCCAGACGAATTTTAAGCCCTGTGTGGCTGCAGAACATCTATCAAAGTCGTTGACAGTCTCATCAACAAGATCACTACTAAGACCTTGGCAATGCCGTGGATGAAACAGTCTCATCGATAATCTGTCACTGTTCAGTATCGTCGCTGTGCCATCAATTGGCAGGCAAGAGTGTGAATTATGCAGTACTTTATAGTGGATTGATGAGACTTTCTCTGTTCATATTAATTTGCAATTATTATCCCCGCATTTTCAAAAATGTGGGGATATAGTCGTGATCTCTGTCCACTCGTCCGTCCATCCGTACGTCACACCCTGAAAGGCTCCAAGGGTATTCCATTCAAAGTGTTTAAACTATGCTAAGGTGTTCAGGTAGCAACTCTAGATGTGCATGAAGGTTTCGGAATTTTGATTTGGCACCAAGTGGAACGTTCCCGTGGAACCACTTTTATCGTTAGAAAATAAGTTTTCATCGAAAGGCTCCCAGGGTATTTAATTCGAAATGTTTAAACTATGCTAATGTGTTCAGGTAACATCTCTAGATGTGCATGAAGGTTTCAGAATTTTGTTTTGGCCCCAGGTGGTTCCAGTGGAACCACTTTTATCGTTGGAAAATCAGTTTTCATCGAAAGGCTCCTAGGGTATTTAATTCGAAACGTTAAAACTATGCTAAGGTGTTCAGGTACTATCTCTAGATGTGCATAAAGGTTTCAGAGTTTTGATTTGGCCCCAAGTGGTTCTGATGGAACCACATTTATCGTTTAAAAATTAGTTTTCATCAAAAGACTCCGAGGGTATTTAATTCGAAACATTTGAACTATGCTAATGTGTTTCAGCGGAAATGCTGGGATACACCATTGTGTGCTTTGCACACAAATAACTCTAGTATCTAGTTATGCCCTGACTTGAAAAGTCGAAGGGGTATCTAGTGGAGACCACTGTCTGTCCATTTGTCTGTCTGCCCATACAAACATTTTCCCTTGTGTCTCAGCCACTGCTACTCCCATTTGAATATTTGGTGTTGTGTTTCTCACATTTTTAGTCGAGTTGTGACGAAGTCAAACTCGACTTATTATTTGGTGAATGGCGGGCAGGCGGGCGGGCGGGCGGGCGGGCGGGTGGGCGGGCGTAAACAATTGGTTTCCGGATGATAACTTGATAGTGGTTCAACTCACATTCATTAAACTTCATACGTAGGTTGGTCTTGGTGGGAGGAAGAACCCTATTGATTTTGGACATGCTACGTCGAAGGTCAAAGTCACAGTGACCTTGAACGTAGTAAATCTTAAACAATTGGTTTCCGGATGATAACTTGATAATGGTTCAACTCACATTCATGAAACTTCATAGGTAGATTCGCCTTGGTGAGGGGAAGAACCCTATTGATTTTGGACTCGCTACGTCAAAGGTCAAGGTCAACGTGACCTTGAACATAGTAAATCGCAACAATTCCTTTCCGGATGATAACTTGATAGTAGTTCAACCTACATTCATGAAACTTCATAGGTGGGTTGGCCTTGGTGCGAGGAAGAACTCTATTGATCTTGTTTTGGACTCGCTAGGTGAAAGGTTAAGGTTACAGTGACCTTCAACATAGTAAATCGTAAACAATTGGTTTCCAGATGATAACTTGATAATGTTTTGACCCACATTCATGAAACTTCATAGGTAGGTTGGCATCAGTGAGAGGAAGAAACGTATTTATTTTGGACTTGCTAGGTGAAAGGTCAAGGTCACAGTGACCTTCAACATACTAAATCGTAACCAATTGGTTTCCGGATGATAACTTGATAATGGTTTGACCCACATTCATGAAACTTCATAGGTAGGTTGGCATAGGTGAGTGGAAGACCCCTATTTATTTTAGACTCACTAGGCCAAAGGCCAAGGTCACAGTGACCTTGAACATAATAAATCGTAAACAATTGGTTTCCAGATGATAATTTGCCAATGGTTCCACCTACATTCATGAAACTTCATAGGTAGGTTGGCATTGGTGCAAGAAAGAGTTCTATTTATTTTGGAATCACTGGGTCAAAGGTCAAGGTCATAGTGACCCTTCACATAGTAAATTGTAAACAATTGGTTTCGGGACAATAAGTTGATAATGATTCAACCCACTTTTGTGCTGTCACAACTCGACATTGGATCGGTGATCCTATCAGCATTTTTAAAAATTTTTTCCAGAGTTATGGCACTTTTTCATTCTCTTGACTTAGAAAATTGTTAGCGGATCAGGAGCATTGGCACACGCGTTGCATTGCATTGCCCCTCTTGTTTCTTCAAACCAACCACTGCAAAATAATTCTTTTAAATCTATATTGTAGCATAAATATTCCAATTCATTTTGTAGTTATGGTGTGGAGGAGGGGGGGGGGATAAAATATTGGTAATTTCCATCAGCTTATATTATTACAGTGTAAATGTCTTGAAAACAACTTGAATGAATACACTCAAATTCCTCAAGACCAACAAGGCTTTTAGACCCTTCACATTTTGGTTGTCGTTTTACAGCCTTGTATGTTGATGCTTTTGAAAACTTGAAAGCATCAACACGAGGCTGAAAAGAAAGCAACTGAAAAAAAAAACGGCTGAGAAGCAAAGCCCCGAAAAGTGCATGGCGGGGAAAATTGATGACTCTGTCTTTTTGTCAAGGTCATCCTGTTAGCAAGTAAGGCCTGCAGATCTAATTATTACTCAGTTTAATGGTCAAAACCCTGATCGACTGTGACAATGTGGATAGGGATTAGTGTCCGATGCTAGGATGTGATATGATGTTACATTCTTCACGGCATATTTTTCTGCCACCCCGTACACGCAATCTTTGTTGAACTAGATCATCCATGGAGCGGTATTGTCGGTAAATACTGTAATCTGTATGAATGATTTTTCATCTGAATTTTTCCTCATTGGTCCTTATTCACCCGCCGTTACCGGCTCTTGGAATGTGGAAACCTTCATATATATCGCTGTGAAAAACTTGAAAATATCCCTCAGATGCAAGGAAAGAAGCTAAGGCAGGCTAGTGTCATTAACACTTTGATTTCTTCTTGTTTTAGATCTCACTATACAATGTAGGTATATAAAAAAAGTGATTTTTCTTTTAGGATCTGAATTTAACATGGCACACAGCAGATCCAGATTTTTCAACATGTTTCCAAAGAACCGCTCTTTTGTGGTTTTCCAGTGTATTCTTGCTTTTCTCACCATATCAAGTGTACAAATATTGGAATGTCAAAAACAAAAACTACATACCATGGTCATGTCTGAATATAGGAAAACTGGTAAGTTTGTTTAGCTTTACATTCTATGCATGAGTTGGGAGTAGGCATGGTTGGAGTGGGAAGGAGGTATTACCACTAAAACAACTTGGTAGGTACCAGTATTCAGAATCAGTTGATTGTGGAACATTAGATTACAAATGTACTCAGCAGTTCAACATCGTTTTTTTTGGCTCACCAACGATAGTATAGCCCTCATGTTGGCATCATTGTCGGCGACATCGCTGTCGTCAGTGTCCGGATTCCTACATTTTGAACGTTTGTGTGCAGGTTTTGATTTATTTCTATGTCAGCATGGTTTTCAGGGATAGTAATATTTTATTCAACCCTTTCCATGCTTAGTTACTTAAATTTTGGACTTTGTGTACAGGTTTTTGACGTTTGTGTGCTGGTTTTGATATTAGTCTTTCTTTTCTTCCAAGGAGTAATTTATCTTGCAGGATATTGCCATGGTTTCAGTTTTATGTTAGAATGCTTCTTAGGGCAAGTATTATATTATTTAACCCTTTCGTTACTTATTTACTTTAATTTTGGACTTTTGTGTACAGGTTTTTGACTTTTCTGTGCACGTTTTTGACTTTTGTGTACAGGTTTTTGCCATGGTGGTTACTTTAACATTTCAGGGTATTTTTCTCAATTTTAACCCTTTGAAACAAATGTGATACTTTTTTGACTTTTATGTGCAGGTTTTGAGGTTTGTCTTTCTTTTCTTCCAAGAGGATATTTTTCATAGAGTTTCACCTTACTGGTATATTGCCATTGTGGTAACTGTGACAGGGTATTTTTCTCAATTTTAACCCCTTAAAACAAATGTGATACTTTTTTTTTTACTTTTATATGCAGGTTTTGAGGTTTGGCTTTCTTTTCTTCCAAGTGACGACTTTCCTTGTAGCATATTGTCATGGTTCCTATTTTATGGTAGGATGCTTCTTGGGGCTAGTATTATATTATTTAACCCTTTAGCTGCTTATTTACTTTAATTTTGGACTTTTGTGTGCAGGTTTTTGACTTTTGTTTGTGTACAGGTTTTTTTTTAAGTGGAGTTTTACCTCACTGGCATATTGCCATGGTGGTTACTGTAACATTTTCAGGGTATGTTTCTAAATTTTAACCCTTTGAAACAAATGCGAGACTTTTTTGACTTTTATGTGCAGGTTTTAAGGTTTTTCTTTCTTTTCTTCCAAGTGGATATTTTTCAGATAGAGTTTCACCTTACTGGCATATTGCCATGTTGGTTACTGCAACATTATCAGGGTATTTTTCTCAATTTTAACCCATTGAAACAAATGTGATACTTTGTTTTTGGCTCACCAACGTTAGTTGTGTGAGCCTATGGCATAGCCCTCATGTCGGCGTCGGCGTCCGCTCTCAAATATTTTGAACTTTTGTGTACAGGTTTTGATTTTTTGGCTTTTCAAATTTTTTTTTAGTTTCAGCATATTGCTATAGTGGTTCACTATAACATTTAACTCTTTTCCAGGGTATTTTGTCGTAATTTTAACCCTTTGAATCAAATTTTAGACTTATTTTGATGTTTGCGTGCAGGTTTTGATGTTTTTTTTTTCTTTCTTTCAAGTGGAGATTTACCTTGCAGCATATGTCCATGCTTTCTATTGTATGTAAACATGCATCTTAGGGCTATGTTTGTATTATTTAACCCTTTTCCTGCTGAATTACTTCAATTTTGGACTTTTATGTTCAGCTTTCGGACTTAGGTTTACAGCTTCTTACTTTTATGTACAGGTTGTGATAAAAAAAAACAATTTCAAGTGAGGTTGACCTCACTGCATATTGCAGTGGTGGTTATTATAACATTGATATCTTTCCAGTGCATTTTTAAAAATTTTTTAACCCCTTGAATAGATTTTTAGACTTATTTTGACGTTTGCGTGCAGGTTTTCATGGGTTTTTTTTTTTTCCTTTCTTCCAAGTGTAGAGTTTCTGCATATTGCTATGGTGGTTCACTATAACATTTAACTCTTTTCCAGGCTATTTTGTCGTAATTTTAACCCTTTGAATCAAATTTTAGACTTATTTTGATGTTTGCGTGCAGGTTTTGATGTTTTTTTTTTCCTTTCTTCCAAGTGGAGATTTACCTTGCAGCATATGTCCATGCTTTCTATTGTATGTATACATGCATCTTAGGGCTATGTTTGTATTATTTAACCCTTTTCCTGCTGAATTACTTCAATTTTGGACTTTTATGTACAGCTTTTGGACTTAGGCTTACAGTTTCTTACTTTTATGTACAGGTTGTGATAAAAAAAAAAAAACAATTTCAAGTGATGTTGACCTCACTGCATATTGCAGTGGTGGTTATTATAACATTGATATCTTTCCAGTGCATTTTTAAAATTTTTTTAACCCTATGAATAGATTTTTAGACTTATTTTGACGTTTGTGTGCAGGTTTTCATGGGTTTTTTTTTTTCCTTTCTTCCAAGTGTAGAGTTTCTGCATATTGCTATGGTGGTTCACTATAACATTTAACTCTTTTCCAGGGTATTTTGTCGTAATTTTAACCCTTTGAATCAAATTTTAGACTTATTTTGATGTTTGCGTGCAGGTTTTGATGGTTTTTTTTCCTTTCTTCCAAGTGGAGATTTACCTTGCAGCATATGTCCATGCTTTCTATTATATGTAAACATGCATCTTAGGGCTATGTTTGTATTATTTAACCCTTTTCCTGCTGAATTACTTCAATTTTGGACTTTTATGTACAGCTTTTGGACTTAGGCTTACAGTTTCTTACTTTTATGTACAGGTTGTGATAAAAAAAAACAATTTCAAGTGAGGTTGACCTCACTGCATATTGAAGTGGTGGTTATTATAACATTGATGTCTTTCCAGTGCATTTTTAAAAAAATGTTAACCCTTTGAATAGATTTTTAGACTTATTTTGACGTTTGCGTGCAGGTTTTCATGGGTTTTTTTTTTTTTCTTTCTTCCAAGTGTAGAGTTTCTGCATATTGCTATGGTGGTTCACTATAACATTTAACTCTTTTCCAGGGTATTTTGTCTTAATTTTAACCCTTTGAATCAAATTTTAGACTTATTTTGATGTTTGCGTGCAGGTTTTGATGTTTTTTTTTTTTCTTTCTCCCAAGTGGAGATTTACCTTGCAGCATATCTCCATGCTTTTTAGGGGTTATTATTATATTATTTAACCCTTTAGCTGCTTATTTTCTTTAATTTTGGACTTTTGTGTGCAGGTTTTGAACATTTTTTACTCCAGCCACCCGTTTACATTGGCCACCTGTTGGTGAGCCACGGGGTACTGATACCCCCTCTAGTTTATTTACTTTTATGTGCAGGTTTTGAGGTTTGTCTTTCTTTTATTCAAAGTGGAGACTTACCTTGTAGCATATTGCCATGGTTCCTATTTTATGTTAGCATGCTTCTTGGGGCTATTATTATATTATTTAACCCTTTAGCTCATTATTTACTTTAATTTTGGACTTTTGTGTGCAGGTTTTGGACTTTTTTTTTTACTCCAGCCACCCCTTTACATTGGCCACCTGTTGGTGAGCCACAGGGTAATACTGATACCCCTTCTAGTTATGCCTCCTATGAGGAGGGGGCATTATGTTATCACCATGTCCTGCGTCTGCCATCTGTCCATTAACTTTTTGCATTCCGTCAATTAACTAAAGTTCTACCAACCAGATCTTTACCAAACTTCATATGTGGGTTAGGTATGATGAGTGGAAGAAGCCTATTTATTTTGACCATGATGTCCAATGTTAAATACACTTGAAATTGGTTTCCACTCTATAACTAAAATTCTACCTCCTGGATCTTTACCAAACTTCATATGTGGGTTAGGCGTTTCTCTTGTCTGGCTGTTGATATAAAAATCAGTGACTCTTTTCAGAGCTGGGAGGATTTGATTTTTCAGTTTCGGTTTCAGGAAGAAGTGTTGGTTTCTGTTCTTTTTTTCTGTGTGTTAGCAATGTACCCGTATAATGAATAACAAACACGTCAGGCTCCTTAACTTGGAAAATATCCTCAATAGTTTGTACAACACCGCTCACCACAAAAAGCTCTGTCACTAAGTACAGTGGAACCCTGTTAATTAAATAGCCACTTTGTCAGTTAATATTATTCAGTTAACATGAATATTCAATTAACAGGGATTGTGTCACTTTCATGTATTCTAGAGATAAACTTAGAATTTATTCTATTATATCTTGTTTGACCGGGCTCCATGAGCTCTGTCAAACAAGATATAATAGTTTAAATGCCTGTATTGGATGTACTGAGCCGAAATAGGTCTATAAACAAAGGAAAACTGGGGAGGCTCTGGGGAATTTCTCTACAGGTTGCAATGTTTTTTATCCATTTAACAGTAGACTCTATAACCTATATTCAATTAACAGGTCAAATTTGAACTGGTGGTATGGTAAATGGTTTGAGTTGGGAAATTATATTCACTTAACAGGGTTATTCAGTTAAGAGATATCCAATTAAGTGGGTTCCACTGTATTACATTTCGGGCTAGCCCAACTTCCTTTGATTATTCTTGGCGGTTCTGGGAGATCAATTACTAAGCCTATTCAGTCAGAAATATAGAATAAATGTATAGTGTTTTCAAGTTAAAAATTTATTCTACTCATAGGATTAAGAATGAAACCGACAAGCCTCTGGCAGGTCGGTTTCATTCTTAATCCTATGAGTAGAATAAATTTTTCACTTGAAAACTATATGTTTATTTTGTTTTTCCCACAAATCATTTACAGAGCAGTCGCGGCAAAATCGTGCCGTTACTCGATACAAAACACTGCGAGAAGTGAGGAGCACATTGGTCCAATTTGATCAACAAGCAAAACTGCTAAAAATAAACAAGATGCAGTGATACATTTCTATCAAAAAATAATTCCCCCACAAACTTGAGCTAAACTTGCAAATATACTTTAACCACACGGAACAGTTATTTGGTATGAAACATCCTTAGGACCAGTAGAATTGAATGGTGAAAACAAATTGCCATCTGTTATGTTAGGGTGTTCTGTAGAGTGGATCGAAAAAATGCTGAGTCGGCATATTTGCAAAAGTAAAAAAAAAATCTTTTCTCCAGTACCAATGGTCGGAATCTTTTGATGTTCGGTATACAGCTTCCATAGGGGGGTCAGATATAAGTTTGTTAGAAGTTTGTTAAAATAAAGCCCATTGGTTCATATTTGGGCTCAATGCAGGAGCCTGAACTTATAACTTAAGGCAATATTGGGAATATTCTTTAAAAACCTTCTTCTTCAGAACCACCAGTCAGAATCTTTTAATGTTTGGTATACATCATTGTTATGAGGGTCAGATTCAAGATTGTTCAAACCAAGTCTCTCGGTGAATAATTGAGCTTTTTACTTAGTTCAATATTGGGGGTGATTTTTAAAAATCTTCTTCAAATCCACCAATCAGAATGTTTTCATATTTAGTATACAACATCTCTAGGGGTGGGGGGGGGGGGGGGGGGGGGTGGGGGGGGGGCAGATTCAAGTTTGTTCGAATCGGGTCCTCAGATTAATATTTGGACTTCCTATGGAAGCCCAAATTTTAACATTAGTTCAATAAGAGGGATAATTTCAAAAATCTTCTTCAGATCCACCAGTCAGAATGCTTTCATATTTGGTATACAACATTTCTGGGAGGGGGCAGGGGGGGGGGGGGGGGGAGAGGTCAGATTATTCAAGTTTGTTCAAATCGAGTCCCTAGGTATATATTTGGGCTTGCTATGGTTGCCCAAATTTTAACATAGTGCAATATGAGGTAATTTCTTAAAAAAATCTTCTTCTTCAGATCCACCAGTCGGAATGCTTTTATATCTGTTATACAACATCTCAAGGGAGATCAGATTCATGTTTGTTCAATTCGAGTGCCTGGGTTTATATTTGGGCTCCATATGGGAACAGGAAATTTAACTTAGTACAATATGAGAGAATTTCTTTAAAAATCTTCTTCAGATCCACTTATCCGATTGCTTTCATATTTGGTATACAACATCTCTATGGGGGTCAGATTCAAATTTGTTCAATAATATTTGGACTCGCTATGGTAGCCCAAATTTTAACTTAATGCAATATAAAGAAATTTCTTTAAAAATTTTCTTCTTCAGATCCAACAGTCAGAATGCTTTCATATTTGGTATACAACATCTCTAGGGAGGTCAGATTCAACTTTACTCAAATCAAGAGCCTGGATTAATATTTGGGCTTCCTATGGGAGCCAGAATTGGCCAGGTAGCCGAAGAATTAGAAATTTTGTATTCAGTACTGTCTATAAGTGTGTAACTAAGATTAATCCACATAGGTTGTATCAAGGTGCTTCATAGGGGAGCTCTGCATTTTATATTGATCAACTGAAGAAAAGGCATGATGCTTGGACTATTTTTGTCACTCCTAAGGGGCTCAAGGATTGACAATATATCCTAAGAAGATGGATTGCTTAATGTAGACTCATTTTTGGACTCTGTTTATATTGTGTTCTGTTCAAGATGAGCACTTCAGGCCCCATGGGGCCTCTTGTTTGTACACAACGTCTATATGGCTTGGGCTAGAGGCCGTATTTACCAACCGATCTTTACAAAATTTTTGGGCACCTTTGTTATCACTGTGGGATGAGAACGAGTGTTTTTGGTCTCGTTTCCTATTAAAAGGTCATTTCCGAGGTTATCGGATATCCTCAGCCAATTGGCTATTTTGAGCAAAAGTTTTAGTTTCTCGTGGTGTGGATTTAGAAAATAATTCTCATTAATGGTGATAAGGCCAAAATAATCTGTTGATGGTCTTGATTCAAACTGTGTATTGTCAAGTGCATTTCAATTAGGAGCCAAGGTCACACGGGAGTGTTAAATGACTAACCCAGACCTGTTTGTGACCTGACAATTTGCAGGTAACAAATAGGACAATTTTTGTGTAGATTTGCTTCGAGAAAGCCTTCTGAAAAAATGAATAAGAAACCCATATGTTTTTTTATTTGTTAGAATGATCATCTTAAACTGTAAAATCCTACCTGGAGGAATGAGGAATTCCTATAACACAGTTTTATCACTATCGATGCCCGGAAATTGGAAAATTTATCTCCAAAATGAGAAAATTTGTGACCATTTTGAGCCATTTTTTATAGTGATGAACTGATATGGTAAACAAACAATCGGCCGATACGATGTTAAAAATTTAATAATCGGCCGATACCGATGCGATTCCGATGTTTTAAATTCCGTGAAAATGCGTGAATAACTTGTTCAAACCCTGCAAAGTTGCAATTAGAATGTCAATGCGGGATTGTGTTTCTTGGTTCTTGGTCAACTCGCCACCAAATCAACTCCCCAGACAATTTATCCAATCGTTTTGTGCAGTCCATCACTCAGTGAGAAGAACGAAATCACCTGTGTCAGATTGACTCTCCCTACATGGAATACTATATATTCTCCCAATACGATTAAATCCCATACACATGTATTTAAAACTCATAGCAATCCTGTGGGAACACAGACCAACAGGCACTGTCCTGACTCTGGATAAATCTGACTTATTCCTTTCTTCTCATATCGATCATGAGCCCAATATTCAATATGTACGTTCAGAATAGACCTCTCCATTTTGAAAATCACGTGATTCTGCCCCGCCATGGAATGGGGCTGGACGTTTTGTACACAGCAATTTAGGACGTTTCATACACAAACTTGTAGGACGTTTCGTGCGCAAGCTACGACATTTCGTACATGGGGTTATGACTGCCTTGAGCCAAGTAAAGATAACAACCCTGTATGTAAAAATAATTTATATTGGATTATAATACCGTACAGTCTATTATTTCATATAAAAAATACTTAAAAACCCCCAAAATTTGCCTGTGTCCTAGTGATGATATATGTACGAAATGTCTTCTTTTGTATATGAAAGTCAGTATATGAAATGGGATCAGGGACAACCCGCCCCAGGGACAAACCATCTCAGGCCTATTTTTGGGGCGGGTTGTCCTGATTTTTTTCTGATTTTTGAAGAAAAAGTTTTTGAGGATACATGTAGTAATATATAAAACAAATTTTTACTCACTTTTTTATTGAAAAATTATCCAATTTTATCGAAAATTATCCACAATCCACAGTGATCCTATTAAAACATCCCAGAATGACTTAATTAAACTAATAATAGTTCTATACTGAGTTGGTTGCATGTAGAGACCACTCAGAAGTGATGTGTTGTTTTAGTCCTGTTGTTTCAGCCGGGTACCCTCTAAGGGGAATGATATTTGTTTGATGAGATAAAATCAAATGAACAGACTTGTTGTTTCAGCGTGATATGGATTCGTCACAGCGTAGATCGCTTTTCCTTTATCTAAAACTAATAAGACAATAAATGTGCTTTTTAAGCTGTTAACAGTCATTGTTTTAGATGAAGCCATGGACACGTCCTTGACAACCAACAGTCAGGCCACTGAAACATCCATCAATGAGACACCCACAGATACCATTACCACAGATACTTCTGTTCTGATACATGTAATAATAATTCATTCGGAATTATTCATGATATTACTTTTAATATCATCATAATTAAGTCCAATAAACAAATCTATTGTCCGCTAATTAATAATAATGATTATATTATAAGTAATAACAGCTGAATACATGTAGTTCATTTGTTATTACTTATAATCCAATCATAGTCCAAAATCATAGTCAAATAGCTCATAACTGTGGCGCGTGAAAAACTTGGGGCGGGTTGTGCCGGAGCGGGTTGTCCCAGCTGGTTTGGGGTGAGTTGTCCCGTTCCCTACGAAATGCCTGTGTACGAAACGACACTAATCCTCCATGGAATGCACATGTTGTATTGTTTTCAAAGAAGCTGCCTTGTATAATTTACTTCACTTGTCTCCACCAGATTTTTTTTCGTAATACAGTACTTATGAATAAATGAAAAATGAAACCGGCACCGACAGTCTGATAATATTTGTTTTAATAAGAATTGTGCAGTGTCCAAAATGGAGTAATATAGAAAAGCTAAATTTTAAACAACGATGTTACAAATTAAGACATTGGGCCGAGATTTCCATGTAATAATAATCATACATGACCCTGTGACAAATTGAAATTGTGACTTAGCTTTAAATTAATAGAATATTAAAACGCACAGAATTTTGGAATCAGTAGTGTTGGCACATTCCCCGGACGTTTCACGTGTAAACACTGTTTTCGACGATATGGCTGTGAGTAAAACAAAAACGACAATTTATTTTGACCTTGTAACAATCGGCGCACCCCTATCGGCAAATGATGCCCTTTTTTGCCGATGCCGATGATTCACCGATTACCCCATTATTGGCCGATGCCGATAATAGGTTCATCACTAATTTTTGGCTCACCAACGTTAGTTGTGTGAGCCTATGGCATAGCCCTCATGTCGGCGTCGGCGTCAGCGTCGGCGTCCGCTCTCAAATATTTTGAACTTTTGTGTACAGGTTTTGATTTTTTGGCTTTTCAAATTTTTTTTTAGTTTCAGCATATTGCTATAGTGGTTCACTATAACATTTAAATCTTTTCCAGGGTATTTTGTCGTAATTTTAACCCTTTGAATCAAATTTTAGACTTATTTTGATGTTTGCGTGCAGGTTTTCATGGGTTTTTTTTTTTTCTTTTCTTCCAAGTGTAGAGTTTCTGCATATTGCTATGGTGGTTCACTATAACATTTAACTCTTTTCCAGGGTATTTTGTCTTAATTTTAACCCTTTGAATCAAATTTTAGACTTATTTTGATGTTTGCGTGCAGGTTTTGATGTTTTTGTTTTCCTTTCTTCCAAGTGGAGATTTACCTTGCAGCATATGTCCATGCTTTCTATTGTATGTAAACATGCATCTTAGGGCTATGTTTGTATTATTTAACCCTTTTCCTGCTGAATTACTTCATTTTTGGACTTTTATGTACAGCTTTTGGACTTAGGCTTACAGTTTCTTACTTTTATGTACAGGTTGCGATAAAAAAAACAATTTCAAGTGAGGTTGACCTCACTGCATATTGCAGTGGTGGTTATTATAACATTAATATCTTTCCAGTGCATTTTTAAAAAATTTTTAACCCTTTGAATAGTATTTTAGACTTATTTTGACGTTTGCGTGCAGGTTTTCATGGGTTTTTTTGTTCCTTTCTTCCAAGTGTAGATTTACCTTGTAGCATATGTCCATGCTTTCTATTGTATGTAAACATGCATCTTAGGGCTACGTTGTATTCTTTAACCCTTTCCCTGCTTAATTACTTCAATTTTGGACTTCTTTTGTTTACAGGTTTGGATTTTTGTGCTTTTAAAAAAATTTTTTTCTTCTTTGCATATTGCTGTGGGGGTTCACGATAACATTTAACTCTTTTTCAGGGTATTTCGTCTTAATTTTAACCCTTTGAATCAAATTTTGGACTTATTTTGATGTTTGTGTGCAGGTTTTGATGTTTTTTTTACTTTTATGTGCAGGTTTTGAGGTTTGTCTTTCTTCTCTTCCAAGTGGCAACTTACCTTGTAGCATATTGCCATGGTTCCTATTTTATGTTAGGATGCTTCTTGGGGCTATTATTATATTATTTAACCCTTTAGCTGCTTATTTACTTTAATTTTGGACTTTTGTGTGCAGGTTTTGTACTTTTGTGTGCAGGTTTTGATATTTTTTTTTAAGTGGAGTTTTACCTCACTGGCATATTACCATGGTGGTTACTGTAACATTTTCAGGGTATTTTTCTAAATTTTAACCCTTGGAAACAAATGTGATACTTTTATGTGCAGGTTTTGAGGTTTGTCTTTCTTTTCTTCCAAGTGGATATTTTTCAAGTAGACTTTCACCTTACTGGCATGTTGCCGTTGTGGTTACTGTGACAGGGTATTTTTCTCAATTTTAACCCCTTGAAACAAATGTGATACTTTTTTTTTACTTTTATGTGCAGGTTTTGAGGTTTGTCTTTCTTTTCTTCCAAGTGGTGACTTACCTTGTAGCATATTGCCATGGTTCCTATTTTATGTTAGGATGCTTCTTGGGCTATTTTTATATTATTTAACCCTTTAGCTGCTTATTTACTTTAATTTTGTTCTTTTCTTTGCAGGTTTTGTACTTTTGTGTGCAGGTTTTGATATTTTTTTTTAAGTGGAGTTTTATCTCACTGGCATATTGCCACGCTGGTTATTGTAATATTTTCAGGGTATTTTTCTAAATTTTAACCCTTTGAAACAAATGTGATACTTTTTTTACTTTTATGTGCAGGTTTTGAGGTTTGTCTTTCTTTTTTTCAAAGTGGAGACTTACCTTGTAGCATATTGCCATGGTTCCTATTTTATGTTAGCATGCTTCTTAGGGGTTATTATTATATTATTTAACCCTTTAGCTGCTTATTTTCTTTAATTTTGGACTTTTGTGTGCAAGTTTTGAACTTTTTTTTTTTACTCCAGCCACCCCTTTACATTGGCCACCTGTTGGTGAGCCACGGGGTACCGATACCCCCCTCTAGTTACTTTTATGTGCAGGTTTTGAGGTTTGTCTTTCTTTTCTTCCAAGTGGTGACTTACCTTGTAGCATATTGCCATGGTTCCTATTTTATGTTAGGTTGCTTCTTGGGCTATTTTTATATTATTTAACCCTTTAGCTGCTTATTTACTTTAATTTTGTTCTTTTCTTTGCAGGTTTTGTACTTTTGTGTGCAGGTTTTGATATTTTTTTTAAGTGGAGTTTTATCTCACTGGCATATTGCCACGCTGGTTATTGTAATATTTTCAGGGTATTTTTCTAAATTTTAACCCTTGGGAACAAATGTGATACTTTTTTTACCTTTATGTGCAGGTTTTAAGGTTTGTCTTTCTTTTTTTCAAAGTGGAGACTTACCTTGTAGCATATTGCCATGGTTCCTATTTTATGTTAGCATGCTTTTTAGGGGTTATTATATTATTCAACCCTTTAGCTGCTTATTAGCTCACCTGACTTTCAGTCAGGAGAGGTATAGTGATCACTCACTGTCCGTCGTCCGGCGTCCGTCGGCCGTGAACATGGTGTTTGTGTCTTCTCCTCCCAAACCGCTGAACCAATTTAATTGATATTTGAGATAATAGTTTGTTATGACATCGCAATTTGATTTTGTTCAAATCAAGTTACCCTGCCCGTGGGTAGGGCCACACCCAAAAAGTGTGCTGAAATCTTAAAAAATCTTCTTCTCATGAACCAGCAGTAGCAGAGACTTGATATTTAGTGTGCAGCTTCCTTTTGAGGTGTAGACTCAGATTTGTTCAAGAGAAGTTTGTGGGGCTATACTTGGCATAGTTATGGGAGGGGCAAAATTTTTGGCCCCACCCAAAATTTCTCTTTTCCAAACCGAGAGGCTGATTTGAACCAAATTTTATTTGAGGGCTTATTGGGTCATAAGTACCTAATTTATGCTGATTTTTTTTCCCCCGTAGCCCCATGGGAACCGCAGGAGCTAAAAATAGAAAAAAATTAAAACGCCCATATCTCCAAAACTGCACGGCACCGAGAATTTTTATATGGTGTGAAGCTTCCTTAGGACCAACAGAAAGAATTGGTAAAAAAAAATTGCCATCGGTTTTATCATAGGGTACAGTTTCGGAACTTGGAAAAAGTGCTGAGTCAGCACTTTTTAACACTGTAGGCAATGGGAAAAACATTAAAAAATCTTCTTCTCCAGATCCAGCAGGCAGAATCTTTTGATATTTGGTATGCAACATTGGAGGGTGGATCTGATTCAAGTTTGTTCAAATCGGCCCCCTGGGTTCATATTTGGGCTCAGTATAGGAGCCCGATTTCGAACTTAGTGCATTTCAGGCAAATTTCTTAAAAAATCTTCTTCTCCAGATCCAGCAGGCAGAATCTTTTGATATTTGGTATGCAACATTGTGGGGTGGATCTGATTCAAGTTTGTTCAAATCGGCCCCCTGGGGTTATATTTGGGCTCAGTATAGGAGCCCAAATTTGAACTTACTGCATTTCAGGCAAATTTCTTTGAAAATCTTCTTCTCCAGATCCAGCAGGCAGAATCTTTTGATATTTGGTATGCAACATTGTGGGGTGGATCTGATTCAAGTTTGTTCAAATCGGCCCCTTGGGTTTGTATTTGGGCTCAGTATAGGAGCCCAAATTTGAACTTAGTGCATTTCAGGCAAATTTCTTTGAAAATCTTCTTCTCAAGCTCCAGCAGGCAGAATCTTTTGATATTGGGTATGCAACATTGTGGGGTGGATCTGATTCAAGTTTGTTCAAATTGGCTCCCTGGGTTTATATTTGGGCTCAGTATAGGAGCCCAAATTTGAACTTAGTGCTTTTCAGGCAAATTTCTTAAAAAATCTTCTTCTCCAGATCCAGCAGGCAGAATCTTTTGATATTTGGTATGCAACATTGTGGGGTGGATCTGATTCTTTTTGTTCAAATCGGCTCCCTAGATTCATATTTGGGCTCACTATAGAAGCTCGAATTTGAACTTAGTGCATTTCAGGCAAATTTCTTCAAAAATCTTCTTCTCCAGATTCTGCAGGCAGAATCTTTTGATATTTGGTATGCAACATTGTGGGGTGGATCTGATTCCAGTTTGTTCAAATCGGCCACCTGGATTCATATTTGGGCTCACTATAGAAGCCCAAATTCGAACTTAGTGCATTTCAGGCAAATTTCTTTGAATATCTTCTTCTCAAGATTCAGCAGGCAGAATCTTGTGATATTTGGTATGCAGCATCCTTAGGGGGGTGAGATTCAAGTTTGTTCAAGCCATGTCCCTAGGTCCATATTTGGGCTCACTGTGGGAGCTTGAATTGTAACTTTGTTCGAAATGAGGAATTTTCTTAAAAAATCTTCTTCTTCAGATCCAGCAGTCGGAATGGTTTGATATGTGGTGAGTAGCATCCTTGAAGGGGGGGGGGGGGATTCAAGTGTGTTAAAGCCAAGTCCATGGGTCCATATTTGGGCTCCCTATGGGAGCCCAAATTATAACTTAGTCAATATGAGGAATTTTTCTTTAAAAATCTTCTTCTTCAGATTCAGCAGTTTTGGAATGTTTTGATATTTGGCATGAAGCAACCTTAGGGGGCTGAGATTCAAGTTTGTTCAAGCCAAGTCCCTTGGTTCATATTTGGGCTCACTATGGGAGCCTGAATGACAACTTAGTTCAAAATGAGGAATTTTCTTTAAAAATCTTCAGATCCAGCAGATGAATGCTTTTGATATTTTTTATGCAGCATCCTTAGGGGGGTAAGATTCAAGTTTGTTCAAGCCATGTCCCTAGGTCCATATTTGGGCTGATTGTGGGAGCTCGAATTGTAACTTGGTTCAAAATGAGGAATTTTCTTTAAAAATCTTCTTCTTCAGATCCAGCAGTCGGAATGTTTTGATATTTGGTGTGCAGAATCCTTAGGGGTGTGAGATTCAGGTTTGTTAAAGCCAAGTCCCTGGGTTCATATATGGGCTCCCTGTGGGAGCCCGAATTATGACTTAGTTCAATATGAGGAATATTCTTTAAAAATCTTTTTTTAGATCCACTGGTGAGAATATTTGGATATTTGGTTTCAGCTTTTCTTAGGAGGAGCAGATGCAACTTGTGGAAATCAATTCTCTGGGTTGATATTTAGGCTACCATGTCAGGTGAGCGCCCTCAGGCCCCCTGGGGCCTCTTGTTTTCTTTAATTTTGGACTTTTGTGTGCAAGTTTTGAACATTTTTTTTTTTTACTCCAACCACCCCTTTACATTGGCCACCTGTTGGTGAGCCACGGGGTACTGATACCCCCTCTAGTTTAGGCATCAACTGTGTCATTCAGCTGAGTGTATTTGAGTGATATTGTAAGATTTTTGTTGTTTGCAATTGTCTCTAGAAAAGGCCATATTCAGAGCTTCCAGAAACTGTATACATTGTGAGTATTGTGAATAGGAGAGGTAATTTAGATGCGAAATATCCTCGACCATGTTAATGAGAAGCCACGCATTTCTTAAAAAGCCGTTTTCACCTGAATAACTGTAACGAGACCTTTGGGGTGCGGTCCAAAATTCAAGATGGCCACCATCAGCCATTTTGTACCGAAATTAGTGCAATCAGTTTTTTGTGCAGAACTTCTGTACGAAAGCTCTGATTTGAATTCATTTTTGTATGAATGTTTAGTAACATGGAATACACCACATATAATGCAGTTTTTTTCTCGTGCAGAAATTATGCAAATTAGATGGACTTTGATTTATTCAGTGCTTCTTATACACAGTAAGTACACATATCAATACGGCTCAGGCTAGGGGCTGTATTTATGAACCGATCTTCATGAAACTTCTTGGGTAGGGTACCTTTGTTATCACTTTGGGACAAGAATTAGTGTTTTTTGGGTGCGATCCAAAATTAAAGATGGCTGCTTGCGGCTATTTTATGCTGAGATTCGGTCCAATCAGTTTTTTGTACAGAACTTCTAAGACTATGTTTGTTATCATCATGGGATGGTAATGAGTGCTTTGGGGGCTCGGCCAAAAATTCAAAATGCCTGTTGGCAGTCATATTTACGGGAATTCTGTGTATTACATTTTCAGCTCAACTTTGATGTAAGTCAATTTTGAGGTTATGCCATGGCCCATCATCCATCCGTCTGTCTGTCTGTCTGTCTGTCTGCCTGTCTGTCTGTCTGTCTGTCTGTCTGTCCATCAAGAATTCAATACGGCTCGGGCTAGAGGCCGCATATATGAACCGATCTTTACGAAACTTCTTGGGTACCTTTGTTATCAGCGTGGGACGAGAACGAGTGTTTTGGGGTGCGGTCCAAAATTCAAGATGGCCACCAGCAGCCATTTTGTACCAAAATGAGTGCAATCAGTTGTCTGTACAGAACTTCTGCATGAAAATTCTGATTTGAATAAATTTTGCAATCAGTTGTCTGTACAGAACTTCTGCATGAAAATTCTGATGTGAATAAATTTTTGTATGACATGTAAGTAACATGGAATACATCACGTACAATACAGGTTTTTTTCTTGTGCAGAAATTATGCAAATTAGATGAACTTTGATTTATTCAGTGCTACTTATACACAGTAAGTACACATGTCAATACGGCTCGAGTTAGAGGCTCTATTTATGACCCAATCTTCACAAAACTTCTTGGGTACCTTTGCTATCACCTTGGGTCGAGAACGAGTGTTTTTGGGTGCGGTTCAAAAATGATGGCTGCCAGTGGCCATTTTGTACCCAAATTAGGTACAATCAGTTTTTTGTACAGAACTTCTGTATGAAGGTTCTGATTTGAATAAATTTTTGAATGAATGTTTAGTAACATGGAATACATCACGTATAATACAGGTTTTTTCTCATGCAGAAATTATGCAAATTAGATGAATTTTGATTTATTCAGTGCTACTTATACACAGTAAGTGCACATGTCAATATGGCTCTGGCTAGAGGCTGTATTTATGAACCGATCTTTACAAAACTTCTTGGGTACCTTTGTTATCGACTTGGGACAGAACAAGTGTTTTTGGGTGCCTTTGTTATCACTGTGCTATGAGAACAAATATTTTTGGGTTCAATCAGACCCATTCTGGGACTCAAAGATTTCTTTTCTAGTTTAGCATCTAACTGTCGCCCACCTTTACAATACTTTACCTATACTATAGTTACAGACTACGGTCAGCATTTATGTACAGACCTTTACAATACATTATATGTACTTTTGTTATCAGGTCATTACCAAGATGTGTGTCATTGTGTGACATACTATACAGGTACATGTCTTACACAAGTTGAGCTACAGTGTCTTTGACACTTTTATTTGTACAGAACCTGTAAAGAAGATTTTTTGTGTCAGTAATGTTTGCTATTAATTTATTGGGTGCCTTTTTTTATTACTGTGCTATGAGAACAAATATTTTTGGGTTCAGTTAGACCCACTTGGGAACTCAAAAGGGAGATAATTAAAATTCTTTTCTGAAAACACCAGACAAAATAATGTTTCTTGAATTCAGCATCCCTAGAATGTGTATATTCAAATGTGTTGAAGCCAAGTTCCTGTGTCAATATTTGTTGTTGTTTGGGGAAGGTAAACATTAGCACAACCCGATTTTCTATTTACAATGAGAAAAATAAAACCTCACCCGTGGAAACCCTATGAGCTAAAGATAAAAAAATTCAAATATCTATATTTTAAGAAGGACTGGACAAATATTTATTAATTAGTATGAATCAGCCTTAGAAGGGTTTGAATCAAACAGGCCAAAACAATGGCTAACATTTGGCTTATGGTGCGCCATACAAGGTTCCCCATTGTAACATTAACCTCATGGATATTTCTTTTCTAGTTTAGCATCTAACTGTCACCCACCTTTACAATACTTTACCTATACATTTGTTACAGGCTACAGAAAGTATTTATGCACAGACCGTTACAATACTTTATATGTACCTTTGTTATCAGGTCATTACCTAGATGTGTGTCATTGCTGTGTCACATACTATACATGTACATGTCTTACACAAGTTGAGCTACAGTGTCATTGACACTTTCATTTTGTGTTTGACTGCATTTGATACACACACACACTGCAAATGGTGACGGTAACTATCAATCACGCAGTGTTGGCGCCCCTGCTTATGACACTTTTACTCAATTCCAGAATTCCTCATTTGTAATTTTCAGTCAGTTACTGAGGATCACACATGTTCTGAACATCTCAATGGGAGTTAGATTCAATGGCAAATTTCGTCCTCTGAATTTTAACAAGGTAAGTCGACAGATCAAAGTGTCACCAATTTAAAGATTGAGCAGTTTAGCACAAATTACATGCGGATTGGAATTAAAAGATGACCCCAGCTTGGTGTATACTGAAACTACTGGATGAGGCATGCAGAAATTGGCAAAATCCCACATTCACCTTTAGTCTTCTTGTCAAAGCCATCGTCGCTTACAAACACTTCAGGTCTGCATAATCAGCTTGGTGCCTCGATTCTATGGCATGTTTCCATATTCTGCTGTAATCATCTTCTTACAAGTTACTGAGTTTACATCTGGCATATGTTTTTATACCCCCGACACTAGTTGTGGAGAGTATACTGGAATCACCTTGTCTGTCCGCCCATAGACATAATTTTGACCAGAGATTTTCTCAGACGTTTATGGACCGATCTGCTTGAAGCTTGGTATGAATGTTCACCACCATGGGAACCTATGTACCTGTGATTATAGTTCTGGTTGGATTATGTTTCCAGAATTATGCCCCTTTTTGCCATGAAAAAGCAGACTTAGAATTTTGTCTGGAGATTTCCTCAGATGTTTAGGGAGCAATTCCTTTTTTTGCCAGAGTTATGCCCTTTTTTTCATAAAATGTCTGAAATTTGTCTGGACATTTTCTCAAATGTTTGTGGGTCGATTTCTTTGAAACTTGGTAAGGATGTTCACTACCATGGGAACCTGTGCACCTGCGATTATATTTTCGATTGGACTTTTTATACGCCCGTTTTGAAAAAACGGTCATATTATGGTATACCGCTGTCCGTCCGTCCGTCCGTCTGTCCGTCCGTCCATCTGTCCGGTCACATGTCGAACAATAACTCAAGAACGCTTTGAGAGATTTTCATGATTTTTTGGTAGTTGGTGTATATCGATGGAGGAAAGTTCCCTTTTGTTTAGCGTTGCCGTTCGATTAGTCATTCCTGAGTTATGGGACTTTATTACTTAGAAAATTGTTGATTTTTTACACGTCGTACGATAACTCGAGAACGCTATGAGAGATTTTCGTGATTTTGGGGTAGGTGGTGTATATCGATGGAGGGAAGCTCCCTTTCATTTAGTGTCGCCGTTCGATTAGTCATTCCAGAGTTATGGGACTTTATTACTTAGAAAATTGTTGATTTTTTACACGTCGTACGATAACTCGAGAAATCTTGGAGAGATTTTCATGATTTTTTGGTAGGTGGTTTATGTTGATGGAGGGAAGCTCCCTTTCGTTTAGTGTCGTCGTTCGATTAGTCATTCCAGAGTTATGGGACTTTATTACTTAGAAAATTGTTGATTTTTACACGTCGTACGATAACTTGAGAATGCTTTGAGAGATTTTCACGATTTTTTGGTAGGTGGTTTATGTTGATGGAAGGAAGCTCCCTTTCGGTTGGTGTCACCGTTCGATTAGTCATTCCAGAGTTATGGGACTTTATTTTTCACATGTCGAACAATAACTTGAATATGCTTAGAGCAATTTTCATGATTCTTTGGTTGCAAGTATATGTTGATAGAAGGAATCTCCCTTTCAATTTGTGTCGCTGTCCGATTTGTCATTCCAGAGTTATGGGACTCTATTCATCAAAATATAGGCAATTTTCCACATGTTGGACTTTGAGCAATTTTCATGATTTTTTGGTGGCAAGTATATGTAACCTGACAAGTACACATGTATACTCATATTGTGTGGTTCCCTCTTGTAATTAATAACAGGTGTATCATGCGCTCGTGGCGCAGCTGTTTATTTTACTAGAGTTGTGCCACTTTTCATCTTAGAATAATCATGGCGGCAGAGGGTATGGACAGGCCCATCTGGACAGTCACACTTCTAGTTTTAACTATTTTGTGTATCTGCTCAGGACTTTTGTCATCCTTTCCAGCATGTTATGTTCATTAATCGGTAGGCACATTTTTTTTCAGCCACGACTGTAATTTAGATGTAAATACAAAATCAAAAAATATGTTTTTTTTTAGACATGCATGGTTCTGACTTTCGTTTTTTTCTGGCAACTGACACAGAGTGAATTTTTCGGTTAATAGGACTGCTCTAGTGCACTGATGAGTGGCTGCATCAATATAATCACTCTTATCAATCCTTTTCAATGAGTCATAAATGCCCTCCTCATGGCATCTTCTTCTGATGATGAAAGTAAATTTGGCATGTCTGTTTCACCTGCTCAGGTACATTTTTTCCCAGACAGTAGATGATAGTATCGCTGAATTCAAAAAGTACTTGTACTCAGTGTTAACACACTTCTCGGTCGGCTGACTGTAGCAGCAAGCTCGTTCTGATAAGGGGTTACAGGAAAGGGTTTTGATGAAATTTTGTGAAAAAAATTGAAACAATAATGTTTGAAATGATAATTTTTATATTGTATGCATTGGATAAAGGGTTAACCCTTTACCTAACCTGAAAAGCAGACGACACTTGCAAAAATAATTCTTGAATAACTAATTTTTTTCATTTTTTTGTCTCAGAAACATAGGTTATGACCCCTCGTTGGAACGAGCTCGATGAGCTCGTTCCAACGAGGGGTCATAACCTATGTTTTTGAGACAAAAAATAAAAAAATAATGAAAATTAATTGGCGATTTTTGAGAATAGTGCTGGCTGGTTTTGGTCATTACGTTAGGTAAAGGGTTAACCACAACTGAACATTTGGTCAATTATTTTCAGACAATCATCCCAATCTACAATTATCAACAGAAAAATATGCTTGCTTGTGAAAAGTTGAACTGACATTAGCAGTGTGGAGTTCTTCGAAGTGAGTCCGACAGTGAGTGTCTGCGAAACAGAAATAAAAGGCTGACTGACCCGACCCTACCCAATTTGATTTCTGTTAAGAGAAATGTTCATTTTTTGGAGGAGGTCTTACATAGATAAAGCTACGCACAGTCAGAGTAACATTTCACATCCAAGGTCCAGACGGCCGCATGGGATTTTAATTTTAACCACATCTACCCTGGGAAGAGAGCATGTTTACAGGGTATATTCGACAGCAATAATAGGACTCTTTAGCCAGCATCTGGGTTATATTCCTCTCAAGTCAGGCTTGGCAATTTCAGGAGAGCGATTTTTTAGCTCTCCTTACTGCCCTCCTGAAAGAATTAAGGAGAGCGAAAAATTGCCCTCCTAAATATTTTGGTCTGGGATGATTGTGATTACATGTATTATGCTCACATTAAATTTTTGTTGTATTAGCAAAAATGTAATTTAACTTCGAAGTCACATAACATCACGTAATTTCATTTTGAAAGTGGTTTAGTGGTAAAAGGTAATAGCTGCAACCATACCCAAACACAGTTGCAATCATTTGAAGCAAAATGGGTCACAGCAATATTTTTTTTTCTGTCAGTTTCAAGTTCAACAACTGACATCACAGTTTGAGGGGTAATTATTCAAGGAATATTGACACTATAATATATTACCATTACTACTATCCTGTCACTTGAAGCACTTGCACCAGAATGTGACTGTAGATTCAAGCAGACCTGTTGTCCAAGAAAGTCATACGCCTACCACGACCACCTTCAACCCCAAGGGGGGTTGAAGGTGGTCGTGGTAGGCGTATGACTTTCTTGAACAACAGGTCTGGGTACACACACAGGTCTTGTCAAGTGTGTGTTCGGTTGTTGAGTGAGACATCTGGATGTCTAAGAGATTTCGCTTTACCTTAGTAAAGTTAATAAAATCACTGATGTAATAGTCTGTTGGTTTCAGTTTCAATGAGTTCGTTCAACTGGATACTTAAAATGCTGTGTAAAGCTAATTGCTCTCCTAAGCTGATTGAGGAGAGCGATTTTTTGCCCTCCTGCATTTTTCAGAATTCCAGGCCTGTTAAGTGGGAAGCATGATTATAATCATAAAATACCTTGACTTCATAATTGTGTTGTGAAAGCAATATAGCCATACCTGTTAAAATGTTCTACAATCCCAGCACTGATAAGTAAGTGAATAAATGATGGCATCAGATTTTTTTGGTCTAACTTTCAGTATTTGGCCAGTTATGGAGATTTTAAAAACACCTCAATGTTGTAACATTTCCACATTAATTTCAGCCAGGTGATGGTGGTGGATTTCCAGTAGTTGGTAATATTTTTATACCCCCTCTTTTATAAAAGAGGGGTATATAATAATATAGTTCATCAGTCCATTCGTCCGTCTCAGTCATTTCCAGGCAATAACTTTTGTTCCGTTGGTTGCACAGTACCCACACTTCCCAGGTATGCTGCTTGTAATGCGATAATGATTGGGATTGCTTTTGGGATGTGTAGGTGAAAGGTGAAGGTCACTTACTATAAATAGATTTTTGATTTCCATGCATTAACGTTTGTTTTCTTCTGTGTACGAAGCTATAATTTCATATTGTGATTGCACTTGAGGTGTCGATCGTTTGGATTGCATTTGGGGTCAATAGGTCCAAGGTCAAGATCACTGTTACTATAAATAGATTTTTGGTTTCTGTGCAATAACTATAGTTTTCTTTTGTGTATGAAGCTATATAACTTCATATTTTGATTGCATTTGAGGTGTCGACCATTGGGAGTGCATTTGGGATCGATAGGTCAAAGGTAACGGTCATTTACTATAAGTAGATTTTTTATTTCTGTACAACAGCTTTAGTTTTCTTGTGTGTAGAAGCTATAACTTCATATTATGATTACATTTGATGTGTCGATCAGTGAGATTGCATTTGGGGTCAGTAGGTTACCATTAGAGGTCAAGGTCACTGTTACTATAAATAGATTTTCATAGATTTTGGGTTTCCATGCAATAACTTTGGTTTTCTTTTGTGAACAAAGCTTTAGCTTGATATTGTGATTGCATTTGAGGTGTCGATCTTTGGGATTGCATTTGTGGTTAGTATTGACGGTCAAAGGTCAAGGTCACTGTTACTATATATAGATTTTTGGTTTCCATACAATAATTTTTTTTTAATGAATGCACACACTCAACAGTATGCAATGAGTGGGCAAAATGAACAGTTTTGTTCAAAATAAAAAAAAATCTTGATATCAATGTAGCTTCTCCATCATTTGTCGTAAGTGGCAGGATATGAATTACAATTTTGAGACAAGTTAGTGAAAAAAGGTTACATTGGGTTACGAATGTTAACTTAGGTATAACCTGTAAACACTGGTTAGGGACATCATTTCTAATTTCTGTGTCTGTGGTTGTGATTCAGTGAAAATTCTTTGTCAGCTTTTGGAATCACAGTATTGTAGTGACCGAGTAACAAACCTGTCTGTGCGTATTGTATTGTTCTAAAGGCACATGCATGTATAACTATTGCTATGTTGGCCTGTGTTGTGGGGAAAACATATGCTGATTTTAATCATCTATTCTGAATAACTGTAGTACTTACCAGGAACAGCTGTATATTATAGGCAGGTTCAACAAAATGAAATAACAACACTTCTGAATAAATAATCAAATAAATAAATTGCATACTGCAAAAAGGTGCCTGCCATGTGCAGCACCAGTGAGATTTATTTTTTCTAGTTAAAATGCTAATTATACCCCCATTTTTTAATTCCCCCCACCCCCTTTAAAAAAGGGAGGTATATAGTAATCACTTTGTCCATTCGTCCATCTGTCCATCTGTCCATCTGTCCATCTATCCATCCATCAGTCCATTTGTCTGGCCATCCATCCATTAATCCGTCTGTCCATCACACTCGTTTCTGGGCTATAACTTTTGTACCATTAGTCGCACAGTACTCATACTTCACAAGTAGGCTGCTTGTAATGGGTTGATTGGGATTGCTCTTGGGATCAGTAGGTCAAAGGTCAAGATCACTATAAATAGAACTTGGTTTCCATGCAAAAACTTTAGTTTTCTTTTTTTTCGAAGCTATAACTTCATATTGTGGTTGCATTTGCGATGGAGATCATTGGGATTGTGTTTGGGGTCAATAGATCAAAGGTCAAGGTCAATGTTACTATAAATAGATTTTTGGTTTCCATGCAATAATTTCAGTTTTCTTTTGTGTACGAAGCTATAACTTCATACAGTGGTTGCATTTGAGATGTCAATCTTTGAGATTGCATTTGGGGTCAATAGGTCAAAGGTCCAGGTCTCTGATACTATAAATAAATTTTTTGTTTTTATTTTCCGTGCAAAACATTAGTTTTCTTTTGTGTACGAAGCTATAACTTCATATTGTGGTTGCATTTGAGATGTCAATCATTGGGATTGCATTTGGGGTCATTAGGTCAAAGGTCAGGGTCACTGTTACTATAAATAGATTTTTGTTTTCCATGCAATAACTTTAGTTTTCTTTTGTGTAGGAAGCTATAACTTCATTGTCTCCCGAAGAGACTTTAGTAATGAGTGATGTCAGTCCATCAAAGATGTCCTGTCCATCCGTCGAGACATCAGTCTGTCCGTACATCCATCCATCCAAAACACTTTGGCATCCAAATTTTAACTTGAGTTTGGGGGAATTGATCGTAAACCAAATTTGGTGTACGGCTTACTTGGGAGGTAATGCAGGTTAAGTTTGAAAATGGACATGGTCTGTTTTTTTTTCACCTGTGTTATGGTCCTTTTTCAACTTTGTATTGTCTGAATTTTAACTTTGGTTTGGGTGAATTGATTGCAACCAAATTTGAGATACATCTTACTGAGGAGGAAATATAATTTTGGAGAAATGATTTGAAAAATTAGAAAAAATAATGTTTAAAATAATATTACCTGCATTTGTTTAAAGGGTTAAGAGTGGTGGCCAAATATGGCTGTTATGTTAGGTAAAGGATTAACAGTCAGTTCAGCGAGTTTTGTTTCACCATTTCTTTGGCAAAGCAAAATATCCTGAGTGAAAAATAGCTAATCATGATGAAACTCATAAACATACATGTACCCTTTTGTTGCAGTAAGGGCTATATGACTACAAGCTAGAAAATAAGCACACTGACATCTGCAAAATGAGGTCCCCATAGGGTGAATTTAGTGATGCTACCCTTTACTGAAATTTATAACACCATCAGTTGCACACTGGACGAGGGGAAGGAAATACAATTTGTTTTTGCGACGTGAGTAAAGTGTTTGATAATAAAGTGTGGCATTCTGGATTGGTATACAAGCTCGAGAAAATAGGGATAAAAAAAAATGATAAAAAGGGGTAAACTACTGGAGTGGTTCCGGTCATATCTGGAAAACCGGCAACAATGTGTAGTGATTGAAGGCGTCGCGTCGTCCTGGATGTTTACAACTGCTGGAGTACCACAAGGTTCAATACTTGGCCCCCTACTTTTTCTTATATACATAAATGACATTGTGGATAATGTTTTGTGCAACATCCGCTTATTTGCAGATGATACCACACTCTATCTTATTGTTGAAAACCCAACCCAGGCAGCCGATCTCTTGAACGACGACTTGTTGAGAATTGAACAATGGTCTAAACAATGGCTCGTCTACTTCAACCCTTCAGAAACGGAATCAATGCTCATATCGCATAAAACGGAAACAATTCAACACCCCCACTTTGTATGCAGAATAAAAACATTAAAACAGTGAATAATCACAAACATCTTGGAGTTAGCTTTAGTAACCATGGGTCCTAGTCAAATCATACACAAGACATTATGACTAAAGCTTGGAAGAGAATAAGTCTCATGAGAAAATTTAAATTCATCCTTGATCGGAAAACACTTCAAACTATATACATATCATTCATACACCCGGTCCTTGAATATTCTGACACAGTATGGGATAATTGTACAAATGCCAAAGCCGAAGATATTGAAAAAATCTGACTGGAGGCTGCGAGAATTGTTACTGGCGCAACGCGAAGTGTAGGCAGGGAACTCCTCTATGCGGAAACAGGATGGGAACCCCTGAAAATCAGAAGAGAAAAACACAAAACTGTGCAGTTTTTTAAAATGTATCACAGACTCGTAGCAAGATACTTATCAGGTTTAGTTCCTCCGAGGTTATGTTTCTCACGCGTATGATCTCCGCAACAATCCAGACTTGTTGGTATCGTTTTGTCAAACTAATTCATACCAAATGTCGTTTCTGCCGAGTGCGACGAGAACGTGGAATTCCTCATCCAACGAAGTTCGCGAAAACTACTCATTACCTCAATTCAAACAGTATCTCAACCGGAACAGGCTGTTGGTGCCAAGTTTCTTTTTCTATAACAAGTCACACAGAGCACAAATCCTTCACTGTAGATTACGGCTGTCATGCAGTAATCTTAATGATCACCTCTTTAAAAACCACCTGTCCACCACAACACTTTGTAGATGTGGAGCCCATGAAACAACCAAGCATAACTTTTTCTATTGCCATTTTTATGTGAGAGAAAGAAATAACACAATCAAATTGTTGAGTCATTTCATTGATGTAGACATTCTCTTAAACGGCTGTGTTTTGTATACTAGCGAAATTAATAAAAAAATCTTCCAAAGATTACACAAATATATTCTTGCCACAAAAATATTCTAAACTGAGATACATCCTACTCCTTGCTTCCATGAATACTTTGTCTTCGGTGATTGCCTTATGTGCATATCATCGTGTTCCATCGTGTTGCAGTAGTCAGTAGAATGCCAAGCATTGCTTTTCCCCTTGGGTGCGTTCATTCCTTCTTTTCCCATTTTCTTTATAATTCCAGTATGAATATCAGTACTTGCAATTTCTCCTTTGCCGCTCTTTCCTTTATCTTTCTCTCTCTTAACACTAATATTTTATTTCAGCTACTAAAATTAGTATTTGAAACATACAGCTTTTGAGCCATATCCATTGTATGGGTAATTCATAACTGGAAACAGCTTACATAAGCTTCTAGCTTGCTGCTGAATCCGATATCATAACAACCAGTATGTGAAATGTTAATCTATTTCTTATCTGTATAATAATTTGAAACTGAGTTATGAAATAAAATATTGTTTAAACTAAAACTAAACAGAAAAAGGTACTCGGAGGATAAATTGGCCCACTTTATGGGATAGCATCATCAAATTCACCCTCTGGTGACCTCATTCTGCAAATGTCAGACTGCTTATTTTTAGGCCTGTATGACTATCTTGATTTTAGCTATATACATCGCAAGTTGTCTAAGCCGATAATTGTCACATTCTCACAGGTTGTTACCTGATGGACTTGCATTCTGATAGTCATTCACAAATATTTTATATTTTCAGATCGCAACCCTTGTTCTGTTTATAGTCACAGCAGTTGATATATTTTACAGTGTGCATCAGTACCTTCAAAAAGAACATGTTCCTCTTGTTAACTTTATTTCTCCTGTTGTTTTATGTGTTACATTTGTAAGTATTGTTTTAGTTTTTATCTTACTGATTTTAACAGTACGCCATCATTTTGGCAATTTTGGTGGCTCAATTCAATTCACTTTATTTCACAGAATACAAATACAGTACGTTTTAAGAGAAAATGATGTTACAAGATTTGAGAAATGAATAGATGTATACTGTGTCGATTGGTTAGAGCATTAGACTTGCGATCAAAAGATCGACAATTCAGGCCTGACCTGTGTCATCTTTGTGGTGTCCTTGAGCAAGACACTTCATCCCAATTGCCTATGTGGCCAGAGGGTTTGTTACAACCGATAATGTTACAACACCGCATAATGTTACACCAACGCATAATGTTACAAAAAATGTAGTAAACAACCGATAATGTTATAAACTCTGCATAATGTTATAACTTTTTTCAACCTGTTATGTTATAAAAATCGACGCATAATGTTATAACTTTTTTCAACCCGTTATGTTACAACAAATTAACCGATAATGTTATAACTACAAATAAACATGTCTTTGGTAATTTATACTGTCATGGCATCAGTTTCAGGTGGAGACTGTCGGTCTGTATTTGAGGGAAATCTTCAGTTCCCAGTGTAGAATTGGACCATTTTGACTTTAAATAATGTATACCATTATTGTAATAAACCCATTTCTGTGATAAATTACGCGTCCATTATATGGTCGGACATTAGGTAAGGATACTGTCCTATATTTTAAGGATACTAAACCCACGGAATCCCTCTTTTCGTCATATGAAGCAATGAAAGCACGCAAAATCATACGTCTAAAAATGAAAGCTATGAGCGCAATGAGTACCTCTTCATACGTCTCATACCCTCATTAAGGATACTATCCTATCTTTATTTGGGAGTGTTTTCGGGAGTGTTTGGGTCAGTTTTCTGAAGATTGTCGTGTTGTTTGGATTAAATCGATATCTGTTGTTGGGTTGTAAGGGGTGAGATGACATAGCACGTGTCCCCATAACAACACGCGTACGCATACGCACTCCTGCCACCTATTATCATGATAATGACATCACAACATGGCCAACAACGTGCACTATCATGACAACCCAACATGACCACCCAGTCACATGACATGATGTCACTTCCGGGGTCCTACAAAATGGCTCATTTTCAACATACATAACTACTCAACACCATCACCAACACTGCCATAACACCAACATCAACACAACTCCTCCTCCTCAACCTCCTCCTTCTCCCTATACTGCCTGTTCTAGTGATTCTGCCCTTTCCAGAATCTATAATCCCAAATTCATCACTTCCACTTCTTCCATCATCTCCACCATCTATATTATCATACGGTCTAGCACTACTTCCTTATAGCATTCACAGATAGCCTTCTCTGCACAATCACCCTGATGTACTAATCCATGACCTCATGTCTTTCTCAGCCTAATCCCTGCCCACCCCTTTCATTCCTCCTAAACCCCATTCCTCTTCCTACCCAGTCCCGCATCTTATTCTTGTTCCATGCGACACCAGCAACCTGCCACATCCACCATGTGTACCTCGCTCCATCCAGCTTTTTGACCTCTTTTGACTCCACCTCATTTTTGTTCACTGTTAGTTGTTAAAATGTCAAATTAATGAACAATAAGATATTCTTATGACAAGAAATGTGCGACAAATGTGTTTTAGATGCCCAAAACAAGCAAAAACAGAGGCATTTGCCCATCCCCAAAGGCGTCAGGGGGCTATGGTACACTACATTTCTGGAAGCGGAGACTGCGCATGTTGGTAAACGTACCAACCGGATAAAATAGCACCCCTCCCCCACCACCCCCCGCCTTCACCATGATGGGCACTGGATGATAATGGTAATGACGGCACACAAATGAGTTACCAGGATAATCCCCGTCTATGTACGTGACTTGGTCATTCTATGATAAATCCCCGGAAGTTGGGGGGGGGGGAGAGGGTGTCTCCTCGCCTTAACCAGAGCAGAAACCTTTAGTATAAATATTACATACCTTTACGCGGCAATAAATGATAAGTGGTAAAGTCCATCTACAATAGCTGTAAATGGAATTAGTATACAGAAGTTATAACATTATCGATTAATTTGTTGTAACATAACAGGTTGAAAAAAGTTATAACATTATGCGTCGATTTTTATAACATAACGGGTTGAAAAAAGTTATAACATTATGCGAAGTTTATAACATTATCGGTTGTTTACTACATTTTTTGTAACATTATGCATTGGTCTAACATTATGTGGCGTTGTAACATTATCGGTTGTAACAGGGTTCCCACTCAAATGAAAAAGACCTTGATTTTTGGACCCTTCCTTGAATAGTGTTTGATTTTCAAACATCCTCTATGAAAAGTACTTAAATTCAATTTAATTATAAATTAATTTAATTAATCAATTAATTAATTTAATTTAATTATTATTTATTTACTTACATGCAAAACCACAAAATCAGTCAGGAACATATCTTTGACCTCTCCATTGACCCTTTAGCATTGCAGATGGTGCCTTAGTGCACTCAAGGGATAATATACATCTACCTAGTTTGGTTCTCCATAATCAGGTCCTCGAGGCAGAAATTCTTTGTGTTCATGGTGTCGTAAGTTCATATAGTCCTTGAAAATCATGGTCAGAATCCTTGAATAATACTTAAATAGTGCTTGAATTTGATTATCCGATATCAGTGGGAACCATGGTTTTGCACAATGGCTCTGTGTATTAAGGCAAAGGGCATGATGACAGTCTATAGTACATCTACTTTTAACTCATGCTAACCCTGTTTAGGCCAAAAAAAAAAAAATAGTTTGGTTCCGGTTACCTAACCGACCCTAATTTTGCACCCCGACCCCAAACAATTTTTAGCTCAACTTTGACGAAGTCAAATTTGAGCTATTGTCATGGCCCGTCGTCCGTCGTCCATCTGTCCGTCTGGCCGTCTGTCCGTCTGTCCGTACGTCAACAATTGGCTATGGCTCGGGCTAGAGGTCGTATTTATGAACCGATCTTTACGAAACTTCTTGTGTACCTTTGTTATGACCCTGGGACGGGAACGAGTGTTTTTAGGTGTGGTCCGAAATTCAAGATGGCTGCCAGTGGCCATTTTGTACCGATGATGCAAAAATCAGTTTTTTGTACAGAACTTCTGTATGAAAGTTCTGATTTGGATAAAGTTTTGTATAAATGTTTAGTACCATGGGATACATCACATATAATACAGGTTTTTTTCTCGTGCGTAAATTATGCAAATTAGACTGACTTTGATTTATTTAGTGTTACTTTCAAAAGTGTAAGTGCTATGGCTCGGGCTAGAGGCCGTATTTATGAACCGATCTTTACGAAACTTCTTGGGTACCTTTGTTATGACCGTGGGACGAGAACGAGTGTTTTTGGGTGCGGTCCGAAATTCAAGATGGCTGCCAGCCGCCATTTTGTACCGACGATGCAGAAATCTGTTTTTTGTACAAAACTTCCATATGAAAGCTCTGATTTGAATAATTTTTTGTATGAATGTTTAGTACCATGGGATACATCACATATAATACAGGTTTTTTTCTCGTACGTAAATTGTGCAAATTAGACTAATTTTGATGTTTTTTGGGGTTACTTTCAGCACTGTAAGTGCAAATGCCAATACGGCTCGGGCTATAGGCCGTATTTATGAACCGATCTTTACGAAACTTCTTGGGTACCTTTGGTATCACCGTGGGACGAGAACGAGTGTTTTGGGGTCCGGTCCGAAATTCAAGATGGCCGATGGCAGCCATTTTGTACAAAATTAGGTGCAATCAGATTTTTGCACAGAACTTCCATATGAAAGCCCTGATTTGAATAATTTTTTTGTGTGAATGTTTAGTACCATGGGATGCATCACATATAATACTGGTTTTTTTCTCGTGCAGAAATTATGCAAATTAGATGAACTTTGATTTTTTCAGTGCGACTTACACACAGTAAGTACACATGTCAATACGGCTCAGACTAGAGTCTGTATTTATGAACTGATCTTCACAAAATGTCTTGGGTACCTTTGTTATCACCTTGAGACGAGAACGAGTGTTTCTGGGTGCGGTCTAAAATTCAAGATGGCTGCCAGTGGCCATTTTGTACCGAAATTAGGTCTAATCAGTTTTTTGTACACATCTTCTATACAGCTCAGACTAGAGGCCATATTTATGAACCAATCTTTACGAAACTTCTTGGGTACCTTTGTTATCACCGTGGGATGAGAGCGAGTGTTTTTGGGTGTGGTCCGAAATTCAAGATGGCCACCAGCAGCCATTTTGTACCAAAATTAGTGCAATCAGTCTTTTGTATAGAACTTCTGTATGAAAGTTCTGATTTGAATAAATTTTTGTATGAATGTTTAGTAACATGGAATACATCACATATTGTAAGGGGTTTTTTTTCGTGCAGAAATTATGCAAATTAGATGAACTTTGATTTATTCAGTGCTACTTACACAATGTAAGCACACATGTCAATACGGCTCAGGATAGAGGCTGTATTTATGAACCGATCTTCACAAAACTTCTTGGGTACCTTTGTTATCTCCTTGGGATGAGAATGAGTGGTTCTGGGTACGGTCCAAAATTCAAGATGGCTGCCAGTGGCCATTTTGTACCGAAATTAGGTCCAATCAGTTTTTTGTCACAAGTTCTATACAGCTCGTATTTATGAACTGATCTTCACAAAACTTCTTGAGTACTTTTGTTTTCACCTTGGGACAGGAACGAGTGTGTTTTGGGGTGCCTTTGTTATCACTGTGCTATGAGAACAAATATTTTGGGGTTCAGTCAGACCCACTCTGGGACTCAAAGATTTTTTCTAATTCAGCATCTGACCCACCTTTACAATACTTTACCTATACATTTGTTACAGGCAACGGTCAGTATTTATGTACAGACCGTTACAATACTTTATATGTACCTTTGTTATCAGGTCATTACCTAGATGTTTGTCATTGCTGTGTCACATACTATACATGTACATGTCTTTGTCTTGACAAGTTGAGCTACAGTGTCATTGACACTTTCATTTTTATTGAAATTGAAGAACCAAACAGAAAAAAAACACACAAGCGCCAACTTTTGCAAGAACGACACAAACAGTGCTGGCCGTTTTTTTGGTATACCGATTGTACCCATAACAGGGAAACTCTTCAACAGAAAGTAATAATTGCTTTGATGGAAATAGGGCAGGGCGACTTCACAGCCTCCATTGGATGGTTAGAAAGCTTCAGGTCCAGATACAACATCAAGGCAAACGGTGATTTGGCAGATGTCAACCAACAAACAGTGGATGATCGGATAAAGAGATTACCAGCAATAACTCTTGACTATTCACCTGAAAATATTTTCAATGCAGATGAAACAGGCTCTTCTACTGTGGTCTGCCAGAAAGATCCCTTGTGTATAAAAAGTGACCCCAGGAAAGGTTTAAAAAATGGAAAAGAGAGGTTGACGATATTGGTGGCCTGCAGTGCAACTGGGGAAAAGATAGACACTTATTATAGGAAAGTCTGAAAATCCACATTGTTTAAAGGTGTTAAAGTCAGAGACTTGGGAATCAACTACTGTGCCAACAGAAAAGTGTGGATGACGGCAGACATTTTTAGTTCCTGGCTAACAAAACTAAACCAGAAAATGAAGTCAAACGAACGAAAAATTCTGTGTTGGTAGACAATTTTAGTGGGTATCCTGACGTTATACTCAGTAACGTGAAGTTAGTGTTCTTCCCCCCCCCCCCCCCCCCCCCCCAAACAAAACATCAAAAGTTTATCCTTGTGATGCAGGTATAATTCGGTCATTGAAGCTGAACTATCGAAAGAAGAGCGAGTGTAAACAATCTTCAATAACCAGCTTTTTCTGTAAAAAATCTTAACCCTTTATCTTACATGAAAAGCAGACGACACTTCAACAATTATTGATTTTCTAATTTTTAAAAATCTTTGCACCACAATCATTTCCTATGATCCCTCATTGGAATGAGTGCAATGAGCTGGTTCCAGTGAGGGGTCATAAGCTATGTTTCTGGGGCAAAACATTTTGAAAATTAGCTACTCAATAATTGTTGCAAGTGTAGTCTACTTTTTTAGTCGAATTTTGACGAAGTCAAACTCGACTTACAGTTTCATGAAGTGATTGGCAGGCGGCGGGCATAAACAATTGGTTTCTGGGCAATATCTTTAGTTCTATTTGATGCACCTTTACCAAAATTATATAAGAGGTTACCCTTTAGGAAAGGAAGACACCTATCGATTTCAGAGTCTCGCGCCCCAAGATCAAGGTCACTGTTACTATAAATAGAATATTTTGTGACAAATTGGTTTCCGGGCAATAACTTTAGTTCTATGTGACGCACCTTTACCAAACTTATACCAGAGGTTACCCTATAGGAAGGGAAGACACCTATTGATCTCGGAGTCTGGGACTCCAATGTCAAGGTCACTGTTACTATAAATAGAATATTTTATGACAAATTGGTTTCCGGGCAATAACATTAGTTCTATTTGACACACCTTTATCAAACTTATACCAGAGGTTACCCTATAGGAAGGGAAGACACCTATTGATCTCGGAATCTGGGACTCCAATGTCAAGGTCACTGTTACTATAAATAGAATATTTTATGACAAATTGGTTTCCGGGCAATAACTTTAGTTCTATTTGACGCACTTTTATCAAACTTATACCAGAGGTTACCCTATAGGAAGGGAAGACACCTATTGATTTTGGAGTCTGGGACTCCAAGGTCAAGGTCACTGTTACTATAAATAGAATATTTTGTGACAAATTGGTTTCCGGGCAATAACTTTAGTTCTATTCCGTGTATCTTCACCAAACTTATACCACATGTTACCCTATAGGAAGGGAAGACACCTATTGATTTTGGAGTCTGGGACTCCAAGTCAAGGTCACTGTTACTATAAATAGAATATTTTATGACAAATTGGTTTCCGGGCAATAACTTTAGTTCTATTTGACACACCTTTACCAAACTTATACCAGAGGTTACCCTATGGAAAGGGAAGACACCTATTGATTTTGGAGTCTGGGACTCCAAGGTCAAGGTCAATGTTACTATAAATAGAATATTTGTGACAAAATGGTTTCCGGGCAATAACTTTAGTTCTATTCCGTGTATCTTCACCAAACTTATTCTACAGGTTAGGAAGGGAAGACACCTATCGATTTCGGAGTCTGGGGCCACAAGGTCAAGGTCACTGTTACTATCAATAAAATGTTTTGTGACAAATTGGTTTCCGGGCAATAACTTTAGTTCTATTTGATGCACCTTTACCAAACTTATACCACAGGTTACCTTATAGGAAGGGAAGACACCTATTGATTTCGGAGTCTAGGACTCCAAGGTCAAGGTCACTGTTACTATAAATAGCTTATTTTTTCAGAATTTAATGTCAAAACTAGACTTCTGGATCTGTGATCCTCTTGTTGGATTTTTTTTTTAATAACACTGGCTGGTTTTGGTCGTTACGTTAAAAGCTTAAATAACTGTCAGAATGTACAAGTAACCATAAAATATGACAGTGATATGCCATGGAAAAACATATTATTGTCCTAAAACACTTTGGTGTTGTATGGCAATACATGCTTTCCCATGGTATAGCATGGGTACTATTTTGGTTTAAGGTAATTGGAGTGTGGAGGTGGGGTGGGGGGGGGGGTGTGAAAGAACCACGGTGCATCATGACAAACCATGCTACTGTTCTAAAATACTGGTGTTTTATGACAATACAATGTGTTGTTATGGGACACGGCTGTTCTCTTTTTCTTTAAGCACTTCACTCCACAAGTCAGTCATCCCACTTCCATTGGCCACTTTCTGGCAAAGATTCAAATGTGAAATGCAGTGTTAGCTGCAATTTAAAGATATGTCTGTTGTGTATTGTATTTTTAGTCGTAGATTTTCACCCCCTTACGGATGCTCATGAATTTCTGTGTACAAACGTGATCTAATTTTGACCGGCCCCCTGGTGTTATGAATTGATGTGACAATGAAAAGCACATGAAGTAAATAATTAGACCCAGTGAACAAATTTATACATATCTCTTGTGCCTTTTTCAACAAGAAACTCCATTGAAATGAGGGCAGAATTAAAAATATTATGAGCCTATTTTCGCTTGCAGTTGCATATCTACAATAAACATCAACCACCAAACTGAAAAAAAGATTTTCCGGGACTTTTAGCTGTAAGTGGTCTCATTCCAGAGGGAGTTGTGGTATATTCCACAGTTAACATCTGATGACACTACAAAAGGTGGCACTGCAATTTCAATCATTCAGATTGTACTTTAGTCTATCTTCAAGAGAACACGAGTTTGAAAACATGCTGCATTTTTTTTTTTTTTTTACTTCAGATGCCCAGTAGCCTACATGTCGTAACAACCTTGAATACATGGTAGAGAAAGTTTGTTTTAAGGGCTCTTCCTACTTGACATTTGATTTAAAAAAAAAAAAACGCAGCATGTCCTGATAATACTGTGAAAGTCTCCAATCACCATTGTCTTTGTTTCAGACATGATAGATCCTTCATGTGCTTGAATTTAATACCTGGCCACATATATTTCAGACCTGCAACCCCTAACCCCTTTTAAACAGATGTGTATTCAAAAAGTTGCTTGAATCCCGATTTACAAATCCAAATCTAAACGTCCTTGAGAAGTGTGTTTGAACTTTATTTTGTTACTGCCTGTATACCATGAAAGTCGTTGAGAAGTGTGCTTGAACTTTATTTTGTTACTGCCTGTATACCATGAAAGTCCTTGAGAAGTGTGATTGAACTTCATTTTGTTACTGCCTGTATGAACCATGGGTTGTGATCAGAATTTTTTTATATTTTCTCTTGCAATAACAATGTATTGAGTTGTACTCAGTTCTTCCATGTACCACATTTATTACTGTTGTTCAAAATATTGAAAAAAAAACCCCAAGATACACAGCTGTTGATAAGTTGCAAGTGAATTTCTTTGTACAAACGTGATCTGTTTTTGACTGGTCCACTTGTGTTATGAATCGATTTGACAATCAAAACCTCACAAAGTAAATTATCAAACCAAATGATTGAATTTGTGCATATGTCATATGCCTTTTTCGACAGAAAAATCCATTTAAATGGGGGCAGAATTTACAATATTATGAGCATAAGTCGCCTATTTTCGCTTGCATGCTGACAATAAACATCAACCACCAAACTGGACAAAAACTTAAGAGATTTTCTGGGACTTTCAGCTGAAAGTGGTCTCATTCCAGGAAGGGTTGTAGTACATTTCACAGTTAACATCTGATCACACCACAAATGTTGACACTGAAATTTCAATCATTCTGATTGTACTGTTATCTATTTCTACTGGGAAACATGAGTTCGAAAACAGGCTGCATTTATTAGTCGAGTTGTGACGAAGTCAAACTCGACTTATAGTTTGGTGAATGGCGGGCGGGCGGGCGGGTATGCAGGTGGGCGTAAACAATTGGTTTCCGGATGATTACTTGATAATGGTTCGACGCACTTTCATGAAACTTCATAGGTAGGTTGGCATCGGTGAGAGGAGGAACCCTATATATTTTGGACTTGCTTGGTCAAAGGTCAAGGTCACAGTGACCTTGAACATAGTAAATTGTGAACAATTGGTTTCCAGATGATAACTTGACTATGGTTCAACCCACATTCATGAAACTTCATATGTAGGTTGGCCTTCGTGAGAGGAAGAACCCTATTTATTTTGGACTCACTAGGTAAAAGGTCAAGATCACAGAGACCCTGAACATAGTATATCAAAACAATTAGTTTCCGGATAATAACTTGATAATGGTTTGACCCACGTTCATGAAACTTCATAGGTAGGTTGGCTTCAGTGAGAGGAAGGACCCTATTTATTTTCGACTTGCTAGGTCAAAGGTCAAGGTCACAGTGACCTTCAACATGTAAACAATTGGTTTCCAGATGATAACTTGACCATGGTTCAACCCACATTCATGAAACTTCATATGTGGGTTGGCCTTTGTGAGAGGAAGAACCCTATTTATTTTGGACTCTCTAGGTCAAAGGTCAAGGTCACAGTGACCCTGAACATAGTAAATCAAAACAATTGGTTTCCGGATAATAACTTGATAATGGTCCGACCCATGTTCATGAACCTTCACAGATTGGCATTAGTGAGAGGTAGGCCTGTACGGTATATCGATAAATCGATATATACCGGTATTCAAACCAATACCGACTGAATACCAGTGTAATTACAAAAATATCTGTTTATCGTCATTATTTATTTACCCACAATTTAATTTTCAAGATGTCTTGAGTTTTATTAACTGTAGCTCAGAATGAATAATATTATCGCTTTCTCCAAGGAATCGTTTGCAAGTGCCTGCGTAATATACAAATTCAGCAGTTGAAAAAATTTTGACAAAACTATATCATGTGACTCCTCATTGGAACGAGCTCAAGCAGCTCATTCCAATGAGTGGTCACATGATATTGTTTTGTAGAAATTTTTGGAAAAATTTGATAAACTAATATTTAAAACAATAAATTTTAATATCGTCCGCGTTGTGTAAAGGTTTTTCGAATCAAGGCATGCAGATTTGTTTCGACTGTGATGCCTCGAGTCTCGATTGTGGTACTTATGATCAGATATCTGAACAGTTTTCGATATACCGGTATACCGCAGTGTTTTTTAGCTCACCAGCTTTAGTTGTGTGAGCTTATGGCATGGCTCGATCGGTCGGCGTCAGCGTACGTGTCCAATAATGTTAAAGCTTCTGTTTAGGTCACTTACTCACCCTATTTCCATATCATGGCCTTTATAATGCTGCTATATGATGATTATTATCATTATACTATGATTTAACCCCTCATTCCCTACATTTTAAACATTTTTCTTGACATTTTTAGTTGCGTTTAGTTTTCTGTTTAGCTCAGAATTTCATGTTTAACTAAATGTTTAGGTCAGCTGCTGTGCTCCTTCTCTTCCCATGGCACTTATATTCATCATACATGTTCCTCAGTATCATTGTTCCATGATTAACCCCTCATACCCTGCATTTTAAACATTTTTCTTGACATTTTTAGTTGCGTTTAGTTTTCTGTTTAGCTCGGAATTTCATGTTTAACTTAGTGTTTAGGTCAGCTGCTGTGCTCCTTCTCTTCCCATGGCACTTATATTCATCATACATGTTCCTCACTATCATTGTTCCATGATTAACCCCTCATACCCTGCATTTTAAACATTTTTCTTGACATTTTTAGTTGCGTTTAGTTTCCTGTTTAGCTCGGAATTTCATGTTTAACTTAGTGTTTAGGTCAGCTGCTGTGCTCCTTCTCTTCCCATGGCAATTATTTTCATCATACATGTTCCTCAGTATCCTTGTTTCATGATTAACCCCTCATACATTGCATTTTAAACATTTTTCTTGAAATTTTTAGTTGCGTTTAGTTTTCTGTTTAGCTCGGAATTTCATGTTTAACTAAGTGTTTATGTCAGCTGATGTGCTCCTTTTCTTCCCACGGCACTTATATTCATCATACATGTTCCTCAGTATCATTGTTCCATGATTAACCCCTCATACCCTGCATTTTAAACATTTTTCTTGAAATTTTTAGTTGCGTTTAGTTTTCTGTTTAGCTCGGAATTTCATGTTTAACTAAGTGTTTATGTCAGCTGCTGTGCTCCTTTTCTTCCCACGGCACTTATATTCATCATACATGTTCCTCAGTATCATTGTTCCATGATTAACCCCCTCATACGCTGCATTTTAAACATTTTTCTTGACATTTTTAGTTGTGTTTAGTTTTCTGTTTAGCTCTGAATTTCATGTTTAACTTAGTGTTTAGGTCAGCTGCTGTGCTTCTTCTCTTCCCATGGCACTTATATTCATCATACATGTTCCCAACAGTATCATTGTTCCGTTATTAAACCCTCATACCCTGCATTTTAAACATTTTTTTTGACATTTTTAGTTGCGTTGAGTTTTCTGTTTAGCTCGGAATTTCATGTTTAACTTAGTGTTTAGGTCAGCTGCTGTGCTCCTTCTCTTCCCATGACACTTATATTCATCATACATGTTCCTCAGTATCATTGTTCCATGATTAACCCCACATACCCTGCATTTTAAACATTTTTCTTGACATTTTTAGTTGCGTTTAGTTTTCTGTTTAGCTCAGAATTTCATGCTTAACTTAGTGTATATGTCAGTTTCTGTGTTTTACTTTTAAGAGGTTGTGTTTAGGTAAGCTTTGTCACATGTTATGAGCCTGTTTGATACTGTTCTTGTGTTTGCCAAAGTTACTATCAAAGAGGAATGTTGGTGAGCTATAGGGCGTTGGTGTCCTTCTTGTTTGAATACTGATACCGGTATTCTGTTATGAATATCGTGCAGCCCTAGTGAGAGGAAGAACCATATTTATTTTGTACTCGCTTGGTGAAAAGATCAAGGTCACAGTGACCTTGAACATAGCAAATTGTGAACAATTGGTTTCCGGATGATAACTTGACTAGGGTTCAAACCACATTCATGAAGCTTGGCCTTCGTGAGAGGAAGAACACTATTTATTTTGGACTCACTAGGTCAAAGGTCAAGGTCACAGTGACCCTGAACATAGTAAATCAAAACAATTGGTTTCTTATCAACCTACCTTACAATTGTTTATTACAGGCTTGCACTACAGTGGAAGACCCTAACTCAGATAAAATACTCTCTATTTTAATCTTTCCCAAGAGATGTGGGAAAGAAAAGTGGTGTAAAAAACACCACGAAAAAAATAAGCCAAAACTGGGCCGAGCGCCATCGACGCACACCCAGTATGGGACGCTCTTCCCAAGTACAAATCCACGACTTCCGTCAACCAATGCGCAGTGCATCATCAATTCATCATTCTTTTGTTTATCCGCACACGTGGAGGATGTGTGCTATTATGCTACGAAACAGTGATAATTCAACTCGTCGATAATGGTTTTCCTGTGACTAGATTATGGATCTGAAGATCGTATAATAACAGGACTGTGTTTTATATATTCTTGTTAATATTTTCAACCACATTCTCATTGTATATTATTTATTATGTTTTTTCGACATAGTGTCAACGCAATTCGACAATGAAATTTTTCGGTTGATAAATTTAATTGTTATTGGAGTTAGGTGTCAGTGAGGGACTGTCTGGACAGGATTTTTTCACTCTGTTGAGGGCTGAATTTCTGTTTTTTCGGTCCCTGTCGGCCGTCTGGGTTCTGTCGTGTACCCACCATTTTTTTTCTGCCAACTTCTCTCGTAGTTGAGGGTGTTCTTCTACTTTCTGTATCTGTTGAGTTCATCTTTTTAGCTCACCTGAGCAAAGCTCAAGGGGAGCTTTACTAATCGCTTTCCGTCCGTCGTCGTCCGGCGTAACCTTTACAAAACCAACTTCTCCGAAGAAACCACTGGCCCAATATTTTTTCAAATGTTGGGTAAATGTTTATTACCTAATGTCAATTCAGATTTATTCAAATGAAGTTGCCCCTCCTCCTGGGTGGGGCCACGCCCCCAAGGGCACCAAAATCTTTGAAAATCTTCTTCTCATGAACCAGCAGTAGCAGAGACTTGATATTTGGTATGCAGCTTCCTTTTGAGGTGTAGACTGAAGTTTGTTCAAGAAAAGTTTGAGGGGCAATATTTGGCGACTTTATGGGAGGGGCAAGAATTTTGGCCCCACCCCAAATTTAAGTTTTCCAAACTGAAAGGTCGATTTGAACCATATTTTATGTGAGGACTTATTGGGTCATAAGTACCTAATTTATGCCAAAATTTTTTTTCCTGCAACCCTGTGGGAACTGCAGGAGCTAAAAATAGAAAAAAATTAAAACGTCCATATCTCCAAAACTGCACGTCACTGAGAATTTTTATTTGGTATGAAGCTTCCTTAGGACCAACAGAAAGGATTGGTCAAAAAAAAATTGCCATCGTATTTATCATAGGGTACAGTTTTGGGACTTTGGAAAAGTGCTGAGGCAGCACTTTTTAACATTGTAGACGATGGGAAAAACATTAAAGAATCTTCTTCTCCAGATCCACCAGTCAGAATCCTTTCATATTTGGTATACAACATGTATGGGGTGGGGGGTGGGGGGGGGGGGGTCAGATTCAAGTTTTGTTCAAATAGAGGCCGTGGGTTCATATTTGGGCGAATTTTAACTTAGTGCAATATGAGGACTATTCTTTAAAAATCTTCTCCTTCAGATTCAGCAGTCAGAATCATTTCAGTTTTGATATACAACATCTCTGGGGGGGGGGGGGGGGGGGGGGGGCGGGGGGTACTCCCTTGCTTAATATTTATGGGAGCCCAAATTTTAACTTAGTGCAATATGTGGAATTTTTGTTTAAAAATTTTCTTCTTCAGATCCACCAGTCAGAATCTTTTCATATTTGGCATACAACATCTCTAGGGGGGTCAGATTCACATTTGTTCAAATCGAGTCCCTGGGTCAATCTTTGGGCTCCCTACGGGAGCCCAAATTTTCAACTTAGTAGAATATGTGGAATATGCTTTAAAACTCTTCTTCTTCAGATAGCCACTCAGAAACATTTTTCATATTTATTTACAACATCTCTAGGGAGGTCAGATTCAGGTTTGTTCAAATCGAGTCCCTGGGTTCATATTTGAGCCCCCTGTGGGAGCCCGAATTTTCAACTTAGTGCAATATGAGGTCTATTCTTTAAAAATTTTTCTTCTTCAGATCCACCAGTCAGAATGCATTCATATTTGGTATGCAACATCTTGAGGCGGGTCAGTTTTAGGTTTGTTCAAATTACTTACCTGGGTAAATTTTTGGGCTCTTTATGGGAGCCCGAATATCAGCTTAGTGCAATATAGGGAATTTTTTTTTAAAATCCTCTTCTTTAGACCCTGTAGTCGGAATGTTTTCATATTTGGTATACAATATCTCTTGGAGTGTCCGATTCAAGTTTGTTTAAATCTGGTCTATGGGTTGATATTTGGCTTCCTATGGGAGCCCAAATTTTAACTTAGTGCAATATGAGGAAATTTCTTTTAAAATTCTTCTTCTTCAGATCCACCTATCAGAATCCTTTCATATTTTGGTATACAACATCTCTAGGTGGGTCAGATTCAAGTTTGTTCAAATCGGGTCCATGGGTTAATATCAACTTAGTGCAGTATAGGGAATTTTTTTTTAAAATCCTCTTCTTTAGACCCTGTAGTCAGAATGTTTTCATATTTGGTATACAACATCTCTAGGAGGGTTTGATTCAAGTTTGTTCAAATCTGGTCTATGGCTTGATATTTGGCTTCCTATGGGAGACCGAATTTTAACTTAAATTGCAATATGAGGAAATTTCTTTTAAAAGTCTTCTTCTTCAGGTCCACCTATCAGAATCCTTTCATATTTGGTATACAACATCTCTAGGTGGGTCAGATTCAAGTTTGTTCAAATCGGGTCCCTGGGTTAATATTTTGGCTCCCTATTTGAGCCCAGAGTTTAACTTAATGCAATGTGAGGACATTTCTTTAAAAACCTCCTTGTTCAGATCCACCAGTCAGAATTCTTTCATATTTGGTATATACTTTTGTAACTTCTCTAGAGGGATCAGATTCAAGTTTGTTCAATTTGAGTCCATGGCTTATTATTTGGGCTCTCTATAGGCAGGTTTGGGGGAGGGGGCAGGGGAGCATGTTAGGTTCAGGTTTGTTCAGATCCATTCCATAAAATTTGCCTTTGCATGGCTTCATTCCTTTGTAGTGTTGATGAACCATGTCTAACTAAATGTGACCCCAAACACTTCTTTGAACCACTTTGGCCGGTGAGCGATTAAGGTCCCCTTGGGGCCTCTTGTTCTTCTACTGCTCTCACCTCTGTTATTTCCAGTTTGGTTCCTTTAGGGCAGTTTCTTTTGCCCTCGCCTTGGTGCATTTTCATGGCTGTTTCTCCCGCATCCGCGGGTGGTGTGGAACGCTGTTGTTTCGGGGCCTCTCGACTCGACCATGTCTGGTGTGAGTTATACCCCCTCTGTGGGGGATGTGCAGCTCCTCCCACACCCGCAAGGGGGTGGGGGGTGGAAGGAATGCTGTCATTTTGGGGCCCCCGACTCGACCACGTCTGGTGTGAGTTTTGCCCCCTCTGTGGGGGATGTGCAGCTCCTCCCACACCTGTGGGGGGTGGGGAGCGCTGTCGTTTTGGGGCCCTCTGACACGACCACGTCTGGTGAGAATTACTCCCCCTCCGTGGGGGATGTGCAGCTCCTCCCACACCAGCGGGGGGTGTGGAACGCTGTCGTTTCGGGGCCTCCCGACTCGACCATGTCTGGTGAGAGTTATTCCCCATCCGTGGGGGATGTGCAGTTTTTTTACTGTGGTGGATACTGCGGGAGTTGTTGGTCTTCTGGTGAAGAGATGCCTGGTTCTGGGACTATGCCCCCTCTCCAGTCGACATCTGAGGCTGTCACTAGGGTTGTGACTCCTCCTTTGGAGGCCGAGCTAGGTGGCCCTCTCCCCTTTTCCGCCTGTTCCAACAGCTCCCGTTGTATCTGCTGCTACTGCTGTTCCGTCCACAACATCATCGGGCACCGATTTTAGCCGGCCTCGGCTTATCCCTGCAAGGGTCTGCAGCGAGGTCTGTTGTGTGGTTGTGGGGTATCGGCCTCAGCCTTCCCTGACTTCAGCTCGGCGAAGTCGGAAGTGGCTGCCGACTGAACCCACTGCCGTGTCCTCTCATCCGTTGAGCACAGCAGTTTTATACCTGCAGTGGTTTGCTGCGGTGTCTGGTAGTGTAGATGTGGGGGTATCAGCCTCAGCCTTCCCTGACTTCAAGTCGGCGATGTTGGAAGTGGCTGCCGGCAGGACCCTCTACTGTGGTCTCTGCGCCGTCGAGTACCACAGTTTTGTCAATGGCGTTTTCCATCCACTCATTCTGGTCACACAGCCAGTTTTCCGGGACAAACGCCTTCTGTGCAGCCTGGACCTTCTACGCCGCAGAGGTCTGCAGCAACTCTCCTGAGTTCCCGCTATGTTGATCCTCAGGGTGTGTCGTACCCCTATACACGTCTGCCCTCAGATGTTTCGGCTGCCGCCCGTCGCCCCGCTTCAGGTGTATTGGAGGATCGTGACCCTTCGCTGGATAAGAGGGTCAGGTGTGAAGCCACTTTGCTGGTTCGTCTCCATGTCAAACCGGCTGGTACGGGCAGTGAGCTTAGGGAGGCCCTCTCCTTACTCACTCAGATTCTGTCCAAGAGCCTTTCTGTTGCTTCCAGCAAGGCAGCGAGTGGTTTCCAGGTGCCCCCTGTGGCACCGCCTCCCGGGATTGGAAACAGGCCACTTTCTGATCCCCCTGGGAGGCATCGGCTGGTTTGCCCACGATGGGCTATGTGTCTTCCGACTCCGGGGAGGAGTCAGGCATCCTTTATGTCGAGAGCCAGCAGTCTTCTGACTTGGGGGCAGCTCTTGACTTTGTGTTTGGGTTCCTTCCGGATCTCAAACCATCAAACCAGCCGACAGTGTCAGCCAGGCCGCGATCATCGGTCGCGTGCCTACAGCCTGTGGAGCAACCTGCTTCTGGGCATCTTCGACCGTGCCAGTCAGTACAGGTGGTTGAAGCATTTTCAGCCTTGGACTCTAAACTGAGTTCCAAGGCTATGAAGGATCCGTTCTTCACCAAGGTTGACACCTTTTTGCCTCCGGTGCAATTTACTATGATTTTGCCAATCCATCAGTCTGCCCGATTTTGACAGTTTTGGATCAGAACTCCAATTCCCTCAGGCTTTCCATGCCCAAGTCTGCCGTCATTCCTGTGACAACTCTGGAGTCCATGTTGGGCTGATCGGGAGGAATGATGGGTATGCTTTCTCTCTCCGATCACGTCGTCTTTTCCTTAGCTGCCTATCTGCCTCCAGATAGGTTTGTTGATCTACAGGCTCCTTTGCGTGTGCTGTTCAAGGCACTCATGCATCTTACACGCAGGCCTGTGACACGGCTATTTTGGAACAAGTTCAAAGGGACTCTGTGCTGGACACAGGCCGATCCCTGCTTCTTTGGAAGGACTGCTACTGTTCCATGGGTTCCGTGTCGACAGTCCGGGATGAAGTCCTACGTCATTCCAAAGATCAGCTGCTGCTTCATCAGCTTGATCAGCCTTCTAGGGGAGGCAGGGACCGTTCAAAGCCTAACAAGTACCCTTCGGCTACCTCTCCGAAGCAAAGGGCTGATCCTTCTGCCTCCGCTTCTACTTACGGGGTAAGGGTAAGCATCGGCAGGCTAGATGGAAGTCTCAGGATTCTTCATTCAGTAGAGGAGGTGGTTTCTCCTTGCGTGGGCCTTGTCCGGGCTCAAACTGAAGGTCCTTACCTCAATTCGTCCCAGGTTGGAGGAAGGATTGCAGAGTTCGCAGACTGTTGGGCCACCATCACATCCTATTCTTGGGTGTTAGATGTTGTTCGGTCCGGGCTGCGAATATCCTTCCGAAGGCACCCCACTCTGTCCAGAGTGCCTCTTCCAACCAGAGTTCCTTCTGACGTTTCACTTCGGGAGCTTTTGTCCATGGAGATAGACAATCTCCTGGCCAAGGGGGCGTTCGAAGTCGTCAAGAACATTCAGTCAGTGGGGTTTTGTTCCCGCCTGTTCTTGGTGCCGAAGAAGGACGGCTGCCTCCGACCGGTTTTGATCTGAGTATCCTGAACCAGTCTATCATTGCTCCCAAGTTTAGCATGGAGACTTTCAGATCGGTCCGCCGTTCCATCCACCAGGGAGATCTCGCTTCCAGCATCGACCTGTGAGACGCTTACTTTCATGTTCCGATTCATCGGGTGTCGCGGAAGTATCTCCGGTTCGCTTTTCTGGGGCGAGTTTACCAGTTGAAGACCATGCCTTTCGGCCTCAACCTGGCTCCTTAGACCTTCACCCGACTGATGTCGCACGTGATAGCCTTCCATTGCACACAGTCCAGGGTGACTGCTATCATAATGCTGCCTTATTGGAGTTGGATGTTGACACTCTGTTGAGCTTGCTCACGTCGCTAAGATTCAGAGTCAACGAGGATAAGTCGGATCTGGTCCCTTCTTCGTCGTTTTGTCATCTGGGGATGGCCTTCCGCACTCAGTTCAATATGGTGGCGGTTCCCCAAGCCAGGGTTGTGATTCTCTCAGCTTTTGCTCAGACTCTGTCCCAGTCCACATCCGCGACAGCACGGGGTATTCTCCGGCTGCTGCGGTTCGGTGACGGATCTCATTCCTCTAGGTCGGCTGCATGTCAGACCTCTCCAACACTTTCTGCTCAGTCGTTGGAGGCCGAATGTCGATTCTCTGGATCTGATGCTTTAGTTTCCAGAATCACTTCATCCTCACCTTCTCCACTGGACGAATGTTTCGTGGATCACGCAGGGTGTCCCGTTGGACTTACCCACGTCCGATCGCATTCTGACGGCAGATGCCAGCGATCTCAGATGGGGTGCGACGTTGCATCCTCTGGTCTTTCCCTTCACGGGATGTGGGATCAGGATCGGGCATCTCTACACATTCTAAAAATAGAATCAATATTTCCCTTATTGTTATTTCACTGTCCACGTCTGCAGGCACTGTCTTTGGAAAGCGCTAAAATTGGATAGTCTTGAAAATGCATACCCACTCAGTTTATTATGAAATTTTTATACCTGTTATTATTAGATGGCACAGTCCGTACAGTACGGATTATTACAGTCAATGTTATCGGAGTATTGGGACAAAAATTTTGAGGTTAATTGTTTTTTAAAAATTTGTTTGTTATTTATATTGCGTAAATCAGAATCTAAGTCATTCCAGAGTTTGGCGTATAAGTGTGTAGGAAAGTTATCAAGAGACCTTGTCCTTGTTCTTTCAATTTGGAGAGTATCTCTCCTTCTACTAGCTCTACCCATAGGAGCTTCTTGCTCTTCTTTTGAGTTTCAGGCAGTGGATCCCTCACCTGTCGCATCGTCAGGTCCTTCTGTTTTCTGACAATTCGACAGTGGTTGCTTCATTCGGAACCACTTTCATGTTCCGATTCCAGAGTTTGGCGTATAAGTGTGTAGGAAAGTTATCAAGAGACCTTGTCCTTGTTCTTTCAATTTGGAGAGTATCTCTCCTTCTACTAGCTCTACCCGTAGGAGCTTCTTGCTCTTCTTTTGAGTTTCAGGCAGTGGATCCCTCACCTGTCGCATCGTCAGGTCCTTCTGTTTTCTGACAATTCGACAGTGGTTGCTTCATTCGGAACCAGGGCGGCACGTAATCGGTTCCAATGTACGAATTGGCTTGGGATCTTCTACTGCTCGCTCAGGATGTCAACGCTGGGGTGGTTGTTCGTCATATTTCCGGTCGTCTGAACGTCCTAGCCAACACCCTGTCCTGTCAGGCCAGGTTCTTTTCCACCGAGTGAATGCTCCACATGGCGGTGTTCCATCGATCTCTTTGCGACTCGTTGGAACCATCAGGTGGACACTTTCGTGTCCCCGTGTCCAGATGCTCTGGCTTTCGCCGTGAACGCTCTGGCGTTCCTTTGGGACGGTCTTGTCGGCTACGCCTTCCTGCTGGTTCCGATTCGACCTCAGGATCTAGCCCAGATATGAACCTGCAGTCGTCGAATCCTTTTGATCACACCCCTGTCGCCTCGGTGGGTGTGGATCATTCTGCTCCGCTCTCTGTTAGCGGCAGTTCCGGCATGTCTCCCTCCACATCGTGACTTTCTTTGCCAAAGTCGCCCGAGGAGGTTTCAAGTTGACCCGACTTCATTGTGCCTTTGCCCATGTCTTTTATCGGGTCCTGTCTCCTCCGTAGTGGTTTTTAGAGACAAGCAGTGGAGTTGCTTTTCTTCTTCAAGGAGGCACTCACTCCACTGGTTTAGCCTCTGGCTAAGTAGAAGGTTCTTCTGTCGATGGTGTGCGATCACTCTGTTGCTTCTGTCACGCCTTCGATCACACTGTTTGCGGAGTTTCTGGTATATGTTTGTTTCTGGAGACAGCAATGGGTACAAGTACATGCTTCGGAGACCTTTTTCATATGTGATACCGCATTGTTTCGAAACTCATCCTTGCCTCTTCAAGCTTGTTCAGCTCCTTTCCTTGAAATGGCCTAGTACTTAGCAGTTTACTCCAAGATGTTTCTTGGGCGCTGCTCTGCTGGGGGGGGGGGGGGGGGGGGGGGGGAGGGGGGGGGCGTTCATGCCTTTATCCTAGATGGATATGCGTTTTCATCCATTTCTCGATGGATTTGTCTTGCTGTTCGTGTAGCTTCCGCTTGGCTAGCTACTAGTGATTGTATTACCAATCATTTTTTTTTTCTGCCACCAGGTGCCTGCATTGTCTTCCTCTTTTAATAACTCTGTCATGTTGTCGGATGTTATACTGGCAGCCTACTGGAGAAATTCTACCTTCTTTTATCTGCGACAGTTGCAGGAGCCGACAGAGGACTTTGACCTAGGGGCCCTCTTTCTTCGCCTCAGGCTGATGTCTATCCCATTCAGTTTTTTAGCTCACCTGACTTTCAGTCAGGAGAGCTATAGTGATCACTCACCGTCCGGCGTCCGGCGTCCGTGAACATGGTGTTTGCGTCTTCTCCTCCCAAACCGCTGAACCAATTTAATTGATATTTGAGATAATAGTTTGTTATGACATCGCAATTTGATTTTGTTCAAATCAAGGTGCCTCGCCCATGGGTAGGGCCACACCCAAAAAGTGTGCTGAAATCTTAAAAAATCTTCTTCTCATGAACCAGCAGTAGCAGAGACTTGATATTTGGTGTGCAGCTTCCTTTTGAGGTGTAGACTCAGATTTGTTCAAGAGAAGTTTGTGGGGCTATACTTGGCATCGTTATGGGAGGGGCAAAATTTTTGGCCCCGCCCAAAATTTCTATTTTCCAAACCGAGAGGCTGATTTGAACCAAATTTTATGTGAGGGCTTATTGGGTCATAAGTACCTAATTTATGCTGATTTTTTTTTTCCCGTAGCCCCATGGGAACCGCAGGAACTAAAAATAGAAAAAAATTAAAATGCCCATATCTCCAAAACTGCACGGCACCGAGAATTTTTATTTGGTGTGAAGCTTTCTTAGGACCAACAGAAAGAATTGGTAAAAAAAAATTGCCATCGGTTTTATCATAGGGTACAGTTTCGGGACTTTGAAAAAGTGCTGAGTCAGCACTTTTTAACACTGTAGGCAATGGGAAAAACATTAAAAAATCTTCTTCTCCAGATCCAGCAGGCAGAATCTTTTGATATTTGGTATGCAACATTGGAGGGTGGATCTGATTCAAGTTTGTTCAAATCGGCCCCTTGGGTTCATATTTGGGCTCAGTATAGGAGCCTGATTTCGAACTTACTGCATTTCAGGCAAAATTTCTTTGAAAATCATCTTCTCCAGATCCAGCTGGCAGAATCTTTTGATATTTGGTATGCAACATTGTGGGGTGGATCTGATTCAAGTTTGTTCAAATCGGCCCCTTGGGTTTATATTTGGGCTCAGTATAGGAGCCCAAATTTGAACTTAGTGCATTTCAGGCAAATTTCTTTGAAAATCTTCTTTTCAAGATCCAGCAGGCAGAATCTTTTCATATTGGGTATGCAACATTGTGGGGTGGATCTGATTCAAGTTTGTTCAAATCGGCTCCCTGGGTTTATATTTGGGCTCAGTATAGGAGCCCAAATTTGAACTTAGTGATTTTCAGGCAAATTTCTTAAAAAATCTTCTTCCCCAGATCCAGCAGGCAGAATCTTTTGATATTTGGTATGCAACATTGTGGGGTGGATCTGATTCTATTTTGTTCAAATCGGCTCCCTAGATTCATATTTGGGCTCACTATAGAAGCTCGAATTCGAACTTAGTGCATTTCAGGCAAATTTCTTCAAAAATCTTCTTCTCCAGATCCTGCAGGCAGAATCTTTTGATATTTGGTATGCAACATTGTGGGGTGGATCTGATTCCAGTTTGTTCAAATCGGCCACCTGGATTCATATTTGGGCTCACTATAGAAGCCCAAATTCGAACTTAGTGCATTTCAAGCAAATTTCTTTGAAAATCTTCTTCTCAAGATCCAGCAGGCAGAGTCTTGTGATATTTGGTATGCAGCATCCTTAGGGGGGTGAGATTCAAGTTTGTTCAAGCCATGTCCCTAGGGCCATATTTGGGCTCACTGTGGGAGCTTGAATTGTAACTTTGTTCGAAATGAGGAATTTTCTTAAAAAATCTTCTTCTTCAGATCCAGCAGTCGGAATGGTTTGATATGTGGTGAGTAGCATCCTTGGAGGGGAGGGGGGATTCAAGTGTGTTAAAGCCAAGTCCATGGGTCCATATTTGGGCTCCCTGTGGGAGCCCAAATTATAACTTAGTCAATATGAGGAATTTTTCTTTAAAAATCTTCTTCTTCAGATTCAGCAGTTGGAACGTTTTGATATTTGGCATGGAGCAACCTTATGGGGCTGAGATTCAAGTTTGTTCAAGCCAAGTCCCTTGGTTCATATTTGGGCTCACTATGGGAGCCTGAATGACAACTTAGTTCAAAATGAGGAATTTTCTTTAAAAATCTTCAGATCCAGCAGATGAATGCTTTTGATATTTTTTATGCAGCATCCTTAGGGGGGTAAGATTCAAGTTTGTTCAAGCCATGTCCCTAGGTCCATATTTGGGCTGATTGTGGGAGCTCGAATTGTAACTTGGTTCAAAATGAGGAATTTTCTTTAAAAATCTTCTTCTTCAGATCCAGCAGTCGGAATGTTTTGATATTTGATGTGCAGAATCCTTAGGGGTGTGAGATTCAGGTTTGTTAAAGCCAAGTCCCTGGGTTCATATATGGGCTCCCCGTGGGAGCCCGAATTATGACTTAGTTCAATATGAGGAATATTCTTTAAAAATCTTTTTTTAGATCCACTGGTCAGAATATTTGGATATTTGGTTTCAGCTTTTCTTAAGAGGAGCAGGTGCAACTTGTGGAAATCAATTCTCTGGGTTGATATGTAGGCTACCATGTCAGGTGAGTGCCCTCAGGCCCCCTGGGGCCTCTTGTTTTTTTACAGGGTCAGTTCCAGCTCTGTGCTGTTACTCCCCTTTCTGTCTGTGCGTCGCACTTCACCATACGCCTCATCTTGCATTGTCTTTTACTAATGCTTGTGATGCTAAGGTTTGATAGTACTAGGGATCTCTTGCTCTGTCCACGGTTCCAGTGCTATTGAGTTATGTGTGGGTTGGTTATGTGATTCCCTCCATCCTATGTCTATTCAGTCTGTAGTAAACAATTGTAAGGTAGGTTGATAAGAAATATAAATTTTATAGTAAATTTCCTTTCTTATTATACCTACCACAATTGTTAAATGGAGGCCCTCCCATCTTCTTATTCGGGTAAGAATCCTTCCTCCCCGCTGATCACATAACTCCTATGTTGGTGGAATGAAAAGAATGATGAATTAATGACGCTCTGCACATTGGTTGACGGATGTCGTGGATTTGTACTTGGGAAGATCGTCCCATACTGGGTGTGCGCCGATGTCGCTCGGCCCAGTTTTGGCTTATTTTTTTCGTGGTGTTTTTTACACCACTTTTCTTTCCCACATCTCTTGGGAAAGATTAAAATAGAGAGTATATTATCCGAGTTAGGGTCTTCCACTGTAGTGCAAGCCTGTAGTAAACAATTGTGGTAGGTATAATAAGAAATTCACTATAAAATTTATATTTCCGGATAATAACTTGATAATGGTTTGACCCACATTCGTGAACCTTCATAGGTAGGTTGGCATCAGTGAGAGGAAGAACTGTATTTATTTGAATGAATGAATGAATGAATCTTTATTTAGCAGTATACAGCAATAAATATATATACATGAATATGAGACAAAAATTAATCTAATAGGCCTGTATACCGCAGGGAGACGACATAGCCAGATTGGCTGTCTACCTGTCGCCCCCCAGAAATAATAGCATGCAGTATTGGAACATTGGAATCGGACTGTCAGACAACCGTAGAGCTGTACTTGGTCTTAGTCACTGGTGGCAAGTGCAACTAACACAAGACGAGACGAGATTTTGTCCAGACATTTGCAGTACCAGCAGAAATGAGTCAATAACCACTGCCTGTCCAGCGCTGACTACTCCAAAGCCGACGCCACTTAGAGTGTTTCTTCAAGAGAGAGAATATGAGCCCCACACGGACTGATGCAAAGTGTTGGAGTCCTCAACAGGGGTAAAAATAGAATCAATATTTCCCTTATTGTTATTTCACTGTCCACGTCTGCAGGCACTGTCTTTGGAAAGCGCTAAAATTGGATAGTCTTGAAAATGCATACCCACTCAGTTTATTATGAAATTTTTATACCTGTTATTATTAGATGGCACAGTCCGTACAGTACGGATTATTACAGTCAATGTTATCGGAGTATTGGGACAAAAATTTTGAGGTTAATTGTTTTTTAAAAATTTGTTTGTTATTTATATTGCGTAAATTAGAATCTAAGTCATTCCAGAGTTTGGCGTATAAGTGTGTAGGAAAGTTATCAAGAGACCTTGTCCTTGTTCTTTCAATTTGGAGAGTATCTCTCCTTCTACTAGCTCTACCCGTAGCATTGACTACAGGGTTGAAGTAATATATGAAAGATGCTGGCAGGTTATCGTGATACCAGTCAAATACAAACAGGCATGCATGGAGTTTAAAAAGGTTGTTTACTTTAAGAATATTGTTTTCCCGAAAAAGGGGATCTGTGTGTGCATTATATTTTTTATTGTTTATTATGCGGATGGAACGTTTCTGTAGAAGCAGTATCTTTTTAATTGTTCTAGCATTTCCCCATACATTTATCCCATATACTAAATGTGTATGTATAAGGGCATAATAAAGTGTTTTCAGAGCTTCTCGGGGAAGCGCATTCTTCACTCTGTTTAGTGCATAATCTGCATGAGCAATCTTCGAGGAGAGTTGCGATATATGGTGTTTGTAAGATAAACAATCATCAATATGTATTCCTAGGAATTTAAAAGATTTTTCGGTATTATTTGATCCGACTCTACTTATTATTTGGCAGTTTATCATAACGTTATGGTGAATTGTTGTGTTTTTTTTTGGCGGAAGGGTTGATTAAAATGTATCTAGTTTTTGTTGCATTTAGTACAAGTTGATTCGCGCAGCACCATTCAAATATTTTTTCAAGCTCTTTATTTATGGGTTGAACTAAATTATTTGGCTCGGGACCCGACAAAATACCGGTGGTATCGTCTGCAAAAGATAGGAGATCCAGGGAAGTAGCACGATAGATATCATTGACGTATATCAGGAATAATGTTGGGCCGAGTATCGAGCCTTGTAGAACTCTGTGTGATATTTTTGCTCTGTCAGATATATGGTCTCCATATGCAACATACTGTGATCTATCAGATAAGTAGCTTTTAAACCACTCATTACCCAGACCTCTGATGCCGTGTCTATATAGTTTATTTAATAAAATACCATGATCTATTGTATCGAACGCTTTTGAAAGGTCCAAAAATAGTGCAAGTGTGCTGTACTTACTTACTTTATTATTTTCTTCTGATATAGTTTTCAGCAATTGCATAACGGGGTGTACCGTACTGTGTTTTTTTCTAAAACCGTATTGATTTGGGTGTAAGATACTAAAATGATTTAAATATTTCAAGAGTCTCACTGACATAAGTTTCTCTAGTACTTTGGAGAATGTCGGAAGTATGCTAATGGGTCTGTAATTTGTAAAATTATGTTTGTCGCCTGCTTTAAATATAGGAATAACTTTTGCAATTTTCATTTTGTCTGGAACAGTACCATTTGCAAGCGAACAATTGAAGATGTGGGTTAATGGGTTAACCAAGGAGTCAATGGTTTGTTTAAGTAGATTTGAACTAATATCATTTATTTTGTACTCGCTTGGTGAAAAGGTCAAGGTCACTGTGACCCTGTACATAGTAAATCGTAAACAATTGTTTTCCAGATGATAACTTGATAATGGTTTGACCCACATTCATGAAACTTCATAGGTAGGTTGGTCTAGATGAGTGGAAATCCTCTATTTATTTTTTAACTCGCAAGGACAAGCTCAAGGTCACAGTGACCTTGAACATAATAAATCGTAAAACAATTGGTTTCCAGTTGGTAATTTGAGAATGGTTCCACCCACGTTCATGAAACTCCATAGGTAGGTTGGCATTGGTGTAAGAAAGAGCCCTATTTTTTTTAGCTCTCCTGACTTTCAGTCAGGAGAGCTATAGTGATCACTCATTGTCCGTCATCCGTCGTCGTCCGTCGTCCGTGAACATGGTGTTTGCGTCTTCTCCTCCCAAACCACTGAACCAATTTAATTGATATTTGAGATAATAGTTTGTTATGACAATCAAGTTGCCTCGCCCGTGGGTAGGGCCACACCCAAAAAGTGTGCTGAAATCTTAAAAAATCTTCTCATGAACCAGCAGTAGCAGAGAGTTGATATTTGGTGTGCAGCTTCCTTTTGAGGTGTAGACTCAGATTTGTTCAAGAAAAGTTTGTGGGGCCATACTTGGCGTTGTAATGGGAGGGGAAAGAATATTTGCCCCTCCCAAAATATCTATTTTCCAAACCGAGAGGCAAATTTTGACCAAATTTGATATGAGGGCTTATTGGGTCATAAGTACTTAATTTGTGCCAAAAAATTTTTTCCCGTCGCCACATGGGGACCGCAGGAGCTAAAAATAGAAAAAAATTCAAACGCCCATATCTCCAAAACTACACAGCACTGAGAATTCTTATTTGTTGTGAAGCTTCCTTAGGACCAACAGAATGGAAAGGTAAAAAAAATTGCCATTGGTTTTATCATGGGGTACTTTTTGGGGACTTTGAAAAAGTGCTGAGTCAGCATTTTTTAACACTGTGGGTAATGGGAAAAACAAATAAGACTACTTTTCTCCCAAACCACTGCTCCAAAAGCTTTCAAATTTCACATATAACATCTTTGGAAGATTGTTTCACATGTTTACTGAAATCAATTGCCTGGGTCCATATTTGGGCTCTCTATGGGAGCCCAAATGTTTAAATTAGTGCAGTATGAGAAGTATTTTTTAAAAATCTTCTTCTTCAGATCTACCAATAAGAATGTTTTGATATTTGGTATGCAGCATCCTTAGAGGGGTGAGATTCACGTTTGTTCAAGCCAAGTCCCTGGGTTGATATTTAGGCTGAAAATTTGGGGTCCCGTTGCGGACTTAGAAATTTTGGACCAAAATCCGAAAAAATTTTTTTTTGTTTTTTATGCGTTTCGGTCAATTTTAAGAGAAAAAAAATTGTTTTTTTTTACACTGAAAATTTGGGGTCTGGGTGGGACTTAGAAAATTTTGGACCAAATTCCTGAATTTTTTTTTTTTTTTTGGTGTTTTATGCGTTTCGGTCAATTTTAAGTGAAAAATTTTTTTTTTTTTTACTCTGAAAATTTGGGGTCCGGGTGGGACCTAGAAAATTTTGGACCAAAATCCTGAAAAATTTTGGTCCAAGTCCCTGGGTTCATATTTGGGCTCCCTGTGGAAGCCCGAATTATAACTTAGTTCAATATGAGGAATTTTTCTTTAAAAATCTTCTTCTTCCGATTCAGCAGTTGGAATATTTTGATATTTGGCATGCAATATCCTTAGGGGTTGAGATTCAAGTTTTTTCAAGCCAAGTCCCTGGGTTCATATTTGGGCTCACTGTGGAAGCCTGAATGATAACTCAGTTCAAAATGAGGAATTTTCTTTAAAAATCTTCTTCTTCAGATCCAGCAGTCAGAATGCTTTTGATATTTGGTATGCAGCATCCTTAGGAGGGTATGATTCAAGTTTGTTCAAGCCATGTCCCTAGGTCAATATTTGGGCTCAGTGTGGAAGCTCGAATTGGAACTTAGTTCAGAATGTGGAATTTTCTTAAAAAATCTTTGTCAGATCCAGCAGTTGGAATATTTTGATATTTGGTGGTGTACAGTATTCTTGGGTGTGGGGGGGGGGGGGGGGAGGGAGAGATTCAATTTTGTTAAATCCAAGTCCCTGGGTTCATATTTGGACTCCCTGTGGGAGCCAGAATTATAACTTAGTTCAATATGAGGAATATTCTTTAAAAATCTTTTTTTTTAGATCCACCTGTCAGAATCTTTGGATATTTGGTGTAAGCTTTTCTTAGGAGGGGCAGATGCAACTTGTTGAAATCAATTCCCTGGGTTGATATTTAGTCTACCTTGTCAGGTGAGCGCCCACAGGCCCCCTGGGCCTCTTGTTTTTGTTAATGCCTGTATGAACCATGGGTTGTGATCATATTTTTCTTGATCTTCTCTTACAATGTATTCAGTTGTATTCAGTTCGTACATGTACCACAATTATTATTGTTGCACAAAATATAGAAAACAAAACAAGATACACAGCTGTTGATAATGTTTTATTCAAAATGACAACAAAACTTGTTCATATATTATACATGTATTCATACATGTATGTAATTTATTTCCTTTATTTGTACATAGAATTACAGATTTTTTATGACTCCTTATATAATAAAAAATGATTGGACCTGAAATATAAAATAAATTAATTAGTAAAATAAACATGTAAATCATACAATGAGTTTTGTTGTTATTTTGTTATTTGACCCTATACATAGTACATTGCATATCTATTATAAATGAATTAAACCCATCGTCTGGTGGTAGACCTGCTAAAATCTCATTATCTATCATGAGAGACCACCGCTTTTGCCTTGCAGAAGGGGCGGTCTCTCAAGACAGATTTCACTGTACTTATCAATTACTGAATAAGTCCACAATAAAGTTCAACAGAATCTGGTAATCCATTGGTGAAGAAACTTTCCAGCTGGTATTATAATGTCCAAGAATGTGTCGGCAGAAACTGTATCCATTAAATTTGTAATGAAGTATTCACTTAAAAATTTCAGAAGTCTCCAATAAAAAGCACAGCAAAATTAAAATGGATTTTATATCCAATAAGTATTGGTGCCAAAGGTAGTTTTAAAATAATCCAGTAGAATCTTTGCTTTTCACAAAAATATATTCTGTTTCACAGCTTGTATAAATTCTATTTTACAAGAAGAATAAATTCTCTTCAAAACAAAGAGGCACAGGTTCTCAAAAATATTTCCTTGAATATATATAATAATCTGCTTCTGTAAATAATAATGCACTGTCCTGTAACAATAATAATCTCTAATGTAAACAACTGCTCTGCTATGAATAAAATGTATATCTGAAATGAGTTAATTTGAAAAGAGTTCCTGAATGCTGTGAGATATTTAAAGTTCTCAGATAGAATGTAAACAAGGATGGGTTGTCACTAAAAAGTGTACTCCGACCCCGACCCCGACTCCGAAATTACCGACTCCAAAAATATTTCTTTTTATAACTCTTTTATTAATGGATCAATTATACTGAAATTCAACATAAATGTACAGAATTATGTGTAGTATACATAAAATCATATAAATGTTACAAAAAAATTATGATTTTCATTAAATTGACTTTTATTGAGTTTTGCCTCACTAAAAAGTGTACTCGGCGATTTCAACGAAATTTCATTCTCTCATTCATATACTACATTCTTCCAGCTAATTTGTTGCAGTATTAAGAATATATTCGTATTTTACGCTGTCTAATGCAAGATTTATAATTAATTTGGAAATTAATCGTGCTTAAAATGGAAATTTACTCGAAGATGAGAATCGCCGACTCCGGCTTCATTTGAGGTTGTATGTAAAATTCAAACTTGCAATTGGCGGATCAACAGTCAGAGGTTTTCCCGGATTGTGGTAATTGACGCAGTTTACATGCACGAGAAGGCGTTGAAAGTGATTTTTTCATAGGTAGTTTGTTGGACCCTTCTTTTTCTCTGTGAAATTTATGTCTTGTGTGTGCAAGCCTTTAGCAACAACATGTTAATGCTCAATATTTTGTTCGTCTTTGATAATTTTATTCAATAAACATAAGTTTTTTTGTTTATTAATAGAGTGTTCATGTATTATTCACTTCAGCCATTGATATTGTTTTGTTTGTTTGTGAGTACTGTGATAAGTAATCACGCGAATGGTGAAAGTTTGGGAATTATTAATCAGCTTCAATAACTACCTTAAGATAAAAGCCGTTTCTACTGACAGGTGCTATAGACTCTATCGTTATAATATAATTCCCGATGCTATATGCCTTCAGAGATATATAGCACTGGAAATTATTTTACAACCTTAGGGTCCAACTTCTTATCGAAAAAAATACTGCTACTGACAGGTGTTAAACTTCATTGTCGTGAAACAATTTCTTTACCCGCGTCACTTATCACAATCCGGGAAAACCTCTGACTATTGATCCGCCAATTGCAAGTTTGAATTTTACATACAACCGCAAATGAAGCTGGTGTCGGCATTTCTCATCTTCGAGTAAATTTCCATTTTAAGCACGATTAATTTCCAAATTAATTATAAATCTTGCATTAGACATCGTAAAATACGAATATATTCTTAATACTCCAATAAATTAGGTGGAAGAATGTATTATATGAATGAGAGAATGAAATTTCGTTGAAATCGCCGAGTACACTTTTTAGTGAGTCAAAACTCAATAAAAGTCAATTTAATGAAAATCATAATTTTTTTGTAACATTTATATGATTTTATGTATAATACACATAATTCTGTACATTTATGTTGAATTTCAGTATAATTGATCCATTAATAAAAGAGTTATAAAAAGAAATAGTTTTGGAGTCGGTAATTTCGGAGTCGGGGTCGGGGTCGGAGTACACTTTTTAGTGACAACCACAAGGATGACCTACTTATTCAAACAACAGGCATATGTTCTGTGATCTAGAAATAGATTCTGTGTAACAAGATGTAAACATTGATACACTCAAAGGTCACAGTTCAAATTAGTCTAACCAGCCAGAATTGCTTATAGTAAAAAAAACAACAATATGCCTTCAGAAAAATATCAATTGTGTAGAAGTGTCAACAAAGGACTTATCAATCTTGATATAATATGGGGGCTATAATACCTCCACCCATACAACTTGTCAGACACATTATGATACTGGTTGTTAAAACTTGCTCAACCCCAATAAAACAAATCATATTGGCTCATAAAGTTGGACATTAGTTTCTCAGTCACAGTGCTTCATTTTTAGCTCACCTGACTGAAAGTCAAGGTGAGCTTTTCTTATCACTCTTTGTCCGTCGTCCTGTGTGAAAGTGGTGTTTGAGCCTCTTTCTCCTAAACCACTGGCCACATTTTAATTAAATTTCATGTAAGTAGTGGTTATATAGGGGATTTTGATTTTTATGCAAATTAGGTTTCGGCTCATATTGAGCAGAGGGGTGGGGAAAAAATGGCCAAATTTTTTTAAAATCTTCTTATGAACCACCAGTAGCAGAGACTTGATATGTGGTATACAGAGTCCTTTTGAGGTTTAGAATCAAGTTTGTTCAAGAGAAGTTTGTCGGGCATTATTTGTCTTCGTTATGGGGTGGGCAAAAATTTTGTCCACGCCTAAAATTTCTATTTTCAGAACCGTCAGGTTGATTTGAACCAAATTTGATATGAGATGATAATGGGTCATAAGTAGTTGATTGATGCAAAAAAAAAATTTTCTCATTGCCCCGTGGGAACCTCGGGAGCTAAAAATAAGAAAAACCTTAAAACTGCCATATCTCCAAAACTACACGGCACAGAGACTTCTTATTTTGTATAGTGCTTACTTTTAACCAGTAGAATAGAATGGTTAAAAAAATTCCCTATCGGTTTGATCACAAGGTACTTTTTTCAGGGCTTTGAAAAAGTGCTGAGTCAGCACTTTTTAACACTGTACTCAATGGGAAAAACATTAAAAAATCTTCTCCAGATCCAGCAGGCAGAATCTTTTGATATTTGGTATGCAACATTGTAGGGTGAATCGGATTCAAGTTTGTTCAAATTGGCCCCCTGGGTTTATATTTGGGCTTAGTATAGGAGCCCGATTTCGAACTTAGTGCATTTCAGGCAAATTTCTTCAAAAATCTTCTTCTCCAGATCCAGCAGGCAGAATCTTTTGATATTTAGTATGCAACATTGTAGGATGGATCTGATTCAAGTTTGTTCAAATCGGCAACCCTGGGTTTATATTTGGACTCAGTATAGGAGCCCAAATTTGAACTTAGTGCATTTCAGGCAAATTTCTTTAAAAATCTTCTTCTCAAGATCCAGCAGGCAGAATCTTTTGATATTGGGTATGCACCATGCTTAGGGGGGTGAGATTAAAGTTTGTTCATATCGGCCCCCTGGATTCACATTTGGACGCACTGTGGGAGCTTGAATTGTAACTTAGTTCAAAATGAGGAATTTTCTTTAAAAATATTCTTCTTCAGATCCAGCAGTCGGAATGTTTTGATATTTGGTGTGCAGCATCCTTAGGGGGGTGATATTCATGTTTGTTAAAGCCAAGTCCTTGGGTTCATATATGGACTTCCCACGGGATTCAATATGAGGAATATTCTTTTTTTTTTTTTTTTTTTTTTTTTAGATCCACTGGTCAAAATCTTTGGATATTTGGTATAAGCTGTTCTTAGGAGGAGCAGATGCAACTTGTTGAAATCAATTCTCTGGGTTGATATTTAGGCTACCATGACTAGTGAGTGTCCTCAGGCTCCCTGTGGCCTCTTGTTGGCAAAACAAAGAGTGTTAAAAATTGTTCACCTAAAGTTAGGCCATATAAAAAAATACTTAATTTCTCTGGGATCGCTGCATCTGGAAAGAACGTGTGCCTCTAACCTATTTATTGCCTCCCATAAATAAAAAAAATTATAAAATTTGCTGCTCACAATCTTGGGTCAATGATTTCATGTGTATTAAAAAATACGGTGCAGAAAAACTGAATTTCTAAACATTGTAACGATGTAAGAAATGACTAAACCGGGAAATTATTAAATGCGAAAGGGAACAAAAAGTAGATTAGTAGTCTCGCGATCCCAAGTAATTTCAAAGGTCACAGTCACGCAAAATGTCAGCCTTCGTGAATGTTTCTCTTGAAAAATTCTGCACAAGAAACTGTGCCATGGACCATCATATCGGTAGATAATACTTGAACAGTAATAGAAATGGCTAACGATTCCATCAAAGGCAAAACGAATATGGATTTCACAGAAAAATACCGTTTACGTTGCCAAAACCAAAAATGGGGAGTTCAACTGAATTTTTTTTTGAAATTGCAAGTGTGTTTGGAAGGTGCTTCAAAATTGAAATGGGAAGGGACACACCTAAAAAATCACCCATGGTTTCCAATGCGTTTGCACTCTTTATATCGAGTAGCAAGGAATTTGTTCTTCCCAGACAAATTACCTAACCGCTTTATAGACTGGCTGGATAGAGAAAATGTCTTCAGAAAGGCCACTGTTGACACTGTATGTTGCAATTTTATAGGACATTTTAGTGTCTTTACTGAAAATGAAATATTTTATATATAAATACCTTTCTCCCCTCCTCAAAAACTTGCCATAAATATAAATATCTGCCTTCCTCATCACTTAACAAAAAAATTCTTAAGAAATGAAGCATTTTTTTTTAGCTCACCTGACTGAAAGTCAGGGTGAGCTTTTCTTAACACTCATTGTCCATCCGTCCGTCCATCGTCCTGCGTGAAGGTGGTGTTTAAGCCTCTTTCTCCTAAACCATTGGCCACATTTTAATTAAATTTCATGTAAGTAGTGGTTATATAGGGGCATTTGAATTTTTCTTCAAATTGGATTTCTGCTCATATTGTGGCGTTGGGGTGGGGCCAAAATGCACAAAATTTTTAAAAATCTTCTCATGAACCAGCCATAGCAGAGACTTGATATTTGGTATGCAGCTTCCATTTGAGGTGTAGACTCAAGTTTGTTCGAGAGAAGTTTGATGGGCAATATTTACCTTTGTTCTGAGAGGGGCAAGAATTTTTGCCCCGCCCAAAATTTCTATTTTCTAAACCCAGAGGCCGATTTGAATCAAATTTAATATGAGGTATTACTGGGTTATAAGTACTTGATTTATGTTAAAAAATTTTTTCCTGCGGCCCCGTGGGAACTGCAGGAGCTAAAAATAGAAAAAATTAAAATGCCCATATCTCCAAAACTGCACGGCACTGAGAATTTTTATTTGGTGTGAAGCTTCCTTAGGACCAACAGAAGGGATTGGTAAAAAAAAAAACTGCCATCGGTTTTATCATAGGGTACAGTTTTGGGACTTTGAAAAAGTGCTGAGTCAGCCTTTTTAACACTGTAGGCAATGGGAAAAACATTAAAAAATCTTCTTCTCCAGATCCAGCATGCAGAATCTTTTGATGTTTGGTATGCAACATTGTAGGGTGGATCTGATTCAAATTTGTTCAAATCGGCCCCATGGATTTATATTTGGGCTCAGTATAGAAGCCCGAATTTGAACTTAGTGCATTTCAAGCAAATTTCTTAAAAAATCTTCTTCTCCAGATCCAGCAGGCAGAATCTTTTGATATTTGGTATGCAACATTGTGGGGTGGATCTGATTCAAATTTGTTCAAATCGGCCCCATGGATTCATATTTGGGCTCAGTATAGAAGCCTGAATTCGAACTTAGTGCATTTCAAGCAAATTTCTTCAAAAATCTTCTTCTCAAGATCCAGCAGGCAGAATCTTTTGATATTGGGTATGCACCATGCTTAGTGGGGTGAGATTCAATTTTGTTCAAGCCAAGTCCCTGGGTTCATATTTGAGTTCACTGTGGGGGCCCGAATTATAACTTAGTTCAAAATGAGGAATTTTCTTTAAAAATCTTCTTCAGATCCAGCAGTCGGAATGTTTTGATATTTGTTATGCAGCATCCTTAGGGGGGTGAGATTCATGTTTGTTGAAGCCATGTCCTTAGGTCCATATTTGGGCTCACTGTGGGAGCCCGAATGATAACTTAGTTCGAAATGAGGAATTTTCTTTAAAAATCTTCTTCTTCAGATCCAGCAGTCGGAATGTTTTGATATTTGGTATGCAGAATCCTTAGGGGGGTGAGATTCAAGTTTGTTCAAGCCATGTCCCTGGTCCATATTTGGGTTCACTGTGGGAGCTTGAATTGTAACTTAGTTCGATATGATGAAATTTTTAAAAAAAATCTTCTTCTTCAGATCCAGCAGTCGGAATGTTTTGATATTTGGTGGTGTACAGCAACCTTGTGGGGGGGGGGGGGGGGGGAGGGGGGGATTCAAGTTTGTTCAAGCCAAGTCCCTGGGTCCATATTTGGACTCTATGGGAGCCTGAATTATAACTTAATCAATATGAGGAATTTTTCTTTAAAAATCTTCTTCTTCAGATTCAGCAGTCGGAATGTTTTGATTATTTGGCGTGCAGCATCCTTAGGGGGGGTGAGATTCAAGTTTGTTAAAGCCAAGTCCCTAGGTTCATATATGGGCTCCCTGTGTTCAATATGAGGAATATTCTTTAAAGATCTTTTTTTTCAGATCCACTGGTCAGAATCTTTGGATATTTGGTATAAGCTTTTCTTAGGAGGAGCAGATGCAACTTGTTGAAATCAATTCTCTGGGTTGATATTTAGGCTACCATGTCAGGTGAATGCCCTCTGGGGCCTCTTGTTTATATGTTTATTTACTCTTTGAACCCTGATGGTATCTTCTGTGCTAGTACAGTGTCATCAGTTGGAAGCGTCCGTATTCGTTACTTGGGGGAAGAGCAATCAATAATTTCAATGTCTTGTTTGTCTACCACACAAATTCAATAAAGAACTATCTACTTTATGAATTAGGTTATATCACGATCCTGTGTCGGAAAAGCAGTCTTTTGGGTCAAAGTGTTAAGATGCTCTATTAGAGCTGGGTGCAATTTGTTTGGTTTTGCATCACAATTTTCAATACAAAATCACATTACCACGATGCATTATCCTGTTTTTTAGCCCCCCACAGTTTCTCAATGACTTATGGATTGCACTCTGTCCGTCTGTCTGTCCCTCTTACCTGTTTCCACCTGTTATGGTGTTGGTGTGGAAATATTAATGATATTGGTAACAGAAAGAAACCTAAGAATCAGCAACAATAACTATGAATTTAATTATTCTGAAATTTAATTAACAAAAATAGATAGAAAAATGATACAAAGATCTTTTACACTAATTGGTTTACAGAAAAGAAAAACAGTGGTACTTATCAATTATTGAATTAGTCCAAAATACAGTTTGACGGAATCCAGTAATCCACTAGTGAAGAATCTTGTGAAGAAATTTTCCAGCTGGAAGTATTAAATCCAAGAATGTGTCTTCAGAAACAGTATCCCGTAGATTTGTAATAAAATGTACACTTAGAAATTTCAGCAGTCTTCAATCAAATATAATAAAATGCTCAGCAAAATTCAAATGGAGTAAACATCCAAAAAATAATGGCACCACAGATAATTTCCAAATAATCTGAATAATCCAGTAGAATCCTAGCTTTTCACAAAAATATATTCTGTTTCACAGAAAGTATAAATTCTCTCACAAGATGAATAAACTCTCTTTTGGAATCACTTTTCCAAATTCACAAAGAGGCACTGCTTCAATAATAAATGCACTGTTCTGACACAATAATAATCTCCAATGTAAACAACTGCTCTGAAATGAGTTTATCTGGAATGGGTTTTTCTGAAAAATGAGTTTTTGAGTTTTGTTGACAAACCTTTATATAGTACTCAGATAGAATGTCCTAGAAGATGAAGTTTCTCCAAAGTTCTGTTTTCTATCAGTTTCTAGATGATTCTGCTTAAATTGATGAAACAAGGATGACCTACTTAAACAATTAATCAACAGCTCTATGTACAATGATCTAAAAATAGTTTCCGTGCAACCTCAGATATAAACATGTTTACATGTAGATACACACAAAGGTCACTTAGTGCAAATAAGTCACACCAGCTAGAATCTGCTTTCAGAAAAATTTTAATTGCATAGAATTATCAACTAAGGACATATCAATCTTGATATAATATGGGGGCTATAACACCACCCATGTCTCGGAGATAGTTGAATGTTGGCATTTCAAACTTTCAACATTAAGCAGACATTATGGAAAGATGACGCACACCAATTTTTTATAAAAAATAAAAAATTCAAGATGGCTGACTGGTGGCCATTTTTGTTAGAAATTGCGTGTAATTAGTTTTCTGCCTAGAATTTCTAAATGACCTTTCTGATTTCAAGAATATTTGGTGTGAAGGTGTAACTGCATAAGTTAAATAACATATACAGGGTTTTTTCTCATACATACATACATACATACATAATACATACATACATACATACATACATACATACATACATACATACATACATACATACATACATACATACATACATACATACATTATGCAAATTAGACAAATTTAAGCTTTTTCAGCCATTTTTGTATATAATATGTTGGTGTGTCCTGTTACCATATGTATCTTTGAGATGCTTTGTTTCAAATTTTTAGCAACGATCATACATTATGTAAAAATATTTTGGAAAAAAAAATAATTCAAGATGGCTGACTAGTGGCGATTTTTAGCTCAACTTGACAAAGGCAAACAGAGCTATTGCCATCACTTCTCGTCCGTCGGCGTACATACGGATGTACGGTTGTACATACTTAATGTACGTACGTCCACAATTTCCTTTGGCACACCTCACAGGTCGCATTTATGATCAGATCACTTTGAAACTTGGTATGCTTGTTTGGGGTGACCTCTAGATGGGAGCTATCGATTTTCTTCAATTTCCATCAAAAAATGTTGCCGCGACCAACGTTCTTAGAACTTAGTTTAGTCAGACCATAATATTTCCCTTTGGCACACCCAACAGGGCACTTTTATGATTGGATTGCTTTGAAATCTGGTATGCTTGTTTGGGGTGACCTCTAGATGGGAGCTATCTACTTTTTTTCCATTTCCGTCAAAAAATGTTGCCGCGGCCAACGTTCTTAGAACTTAGTTTAGTCAGAAGACCTCAATATTTCCCTTTGGCACACCCTACAGGGCACATTTATGATCAGATTGCTTTGAAACCTGGTATGCTTGTTTGGGGAGACCTCTAGATGGGAGCTATCGATTTTCTTCTATTTCCGTTAGGCATGCCTCAGAGGGCACATTCATTATCAGGGTGGTTTGAAACTTTGTATGCTTATGCAGGGTGACAAAGATAGGAGCTATTGATTTTCTTTTCATTTCCATCAAAAACTGTTGATGTTAGCAACAATCCTTGAATTTATTGCATTTGTGCATCAACATTCTTTGACATGGCCTACAGGCCACATTTATCATAGGATTGTTTTTGAACTTAGTGTGCTCATTAGTCAAGAATTCTAGATAAGAGGTGTTGATTACCATTCATTTCTGTGAAAAAAGTGGCCATTTACAATAACCTCTGAACATACTGCATTTGTGTATCAACATTCTTCCTTTAGCCAGTCTTACAGTTTTCATTTAAAAATGCATGGATTACTCTGACTTTGTGCACACACAATGCTGTTATGTTGAAATTTCATCAAATAACATTGGTACCAATGATCTTTAATTTTGCCATTTCATTTATAACTTACCAAGTTCAAGTTTGTCAAGTTGAGCTACAGTGTCATTGACAGTTTCATTTTGAAAACATAGCATACAGGGAACAGAAATTAACTTATTCCCAATTACAACAATTCTTGTCTTATTTCGTAATCCTTTCATAAACATTGAACATTATCCTTTTCATCAAACATAACACACAGACAAGTTAAGCTACAGTATCATTGACACTTTCATTTAGTGAAGGTTACAGTTTTTTTTTTAATTAATATTAATTACTATTTGGGACATATTTAACCCTTTTTTGCAATCAATTTAACTCCTAACTTCCAGGTTAAAGTTTTTGGTTAAAGAGTTTTATTTACAGAGTAACACCTTTAATTCTTCAAACAGTTTAGTGGAATGTCACTGTTCTCATTTGGGACAATGTCTGTACTATCTACTGAAGCTTTCTACAGTGATTTTAATTAATGTTGGCAGGATTTTAACCCCTTTTAAACATGTTTTCAGACTTAGTTTCTTTGTATTGGAAATTAGGCTTTTATCACATACTTTGTTACTTTAATTCTTGCATGGTCAGTACAACTTAATGATTGCATTTACATCAGTGATTTCTTTTATCGTTTTTTGCTGTCAGTTTTACTTAGTATTCCCAGTTTAAAGTTTTGCTTTTCAAAGTTGTACCTTTTATTCTTCAAACACTGTGTTACAACCAGACATGTTAACCTCCAGAATAATTTTTCAGGGATCCTGAGGGTGATTTTCAGGGAAATGGGATGGATTTCAGGGAAAAGTTTGTGCGGGACAAAATAAAAGAAAAAACTTGTGAATTTTCAGCTCATGGACCACTATTAACACCAGGTTATATCCAGAACTTGTTGTCAGCTATGCTGATGCATTTATGCTATGTTAAAAAATCATAAAATAACTGTTGATGTGACCCCCCCCCCCCCCCCAAGGATCCTCTTCTTCATGAGCTCCCCCCCCCCATCCCCACCGCCACCCATCCACACTGTCCCACAGAGCACCTCCACCTGTGATTTGCTCTTATCAAAGTTTACTTAGCTAATAATTTCCCAAGTCTGGAACTGTTAACAGGAAAAGATGTCCTAATGTTCAGTTACTTCAAAAACATTTGAACTTAGAAAGTATCTTTATCAAACTTCATGTATGTGGGACGTTTATCAATAAATAAATAATAAATAAATGGGAGTGAGGGACTTTGATGCTGTCTCCCCCCCCCCTCCCCCTCTTGTTATCCAGAAGATAAATCCAGTTCTAATTATACGCTTCTCTTCAGATTTGATATTACTTTTTTATACGACCGTTTGTAAAAACGGTCATATTATGTAAATGGTCTGTCCGTCTGTCTGTTTGTCCATAAACAATTGATTTCTGACTGATAACTCCAGTTTGGATTATTATACCCCACGCAACGAAGTTGCTTGGGTATAATGTTTTTGACTGGTCTGTCCGTCAGTCTGTCAGTCCTACTTGTTTTCCATTTTTTTTCTACACGCTTCCAGATATTGAGCTGATTTTTGGTATGTGAGTCTAACATGGTGGCCTACAGATCAAGTTTGCATTTTTTTTTGTTTTGCTCCACTGTTTTTTACCGAAATTACGGCCCTTGGACTCTAAAAAATTCATCAAAATTACAGTTTTCCGGACTTTTTTTCTACATGCTTCCAGATATTGAGCTGATTTTTGGTATCTGAGTCTATTCTGCTCCACTGATTTTTACCGAAATTACGGCCCTTGGACTCTAAAAAATTCATCAAAATTACAGTTTTCCGGACTTTTTTTCTACATGCTTCCAGATATTGAGCTGATTTTTGGTATCTGAGTCTAACATGGTGGCCTACAGATCAAGTTTGCATTTTTTTCTGCTCCACTGATTTTTACCGAAATTACGGCCCTTGGACGCTGAAAAATTCATCAAAATAACAGTTTTCCGGACTTTTTTTCTACACGCTTCCAGATATTGAGCTGATTTTTGGTATGTTAGTCTAACATGGTGGCCTACAGATCAAGTTTGCATTTTGTTCCGCTCCACTGATTTTTACAAAAATTACGGCCCTTGAACTTTGAAAAGTTCATCAAAATTACAGTTTTCCGGACTTTTTTTCTACACGTTTCCAGATATTGAGCTGTTTTTGGGTATGTTAGTCTAACATGGTGGCCTACAGATCAAGTTTGCATTTTGTTCCGCTCCACTGATTTTTACAAAAATTACGGCCCTTGAACTTTGAAAAGTTCATCAAAATTACAGTTTTCCGGACTTTTTTCCTACATGCTTCCAGATATTGAGCTGATGTTTGGTATGTTAGTCTAACATGGTTGCCTACAGAACAAGTTTGGGTTTTGTTCCACTCCACTGATTTTTACCAAAATTACGGCCCTATAGACGTTGAAAAGTTCATCAAAATTACAGTTTTCCGGGCTTTTTCTCTGCTTGAATTCTTTCAATACCGTTGAAACTACAGAACACTGTTTTCTGCAGTATTCCTAGAATCTATGTTTATTTTTAAAAACTGATTAGAGCTTGAAATATCAGGGCGCATGGGGTATGTGAGCATGCTCACTAAGGTTCTTTCATTTGATTTCAACCAAAGTTGATAGACATATGTGTATTTTCCAGCCAAGTTTGAATATGGGTTCCATTATTAGTCCTTATCGGAACAAGCTCATCAAGCTTGTTCCATCAATAGGTTATGAGGTGTGTTTTGGGGTAGAGAAATAAAAAATAAAGTTTGAACAGCAATTTTTGTATATCACGAGTGCAGATATGGCAGATTCTTTAGGTAAATGGTTAACAAAAAATGGCTCAGACTATTTTGTGTTTAAGCATTGTCATTGCAGGGACAGTTGAGCTGCATGCGTGACATCTCTCTAGTTTTGATTTAATCCAGTTCAATCGGAAGGTCTGATTCAAGTTTGTGAAAACTCTGGGTTCATATTTGGGCCCCTTATCAGGGCCTGAATTTTAACTTAGAGCAATATGAGAAAAATCATTTCAAAATCTTTTTCTTCAGATCTGTCAGAATCTTTTGATATTTGGTAAACACAGCTTTCTTGGAGTGTGTGTGTCATGTGGTAGGGATGTCGGATTCAGGCTTGTTTAAATCAAGTGCCTGTATTCATAGAGGCTGAATGTGACATTAGTTCCTTCCTTAAACAGGTGAGTGATTCAGGCTGTTTGAAGCCTCTTGTTTCCTGATGTATTTGAAAGAGCACCTTGAGAGCAATCATACTCGACAAGTTTACATGTGTTTTTTTTTTTTTAAAGTAACGTGGATTAATAGATAATAATGATGTGATAAAATTATCTTTTTAACTTCTGTTACATACAGTATGTGTTTATCTTTCAGACTTATGTTGGCTATTTATTATACTTCAACAGAAAACATGGTCTCCACACTTCTGGGTGCTTATTTTTGTATTGGTTGTTATCGAGTATGGCGTGCTGTGTTATATTTAGATCAAAATATAAAGAATTGATTGCAGTGGTAAGATTTTTTTTTTACTGAACTTTTAGTTCTCCAATTATTTATTTAATGTAATAATAATTATACTAAGGTTATATAAAAGACCAATTGATGGCCATCTGTATTTTATCTTGAGAGCAGGTTTGGCCAAGAAAAAATAATTAATTTCTTACAGTAACGCAGCCCTGTTAATTAAGGGCAAATTGGCTTCGCTGAAAAATAGCCTAGGCCCAATAATTTGCCTTGGCTAAAAGCCTATGTTGTGATGCAGAATGCAAAACCCGAAGTGCACAGAGCTGGGGGAGAGTATGAGGGGGAGGGGGTGTCCCCCCTCTCATTGGGGGGGGGGGGGGGGGGACTCTCCGGAATTTTAAAAATATTTAAATATTTTGAGTGTAAAAGCAGGCTTTTAGTGGCATTACAAGATGAAATATACTGTTCAACTAACTATCAGTTTTACACGTTGCATAGTGTAGTTTATTGATATTTTAAGTTTTATGTGTCACTGAAGACCAGCTGTAGTCCAGTATTTCTTTTCTCAGAAAATAAATCAACAGCTCAATCTAGTGTTTTCTGAGAAAAAGAATATACAGAAACGACTCCTGAATTTTGAGTCGAGTAGTTGTTGGCCGGAAATTGAGTCAAAGTCGACTTATCGACAGCACACTGCGTAATTATAACGAAAAACTTTGAAAACAAGAAACTTTTGACTGAAGAAGTGTTCTCTGATGACGTGATTGTTCCATGACCTGCATAACTTAATTATCTTCCAATGAAAAGCAAGACAAAACTAAAAACAATAGCTTCATTGAATATTAAATGAATCACGTGACCAAACAGTGAGATTTGTTTGTTCAGTATATGCACTACATAATGCGAGTTGTGAAACTTCCTTCTGTAGTAAATATCATTATGTGATGTTTTGTTTTCTGACCAATCTTATTACTGTAACATTCACCCAAAACAAGAATGTGTTGAAAAAGCATGATGAACTTCTGCAACTGTACTTCAGTGTTAATTAAAATGACACAACAGTTTGCAGGTATTCTGTTCAAACCTCATTTGTGAGTTTTAATCAGTGACAAGTCGGTATAGATATATTTTTACACAAAACTCAACAATTTGTTCAGAAAAAAACTCAATATGACACAATTTCGTGTCGTCTGAAAAATAGCAGACGGAATATTTTTTTTGCGTTGGAAATTGTTGAGGCAGAACGGATAGCCGATTCCAATTAACAGGCCTGGTAATATGCCCAAAAAAGGAGGATTGGTCAAATTTTTTTTTTCCCCAAGTAACACCCTATCATTGGGCCGACATGGCGTGACCTAGGACATGGATAAGCATGTGTGAACTAAAGAAGGTTAGAGTATATGACATGTCTAACAGCGTATATTTTTACTAGAACCAGTGGCCCAGACTTAGCTGGTGCAAACTCAATAATATCAAGGGCCAAACTCAAATTGTGCCCCCCCCCCTCCAATCCCCCAAATTTGCATACAATACCAAAATTTGAAAGTCTTATCTGGCCCTCCATACTTTTGGTACCCAGGAAGAGACCGGAATTGGCATCGAGCAACATTCTTCCTAGTTGTGCCTACTAATGTTAAAACTCGGCGGGGATGTATGAGTGCCCACTCATGGGATGACCATCCCCGTCGGGGCCATTGGTAAATATAAAAAATATACAAATTTCTTTAAATTTATCATATTTTTATTCAAGAACCAATGGCCCAGTCTTAGCAGATCAATCAGTCTGAATGCTTTCATATTCAGTACGCAACATCTTTAGAGGGGTCAGATTCAAGTTTGTTCAAATCAAGTGCCTGAGTTAAAATTTGGACTTATCTGGGCAATATGAGGGAATTTCTTATCAACCTACCTCAATTGTTTACTACACGCTTGCACGACAGTGGAAGAACCTAACTCGGATAAAATACTCTCTATTTTAATCTTTCCCAAGAGATTTGGGAAAGAAAAGTGGTGTAAAAACACCACGAAAAAATAAGCCAAAACTGGGTCGAGCGCCATCGACGTACACCCAGTATGGGAAGCTCTTCCATAGTACAAATCCACGACTACTGTAAAACAGTGCGCACTCTGTTGAGGGCTGAATTTCTGTTTCTTTTTCGGTCCCTGTCGGCCGTCTGGGTTCTGTCGTGTACCCACTGTTTTTTTTCTGCCTCCTTCTCTCGTAGTTGAGGGTGTTCTTCTACTTTCTGTTTCTGTTGAGTTCACCTTTTTCTTCTGCTCTCACCTCTGTTATTTCCAGTTCGGTTCCTTTAGGGCAATTCCTTTTTGCCCTCGCCTTGGTGTGTTCTCGTGTCCGTTTCGTCCGCACCCGCGGGTGGTGTGGAACGCTGTCGTTTTGGGAGCCTCCCAACTCGACCACGTCTGGTGTGAGTTATACCCCCTCCGTGGGGGATGTGCAGCTCCTCCCACACCCGTGGGGGGGTGGGGAACGCTGTCGTTTCGGGCCGCCCGACTCGACCACGTCTGGTGATAATTGCTCCCCCTCCGTGGGGGATGTGTAGCTCCTCCTGCGCCGGCGGGGTTGGCGAACACTGTCGTTTCGGGGCTTCCCGACTCGACCTCCTGGTGAGAGTTATTCTCCTTCCGTGAGGAATGTGCAGTCTTTTTTACCGTGGTGGATACTGCAGGAGCTGTTGGATTTCTGGTGAAGAGATGCCTGGTTTTGGGACTATGTGCCCTCTCCAGTTGACATCTGAGACTGTCACTAGGGTTGTGACTCCTCCTTTGGAGGCCGAGCTAGGTGGCACTCTCCGCTTTTCTGCCATTTCCAACAGTTCCTGTCGTATCTGCTGCTACTGCTGTTCCATCTACAACGTCATTGGGCACCGTTTTTAGCCGGCCTCGGCTTATCCCTGCAAGGGTCTGCAGGAATGTCTGTTGTGTGGTTGTGGGGTATCAGCCTCAGCCTTCCCCGACTTTAACTCGGCGAAGTCGGAAGTGGCTGCCGACTGAACCCCCTACTGTGTCCTCTCAGCCGTTGAGCACAGTTGTTTTTTACCTACAGTGGTCTGCTACGGTGTCTGGGAGTGTAGATGTGGGGGTATCGGCCTCAGTCTTCCCTGACTTCAACTCGGCGAAGTTGGAAGTGGCTGCCGGCCGGACCCTCTGCTGTGGTCTCTGCGCCGTCGAGCACCACAGTTTCATTGGATTCGGATGTTTTTAGTGGGACACTATGAACTCCGTGGCGTTTCTGTCCACTCATTCTGGCCACACGACCAGTTTTGGGGGACCAACGTCTTTTGTGCAGCCTGGACCTTCTGCCCTGCAGAGGTCCGCAGTGACTCTCATGAGTTCCCGCTATGTTGATCCTCGGGGTGTGTCGCACCCCTATACACGTCTGCCTTCAGACGTTTCGGCTGCTGCCCGTCATCCCACGTCGGGTGTTTTGGAGGATCGTGACCCTTCGCTGGTTAAGAGGGTCAGAGGTGAAGCCACTTTGCCGGTTCGTTTCCCTGTCAAACCGGCCAGTACGGGCAGTGAGCTTAGGGAGGCCCTCTCCTTACTCACTCAGGTTCTGTCAAAGAGCCTTCCCGTTGCTTCCAGCGAGGCAGCGAGTGGTTTCCAGGTGCCCCCTATGGCGCCACCTCCCGAGATTGGAAACAGGCCACTTTCTGATCCCCCTGGTGTTCCGACACCATGGGAGGCGTCTGCTGTTTGCCCACGATGGGCTATGTGTCTTCCGACTCAGGGGAAGAGTCAGACATGCTTGATGTTGAGAGCCAGCAGTCTTCGGACTTGGGGGCAGCTCTTGATTTCGTGTTTGTGTTCCTTCCGGATCTCAAACCATCTAACCAGCCGACAGTGTCAGCCAGGCCGCGATCATCAGTCGCGTGCCAACAGCCTATGGAGCAACCCGCTTCTGGACGTCTTCGACCATGCCAGTCGGTACAGTTGGTTGAAGTATTTTCATCCTTGGACTCAAAGCTAAGTTCCAAGGCTATGAAGGCTCCGTTCTTCACCAGGATTGACACCTTTTTGCCTCCCGCGCGTTATCGTTCCTACGATTCCGCCAATCCGTCAATCTACCAGACTTTGCCGGTTTTGGATCAGGACTCCAATTCCCTTGGGCTTTCCAAGTCCAAGTCTGCCGTCATTCCGATGACGACTCTGGAGTCCACATTGGGCTCATCGAGAGAGATACTTGGTATGCTTTCTCTCTCTGATCACGTCGTCTCAGCTTTAGCTGCTTATCTGCCTCCAGATAAGTTTGACGAGGTGCAGACTCCTTTGCGTGTACTGTCCAAGGCGCTCATGCATCTTACACGCATGCCTGTAACACGGCTCATCTGGAATTAGTTCGAAGGGACTCTGTGCTGGACAAAGGCCGATCCCTTCCTGAGGAGCAGTGTGCTACTCTTCGATCTGCTTCTTTGGCAGGTCCGCAACTTTTCCATGGTTCTGTGTTGACGGTCCGGGGTGACGTCCTACATCATTCCAAAGATCAGCTGCTGTTTCTTCAGCTTGATCAGCCTTCTAGGGTAGGCAGGGGCCGTTCCAAGCCTAACAAGTACCCTCTGCTTCCTCTGCGAAGCAAATGGGCTGATTCTTCTGCCACCGCTTCTACTTCTTACTCAAGGGGTAAGGGTAAGCGTCGGCAGTCTTGAGGGAAGTCCCAGGATTCTTCATTCAGTAGAGGAGGTGGTTTCTCCTATCGCGAGCCTCGTCGGGGTTCGAAATGAAGGTCCTCACCTCGACTCGTCCCAGGTTGGAGGAAGGATAGCAGAGTTCGCAGACCGTTGGGCCACCATCACATCCGATCCTTGGGTGTTAGATGTTGTTCGGTCTGGGCTGCGAATATCCTTCCGAAGGCACCCCACTCTGTCTAGGGTGCCTCTTCTAACCACAGTTCCTTCAGACGTTTTACGTCGGGAACTTTTGTCCACGGAGATAGACAGTCTCCTGACAAAGGGGGCGATTGAGGTCATCAAGAACATTAGGTCAGTGGGTTTCTATTCCCGCCTGTTCTTGGTGCCGAAGAAGGACGGCCGACTCCGACCAGTTATCGATCTGAGTTTCCTGAACCAGTCTCTCATTGCTCCCAAGTTTAGCATGGAGACTTTCAGGTCGGTCCTCCGTTCAATTCACCAGGGAGATTTCACTTCCAGCATCGACCTGCGAGACGCTTACTTTCACGTTCCGATTCATTGGGCGTTAAGAAGTATCTCAGGTTCGCTTTTCTGGGGCGAGTTTTCCAGTACAAGGCCATGCCTTTCGGCCTCAACCTGGCTCCTTGGGCCTTCACCAGACTGATGTCGCATGTGATAGCTTTCCATCGCACACAGTCCAGGGTGACTACTTCGGCATATCTGGACGATATCCTCCTGGGGCATTCCAATGCTGCCTTACTGGAGTTGGATGTCGCCACTCTGTTGAGCTTGCTCACGTCGCTAGGTTTCAGAGTCAACGAGAAGTCAGACCTGGTCCCTTCTTCGTCGTTTTGTCATCTGGGGATGGCCTTCCGCACTCAGTTCAATATGGTGGCGGTTCCCCAGGCCAGGGTTGTGATTCTCTCAGCTTTTGCTCTGACTCTGTCCCAGTCCACATCTGCGACGGCTCGGAGTATTCTCCGGCTAATCGGTCTCTGCTGTTCGGTGACGGATCTCATTCCTCTAGGTCAGCTGCGTGTCAGACCTCTCCAACACTTTCTGCTCAGTCGTTGGAGGCCGAATGTATATTTTCTGGATCTGGTGCTTCAGTTTCCAGAATATCTTCATCCTCACCTTCTCCTCTGGGTGGATGTCCAGTGGCTTTCGCAGGGTGTTCCGTTGGACTTACCCATATCCGATCGCGTTCTGACGGCAGATGCCAGTGATCTCGGATGGGGTGCGACGTTGGATCCTCTAGGTCTTTCCCTTCACGGGATGTGGGACCAGGATCATGCAGCTCTACACATCAACCAGAAGGAGCTTCTTGCTCTTCTTCTGAGTTTCAGGCAGTGGATCCCTCACCTGTCGAATCGCCAGGTCCTTCTGTTGTCGGACCATTCGATGGTGGTTGCTTACATTCGGAACCAGGGCGGCACGCACTCTGTTCCAATGTACGAATTGGCTCGGGATCTTCTACTGCTCGCTCAGGATGTCCACGCCGGGGTGGCTGTTCGTCACATTCCCGGTCGTCTGAACGTCCTAGCCGACTCCCTGTCCCGTCGGGGCAGGGTCATTTCCACCAGGTGGATGCTCCACATGGCGGGTTCCATCGATCTCTTGCGACTCGTTGGAACCATCAGGTGGACACTTTCGTGTCCCAGTGTCCAGATGCTGTGGCTTTCGCCGTGGATGCTCTGGCCCTCCTTTGGGATGGTCTTGTCGGCTACGCGTTCCTACCGGTTCCGATTATGCCTCAGGTTCTCGCCCAGATATGAACCTGTAGTCGTTGAATCCATTCGATCACACCCGTCGCCTTGATGGGTGTGGATCAATCTGCTCCGCTGTCTGTTAGCTGCGGTTCCAGCATGTCTCCCTCTACCTCGCAACTTTCTTTGCCAAAGTGGCCCGAGGAGGTTTCACGTTGACCCGACTTCATTGTGCCTTCGCACATGTCTTTTATCGGGTCCTGTCTCCTCCGTAGTGGTTTTTCGAGACATGCAGTGGAGTTGCTTTTCTTCTTCAAGGAGGCGCTCACTCCACTGGTTTAGCCTCTGTGGATAAATGGAAGGTTCTTCTGTCGATGGTGTGCGATCACTCTGTTGCTTCTGTCACTCCTTCGATCACACCGCTTGCAGAGTTTCTGGTATATGTTTGTTTCTGGGGGTCTCCAGCAATGGGTACAAGTCCATGCTACGGAGACATTTTTTCATATGTGATACCGCATTGTTTCGACACTCATCCTTGCCTCTCCAAGCTTGTTCAGCTCTTTTCCTTGAAAAGGCCTAGGACTTTGCAGTTTATTCCAAGATGGTCACTTTCTTGGGCGCTGCTCTGCTTGGGGGTGGGGGGGGGGGGGGCATTTGCGCCTTTATCCTGGATGAATATGCATTTTCTCACATGCCAGATCTCTCCTGCATCCATTTCTCGATGGATTTGTCTTGCTATTCGTGCAGCTTCCACTCGTCTAGCTACTGGTGATTGTATTACCAATTGTTTTTTCTGCCACAAGGTGCGTGCATTGTCTGCCTCTTTTAATAACTCTGTCATGTTGTCGGATGGCGGATGTTATACTGGCAGCCTTCTGGAGAAATGCTACATTCTCCTTTTATCTGCGACAGTTGCAGGAGCCGACAGAGGACCTTGCTTCTTGGGACTCTCTTTCTTCGGCTCAGGCTGTTGTCTTTCCCAGCCTTACAGCTTTTTTCAGGGTCAGTTCCAGCTTTGTGCTGTTACTGCCCTTTCTGTCTGTGCGTCGCACTTCACCATATGCCTCATCTTTCATTGTCTTTTCTAATGTTTGTGATGCTATGGTTTGATAGGCCAAGGGATCTCTTCCTCTGTCCACGGTTCCAGCGCTATTGAGTTATGTGTGGGTTGGTTATGTGATTCCCTCCATCCTTTTGTCTATTCAGCCTGTAGTAAACAATTGAGGTAGGTTGATAAGAAATATAAATTTTATAGTAAATTTCCTTTCTTATTATACCTACCAAAATTGTTTACATGGAGGCCCTCCCGTCTTCTTATTCGGGTAAGAATCCTTCCTCCCCGCTGATCACATAACTCCTGTGTTGTCGGAATCAAAAGAATGACGAATTGACGCACTGCGCACTGTTTTACGGTAGTCGTGGATTTGTACTATGGAAGAGCGTCCCATACTGGGTGTGCGCCAGTTTTGGCTTATTCTTTCGTGGTGTTTTTACACCACTTTTCTTTCCCAAATCTCTTGGGAAAGATTAAAATAGAGAGTATTTTATCCGAGTTAGGTTCTTCCACTGTAGTGCAAGCCTGTAGTAAACAATTTCGGTAGGTATAAGAAGAAAGGAAATTTACTATAAAATTTATATTTCTTTAAAAATCATCATCTTCAGATACACCAGTCAGAATTCTTTCATATTTGATAATCAACATCTCTTGGGGCGGGGGGGGGGGGGGGGGGGGGGGGTGGTATTCAAGTTTGTTCAGATCGAGTGCCTGGGTTAATATTTGGGCTCCCCATATTTGGTCTTCCTATGTAAGCCCAAATTTTAAGGGCAATATGGAGGAATGATCTTTAAAAATCTTCTTCAGATTCACTAGTCAGAATGCTTTCATATACAGTATGCAACATCTTTAGGGGGACATATTCAAGTTTGTTCAAATCAACTGCCTGTTTTAATATTTGGGCTCCACAGGGGAGCCCGAATTTTAACTTCGTGCAATATTAGGGAATTTCTTTTAAAATATTTTTCTTCAGATTCACCAGTTAGAATCCTTTTCATATTTGTTATTCATCATCTCTAGGTGGGTCAGATTCAAGTTTGTTCAAATCGGGTGTCTAGATTAATATTTGGGCTCCCTATCGGAGCCCGAATTTTAACTTAGTGCAGTATGAGGGAATTTCTGTAACTGGTTGAGGGCTAGATTATTTTTAGTGGTCTGAATTTGTTATTCAAAATTTGTTTCATTACAAATTATTGGAGAATGCCTACAGGCACTCTCCAATAATTTGTAGATAAACAAATTTATATAAAGAAAATATTATTAGAATGTGACTGAATACTAACGTGAACAAGGAAAATGTTGGCTTCTGCTCTGGTACCCTCATTTTTAGCTTAACTTGACAAAGTCAAGATAAGCTATTGCCATCACGCCTGCAGAAGTCTGCTAGCCTGTGAGTCTGTTCACATTTTCCTTTAGCACAAGCTACACCCAGTAGTTCTCGTCTGATCGTCACAAAATTTCATGTGCGTGTTTTGGTCACGATCGGTCAACCATGATAGCTGCCCAAGCCCAAAACCAGAAAACCATTAGCACAGTCCACAGGTCATATTTATGAAGTGATTTCATTGTAACTTGGTATGATGCCTCTGTATAATATCTAGTCGAGAACGTCCCCTTTTGGTCATGATCTGTCAACCATGACGGCTGCCCAAGCCCAAAACCCAAAAACTTTTTGCCCAGTCTGCAGGTCATATTTAATATGGAGGGATTTTATTGTAACTTGGTAGGATGACTCCATAATGATGTCCAGATGAGAACTTCCCCATTTGGTCGCGATCTGTCAACCGTAATGACTGCCCAAGCCCAAAACCCGAATACCTTTAGCACAGTTTTCAGGTCGTATTTATGGAGGGATTGGTAATTTGGTAGGTAGACTTCATATAATGTCTAAATGAGAACGTCCCCTTTTGATCGCGATCATTCAGCTGTGATGGCTGCCCAAGCCCAAAACCTGAAAACCTTTAGCATAGTCAAAAGGTCGTATTTATGGAGGGATTTCATTTTAACTTGGTAGGTTGACTCCATATAATGTCTAGATGATAACGTCCCCTTTTGGTCATGATTGATCAACTGTGATGGCTACAGGGGTCCGAAGCCCGAAAACTTTTAGCACAGTCTACAGGTCTTATTTATGAAAGGATTTCATTGTAACTTGATGGGATCACTCCAGGTAATGCCCAGATGAGAATGTCCCCTTTTGGTCGTGATCATCCAATCATGATGGAGCCCAAAACCCTAAAAACTTTAGCACAGACTACAGGTCATATTTATGGAGGGATTTCATTGTAATTTGGTAGGATGACTCAGTATAATGTCGAGATGAGGACGTCCCCTTTTGGTAGCGGTCAGTCAGCTGTGATGGCTACACAGGCCCAAAGCCTGAAAACCTTTAGCACAGTCTTCAGGGTGTAATTATGAAGGGATTTCATTGATAGGATGACTCATTTTGGAATAATTTCACTGTAACTTGGTAACTTTGGTTGACTTACATTAACTGAGGGCCACATACATTAACTGTGAGGGCCATATTAACCCACCTCTCAATTCTTTAATACAGTCTACGCCTCATATTATGGCATACAGGGAACAGAAATTAACATATTCCCAATTATCACAATTCTTATTTTATTTCATAATCCTTTCATATACATTGAACATTATCCTTTTCAAACACAATGCACAGACAAGTTAAGCTGTGACACTTTCATTCTGAAAGCCCTGATAGTGGCTTCTAGCACTTAACCAGTTAAAAATCATCTTCTCCAGATCCACCAGTCAGAATGCTTTTGTATTTGGTATACAACATATCTGGGGGGTGAGATTCAAATTTTTCAAATCAGGTCCATGGCTTAATTTTTGAGCCCCTCTATGGTTGCCTGAATTTCAGCTTGGTGCAATATAAGGAAATCTTCAGATCCACCAGTCAGAATATTTTCACATTTGGTATACAGCATTCTGTTGGTAGAAGGGAAGGGCTCAGACTCAAGCTTGTTCAAGTTAAGTTCCTAAGTTGATATTAGGACTCCCAAGTTTTGCATTACTGGAAATCAGGGAATTATTTCTGTGGTAGTATCCCAGTACTAGAAAAAAATCATCAAGCATGGACAAGAAAGTTATAAATAATTAAATAATTTCATTCCTCTGTAATGTTAACTAGCTATAGATGATAATTAAATCCTTCTTTAACCCTTTACCCAACGTAACGGCCAAAACCGGCCAGCGCTATTGTCAAAAATCGCCAATTAATTTTCATTATTTTTTTCATTTTTTGTCTCAAAAACATAGGTTATGACCCCTCGTTGGAACGAGCTCATCTAGCTCGTTCCAACGAGGGGTCATAACCTATGTTTTTGAGACAAAAAATGAAAAAAATTAGTTATTCAAGAATTATTTTTGCAAGTGTCGTCTGCTTTTCATGTTAGGTAAAGGGTTAAAAAACTATTGCCAGGTGTGCACCTCAGGTCTCATGGGGCCTCTTGTTTTAACTTTCCATGCTGATTAGAGCATCCTGGGTACTTTTTCAAGACTAAAGTACCTAGACATTGAAGGCATAACTATAACAAAATGACACAAGGGTAAACATAAAGGGAGAACATAAACCAGTGTCAGCAATTTTAGGCATATGTGGTATATAAGGTTAACATTTTCAGGGTAACTGGATGCATCACCCCCAATCCCAATTCCAATCCCACACCTAATCCCCTCATCTCCTCCCCATCAACCCCATGCATATTATACCAATAGTTTTTTGTATAAATAGTTAAGAATTATGATAATTTGCTATTTGTGAACAGAAAACATTTTCTATTTTGCAGGACAATGGTTCTGAGAAGGACATCTTTAGAGCCAGCACATTTTTCATTTTCTTTTTCCTAATACTGGTGCAGTTGGTCCTATCCTGTTTTCCAGAGAAGCCTATAGTTTCTGAGGAAAATGATTCAGAATATGTAAGTTAAACATTTGTAAACCCTTTCTTCGCCAATCCGTGCCATTTATGTAATATTGGAAACAGTTTGTTTTGCCTGACAGCTTGTATATTTTTATAAACAGGGAATAAGGTAACTTTTAGAATTTTGTGAAGCAAGTTGTCCAAAAGTGTGCCTCTGTGTAAATGTAGGCAAATGAACATCTGTAACCTAAAGGACAATTTGGCTAAATTTTCGCTAATGGTGTGCTTCTACAAGGTCAGAGGAAGAACTAGATTCGATGCCAGTGGGGATCATGCCTCCAGGCAGCGATATGCAAGGTTCTCGACTGATTCAGGCCATCATCCTTATGAAAAGTGCTCTTGAACAAAGGTGTTGACTCAAACAAGCCTGTGGCTACCGGTCAAATCCTCGTCTACTTATAAGCCGGATTATTTCTGTTTCTGTTATACCGTGTACAACTATGAAAACTGTTTGGTTTTTCTATGATATCATTATCATTATGTAATGTATACATGTAACATTGCTTTCTAGAATAAATATTGTTTAAATTAAATTATATCCAACAGAAATTTGAAATGTTTAGCAGTTTTTCATTATTTTGCAATTTTCAGTCCTGAGAAAGTAATGGAAAAATTCATTGATTGGATAGATGTTTACCCTTACTTGATGTCCATTGGCAGTCAGCTTTTGCATTTCATTGTTTTTTCTTCAGATCCACTGGGTCAAACCCAAACAAATTTTCTTTGGAGGTTACCAATTCATGTTGTTCAAATGGAGTTGCTACCTTCTTGGGAGTGTTGGTAATGCCTAAAGTTTTCAAAATTCTCTGAAAAAATTTCATCTCATAAATCACCAGACCTAATACTTTGAAATTTGTTATACAACTTCCTTAGGAGTGAAGATTCAAATTTGTTGATAGAAAATTTCTGTGACAATATTTGGGCTCATTCTTTTGAGAGATGCCTTGATTTTTGTTCCTTGACATTTTGTTAGAGGACTATTGTAATCAGTTGCATATGTCCGTCCATCTGTCCGTCCCTCCATCCAGAGTGATAACTTCTCTGGAACTACTGAGCCCATGTAAACCGAACTTCTCAGGAATGGGCTATGGGAGGTTCTCTACAAACCATCCTCATTTTGTTCCCATCGGTTAAAAACATGGCTGCCAAAAGCATTCTTTGATTCTGATTGGTGGATTTTCAAAAATCTTCTCTGAAACTACAAGGCTAAATGTTTTGAAACTTCGCATGATTGATGACTGGGGTACCCTCTACCAACGATCCTCATTTAATGTTGTTTGGGTTGGAAACATGGCTGCAATTATGACTTAAGTTACCATGAAACCCTATGGGAAATCATATTTTCTTCATCTCTGCAACTACTGAACTGATGTGAACTAAACTTGACAAGAATGGTCTATGGGAGGTCCTCTACAAATGATCCTCATTTTGTTCCTGTCAGTTGAAAAACATGGCTGCCAGAGGTATTCTTTGATTCTGATTGGATGATTTTCAAAAATCTTCTCTGATACAACAAGTCCAAATGTTTTGAAACTTTGTATGATTGATGACAGGGAACCCTCTACCAACGATCCTCATTTAATGTTGATCGGGTTGCAAACATGGCCGCAATTGCAGCTTATAGTTTACAACAGAAACCTATGGGAAATCACATTTTCATCTTCTCTGGAACTACTGAGCTGATGTGAACGAAATATGACAGGAATGGTCTATGGGTGGTCTTCTACAAAAGATCCTCATTTTGTTCCTGTTAGATTGAAAATATGGCCACCAGAGGCATTCTTTGATTCTGATTGGTCAATTTTGAAAAATCTTCTCTGAAACTACAAGACAGATGTTTTGAGACATCACATGATTGATGACTGGGACACCCTCTACTAATGATCCTCATGTAATGTTGATCATGTTGCATTGCAAACATGGTCACAATTATTGCTCATAGATTACATGGAAACCCTATGGCAAATCACATTTTATATGTAGTTCTGCCAGGTGATCGATTACAGGCTCTTCTTGTCCGGATTATAACTTGAAGTTTGGGTGATTGAATCATAAACAATTTTGGTATATGGGTTTGTCTCAAGAATACACTGGTCAAGTTTGAATTTGGGTTCAGTCCACTCAATTTTTGGCTGAGTTATGATCCTGTTTCCATTTTTAGCTCAACTTTGGCGAAGCCAAATTTGAGCTTTTGTCATGGCCCTTCGTCCGTCTGTCCATACGTCAACAATTGGATACGGCTCGGGCCAGAGGCCGTATTTATGAACCGATCTTTACAAAACTTCTTGGGTACCTTTGTTATGACTGTGGGACAAGAACGAGTGTTTTTGGGTGCAGTACAAAATTCAAGATGGCTGCCAGCCGCCATTTTGTACCGATGATGCAGAAATCTGTTTTTTGTACAGAACTTCCATATGAAAGCTCTGATTTGAATAATTTTTTGTATTAATGTTTAGTACCATGAGATACATCACATATCATACGGGTTTTTTTCTAGTGCTTAAATTATGCAAATTAGACTAACTTTGATTTATTTAGTGTTACTTTCAGCACTGTCATTGCAAATGCCAATACGGCTCGGGCTAGAGGTCGCATTTATGAACCGATCTTTACGAAACTTCTTGGGTACCTTTGTTATCACCGTGGGACGAGAAGAAGTGTTTTTGGGTCCGGTCCAAAATTCAAGATGGCCACTGACAGCCATTTTGTTCAAAATTAAGGGCAATCAGATTTTTGCGCAGAACTTCTACATGAAAGCTCTCATTTGAATAATTTTTTGTATGAATGTTTAGTACCATGGGATACATCACATATAATACAGGTTTTTTTCTCGTGCAGAAATTATGCAAATTAGATGAACTTTGATTGATTTTTTCAGTGCTACTTACACACAGTAAGTACACATGTCAATACGGCTCGGGCTAGAGGCTGCTTTTATCAACTGATCTTCACGAAACTTCTTGGGTACCTCTGTTATCACCTTAGGACGAGAACGAGTGTTTCTGAGCGCGGTCGGAAATTCAAGATGGCTGCCAGTGGCCATTTTGTACCAAAATTAGGTCTAATCAGTTTTTTGAACACAACTTCTATACGGCTCAGGCTAGAGACCGTTTTTATGAACCTATCTTTACGAAACTTCTTGGGTACCTTTGTTATCATCGTGGGATGAGAACAAGTGTTTTGGGGTGTGGTCCGAAATTCAAGATGGCCACCAGCAGCCAGTTTGTACCAAAATTAGTGCAATCAGTCTTTTGTACAGAACTTCTGTATGAAAGTTCTGATTTGAATAAATTTTTGTATGAATGTTTAGTGACATGGAATACATCACATATAGAACGGGTTTTTTTTCTCGTGCAGAAATTATGCAAATTAGATGAATTTTGATTTATTTAGTGCTACTTATATGCTGTAAATGCACATATCAATACAGCTCGGGCTAGAGGCTGTATTTATCAACCGATCTTCACAAAACTTCTTGGGTACCTTTGTTATCATCTTGGGACGAGAACGAGTGTTTCTGAGTGCGGTCCAAAATTCAAGACGGCTGCCAGTGGCCATTTTGTACCGAAATTAGGTCCAATCAGTTTTTTGTCACAACTTCTATACAGCTCGTATTTATGAACTGAGCTTCACAAAACTTCTTGGGTACCTTTGTTTTCACCTTGGGACAGGAATGTGTGTGTTTTGGGGTGCCTTTGTTATTACTGTGCTATGAGAACAAATATTTTGGGGTTCAGTCAGACCCACTCTGGGACTCAAAGATTTCTTTTCTAGTTTAGCATCTGACTGTCACCCACCTTTACAATACTTTACCTATACATTTGTTACAGGCTACGGCCAGTATTTATGTACAGACCGTTACAATACTTTATATGTACCTTTGTTATCAGGTCATTACCTAGATGTTTGTCATTGCTGTGTTACATACTATACATGTACATGTCTTGACAAGTTGAACTACAGTGTCATTGACACTTTCATTTTACTTAAACAATTAGATGTTTTTTCCTCTTGACATTGTTATCTGCTCAATAACGTTTTGGGTTCATATTAATTCAATGTTTAGTTTTAACTTTAGTTTGGTTGATTGAATCGAAACCAAATATGGTTATATGCATTTCTCTAGAACATGCTGGTCAAGTTCGAATTTGGATTCGGTCTGACCAATTTTCTCCGAGTTATGGCCCTTTTTCTTACTTTTTCAACTTCATAAATTTGTTGTCCGGATGATCACTTCAGTTTGGGTTTTCAAATCACAAATCAATGATGGTTTTCATGAAATCAACAGTCTAACAAGATGCTGGGAGTGAATAACGGTGGTTTCGAATGTTAAGGGTTGTAACTTTATAATTTTTATGTAAATTATTCATGTTACCCTATTTCGTGAATCTGAACGTCGCCATTATAATATGACTCCAGTGTTGTTTTGTTACTATTACTTCTCTTCCCTCTCCTAAACCCTCCTGTTATACTCTCAAGCTCTTTTGACTTTTTTATTGAAGAATTTTTTATTAAATTCTTGGGAGTTAAACCTGTAAACAGAATGGGTATTCTGTTTATTCCTTATGTTTATGTCCTATTTCGGTTCAGAACGTTTTTGTACTCTTGCATCTTCTACCAGATGCATTGTTTTTTCTTCATATGAAGATCTAGCTTTGCATCAGGTGGTTGTTGATTGGTTACTGACTCTGGGCCTTTGTTGTGCATGTTGTTGGTTAGTTTCCGGTTTTTCCTCTTGACGTCAGCTCAATAACGTTTTAGATTCGTATTAATTCAATGTTTAGTTTTAAACAATCACGTTTTTTCTATTAGGATACATAGTATATCTTATTCCGGTAGTTTATATTTTATTAGTTAGTGGATGTCCACACTTAGGCTCTATTGGGCCACCCTTGGGCTCATGAGGTTCCCTTGGGCACTTAGGCTTCATTCAGAATTTTCAAAAACTTTTTAAAAATTCATTCGAAAATTTTTTGTTTTGTCTGTGTTAGGTATCGTTGTGATGTTTATTTTTGGGAGTGCAGTGGACTTATCTTTTTGGCCTCATTATTATTGTTGTTATTATAATAATTGATATTTAGTGTAGGTCCAAGAAGCCTCGGAATATAGGTTTGCTGTTTGCCGATAGTCACGGCACTCCTTTACTATGGGATGCGAATGTTGGAAACGGGTGTCAACCTGTGTGGTGGGCGGTGAGCCTTCACAGCTAGCTAATACCAGTCTTTCAGTCTCTTTTTTAGAGGAACAAGAACATGGTTAAGGTACTTTGACAGCTGTCCGTTATGTGCCGCTGTCATCGCACTCTGATGAGCCCTGCTCTGATGAGTAAAATAGAGCTAGCTGCCAAGGTGCTCATGATATAAATGCACAGGATTAAAGCAGGAGTAGCTTAATTCTCTGCATGCAGCTAGCTCGAGCGGTGCAGGGATTGGCCCTTTTAAGGGAGTCGAGATGCCAGGTCGGTCTGTTGTGGTCGAGTAATATAATGTGGGTAGAGCGAGCACCTTATAATATAAAACTCACCCAGCGACGACGGCAATACGGAGAAGAAGCCTTTAAGTTTCTCTACGGGATGCTCGGCAAGATCTGGGTCAGATCGCAAGTTGGAGAACCCTCTCCGTCCCGTTGATAGTCCGAGGTGACTGTGTCCATTGCGAGAAACTACAGTGAATGGGAACCCGTCGGATGTTCCTTCCACAATGCAGCCGGCATCGTTTGCGGCTTCTTCTTGCATGGAAACACACAGAAAGGGGATTAGCCGACAAGTTTCTCGACGGGATACTCGGCGAGATCTGGCGCCAGATCGCGAGTTGGGGAGTGTTCTCCGTCCTGTTAGCACTCGGTGTCGACTGTTTGTCAGTTGTGAGAAACTTTTATGAGTCGGAGCAATGCTCCTTCCGCACTTCAGCCGGAGTCGGCTGTTGTTACAGCTTCCTCTACTTCCATGAAAAAGTAGAAGAAGTAGGGTAGAAGCCTACAAGTTTCTAAACAGAACGCTCAGCGAGGTCTGGAGCCTGAACGCGAGCGGGAGACCCCTCTTCGTTCCGTCAGCAGTTGGGGGCCGACTGTTTTCATTTCAAGAAACTTTTGTGAGTTGGGACTCCCGTTCACGCTTGCAGTCCGGACGCTTCTTTCACACAGCATCCGGGGCCGGTTGCAGCTATGGCTTCTTCCTCTACTTCTACGATGAAGCATGTTAGACTGCAGACTAGCTATCCGACTTTGCATGTTTATGCTGTTCCACGGAGATGTTCCCAGTCTTCACCACCGAAGTCAGATTAACCTGTAACTAGTCATTTGAGGAATTTTTATATGGGACATGCATTAAAGATCTGGAGACAGATCTCTGTCCCGTAGCAGCATATATTGAAGAATTGAATAATCGCTACCCTGCAAGCCTTGTTCACAGACCTGCTGCCGCAGATTGCGCAGCGTATCGTAGCATCCCAGTAGTCGCATGTTCTGCCATCAACAGTCTCCGGTAGTGAGCTGTCGGACGGAGCTGAGTTGGTCCTGTCATCTGTACATTGGGATGATGTTGACCATATTTCAGATAGAACATTCGGATGGTGAAAGGGCTACGGAGGCTGATTCTCCAGCTCTCACGGAATGGCACATTAAGACTTTGAATTTGTATTCATAAGCTCTTCGAATCTTGTTCCATCTGAACAAAAGTCTTTGTTTGCTAGGCAAAAAATAGCTTACGGTACCGGGCAAAGGAAAGACAAAGATCTTCCATCCTGGATCTTTCGTCTCAGGCGTTGAAGGCTTTTTTGAAGGCTTTTGGTCCGATTAACAAGGCCTCCCTTGGCTTAGCAATAGTATAAGAAAGGAAATGATCTATTCCTTACGAATAGAAGATCGATAGCTCACAGATAGGCTGATACAGCTGTCTTGTTGGGAATAGAGCCGTTAGAAGGAGTAAGTATGTCTTTCCCTTCTCGATGTTGTATTCCTAGGCGTCAGAGGCATTTAGTGCTATTGTAGATGTCATAGTAGCCTTATGTACAGTTAGAGCAGTCTTTTCTTATACATTAGCAGCTAACGTCGTAAGTCTCTGTTTAGTGAGCTATCTAAGGCTGCAGGGTTACACACAGATATCTGTTTTTCACCGATATATGACTTTTAGGCTCTGTTAGCTACGCTGAGACCACTGGCTGTTTGGAATAAGCTGTTAGAAGGAAAGAATTACATTTTCCTTCTTGGTGTAATATTCCTAGGCATCACAGGCAATTAGTCCTATTGTTGTCGCCCTAGTTTGGCTTATATGAATTATGAGCAGTCTTTGTCTATATATCGTGAGCGGCTAATGTCATAGTGGCTGTGTATATTGTTACAGTAGTCTTTTTCTTATACATTGCGGCTAATGTTGTAAGTCTCTGTTTAGTGAGGTTTACAAGGCCGCAGGTGACACAGATATTTGTCTGCATGGAGATGAAGACTAATAACTGTGTTAGCTAAGCTGAGACTACTGTCTCTTTGGAATTTCGGTCATTAAAGCTGTCCTTATTCCTTACCTTGATCGATTGTTGTAAGTCTCTGTTCAGTGAGCTTTCAAGGTCGCAGTTTCGTCCAGATATCTGTCTTCATGGGATGAAGACTTATTATCTAAGCTACCTAACAGGAGACTGCTGTCTCTTTGGAATTGGGGGCGTTGAAGGAAAGAGTACATTGTTTCCTTCTCGGTGTTGTATTCTTAGGCGCCTGGGGCTTTTGAATCAAGTGCGGCCCTTTTTTCCCTTAACTTCAGTGACAAATATTTTTAAGTCTCCGTATAGTGAGCTGTCTAAAGTTGCAAAATTTACACTGAGATATCTGTCTATCTTCACGGGGATGAAGTCTTCTAAGCACCATTAGCTAGGCTGAGACTGCTGTCTTTTGGGAATAGAACTTAAACGAAAAAAGTGCCCTTTTCCTTCTCGGTGTTGTTTTCTTAAGTGTCAAAGACTTTAGTCCTATTGTTGACATCTTAGTAGCCTAGCTAGAAGTTTGAGCGGTGTTTTTATCCCTTTCATTTAGTGAGCTTCCAGGGCTGCAGCTATCAGCTGTTTGTCTTCTTGAATAGAAAGGCCTTTAGCTGCTTCAGCCAGGCTGAGACCACTGTCCTATCGGACAAGATAACGTTACATGAGAGGAATTTGTTCTCTCCTTAGCGGTATTGTTTTTATGTTAGTTGTCTGAGGCTTTTAGCCCTATGGATATTAACTTATTGTGATTAATGAGCGTTCTTTCGAATGCCTATAGTTAACTCCTTTTCAGGATTATTTTCCTGCTATAATCGGTACGAGTTGCAAGGAGTTCATCTATGTTTCTTGTGATCGGGTGCCGGAACATAGTTTTCGTCTCCCGCTTTCATTCTTATCAAATCTAATGTTGTGGTTTATATTTCCACTTGATGATTTATATATTATGTCTGAATGGTGTATTATTTGACAATATGGCGTACTGTCTTGATTTCAAGGGATACGTCGAGGTTGTTTCAGCGAGTATATTCCTTGCAATAGTGCCATGTTCATCACGCCCCATCTGTGCCTAGTGACATTATGGAGTTGATCAGACGTGAAGGAGCCATATGGTTTTTATACTATTCTAGTTAACTAACACTGAAGCATTTCGAATCGCGCTGGGTTAGTGTCATTCTGCTTGCTTGGGCTAACTACGAGCTTTTTAGCTGTATTAATCTGTATTGAGGATAGCAGCAGTAGTATAGCTTGGGAATAGTGAAAAAGGAATTTGTCACTGTCTCAAGCCTTAATATTACTGAGCCGGCCTTACTTATCAAGCGATTCAAGTATTGCGGGTGAGGGGGAATTGATATGATTTATTTGTCAATCCCATATTCCGAATCCAGTTTTCAACCGTAAAGTGGTATGCGTGGCTTATTCCTACACTCTTACAATTGTACAGTTACAATTGGGTAGTTCATTATTGGAATTGTACACCTGAACGTGATCACCTGTGTGTTGGCTAAGAAACGTATAGTTCTATTAGATAACTTTCCATTGGGGTTCAGTTGGACAAGTTTTAATGTTGTACATTTTTTATATCACCAGTTTTCGACCTATTTACATATTCCTGATGTGGCATACATTTTGAAGGTTGCGATTTTAATAACCGGGATCACCAACATATAGCCTTAACTGCTGATATGGCATTAAGCACCTGTAAATTAATAATAATTAATAGCCAGATGCCTTTTAGACGAATATATATTATTCGCTACCGCTTTTTCGCTGTTTCTAGACCACTCCTCTTTTTATTAGCTCACCTGACTTTCAGTCAGGAGAGCTATAGTGATCACTCACCGTCCGTCGTCTGGCATCCGTCGTCCGGCGTCCGTCGTCCGTGAACATGGTGTTTGCGACTTCTCCTCCCAAACCGCTGAACCAATTTAATTGATATTTGAGATAATAGTTTGTTATGACATCGCAATTTGATTTTGTTCAAATCAAGTTGCCCCGCCCGTGGGTAGGGCCACACCCAAAAAGTGTGCTGAAATCTTAAAAAATCTTCTTCTCATGAACCAGCAGTAGCAGAGGCTTGATATTTGGTGTGCAGCTTCCTTTTGAGGTGTAGACTCTGATTTGTTCAAGAGAAGTTTGTGGGGCTATACTTGGCGTCGTTATGGGAGGGGCAACATTTTTGGCTCCGCCCAAAATTTCTATTTTCCAAACCGAGAGGCTGATTTGAATCAAATTTTATGTGAGGGTTTATTGGGTCATAAGTACCTAATTTATGCTGATTTTTTTTTTTCCTGTAGCCCCATGGGAACCGCAGGAGCTAAAAATAGAAAAAAATTAAAACGCCCATATCTCCAAAACTGCACTGCACCGAGAATTTTTATTTGGTGTGAAGCTTCCTTAGGACCAACAGAAAGAATTGGTAAAAAAAAATTGCCATCGGTTTTATCATAGGGTACAGTTTCGGGACATTGAAAAAGTGCTGAGTCAGCACTTTTTAACACTGTAGGCAATGGGAAAAACATTAAAAAATCTTCTTCTCCAGATCCAGCAGGCAGAATCTTTTGATATTTGGTATGCAACATTGGAGGGTGGATCTGATTCAAGTTTGTTCAAATCGGCCCCCTGGGTTCATATTTGGGCTCAGTATAGGAGCCCGATTTCGAACTTACTGCATTTCAGGCAAATTTCTTAAAAAATCTTCTCCTCCAGATCCAGCAGGCAGAATCTTTTGATATTTGGTATGCAACATTGTGGGGTGGATCTGATTCAAGTTTGTTCAAATCGGCCCCCTGGGTTTATATTTGGGCTCAGTATAGGAGCCCAAATTTGAACTTACTGCATTTCAGGCAAATTTCTTTGAAAATCTTCTTCTCAAGATCCAACAGGCAGAATCTTTTGATATTGGGTATGCAACATTATGGGGTGGATCTGATTCAAGTTTGTTCAAATCGGCCCCTTGGGTTTATATTTGGGCTCAGTATAGGAGCCCAAATTTGAACTTAGTGCATTTCAGGCAAATTTCTTCAAAAATCTTCTTCTCCAGATCCTGCAGGCAGAATCTTTTGATATTTGGTATGCAACATTGTGGGGTGGATCTGATTCCAGTTTGTTCAAATCGGCCACCTGGATTCATATTTGGGCTCACTATAGAAGCCCAAATTCGAACTTAGTGCATTTCAGGCAAATTTCTTTGAAAATCTTCTTCTCAAGATCCAGCAGGCAGAATCTTGTGATATTTGGTATGCAGCATCCTTAGGGGGGTGAGATTCAAGTTTGTTCAAGCCATGTCCCTAGGTCCATATTTGGGCTCACTGTGGGAGCTTGAATTGTAACTTTGTTCGAAATGAGGAATTTTCTTAAAAAATCTTCTTCTTCAGATCCAGCAGTCAGAATGGTTTGATATGTGGTGAGTAGCATCCTTGGGGGGGAGGGGGGATTCAAGTGTGTTAAGGCCAAGTCCATGGGTCCATATTTGGGCTCCATGTGGGAGCCCAAATTATAACTTAGTCAATATGAGGAATTTTTCTTTAAAAATCTTCTTCTTCAGATTCAGCAGTCGGAATGTTTTGATATTTGGCATGGAGCAACCTTAGGGGGCTGAGATTCAAGTTTGTTCAAGCCAAGTCCCTTGGTTCATATTTGGGCTCACTATGGGAGCCTGAATGACAACTTAGTTCAAAATGAGGAATTTTCTTTAAAAATCTTCAGATCCAGCAGATGAATGCTTTTGATATTTTTTATGCAGCATCCTTAGGGGGGTAAGATTCAAGTTTGTTCAAGCCATGTCCCTAGGTCCATATTTGGGCTGATTGTGGGAGCTCGAATTGTAACTTGGTTCAAAATGAGGAATTTTCTTTAAAAATCTTCTTCTTCAGATCCAGCAGTCGGAATGTTTTGATATTTGGTGTGCAGAATCCTTAGGGGTGTGAGATTCAGGTTTGTTAAAGCCAAGTCCCTGGGTTCATATATGGGCTCCCTGTGGGAGCCCTAATTATGACTTAGTTCAGTATGAGGAATATTCTTTAAAAATCTTTTTTTAGATCCACTGGTCAGAATATTTGGATATTTGGTTTCAGCTTTTCTTAGGAGGAGCAGATGCAACTTGTGGAAATCAATTCTCTGGGTTGATATTTAGGCTACCATGTCAGGTGAGCGCCCTCAGGCCCCCTGGGGCCTCTTGTTTTGAAGATTATTCCTTCAAAAAAAAAAGGGGGTGGGGGGGGGGGGTGGGGGGGGGGGGGTGTGTTTTCTCCTTACCTCTTCTGGCCTTTTAATAAGTGTGTAGCTATGAGTTAAGCTGTTAACGTCTGTAGATTATTCTGATATTATGGACAGCTTATTGCATTACATATGGCGTGTGCTTGTCGGTGTTAGTCTCTCATTCTTGAACACACTTTTCCTAATTTTAAGTTTCTTATTCCAGACTAGCCTTAAAATTGGGGGCTTGTTACACCCATTTAGCGTAATCATTTATGTCAAGTAATTGGGAATTACATGTATATTGCTCCTTATTTCAGTGGTATGTCTTCTATATTGTGGTTTAGCGAGACATATAGGTAATACCTTATAATATTGAAACTCCTTTTCACTTTGGGAGTTCTAATGCAGACTAAAAGGCTGCATTTTGGTCTGCTAATTCTTTAAGTCCTTGGCCCTCCGCCTTTTTATGATTCAGCTAAGACTGGACCATTGGTTTTAGTATTAAAATATAAATTTAAAGTAATTTGTACATTTTTAATACTTACCAATGGCCTAGACGGGGATGGCCCTCCCACAAATGGGCACTCCTACCTCCCCGCTGAGCTATCACTTCAGTAGGCTCAACTAGGAAGAATGATGTTGGCGCTAATTCCGGTCTCTTCCTGGGTTCTGCGCATGCGCAAGTACTAAAAGTATGGAGGGCCAGATAGGACTAATTTTCGGTAATGTATGCATATTTGGGGGATTGGGGGTTTCAAAATTTGTGTTTGGCCCTTAATAATATTGAGGTTGCACCAGCTGTGTCTGGGCCGTTGGTAAGTATTAAAAATAAACAAATTACTTTAAATTTATCATCTTTTGGATTTCGAAAATTTCTTTTCAGGATGATAACTTAAGTTTGGGTTATCAAATCCATGCCAATTTTTGTATATGACTTTGTTTCAAGAATACACTGATCAAGTGCAAATTTGGGTTTAGTATGCTCCATTTTGGCTGAGATATGGATCTTTTTCCAGTTTTTCAACTTCGAAAATTAGTTGTCTGGACGATAACTTTAATTTGGTTGATCAAATCGAAGCCAAATTTGGTATATGAGTTTGTCTGAAGAATATGCTGGTCAAGGTCGAATTTGGATTCGGTCTGACCAATTTTTGCCGAGTTACGGCCCTTTTTCTGATTTTTCAACTTCAAAAATTTGTTGTCTGGATGATCACTTCAGTTTAGGTTATCAAATCAAAACCAAAATTGGTATAAGAGTTTGACTCAAGAATACACTGGTCAAGTTCGAATTTGGGGTCGAGCTGACTGATTTGGTCTGAGTTATGGACCTTTTTCCATTTTTTGGACTTCGAAAATTTGGTGTCAGGATAATAACTTAAGTTTGGGTTATCGAATCCAAGCCAGTTTTGGTATATGAGTTTGTTTCAAGAATACACTGGTCAAGGGTGAATGTGGGTTTAGTACACTCAATTTTGGCTGAGTTATGGCTCTTTTTCCAGTTTTTTGACCTAGAAAATTAGTTGTCCTGGTTGATCTTTATTTTGGTTGATCAAATCAAAGCCAAATTTGGTATATGAGTTTGGTGAAATTCGTATTTGGGTTCTGTTCAACCAATTTTGGCTGAGTTATGGCCCTTTTTTCATTTTTTATTTACTTCAAAAATTAATTGTCTGGACGATAACTTTAGTTTGGTTGATCAAATCAAAACCAAATTTGGTATATGAGTTTGTCAGAAGAATAAGCTGATCAAGTTTGCATTTGGGTTCGGTCCGACTAATTTTGGCCGAGTTAGGACACTTTTTCTGATTTTTCAACTTCAAAAATTTGTTTTGTTCAGTTTGGGTTATCGAATGAAGACCAGATCTGGTATGTATTTTCGGATTGAAATTTTGTAATGTTCAATATGTGCAAGGTGTTAAAAGTTGGCTGTCAGGGACATAGCCCATGTCTTGCAGTGGCCTTGTTGTTTTTGGAACGGTTTGGCCAGATACAAATGAATTTGATATGCAGTTATTATTAGGTGCCTTATACTTGATTATTCGTAATAAATTTTTTTTCACATGCCTACATGGGAACTCACATGAGAACCATCACAAGGAAAAATTAGAAAAAATTTCTTTCACAATTTTTTTTTTCGAATTGGATAGAACACTTATTTGTTCTTTGATGGGAAGCATCCTTTAAGAGTACTGTTACAAAATTCTGCCAGCGCCATGTGCAGATCCCCATTTTAACATGTGATGGGAGTGTAGTGGCTCAGTAATTAGAGGTTTAAACTTCAAACTAAAAGGTTTGACGGGGACCTTCGGGCGTCAATATGTGAGCTTGTCTACTGACTGATACCATCTGCCTGAGTGTAATGACAAATCAATTAGGGAGACGACTTACATAAGATAATTAGATTTTTGTCGAATCCCCTCTTTACATAGTAATTTATCTATTTGTTCATCTTTGTTATTTAGTGTACTGTTGTATCTTGTGTTGTTCCTGTTTAACCATCTAGCATGTATTGTACACAATTAACAAACTTTCCAATAAATATTGTTTAAACTAAACTAAAAGGTTGATGTTTCGATCTGCTGGTAACTGCTTCGTGTTCTTGGGTAAGACACTTAGTCTCAATTGCTCATTTGGGGAGGATGAGGAGGGGGGGGGGGGGTGGTGGTCACAGTGGCACCGTGCACTAAGGTGTACTGCACGTCAATGGTGCACTTTGCTTCAACTGCTGCTTACCGTACTTGTACTTCTAACCCCACTTGTGTAGAGTTAGTACATTGGGGAGTCTGATAGTTGCTGGCCACTGCTCAATGGTTCTCCGACTTCCTCCACGTATAGAACTCATATCTCCATCACAGTTTGGACTGCATGGTATTTTAATATACAAGTAATATTGGTACTGAAATGTTCACCGATTTAATATCATCCATGGAAATGAATATTGGTATATCATAACGATATTGAATTTTGATCCTACGATATTAAGATTTCTTCATCTTTTTAACAGGAAGCATGAACTCTAACTTTCAAGAATTTTGTAACAGGAAGCATGAACTCTAACTTTCTAACGTTAGAGTTCATGCTTCCTTGAAAATGTTGATGCCAGACAATTCCCTATTGCTATCCAAACTCCTATGAAAATAGTGCTAGGCTGTCAAGAAGCATTTATTTAATCATTGGGCCATGCTATTGTTAACACTTTATTAATTGACTGACTTTGGCTTTATAAGAAACAACTGTATACATTAAATGTTTTGTCAATTGCTGTCTTGTCAAAACATCTGAACCTACAGGTTCAGTTAATACAAACACCTTGGTCGCATTCACAAACTCTTCCCCTTCATAGCCATCTGCATAAAACTCCTATTATATTTGAGTCCTAGTGACAAATGTCAGCTGTCACAAGTCCATTATTCAATATTAACCATGCCTTAATAAAGAAATCACCATTCCTAAATATTTGTCTGCTATCAAATGTTATTAATATGTTTATTTTGTAATTTTCCCAGCATAGAGTTGATGAAACGTGATTTGCATAACACTGAATTTTTAACTTAATCACATCACAAGTATCATCTAACCTCCATCGTTAATGTACTATTCTTTTTTCATTAAAATGAAGTTCCAATCTTCAAACTAACACTAAATTCAAAGGCTTAATGTGTGTACCAAAATAACTTGAATGTTGAGTTTGATATGGAAAATGCTTGACCCCCATCCCGAATACTTTTCACTCCAAACATCACCTAAACATATGGCCTAAAAATGATAAAAATCTGTTGTAAAGGTCCCCCTGCATTGTCATTTTGGCTGCCACTTCTCACTGATGCAAACTGAAGAAAAGGCAATTTTATGAATTACTCAAGTTAGTAAAGTGGCTTAAATTCACCACTCCTCTTGTTATTCTGTAGATTATGAGGTCTAAAACGTAAAACAGACTAAATGTATGAATATTAATTATAAAAATAAAAAACAAAATAAAAACCTGCTTGCCTTTTTATAAAAAAAAAATAGCCTGAGAAACAGAAAATTTCCTTTTTTACAGTTGCACATAATTAAATTGATATAGACATTGTGAAAAGTACAGGCTCGTACTAGTGAAGATCTGGTGGGATTTAGGGGTCCAAGGCCCCCCCCCCCCCCCCCCCCCCCCCCAATCCCTCCCACATAGTTTCCTTGCTGAGAGGGGGAGTTGAACCCAGGGAATATAATTAATAGCATAGTAGCGATGAAAATGAATAATTTGCTTGTGAAAAATATCTGGATTTTCAGTCCAGCACAAATTGGGCAAACGATCGTTTTGTTCACCTAAAGGTTGCATTAATCTTTTTATGGCAAGCTGTTTCCGTTCACCCAAATTTTCAGCTGTGATTCTGACGTATCAGACTGAAGACAAAATTTGAAGGCTGGTCAGCTTCTAATACATGGAGACCAGGTGACGCTATTTTAATAACTTAATTACTTGCAAAAATATGGTTGTATGTGTGTGAAAATCCCCAGCAAATGTTTGAGATCATATTTGTGACGTATTTACTATTGATAGAGCTTACTACTTTTATAATAAATAACTGTAGGGATTGCACATTCAACATTGAATGTTTTATTTTTGTCATAACTTAACCTTGACCTTCTAGTTCTCCATATGATCACACATGACAACAATGATTCTTCCCAAGTAGTGGGCCAAACCAATTGGTAACATTATCAAAATAAAATGGTGCAAGTGATGTTTTCTGTCTATTGAAGCCATGTTGTAAATATATTTATTTAAAAGAATAATTACTTCCTGCTGAAAAGAAATTTTTAAGCTGCACTCAGTTGCAGTCCTCGAATTTTCAAGTTATCAAGTGGTACAGTATCATGAGGAAATCATCTTGTAGTGGCGCTTCAGTTCTGTAAACAAACTGAACAGCAATACAGCTGACTGAAGTTCGCACTTATACACCGATGTGATCTTAAATCAACCTCTTTCTTTTTAAAATTTTTAATAAACCATATTTAGCAAACCCAAAGCAAATCAAGTGATTGAGTCTCGGTGAAAAAACACTTTCAAAAAATGGACAGACATGAGTGATTTCAGCTATGAGGTTGACTTGGATGGAAAGCTGACCAGTTTACAGTGCCTTCTAATTTTTTATATGTAGGGTTACCTTAATTCAAAGGGGTTAAGTTAACAAAATTAGGGTAATCCATAAATAGTTTGCCTTAATTTTCAATTTATGCAGGCCTAGATTTTGGTAAATGTGTCTGTCCGACATAAAAATATCTGGTTGGTGCCTGACATTTTGTCATACTACAACTGAAACTAGAAGTTCTGTCACAATTAGCACAGAAAATGCTCGGTAGTTAATGTGCACCTTACTGCAGAAGAATGAAGTAATTTGAAATACACAAGAGCGTTTGCGCTGTGCAGTGCAAAATGTAATGTGCTATTAGAATTAAATAGAATAGAATACTTTATTGCACTACCGTAATACAGTGGAGCCCACTTAATTGGATATCTCTTCATTGTATATCCCTGTTAATTGAATATAATTTCCTAAAACAAAACAATTTACCATACTTCCAGTACAAATTTGACCTGTTAATTGAATATAAGTTATAGAGTAAACTCCTGTTAATTGAATAAAAATCTCGAGACATTACCCTGACTCTCCCCAGTTTTCCTTTGGTTATAGACCTATTTGGCCTCAGTACATCCAATACAGGCATTTAATCTATTATATCTTGTTTGACAGAGCTCATGGAGCTCTGTCAAACAAGATATAATAGAATAAATGCTAAGTTTATCTCTAGAATACAGGAAAGACACAATCCCTCTTAATTGAATACTCCTGTTAATTGAATAATTTTCATTCGCAAAGTGGCTTTTCAATTAACAGAGTTCCACTGTACAGAGAAAAGGTATGTTGGCATCATATAAAATAAAATAAAATAAAAAAAAAAAAAAAACTATATAAAAAGGCATGCATGTAAAAAAGATGACTAGAATAATATTTGTGAGGTAGGTTGTAAAGTTAATGAACTGAACTGATCAAATAGCAAGCAAATATGGAGACTATAGTATGCGGAGGGTGGATTACTACTAAAGTGCTGTAGGATAGATTTATCACTTCATAATTATTTACAATTTTTGAGGATAATAGATGAGAAACACTTGCCAATTTCCATCACATGGACCAATGGGTTTCACCAGGTGGTCCATGTGATGAAAGTTTGCAAGTGTTTCTTGTGCTCTTATGAACAATTATAAATACTTTCCGAGTGAAAAATATATGGCGTTGGGATTAAGTAGTAATCCACTCACATCATTCTGTATATGTAGTTGAATTATAATATCTGTTTACGTCACTAAATGTACATGTAGCCCAGTAAATGTTAGGAATGATGGTAATAATCTCTATTTAATAGAATAGAATTGTACAGAGTTGGGCACGTTTTTCTGTGGAAATTGAATTACGCTATTGGCGTAGTTTGACAGGGACAAAAGTGCTCATACTCAGCACTTTATTACTTCAAAATAGTGCACAATACACTGACAGAACTTCTAGTTTCATCTGTAGGGCCCTGTAAATAAAAAAAATGTGGATCAAATCTTGACTCGAATCAGACAGGAATTTATCTCAGATTGAATTTTAAGTTGCAAATATTTCACCTTACAACTGTGTCAGATGTTTTGATAATTTAATTTATTTATATTCAGAAAATTGACACAAACCTTTTCTATTTTTCAGAAAATCTGTCCTGAAATGATGTCATCATTCTTATCCAAGTGTACATATTGGTGGTTCACCAGGTAACTGCATATATCATCTCCAAAATTTGGAGGAATTTTATTTTTCTGTATTTTTTCTCTTTATGGGTTTGAATGAAAAATGAAATATCGCAAAAGTTTAAAACATTTTAAACAGTATTTATTTCCGTGTACAGGGTTCGTACGGGTCCTGGAAATCCTGGAAAAGTCCTGGAATATGAAAAAAGTTTTTCCAGACCTGAAAATCCTGGAAAAAGGGGGGTATTTTAGATTGGGTCTGGAAAAGTTTTGGAAAAAACGAGTTGCTGTGTTTTACTGAGTACATGAATGCGTAATTCTGCCTCCAAACTTTCACATGCATCGGATACATTATCAGTAAAAAGAATCAACTGGCAGTCCAATTTGCAAATTCCTATACAGTGTATGACCTCTTCTCTATCCTCCAATGATTAGCGAGGATTGCTGGTTCCCGCATTTTTAATTAACTGTCATGCGCATTCCCAACAATTTTACACACGTTACTGGTTTCTTTGTTGACTTGCGATTTTTATTGTGTTTGTTCTACGTGACTAAATAAACACAATGTTGGGAAATTGTGCTTCCAATAAAGAGTGGAGGATATGGATGAATACATTTAATGTGAAACAACTCTGGCCAAAATTGTTATTTTAATTTACATATAAATAGCCTGTCATCTCTTTTCTGAAAGCTGTTAGTAACGCCCTCTAAGCAGTCAATGAGATTGAATGACATACACAAGTTTGCCAATATGGTGGCGCTCTTGTACCTTTAACATGTGCTCACTTCTTGTGTGGAAACATTGTAAATTCTTTGTGTAGAATTAATTTTCAAGTGCGAAATTACTTAAGACCGTTTGAAATTTCATAGGCAAAATGAATAATGGAAATAATTTTACAGAGATAACAAATTCATGCAGACACTATGCTACGTCGTGCAACTGCTTTTCGTTAAGTGGGCCAAATGCATTGACCGTTGACTTGTAGATTTGTGTGGACACAGGGATTCCCCTACATTACAATAGTTAAATATAGAATTCACGGACCGACAATCCCAGTAAGTAAACACAATTTCTTATTATTGCACAGCTTGCGCAAGTGTAATCAAAAAATTAATTTATTTTATTGAGAGCATTTGTTACGGCTCACACACATTTTTGTGTTGGTTTTGAAAATCGTGTCCCCCCCTTTTCCAACGAGAGAGGTCATGGTAATTGTGGTTTTCAGTCTGAAAAAATCCGGGATTTTTTTTCCACATTATGTGTACGAACCTTGCATATAGAAACAGAAGAAAAGTACAGACAATAAACAAGAAACACATTTGTCAAAAAAATATATATATGAAAGTGTATCCAATAGCGAGCATAACGCTTATGTGGGCTGTTTCCATGAAGAACATAGCACTGTAATTATAAATACATGGCGAAATATATCGATATATATTGATGTTATCTGTACTGCCTTTTGTGGGCTGAACTAAGTATTCTGTCAGGTTGTTAAAGTGGTGAAGGAGAGTTTGTGAAAGGGTGTTAGACTGAAAGGGGAGGGGGTAATAGAGGAACAGAAGAGATGTTATCCAGGTTGAATGGGCAAACTACATAGGCGAGGTTCATTCCAAGGCGGATTATTTTTCACTTTCCACCCTTCTCGTTACACTAATGATATATGTACATTTCGACTGAATCAACGTGTTCCCTCAATGTATGTATGTACACAATCAAATATTATTTGATTTGCTTCAGTGTTGTAGTGGACAGTTCCATACAAGAGGACGTTAGTATCTATTCTGTAGGGTAGAGTATGGAGCATTGATCTTATTTCTGAATATAGTGGACATACAAAGAAAAAATGGTGGCTTGTTTCATGTTCGCCATAGCTACAAAGTGGTGAGCTGGTCAGTTGATTGTTGAATAAATGATCGTTGAGGTTGCTGCAACCCACACAGTCTACAGTAACGTATTTGGGAATTTTGTGGAGTTTGGTAATAGAAAAAATTTGAATTAAACATCTTGCAGGCCTGTACATTTGAGGCGAACGATCGTTTGTTCCCCTGTCATTCGCCCAAATTGAATTTCAGGTGAACAACAGATTGTTCACCTGCAGAATTGGGTAGCGGATAAACACATTCAGTTGTGTTGGTACAACTAGTAACTTTTAAATGAAACGAAAATAAAAAACACAAGCCCACCAGTGACTGACCTTAAACATTGAACCCAGTCATCCTCAAATTCCCAATATATATACTGTATAATACACCATGCATACAGAAGAAACTCAAAATGTCTATCTGTCCGAGTTTCACTTGATTTGACACAGAGTGTTTTCAGCATTGTGGTGATACAAATAGAATGGCTGCAAGACTTGTAGTCAGACAACATGTCATCGCATAACTTGATGCTTCACTCACATGTCAGTCATCCAGTCTGCTCAGAAAAAAGGTGTTTCTCTATACAAATTTTATAAGATGAGCATGTATTTGTGGGATATGGCAATTCTGACATTGACTTGACAGCACCTGGTCATCCCCCAACCAATCTCATTGAAGTAGCATCATTTATCATTTGAAAACCAGTAATGTTGACAAATTCTTGCACATGAATGCCTGAAAACAAAATGTGAGGAGTGGTAAAGTGCTTATCGCTACATGTACATATATATCTGTTTACAAACATATACATAATTATGTTGTGCAATTTTGCCGGATAGGAAAATATCTGTTGCATATGTGTTATTAATTTAGCTAGTAATTGTATTCAAATGGATTGATGACTATCTGACATTTGAATTCAAACTGAAACCCACCATTGTCACATGTATAGTGACCGATAATCTGATAGTGATCCGTCCGTGGATGATCACATGAAGCTAGAAAGATAGAATAAAAAATGGACCCTTTACCCATTATGCATGTATAATTTATTAAATGTTTCCAGACCAGTGTGTGTTCATTCGTAAGTAAATTTTCCTATGAAAATGGCATTAACTGACATGCACAATTTTGTGTACATAATGTTAACGATAAGGAGAATGATTGTTCACCTGTAACAGATCCATGTCAACGAAACAATTCGTCACCTAGCTTGTTTTGGGAAGAATGACAAATCGTTGACCTAAACTTTTGAAATGATCATATTTTTATACTTTAAACCAGACTAGCTGGTGCAAACTAACTGTTATTAAGGGCCAAACACAAATTTTGACCCCCCCCCCAATCCCCCAAATTTGCTTGCAAAACAGAAAATTAAAGTTCTATCTGGTCCTCCATACTTTTACCCTCCGTGCACGTGCAGCAGTCAGGAAGTGACCGAAACTGGCGCCAACATCATTCTTTGTAGATGAGCTTACTACATAATAACTCAGCGGGGAGGTATGAGTGCCCACTCATGGGAGGGCCATCCCCATCTGAGCCATTGGTAAGTATAAAAAATATACAAATTACTTTTTCATATTTTGATACTATAAACCAATGGCCCAGACTAGCTGAATCGTAAAAAGGCGGAGGGCTGAGGACTTCACAATTAGCAGACCAACATAGTTCCAAAGCCTGCAATCCAAGGTGAAAGGAAAATTAAATTTAAAAGGAATTACATGTATGTCTCTCTATACAATAATAGAGAAGACATATCATAAATAAGGAGTCAAATTCCAGTAATTCCTTATTCTTAGCATGAATGACTATGCTAATTGAGTGTAACAAGTTCCCAATTTGAAAGGCTAGTTCGAACTAAGCCCCATAAATTAGGATGGCATATTCGAGAGTGAGAGGTTAACCCCCACAAATACACCAAATACAACTAGAGGTACTGTGAGCAAGCTCACAAAGTGATACCCCCCCCCCCCCCCCCCCCCCCCCCCCCCCCCCCGTGCCTGTCAGAACTTGTTCAAATCAAGTTGCCTCGCCCCTTGGTAGGGCCACACCCAGAAAGTGTGCTGAAATTTTAAAAAAATCTTCTCATGAACCAGCAGTAGTAGAGACTTGATATTTGGTGTGCAGCTTCCTTTTGAGGTGTAGACTCAGATTTGTTCAAGAGAAGTTTGTGGGGCTATATTTGCCATTATGGGAGGAGTAATAATATTTTCCCTTCCCAAAATTTGTATTTCCGAACCGAGAGGCAGATTTGGACCAAATTTGATGTGAGGGCTTATTGGGTCATAAGTACTTAATCTATGCAAAAAAAAATATTTTTATACTGTACCAATGACCCAGACATAGCTGGTGCTAACTCTTAAAATATAGGGCCAAACACAAATTTTGCCCCCCAATCCCCAAAATTTGCATCTAAAACTAAAGAAAACATGTCCTGAAAGGCCCTCCACACTTCGCCCCTACTGCGCATGCGCAGTGTCAAGGACGTTCCGAAATTGGCGCCATTAATCATTCTAAGTTTGGCCCTTCATCAGTTAACATCTGACTGATCTTTGTGCTTATAAATCTCAGTTTAAATGATGCCAGACACATAAATATTAGTGAAATGGTGATTCTAAGGAGGATAGAGAAGGAGGAGAGGAAAAGAATGTGTGACAGAATATTATCAGGGCTGTAACTTAAAATTTTTTAATGAAATTATGTTAAGTTACCTATTTTCAAGGCAGCAGCCATTTTGTTGTCATTCTGATTATTTAGTTACACTGTTTTTTAAGTGTTTTCCTCTCTCCCTGTCCTTTAAGTTCCCCCTTGCTATTCTCCCATGCTTTTGGCATAGTTTTTGTAATTATTATTACTAAATTTTCTTGGGAGTTTTAGCTGAATAACAGAATGAATTCTGTTCTTTCCCCATGTTTACGTCTTCACCTACGGGTGGTTAGGCGTTGTGTTCTGCATCTACCATCTGATGTTCTGCAGTTTCTTCCCTGGAAGTCTCTGTTTTGCATCAGATGGTGTATTTTTGGTAACTGATTTCGGGCCTGGGTGCCTGGAGTCTTATTTTAGTGTTTTTACACTCATTGTTTACATTTACAACAGCCCTCTGTGTGAGGGGGGGATTTCTAAAAAATAATATCTTGATGTTATTTTAATCATAACTAGATACATTATTATTGTTCGTAAGTGTTGAATAAATTGTTTAAAATATTTTTAAAATTTTTGTCCACACTTAGGCTTGGGTTTCCATTGGGGCTCAACGTTACTTTTCAGAAACTTGGGCTGTTCTGAAAAAATATTTTTTTCAAAATATTTTGATTTCAATTATTTTTTCTATGTTAATGGATCATATTATTATTATGTATTTTGATTGCCAGGGGTTAGTGCGAGTACCAGGACTTGTTTTCTTTTCACATTGAAAGGATATTGATCAATTGTTTTAAGAGGAAGTCTTCCTCTGACTTATTATCATTCTATATGTGGTCAGTGTACTCGCATTAACTCCTGTTCTGTATCGTATGATTTCGATGACAATATGGGAAGCGTATGTCACGGTATGTTATTGGGGATTTGGACACTCCGGTCCTTTCCCCGCAGGGTCACTCTACTTTATCAATTTCTATTTCAGACGATCAAGTTTAGGGTGATGTATCTGTGATGTCTTCCAACAGTGTGCCTCCGCCGTCACAATTAATGAAGGGCTAGCGGAAAAGTGCTCATGTAAATACGCCAATTGCCTAAGAGGACCCTAGTAGGTTCGACGGCCTTTGACGTCCGCTAGCTCGCCCGGTGTAGCGTCCATTCACCGAATGGTTCGGCAGCTGGGTTCGTCCGTTGCGGTCTAGAAGGAATTTTGGGGTGATGCGAGCACTATAAATTAACCTAATGCACACCCAGTGACGGCGGATCGGAGGGAGAACGCAGGAAGCCTTTTAGTCCGGTTCATAGCTCGTTCCGGTCCATCCGGACGGCAAGCGAGAGAGGCCCCTCTCTCGTTCAACAACATCTGGCCCCAGATGTTGTGGTACAAAATGTGTCGCAAGCGGAGCATACGTCCGTCGCTCGGGACGCTCCGTTGTATAGGCAGTCCGCTGAGACTGCTAAGGCTTCCTCTTCTCGTCAACGCACACGACCGCACCTTGGCTGCGTGACCGCCGATATATTACCAGCTTCGCCGATCAAGGATTCTTCGGCGACCAGGTCACACCATCCGGTAGCCAGGGACACGAGGCCTGCAGACTCCGGACGTTCGCATAGGAAGTGTGCGGGAGTCAACGTACACGGAGCTTCCGGCGGCAATGCATCGTAAGACCGCTACTGCACAGGCCTCGGGAACGGACGTGCTTTCCTTAATAGCACAGTTTATCGCAGCATCCCAGCATCTACTGAATCTGTTGCATATATTTTATCCGACGATGCTGGGTCGGGACGCTCCGCGGAAGCGGGTACGGACGTCCGAAAGTTTCATCCGGTCCGACGGGATACCGAAAGGGATTCGGAGGATTTCGAGCTTTCCCTTTCGGAACAACATATGCTGTTGTGTATGTCATCTGACTTGGTCTTCTACAGCTTCTTTCGTCGGACCAGAATGCTGCGATGGCGGATAAGAAACTGATAGCGTCGGTGGACTTAGAAATTTTTGGTTCGGTTCAGGGACATCGTCCCTCAGTTCCGACATAGTCCAATAATGTCACACAAACTTTCGAATTATTGAACGACGCTATATATATTATTATTTTATGCTTGCTAACCAAGCATTTCTGGTTTCTTGTTCGAAGAGTTATGGAGATGTCTTTCAAAAGTGTGCCTCTGTCGTCATAGTTAATGAAGAGTTAGCGGCAATAAGTGCTCATGGAATATGTCTATCGCCTACGGAGTGACATTCGCTAGCTCACCCGGTGTAGCGTACATTCATCGAATGGTTCGGCTGCCAGGTTCGTCCGTTGCGGTCTAGGAAGGAGATTTGGGTGATGCGAGCACTTTAATTACTTTAGTACTCACCCAGTGACGGCAGATTGAGGACAGATCGGAGGAAGCCTGTTAGTCCGGTTCCTGGCTTGTCCAGGTCCGTCCGGGCTGTGAGCGAGAGAGTTCCCTCTCTCGCCCAACAACATAGGGGACCGCATGTTGTGGTTCAGATATTTTACATTCGGAGCATATGTCCGTTGGTCGGGACGCTCCGTTATATTGACAGTCCGAGAGACTGTCTTTAATGCTTCCTCATCCTCACAGCAGGGCACACGACCGCACATTGGCTACGTGACCTCGAGTATCCGATCAGTTTCGGCATTCAGTGATTCCACGGCGAATAGGTCGCGCCATCCGGTAGCCAAGGGACACGAGGCCTATACACTCCGTTCGCTCGCATATTGATAGTATGCACGGGGTAACGATCACGGAGCTTCCAGCGGCAATGCATCGTAAGACCGCTTCTCCTCAGGCCTCAGTGACGGACGTGCTATCCGAGTTAGCACAGTTGTTTCGCAGCATCCCAGCAATTGACAGTTTCTCGGTCGAATCAGGAATTATCCGACGGCGCTGGGTCGGTGCGGTCCGCGGTTGCATCAGGTACGGACGACCGAACGCTTTATAGGGTCCGACAGGATGGCGAAAGGGATTCGAAAGATTTTGAGTTTTCCCTTTAGTAGTATCGGAAGATGCCTTTCATATCTTCTGGCATTATCTTCCAGTGATTATTATTTCGGACTTCATTGCTGCGATCTTGGATAAGAGACTTATAGCGTCATTGGACTCGGATTTTTCGATCGGTTCAGGGACATTGTCCCTGACTTACCGACGCAGTCCAATATTGTCATTACAACATGTGTTTTATTTTTCGACGCTATATATATATATATACAAGCCTGCTACTAAGCATGATAGTTTAGTTTCTTGTCCGCGTTGCTCTTTTCTGCCATTTTATCATTTATACATATAGTTTATTTTGGCAGAGCAGGGCATACCGAGAGTTCATATGCGTCTAGACGGTGTGATTAAAGACTGCATATATTCTTTTTCGCCGTTTATGTCTTTTCCAATTTCAATGTTGGAAACGACATTATGTATAGTAGACTTAACTTAGACGCTTTATTACACGTAATCCGCCTTACTGAGGCGTTATCATTACGTCTTCAAGAAAAGATTTACGGGATATTATTCTCAATGTAATTTCTTTTGAGGGCAGTAGTTTGTTCACGTATAACTCCGCCCTTCAGTGGCTGATTGGAGTTAGTTAGACGTGACGCAGCCCTAGCTACATCCACACGTGTGGATAGTAAGGTTAAGAACTCTCTCAGAGTCGCTTCGTTCTCGGAGGAGCTTCTCTTCGACGGCAACTTTTCGGCAATCCATGAATTGCTCGATTTACACGTTCTCTTGTCTATCTAGTGTTACAAGAGATTCAGACTGGGGCAAACATTCGGTGGTTGACTCAGAGAGTGCCGCCGCAGTTGCCGGACCCGAGTGTGGCTGTTATGACGGTTGCCAGTCAAACAGATTGGGATATAATACTGATCCCTACGGATTCGAAGTGCCAGGGTCTTTGGGTTCCGCAGTCTTTTAGCAATCAGTTTTCTTCCGCGGAATAATGTTTTTTAGGCTTGCTTTATGTCATTGCATGAACATTATTCAGAAACGCATGCCCAAATTCCTGTCCTTTAATTCGACAGTAGTGGCGTATCTCTAGGAACCAGGGAGGCACTTTTTCGTTTCCGTTATTCAATTTAATGGAAAGAATCCGTCTGTTGGTTATAGTACACCAAGTTCAGTTTTGGTCCGTCATATTCCGGGTCGTCTGATTGTTTTATCGGACTCCCGTTCTCTTACGGGTCGCTTGTTGCTGTCAGAATGGACTCTCAACAAACAAGTATTCAACCAGATTTGCTATCTATGGGAGCGCCCAATGATGATTTATTTATGACACAGCTTGCTAATCAATTGCAGACGTAGGTGTTGGCTTGTCCAGATCTCTGAGCTAATATTGTTAACGCTCTATTGATCTATAGGACGGAATGATAGGATACGCGTATCCTCCGGCGCTGTTGTTTTAGCAGGTATTGCTAAGATAAACAACCACAATACATTTCTGTTGATAGCATCTCTATCTTCACAGAGATCATGAGTAATTTACTCTCTTGTCTACTGTGGGTCTTAACGTGAAATCTTCCTCTATGTGAGGATCTTTTTCACTGGGTAAATCGTGTCATCTTTATCACAACCAGCAAGGTCGCAACCTTCATGTATTCCGTTGTGTGGTCCGTATTGCATTGTAAGCACTGCACTGGACGAGCTTTGGATGCGATTTCTTACTATAGGAGATCCTCTTCTTCGCTATTCTATGCGGCTAAAGTGGAGGCTCTTCCGTCATGGTGTAGGGATCATTATGTTCATATTGTTGATCCCTCCATACTACTCATTGCTATTTTTTAGTATACTTGTTTCACAAGATCTACTGCAGCCTGTTATTATTTAGGTTATAGGTTTATGTTACTTCATACCTATGCACTCTACGATAGTTTACAATTGAGTCTTTTGTCTCTTTATCTAAGTCAGTTATTGGCGCCAATTTCGGAACGTCCTTGACACTGCGCATGCGCAGTAGGGGCGAAGTGTGGAGGGCCTTTCAGGACATGTTTTCTTTAGTTTTAGATGCAAATTTGGGGGATTGGGGGGCAAAATTTGTGTTTGGCCCTATATTTTAAGAGTTAGCACCAGCTATGTCTGGGTCATTGGTAAGTATAAAAAATATATAAATTACTATAAATTTTTTAACTTTCCCGTCGCCCCATGGGAACCGCAGGAGCTAAAAATAGAAAAAAATTAAAAACCCCATATCTCCAAACTACACGGCACTGAGAATTCTTATTTGGTATGAAACTTCCTTAGGACCCACAGAATGGAATGATTAATAAAACTTGCTGTCGGTTTTATTATGGGGTACTTTTCTGGGACTTTGAAAAAGTGCTGAGTCAGCATTTTTTAACACTGTGGGTAATGGGAAAAACATATAAGACTACTTTTCTCCCAAACCACTGCTCTAAAAGCTTTCAAGTTTCACATATAACATCTTTCAAAGATTGTTTCACACGTTTATTGAAATTAATTCCCTGGGTCCATATTTGGGCTCTCTATGGGAGCCCAAATGTTTAAATTCGTACAGTATGAGGAATATTTTTTTTCAAATCTTCTTCTTCAGATCTACCAATAAGAATCTTATGATATTTGGTATGCAACATCCTTAGGGCGGTGAGATTCAAGTGTGTTCAAGCCAAGTCCCAGGGTTCATATTTAGGCTGAAAATTTGGGGTCCTGTTCTGGATTTTGAAATTTTGGACCAAAATCCAGAAATTTTTTTTTGTTTTTTATGCGTTTCGGTCAATTTTAAGACAGATTTTTTTTTTTTTACCCTGAAAATTTGGGGGCCGGGTGGGACTTAGAAAATTTTGGACCAAAATCCGGAAATTAGTTTTTTGGTTTTTTATGCGTTTTGGTCAATTTTAAGAAGAAAAAAAAAATTTAGGCTGAAAATATTTATATTAGAATAAATGCTACATTTATCACTCAGAATACAGGAACATTGTTAATTTCCTATTAATTGAATATTCCTGTTAATTGAATGTTTTTCACCAGCAAAGTGGCTCTTCAATTAAAAGGGTTCCACTGTATTCGTTTTATTGTAGCTTTTAACCCTTAAGGGCATAATTCTGACTGATAACTTTTTACTGCAATGGAACAGGTGCCCCAACATGCATTGTTTGGGTAAAATCACTGGAGGTTGACTGTCAAAGTAAGCAAAAACGTATAAAAACTGAAAGCCCTAAGGGTTAAGATTTCAGTCCACAAGGATGTTCAACAAGTTTCATTTAAAATGTGGTTTTAAAATCCAACTCCGTTGTTGCATGCAATTTGAATGTACAAAGCAAATTTCATTAATTGATAATAATGTACTTTAAACTTTAACAAATGGTTTTATGAAGAAATGTTCTGTTGGCATTGAAAGATGAAAATTTTGTTGTTTTTTTTGGATTTTAACATTATGTATTGCTCGAATTTTTGACACATGTTCTGATTTTTATTTGTGAAAACCTTGCAGCATTTTTGAGGTACTTTTAGTTTATTTTGGTTTTTGAAACTAAGTCTTGTAAGATAAAGGGTATATTACATCATAAAAATTGTACTAGATTATATATTTACAGTGTTTTTAACCTGAATTTTTTTCTCAACTGGTTGAATGCTAGAAGCCACTATTAGGGCTTTCGAAAAATGAGGGTACCACGGCAAACGTTAACATTTTCCTTGCTCATGTCTCACATTCAGTCAAACGCAAATAATATTTTGTTTATATAAATTTGTTTTATCACAAATTATTGAAGAGTGCCTGTAATAAAACAAATTTTGATGAACAAGTTCAGACCACCAAAAATAATATTGCACCCAACCAGCTGAAAGGTTTTTCGATGTTCGTAAAACTTTGTGTTACAAGCAAAAACGATATTTCAGCTGACTGAAGAGCAGATGAATAACTTTGGTTTTCTCTTAATTTGTATATTTGCAGCCTGATTATTCTGGGTTATAAGAGATCTCTCACAAAAGATGATCTATGGATGTTGAATCCGGCTGATCAGTCAAAAAATGTTGAAGCAACTTTTGACAAATATATTGAAAAAGAACTTTCAAATATAAGAAGGTTTGTGTTTGATATTTATTTTTTACCTAATGTGGAATTCATTGTTACTTTTCCTCTCTGTGCCAGTTTTTAGCCAACCTGACTTCAGTGAGGAGAGCAATAGTTATCCCTCCCCATCCATCATCTGGTGTCAAGGGTATGTTTGTGGTTTTATTCAAAAACATTAAACCAATTTCAAAGAAATGTTTGGGAAATTTTTGGTCATAGAGTTCCATCAGACATGTTAACCTCCAAAAAAATGTTTAGGGAAATTGAGGTTCATTTTCAGGGAAATTTCATGGATTTCAGGGACAGTTTGTGTAACAGAAAATGCTGTATGGAACTAGTGGACTATCACTAAATCACACTCAATGAGAGGACCTCCGTAGGAGATAGGAGAATAGGAGATACTACAAAACTATTAATGCAGCTCACATATGTTGTATTACCAAATAAAAATATGGTCGAAATATATAAATATAAATTTTCATTCTAGACTTATACTGCTGCTCATCTCAGCTGGTTCTGTATCCTATCTAATGGCTTATTAGCTCACCTGACTTTCAGTAAGGGTGAGCTACAGTGATCACTCACCGTCCATCATCCGTCGTCCGTCCGTCGTCCATGAATATGGTGTTTGCATCTTCTCCAGAACCGATTTAATTGAAATTTGAGATGATTGTTTATTATGACATCGCATTTTAATTTTGTTCAAATCAAGTTGCCCCACCCTTCAGTAGGACCACTCCCAAAAAGTATGGCTAAATCTTAAAAAATCTTCTCATGAATCAGCCGTAGATGAGACTTGATATTTGGGGTGCAGCTTCCTTTTGAGGTGTAGACTCAGATTTGTTCAAGAAAAGTCTGTGGGGCTATATTTGCCTTCATTATGGAAAGGGCATAAATTCCCCCCCCCCCCCTCTCTGCCACACCAAATTTCTATTTTCCAAACTGAGAGGCTGGTTTGAAGAATTTGAACTTATTGGGTCATGTTAGTGCAAGCCAAGTCCCTGGGTTCATATTTAGGCTCCCCGTGGGAGCCAGAATTATAACTTAGTTCAGTATGAGGAATATTCTTCAAAAATCTTCTTCTTCACATCCACCAGTCAGAATCTTTTAATATTTGATATACAGTATCCTTAGGGAGGTGAGATATAAGTTTGTTAAAGCCAAGTCCTTGGGTTCATATTTGGGCTTCTTGTGGGAGCCCGAATTGTACTAATATTTCCCTTTTCCGAACTAAGAGTCTGATTTGAACAAAATTTGATATGAGGGCTTATTGCGTCATAAGTACCTAATTTATGCCCCCAAAAATGTTCCTGTCACCCATTGGAACTGCAGGACCTAAAAATAGAAAAAAATTAAAACGCCCATATCTCCAAAACTGGCACTGAGAATTTTTTATTTTGTGTGAAGCTTCCTTAGGAACAGCAAAAAGGAATGCTCCAAAAAAAATTGCCATTGATTTTATCATTGGGTACTTTTCCAGGACTTTGAACAAATGCTGAGTCATATATGGGCTCCCTGTGGGAGCCCGAATTATTACTTAGTTCAATATGGGGAATATTCTTAAAATCTGGTTTTTTTTAGATTTTTTTGAACAAATGCTGAGTCATCATTTTTTAACACTGTGAGTAATGGGAAAAACAATCAAGAATCTTCTCCCATACCACTGCCCCACAGGCTTTCATATTTCGCATATAACATCTTTGGAAGATTAATTCACATGTTTGTTGAAATCAAATCCCTGGGTCCATATTTGAGCTCTATTAGAGCCTGAATGTTCAGATTAGTGCAATATGAGGAATATTCTTTAAAAATCTAATTCTTCTGATCCACCAATCAGAATCTTTTGATATTTGGTATGCAGCATCCTTAGGAGGTGAGATTCAAGTTTGTTGAAGCCAAGTCCCTGGGTTCATATTTGGGCTCCCTGTGGGAGCCCCAAATGATAACTTAGTTCAATATGAGGAATATTCTTAAAAAATATTTTTCTTTAGATCCGGTAGTCAGAATCTTTTGATATTTGGTATATAGCATCCTTAGGGAGGTGAGATTCAAGTTTGTTCAAGCCAAGTTCCTGGGCTGTGGGCCCAAATTATAACTTAGTTTGAAATGAGGAATATTCTTTAGAAATATTTTTCTTCAGATCCAGTAGTCAGAATCTTTTGATATTTGGTATACAGCATCATTAGGGAGGTGAGATTCATGTTTGTTCAAGCCAAGTCGTCTCTGGGTTCATATTTGGGCTCCTGTGGTAGCCCGAATTATAACTTAGTTCAATATGAGGAATGTTCTTTAAAAATCTTTTTTTTTTGGATCCACCGGTCTGAATCTTTGGGTATTTAGTATAAATTTTTCTTAGGAGGGGCAGATGCAACTTGTTCAAATCAATTCCCTGGGTTGATATTTTGATACCATGTCAGGTGAGTGCCCTCAGGCTCCTTGGGGCCTCTTCTTCAAACTGTATTCTATTCACAAACATTGGAATCACAACAGTAATTGGGTTTCCTGGGAAAATGCAGAGTCAGAATGCTTTCAAAAATTACAAAAAGTCTTCATCTCCAGAACCACTGGTCAGAAACTTTTGATATTTGATATTCAACATCCTCAGGGGGATCAGATTCAAATCAAGTCCCCAGGTCCATATTTGGCTCCATATGGGAGCCCAAACTTTGGAAAACACTTTAAAAATCTTCTCCAGATCAACCAGACTGGATCTTTTGATATTTGTTGTACAACATCCTAAGTTAATTCAAATCACAGTCCTCGAGTCATATTTCGGCTCACTACAACAGCCTAAATTTTAACTTAGTGCAATACGAGAAGTAATCTTTAAAAATCATATTCTCCATGACCACTATTCAGAATCTTTTGATATCATGATGCAACATTTTAGGAGTGTCAGCTTTTAGTTTGTTCAATTCAGATCTCTAGTTTAGTATTTGGGATCCCTACAACACCGTTGAGTTCCTTTTTTTAGCTCACCTGACTGAAAGTCAGGGAAGCCTAATTGATCATTTTCTGCCCGTCATCCATCCATCTGATGTGAACTTAACAAATTTCGACTTCTCATAAACCACTGAGACGAAATGAACCAAATTTGATGTTCCTTATTATATGTCAATTCGAGTTTGTTCAAATAAAGTTCCATCATCCACAGGAGACACCAAAAGAGGCCTAATTCTGTTAGCACCCCACAAAATGTTTTTAGTCGAGTTGTGACGAAGTCATACTAGACTTATAATTTTATGAATGGCAGGAGGGCAGCCGGTCTGGCCGTTGGGCGGGTGGACGGGCATAAACAATTGATTTCTGGATGATAACTTGATAATGCGTGACCTTGAACATAGTGACAGTGACCTTGAACATAGTAAATTGTAAACAATTGGTTTCTGGATGATAACTTGACTACGGTTCAACCTACATTCATGAAACTTCATATGTAGGTTGGCTTTCGTGAGAGGAAGAACCCTATTTATTTTGGACTCACTAGGGCAAAGGTCAAGGTCACATTGGCCCTAAACATTGTAAATCAAAACGATTGGTTTACAGATGATAACTTGATAATGATTCGACCCATGAAACTTCATAGTTAGGTTGGCATCAGTGAGAGGAAGAACCCTATTTATTTTAGACTCGCTAGGTGAAAGGTCAAGGTCACATTGACGTTCAGCATAGTAAATCGTAAACAATTGGTTTCCGGATGATAACTTGATAATGTTTTCACCCACATTCATGAAACTTCATAGGTAGGTTGGCATTAGTGAGAGGAAGAACCCTATTTATTTTGGACTTGCTAGGTGAAAGGTCAAGGTCACAGTGACCTTCAACATAGTAAATCGTAAACAATTGGTTTCCGGACGATAACTTGATAATGGTTTGACCCACATTCATGAAACTTCATAGGTAGGTTGGCATTGGGGCAAGAAAGATCCCTATTTATTTCAGAATCACTAGGTCAAAGATCAAGGTCACAGTGACCCTTCACATAATAAATTGTAAACAATTGGTTTCCAGACTATAAGTTGATAATGATTAAACCCACTTTTGTGCTGTCACAATTTGACATTGGATCAGTGACCCTATCGGCATTTTTTAAAAATTAAAAAATCTTCTGAAGAACCAATCAGAATCTTTGGTACTTGGTATACAACAGCTTTAGAGGGTCAGATTTAAGTTTGTTTGATATAAGTCCCTGGGTTCATATTTGGGCTCCTTATTGAACTCGAATTATTATTATATGTTAATATATGCTGCATCTTTTGGGGGTCAGCTTGAAGTTTGTTCAAATTAAGTCCCTGGGGTCATATTTGGGCTCCCTGTAGGAACCTGAAATTTAAATTAGTGTGATATGAAGAATATTCTTTTTCTTCAGATCCATCAGGCAGAATCTTTTGATATTGGATATGTAGCATCCTATGTGGAGTGGGATTCAGGTTTCTTCAAACCTGGGTTCATATTTGGCCTCCATACAGAATCCCCAATATTAACTCTGTCCAATATGACAATTTTTTTAAAAAAAACTTTTTCAGACCTACCTGTCAAAATCTCTTGATATTTGGTACACTGCATCTTTAGTGGGTTGAGATTCAGATTTGTTCAAATCAAGTCCCTGGGTCCATATTTGGTGGGCTTCTTTTGGGAACCCGAATTTTAACTATCCAATGTGACAATTTTTAAAAAATCTTCTTCAGATCCATATGTCTCCGAATTTTTTCATGGTTGGTGTAGAACATCCATGTGGAGAAGGGGGGGGGGGGGGGGGCAGATTCAAGTTTGTTAAAATCATGTCCTTGGGGTCATATTTGGGCTCCCTATACAAACTCGCGAAGTTTAACATAGTGCAATATGAGGAATATGATTTTAAAATCTTCCTCTTCAGATCTACCAGTCAGAAGTTTAACATAGTGCAATATGAGGAATATGATTTTAAAATCTTCCTCTTCAGATCTACCAGTCAGAATTTTATGATATTAGGGGGGTTAGATTCAAATTTGTGCAAATCATGTCCTGGAGTCATATTTGGGCTCTCTTTGGAAACTCTGAACTTCAACTTAGTGCAATATGAGGAATATTCTTTAAAAATCCTCATCTCCAGATCTGCTTGTCAGAATCCTTTGATATTTGATATGCAGCATCTTTATGAGGTTCAGATTCAAATTTGTTCAAATCAAATCCCTGGTTTCATATTTGGGCTCCCCATGGGAACCCGAATCTTAACTTGGTGCAACATGAGGAAATGTATTTAAAAATCTTTTTCTTCTGATCTACGGGTGAAAATCTCATGATATTTGGTATGCTGCATCTGATGGGAGGTCAGCTTGAAGTTTGTTCAAATTAAGCCCCTGGATTGATATATGGACTCCCTGTAAGAGCCCAAATTTTAATTTTGTGTAATATGAGAAAAAGGTTTTTAATATCTTCTTCAGATCCAGCACTCAAAATCTTTTGATGATTGGTATATAGCATCCTGATTCAAGTTTGTTTGTAAGCAAGTCCCTTGGATAATATTTGGGCTCCCTATGGGAACTTTAACTTTGTGCAATATCAGGAGTATTCTTTAACAATCTTCTTTTTCAGATCTACCCATCAGAATGTTTTGATGTGCAGTATCCATAGCAGGTTCAGATTGGTGGCATATTTGAGCTCTTTGTGTATTCTTTAACCCTTTACCTAACAAATCGCCTGCATCCGCCCGCGTAATATGCAAATTCAGCAGTTGAAAAAATATTATTTTTCAAAAAATTTCAACAAAACCATATGATGTGACCCCTCGTTGGAACGAGCTCGTCGAGCTTGTTCCAACGAGGGGTCACATGATATGGTTTTGTTGAAATTTTTTGAAAAATTTGAAAAAATGATATTTAAAATAATAAATTTTGATATCATCTGCGTTGGGTAAAGGGTTAAAAACCTTTTTCAGATCTCCCAGTCTAATCTTTTGATATTTGGTTTGCAGTGTCCTCAGTTGGGTCAGATTCCAGTTTATTAGTCCCTGGGTTCATATTTGTGCTTCCTGTGGCAACCTAAATTTCAACTTATTGCAACATGAGGAAATTCCTTCAAAAATCTCTCTCCATGGCTACCCTGGATTGTGAATAGGTGTTTGTTTACTGTTATAAGCAAGCTCTGTTTTACTGTTAAAATAGGATCCCTGGTCGTCAATGGGGCAGAAGTCCTCTGAAATGGGCAACATGGGTATAATCGATTGTCTGGACTGACTTTATATCCATGTTGTGGTCTTGATTAGCCATTGTGCAGAAATATGTCCCCTTAAACACTGATAAATGAATAATTAAAAAATCAGCTCCACCATAGCTCTCAATTTGGGCTCCTATGGGAGTCCAAATTTAAATTTGTGAAAATTAATGAATATTCTTTAAAAATATTTTATCCACCAGTCAAAATGTTTTTATATTTGATATACAGCAGGCTTGGGGGCTCTGATTTAAGTTTGTTCAAATCAAGTCCTTGGGCTTATATTCCGCTTCCCTATGTGAGCCCAAATTTTATCTTAGTGCAATATGAGGAATATTATTTTAAAAAATTTCTTCAAATATTCTGCTCAGAGTCTTTTGATATTTGGATTACATCATCCGTAAGGGGCCAGATTAAAATTTGTTCAAATAAAGTCTTTGGGTTCATATTTTGGTTCTTTATGAGAGCCTGAATTCTAACTTAGTACAATTTGAAACTATTCTTCAGATTGCCTGAGCAGAAACTTTTCTTATTTGGTATTCAGCGTCCTAAAGTGGATCAGATTCAGATTTGTTTAAACCAAGTCTCTGGGTTCATATTTTGACTCCCTCTGGGAAGCTCGTTCCAATGAGTGGTCATATTCAATATTTCAGAAACAAAAAATTAAAAAAAATAATGAAAAATGAATGGTGATTTTTGGGAATAACATTTGCCAGTTTTAGCTGCTATGTTGGGTAAAGGGTAAAAAAATTAAAAATTGACTGTTGCCCTCATGTGGTGAAGAGAGGTATCTTATTGATTGTTTAGTGTGAATTCTAGCAATTATGCAGTAATATGTGACCTTAAACACCAATAAATAAATGAATTAGTGTGAATCACTATTGGTGTTGGGTCATGGAATTATTAGAATGCATTTAATAGATCTTCTGTTTCACAGGCCTTTTTTTGTAAAACTGCTTGCGGACGGGCGGTGTTTTATTTCATTTTTGAAATTGTTTTATGTTTTAGGTCTCAAAATCTACAGAATAGCATGGGTGATGTATTTCATCCCTTAAGTGCTGGAAGGCTTTGCAATGCTAAAGCATTGCAAAACCTTGTTGCACTCAAGGGACCAATTTATCAGTTTTATTAACTTGTGTAAAATATCATACATAAATTATTTAATTTTTATTTTTTTATTTGCATTGTTTATAAAAAGAGAGCATGTGGTAGCCAAAATGGCCATGCAGGAGGGCCTGAGTAACAGATTTTAAACTTTTTTAGGCCTAACATAGAGATAAGAATACAAAAAAATCATATTAATCTTCCATTTTGTTCTTACCAACAGGAAATGTTCATCTGAGCTTAGAGACTATGAAACTAAACAAACAAACAAGTCAATTGATGATCCAAAGAATATGGAGTTGGAAACAAAGAAAATAGATGGTCAGCTGTATGTTGAGGTCAAGGGAACAAGAAAAACGAAGAAAAACTATGAACCAGCTTTAGCAACTTGTCTAGTCAAAGCATTTGGTGGAATTTGTTTAACAGCCGCATTTTTCAAACTTATTCATGATATTCTTTTGTTTGTTAATCCATATCTATTGTTGTGAGTAAATGATTCTTTTTGTACTAAAACCAATGGCCCAGACTTTGCTGGTGCAACTCATTAACTTCTAGGGTCAAACACAAATTTTGAACTCCCCCATTCCCTAAAATTTGCATACTAAACCGAAAATTCAAGTCTTATCTGGTCCTCCATACTTTGTTTACTGCACATGCATGGTAACCAGGAAGGTACCAAAATTGGCGCAAACATTCTTCTATTTGGCCCAAGTCAGTAAACTGAACTGACATCTGTGCTTTGAAGTCTATTTTTTTGAAGATGCCAGACACAAATCATTGATAATTATGGTGGATTCAAGGATATGGAAGGATGCTGGAAGTGAACTATGGTGGTTTTAGACGTTCAGGGCTGTAACTTTAATTAATTATGTAAAATTATTCATGTTTCCCATTTTCGGGACATGGGCCTGAGCGTCATCATTCTTGCTAATGATTAAACCTACTGTTTGTTAAATGTTCCTTCCCTCTCCTCCCATGAACCCTCCCATTAAGCTGCCAAGCTTTTTTGGCTTTTTTATCAAAATTTTTTATTAAATTTCTTGGGAGTTTAACGTGATCTACGGAATGTTTATTCTGGTTATCCCCATGGTTACGTCCTCATCCGGCGGGTGTTGGGATGTCTCTTGTCTTGCATCTTCTACCAGATGCATTGTTTTTTCTTTCCATGAAGATCTGGCTTTGCATCAGGTAGTGATTGATCGGTTACTGAATTTGGGCTTATGGTATGCCTGTTGTTTGGTTTCCAGTTTTTCCTGTTGACGTTTTCTGTTTAACAATTCTTTAATTTATAGTATTCAAGTATTTTTGTATAGCACAGTTATTATTTTTATAGTAGGCTACATGTCTTAAATATTTCCGGTAGTGTAGCTTTAATTATTTAGTGTTTGTCCACACTTAGGCTCTATCGGAATGCCCTTGGGCTCATGAGATTCCCTTTGGGAACTTGAGCATTTTCAAAATTTGTTTGAATTCTTTTGTTCAATTTTGATTTCTTTCGAAATGATTTTGATTGGCATATTTTTGTTTCCTTATTATGTATAAATTATTTTTGCAGTTTAGGAGTGCAGTGGATATTTTGTCTTTCGCTTAAATATTAATATGAAATCTTTTTGCTCAAAGTGTAAGGTGAGGAAGTCTGCTTTGGATTTACATGCATGTTGTCTTGTTTGTAATCGCTGCACTCCTTCTGATACATGTTCTACTTGTGTAGTTTGGGATGCCAAACATTGGAGGCGGGTGTTGCGTTAAATGGTGCATGGTGAAGTTCTGATGCCGGAACTGTCACCACAGGCTAATTTCTAATTTTTCAGTTTCTTTTCCAGAGGAACAAGAACATGGTGATGATATAGTGACACCCATCCAAAATGTGCTGCCATTGTCACGCTCTGATGAGCAAACAAAGCTAGCTGCAAAGGTGCTCATTCATATCAAGCATGGAATAAGGCCTCTTATTCCATCACAAGTAGCTAGCTCGACCGGTGAAGCGGTTACCCCGTTAGTGGGAGCCGTAACACCAGGTAAGCCCGTAGTGGTCGAGGAGAGTGTAGAATTGGGTCGGGCAAGCACCTTAAAATCAGAAGCTCACCCAGCGACGACGGCAAAGGGGAAGAAACCATCAAGTTTCTCATCGGGACGCTTGACGAGATCTGGGTCAGATCGCGAGCGGAGGAGCCTTCTCTGTCCCGTCAACAGTCGGGGATGACTGTCGCGTTTGCGAGAAACGTCCACTGAGTTGAAGCTAACATCCTCGATGGCCGATCGGGGCACTCCATCCACACTGCAGCCTGGGATGGCGGCAGTTATGGCTTCTTCCAGGTCTGTTACTAAGCACATTAGACTGCTCACTAGCTATCCAACTTCAGATGTTCAAGCCGTTCTGCAAAGACGCTCCCAGTCTTCGCATCCGGAGTTGGGCCATACGATAGCCAGTGGTTTGACGCTTCATTATGTGGAGCATTCGGGACATTTGGCGAGATCTGCTGACAGATCCCCATCCTGCAAACTTCATGTGGCAAAGAAACATAAGACCACGCTCCTCAAGCCTCAGTGATGGACTTGCTGTTGCTGATTGCGCAGCTTATCGCAGCTTCCCAGCAATCGCAGATGCGACCGTCAACAGACTCCAGGAGTGAGCTGTCGAACGGTGCTGGGTCGGTCCGGTCATCTGTTAATTCAGATGGAGCTGACCGAAATTCACAGCTAGACCAGGCGGATGGTGAAAGGGAAATGGAGGAAGATTCTCCGTCCCTTTTGGAACAACACATAGAAACTATGAATTTTATTTATCAGTTTTTTCCAGATCTTGTTCCTTCTGATCAGCAAGCTCCGTCAGCTAGGCTGAAACCGCTGTCATCCCTAGACAGGGATACCCTGTGGAGAAAAGACGTTTTTTTCCTTCCCGGGTTAGTCTGTTCTTGTGTCGGAGGCCTTCGGCCAGATTGACAACACAATATTTAGCCTAGTGAATTCAAGAAGGAAAAGCAGTTTCTTATCGACATCTTTTCTCCATATCCCATTTCCTGGACCACGTTACTTAAAAATGGTTGGAGAAGATGTTCAGAGAGCTCCTCTGCATCTGGATGAACGGGCTTTAGATTGGCATATCTCAGTACCCGCTTCATTCAATGTCCGCTCAGATGTGATCGAATCTACAATAGATTCTAGTTAGGCAGTTTTGGATACTATGTCCTACGCAGACTATATCACTAGGGCTTTGGTCCATCGTCTTGCTGGGAAAGAATTTGACGATATTAATTTGTCGTTCAGAGTTCTTTCTAGGGCAGTTATGTTTGCCATACATCATTCTGCCCTTACAGTGGCTAATATGGAATTGATAAGATGTGATGGAGCCTTAGCATGGTCTTCCTTGATAGGCGATTGGGTGAAAAGCTCTCTAAGAGTCGCTCTGGTTTCCAGGCATACCTTGTGTGATGACAGGTTATCCCTTGTGTACAAAGAAGCTACCAAAAAGCTACCAACACTCTTTTGCTGAGGTCAGTTTCCCAACAGCAGTCATCTGCTGGATATGGTAGGCGAGGGCACCCTAATTTGCAGACAGCGAAAAAGGGCTCCTCGCGGGGTTCTAAAAAACCCTCGTACGGATACTCAGGTAACCATCAGTATAGTGCCTCTGGAAAGGGGCATAAGTCTTACAAGAACTTTAAGCCAGACGCCCCTAAGCCAACTGTGCGAGGTGCTTCTCAGGGACCACATAGTCTCTCTTCCCAAAAGCCTCACAAGTCATACAGGTGATGGTCTAAACTTCTATTGCTCTCCAGTTGGCGGAAGGTTATCAAACTTTGCAAGAAACTGGATGGACATAACGGAAGATCAGTGGGTCAGGAATGTAGTCAGAGCGGGTCTTCGGCTATCATTCTGTTCAAACACCCACTTACAAGAAGTCCACATTGGACGGATCTTCCGGCAAATTCTTCAAAAAGTGAGTCTCTTCTTGCAGAAGTTCAATCTCTCCTAGTAAAGGAAGCAATAGAGGTCATAGAAAATCCCAATTCACTGGGATTTTACAGTTACCTGTTTCTTGTGCCGAAACCAGTCGGCTCATTTCGACCGGTCATACACTTGAGCTGAATAAACAAATTGATTATCTCTCCTAAGTTCTGGAAACCATTTAGTCGGTAAAAGCGAGCAATCGAGTGAACGACTTTGTGGCAAGCATATACCTAAAGAACGTGTATTTTACGTCGAAGTCCATCAAGCTTTTAGAAAGTATCTGTGCTTTGCCATTCAAGGGAAGGTTTACCAGTTCAGAGTGATGTGTTTCGGTCTGAACCTGGCACCTTGGGCATTCACTCGGATAATGAACTCGGTAATGTCTTACTTCCGAGCTCTTTCGGTAGTGGTAACGCCTGCTTATCTAGATGACATTTTTCAGAGATACGACGACAAAGATGCACTTCAGAATGATATGCAGAGTCTACTTCAATTACTCTGATGTCTTGGTTTCATTGTAAACGAAAAGAAGTCGGATTTAGGTCTGTCCAAGTCCTTTTTTCACTTTGGGATGAACTTCGTGACTCAAAGCAATCTAGTTTGCCTTCCAATAACCCGAGCGAAATTAGTCAGTTGCTATGCTTGCTTTTGTCTAAACTCTCTCAAGTATCAGCGAGGGAGTTTATGCGACTGATGGGACTGCGGGGCAGCGGCAGACCTGATTCTGCTGGGTCTCTTACAGACGCGCCCTCTCAAGATTTTCTTTACTCAGAACTGGAGTGTCAAGACGCATTTGCTCGAAAGCCAGCTTGTTTTAACAGTTCTGATAAAACAAAAGGTTCAGATTTGGGCCGATCTCAAGTGGTTGACTCTGGGAGTTCTGCTTCAAGTACCGGATCCGGTCTTCACTATTATGGCAGATGCGAGTCTGGCGGGTTGGGACGCATCCCTGTTTCCTGCATACCTGAAGTGTCAGGGTCTTTGGGACCCTTGGTTCCTAGAAAAGCACATGAACATCAAAGAGATGATGTCTATTTCGCTTGCACTCAAACATGGGATTGCTCACGTAGCGAACGTCCATGTGCAGTTCTGTCGGACAATTCCACAGTAGTGGCTTATCTCACGAACCAAGGTGGTGCTCATTCAGTTCCTCTATTCGAATTGACAGAGAAAATTATTCTATTTGCTCTGAGTCATCATGTTCATCTCTCAGTCCGTCATATTCCGAGTTGTCTGAACGTAGTAGCAGACTCGCTCTCAAGAAAAGGTCGTCTGTTGCCATCGGAGTGGACTCTCAACAAACGAATATTCTGACAGATTTGCTATCAGTGGGATTGTCCCATGATAGACCCCTTTGCCACGGACCTGAACAATCAGCTTTCGACATTCATGTTGCCATGTCCGGATCAACGAGCGTATGCAGTAGAAGCTCTATTGATCTCATGGAACGGAATAATAGGATATGCATATCCTCCAACTCCGCTGATTCACCAGATTCTGTTAAAAATCAAACAGTCTCACTGCAAAATCTTTCTGGTAGCACCTCTTTTAGCTCAGAAACCTTGGATCAACCTGGTCAGGTGTCTGTTATGGGACATTTCTCGGAAGCTTCCTCCTCTCAAGGACCTTCTGTATCAGGGGAAGTCCCATGCACTGCATCACAAGCTGAAAGGTCTCAACCTTCATGTATTTTCACTGTCCTTCCTGCATGGAAAGCAGTTTTCAGGATGAGCAGTGAACGCAATTCCTAACTGTAGCAACTATATTATGCAGCAAAGTGGAGAGGTTTTTTTTGTTGGTGTACAGATCAGTCGGTGGATATTTATAATCCATGTATTCCTCACATTGCCAATTTTCTGATCTACCTGTTTGAAGTACTAAAACTGCAGCCCGTCATGATTAAGGGCTATAGGTCTATGTTGTCAGACATATATGCTCATCATGATAACTTGGAACTTGGATTCGATCCATCTTTATCCAGTTAGAAATTTCTCTATCAATAGACCTAGAACCCTCAGATTAATTCCTAAATGGAATTTGGCTTGGGATCTCTTGAAGCTTCAAGAAATTCCTTTTGAACCGTCAGATGATGTAGAATTTAAATTTCTAACCTACAAAACAGCTTTTCTCTTAGCCTTTGCTTCTGCCAGAAGAGTTAGTGAACTCCATGCATTATCTGTTGAAGATTCCCATTACCTTCTTACAAAGGAAGTGGGATTCTTGGCAAAGAATCAGATTCCGGAAAAATGGCCGGAGGCTATTGTCATTAAGGCCTTACCGTCCTCGGAAAACCATAGAGTGCTGTTGTGTCCAGTGAGAGTGATGAGCATTTATAAATGTGGATCTAGCTTTATTAGAAAAGGAAGAAAAAGGTTTTTCCTTTCTCTTAAGCCTAATAGAAGGGATATTTTCATTCAGTTGCTAGACGGATTCAATTGGCAATACGAATTGCCTGCAAGAATCTATCTTCAGATCAACATTCTGTCAATAAGATTTCAGCTAAGTTCTACCTTAGAAATTTAGAGTCCATCTCCGGTGACCTTAGATTCTTGGGTCCCCTTTCTGTTGCACAGAATGTCGTCCATTAATACTACATCTCAGAGATGTCTTAGGTAGTCTGCTCGAGCACTGACACAGTTCCGCTGCCTACTTCGTTCTGAGGATTCTTCCTTCAGGACAAGGGGAAGGGGGTGGGGGGGATGGTTTTTCCCTTTGTATCATCTGGCTTTATAGTGAAAAGCAAGGGAATACCTCCTCCAGAGACAGTTGACCAGAGTCGGTGCTGGGTGGTTTTGATGTGAAGCAACAATTATGTCTCATTGTCCCCCGACCCTTTGGGGGACTATTGTAATCAGCAGTGTCCGTCTGTCTGTCAGTTTTTGTGTTGTCCGGATGATAACTTTAGTTAGGATCATTTGATTGAAACGAAATTTAGTATGCCGCTTATTTGGGTGGAAATGCAGGTCAAGTTCGAAAATGGGCACGCTCCACTGATTTTTACTGGATTTATTCCCCTTTTTTGACTTAGAAAATACGGTTTTTGTGTTGTCCGGATGATAACTTTACTTTGGATCATTCGATTGAAACGAAACTAAGTATGTGATTTAATTGGTTGGAAATACAGGTCAAGTTAAAAAATGGCCATGCTCTGCGAACAAATTGCATCCTAACAGCTCCCTTGAATTTGCCATCTTGGTCGGGGGACCGGGGGCGTTGCCCTTGTTTATGTATTGCTTTTAAGGTGTAGCTCAGTGTGAAGCATTTGTATATGTCACATGTCAACCGTGTGTTAATATACAATCCTCGGACACTTTTAAATGAGTATAAAGCGTCTCATTCTCTGGACTAGCTTTATAATTGGTTTCCTTCATGGAATTGGCATAAAGGGTTATGCTGGCATTAAAGGGAGAAATTATTGTGTATTATTTCTATATATGATCGGTGTTATGTCGTTCTCTTTTCTTATTAAGAGAAAGACATATGTAATTCCTCTGTATTCTCCTATTCTCCTGTAGGAGCTATTCTTTAATGTGGAGTAATAGAGATATTAGAATGATTGCAGACTTGGGAACTATGTTGGTCTGCTATTTCTTTAAGTCCTAGGCCCTTCCGCCTTTTTTACGTTTCACTTAAGTCTTCGCCATTGGTTTTAGTATAAAAATATGATAAATTTAAAGTAATTTGTATATTTTTTTATACTTCCCAATCGCCCAGACGGGGATGGCCCTCCCATAAGTGGGCACTCATACCTCCCTGCTGTTTTATAACAATTAGCAGGCATTACTAGAAAGAATGACGCTTGGTGCCTGTTTCGGGACCTTCCTTGTGACCGCGCATGTGTAGTAAACAAAAGTATGGAGGAACAGATAGGATTTTTTATTTTCGGTACACTATGCAAATTTTAAGGATGGGGGGTTCAAAATTTGTATTTGGCCCTGGATAATAATCAGTTTGCACCAGCTAAGTCTGGGCCATTGGTAAGTATAAAAAATATACAAATTACTTTAAATTTATCTTTTTCTGAACTGTCCAAGCTCTTAAGGGTTCACAGCCTTTAGGCCCAAAAAAATTAATGTTGTAGTTTGGGTTGCATGCAACATCCCCAACATGAGAAAAACAGAACAATGGGTATTATTCTGCTTAACAAGCCTGCTAGTTTTAGAAACAGGACATATATTAAAGCAAGTATCAGGCAGGGCATAAAACTGACACTTTTAGATAACCTATTTTCTGTTCACCCCAGTAAATTCTAGGGGAACAATTATTGTGAGAGGTTGATGCTGAAGGCATCTGTCCCAATCGCCACAGATACTATTTTGATGAGGGAGGGGGTGTTTAGTTTAATTTTTAAAAGGAGCTATCAAGTAGTGGATTCTGGTGGCTATTGGGGTGAAAATTATCTTGTTTGTTTCCTAGATAAACTTGCCTTTTTTTATCAGCATTTTGCAAAGTTTTAAAGATACTGGCATACATCCTTCTCATGAATTACGCAAGTGTTTCATTTTCCGAGAACTTACAACAAACTGTTCCTTTTGGATACGGATAGCATTGGACGATCTTGAATAGAATACTAGAATGACAGGTGTGCTGTTATTAAACTTGAACAGCCAAGCGATAATCAGTTTCATTTTATTTTGTGTGACATTCATGGCTGCCAAATTGGGCCCATGGAATAGGGTGCCTAACTTTGATAACATTGTCCGATGATAAATGTTATTAAAGTTGGGCACCCTGTTCTGTTTGCCCAATTTGGCGGCCGTGGAGAACAGATTGGAACAGGGAACAGATTGAAATTTCTTTATTTTGCCCGAATGAGGGCATTTCCTTTTTGTTGAAGCCAAGATTGTTGACATTGTTGAGATGAAAATCGGCAATATGACAAATTAAAATCGTGAAAATGCGCAGGTTCCGTTTCAACTGAGAAACATACTTTGTAAAATCTGTACCGATTTAGCGACGTATTGGGGTTTATGGTACCAAATAGAGATCATGATTTTTGAAAGGCCGATAAAATTTCTGGAGTCGCATACTTGATTTAAATAACCCAAACCAAAAAATTTTCAGCTCACCTGAGCGAAGCTCAAGGGGAGCTTTACTAATCACTTTCCATCTGTCGTCCGCCATCCGTCCATCATCCAGCGTTAACTTTACATTATCGACTTCTTCTCACAAACTACTCAACCAAATTGAACCAAATCTGGTGTACATGTTCCCTATCATATGTCAATTTAAGTTTGTTCAAATCAAGTTGACCTGCCCCTTGGTTGGGCCATGCCCAAAAACTGAGCCTAAATCTTAAAAAATCTTCTCATGAACCAGCAGTAGGAGAGACTTGATATTAGGTGTGCCACTTCCTTTTGAGGTGTAGACTCAGATTTGTTCAAGAGAAGTTCTAGGGGCTATATTTGCCATCGTTATTGGAGGGGCAAGAATTTTTTCCCCTCCCAAAGTTTCTATATTTTTATACTGTACCAATGACCCAGACTTAGCTGGTGCTAACTCCAACAAAACCAGGGCCAAACACAAATTTTGCCCCCCAATCCCCAAAATTTGCATCCAAAACAAAAAGAAATCATGTCCTAAAGGACCTCCATAGTACGCCTCTACTGCGCATGCGCAGTGACGCAGTCGTCGCGAAATTGGCGCCAATTATCATTCTCTGTTTGGCCCTTCATCAGTCAACATCTCACTGATCTTTGTGCTTGTAAATCTCAGTTTAAAGGATGCCAGACACGTAATTTTTGGAGAAAATGTGATTCTAAGGAGGATAGAAGGAGGAGAGGAAAAAAGAAGTGGCAAAAAATAATCAGGGCTGTACTTAAAATTTTTTGTTGAAATTATGTTAAGTTGCCTATTTTCGAGGCATGGGCCTCTTGTTGTCATTCTTGCTAATTGTTGCACTGCTTATTCAGTGTTTCCTCTCCCCTAGCCTTCTAAAGTCCCCCCTTGCAATTCTCCCATGCTTTTGGCATATTTTTGAGAAGTTTCATTTCTAAAATTTCCTGGGAGAGTTGCTTGGTTACAGAATGTTTTCTGTTATTTTCCCCATAGTTACGTTTTCACCCATGGGTGTATAACGTTTGTGTTCTGCATCTTCCATCTGATGTTCTGCAGATTCTCCCCTGGGAGTCTCTGTTTTGCATCAGATAGAGTGTAATTGATGACTGATTCCGGGCCAGTTTTTTCAGTGCCTGGAGTCATGTTTTCTAGTGTGTTTACACTGTTTGTTTTCATTGGCAACAGCCTTTTTTGAGGGGGCTGTTTGCCTTTGTAGTAGTTTATCTCATTATAAGATACATTTATATTATCCGAAAGTGTCTCATTAATTATTTTATATAAATTCAAAATTTTTGACCACACTTTGCCATCGGATCCATCGGGGCTCAACGTTACTTTTCAGCAACTTGGGCTTCTCTGAAAAAATATTTTTTCAAAATTATTTTGTTTTGCAATTGTTTTTTCATTTATTAATGGATCATGTTATTATGTATCTTTGTGTCAGGGGTTTTTGCGAGTAACTAGGACTTATTGTTGTTCTTTCACAATGAAGGGACATTGTTCAAATTGTAATAGGAAGAAATCTTCCTCTGACTTTCATGATCATTGTATTAATTGTAGTCAGTGTTCTCGCATTAATCCCTGTCCTATATGTGAACATTGGGATGAGAAACATTGGAAACGTGTGTCACGATATGTTGTTTCTGGAGAAAGAGCGATGCCGGCTCTTTCTCCACAAGGTCACTCTACTCTCTCAGTTTCTATTTCAGACGAACCAGAACAGGGTGATGTTTCCATGTTATCTTCTTCAAGTGTGCGTCCGTCGTCACAAATAAATTCAGAGCTAGCGGCAAAAGTGCTCATGGAGATTAGACAAATGTCGTCCGCTAGCTCGCCCGGTGTAGCGTCCATTCACCGAATGGTTCGGCAGCCGGGTTCGTCCGATGCGGTCCAAGAGGAAATTTTGGGTGATGCGAGCACTATAAACATAATAGATGCACACCCAGTGACGGCGGATAGTAAACGAGAACGGAGGAAGCCTTTTAGTCCGGTTCCTAGCTCGTCCAGGTCCAGCCGGGCCGCGAGCGAGAGAGGCCCCTCTCTCGTACAACAACATCTGGGACCAGATGTTGTGGTACAAAATGTGTCTTTAGCGGAGCATACGTCCGTCGCTCGGGACGCTCCGTTGTATAAGCAGTCCGCAGAGACTGTTAAGGCTTCCTCTTCTCGTCGGCGCACACGACCGCACCTTGGCTGCGTGACCTCCGATATTTTGCCAGCTTCGCTGGTGAAGGATTCTTCGGCGACCAGGTCACACCATCCGGCAGCCAGGGATTCGAGACCGATGGACTCCGGACGTTCGCATAGGAAAAGTATGCGGGAGCCATCTGATGCGGAGCTGCCCTCGGCGAAGCAGCGAAAGACCGCTCCTCCGCAGGTCTCGACGTCGGACATTCTAGTGCAGATAGCACAGCTTATCGCAGCATCCCAGCAGCCGACAGAAACGGTGTCGGATCAAGAATTATCCGACGGCGCTGGGTCGGTACGCTCCGCCGAAGCATCGGGGGCGGACGACCGGGAACATCGGGAGGTCCGACCGGATGGTGAAAGGGATACGGATGAATTGGAGCTATCCCTTTCGGAACAACATAAAGCTGCCGTGGACTTCATCCGGCACTTTCTCCCTCAAGTTGTTCCGTCGGGCCAGACTGCTGCGCTTCCGGACAAGAGAATTATAGCGTCATTGGACTCTGAATTTTTTGAGCGGTTCAGGGACATCGCTCCCGAGTTTCCGTCGCAGTCCAATAATGTTGCAAGAACATTTGAATTATTGAACGACACTATATTTAAACTTGCTTCCAGGACGGGGAAAGCAGGTTTCTTGTCCGCAAATACTCTCAACCTGCCTTTCATTAATGCAAGGAATAAAATCGACACGGCAGGACAGGGTATACCGAGAGTTCCTCTGCGTATGGACGACGAGGCGGAAGACTTAGAGCTATCATTACCGTCGTCAGCTTCTATTCCAACCGCGGTGTTGGAAACAGCTATTGCGTCTAACAGAGCCAATTTAGATGCCTTATCTTACGCAGATCACCTTACTAAGGCATTATCACTGCGCCTTCAAGGGGAAGAGTTTCAGGATATACAATCCTCTTTAAGACTTCTTTCAAGGGCAGTAGCTTATTCCACGTGTAACTCCGCCCTTTCAGTGGCAAATCTGGAGTTGGTTAGACGTGACGCAGCCCTGGCTACATCCACACTAGTGGATTCTAAGGTGAAGAACTCTCTTAGAGTCGCTTCGGTCTCAGGAGAACTTCTCTTTGACGGCAAGCTTTCCGCTATTTATGATAATATTAAAAAGAAAGCTAATGATTCTCTGTTGTTCAGATCCGCTCCTAAAAGGTCGGATACAGCAGACACGAATAAGGCGGGCACTTCTGGGTCTAATGCGCCCAAGAGAGGTTCCTATAGAGGTTCCGGTGCGTCCTCTTGGTCTTATTCGAGAGACCGTCAGGATAGCGACTCTCGTTCGGGACGTCCTTCAGGCCGGGACAATCGGTCGGACGCCCCGAGGTCGACGAGGCGTGGTGCGGGTCATGGAAGACGTGGTTTCTCCTACCGCAGGCCTCGCAGGTGCAGGAGGTGATGGCTTAAACCTCTATCGCGTTCCGGTTGGCGGAAGGTTGTCGAGTTTTTCACAAGAGTGGGCGTCGATTACGGACGACCCGTGGGTGAGAGGAGTGACTTCGGAAGGTCTAAAGATATCCTTCAAACGAAAGCCTCCATTAACTCGAAGTCCAAAGTGGACTCATCTTCCGTCAAATCCACAGAAAAGAGACGCTCTGTTATCAGAGGTGCAGTCTCTTTTAATGAAGAACGCGGTAGAGGTCGTAGAAAACCAGGAATCGCTGGGATTCTACAGCCATCTGTTTCTGGTTCCGAAACCAGACGGCTCGTTCCGTCCAGTCATAGATTTGAGCTGGATAAACAAGCTGATCGTCGCTCCGAAGTTTTATATGGAGACGATTCGATCGGTCAGAGCGAGTATTCGGGTGAACGATTATGCAACGAGCATAGATCTCAAAGATGCGTACTTTCACGTCATGGTACATCCGACATTCCGAAAGTATCTACGCTTCGCAGTCCTAGGAGTGGTGTATCAGTTCCAAGCCATGTGCTTCGGATTGAATCTAGCACCCTGGGCTTTCACTCGGGTAATGAACTCGGTAATGATCTACTTCCGAGCTCATTCGTCTGCGGTAACGTCGGCCTACCTGGACGACATTCTTCAGAGGTACGGCAACGAGTTAACGCTTCAGAACGATGTTCAGAATCTTCTTCTATTGCTCCGACGTCTCGGTTTCATAGTAAACGAGGAGAAGTCGGATCTGGTGCCGTCCAAGTCATTCACTCATCTGGGAATGAGCTTCGAGACGCACAACAATCTCGTTCGTCTGCCGTTAACCAGAGCGAAATTAGTCAGTTGTTACGCTCGCTATTGTCTGCATGCAGACAAAGTCACGGCGAGAGAATTTATGAGACTGATAGGTCTGTGCGGAGCCGCCGCGGATCTCATTCCGATGGGGCGGCTACGCACACGTCCTCTTCAAATTTTCCTGACTCAGAATTGGAGTGTGAAAATTCATTCGATCGATGTAGACGTTCTCTTGTCAGATCAAGTGAAACAAGAGATTCAGACTTGGGCAAACATTCAGTGGTTAACTCAAGGAGTTCCGCTGCAGTTGCCGGATCCGAGTTTTACCATTATGACGGATGCCAGTCAAACAGGTTGGGGTGCATCATTAATCCCAACGGATTCGAGATGCCAGGGTCTTTGGGATCCGCAATTCCTGTGCAAGCACATAAACATCAAGGAAATGATGTCAATTTGGCTTGCGTTACGTCACTGGATGGACATTATTCACGATGCTCATGTCCAAATCCTATCCGACAATACGACAGTAGTGGCGTATATACGGAATCAGGGAGGCACTCATTCAGTTCCGTTGTTCAATCTAACGGAAAGAATCCTTCTGTTTGCGTTGGAACATCACGTTCTTCTTTCGGTCCGTCACATACCGGGTCGTCTGAATGTGCTAGCAGACTCCCTTTCACGAAAGGGTCGCTTGTTGCCGTCGGAGTGGACTCTCAACAAACAAGTATTCAATCAGATTTGCTACCAATGGGAACGGCCAATGATAGACTTATTTGCGACACATCTCAACAATCAGTTGCAGACGTATGTGTCCCCGTGTCCGGATCCAAGAGCATTTGCAGTAGACGCTCTGTCGATCCCTTGGGACGGAATGATAGGATATGCGTATCCTCCAGCGCCGTTAATTCAACAAGTATTGCTAAAGATAAAACAATCTCAATGCAAGATTCTGTTGGTAGCATCTCTGTCGCCACAGAGACCGTGGATAAATCTACTCAGGTGTCTGTTGTGGGACCTACCGCGGAAGCTTCCTCCACGAGAGGATCTTCTTTCGCAGGGGAAATCGCGCCAACTCCATCACAACCCGCAAGGTCTCAACCTTCACGTTTTTCCGTTGTGCGGTCCTTCTTGCATGGCAAGCACTTTACAGGACGAGCAGTGGACGCGATTTCTAACTGTAGGAGGACCTCCTCTTCGCTAAACTATGCGGCTAAGTGGAAGGTTTTCCGTCGTTGGTGTAGGGATCATTCTGTAGATATATTTGATCCCTCTATACCAGACATTGCTAACTTTCTAGTATACTTGTTTGACGAAATCAAACTGCAGCCTGTTACTATAAAGGGTTATAGATCTATGTTATCTGATACCTATGCACATCATGATAGTTTACAAATTGGATCTAATGTCTCTTTATCGAAATTGGTTAGAAACTTTTCGATAAATAGACCCAGAACTCTTAGATTAATTCCTAAGTGGAATTTAGCTTGGGTTCTCCTTAAATTGAAGGAAAAGCCATTTGAACCTCTTGGGACAGTAGATTTCAAATTCTTATCTTATAAGACAGCTTTTCTCTTAGCTTTCTCTTCTGCCAGAAGAGTCAGTGAGCTTCATGCACTATCGGTGGATGATTCTCATTATCGTAGTGTTGGGAACACTATCACCTTCACTACTAATGTCGGTTTTTTAGCTAAGAATCAGGCTCCTAATAAATATCCGGAACCTATTGTTATTAAGGCTCTTCCGTCTTCAGACGGGCGTAGGCCTTTACTCTGTCCTGTTAGAGCACTACGTATCCATAAACAGAGATCTCAGTTCATCAGAAAGGGACGGAAACGTTTCTTTCTGTCTTTGATGCCTAATAGAAAGGACATTTCAGTCCATTCTATTGCTAGATGGATTCAGTTAACTATCCGTACTGCGTATGAAGATTTATCTTCTTCTCAGCAGTCTGTGCTTAAGATTTCTGCTCATGAAGTAAGAGCTCTTTCTACTTCCTGGGCTTATGCTAATAGTGTTGCTATTACAGATTTAATGAAGGCTGCTTATTGGTCTCAGCCTTCCACATTTACTAATTTTTATCTCAGAAATATTGAGTCCATTTCTGGAGACCTGCATTGTTTAGGTCCGTTATCTGTTGCTCAGAATGTCGTCCACTAAACAGTTGCAACTATAGTTATGCAGGCTTTCTGTTCCGGCAGTGACTCCGTCTGGCTGCCCTCTTCGCTCTGGGCTATTTGACCCAGGGCAAGGGGAAGGGGGGGGGGGGGCGGGTGTTCCCTTAGGTCACCTGCTTTATAGTGAAAAGCAAGGGAATGCCTCCTCCAAGACAGTATTTCTGAGTCGCTTCCGGGATGGTTTTAATGTGTAATATTAATGTTTAATTTCATTCATGTCTTATTTTTAAAGTGTAGCTCGGTGTGAAGCATTTGTATATGTCAAGTGTCAAACGGGCTTTAATATACAATACTCGGACACTTTTAAATGATTATAAAGAGTCTCAATTCTCTGGACTACTTTATTTATTGGCTTGCTTTAAAAATAATTAGTATAAGGGTTATACTGGATGTTAATAGAGAACATGAATGTTATTGTGCTCAATTATTAAGGGTAGTGTATCTTTCTAATTTAATATTAAATAAGAAAGATACATGTAAAGCCTAATACTCCTTTTCTCCTTAAGGGGTTACCTCTTTATTATATAATTGAGCTTATTGGATTTTCCTCTATGTCCTAGGCCCTCCAGCCTGTTTACTATTCAGCTAAGTCTGGGTCATTGGTACAGTATAAAAATGTTAAAAAATTTATAGTAATTTATATATTTTTTATACTTACCAATGACCCAGACGGGGATGGCCCTCCCTGAGTTGGGAACTCTTGCCTCCCCGCTGAGTACATAGCGCTGACCAGGCACTGCCAGTAAGAATGATATTTGGCGCCAATTTCGGGACGACTGCGTCACTGCGCATGCGCAGTAGAGTCGTACTATGGAGGTCCTTTAGGACATGATTTCTTTTTGTTTTGGATGCAAATTTTGGGGATTGGGGGGCAAAATTTGTGTTTGGCCCTGGTTTTTGTGGAGTTAGCACCAGCTAAGTCTGGGTCATTGGTAAGTATAAAAAATATATAAATTACTATAAATTTTTTAACTTTCCAGCATTTATAATTGGAGAAATCAAGAGTTTAGAATGTTGTTACTGTTGTCAACCACATTTAGTCCAAACTTGCATGGTAAGGCTATAAAACACTTTGTTAGACCAAAACTTAATTTGCCTCCTTACTACCTTAAGTTTGAAGTAATTGGCATTGTGTGGCATCAAGTGAAATCTATAGTTTGTGATTTTTAGATAAGGCCACACAAAGTAGATCTGTTTCTCAGGCCATTTGTAAAATTGCATGTGTGCTGTTTTATTTTAATTTTTATTTCTGTAATTATTTCTTTGCCATCAAAAGTTCATGTTCTTGGTTTATGTTTTAGGCCTCATAATCTACGGAATAGCATGGGTGGTGGTGTATTTCATTTTTTGAGAGCAAGAAGGCTTTGCAATGTTAAGTCATTGCAAAGCCTTCTTGCACTTGTCAGTTTTTTTCAACTTGGGTAAAATATCGGACATAAACCATTTAATTTATATTTTTTTTAAAGTTATTGGTTATAAAAAGAGAGCATGTGGCAGCCAAAAGGAACTTGTGAGAGGGCCTGAGAAACATTTTTAATTTTTTTAGGCCAAATATCTTTTTATGCCTCCGAAAATTTTTTTTATAGTAGATCTTGTCTTGAGAGACCACCCTTTTTGCCATGGAAAAGTGGTCTCTCAAAACAGGTGGTCTCTCATAACAGGTGGTCTCTCATGACAGGTCCATTATAGAGTAAAACAACCCAATGGTACAAGGTCACAGTGGTCTCTCATGACAGGTGGTCTTTCATGACAGTCGTCTCTCAAGACAGGTTTTACTGTAGTGTTTTCGTATCTGCACCATAACTGAGATGCTTCGTTCAATTTTGTTGACACTTGGCATACATGTTGCTTATGGAGAGACAATGTGTCATGCACCAAATCTTTTTTTTTGTTCAATGAAGGTCAAGGTCACAGATCAAAGTCATAGTTCAGGGGCATCCGTAACTGTGCAGTCACTGTTGGTCTTGTACCTATTTAATATGATGTTCATATGCAACTGAAAAGTTTAGTCCTGAAAAAGTTCTGGAATATTACCCCAAACAATGTGTCTGGACCCTGCATGAACTGCAAATAAACTCTATATTATCAAACATCCTACATGAAGTGCAAATTCCCTTGTGTTGACAAACCTGATGATGGGGGAATACCCATCCATTGGGTATTAAAAGTACCTAATCTACCTTTATCATGATTACTTTGGTTTCAATTTTTAGAAAGCTAATCCATTTCATTCAAGACAAATCAGAGTACATTTGGCGTGGATACTTGTATTCCATTGGTTTGTTTTTAACAGCATTAGTACAGTCTCTGGTTCTGCAGGTCTACTTCAAGGAAACTGCTATATTGGGTATGAGACTAAAAACAGCCATCATTACTACAGTATACAAAAAGGTAAAGTTTTTGTGATTTTTTTTTCTATATTGTATCAAAACAGGTTCACCACAGAAGACTGATGTCAACTTAATTTTTGAATCAGATTCTTGAATAATGTTTTATGGGTGTGTTGACCCATTGTCAAACAAATATGAAAAGTTCCTTTCACAAATTTTTAACTCCTTGCATGCATCTGGTGGATATTCCTGCCTATGACAGGATTTCTTTTGAAATATGTATAATTTAGGTACATTTAATCCAATGTATACCTTGTAAATTGAATGGATTTTTATCACCGGTGATTTCTTGAGTTGAATTCAGAATTCTTCATCAAATCTAATCATGGCTGCTTCATATCAACCATGACTAAATTTGTTGATAAATGTCTTTAAAATACTAAGTGGGTTATGAGTTAAAGAGGAGCATCCAATGATTACCAAGATATATGTTTATTACCTTTCCTCTCTAATCTCTTCAAAAACCCGAGGGAAACATATCCTTTGGCCCTATTAACCCTTTACCTAACGAACCGCCCGTATCCACCCGCGTAATATGCAAATTGAGCAGTTGAAAAAATAAAATTTTTCAAAATATTTCAACAAAACTATATCATGTGACCCCTCATTGGAACGAGCTCATTGAGCTCGTTCCAATGAGGGGTCACATGATATGGTTTTGTTGAAATTTTTTGATAAATTTTAAAAAATTATATTTAAAATAATAAATTTTGATATCATCTATGTTGGGTAAAGGGTTAATGACAGCAAACTTTTGCAGTTTGTTTCAAAACTGATTTTCAAACTTTACCAATTACCTGTGTTAGTGCCTAGAATGATCTGATCCAACCCAAATAGACCATATTATGCCAGATGTTGCTCTCGTGAGCAAAGGATGGAATGGGCAGAACAGAACCCTCCCAAATGCTGAATTATCTCACACTTCATCATAAATAAAAGAGGTACACGAGGAAATTGCTCCTATTCAAGAAGAGACAGGTATCAATCCTAGTGGCAACAGGGACCAAAATCGGCCCCATTACTATGTGAATTTTGTCCATTGTTTCCCCTAAAAAATCCCAATTTCTCCATCAAGTAAGTACATGTGTATGTGTAGTGAAAACCTAATCAAATACCCAACTGTGCATATTGGGTAAATCATGAGACTCTTAATTATAAAGCACAAGAGATACTGGACAAAGATTATTTCATAAACCACTTAACTCACACAAACCAAATGGATATCAAAATTATGAAGACTTATAACAGTAGTTGTTTTTAGTCAAGTGTTGTCTGCTTTGAAAAGAAACAACTGCTATGGCTGTACTACGCTTGCAGTTCACTATTCAAAATATTAGTGGCAGAGCACTTGCCCATACAAAATCATTTCAATGAACAAACACATGGAAGTGGTGATTGATCTTGAGAGGTGAGTTACATAATAAATTTTATTTTCCTTCATGGTGACGATGTATGAGCTTAGCTACTGATCTTATTCTGTAATATTTCTGGTCCATTCATCTGAGTGTATTGTATTCATACACTAAAACTGTACATTATTTACCAGAATAAACACAAACTGTCACAGTATTGTTATTGATATTATGCAATATACAATAAGAGAATAATATTGTGATTGTCAATCAAACTATTCATTCCTAAAATATACAAATATTATTTTGACTGATATTGCCCAGCACTGAACATTATGAGCTGGTCGGTTTAACCGAACTGAACCAAAACCGAAACTCTGCTTTTAATTGGGAACCAAAACCAAAACCAAAAAGAGATTAAGAACCATATATTCTTGGTTTTGCTTAACTTATGACTATTCACATTTAGCACGCCATAGATTTTGTAGAATCAATAAAATGTCAGCTAAAACTTGTGCTAGCATATATCAATATTTTTAGCTCACCTGAGCGAAGCTCAAGGGGAGCTTAACTGATCACTTTCCGTCCGTCCGGCGTTAACTTTACATTATCGACTTCTCACGAACTGCTGGACCAAATTAAACAAAATTTGCTGTGCACGTTCCCTATCATATGTCAATTCAAGTTTGTTCAAATCAAGTTGACCTGCTCCTCGGTAGGGCCACGCCAAGGGGAGCTTTACTAATCACTTTCCATCTGTCGTCCGCCATCTGTCCATCATCCAGCGTTAACTTTACATTATCGACTTCTTCTCACAAACTACTCAACCAAATTGAACCAAATCTGGTGTACATGTTCCCTATCATATGTCAATTCAAGTTTGTTCAAATCAAGTTGACCTGCTCCTCGGTAGGGCCACGCCCAAAAAGTGTGCTTAAATCCTAAAAAATCTTCTCATGAACCAGCAGTAGCAGAGACTTGATATTTGGTGTGCAGCTTCCTTTTGAGGTGTAGACTCAGATTTGTTAAAGAGAAGTTGGAGGAGCTATATTTGCCTTCGATATGGGAGGGGCAAGAATTTTCGCCAAGCCCAAAATTTCTATTTTCCAAACTGAGAGGCAGATTTGAACCAAATTTGATATGAGTGCTTATTGGGTCATAAGTACTTGATTTTATGCCCAGATTTTTTTCCCCGTCGCCCCATGGGAACTGCAGGAGCTAAAAATAGAAAAAAATTAAAACGCTCATATCTCCAAAACTACACTGCACTGAGAATTATGTCTCTCCTTCCCAGAAGGGAGACATATTGTTTTAGTGCATATTCTTCTTCTTCTTCTCATACAAACTTTGTCCGGGCCATAACTTTTTTGTCTTTTGATCGACACCTTAGATACTTGGCATGTGGATGTATCACCATGAACCGGTGTGCAATGTACCATAGTGACCTTCATGTGACCTTGACCTTTGACCTGAAGGTCAGATTTATGTGTTTTTTTAAGGGAAACATCACACAAACTTTGTCCGGGACATAACTTTTTTGTCTTTTGACCTACACCTTAGATACTTGGCATGTGGATGTATCACCATGAACCGGTGTGCAGTGTACCATAGTGACCTTCATGTGACCTTGACCTTTGACCTGAAGGTCAGATTTATGCGCTTTTTTAAGAGAAACTGTCTGGACCAGAACTTTTTTGTATTTCGAGTCTGGCTTTAGATATTTGGCATGTGGATGTATCACCATGAGCCGGTGCGTAACGTACCATTGTGACCTTCATGTGACCTTAACCTTTGATCTGAAGGCCAGATTTGTGCTTTTTTCAAGGAAACTTTGTCCAGACCAAAACTTGTTTGTCTTTTGAGCTAGGCCTTAGATATTTGGCATGTGGATGTATCACCATGAGCCGGTGTGTCGCATATCATTGTGACCTTAATGTGACCTTGACCTCAAGGTCACATTTATGTACTTCAAACAGGGAGTAATTGTCCAGACCAGAATTTTTTTGTTTTTTGACCTGGGACTTGGTTATTTGACATGTGGATGTGTCACCATGAGACTGCATGTCGTGACCTTTATGTGACATTGACCTCAAGGTCAAATTTATGTACTTCAAATAGGGAGTAATTGTCCAGACCAGAATTTTTTTGTTTTTTGACCTAGGACTTGGTCATTTGACATGTGGATGTGTCACCATGAGACCGCATGTTGTCTACCTCGATGACCTACATGTGACCTTGACCTCTGACCTTAAGGTCAAATTTATGTACTTCAAATAGGGAATAATTATCCAGACCAGAACTTTTTTGTTTTTTGACCTAGGACTTAGATATTTGACATGTGGATGTATTGCAATTAGACAGCATGTCACATGTAATCATGACCTTCATGTGACCTTGACCTCAAGGTCAAATTTATGTACTTTAAACAGGGAGTAATTGTCCAGACCAGATTTTTTTTGGGGGGGGACATGTGGATGTGTCACCATGAAACCGCATGTCCGCTACCTTGATGAACTGCATGTGACCTTGACCTCTGACCTCAAGGTCAAATTTATGTACTTCAAATAGGGAATAATTGTCCAGATCAAAACTTTTTTGTTTTTTGACCTAGGACTTAGATGATTGACATGTGGATGTATCACAATGAGACCACATGTCATCATGACCTTCATGTGACCTTGACCTCAAGGTAAAATTTATGTACTTTAAATAGGGAGTAATTGTCCAGACCAGAGTTTTTGGTTTTTTTTTTACATGTGGATGTGTCACCATGAAACCGTATGTCCACTACCTTGATGAACTGCATGTGACCTTGACCTCTGACCTCAAAAGGAAGGGGAGACATATGTTTTAGTGTGCTAAAACACTTTCTAGTTCTTATTTGGTGTGAAGCTTCCTTATGACCAACAGAATGGAATGGTCATAAAAAAAAATGCTATCGGTTTTATCATGCGGTACTTTTTTTGTGACTTTGAAAAAGTGCTGAGTCAGCATTTTTTAACACTGTGGGGAATGGGAAAAACATTTAACACTACTTTTCTCCCAAACTACTGCTCTAAAAGCTTTCATTTTTCACATATAACATCTTTGGAAGATTGTTTCACATGTTTATTGAAATCAATTCCCTGGGTCCATATTTGGGCTCTCTATGGGATCCCAAATGTTTAAATTAGTGCAGTATGAGGAATATTCTTTAAAAATCTTCTTCTTCAGATCTACCAATAGGAATCTTTTGATATTTGGTATGCAGCATGCGTAGAGAGGTGAGATTCAAGTTTGTTCAAGCCAAATCCCTGGGTTCATATTTAGGCTGAAAATTTGGGGTCCCGATCCAAACTTAGAAATTTTGGACCAAAATCTGGAAATGAGTTTTTTTGTTTTGGTCAGTTTTAAGACAAAAAATTTTTTTTTTTTTTTACACTGAAAATTTGTTGTCTGGGTGGGACTTGGAAAACTTTGGACCAAAATCCCAAAATGAGTTTTTTTTTGTTTTTATGCTTTTTGGTCAATTTTAAGACAAAAAAAATATAATTTTTTTTACACTGAAAATTTTGGGTCCGGGTGGGACTTAGAAAATTTTGGACCAAAATCTGGAAATTTTTTGGTTTTTTATGCGTTTTGGTCAATTTTAAGAAGAATAAAAAATAATTTTAGTCTGAAAATATTTTGTTTCGGACTTCGAAAATTTCCGAACAAAAATAAAAAAAAATCTGTTTTTTGTGCATTTATCTCAATTTTGGGACGTAAAAGTGGAGGAACTGAAAATAGAAGGAAAATCCTGTGTAATGTGTTGGCACAATCGCTTCATCTAGTTGGTATATGCTTTTCTTAGGAGGGGTGTATGCAGCTTATTCAAGTCAAGTCCCTGGTTTGATATTTAGACTACCATGTCAGGTGAGCGCCCTAAGACCCCTGGGGCCTCTTTTTTAAGAAGTGACGATAGAAATGCCAACTGCCAATTATGCAATAAGACATTCGTTGCCCAGTGCAGAAATAGTGCAGAAATACCTCCAATCTACGTTGTCACATACAAAATCATCAGGCTGAAGAGTACAGAACTCTTGAAATAGAACAGTTTGTGACACATACAAAGTGATTTGGTGTCAGGTAACAGAAAAGTATCAATTCGTTTAATGCTACATTAATATTGAGAATCCCATATGGCAGGGAAAGGATTAAATTAATATTAATAAAAAGTTTGCTGCACATACTTGTCAAATTGTCAATTGAAAATTTGAAATGAATGAAAACTAAAAATCCAAAATACGCTTATACATGCAAAATGCATGTGGCTGTGTTTTATTTATTTTTTTGTGAAGTAATGGGAATTCTCAGAATAAAGTGAATACTCTCTGATAATGATACAGAGGAGCCCACTTAATTGGATATTTTTTAAATGAATAGCCCTGTTAATTGAATATATTTTCCCAACACAAAACGATTTACCATATCTCCAGTACAAATTTGACCTCTTAATGGAATATAGGTTATAGACTAAACTCCTGTTAATTGAATAAAAAATCTTGCAACCTGCAGAGAAAATGCCCTGACTCTCCCCAATTCTCCTTAATTTATAGACCTATTTGGCCTCAGTACATCCAGTACAGGCATTTAATCTATTATATCTTGTTTTATGGAGCTCTGTCAAACAAGATATAATAGAATAAATGCTAAGTTTATCTCTAGACTACATGGAAATGAGACAATCCCTATTATTTGAATACTCCTGTTAATTGAATAATTTTCATTTGCAAAGTGGCTATTCAATTAACAGGACTCCACTGTAACACAATGCAAACTGAAAGGAAAAATAGACATGGAAATCAGGTCAGGTGATCATCGTGTAGATAATTTGCATAACCTCCACAGTGCTTTGTAAATAAATGATACTGTGGTTTGGAGGTTAAACATTAAACCAACCAAGAACATGGACTTTTCATGGCAAAGAAATAATTACAAAAATAAGAAAATAGAATAAAATAAAAAACTGCCTGCCAGCATGTAATTTTGCAAAAAGAAACAGATCTATTTTGTGAGGCCTTATCATATTTTAATTTTTAACTTAACTTGACAAAGTCAAGATCAGTTATTGCCGTCATGCGTGCAGAAGTCCGTTACTCTGTAAGTCTGTTCACATTTTCCTTTAGCACAGGCTACACCCTGTAGTTCTTGTCCGATCGTCACAAAATTTCATATGCAGGTTTGAGGTCATGTCTAGATGAGAAAGTCCCCTTTTGGTCGCAATCGGTCAACCTTGATGGCTGCCCAAGCCCAAAACCCAAAAACTTTTAGCACAGTCTACAGGTTGTATTTATAAAGGGATTTCATTGTAACTTGGTAGGATGACTCTGTATAATATCTGGATGAGAACGACCCCTTTTGGTCATGATCTGTCAAATGTGATGGCTGCCCAAGCCCGAAATCCAAAAACATTTAGCACAGTCTGCGGGTCATATTTATGAAGGGATTTCATTGTAACTTGATATTATTACTCAGTATAATAACTCGGTATAATGTCTGGATGGGAATGTCTTTTTTTCGTCACAATCTGTGAACCGTGATGGCTACCATGGCCTGAAGCCCAAAAACCTTTAGCATAGTCCACAGGTCATATTTATGAGGGGATTTTTATTGTAACTTGGTAAAATGACTCCAGGTAATGTCTAGATGAGAACGTCCCCTTTTGGTCGCAACCGTTCATTGTTACAGCTGCCCGAGCCCGAAAACCTTTAGCACAGACTACAGGTTGTATTTATGAAGGGATTTCATCGTAACGTGGAAGGATGACTCATTATAATGTCTGGATGAGGATGTCCCCTTTTGGTTGCGATTGGTCAACCGTGATGGCTACACCGGCCCAAAGCCTGAAAACCTTTAGCACACTCTACAGGTAGTATTTATGAAGGGATTTCATTGTAACTTGATAGGATGACTCGTTAGTCGAGTTGTGACGAAGTCAAACTCGACTTATAGTTTGGTGAATGGCGGGCGGGCGGGCGGGCGGGGCGGGTGGGCGGGCGGGCGGGCGGGCGGCCGGGCGTAAACAATTGGTTTCCGGATGATAACTTGATAGTGGTTCAACTCACATTCATTAAACTTCATACGTAGGTTGGTCTTGGTGGGAGGAAGAACCCTATTGATTTTGGACATGCTACGTCGAAGGTCAAGGTCACAGTGACCTTGAACATAGTAAATCTTAAACAATTGGTTTCCGGATGATAACTTGATAATCGTTCAACTCACATTCATGAAACTTCATAGGTAGATTGGCCTTGGTGAGGGGAAGAACCCTATTGATTTTGGACTCGCTACGTCAAAGGTCAAGGTCACAGTGACCTTTAACATAGTATATCGCAACAATTGGTTTCCGGATGATAACTTGATAGTGGTTCAACCTAGAGTCATGGAACTTCATAGGTGTGTTGGCCTTGGTGCGAGGAAGAACCCTATTGATCTTGGACTCACCAGGTCAAAGGTCAAGGTCACAGTGACCTTGAACATAGTATATCGCAACAATTGGTTTCCGGATGATAACTTGATAGTGGTTCAACCTAGAGTCATGAAACTTTATAGGTGTGTTGGCCTTGGTGCGAGGAAGAACCCTATTGATCTTGGACTCACCAGGTCAAAGGTCAAGGTCACAGTGACCTTGAACATAGTATATCGCAACAATTGGTTTCCGGATGATAACTTGATAGTGGTTCAACCTAGAGTCATGAAACTTCATAGGTGTGTTGGTCTTGGTGCGAGGAAGAACCCTATTGATCTTGGGCTCACCAGGTCAAAGGTCAAGGTCACAGTGACCTTGAACATAGTATATCGCAACAATTGGTTTCCGGATGAGAACTTGATAGTGGTTCAACCTAGAGTCATGAAACTTCATAGGTGTGTTGGCCTTGGTGCGAAGAAGAACCCTATTGACCTTGGACTCGCCAGGTCAAAGGTCAAGGTCACAACTCGACATTGGATCTGTGATCCTGAGCGGCATTTTTAGTCAAGTTGTGACGAAGTCAAACTCGACTTATAGTTTGGTGAATGGCGGGCGGGCGGGCGGGTGGGTGGGTGGGCGGTCGGGCGGGCGGGCGGGTGGGCGGGCGGGCGGGCGGGGCGGGCGGGCGGGCGTAAACAATTGGTTTCCGGATGATAACTTGATAGTGGTTCAACTCACATTCATTAAACTTCATACATAGGTTGGTCTTGGTGGGAGGAAGAACCCTATTGATTTTGGACATGCTACGTCGAAGGTCAAGGTCACAGTGACCTTGAACATAGTAAATCTTAAACAATTGGTTTCCGGATGATAACTTGATAATGGTTCAACTCACATTCATGAAACTTCATAGGTAGATTGGCCTTGGTGAGGGGAAGAACCCTATTGATTTTGGACTCGCTACGTCAAAGGTCAAGGTCACAGTGACCTTTAACATAGTATATCGCAACAATTGGTTTTCGGATGATAACTTGATAGTGGTTCAACCTAGAGTCATGAAACTTCATAGGTGTGTTGGCCTTGGTGCGAGGAAGAACCCTATTGATCTTGGACTCACCAGGTCAAAGGTCAAGGTCACAGTGACCTTGAACATAGTATATCGCAACAATTGGTTTCCGGATGATAACTTGATAGTGGTTCAACCTAGAGTCATGAAACTTTATAGGTGTGTTGGCCTTGGTGCGAGGAAGAACCCTATTGATCTTGGACTCACCAGGTCAAAGGTCAAGGTCACAGTGACCTTGAACATAGTATATCGCAACAATTGGTTTCCGGATGATAACTTGATAGTGGTTCAACCTAGAGTCATGAAACTTCATAGGTATGTTGGCCTTGGTGCGAGGAAGAACCCTATTGATCTTGGACTCACCAGGTCAAAGGTCAAGGTCACAGTGACCTTGAACATAGTATATCGCAACAATTGGTTTCCGGATGATAACTTGATAGTGGTTCAGCCTAGAGCCATGAAACTTTACAGGCGTGTTGGCCTTGGTGCGAGGAAGAACCCTATTGATCTTGGACTCACCAGGTCAAAGGTCAAGGTCACAGTGACCTTGAACATAGTATATCGCAACAATTGGTTTCCGGATGAGAACTTGATAGTGGTTCAACCTAGAGTCATGAAACTTCATAGGTGTGTTGGCCTTGGTGTGAGGAAGAACCCTATTGACCTTGGACTCGCCTGGTCAAAGGTCAAGGTCACAACTCGACATTGGATCTGTGATCCTGAGCGGCATTTTTTAACTATAACTTGGTAACTTTGGTTGACATACATTAACTGTGAGTGCCACATAAACCCACCCCTCAATTCTTTTGTACAGACTACACCTCAAATTATTTTTATTGAAAACATAGCATACAGGGAACAGAAATTAACATATTCTCAATTATCACAATTGTTATCATATTTCATAATCCTTTCATAAACATTAAACATTATTCTTTTCATCAAACACACCACACTGTCAAGTTAAGCTACAGTGTCATTGACACTTTCATTAGTAGGCTCTACTCTGTTGACTGTTGCTTTGTTTGTTGTCTGCTGGTACAGCAAGAAAGTTAACAACTCTCAATGCACAGCTCAATATCTTGAAATATAAACCTTTTGGAGAGAAAAAAGGTTGATTTAGCCCTTTACGCAAAAATTCGGCCATATCTGCCCGCACAATATGCAATTTCAGCAGTTGAAAAAATATTATTTTTCAAAAAATTTCAACAAAACCATATCATGTGACTCCTCATTGGAACGAACTCGACAAGCTCGTTCCAATGAGGGGTTACATGATATGGTTTTGTTGAAATTTTTTGAAAAATTTAAAAAAATGATATTTAAAATAATAAATTTTTATATCATCTGCGTTAGGTAAAGGGTTGGATGACCTGAAACAGCATGTCTGAAATAATTATGTCAGGCTTGTGGATCACCTTATCAGTGTCGATAAATGGTGGCCTCCTATGGAGCCATATCAGGTCGATGATGACCTCATTGGTAACCCAACATGAAATCAGTATTAGGTGTGTGTTTTTAAAAATCAAATACAACCACCTCATCTCAAAAATGGCAATCTTACAGCAAACATTCTGAATTGCCCATTGACTGTGATTAAAGTTTCGTTAAGCTCACTTAAACAAAAAGAAATAATCTGTTTTTAATATGTGTCCCAAATTAATAGCTAAATGTAAATCGAAACTCGCCCAACATTCACAACAAATGACTCGTACCGATCGATAATCACTTCAGCACGAAATGATTGCTAAATTGAGTTACTCCCCTTACATTGTAAACTTATGTCTGCTTGTTTACATTTTCACAAGTATGATTACTGGGCCGATTAATTAAAGGGGCATACTGGATTTTGGAGGACTTGTCGCAACATACCTTGACATTCTTGTTCTCCATATGATCGTGCATGATGTTGATGATTCTTTCCATACAGTGGGCTAAACTAATTGATAACGTTGTCAAAATAAAACGGTGCAACTGATGATTTTCGGTTGTTGCAAATATATTTATTTAGAGGAATAATTACTTCCAGCTGAAAAGAATAAAATTTTCATGCTGAACTCAACCACAGTCCTCGAATTTTATAGTTATCAATTGGTACAGTATCAGCCATGAGGAAATCGTCTCATGGTGGCGCTTTATGTATGTAAACAAATTGAACAGCAAAACAACTTAGCACGTGTTACGGTGTACACCGACGCAGTCTTATAATATAATTCAACCTCTTTCTTTTTAAAATTGAATCATTAACACATACTTTAAAATAAACAGGTTGCCTTAATTTTCAATTTGTGCAGGCCTGAAAAGTTTTGCAATACCTTTCATTGCACAATAATATTGTGTTTTTCAGACTTTGAGGCTATCAAATGCAGCAAGAAGGAAAGCAACAGTTGGCGAGATAGTGAATCTCATGTCTGTAGATGCTCAGAGATTTATGGATCTTATGGTTTATTTTAATATTATTTGGTCTGGTCCACTACAGATCTGTGGTGCTTTATACTTCTTGTGGCAAATTATGGGTCCTTCCATTATGGCTGGAGTTGGGTTTATGGTGTTGCTTATTCCTTTGAATGCAGTGATTGCTAACAAACAGAAGATGTATCAGGTGAGGTTTATAGCCTAAATGAACATTTTGTTTGTTTGTGTTAACAAATATCCCCTGTCAAGGACCTGGAAAGTCATTGAATTTTGGCGCCTTCCTTGAAAACCTTTGAAAAATGAGATATCACAGATTCAGAGGAGATTAATTTCACCAATATTAAATTAGCCTCCCATTGAGTTGAATAAATGAATCTTCTTTCCCTAATAGAATGGGAATTGTGGATTAGATTGTAGACATGATTGTAATATGACACTAAATTTAGTAATATTCATTGGAGACTCCTTGAAGTTACAAGGGTCCTGCAGATCACACATTTTTATGCCCCGAACCTCTCGGGGGGAGGGGGGGGGGGGGGGCATTATGTCTTCACACAGTGTCTGCCTGTCCGTCCGTCCATCCGTCCATCCATCCATCCATCCATCATCTGTCCATTAACTTTTGGTTCCATCCAATAACTAAAGAACCGCTTATTTGATCAATTTGATCAAATCCTAATTTTAGGGGTTATTTGTGGATGATAAGACAATGCTTTCTTTCGATTTTAGTCCAGCTAGCCAATTCAGTATGGCTACCATCGGAGGCATATGCCATGCTTTGCATTGCTCTTGTTATTCGAATATTGAATTGAAGTGGGTCGATTATTCAAAATCGAATTGAACCTCGATTCAAATTGGGAGCATCTTGAAAATGACCCATTGTAGGAGAGGGACTGTAAACCTTGTTTGCCGACTGTGATGGTACAAGTCATGACTGATAAAATATTCTAACTACATCAAGGCATACCTTCGTCAAAGGCATTCCTTCACCGAAGGCATTCCTTTGTTGAAGGCATGCCTTGATGATGTAGTTGAAATATAACCCGATAAGGATTATAGTTCAGAAACAGGAACAATGAGAATCACCGGTACTAGGCACTGGACAGCACTAGCTACTAGCAGCAGGGGCATAATTGACACTTTTTGGAAACCTTCAATTCTCTTTCAACAGTGGTATTGACAAGTGAGACTGAATTAGTATGGGTGGTTGCTCATTTTTTGAGATGACATCGATGCCTGATACCAAGCTGTATGCCTTAGAAAAGATTTGAAAGAAAACTAATCGGGCAGTCGATTTCAAATCGAAACAAATTGCAACTTCAGATTTGAGATCGAATCTCAAAGCCTGACTGCCCGAGCAATGGGAATTGGGCAGTCAGGCTTTGAGATTCGATCCCAAATCTGAAGTTGCTATTTGTTTCAATTTGAAATCGACTGCCCGATTAGATATCAAATCGAAAAAGATAGCAACTTAAGATTTGAGATCGAATCTCAAAGCTTGACTACCCATTTCGCAATGCTCGAGCAGTCGATTTCAAATCGAAATGATTGCAGATCGAATCTCAAAGCTTTGCAGGGCCCTAGTATGTACATATATTGGCAGATCATTTTTATGTGTACCCATACTATGTATGGTACACATAATGCCGGCATCCGGGGTGGCCATCCGTCGTTCGTCTGTCTGTCTGTCTGTCTGTCCGGTGTCCGTATCCATTTCTTTGGCATTCGATAACTTGAAAAGTATTGCTTGGAATGTCAAGTTACTTTATATTTGTGTTCAGGTTACTGTAGTGCCGAGCTGTATAATTTTTGGTGTAAATCTGATAATTTAATCCTGAGATATTAACCCTTTATCCTCCAAATTGAAAATTCCTCCAATCCCTTTGGGATTCGATAACTTGAAAAATATTGCTTGGATTGTCAAGTTACTTTATATTTATCTTCAGGTTACTGATATACCGAGCTATATAGTTTTTGGTGTAAATCTGTTATTTTGATCCTGAGATATTAACCCTTTATCCTTCTAATTGAAAATTCCTCCGATCCCTTTGGCATTCGATAACTTGAAAAATATTGCTTGGATTGTCAAGTTACTTTATATTTGTGTTCAGGTTACTGATGTGCTGAGCTGTATAGTTTTTGGTGTAAATCTGATAATTTGATCCGGAGATATTATCCCTTTATCCTTCAGATTGAAAATTCCTCCAATCCCTTTCACATTCTATAACTTGAAAAATATTGTTTGGATTGTGAAGTTACTTTATATTTGTTTTCAGGTTACTGATGTGCCGAGCTGTATAGTTTTTGGTGTAAATCTGTTATTTTGATTCTGAGATATTAACCAGTGGCGGCGCTATGGGAAGGGGGCCCCCCCCCCCCCCTCCCCCAACGAAGGCTTTGTAAGGCTTTGCCCCCCCCCCCCCCCCCAAACCATCTCGCATGCATTTCCATCCACCCTCACACACAAACACATTCAGTCACTCTCTCACACACACACACACCCCCCTCTCTTTTTTTATTCCCAATAATTTCCCATACACACTTAGCCCAAAGCCTCAGGCTAGCTGATGAACACATCCAGGCAGTAGAGATTTAAAGACTCGGATGCAGATACTTATAAGTTATAATTAAGTTATGAGCCAACAAAGGCATGTCTATCCATATCCCTTGTCTAAAAAAATTCATGGATTTCGCATTATGACAGACGGGCATTATCTCCCTTGCACTGTTCAATTATTTGAAGTCTCTCTGTCTGTCTGTCTGTCTCTCTCTCTCTCTCTCTCTCTTTCTCTCTCGCACAGACCCACCAGACGCGGATCCAGGATTTTTTGAAAGGAGGACCGCTAATTACCATTACATTTAGTCGAAACTTGGACCCAAAGTCCGTAATATAATTTTTTTGGACGTACCAAACCAAAAAAGTATATTACGGACTTTGGGTCCAAGTTTGGACTACCTCATAACAAAGTAATGATATGATCCTTTACGTATTTGCCACCCTTCATGGGAGTCTGCCCCCCTAGTTGCCCCCCCCCCCCCCCCCCCCCCCCCCCACAAAAAAATTTCTGGCGCCGCCACTGATATAAACCCTTTATCCTTCAAATTGAAAATTCCTTCAATCCCTTTGGCATTCGATAACTTGAAAAATATTGCTTGGGTTGTCAAGTTACTTTATATTTGTGTTCAGGTTACTGATGTGCTGAGCTGTATAGTTTTTGGTGTAAATCTGATAATTTGATCTTGAGATATTAACCCTTTATCCTTCAAATTGAAAATTCCTCCAATCCCTTTGGCATGAGATAACTCAAAAGATATCAATCCGTTTGTCATGTTACTTCATATATGTATTCAGGTTACTGATGTGCTGAGCTGTATAGTTTTTGGTGTAAATCTGATAATTTGATCCTGTGATATTAACCCTTTATCCTTCAAATTGAGAACTCCTCCAATCCATTTCTTCGGCATGCGATAACTCAATAAATATTAATCCGATTATCAGGTTACTTTATATATGTATTCAGATTACTGATGTGCTGTGCTGTATAGTTTTTTAGCTCACCGAAGGGAGCGTAACTTATCACTTGCCGTCCGCCATCGTCGTCCGTCGTCATGAACATTTTTCAAACGACTTCTCCTCTCAAACCACTGGTCCGATTTTTACGAAACTTCATGTGGATGTTCATTACTATATGGCAATTCAGGTTTGTTCAAATAAAATGGCCACGTCCCTTGGGGGGCTCTGTATGGGGCATAACTCTGATAGCACCGTATGAACTTTAGAAAAATTATTAAAAAATCTTCTTCTCCAGAACTAGTGGGCAGAATCTTTTGGTACTTGGTATGCAGCATCTTGGTATGGGTCTGATTCAAGTTTGTTCAAATCGAGTCCCTTAACCAATATTGGGGCTCACTATGGGGGCGTGAATTTTTACTTAGTGCAATTTAAGAAAAATTCTTTAAAAATCTTCTTCTCCAGAACCGATAGTCAGAATCTTTTGATATTTGGTATGCACCATTGTGGGGTGAATCTGATTCAAGTTTGTTCAAATCGGCCCCCTGGGTTCATATTTGGGCTCAGTATAGGAGCCCAATTTGAACTTAGTGCATTTCAGGCAAATTTCTTTAAAAATCTTCTTCTCAAGATCCAGCAGGCAGAATCTTTTGATATGGGGTATGCAGCTTGCTTAAGGGGTGAGATTCAAGTTTGTTCAAGCCAAGTCCCTGGTTTCATATTTGGGCTCACTGTGGTAGCCCAAATTATAACTTAGTTCAAAATGATGAATTTTCTTTAAAAATCTTCTTCTTCAGATCCAGTAGGTATATTTGGTATGCAACATTGTGGGGTGGATCTGATTCAAGTTTGTTCAAATCGACCCCTGGGTTCATATTTTGGCTCAGTATAGGAGCCCAATTTGAACTTAGTGCATTTCAGGCAGATTTCTTTAAAAATCTTCTTCTCCAGATCCAGCAGGCAGAATCTTTTGATATTGGGTATGCAGCATCCTTAGGGGGGTGAGATTCAAGTTTGTTCAAGCCATGTCACTAGGTTCATATTTGGACTCACTGTGGGAGCTTGAATTGTAACTTTGTTCGAAGTGAGGAATTTTCTTAAAAAATCTTCTTCTTCAGATCCAGCAGTCAGAATGTTTTGATATGTGGTGTGTAGCATCCTTAAGGGGGTGAGATTCAAGTTTGTTAAAGCAAAGTCCCTGGGTCCATATTTGGGCTCCCTGTGGGAGCCCGAATTATAACTTTGTCAATATGAGGAATTTTTCTTTAAAAATCTTCTTCTTCAGATTCAGCAGTCGGAATGTTTTGATTTTTGGCATGCAGCATCGTTAGGGGGTGAGATTCAAGTTTGTTCAAGCCAAGTCCCGGGGTTCATATTTGGGCTCACTGTGGGAGCCTGAATGATAACTTAGTTCAAAATGAGGAATTTTCTTTAAAAATCTTCTTCAGATCCAGCAGATAAATGCTTTTGATATTTGGTATGCAACATCCTTAGGGGGGTAAGATTCAAGTTTGTTCAAGCTATGGCCCTAGTTCCATAAAATTTGTCTCTCATGACTTCATTCCTTTGTAGTGTTGATGAACCATGTCTAACTGAATGTGACCCACCAAATACTTCTTTGAACCACTTTGGCCGGTGAGCGATTAAATCTCCTTGGGGCCTCTTGTTTTATTTGTTAACAGTGCTCTTCTCTCAGAAACTGAAAAGTGAATTTTTCAGTCTATTAAGTACAGGGCTTATAGTAAATGTTTTTTTGTAGGTTAAACAGATGAATCTCAAAGACACAAGAATTAAATTAATGAATGAAGTGTTGAATGGTATAAAGGTGAATACATTTATTTTTTCTTCAAACACAGATAGAAAAAGAATGTTTTATGCTATTTTCCCCTCCTTATACCCCACAAATCTAAATTGAGTAGGTATATAGAGTCATAGGACAAGGAGTCGATCTGTCGGTTGCTTGAAACGAACTGCATGTACTTTAATATTTCTTTAAATATTGATTTTAACCCTTTACCCCATGAATTGCTCGCATCCGCCCGCGTAATATGCAAATTCAGCAGCTGAAAAAATGTTATTTTTCGAAAAATTTCAACAAAACCATATCATGTGACCCCTCTTTGGATCGAGCTCGTTGATTTTTTTTGGAAAAATTTAAAAAATGATATTTAAAATAATAAATTTTGAAATTGTCTGCGTTGGGTAAAGGGTTAAACTTGATCAATATCAAATGCAGATGAGCGTGATAAATTTTGTGTATCTTGTGGAACATCACAAATGCATAATAGGAAATCTTTTGGAGCAAAGTCTCTTTACATCTCGCAAATTATTGCCTTGTAACATGATGTGCATAATTAACATCAAGTGCAGGGCTTTCCTTGAGTCGGGGCTGATCAGCCCAGGCCCCGAGATCAGCCCCGAGGAGCACTTGCTGGGGGCTTTTTTTCAAGCCCCCGACATTTTCCACAAAAAGCACTAACAATAATGGACAAAATGGAAAATCAGCCCCGAAAAGGCCCCGACTTCAATATGTGGGGCACTTTTTTTAGGCCCCGACCATTTTACTCAAGGCGAGCCCTGCAAGTGCTGATGGGCGTGACACAGTGTTGCTGTTACTCAGTTTCTGCTTCATAGAGTTATTGCCCTAAGACCTAGTTAAAATTGTGGGGATAATAATCACCTTCACTGATGGTCCTAGAAAGTAACCCTTAGGCCTAAAAAAGTTAAAAATCTGTTTCATGCCCTCCCGCTTGGTCCTTTTGGCTGCCGCATGCTCTCTTTTTATAACCAATGCAACTTAAAAAAATAAAAATAAAATGGTTTATGTCTGATATTTTACCCATGTTCATAAAATTGATAAATATGTCCCTTGATTGCAAGAAGGCTTTGCAATGCATTAGTATTACAAAGCATTCTTGCACTCAAGGGATGAAATACACCAGCCCCCATGCTATTTTGTAGCTTATGAGGCCTAAAACAAACTAAGAATATCAACTTTTGATGGCAGATAAATAGTTACAAAGAAACAGAAGATCTACTTTGTGTGGCCTTAAGGGCCTATTTCAAGCTTTGATTACTATTTACTGCAACAAAACAGGTGCCCTAGCTTGCAGTCTTTAGGTAAAACTGCTATTCTTCTACCATGCAGGTGCATTAGTGTCGAATGACACATGTAGTTGTTTGTATGAGTCTGTAACTCAGCAGATAGTGAGGAGTTTTAATGAAATCTTCCATGGATGTCCAGCCTGACATGCCCTTTCAAACACATATAGTTAATGCACTCCCAGCCCTCAGTTGGTAAGCAACAGTGGGGGTATGACAGGACCTCTGGAGCTCTCTTTGTTTGCATCAACCTGTGCGATGCATTCGAAAGTACTAATTGTGCCCTAATTAGGCTGAAAAATCTTGAAGCAATTTTTGCACCAAACTAGGGGTTCTCACCAAGTAATCAGGTTTTTGTAACCCATGAACTGTTTGAAAAGATACAACTCTGGCTCCTTGAAAGTATCATGAAAGTCCTATGAAAAATTCATGACTCCCAGTCAGTCTTCATTGCTATTGAGAAATTTTAATTCTTGTCTGTTATAAATTTTATTTTATGTAATTTCAGGTCTTGAAACTTTATGCTTGGGAGCCTTCATTTGAAAAGAAAATTCTTGATATTCGAAACAAAGAACTCATTCTTTTGAAAAAGGCTGCTTATCTCCAAGCTGCTTCTGGATTTACATGGATATGTGCAACTTACTTTGTATGTTTGAATAGTTTTATGATAGTTTTCAACTGCATCTCTATTGAATCCCTTCATCACCCTTCACTCGACATGAAAAGCAGATGACACTTGCAAACAAAATTCTTTAATAATTAAATATTTTCATTTTTTGCATCAAAAACACAGCTTATGATTCCTCAGTGGAATGAGCTGAATGAGCTCATTCCAATGAGGGATCAGAAGCCTTGATTTTGAAACAAAAAACTGAAAAAAAATAATGAAAATTGAATGATAATTTTTAGCTTAACTTGACAAAGTCAAGATAAGCTATTGACATCACGCGTGGAGAAGTCTGTGAGTCTGTTCACATTTTCCTTTAGCACAGGCTACACCCTGTAGTTCTTGTGCGATCGTCACAAAATTTCATATGCAGGTTTAAGGTCATGTCTAGATGAGAATGTCCCCTTTTAGCTGCGATTGGCTGCCTGAGCCCAAAAACCATTAGCATAGTCTACAGTTCGTATTTATGAAAGGATTTCATGGTAACTTGGTAGTATGCCTCTGTATAATATCTAGATGAGAACGTCTCTTTTGGTCATGATCTGTCAACCGTGATGGCTCCCCAAGCCTGAAACCCAAAAACTTTTAGCACCTACAGGACATATTTAATATGGATGGGATTTCTTTGTAACTTGGTAGGATGACTCTGTTGCGATCTGTCAACTGTTACGACTGCCTGAGCCTGAAACCCGAAAACCTTCAGCACAGTCTACAGGTCGTATTTATGAAGGGATTTCATTGTAACTTGATAAGTTGACTCCATATAATGTCTAGACGAGAGCATCCCCTTTTGGTCGTGATTGGTCATCTGTGACGGCTACAGGGGCTCGAAGTCCGAAAACCTTTAGCACTGTCAACAGATCATATTTGTGAAGGGATTTCATTGTATTTTGGTACGGTGACTCCAGATAATATCTAGATGAGAACGTCCCCTTTTGGTTGCGATCTTTCAGCCGTGATGGCTGCCCGAGCCAAAAAAACTGAAAACCGTTAGCACAGTCTACAGGTCGTATTTATGGAGGGTTTTCATTGTAACTTGGTAGGATGAATCCATATAATGTCTAGATGAGAACGTCCCCTTTGGTCGTGTTTGGTCTACTGTGATGGCTACAGGGATCCGAAGCCCAAAAACCTTTAGCACAGTCTACAGGTCGTAGTTATGAAAGGATTTCATTTGTAACTTGGTAGGATGACTCCAGATAATTCCTAGATGAGAACTTCTCCTTTTGGTCACGATCATTCAACCACGACTGCTGCCTGAGCCCAAAACCTGAAAAACTTTAGCACAGACTACAGGTTGTATTTATGTATTAGTTTCGTTGTAACTTGGTAGGATGACTCAGTATAATGTCTAGATGAGGATGTCTCCTTTTGGTTGCGACAGGTCAGCTGTGATGGCTACAGAAGCCTGAAGCCTGAAAACCTTTACCACAGTCTGCAGGCTGTATTTATGAAGGGATTTCATTGTAACTTGATAGGATGACTCATTTTGGAATAATTTCACTGTAACTTGGTAACTTTGGTTGACATACATTAACTGTGAGGGCCACATACATTAACTGTGAGGGCCACATTAACCCACCCCTCACTTCTCTAGTACAGTCTACACCTCATATTATATTTATAGAAAACTTAGCATACAGGGAACAGAAATTAACATATTCCCAATTATCACAATTCTTGTCTTATTACAAAATCCTTTCATAAACATTGAACATTATCCTTTTCATCAAACACAACAAACAGACAAGCGGAGCTACAGTGTCATTGACACTTTCATTTTTAGCTGCGACTAGCAGCTCTATAAGTGCAATGTCGGTCTGTCTGTCGGTCGGTCGGTCGGTCTGTCTGTGACCAACGAGTTTCAAAACTCAATATATTTGGCATGTAAGTGTATCTTATTGATGTCTAGCCACTATTCAAGGCATGTGTTGTTCCAAATATTTTTCTTGGAGTTATGGCCCTTGATGAACTTAGAATGTCGGTCGGTCTGTCTGTGACCAACGAGTTTCAAAACTCAATAACTTTTGAAATACGTGATGGAATGACTTTATATTTGGCATGTAAGTGTATCTTATTGATGTCTAGCCACTGTTCAATGCATGTGTTGTTCCAAATATTTTTCTTGGAGTTATGGCCCTTGATGAACTTAGAATTTTGTGAAATTGCATCACCCATCGCAGCTACGGCGTCGATGTGCGATTTTTAATAGTGCTTGTCGTTTGGGCTGTTATGTTGAGTAAAGGGCTAACCCTTTACCTAATGTACTGGCAAAAAGGTGCCAGAGCAATTTAGAAAGATTGCCATTGAAATCTCACCATTGTTTCAAATTTCGTCTAAAAAACAAGTGTTTGACCCTGTCACTGGAATGAGTTTGTTCCCATGACGGACCATACTTTTGTTTTTGAAGTAAAATATGAAATTTTTAGATATTCAAAAAAACATATTGCAAGTATCATGTGCTGATCCTAAACAGTTCTTCAGACAAAGGACTTGCAGTGTTTGGTGCTGGAAGTCCCTATTGGGACTCTGGAAAAAAGAACTTTGGTCTTTTCTGGACCCTTGAAAGTAGAGCAGTGTTTGTTTACTGTGTTAGACAAGTTTTACTTTACTGGTATTATACAACCTAGAAAGTATCTAGGACGCAAGTTCTCAAAAGTGGGCAACATAACAATTGGCTAAACTTAACTTCATTTATATTGTGGTTTCAAAATACCCTTTGTTCTGGCAGTCATGATATTTATTCATTTATTGGAGTTTAGAACTTTTGACAGCCAGATCTCCTCAGGTTGGACTGTTTTAGACCTGGTGGAAGCTGGGGTAGGCAGTCATGATAAGCACCAATGAACAAATGGTATTAAGGCCTAAAAAAAAATAAAAAATCTGTTTCTCAGGCCCTCCCGCATGGTCCTTTTGGCTGCCACATGCTCTCTTTTTATAACCAATTTAAACTTAAAAAAAATTAAAATTAAATGGATTTTGTCTGATATTTTACCCAAGTTAAAAAAATGGATGAATTTGTCCCTTGAGTGCAAGAAAGCATTGCAAAGCCTTCTTGCACTCAAGGGATGAAATACACTACCACCCGTGCTATTCTGTAGATTATGAGGCCTAAAACTTGAACCAAGAACATGAACTTTTGATGGCAAAGAAGAAATTACTGAAATAAAAAATAAAATAAAAAACCGCTCGCCCGCATGTAATTTTACAAATAATGGCCTGAGAAACAGAAGGTCTACTTTGTGTGGCCTAAAAGCTTCACATTCTTTTAATGCGCTACTTAATGAGAAGTAAATCATGTTCACTTGCATGGATTTGTGCTGTTAAAGTTTAATGGAGAGTTCTTGTGAGCACCCTCCAATTTATTAAACCAAAAAAATTCTCTTGCACAATGATTCTTAAACACAGCCTCTATATCTAGGAAGTGCCGTCAAGACAATATTACTATTCAAGTCTTTGGGAGGTGTACATAGTCCTATGTACTCGTGTTAGAATTTTATGTACCCTGAGCTATGGCACATGGTGGGGTGGAATAAAATTCTTAGTGTACATGGTGCTTTGTACCCTTTAAGGACCCCATATAATTTCTGTCATACTGCAATGCTTTTGTAATCACATTGAGACAAAAATATTTTAAATTGTACTGAGTGTTCTGATTTCTGATCCACTTCCTCTTCCTTTCCTTGCAATCAAATGAATATAAAATTCTTTGTCACTTTTGTGAATTTATTTATTTATTAATATAAGTATTATTTAATGGGGTTTATTGACACTTTAGACATCCAGGTTCACCTCGTGTGGACAAGTTTATGGGTGAAAGAAGCCGGTTTTCCTGGAGAGAACCATCGAGCAGCTGCAAGCAACTGTTAGACCTTCCAACATTCTAACTCCACACAGGCAGAGTTAGCATTGTTTGAAGACAAGTGCACCATTGGAGGTCAGCGTCACAGATCATGGTCATTGCCACATCGGGGGGCATAGTCACTTCCAAGTGACAATCTCTTGTTTGTTTCACAATATGGCTATTATGCATTCAACAGAATTCCACCATATGTTAATACACTATTATTCCCTCCCTTAGTGTTTGACAAATTGGGTATTATTCATTCAGGAGGATTGAACTATATCATTTTATTTCAGTATTCCTCCATATACCAAATTCATTCAGCACACATTTATCATTCTGCTCACAGTGAGGACATAAGTGTAAGGAAACTCCAGAAAATCATTGGCTGTATTTTCTATACATGAATACAAAAAAGATTTGTCAGTTTTATGAGACGGTTTGAATACAGTGCACAAAAAATACAACCCAAAATAAACATTTTTCTCTTTTTGCAGGTCTCATTAATTACTTTTGGAGTTTATGTGATGAGCAGTGATGAAAATATTCTTGATGCCGAGAAAGCATTTGTTTCTTTGTCACTATTCAACATCTTGAAATTTCCACTGTCAATGTTTCCAAATGTTCTGAGTCAACTTGTTCAGGTAGAATTTTGCTCATATTCAAATAATTTACTTGTCTTTCAGAAATACAACAGTGCTTTACTTGTTATTTTGGTTTTAAGTTTTCAAATCTGTATTTATACTGTATTTATCCATTGTATGAGTGCAACAAACAAATTCTATTTCATTGTGTTCCTGTAAGCAGGTAGTATATTTTAGAATCATGATGAAGCCAACCAATATATTTTCAATATAAAAGACCATTTTTATGTCTGACCAACTTCATTACTTCTGAATAGGTTTCATGAGGTTTTTTCACCAATAGTGGAATCAGTGTAAAGCCATAAAATGATTCTCAGGCATTTTTTGGGTTAACTTGACAAAGTTAGGATAAGCTATTGCCATCACGTGTGCGGAAGTCTGGGAGTCTGTTCACATTTTCTTTGGCACTGGCTGCACCCTGCAGTTCTTGTCTGATATCCCAGAATTTCATATGCAGGTTCGAGGTCATGTCTAGATGAGAACATCCCCTTTTGCTCGCGATTGGTCAACTATGAAGGCTGCAAGAACCTGAAACCTTTAGTGCAGTCTACAGGGCATTTTATTTATGAAGGGATTTCATTGTAACTTGGTAGGCTGACTTAATATGATGTCTCGATGAGAACATCCCCTTTTTGTCGTGATCAGTCAACTGCAACCGCTTTGAGAGCCTGAAAACCTTCAGCACAGTCTTCATGTTGTATTTATGAAGGGATCTCATTGTAACTTGGTAGGGTGACTCTGTATAATGTCCAGATGAGAAAGTCCCTGTTTGGTTGCGTTCAGTCAACCGTAATGGCTGTGAGAGCCCAAAAACCTTAAGCACAGTTTACAGGTAGTATTTATGAAGGGATTTCATTGTAACCTGGTAATTTTACTCCATATAATGTCTAGATGGGAATGTCATTTTTTGGTCAGTCGGTGTACCATGATGGCTACCTGGGTCTGAAGCCCGAAAACCTTTAGCACAATCTACAGGTCATATTTATGAAGGGATTTTATTGTAATATAGTAGAATGATTCTGTATAATGTTTAGATGAGAACGTCCTTTTTGGCCGAGATTGGTCAACCGTGACAACTGCACAGCCATGTGACCTAGATTTGTTTAGCACTGTCTACAGTTCATATTTATGAAGCAATTTCATTGTAACTTGGAAGGATAACTTGGTATGATGTCTAGATGAGACTCGTATTTTAGTCAGCCATTACCGCCACCTCGTCACTTGACCTAGATTCCTTTAGCACTTCTTACAGTTTGTTTTTATGAAGGGATTTCATTGAAACCTGGTAGGATAACTTGGTATGATGAGACTCCTATTTTGGTTATGATAGATCAACCATGACTGCCAAACCATTATGTGACTTGGATTCCTTTAGCAAAGTCTACGTGTTACATTTATGAAGGGATGTCATTGTAACTTGATAGGATGACTCGTTTTGGAATAATTTTACTGTAACTTGGTAACTTTGGTTGACATATGTTAACTGTTAGATCTTAATTCTTTAGAACAGTCTACACTCAAATTACTCTTATTGAAAACATAGCATACAAGGAACTGAAATTAAAATATTCTCAGTTATCACAATTTTTGTCTTCTTTCATAATTCTATCATAAACATTGAAAATTATCCTTTTCATCAAACACTACACACAGTCAAGTTAAGCTACAGTGTCACTGAAACTTTCATTATTTTATTTTCAAGTATTAAAAGGGTCATGTGTTCCTATGGACTGAGAGTTTCAAAGAAGATATACTTCCAATCTGAAAAATATTTACTTTAGGCCCTACAGAATAAATCTTATTTTTGTCAGGCCAATTTTTAGCTCAACTTGACAAAGTCAAGCTGAGCTATTGCCATCACTTCTCGTCCGTCGGCGTACGTACGTACGTACGTACGTACGTATGTACGTACGTGCGTACGTTAGTACGTTAGTACGTACGTCCACAATTTCCTTTGGCACACCTCACAGGTCAAATTTATGATCAGATTACTTTGAAACTTGGTATGCTTGTTTGGGGTGACCTCTAGATGGGAGCTATCGATTTTCTTCAATTTCCGTCAAAAAATGTTGCCGCGGCCAACGTTCTTAGAACTTAGTTTAGTCAAACCACAATATTTCTCTTTGGCACACCCTACAGGGCACATTTATGATTTGATTGCTTTGAAATGTGGTATGCTTATTTAGGGTGACCTCTAGATGGTAGCTATCGATTTCCTTCAATTTCCGGCAATAAATGTTGCCACGGCCAACGTTCGTAGAACTAAGTTTAGTCAGACCTCAATATTTCCCTTTGGCACACCCTACAGGGCCCATTTATGATCAGATTGCTTTGAAACCTGGTATGCTTGTTTGGGGATACCTCTAGATGGGAGCTATCGATTTTCTTCAATTTCCATCAAAAAATGTTGCCGCGGCCAACATTCTTAGAACTTAGTTTAGTCAGAAGACTCAATATTTCCCATTGGCACACCCTGCAGGGTACATTTATGATCGGATTGCTTTGAAACCTGGCATGCTTGTTTGGGGTGACCTCCAGATGGGAGCTATCGATTTTCTTCAATTTCTGTCAAAAAATGTTGCCGCGGCCAACGTTTTTAGAACTCAGTTTAGTCAGACCACAATATTTTCCTTTGGCACACCCTACAGGGCACATTTATGATTTGATTGCTTTGAAACCTGGTATGCTTGTTTGGGGAGACCTCTAGATGGGAGCTATCGATTTTCTTCAATTTCCGTCAAAAAATGTTGCCACGGCCAACGTTCTTAGAATTTAGTCGAGTCAGACCACAATATTTCCCTTTTGTACACCCTACAGGGCACATTTATGATCGGATTGCTTTGAAACCTGGCATGCTTGTTTGGGAAGGCCTCTAGATGGGAGCTATCGATTTTCTTCGGTTTCTGTCAAAAAATGTTGCCACTGGCAAAAAAAAATGACACTGGTACCAATGATCTTCAATTTTGCCATTTCATTTATAACTTACCAAGTTCAAGTTTGTCAAGTTGAGCTACAGTGTCATTGACACTTTCATTATAAAATTGCATGTGAGCAGGCATTTTTTATTTTTATAATTATTTCTTCGCCACTCCAAGTTCATGTTCTTGGTTTGTTTTATGTTTTCAGCCTTATAATCTGGAGAACAGTATGGGTGGTGATGTATTTTGTTCCTTGAATGCAAGAAGGCATTGCAATGCTAAAGCCATTCAGTTTTTATTTTTTTAAGTTTCCTTTGGTTATAAAAAGAGTATGCAGCAGCCAAAAGGACCATACAGGAGGTCCTGAGAAACAGAATTTTAACTTTTTTAGGCTTTAAAAAATGTTTTTAATGGTGGCAGTCATTTCATCCAGTCATCAGTGTTTTAATTGAAATTGCATTATGAGTTCACAATATTGAGTAACTGTTGTAGTTTGAATTGGAGTAACTAATGTATAGAACCAGGTTATCAATACTCCTGTTGTGTAAGTGAATTGAATTGAATTGAATTGGGGTTTTTTGCATATGAACAAAAAATTCATATTTTGCAAAATAACATAAAAAAGTAAACAACAAAAATGCAGATACATATAATTATAATTATACAGTGAAGAGAATGAGATGAAGGTTTTGAGTTCAGGAGATATTGTGAGGTAATGGGGGTGATTGAAGATTAATAAATAAAAAAAAATAGCGGTGTAACTGCATTTGTTAATTAAAAGTTGATGATATACTAATTACAACTTATATACAAATTATAACGGGTAGAGTGCTAAATTATGTTGCAAAGGCGATTTATAACATTTGAATTTTTTAACAGATTCTATTGCTACCAGAAAGGAAAGCTTTAGTTCAGGCTTCACCAAGATTTTCTTGATAAATAATTGATTTATATGTTATAGTTTATTGGAGAGTGCCTGTTAGCACTCTCCCACAAACTATAGCGAAAGAATTTCATAAAACTATTCTTTGTTCCACTGTTGAGCAAAGTGTAAAGCCAATAAACAGATTCAGTTGCTACCAACAAGGAAAGCCTTAGTTTAAGCTGTAGTAAGATATTTAGCTCACCTGACTGCAAGTCAGGGTGAGCTATTCTGATCACTTTTCGTCCGTCGTTTGGCGTCCGTCGTGAAGGTGGTGTTTGGGCTTTTTTCTCCCAAACCACTGGCCGCATATTAATGAAATTTCATGTGAGTAGGGGTTATATGAGTGCATTTTGATTTTTTGTCAAATTAGGTTTCGGCTCACATTGAGCAGAGGGATGGGGCAAAAATGCTCCAATTCTTAAAAAATCTTCTTCTCAAGAACCAGCAATAGCAGAGACTTGATATTTGGTATGCAGCTTCCTTTTGAGGTGTAGACTCAAGTTTGTTCAACAGAAGTTGGAGGGGCTATATTTGACGATGTTAAAGGAGGGGCAAAAATTTTGGCCCCGCCCCAAATTTCTATTTTCCAAACCGCGAGGCCGATTTGAACCAAATTTTACATGAGTGCTTATTGGGTCATAAGTACCTAATTTATGGAGAAATTTTTTTCCCCGTAGCCCTGTGGGAACCACAGGAGCTAAAAATATTAAACAATGAAAACGCCCATATCTCCAAAACTACACGGCCCTGAGAATTCTTATTTGTTGTGAAGCTTCCTTAGGACCAACAGAATGGAATGATAAAAAAAAATTGCCATCGGTTTTATCATGGTGTACTTTTTGGGGACTTTGAAAAAGTGCTGAGTCAGCATTTTTTAACACTGTGGGTAATGGGAAAAACATAAGACTACTTTTCTCCAAAACTACTGCTCCAAAAACTTTCAAATTTCACATATAACATCTTTGTAAGATTGTTTCACATGTTTATTGAAATCAATTGCCTGGGTGGATATTTGGGCTCTTTATGGGAGCCCAAATGTTTAAATTAGTGCAGTATGAGGAGTATTTTTGAAAAATCTTCTTCTTCAGATCTAGCAATAAGAATGTTTTGATATTTGGTATGCAGCATCCTTAGGGGGGTGAGATTCAAGTTTGTTGAAGCCAAATCCCTGGGTTCATATTTAGGCTGAAGATTTGGGGTCCTGTTGCAGACCTCGAAATTTTGGACCAAAATCCAAATTTTTTTTTGTTTTTTCTGCCTTTCGGTCAATTTTAAGACAAAAAAAAAAAAAAAAACAAATTTTTTTCCCCTGAAAATTTGGGGTCCGGGTGGGACTTAGAAAATTTTGGACCAAAATCCAAAATTTTTTTTTTGTGTTTTTTCTGCCTTTCGGTCAATTTTAAGACCAAAAAAAAAAAAAAAAAAAAAAAAATTTTTCCCCTGAAAATTTGGGGTCCGGGTGGGACTTAGAAAATTTGGGACCAAAATCGGAAAAATTTTTTTTTTGTTTTTTTCTGCTTTTCGGTCAATTTCAAGACAAAAAAAAAAAAAAAAAAAAAATTTTTTCCCCTGAAAATTTGGGGTCCGGGTGGGACTTAGAAAATTTTGGACCAAAATCCCAAATTTTTTTTTTGTGTTTTTTCTGCCTTTCGGTCAATTTTAAGACAAAAAAAAAAAAAAAAAAACAATTTTTTTTCCCCTAAAAATTTGGGGTCCGGGTGGGACTTACAAAAATTTTTTTTGTTTTTTTATGCGTTTCCATCAATTTTAAGACAAAAAAAAAAAAAAAAATTTTCCCCTGAAAATTTGCGGTCTGGGTGGCACTTGGAAAATTTTGGACCAAAATCGGAAAAAATTTTTTGGGTTTTTTTTTTCTGCGTTTCGGTCAATTTTAAGACAAAAAAAAAAAAAAAAAATTTGCCCCTGAAAATTAGGGGTCCGGGTGGCACTTGGAAAATTTTGGACCGAAATCGTAAAAAATTTTTGGGGGGGGGGGGGGGGTTTCTGCGTTTTGGTCAATTTTAAGACAAAAAGAAAAAAAAAAAAAAATTTTTCCCCTGAAAATTTGGGGTCCGGGTGGGACTTAGAAAATTTTGGACCAAAATCCCCAATTTTTTTTTTGTGTTTTTTCTGCCTTTCGGTCAATTTTAAGACAAAAAAAAAAAAAAAAAAAAAATTTTTTTTCCCCTGAAAATTTGGGGTCCGGGTGGGACTTACAAAAATTTTTGTGTTTTTTTTTGCGTTTCCATCAATTTTAAGACAAAAAAAAAAAATTTTTTTCCCCTCAAAATTTGGGGTCTGGGTGGGACAAAATTTTGTTTTTTCTGTGTTTCGGTCAATTTTAAGACAAAAAAAAAAAAAAAAAATTTGCCCCTGAAAATTTGGGGTCCGGGTGGCACTTGGAAAATTTTGGACCAAAATCGGAAAAATTTTTTTGGGGTTTTTTTTATCTGCGTTTCGGTCAATTTTAAGACAAAAAAAAAAAAAAAAAAATTTGCCCCTGAAAATTTGGGGTCCGGGTGGCACTTGGAAAATTTTGGACCAAAATCTGAAAAAATTTTTTGGGTTTTTTTTTCTGCGTTTCGGTCAATTTTAAGACAACAAAAAAAAAAAAAATTTTTTCCCCTGAAAATTTGGGGTCCGGGTGGGACTTAGAAAATTTTGGACCAAAATCCAAAATTTTTTTTTTGTGTTTTTTCTGCCTTTCGGTCAATTTTAAGACAAAAAAAAAAAAAAAAAAAAAATGTTTTCCCCTGAAAATTTGGGGTCCGGGTGGGAAAATTTTGGACCAAAATCCGGAAATTTAGTTTTATCGTTTTTTATGCATTTTAAGAAGAAGAAAAAAATTTAGGCTGAATGTATTTTGGGAAAAAAATCTGTTTTTTATGTGTTTATCTCAATTTTGAGACGTAAAAGTGCAGGAACTGAAAATAGAAGGAAAATCCTGTGTATTGTGTGGGCACAATCGCTTCATCTAATTGGTATATGCTTTTCTTGGGAGGGGACGTATGCAGCTTATTCAAGTCAAGTCCCTGGTTTGATATTTAGACTACCATGTCAGGTGAGTGCCCTCAGGCCCCCTGGGGCCTCTTGTCTTGATAAATAGTCTATTTGTTTGAGATAGTCTGGGGGAGAGTGCCTATTGGCACTCTCCCACAAATTATAACAAAACAATTCATGCAAAGTTCTTTGTTCTACTGCTAAGCAAACATCAAACTAATGCTTACAGTGCAAAGCCACTAAAGTGGCTTTTGTGGCTTCCAGCATTCAACCAGTTAGAGTACATAACTGCTATTTAACAGCAGTGATAGTTTTAACATCAAAGTGGACAGAGGTATACTGAGCTGTGATAAATTATTTGGGTTTAAAAGGAAGATGTAACTTGCAAACTTGATTACCGTTTTTACTCTATGTATTGGGACATTCTATGATTTGGGACACATTTTTTCCAGAAAACTATATTTTTTTTATGCTGCAAAGTTTGGGACATTCAGGAGATTTATTTCCAGTTGGCCCATCGCTAGTAGCAGACGACACTCATAAAAAAAAATTCTTGAGTAACTAAAAGTTTTCATTTTTTGCTTCGAAAACATAGCTTATGATCCCTCATTGGAACGAGCGGCAATGCGCTCATTCCAATGAGGGATCATAAGCTATTTTTTGAATGCAAAAAATGAAAATATAAAAAAAAATTGGACGGCGATTTTCGTATATAGTGATGGAAAACGAATCACACACAACTTTATTCAGCATCAAATCAAGACCAGGCTGTGTTCTTTCCCCATTTTCTAACAATTGGGACACCTGTGAAAATAATTATTTTTAGCTGTCCCAATACATAGAGTAAATACGGTAATTGAAAATTAAGGATGGTACTACCTTTTCGGTTGATGAAGATGATGATGCTTGAGTTGATGTGATAAATGATGAAGCATGATAAGCATGTGTGAATTTGTTTTGCCGATAAGTTGGTAGGTCTCCTGAAATGTAATAATAAATATATTTAGAATTTTTAAAAATAAATTAGGTAAGGCCTAAAAAAATAAAAAAATCTGTTTCTCAGGCCCTCCCACATGGTCCTTTTGGCTGCCGCATGCTCTCTTTTTATAACCAATTTAAACTTAAAAAAAAAAATTAAATGGTTTATGTCTGATATTTTACTCAAGTTAAAAAATTGATGAATTTGTCCCTTGAGTGCAAGAAGGCTTTGCAATGCTTTAGCATTGCAAAGTCTTCTTGCACTCAAGGGATGAAATACACCACCACCCATGCTATTCTGTCGATTATGAGGCCTAAAACGTGAACCAAGAACATGAACTTTTGATGGCTAAAAATAATTACTGAAATAAAAAAAATAAAAAACTGCTCCCCTGCATTCAATTTCACAAATAATGGCCTGAAAAACAGAAGATCTACTTTGTGTAGCCTAAATTAAAGTGTTTGTGGGTGGGGTTTGTTGGATGGGGCAACCATTCATGCAAACAATTGGCTAAAAAATTTAACATCACATGTGTTTTCTGTGTAACAATACTTTGAGAAAATGAAATTATAGTTGTGATAAAAGTAATCGAATATTAACTCCATGTACACTGATCTTAGTTATCTTCTGTTTTCATTTCTTAATGCAACCTACCGAGTATTTTTTATTTAAAATATTTTTCAGAAATCTAGTCAAGGCTACTGTTAAGCAGCCATGACTCGATTTGATAAAAAATACATGAAAAGTTAACCCGAGAAATCATTAGTCAAGAAGTGGGTTTAATTTACAAGTGAAAATTTTGTTATTAGTGCCAAAGTATACATATTTTACTGAGAAGAGATTCCCTGTCCTCTGCAGAAATAGAATATCCAGCAGCAGCAGCGTTTTAATGACATGGTTTGAGGCCAAAATTTTGTGCTTATTCTGAAAATCCATATATTCATTGCCAAAGCCTCTGCACTTTAGGTGGATAATGCAGTTTTTGGGGCTTTTTTCGATAAAATTTTGAGAAAAAGTACCCCAAAAAATAAGCTAAAATTTTAGTAACCAATATTCCTGGAAATGTGTCTTTTACCAATTGCATCTGAATGTATATATGATAACTACATATGATTGCAGATTGGTCTGTATCACCTCAGTCAAGCTACTGTTCTGGGGTCTGTTGATAATAATTGCAATAAATTGATACTCTTAGCCACCTCATTTCATTTTCAGACCTCCATCAAACATTGGCAGCCCAACAGTTATTAACAGTCCCTATGAAAGCTGTAGGCTACTAATGACTACAAGGCTGCTGATCACTCGTGACTGTTCCTTGTAGAATTGAAGTGCCCTTGAAAAACATTTTATTGTTATATTGTGATTTTAGTTACTGATTATCTTTATGAAGTTAATATTAGTAATATAGAAATGACAACAAAATTGAAATATATGTCAATTCAGTACAGTGGAGCCCACTTAATTGGATATCTCTTAACTGAATAACCCTGTTAATTGAATATAATTTCCCAACACAAACCCATTTACCAGTACAAATTTGACCTGTTAATTGAATATAGGCTATAGAGTAAACTCCTGCTAATTGAATAAAAACTCTTGTAACCTGTCAAGAAATTACTCAGACTCTCCCCAGTTTTCCTTTGTTTATAGACCTATTTGTCCTCAGAACAGCCAATAAAGGCCTTTAATTTATTATACCTTGTTTGACAGAGCTCATGGAGCTCTGTCAAAAAAGATAGAATAAATGCTAAGTTTATATCTGGAATACAGGAAAGTGATACATCCCCTGTTGATTGAATACTCCTATTAATTAAATAATTATCATTGGCAAAGGTCTATTCAATTAATGGTTGCACTGTTATCATATTAATTTTTCAGGCTTCTGTTTCTCTGAAGAGACTGAAGAAATTTTTTAGTAATGATGAACTAGACCCTGACTGTGTAAAGTACATTGAAACATCAAGTGAGTTCCTTGTTTACTAAACTTTCATGTCGAGACTTATTTCAGCATCATTGCTAGTCAAAGATTTGTTTGCTGCCTGGAATATTTCCATCCATCCATTCATCCATCCATAATATTCATTCAGTTCCCAGTAAAAATTTACTTTTGCACATTCTTCCCAGAGTAATACTCCTTTGACTTAACATTTTGCTGCATATCAAGTTCACACAATCTAATTTATCGAAGTTATCCCCAATTTACTTAAAAATTTTTTCTAGTAACCTGGCACTCGACCAAGAAGTTGTCCAAGGGTTTACGAACATTTTCTGATTACCAAACAATTCCAATTATTTTTGGTTTGTGACCACATAGGACAATCAAGTGAAAAGAGTTTGTATACAAGCCTTGCTGGACTATTTTGCTGAAGTTACCCTAAATTGTAAGTAATCCCTGCTGATAAAAACCTAAGACTTTTTTAATCGCATCCTTCTCAGAAAGCTGTCTCCTCAGAGAGATACTACTGCAGTGCACTTGTTCCATCTATCCCTCACAATTACATTGACATCCTGGCCTGGTCAGGACTGTTTGAACTGGGGTGATCATTTGTGAGACAAAAGCAATTTTCCCATTTACAATGTTTTAACCTTTACCCAATGCACACAATGTAAAAATGTGATTATTTTAATTTTAAAATATTTGAAACAAATATAAATATTTAATATTTTTAACAAATGATAAAAGCTTGATAATTTTGTTCCAGAGAGGGGTCAATTGATATGGTTTTGTTGAAATCTTTGGAAAAATATTCTTTTCAACTACTCAGCTTGTAAATCATGTGGGTGGATGTGGCCAGTTTAGTACATAAAGGATTTAGAACTAAATATGGCAGCAGTGTTCCTACCATTGAAGTAAATCAGTCAAACTTGTGGAACTTAGAAATTGTTTACAAATTTTTTTAATGTCCTTAAATGTTGGAACCTTTCTTGAAAACCCTTGTAAAATGAGGTGAGCTCGCCATGGAACAAAAAATTGAATTCTAAAGTATTGTTATTTTATGGAGATCAGTCAAAGTTCGACTCTGGTATCTTGGTAATTTGATTGAGCTCTATGTTACTAAAAGGTCACTATGGTTATCTCCCTTTTACAGGATGTGCCGTGTTCCTGTTACCTGGTTACAGCAGGTAAAGTAATTGAGCATTTTCATTTGCCAGAAATTTGTTTTTGGAATCATTTGTTTAAGAGCTACAAGAAATTTAAATTGGCACATAAAACACGCTTATGCAAATCTCTTCTGTTGATGAATCAAATGTATATATCTGTACACTTAAATCCTACACATAATCTTCTCTTTGGGTCAAGTTGTGTTAACATTTCAATCTATGTTTTGATAAAAGCTGATGGGTGTTCATCTGTCCATCCATTCATCCATTCAATCATCCATCCATCCATCCATCCATCCATCCATCCTTCCATCCATCCCCCAAAATATTTTTAAAGTCTTCTCATGAACCAGTGGGTACAATGACTTGATATTTGTTAGGGAAGTTTCCTTTTGAGGTGTAGAATCAAGTTTGTTCAAAAGAAGTTCATGAAGCAATATTTGGCTTTGTAATGGGAGGGGTAAGATTTTTGGCCCTGCCCAAAATTTCTATTTTCTGAACCGATGGTCCGATTTGAACCAAATTCGGTATGTGGTATTATTAGGTCATATATACGAGGATACATTTATTAATATTCCAGTAGTGTAGCTTTCATTTTTTGGTGTTTGTCCACTCTTAGGCTCAATTGGGATGCCCTTGGGCTCGTGTGGTTCCCCTGGGGAACTTAGGCGTTTTAAAAAAAAAATTTCCGAAGAAATTTGTTTTGATTTATTTTGAAATTATTTTTTATTGTCTTCATCATGTATCCTTATATTGTATTATTATATGTTAGATTTTAGGAGTGCAGTGAACTTTGTTTGGATTGTAATTATTTATGATTAAGGCTGTCACGAATGATCGAAAAATCGATCAACCGTCGATTGAGGTCATAATCAACGATTTTTTCAATGACCGATTATTTGACTGGACATGTGCTGTCATACCTTTTTGTTAAACAAATGGGAAATATTGATTCACAAGCTATTGTTTCACATAAAGGACCTATTTCGACAACAAATGTGTGTGTGAACGGGGTTAAAAAATAAAACCAATATATAGCTTCAAGTCGCGGCCCCATGCGAGTTAAAGTTAGCCGAAACCCAGTCATCATCGTATGCGTGATCACTCAGTTCCCAATACTTCTCATTCCTTTGATGTGAGTCATGTGAGTGTCAAACACCAATAAATAAATGAGTAAATAAATAAAATAAATCCCTGGAAAGATTGAGCCTCCAAAGGGAAAGCATTTTCACACTGAACAGGAGCTGAATCATTATCATTCATGGGTCGAACTTTCTGGTTCCAGCATCGCTGGCTCACTGCCATTAGCGGTGATAATAATGTAACAAAAATAACATAACACTCGATAATGCCTTACTGTCAATGGCTACATTGTATTCCTTGCTAATAAGACATCGTCGAGTGTTGAGTTGTTTTTATCAATTTGATACTTGATAAGCTGTTTTAACATACGGAAAGTTAAGAGGGAAAAACTTTGAAATGCCATGTTATTTTTAAAGTATGGTGATTTATTTTGTTCTCCGACGTACCGCAACCGGAAGTTTCATTTCCATGTGTAAAGCTTTGTTGACTTGACATTCCCTAAGCCTAAATTCATAATCATTACGCATTGAGCGCAGATGGGGCATTAGTGAGTTTAGTATGCATTTTTCTATGATTTGAAGTTTGAATCAATCTGTGCGATGTAGATTCTGTTTTGTCAAATTTTTCAAGGTTTGGTGTTCGTTTGCTTCATTTACAATTAGGATATTTTAATTTTTAACGCCTCCCAAGTTATTTCATAGATGAAGTTCTAGGAAACAAGACAGAAATATTAACCATAAATAATAGAATAACCGTCGATTTTTATGACAAAATAATCGATTATGAAAATTCATAATCGTGACAGCCTTATTTATGATAATTACTGCTCTCAGTTTAGGGCGAAGAAGTCTACTTTGGATTTACATGTTTTTTTTCTTGCCTGTAGTCTCTGCACTCCTACTGATTCAGGACCTACTCTTGTGGTCGGGGTCAACTCATTAGGACACTTACTTTGGAAGCGGGTGTCATGCTATGTATTCGCGGTGAAATTCCGATGCCGGAGCTGTGACCGTAAGATAATTCGAGTTTCCAGTTTCTTTTCTGGAGGAACAAGAATACGGTGATGGTATTGCCACACCTGTCTAGAATGTGCTGCCGTCAGCACGCTCTGAGGAGCAAACAGAACTGGCAGTAAAAGTGCTCTTGAATATAAAGGGAATAAGGCCTCTTATTCCAGCAGCTAGCTTGACTGGTCAGGCGGTTACCCAATAGTGGGAACTGTAATGTCCGTTGTGATCGTGGAGAGTGTAGTTTTGGGTAGAGCGAGCACATAAACAAAAGCTCACCCAGCGACGATGGAAAAAAAGGGGAAGAAGCCTGCAAGTTTCTCTTGGGGAAACTCGGCGAGGTCTGGGATCAGACTGCGAGTGGGAGAGCTTTCTCTAACCCAGTAACAGTCTGGCTTGACTATTGCTTTGAGAAACTTGCACCGAGTTGGAGCTAATATCCTCCCTAGCCACTGGGGATGCTCCTACACTGCAGCGGGACCGGCTGCAGTTATGTCTTCTTCCTCTGCTCCGGCGAAGCACATGTGTCCGCACACTAGCTGCCCGACTTCGGATGTTCATGCAGCCGAGCAAATACTCTCCAGTCTTTGCCCTCGAAGTCGGTCTTTCCAATAGCTAGTGATTCGAGGCTTGATTCATCGGGACGTTCGGGGAAGAGATCAGTGACCAGATCTCACTCCCGGGAGCAGCATGCAGCAGAGAATAGAAGCTGTGCTTCACAAGCCTCCATAACGGACTTGTCACAATTTGCACTGCTTATAACAGCTTCCCAGCAAGGGGCACCCATCCATAGGCTCCGGTAGTGAGCCATCGGATGGTGCTGAGTCGGTCTGGTCATCTGTGCATGTAGAAGAAGCCAGAAGTTTCTCTACGAGACACACTGTTAGATCTGGGATCAGATCGCCGATTGGAGAACCCTCTCCATCCCGGTAACAGTTGGGATCAGCTGTGTCTGTTGTGAGAAACTATAATGAGTCAGAACACGCATCGAAATGTTCCTTCCACACTGCAGCTGGGGCAGGTTATGGCTTCTTACATGGAAGCACACGATAGGGGATTAGCCTAGAAGTTTCTAAGCGGGATACTTGGCGAGATCCTGGGGGCAGATCGCGAGTACAGAGTGTTCTCCTTCCTGTTAACAGTCAGGGACGACTGTTTTGTGATGTGAGAAACTTTAATGAGTAGGAGCATCCGTCCAAAATGTGACGAGTTTGGATGCTTCTTCCGCACTTCAGCCGTGGTCGGCTGTTGTTACGGCTTCCTCTTATTCCATGGATATGCACGATAAGAGATAGATGCCTACAAGTTTTTAACAGAATGCCCGGCGAGGTCTGGAGCAGACCGTGAGCTGGAGAACCCTCTCCTTTCTGTCAGCAGTTGGGGTCGACTTTTTGATTCAAGAAACTTTATTGAGTTGGGATGCCCGTTCACGCTTGCAGTTCGGGATGCTCTTTCCACACTGCCGCCGGGTCCGGTTGCAGCTATGGCTTCTTCCCCTGCTTCATTGATGAAGCACACTGACTGCAGACTAGCTATCCAACTTCACATGTTCAGTTTGATAGCTAGTCATTTGAGTCATTTTTTTCAATGTGTCAATGATCTGGGGCAAGATCTCAAGTCCGTGAGCAACTTATGGTAACAAGCTCTACTAGCCTCGTTCACGGACTGGTTGCCACAGATTGCTCTGCGTATCGTAGCATCCCAGTAGTCATTGGTACTGCTGTCAACAAGCTCCGGTGGTGAGCTGTCAGATGGTGCTGCGTTGGTCCAGTCACTCGGATGGTGTTGAACATATTTTCAACTGGAACATTTGGATGGTGAGAGGGCTACGGAGGGTGAGTCTCCATCCCTCACAGAAGGGCACCTTAAGAGTATGAATTTTTATTCATAAGCTCTTTGAATCTTGTTCCATCTGAACAAAAGTCTTCATTTGCTAGGCAAAAACAGCTTAACATACCAGGCGATGGAAAGATGAAGAGGCCTTTTGTCCTGATTAACGATGTCTTCCTTGCCTTAGCAATAGTATAAGAAATGCTATGCTCTATTTCTTACGAATTGAGCTTCGATAGTGCATAGATCGGCCGAGACAGTTGTCTTGTTTGGAATAGAGCCGTTAGAAGGAATAAGTATGTCTTTTCCTTCTTGGTGTTGTATTCCTCAACGTCAAGGCATTTAATGCTATTGTGGTTGCCATAGTAGCCTCATGTAATGTTACAGCTGTCTTTTACATTAGCGGCGCTAATGTTGTAAGTCTCCATTTAGTGAGCTTTCAGAGGCTACAGGTGACACAGATATGCCTTCATACAGATGAAGACTCATAACTGTGTAGCTACCTTGAGACTACTGTCTCTTTTGGAATTATTGCTGTTAGAATAGCGGCTCTTCATTCCTTACCTTGCGTGATGATAGTCGTAAGTCTGGGTTCAGTGAGCTTTCAGGGTCCCAACTCACATCAAAATATCTGTCTTCATGGAGATGAAGACTTCTAAATTACAGCTAGCGTTGTAAGTCTCCTTAGAGATCTTCTAAGGCCAGCCATAGTTAACAGCCGTTTAATTGTCTTCACAAGTAGGAAGACCTTTAGCTGCTTCAGCGAGGCTGAGTTCACTGTCCTATCGTTCATGATACCGTTATGTTAGAGGAGGTTATTCTCTTCATACCAGTATTGTTTGGTGTTAGTTATATGAGGCGGTAAGCCCTATTGATGACAACATATTAACCCAGTATGATTGATGAGCGTTTCTTCAAATGCCTATACTAAACTCCTCAGGAATATATTTCCTGATCGAACGTAAGGAGTTCTCATCTAGATTTTTATGATAGGGTGTCAAAACATTGTTTTCGTCTCCTTCTTCATTTCTATTCAATCTATTGTTGTGGATTATATTTCCATTCGGGGGATTGGATATTATGTCTATATGGTGTATTATATGATCATCACGTCTCTCTCCGTCCTTAGTGGCATTATGAAGTCGGTCAGACGTGATGGCGCCCTGCGGTTTCTGTACTATTTGATAACTATTACAAAAGTGTTACGAGTCGCGTCCGGTTACTCTTATTATGACTGCTTTGACTATAAGCTTTTTAGCTGTATTACTCTTATTGAGAATAGGAACAGCAGTATAGCCTTAATTCTACTGTGCCGGCCTTATTTATCTACCGATTCAAGTAATGCAGGTGAAGGGGGGTTCGATATGTTCAGAGGCGATTACAGGGCAGGACATAGTTTTCTTCCCATAAGCCTCGTATGCATTTAAGCATATGCTTGTTTTTCATTGCTCCTTGATTGGTGGCTGGGTTGTGTTCTAACGGCGACCTCATAGGCACATCCACTCTTTAGTTGGTTTGTTTCGTGTGGTTGTTCGTTTATAAGTCATATACAAGCATATGATTCCTGAACAATAACTGTTTTTTTGATTCTGAATTTCTTTCATGAACACATTCAGATGATATTGCTAGCCTTCGTGTACCTGTGTGGCTGACATGTCGCTTATCTGGGTGACATTCTCCAAATGTGGCAATTAGTCCTCACTGAGAAGTTTCGCTTGGAGCATTCCGTTTCCTGGTTACATTTGTATCACTCAGTCATACCATGGATAAATGCTGTATTCAGACGAGTACATGCAGGGTTCTGTTGCTTCAACTTGCTTGTGTGCATAATGTATATTTATTAGGCAGATGCATTATTGAATAGATTCTATAAAATTCTTGCTCTGCTTTATAGAGCTTATGAGAATTTTGGGGATAGTTGGATCAGTTATGGAATTTCCAATAGGTCGTCTATGCATACGTTCTCAATTTTTTCTTCATTTTTTGGAGTAGTGTATTCTTTCTCCGAACAGTCATTGGTTGTAACGGACCTAGGGAACAATGAATTATTTGGGGGAAGTCCCTGACGGGTCTGTTAAAGCCCGCTCCATGTTCTGAATCCAGCTTTCTACCAGAGACGGTACACAGGAGAATTCCTATTCTCGTATATTCGCACGGTTCAATTTGGAGTTTCATTATTGGAATTAATTGTATACCTAAACAGGGTCGCCTGTTGGTTCCCTCAGAAGTGTATTTGCTCTAACAGATAACTTCCCATTGGGATTTAATTGGACAAGTTAAAGGTTGTAGATAGGTCGAAAACCGGTGAAGCTTGTACTTTTAATAACCGGGATCGCTACAATAGCCTTAGCTACTGAGGTGTCATTAAGCACCAATAATTAATAATAATTAATAACCTTCGTGTCTGTTGGGCGAATATATATAGATTATTTTGCACCGCTTTTCACTGATTCCAGAGCGCTTCCCTCTTTGTTTTGAAGAATATTCCTTCAAAATAAAGGCTGTGGGGGTTGAGGGAGGGGGGGGGGGGGATTTTTCTTCATCTCTTATGGGATCATAATAAGTGTGTAACTATGAGTGAAGCTGTTTTTGTCTGTAGATTATTACTGATCTTAGATACAGCTTGTTATCCCCGCATTTTAAAAAATGCGGGGATATTGTCATGATCTCCGTCCATACGTCTGTACGGCTGTACGTCCGTACGTCCGTACTTCCGTACGTCCGGTTTTGTAATTCGAAACGCTGTAACTTTCTACAGTTGTTCGATAGGGTCTGTGCAACCCAAAAATACAACTTTTAAATTTTTGTGCCACCAGGTGGCTTCTGTGGAGCCACTTAAAAAATGTGTTATTTTTTCACTTTTTTGCTGAATAGTCCCAACCTATGTAATTCGGAGTTCTAAAATTACACTAGGGTGTTGCTAAATGATCTGTAGATATGTAGGAAGGTTTCGGATTTTTCGGGTGCCACGTGGCTGTGCCACCGTAGCCACTTTTGTGTTTTCTTAGACCGTTTCCGGCAAAAGGCTCGTAGGATATGTAATTCGAAATGCTAAATCCATGCTCAGATGTTGCAGTAGGGTCTATAGATGCACACGAAGGTTTCGGATTTTTCGGGTGCCACGTGGCTGTGCCACCGTAGCCACTTTTGTGTTTTCTTAGACCGTTTCCGGCAAAAGGCTCGTAGGATATGTAATTCGAAATGCTAAATCCATGCTCAGATGTTGCAGTAGGGTCTATAGATGCACACAAAGGTTTCGGATTTTTCGGGTGACACGTGGCTGTGCCACCGTAGCCACTTTTGTGTTTTCTTGAACCGTTTCCGGCAAAAGGCTCCTAGGGTATGTAATTCGAAATGCTAAAACCATGCTCAAATGTTGCAGTGGGGTCTGTAGATGCGCTCGAAGGTTTTGGATTTTTCAGATGCCACGTGGCTGTGCTACCATTGCCACTTTCGTGTTTTCTTAGACCGTTTCCGGTGAAAGGCTCCTAGGGTATGTAATTCGAAACACTAAAACCATGCTCAAATGTTGCAGTAGGGTCTGTAGATGTGCACGAAGGTTTCAGATTTTTCAGGTGCCACGTGGCTGTGCCACCGTTGCCACTTTTGTGTTTTCTTAGACCGTTTGTTGCGAAAGGCTCCTAGGGTATGTAATTCGAAATGCTAAAACCATGCTCAAATGTTGCAGTAGGGTCTGTAGATGCGCTCGAAGGTTTTGGATTTTTCAGATGCCACGTGGCTGTGCCACCGTTGCCACTTTTGTGTTTTCTGAGACCGTTTCCGCTGAAAGGCTCCTAGGGTATGTAATTCGAAACGCTAAAACCATGCTCAAATGTTGCAGTGGGGTCTGTAGATGCGCACGAAGGTTTTGGATTTTTCAGCTGCCACGTGGCTGTGCCACCGTTGCCACTTTCGTGTTTTCTTAGACTGTTTCCGGTGAAAGGCTCCTAGGGTATGTAATTCGAAACACTAAAACCATGCTCAAATGTTGCAGAAGAGTCTGTAGATGTGCACGAAGGTTTCAGATTTTTCAGGTGCCACGTGGCTGTGCCACCGTTGCCACTTTTGTGTTTTCTTAGACCGTTTGTGGCGAAAGGCTCCTAGGGTATGTAGTTCGAAATGCTAAAACCATGCTCAAATGTTGCAGTAGGGTCTGTAGATGCGCATGAATGTTTCGGATTTTTCAGGTGCCACGTGGCTGTACCACCGTTGCCACTTTTATGTTTTCTTAGATCGTTTCCGGCGAAAGGCTCCTAGGGTATGTAATTCGAAATGCTAAAACCATGCTCAAATGTTGCAGTGGGGTCTGTAGAAGCACACGAAGGTTTCGGATTTTTTGGGTGCCACGTGGCTGTGCCACCGTTGCCACTTTTGTGTTTTCTGAGACCGTTTCCGCTGAAAGGCTCCTAGGGTATGTAATTCGAAACGCTAAAACCATGCTCAAATGTTGCAGTGGGGTCTGTAGATGCGCACGAAGGTTTTGGATTTTTCAGCTGCCACGTGGCTGTGCCACCGTTGCCACTTTCGTGTTTTCTTAGACCGTTTCTGGTGAAAGGCTCCTAGGGTATGTAATTCGAAACACTAAAACCATGCTCAAATGTTGCAGTAGGGTCTGTAGATGTGCACGAAGGTTTCAGATTTTTCAGGTGCCACGTGGCTGTGCCACCGTTGCCACTTTTGTGTTTTCTTAGACCGTTTGTGGCGAAAGGCTCCTAGGGTATGTAATTCGAAATGCTAAAACCATGCTCAAATGTTGCAGTAGGGTCTGTAGATGCGCACGAATGTTTCGGATTTTTCAGGTGCCACGTGGCTGTGCCACCGTTGCCACTTTTATGTTTTCTTGGATCGTTTCCGGCGAAAGGCTCCTAGGGTATGTAATTCGAAACGCTAAAACCATGCTCAAATGTTGCAGTGGGGTCTGTAGAAGCACATGAAGGTTTCAGATTTTTCAGGTGCCACGTGGCTGTGCCACCGTTGCCACTTTTGTGTTTTCTGAGACCGTTTATGCTGAAAGGCTCCTAGGGTATGTAATTCGAAACGCTAAAACCATGCTCAAATGTTGCAGTGGGGTCTGTAGATGCGCACGAAGGTTTTGGATTTTTCAGCTGCCACGTGGCTGTGCCACCATTGCCACTTTCGTGTTTTCTTAGACCGTTTCCAGGGAAAGGCTCCTAGGGTATGTAATTTGAAATGCTAAATCCATGCTCAAATGTTGCAGTAGGGTCTGTAGATGCGCTTGAAGGTTTCGGATTTTTCAGGTGCCACATGGCTGTGCCACTGTTGCCACTTTCATGTTTTCTTAGACCGTTTCTGACGAAAGGCTCCTAGAGTATGTAATTCGAAATGCTAAAAGCATGCTCAGATGTTGCAGTAGGGTCTGTGGATTGCAGGAAGGTTCGGATTTTTTGGGTGCCATGTGGCTGTACCAGTGTTGCCACTTTCGTGTTTTCTTAGACTGTTTCCAGTGAAAGGCTCCTGGTGTATGTAATTCGAAATGCTAAAACCATGCTCAAATGTTGCAGTGGGGTCTGTAGATGCGCACGAAGGTTTAAGATTTTTCAGCTGTGTCACCGTTGCCACTTTCGTGTTTTCTGAGACCCTTTCCGGTGAAATGCTCCTAGGGTATGTAATTCGAAACGCTAAAACCATGCTCAAATGTTTCAGTGGGGTCTGTAGATGCGCACGAAGGTTTCAGATTTTTCAGCTGCCTAGTGGCTGTGCTGTAGCCACTTTCACGTTTTCTTAGACCGTTTCCAGCGAAAGGCTCCTAGGGTATGTAATTCGAAATTCTAAAACCATGCTCAAATGTTGCAGTAGGGTCTGTAGATGCACACGAAGGTTTGGGATTTTTGGGGTGCCACGTGGCTGTGCCACCGTTGCCTCTTCCATGTTCTTTTAGACCATTTCCGGCGAAAGGCTCCTACAGTATGTATTTCGAAATGGTAAAACCATGCTCAAATGTTGCAGTAGGGTCTGTAGATGTGCACAAAGATTTCGGATTTTTCAGGTGCCACGTGGCTGTGCCACCATTGCCACTTTCGTGTTTTCTTAGACCGTTTCAGCGAAAGGCTCCTAGAGTATGTAATTCGAAACGCTAAAACCATGCTGAGATGTTGCAGTAGAGTCTGTAAATGCACAGGAAGGTTTTGGGTTGTTTGGGTGCTACGTGGCTGTGTCACCGTTGCCACTTTTGTGTTTTCTTAGACCGTTTCCGGTGAAAGGCTCCTAGGGTTTGTAATTGGAAATGCTAAACGCATGCTCAAATGTTGCAGTAAGGTCTGTAGATGCGTTCAAAGGTTTCAGATTTTTCAGATGCCACGTGGCGGTGCCACCGTTTTTCTTTCATGTTTTCTTAGATCATTTCCGGTGAAAAGCTCCCAGAGAATGTAATTTGAAATGCTAAAACTATGCTCAAATGTTGCAGTAGGGTCTGTAGATGTGCACGAAGGTTTAAGATTTTTGGGGTGCCACGTGGCTGTGCCACCGTTGCCACTTTCTTGTTTTCTTAGACCGTTTCTGGCGAAAGGCTCCCAGTGTACATGTATGTAATTCGTAACGCTAAAACCATGCTCAAATGTTGCAGTGGAGTCTGTAGTTGCTCACGAAGCTGTGTCACCTGTGCCACTCAATATGATTTTAGTGTGTCATATAATACATTTCATCTTTGTATCAAGCATTCATACAAAGTCAGGGATGCAAATGCGGGGATACACTATAGTGTGCTTTGCACACAAGTGACACCATCTAGTTTAGTATATATATGGCGTGTGTTGTGGGTGTTAGTCGCTCACTCTCGAACACGCCTTCCTGATTTAAGTGGCCTAGTCCGGACTAGCCTAAAAATTGGGGGCTCATTACACCCAGTAAGCATAATCATTCGTGCTAAGAATATGGAGTTACTTGGATATGGTTCCTTATTTTGAGGATATGTCTTCTCTATTATTGTAAAGAGAGACAAACATGAAATTCTTTTAAAAATTTCATCTTCTTTTCACCTTCGAATGCAGGCTAAGGGGCTGTAGTTGGTCTGCTAATGCTTTAAGTCCTAGGCCCTCCACCTTTTTAGGATTCAGCTAAGTCTGTGCCATTGGTTGTAGTATAAAAATATTATAAATTTAAAGTAATTTGTATATTTTTTATACTTACCAATGGGATGGCCACCCAATGAGTGGACACTCGTACCTCCCCTCTGAGTTATCACTTTAGTAGGCGCGTCTACAAAGAATGGTGTTGGTGCCAATTCAGTGTCTTCCTGAGTACTGCACATGCGCAAGTACTAAAAGTATGGAGGGCCAGATAGGACTTTTAATTTTTGTTGTTGTATGCAAATTTTAGGGATTGGAGGGTTCAGAATTTGTGTTTGGCCCTTAATAATATTGAGGTTACACCAGCTAAGCTAAATCTGGGCCATTGGTAAGTATAAAAAATATACAAATTTCTTTAAAATTATAATTTTTGTCACTCCTGAGGGTTTCAAGGATTGACAATGTATCCTATGGAGATGGATTGCTTAATGTAGACTCATTCTTGGAATCTGTTTATATAGTGTTCTGTTCAAGGGGAGCCCTTCAGATCCTGTGGGGCCTCTTGTTTTTAGCACACCTGACTGAAAGTCAGGGTGAGCTATTCTGATCACTTTTTGTCCACTGTCTGTCATCCGTCGGCTGTCGTGAAGGCGGTGTTTGGGTCTTTTTCTCCCAAACCACTAGCCACATTGTAATGAAATTTCACTTGAGTAGTGGTTATATAGGGGTATTTGAGTTTTTCTTCAAATTGGGTTTCTCCTCATTTTGAGGAGGGGGTGGGGCCAAAATGCATCAATTTAAAAAAAAAAAAATCTTTTCATGAACCAGCTGTAGCAGAGACGTGATATTAGGTATATAGCTTCCTTTTGAGGTGTAGACTCAAGTTTGTTCAAGAGAAGTTTGAGGGGCAATATTTAACGTTGTTATGGGAAGGACAATAATGTTTGCCCCACCCAAAATTTCTATTTTCCAAACTGAGAGGCTGATTTTGACCAAATTTGATATGAAGTATTAATGGGTAATACATACTTGATTTATGCCCAAATTTTTTTTCAAAATGCCCCTTGGGAACCACAGGAGCTAAAAATAGAAAAAACTTCAACTGCCTAAATCCCCAAAACTGCACAGCTCTGAGAATTCTTATTTGGTGTGAAGCTTCCTTGGGACCAACAGAATGGAATGGTCCAAAAAAGTGCTATCGGTTTTATCATGGGGTACATTTTAGAGACTTTGAAAAAAGTGCTGAGTCGGCATTTTTTAACACTGTGAGTGAAATGGGAAAAACATTAAAGAATCTTCTTCCCCCATACCACTGCTCCAAAGGCTTTCATATTTCACATATAACATCTTTGGAAGATTCGTTCACATATTTGTTGAAAGCAGATCCCAAGATCCATAATTGGGCTCTCTATGGGAGCCCAAATGTTCAGATTAGTGAAATATGAAGAGTATTCTTTAAAAATCTTCAGATCCAGCAGTCGGAATATTTTGATATTTGGTGTGTAGCATCCTTAGGGGGGTGAGATTCATGTAGGTTCAAGGCATGTCCCTAGGTTCATATTTGGGCTCACTGTTGGAGCTTGAATTGTAACTTTGTTCAAAATGAGGAATTTTCTTTAAAAATCTTCTTCAGATCCAGCTGTTGGAATGTTTTGATATTTGGTATGCAACATCCTTAGGAGGCGTGGGGGGGGGGGGGGGGGGGGAATACAAGATTGTTGAAGCCAAGTCCCTGGGTTCATATTTGGGCCCCAATTATGACTTACATGTAGTTCAATATGAGGAATATTCTTTAAAAAAAATCTTTTTTCAGATCCACCGGTCAGAATCTTTGGAATATGGTATAAGCTTTTCTTAGGAGGGGTAGATGCAACTTGTTGAAATCAATTCCCTGGGTTGATAGTTGGGCTACAATGTCAGGTGTGCGCCCTCAGGCCCCCTGGAGCCTCTTGTTATAACTTTTGCCTTCAAAACATAGCTTAAAATTTGTAGCCAATTGAGAAAGGTTTTGTTCTTGCAATGTCTTTCCAAAAAATGAGGATACCTGAGTAAAATCCAACCTTTTTCTCTCTTGTGTTTTTTCTTATTCAGTTAAATTTAAATAATATATTGTTTATAAAAATATGTTTCATCACAAATTAATGGAGAGTGCCTGAAATTTTAAATAATCCTCACCACCAAAAATAATATAGCCCTCAACAAGTTAAGAAACATTTTCCAAACATTTCTGATTTAATAATTTCCCAGTATGCTACAGTATAGGGTTTCATCAAAATGTTTTTATATCTATCCCTCAGATTATGCCATTGAAATTGATGATGGCCATTTTAGCTGGGAGGAAGATGCAGTTGTTCTGAAAAGGTAGGTACTTAGTTATAAGGATAGGTAAAGTAATTAATGCTCTCAAACCCGGTTAAGTAAATAACCATTTTGCCAGTGAAAAATATTTCATTAACAGTAGTTTTCGCTTAACAGAAATTTTCCTATATATTTTTATACTGTACCAATGACCCAGACATAGCTGGTGCTAACTCTTAAAATATAGGGCCAAACACAAATTTTGCCCCCCAATCCCCAAAATTTGCATCTAAAACTAAAGAAAACATGTCCTGAAAGGCCCTCCACACTTCGCCCCTACTGCGCATGCGCAGTGTCAAGGACGTTCCGAAATTGGTGCCATTTATCATTCTAAGTTTGGCCCTTCATCAGTTAACATCTGACTGATCTTTGTGCTTTTAAATCTCAGTTTAAATGATGCCAGACACATAAATATTAGTGAAATGGTGATTCTAAGGAGGATAGAAAAGGAGGAGAGGAAAAGAATGTGTGACAGAATATTATCAGGGCTGTAACTTAAAATTTTTTAATGAAATTATGTTAAGTTACCTATTTTCAAGGCAGCAGCCATTTTGTTGTCATTCTGATTATTTAGTTACACTGTTTTTTCAAGTGTTTTCCTCTCTCCCTGTCCTTTAAGTTCCCCCTTGCTATTCTCCCATGCTTTTGGCATAGTTTCTGTAATTATTATTACTAAAATTTCTTGGGAGTTTTAGCTGAATAACAGAATGAATTCTGTTCTTTCCCCATGTTTATGTCTTCACCTACGGGTGGTTAGGCGTTGTGTTCTGCATCTACCATCTGATGTTCTGCAGTTTCTTCCCTGGAAGTCTCTGTTTTGCATCAGATAGTGTATTTTTGGTAACTGATTTCGGGCCTGGGTGCCTGGAGTCTTATTTTAGTGTTTTTACACTCATTGTTTACATTTACAACAGCCCTCTGTGTGAGGGGGGGATTTCTAAATAATAATATCTTTATGTTATTTTAATCATAACTAGATACATTATTATTGTTCGTAAGTGTTGAATAAATTGTTTAAAATATTTTTAAAATTTTTGTCCACACTTAGGCTTGGGATCCATTGGGGCTCAACGTTACTTTTCAGAAACTTGGGCTGTTCTGAAAAAATATTTTTTCAAAATATTTTGATTTCAATTATTTTTTCTATATTAATGGATCATATTATTATTATGTATTTTGATTGCCAGGGGTTAGTGCGAGTACCAGGACTTGTTTTCTTTTCACATTGAAAGGATATTGATCAATTGTTTTAAGAGGAAGTCTTCCTCTGACCTTATTATCATTCTATATGTGGTCAGTGTACTCGCATTAACTCCTGTTCTGTATCGTATGATTTCGATGACAATATGGGAAGCGTATGTCACGGTATGTTGTTGGGGATTTGGACACTCCGGTCCTTTCCCCGCAGGGTCACTCTACTTTATCAATTTCTATTTCAGACGATCAAGATTAGGGTGATGTATCTGTGATGTCTTCCAACAGTGTGCCTCCGTCGTCACAATTAATGAAGGGCTAGCGGAAAAGTGCTCATGTAATACGCCAATTGCCTAAGAGGACCCCAGTAGGTTCGACGGCCTTTGACGTCCGCTAGCTCGCCCGGTGTAGCGTCCATTCACCGAATGGTTCGGCAGCCGGGTTCGTCCGTTGCGGTCTAGAAGGAATTTTGGGGTGATGCGAGCACTATAAAATTAACTTAATGCACACCCAGTGACGGCGGATCGGAGGGAGAACGGAGGAAGCCTTTTAGTCCGGTTCATAGCTCGTTCCGGTCCATCCAGACGGCAAGCGAGAGAGGCCCCTCTCTCGTTCAACAACATCTGGCCCCAGATGTTGTGGTACAAATGTGTCACTAGCGGAGCATACGTCCGTCGCTCGGGACGCTCCGTTGTATAGGCAGTCCGCTGAGACTGCTAAGGCTTCCTCTTCTCGTCAGCGCACACGACCGCACCTTGGCTGCGTGACCGCCGATATATTACCAGCTTCGCCGATCAAGGATTCTTCGGCGACCAGGTCACACCATCCGGCAGCCAGGGATTCGAGACCGATGGACTCGGACGTTCGCATAGGAAGTATGCGGGAGCCATCTGATGCGGAGCTGCCCTCGGCGAAGCAGCGATAGACTGCGCCTCCGCAGGTCTCGACGCCGGACATTCTTGTGCACATAGCACAGCTTATCGCAGCATCCCAGCAGCCGACAGAAACGGTGTCGGATCGAGAATTATCCGACAGCGCTGGGTCGGTAGCCGGGGACTCGAGGCCTGCAGACTCCGGACGTTCGCATAGGAAGTGTGCGGGAGTCAACGTACACGGAGCTTCCAGCGGCAATGCATCGTAAGTCCGCTACTGCACAGGCCTCGGGAACGGACGTGCTTTCCTTAATAGCACAGTTTATCGCAGCATCCCAGCATCAACTGAATCTGTCGCATATATTTTATCCGACGATGCTGGGTCGGGACGCTCCGCGGAAGCGGGTACGGACGTCCGAAAGTTTCATCCGGTCCGACGGGATACCGAAAGGGATTCGGAGGATTTCAAGCTTTCCCTTTCGGGAACAACATAGGCTGCGATGCCGGATAAGAAACTGATAGCGTCGGTGGACTTAGAAATTTTTGGTTCGGTTCAGGGACATCGTCCCTCAGTTCCGACATAGTCCAATAATGTCACACAAACTTTCGAATTATTGAACGACGCTATATATATTATTATTTTATGCTTGCTATCCAAGCATTTCTGGTTTCTTGTTCGAAGAGTTATGGAGATGTCTTTCAAAAGTGTGCCTCTGTCGTCATAGTTAATGAAGAGTTAGTGGCAATAAGTGCTCATGGAATATGTCTATCGCTTACGGAGTGACATTCGCTAGCTCACCCGGTGTAGCGTACATTCATCGAATGGTTCGGCTGCCGGGTTCGTCCGTTGCGGTCTAGGAAGGAGATTTGGGTGATGCGAGCACTTCAATTACTTTAGTACTCACCCAGTGACGGCAGATTGAGGACAGATCGGAGGAAGCCAACAACATAGGGGACCGCATGTTGTGGTTCAGATATTTTACATTCGGAGCATATGTCCGTTGCTCGGGACACTCCGTTATATTGACAGTCCGAGAGACTGTCTTTAATGCTTCCTCATCCTCACAGCAGGGCACACGACCGCACATTGGCTACGTGACCTCGAGTATCCGATCAGTTTCGGCATTCAGTGATTCCACGGCGAATAGGTCGCGCCATCCGGTAGCCAAGGGACACGAGGCCTATACACTCCGTTCGCTCGCATATTGGAAGTATGCACGGGGTAACGATCTCGGAGCTTCCAGCGGCAATGCATCGTAAGACCGCTTCTCCTCAGGCCTCAGTGACGGACGTGCTATCCGAGTTAGCACAGTTGTTTCGCAGCATCCCAGCAATTGACAGTTTCTCGGTCGAATCAGGAATTATCCGACGGCGCTGGGTGGGTGCGGTCCGCGGTTGCATCAGCTACGGACGACCGAACGCTTTATAGGGTCCGACAGGATGGCGAAAGGGATTCGAAAGATTTCGAGTTTTCCCTTTAGTAGTATCGGAAGATGCCTTTCATATCTTCTGGCATTTCTTCCAGTGATTATTTTTCGGACTTCATTGCTGCGATCTTGGATAAGAGACTTATAGCGTCATTGGACTCGGATTTTTCGATCGGTACAGGGACATTGTCCCTGAATTACCGACGCAGTCCAATATTGTCATTACAACATGTGTTTTATTTTTCGACGCTATATATTTATATATATATACAAGCCTGCTACTAAGCATGATAGTTTAGTTTCTTGTCCGCGTGGCTCATTTCTGCCATTTTATCATTTTTACAAATAGTTTATTTTGGCAGAGCAGGGCATACCGAGAGTTCATATGCGTCTAGACGGTGTGATTAAAGACTGCATATATTCTTTTTCGCCGTTTATGTCTTTTCCAATTTCAATGTTGGGAACGACATTATGTATAGTAGACTTAACTTAGACGCTTTATTATACGTAATCCGCCTTACTTAGGCGTTATCATTACGTCTTCAAGAAAAGATTTACGGGATATTATTCTCAATGTAATTTCTTTTGAGGGCAGTAGTTTGTTCACGTATAACTCCGCCCTTCAGTGGCTGATTGGAGTTGGTTAGACGTGACGCAGCCCTAGCTACATCCACACGCGTGGATAGTAAGGTTAAGAACTCTCTCAGAGTCGCTTCGTTCTCGGAGGAGCTTCTCTTCGACGGCAACTTTCCGGCAATCCATGAATTGCTCGATTTATACATTCTCTTGTCTATCTAGTGTTACAAGAGATTCAGACTGGGGCAAACATTCGGTGGTTGACTCAGAGAGTGCCGCCGCAGTTGCCGGACCCGAGTGTGGCTGTTATGACGGTTGCCAGTCAAACAGATTGGGATATATACTGATCCCTACGGATTCGAAGTGCCAGGGTCTTTGGGTTCCGCAGTCTTTTAGCTATCAGTTTAACTTCCGCGGAATAATGTTTTTTAGGCTTGCTTTATGTCATTGCATGAACATTATTCAGAAACGCATGCCCAAATTCCTGTCCTTTAATTCGGCAGTAGTGGCGTATCTCCGGAACCAGGGAGGCACTCTTTCGTTTCCGTTATTCAATTTAATGGAAAGAATCCGTCTGTTGGTTATAGTACACCAAGTTCTGTTTTGGTCCATCATATTCTGGGTCGTCTGATTATTTTATCGGACTCCCGTTCTCTTACGGGTCGCTTGTTGCTGTCAGAATGACTCTCAACAAACAAGTATTCAATCAGATTTGCTATCTATGGGAGCGCCCAATGATGTTTTATTTATGACACAGCTTGCTAATCAATTGCAGACGTATGTGTTGGCTTGTCCAGATCTCTGAGCTAATACTGTTAACGCTCTATTGATCTATAGGACGGAATGATAGGATACGCGTATCCTCCGGCGCTGTTGTTTTAGCAGGTATTGCTAAGATGAACAACCACAATACATTTCTGTTGATAGCATCTCTATCTTCACAGAGATCATGAGTAATTTACTCTCTTGTCTACTGTGGATCTTAACGTGAAATCTTCCTCTATGTGAGGATCTTTTTTCACTGGGTAAATCGTGTCATCTTTATCACAACCAGCAAGGTCGCAACCTTCATGTATTCCGTTGTGTGGTCCGTATTGCATTGTAAGCACTGTACTGGACGAGCTTTGGACGCGATTTCTTACTATAGGAGATCCTCTTCTTCGCTATTCTATGCGACTAAAGTGGAGGCTCTTCCGTCGTGGTGTAGGGATCATTATGTTCATATTGTTGATCCCTCCATACTACTCATTGCTATTTTTTAGTATACTTGTTTCACAAGATCTACTGCAGCCTGTTATTATTTAGGTTATAGGTTTATGTTACCTCATACCTATGCACTCTACGATAGTTTACAATTGAGTCTTTTGTCTCTTTATCTAAGTCAGTTAGTAACTTTTTGATAAATAGACTTAGAATCTTTAGATTAAATTCCTATACGGATTTTAACTTCGGTTCTTATTTAGCTAAGTAATCATTTGAGCCTCTGGAAACAGTAGTTTTCAAATTCTGACCTTTAGACAGTAATTCTGTTGGTTTCTCTTTTACTGTAGAGTCAGTGAGTTTCATGCACTATCGATGGATGATTTTCACTTTCATAGTTTCGGAATCAATACTTCCGTTACTATTTAGGTTGGATTGTTGCATAAGAGTTAGGCTCCTATTATCCGGAACCTATTATTTTAAGGTCCTTCCGTCTTCGTATGGGCATAGGCCTTTACTCTTTCCGGGTACAGTTTATGTATTTATAAACAGATATCTGTTTATTACAAGGGCGTAAGCTTCTTCTGTCTTTGATGTCTAGTAGAAGGACGTTACGCTCCATTTTATTGTTAATGGATTCTATTAACTAGCGTACTGCTTATGGTATATCATTGACTTAGCAGTTGTGCTTAAGATTTCGGCTCATGAAGTAAGAGTTCTTCTACTTCTTGGGCTTACTTTAATAGTGTCGCTATTATAGATTTTTGAAGGCCGCTCATTGCGCTCAGCCATCCACATTCATGAATTTTATCTTAGAAATATCGAGTCAATTTCTTGAGGCCTGTTTTGTTAGGTCTATTATCTACTGCTCAGAATGTCATTCTCTTAACAGTTGCTACTATAGCTAGGTAGGCTGTCTGTTTTGGCAGTGTCTCCGTTCGGCTGCCCTCTTCGCTCTGGGCTATTTGACCCAGGGCAAGAAAAAGTGGGGGGGGGGGGAGGGTGTTCCCTTGGGTCACCTGTTTTTACTATGAAAACAAGGGAATACCTCCTCCGGAGTTAGTAATTCTGAGCTGTTATTGGGATGGTTGTTTAGTGAGAAGTTTAAGTTTATAAAATTCATTCAAGTCTTAGTTTTTAAAGTATAGCTTTTGAATATTGCATATGTCAACGGACATGATTATGCAATTCTCAGACACTTTTAGGAGTATAAGAGTCTCTATTCTCTAGACTTACTTTATTATTGGCTTACTTTAAAAATTATTAGTATAAGGATTATATTGGATATTAATAGAGTACATGGATGTATGAAGCTCAATTTTTGGAAGGTGTTGTATCTTTCTAATTTATCATAAATAAGAAAGATACATGTAAGGCCTATTACTTCTTTTCCCTACAGGGGATGACTCTATTTTATTTTATTGAGCGTATTCCATTTTGCTCTATGTCCTTGGCCCTCCAGCCTTTTTACTATTCAGCTATGTCTGGGTCATTGGTACAGTATAAAAATGTTAAAAAATTTATAGTAATTTATATATTTTTTATACTTACCAATGACCCAGACGGGGATGGCCCTCCCAGGAGTTGGGAACTCTTGCCTCCCCGCTGAGTACATAGCGCTTACCAGGCACTGGTTATTAGAATGATAAATGGCGCCAATTTCGGAACGTCCTTGACACTGCGCATGCGCAGTAGGGGCGAAGTGTGGAGGGCCTTTCAGGACATGTTTTCTTTAGTTTTAGATGCAAATTTTGGGGATTGGGGGGCAAAATTTGTGTTTGGCCCTATATTTTAAGAGTTAGCACCAGCTATGTCTGGGTCATTGGTAAGTATAAAAAATATATAAATTACTATAAATTTTTTAACTTTTATACTGTACCAATGACCCAGACTTAGCTGGTGCTAACTCTTAAAAATTCAGGGCCAAACACAAATTTCCCCCCCCCCCTACCCCAATCCCCACAATTTACATCAAAATCCAAAAAATCTGTGTCCTGTATGGTCCTCCATACTTCTGTCCACTGCACATGTGCAGTGTCAAGTACCGAAATTGGCATAAAATCTTCATTCTTTGTTTGGCCCTTCAATCAGTAACATCTCCCTGATATCTGTGCTTATAATCTCAGTTAAAATGATGCCAGACACAAAATCATGAAGGAAGTGATGGATCCAAGGATGAAATAAGAGGATGAGAGGAAGAAACAATGGAAGGATGTGTTCAGGGCTGTAACTTATAATTTTTATGTAAAATTATTTCATGTTCCCTAATTTCGGGGCATGGGCCTGATGTTTTCATTCTTGCTATGAAATCTCTACTGTTTGTTCAGTGTTTCGTCTTTCCCTTTCCTTGATACCCCCCTAGCTAATCTCCCATGCTTTTGGCATAATTTTAAAAATTTTTTTACTGAAATTTCTTGGGAGTTTTTAGCACAGTTACAGAATGTTTATTCTGTTTTCCCCATGGTTACATCCTCACCCTAGGGGTGTTTGGACATTTTGGTCATGCATCTACCATCCAATGTACTGCAGTTTCTTCTGTGGAAGTTTCTGTTTTACATCGGATAGTGTTTTAAAATTGGTTACTGATTTCGGGTCATATTTTCAGTGCCTGGAGTCTTGTTTCCGGTTTTTATTCACTTTTGTTTACGTTGACAATGGTTACTTCTGACAGTGATTCCTGGTCTTCTCTTAGGTTTTGTTCATAGCCAAATACATTAATATTGTCCGTAAGTGCAACATTAATTTTTAGATATGTTTTAAAACTTTTGTCCACACTAAGATTTTTTGGGATCCATTTGGGCTCATCGTTCCCCTTGGGAACATGGGCTCATCTCAAAATGTTTTCGAAAATTTTTTTTTTTGAATTATTTTTGGAAATTTTTGTAATGCATTATGATATTATTATGTATCTTTGTATTTTCAGGGGTTAGTGCGAGTACTACGGCTGTTTAATATTTTTTCAAAATATGAAAGAATATTGTTCAAATTGTAAATCGAGGAAGTCTTCCTCTGATTCTCATGTTCATTGTATTTGCTGTAGTCAATGTACTCGCACTAATTCTTGCTGAGTGTATGCCCGTTGGGATGACAAACGTTGGAGACGTTTGTCACAGGATATTGTTAGTGGTGAGAGGTCCATGCCGGTCCTCTCGCCACAGGGTCACTCTAGTTTTTCAGTCTCTCTTTCAGATGAACAAGAACAGGGTGATGTTTCCATGATGTCTTCAGGAAGTGTGCTACCATTGTCGCAATCAAATGAAGAGCTAGTGGCAAAAGTGCTCAACAAAATACGACAAGTGCCTAGATCCTTAGTAGGATTGACGACCTTGTCGCCAGCTACCTCGCCTGGTGAAGCTAACACTCATAAAGTGGGTGATGTGATGCTGGGTTCATCCGTTGCGATCCAGGAGAGGAGAAGAGGCGTTGCGAGCACTATAAACTCGGATCACGCACACCCGGCAACGACAGATCGGAGGATGGAACGGAGGAAGCCAGACAGTCCGGTAGCTAGCTCGTTCAGGTCTACCCGGACCACGAGCCCAGATGTTGTATGTAACGTCCACTCTTCCTGCTCGGGACGCTCCGTCGCATAGACAGGCAGGCGTGGCTAGTCTACTGGCTTCCTCATCCACACGTCAGTACACACGACCACACCTTGGCTACCGGTGACTGCAGATATACAGCCTGCTTTGCCGACCAGGGATTCCACGTCAACCAGGTCATTCCGTCCGGTAGCCAAGGACACGAGGCCTTACCAGTCGGGACGTTCGCATAAAAGAATTATGTAAGAGTTACCGTCCCAGGAGCTTCCAGCGGCTAAACAACGTAAGACCGCGGCTCCACAGGCCTCCATGACAAGACTAGCTATCACAGATAGCACAACTCATCGCAGCATCCCAGCAACCTTCAGAAACTCTTTCAGATCAGGAACTGTCTGAGGAAGCTGGGTCGGTATGCTCCCCTGCAGTGTCAGAAAGAGATGACCGAGATTCATATTTGGTCCAATCGGATGGTGAAAAGGAATCAGAGTGCTGGAATTTTCCCTTTCAGAACAACATAAGATGGCCGTAGATTTCATCTGGCAACACCTTCCAGAAGTTGTTCCTCCAGTCCAGAGAGCTGCGGCGATTCCAGATAAGAGACTGATAGCGTCACTGGACACAGACTTTTTCAGCCAGGATAAGGTCGTCGTGCCTGAGTTTCCGGACCAGTCCAGAAATGTCTCACAGACATTTGAATTGCTGAATGACGCTATTTTTAGGCTAGCCTCTAAGACTGGCAGATCCAGTTTCTTATCGTCTCATGCTCTACTTCTGCCATTCATCAACAGTAGAAATAGATTTGAAACGACAGGACAGGGCATTCCGAGAGCTCCTCTGCATTTAGACGACGAGACAGAAGACTTGGAGTTGTCATTGCCGGCGTCTATTTCGATTCTCTCCAGTATGTTGGAGACGACAATCTTGTCTTACAGAGCCAGTTTAGATGCCTTATCTTACGCAGATCACCTTACCAGAGCGTTATCACAATGTCTCGATGGAAAAGAATTCCAGGATGTTCAAACTTCCTTGAGAGTTCTTTCGAGGGCTGTAGCATATTCCACATATAACTCTGCCCTTTCAGTGCCAAATTTGGAGTTAGTCAGACGTGATGTTGCCCTGGCTTCATCCACAAGAGTGGATTCTAAGGTGAAAAACTTTCGAGTCGCTCTGGTTTCAGGAGAGCTTCTCTTTGATGGTAAGCTTTCGCTAATCTATGATCAGATTACTAAGAAAGCTTCAGACTCTCTGCTCTTTAAGTCCGTTTCGAAAAAAACGACTCAGCAGAGAGGAGTAAGTCAGGGACTTCTGGGGCGAGTACGTCCAAGGGAAGTTTTTATAGAGGATCTAAGAAAGCCTCTATGTCTGACTCCAGACACCGTCAGAGTAGCGACTCAGGTTGGGATCGCAATGCTGGCTGAGACAACTGGTCAAATGCCTCTAGGTCGACTGGTCGAGGTGCGGGTCGGGGAGGACGTAGTGTCTCCTCCCGCAAGCCTCGCAGGTCCAGGAGGTGATGTCAGAACCTCTATTGCGCTCCATTGGGCAGAAGGCTGTTGAGATTGGTTGTCAATTACGGACGGCCGATGGGTTCAGGGGGTTATTTCAGAAGGTCTAAAACTGCCCTTCAAGGAAAAACCTCCATTAACACGAAGTCCACGTTGGACTTAGCTTCCGTCGAACCTTCAGAAGAGAGATTCGCTTCTATCAGAGGTGCAATCTCTTCTGGAGAAGAATGCAATAGAGGTCGTAGAAAACCAGGAATCTCCCGGTTTCTGGAGGCACCTGTTCCTGGTACCAAAACCAGACGGCTCGTTCCGTCCAGTTATAGATTTAAGCTGGATAAACAAGCTGATCGTGGCTCCAAAATTTTATATGGAGACCATTCGATTAGTAAGACCGAGCATTCGAGTGAACGATTATGCTACGAGCATAGATCTCAAGGATGCGTACTTTCACATCATGGTACATCCGGCGTTCAGAAAGTACCTTCGCTTCACTATCCTAGGAGTTGTTTATCAGTTCCGAACAATGTGCTTCGGTCTGAATCTAGCGCCCTGGGCCTTCAGTCGAATTATGAACACGAATGACTCATTTCCGAGCTCCTTCGTCTCCGGAACGTGGGCCTACTTGGACGACATTCTTCAGAGGTACGGCGACAGATTAACGCTTCAGAACGATCAGAGTCTGCTTCATTTGCTCTGAGGTCTCGATTTCATAGTAAATGAAAAGAAGTCGGATCTAGTTCCGTCCAAGTCGTTCATCCACTTGGGAATGAGCTTCGAGATGCACAACAATCTGGTTCGTCTGCCGTTACCCTGAGTGAAATTAGTCAGTCGTTACGCTCGCTTTTGTCTTCACTCAGATGTAGTAACAGTAAGAGAATTCTTGTGACTGATAGGTTTGTGCAGAGCAACCGCTGATCTTATTCCGATGGGGCGCCTACGCACTCGCCCACTCCAAATATTTTTTATTCAGAATTGGAGTGTGAAAATTCATTCACTCAAAATGAACATCGTCTTGTCGAACCAAGTAAAACAAGAGATTCAGACTTGGGTAGATATTCAGTGGTTAACTCAGTGAGTGCCACTGCAACTGCCGGATCCGATTTTTACGATTATGACAGATGCGAGTCAAACAGGTTGGGGCGCAACTTTGAGCCCAATAGATTCGAAGTGCCAGGGTCTTTGGGGTCCGCATTACCTAAACAAGCACATAAACATCAAAGAGATGATGTCAGTTTGGCTTGCACTACGTCATTGGATGAACATTATTCAGAATTTGCATGTTCAGATTCTGTCCCGACAGTTCGACAGTAGAGTATATTCAGAACCAGGGAGGCACTCATTCCATTCCGTTGTTCAACTTAACAGAAAGAATCCTTCTGTTTGTCCTAGAGCATCAGGTTCTTCTGTCGGTCCGTCATATTCCGGGTCGTCTGAACGTTCTAGCGGACTCCCTTTCTTGGAAAGGTCGTATGTTGCCGTCAGAATGGACTCTCAACAAACGAGTATTCAGTCAGATCTGCTACCAATGGGATCGTCCTATGATAGACGTGTTTGCGACGCATCTCAACTATCAGTTGCAGACGTATGTGTCGCCATGCCCAGATTCTTGAGCGTTTGCAGTAGACGCTCTCAGGATCTCTTGGGACGAAATGATAAGATACACGTATCCTCCAGCTCCGTTGATTCAACAAATATTGCTAAAAATCAAGCAATCTCACTGCAAGATTCTGTTGGTAGCATCTCTGTCACCTCAGAGACCATGGATAAATCTACTCAGGTGTCTGTTGTGGGACCTTCTTCGGAAGCTTCCTCCATGGGAGGACCTTCTTTCGCAAGGGAAATCGTGCACACTGCATCACAACCCGCAAGGTCTCAACCTTTACGTATTTCCATTGTATGGTCCTTCTTGTACGGCAAACATTTTACAGGACGAGCAGTGGATGCAATTTCTAACTGTAGGAGGACCTCCTCTTCGCTAAATTATGCTGCTAAGTGGAATGTTTTCTCTCGTTGGTGTAGGGATCATTCTATTGATATTTATGATCCCTCCATTCCCAGACATTGCTAATTTTGATCCCTCCATTCCAGACATTGCTAATTTTTTGGTCTACTTGTTTGACGAGATCAAACTGCAGCCAATAACTATTAAGGGTTATAGGTCTATGCTATCGGATACTTATGCTCAACATAATAGCTTACAAATTGGATCTAATGTCTCTTTTATCAAAGTTAGTTAAAAACTTTTTGATAAATAGACCCAGAACCCTTAGGTTAATTCCTAAGTGGAATTTAGCTTGGGTTCTTCTGAAGCTAAAAGAAGCGCCATTTGAACCCCTTGACACGGTAGACTTCAAATACTTATCTTATAAGACAGCTTTTCTCTTAGCCTTCTCTTCGGCAAGAAGAGTTAGTGAGCTTCATGCACTATCTGTTGATGATTCTCACTATCATAGTGTTGGTAATACTATTACTTTGACTACTAATGTTGGATTTTTGGCTAAGAATCAGGCTCCTAATAAGCACCCTGAACCTAGTGTTATTAAGGCTGTTCCGTCCTCAGACGGCCATAGGCCTTTGCTATGTCCAGTTAGAGCTATGCGTATTTACAAACATAGATCTGAGTTTATCAGAAAGGGACAAAAACGTTTCTTTCTGTCTCTGCTGCCTAATAGAAGGGACATCACGGTCCATTCTATTTCAAGGAGGATTCAATTGACTATTCGTACTGCTTATGAAAAATTATCTTCTTCTCAGCAGTCTGTGCTTAAGATTTTGGTGCATGAAGTGAGGGTGCTGTCTTCATCTTGGGCTTATGCTAATAGTATTGCTATTACCGATTTGATGAAGGCTGCTCACTGGTCTCAGCCTTCTACATTCACAAATTTTTACCTCAGAAATATTGAGTCTATTTCTGGCGACCTGCGTTGTTTAGGTCCGTTATCTGTTGCTCAGAATGTCGTCCACTAAACAGTTGCAACTATAGTTATGCATTCTTTCTGTTCCGGCAGTGAATCTGTCCTGCTGCCCTTTTCATTCTGGGGTGATTGACCCAGAGCAAGGGGAAGGGGGGTGGGGATGGTGTTCCCTTATATCACCTGCTTTACAGTGAAAAGCAAGGGAATACCTCCTCTGGAGTCAGTAATTCCGAGTCGGTGCTGTCATGGTTTTAAAGTGTAAAGATAATGTTTATCTCATTTATGTAATATTTTTAAAGTGTAGCTCAGTGTGAAGCATTTGTATATGTCATATGTCATACGAATGTTAATATACAATCATCGGACACTTTTAAATGAGTATAAAGAGTCTCATTCTCTGGACTATCTTTGTTTATTGGCTTTCCTTTAAAGAATTAGTATAATGGGTTATACTGGATGTTAATAGAGATCATTGATGTTATTGTGCTCAATTACGGATTGGTAATGGGTCTTTCTAATTTTATTTTAACAAGAAAGATACATGTAAATCCTGTTTCTCCTTTTCTCCTTGATGGGATAATTCTGTTTACATGTAATTGAGCCTATTGGATTTTCCTTTATGCCCTAAGCCCTCCAGCCTTTTTTCTATTCAGCTAAGTCTGGGTCATTGGTACAGTATAAAAATGTTTAAAAATTTATAGTAATTTATTTATTTTTTATACTTTCCAATGACCCAGACGGGGATGGCCCTCCCATGAGTTGAGAACTCATACCTCCCCACTGATTACATAACACTTACCAGGCACTGGTTGTAAGAATGAAGATTTGTCACCAATTTCGGTACTTCCTTGACACTGCGCATGCGCAGTGGACAAAAGTATGGAGGACCATATAGGACATAGAGTTTTTGGATTTTGATGCAAATTTTGGGGATTGGGGGGCAAAATTAGCGTTTGGATCTGAATTTATAAGAGTTAGCACCAGCTAAGTCTGGGTCATTGGTAAGTATAAAAAATAAATAAATTACTAATTACTATAAATTTTCTAACATTTTTATAATCAGGCTTAAAAAAGTTCCAAATCTGTTTTTCAGACCCTCCTGCATGGTCTTTTGGATGCTGCATGCTCTCTTCTTATAACCGATGCAAAATTGAAAAATTTTTAATTAATTGGTATATGTCTGATATTTTACACAAGTTATTAAAATTGGTAAATTTGTCCCTTGAGTGCAACAAGGCTTTGCAATGCTTTAGCACCGTCGACAGGTTGTATTTATGAAGGGATTTCATTGTAATGTGATGGAATTTTTCGTTATAAGGTTAAGATGAGAACCTCCCCTTTTAATTGCAATTGGTCAACCGTGACGGCAGTGCAGGCCCAAAACCCAAAAACTTTTAGCACAGTTTACAGGTTGTATTAATGAAGGGATTTCATTGTAACTTCGTTGGATGAATCTGTATAATGTCTAGATGAGAATGTTGATTGCTTTGGCAAGGTCTATAGCTTGCATTTATGAAGAGATTTCATTGCAAATTGGTAGGATGACTCAGTATAATGTCTAGATGAAAACGTCCTACTTCGGTTGTGATCCGTCAGCTGAGGTGGCTGCTCAAGCATGTGACCTAGATTTGTTTAGCACAGCCTTCAGTTCATATTTAAGAAACAATTTCATTGTAACTTGGAAGGATAAGTTGGTATGATGTCTAGATGAGACTGTCCTATTTTGGTCACGATCAGTCAGCCATTACCGCTGCCTGTTCATGTGGTATCTAGATGCCTTTTGCACAGTCTACAGGTTGTTATAACACCCACTTGAAAAGTGGGTAGTATATAGTGTTCACTATGTCCATCCGTACGTCTGTACGTCCATCCATCTGTTCGTCCATCCATCCATCCATCCATCCGTTATGCTTTAGGGGGGTACACATCTGCTATCCGCAACTCCTCCTAAACCAGTGAACGGATTCCATTGAAACTCTCAGATGTTCTTTTACATACATTGAAGATGTGTACCTCCTATTTTGTTTTCAGATATTTTCTTTTTTACAGTTTCCCATATTGAAAAATGAACTTTGTCAAATTCAATTGACATTCTGTTCAGATCTGCTATCCGCAACTCCTCTTGAACCATTGAACAAATTTCATTGAAACTTTAAGACATTCTTTTACATTGAAGATGTGCACCTTCTGTTTTGTTTTGAGATATTTTCATTTTTAGGGTTTCCCATATTTAAAAATGGGCTTTCTCAATTCAAGCTTTCGTGGAGGGGTTGTTGACATTTGCTATCTGTGATCTCTTTTAAACTAGTGAGTGGATTTCAATGAAACCTTCAAACATTATTTGACATACAGTGAAGATATATACCTTCTATTTTATTTTCAGATATTTTCATTTTTACAGTTTCACATATTGAAAAATGGGCTTTGTCAATTCAAGCTTCGGGGTGGAGGTGGGGGTGGGTGGGGTTGTCAGTGTTTGTGCTCTCTACATTAAACACACTTTTACTGTTGTAAAATGTTCCATGATGGGAGTGGGTGGTATCATTTAGTGAGCAGTGCTCACAGTTTTTCTAGTTATATCTTGGGACTACTGTATCTTTGGAAATTCAAGGCTGTTAAAATAGCGGCTCCTCTTTCCCTACCTTGCGCGACGATAGTTGTAACTCTCCGTTCAGTGAGCCTTCAGGGTTGCAGCTTACGCCGATATATCTGTCTTCACAGAGATGAAGACTTATAAGCTACGGCTAGCATTGTAAGTCTCCTTAGAGAGCTTCTAAGGCCACAGTTATCAGCCTTTTAGGAAGACCTTTAACTGCTTCAGCTAGATGGATGGATTTTTTCTTCGCATCAAATGGAAAACATATCCGTATTGGACGGATAACACATCTGCTCAAATAGTATATAAGAGACACAATCTGTCCAAACTTACATGTTCAAAACACCATTGATGAGATAAACACTATCGAAACCGGTCTGGTTAACATTGAATTGAATCTTTCCAACCAAGATACGTTTCCACCACCCATTTATTTTAACTGCATATTAACGTTGTATAATTCTTTCAGTTTCCTGGTTACACTTGTATCACTTTGTCATACCATGGACACATGCTGTAATCAGATGAGTACATGCGGGATTTCGTTGGTCGCATGCGTAACATGTGTATTTATTAGGCAGACGCATTATTGTACAGATTATATAAATTCTTGCTCTGCTTATAGAGCTCATGTGAAATTTAGGGCTATTTAGATCAGTTATGGAACTGCCAATAGGCCATCTATGCATACGTTCTCAATTCTTGACATCATTATTTGGAGTAGTATATTCTTTCTCCGTCCAGTCATTGGTTGTTACGGACCTAAGAAACAATGAATTATTTCAGGGATGGTCCGTGACGGGTCTGTTGATCATAGCTTGTTCCATGTTCTAAATCCAGGTTTCCTTGAGATACAGTACACATTCTCGTATATTCGCACGTTCTATTGGAGTGTTATTATTGGAATTATTGTAAATCCTGAACGGGGTCGCCTGTTGGTTGCCTTAGAAGTGTGTTTTCTCTTCAGATAGTTTCCATTCGGATTCAATTGGACAAGTGGCTTCCACCTATCTACGTGTGACGACTCCGGTATACATTAGAAGCATGCGCTGTTAATTACCGGGATCACCACAATAGCCTTAGCTTCTGAAGTGGCATTAAGCACCAATAATTAATTATAATTAATAACTGGGTGCCTGTTGGGCGAATATATATTGATTATTTAGTACCACTTTTCGCTGATTCCAGAGTGCTCCCCTCCTTGTTTTGAAGAATATTCCTTCAAAAAAAAAAAGGGAGGGGGGGGTGAATTTTCTTCATCTCCTCCAGCTTGATAAGTGTGTAACAATGAGTGAGCGAAGCTGTTTTGTCTGTAGATTATTACGGATCCTAAATACAGCTTGTTTATTATTTATATATGGCGAACGTTTATGGGGGTTAGTCTCTCACCGTCGAATATGCCATCCTATTTTAAGGGGCTTAGTCCGAACTAGCCTTAAAAATTGGGGGCTTGTTACACCCAATTAGCATAATCTTTCAGGCTATGATTACGGAATTACTTGGATATTTGGTCTGCTAATTCTTAAGTCCTAGGCCCTCCTTCTTTTTACGAATCAGCTAGTCTGGGCCATTGGTTATTAGTATTAAAGTTAATTGTATATTTTTAGCTCAACTTTGGGGTCCGATCCGAAATTCAAGTTGGCCGCTGGCAGCCATTTTGTACAAAATTAGGTGCAATCAGATTTTTGCGCTGAACTTCCATATTAAAACGCTGATTTGAATAGTTTTTTGCGTGAATGTTTAGTACCATGGGATACATCACATATAATACAGTTTTTTTTCTCGTGCGTTTATTATGCAAATTAGACTAACTTTGATGTGTTTAGTGTTACTTTCAGCACTGTAAGTGCAAATGCCAATACGGCTTGGGCTAGAGGCGGTATTTATGAACCGATCTTTACGAAACTTCTTCGGTACCTTTGGTATCACCGTTGAACGAGAATGAGTGTTTTTGAGTCCGGTCCGAAATTCAAGTTGGCCGATGGCAGCCATTTTGTACAAACTTATGTGCAATCAGATTTTTTGCACAGAACTTCCATATTAAAACGCTGATTTGAATAATTTTTTGTGTGAATGAATGTTTAGTACCATGGGATACATCACATATAAGGCCAAAAAAAAAAAAGGAATTGATTCTCAGGCACCGCCGCGTTGAAAAAAATGGCCCGCGTTGGGCCTTTTTATTTGGACCGTCATTGCAAGAAAATAGGAAACAGGGAAATTGAAAAGGGACTATTGGTTTTAAGGCCCAAAACCAACGAATAAACAGGTAAATATACACAGGCGTGTGTTAAGTGTGAGAGCTTCTGGCCTTGGCTTACATTGGGGGCGAAATTCAAGTCGCCCTTCTAAACTTCCTTGGGAGACATGGCAGTTTACTGTATTTTCTTATGTTTTATTTTTTAAAAACACACGCTTCCGCAAAAAACAGTAAACACGGTTGCTGTTAAAGTCCGTCACACGGCTATGAAAATAGCCTAAACTAGCCCAATTTTATATTTCTGAAAAGAATTGCAATGGCGTAGTCGTTCGAACAATTCGCCCCAACTGATAGCAACCAGCACAAAATGGCTATTTAAAAACAAAGTACCAGACAAAACAACGAATCACACAAGACACGCATCGAGTTAATTAGAATTTATTAAAAGTTAACCACCGTTTCAAAACAAAAAAAATGTATTGGAGACAGTTCGTCCATATCGAAATTGCTTGCGGTTACGCTCTGTTCCACTGAAAAATTGGCTGCATTGAAATTCGCCCCGCAATTTGCATTGAATGTTTTTCTTTGAAAACTTGTGAAGTTTGTTGGAAGGGGGTTAAATGTAATAAGGCTACAATAGAAATCACAGGTATTTGGATGGATAAGAATGGCAGACCTTCAAAGCACCAATCACACGTGTCAGTGAAAGATGGTTGGCAGAAATTGTCAGTTTTCTGAACAGTGTATTATTACCCAGCGCAGCCGGAAAGGGAGACAACTGAAATGTTTTGTCATTTACCAAAGAAATTAATTAACTCAAATTGTTAATAACGCTTAATTTACGAAGGATATCGAAAACTTTTTTAACTACGCTTTTCAACTCAGTTAGGGTATTCAGAAACCATGAATGACCCAGCTTCTTATATGAACTTGAAATTTATTTTAAACACTTTAAATATTTTTTTAAAAAGAATATACCTTCTGTTACAGAGAAGAACACTCTCACCATGGGTCATACTAAAAATCAAAATAACTCACAATGATACCAAAATAATACGAGGGTGGTCAATAATATCTAGTATTCATAAAATAGTTCTGCTTTGTAAAAGTTTAAAAGTGAAGTCAGAGTTCTGTTTCTAAATACAAAAAGTGGTGATATCAGAAAATAAAGAAAAACAGTTTTAGTTTTCAATAAAATTAGTTTTATTTGTATATCATTTTACAATATGCACTTTCCATGCTTTTCAGGTAAAAACAGACATCAGAAAGTGACTTTTGCCTCTCAATCCTTTCTCACCATCTGGAAGAAATAAAAATAAAAAATAAAAATAAAATCCTCCCTCCCTCATTGATTTGAAAAAAAAATTGCCTGAGAATCAATTGATTTTTTTTTTTTGGCCTAATACAGGTTTTTTTCTCGTGCAAAAATTATGCAAATTAGATGAACTTTGATTTTTCAGTGCTACTTACACACAGTAAGTACACATGTCAATACGGCTCGGGCTAGAGTCTGTATTTATTAACCAATCTTCACGAAATGTCTTGGGTACCTTTGTTATCACCCTGGGATGAGAACGAGTGTTTCTGAGTGCGGTCCAAAATTCAAGATGGCTGCCAGTGGCCTTTTTGTACCAAAATTAGGTCTAATCAGTTTTTTGTACACAACTTCTATACGGCTCAGGCTAGAGGCTGTATTTAGGAACCGGTCTTTACGAAACTTCTTGGGTACCTTTGTTATCACCATGGGATGAGAACGAGTGTTTTGGGGTCTGGTCCGAAATTCAAGATGGCCACCAGCAGCGATTTTGTACCAAAATTAGTGCAATCAGTCTTTTGTACAGAACTTCTGTATGAAAGTTCTGATTTGAATAAATTTTTGTTTGAATGTTTAGTAACATGAGATACATCAGATATAGTACAGGTTTTTTTCTCGTGCGGAAATTATGCAAATCAGATGAACTTTGATTTATTCAGTGCTTCTTATGCACTGTAAGTTCACATGTCAATACGGCTCGGGCTAGAGGCTGCATTTATCAACCGATCTTCACGAAACTTCTTGGGTACCTTTGTTATCACCTTGGGATGAGAACGAAGCTTTCTGGGTGCGGTCCAAAATTCAAGATGGCTGCCAATGGCCATTTTGTACCGAAATTAGGTCCAATCAGTTTTTTGTCACAACTTCTATACAGCTCGTATTTATGAACTGATCTTCACAAAACTTCTTGGGTACCTTTGTTTTCACCTTGGGACAGGATCAAGTGAGGTTTGGGGTGCCTTTGTTATCACTGTACTATGAGAACAAATATTTTGGGGTTCAATCAGGCCCACTCTGCAACTCAAAGATTTCTTTTCTAGTTTAGCATCTGACTGTCACCCACCTTTACAATACTTTACCTATACATTTGTTACAGGCTACGGTCAGTATTTATGTACAGACTGTTACAATACTTTATATGTACCTTTGTTATCAGGTCATTACCTAGATGTTTGTCATTGCTGTGTCACATACTATACATGTACATGTCTTAACAAGTTGAGCTACAGTGTCATTGACACTTTCACTTATACTTACCAATGGCCCAGGCAGGATGGTCCTAACATGAGTGGGCACTCATACCTCCCGCTGAGTTATTAGTATACTCATCTACAAAGAAAAATGTTGGCGCCAATTCCAGTCTCTTCTTGACCACTGCGCATACGCAGATGGTAAAAGTATGGAGGGCCAGATAGGACTTTTAATGTTTGGTATTGTATGCAAATTTTGGGGATTGGAGAGGGGAGGGGGGCAAAATTTGTGTTTGGCCCTTGATAATATCAAGTTTGCACCAGCTGGTCTGGGCCATTGGTAAGTATAAAAAATATACAAATTACTCTAAATTTATCATTTTCTTTTTCATCATACACAACACAAAGTCAAGTTATGCTAAAGTGTCATCGACACTTTTCTTTGAAAATGTTTTTTTTCACCTGCTTAATTCGCAAATTACCTAGGTGGTGCACCCGATTTGCATTTCACTATACTTAATGCATAGTTTTTATTAGCTCAACTTGACAAAGTCAAGCTGAGCTATTGCTATCACTTCTCGTTCGCCGGCGTGCACGTTTGTACGTACGTTAGTCCACAGTTTCCTTTGGCACTTCTCACAGGTCACATTTATGATCAGATTGCTTTGAAACTTGGTATGCTTGTTTGGGGTGACCTCTAGATGGGAGCTATCGATTTTCTTTTATTTCCATCAAAAAATGTTGCCGCAGCCAACGTTCTTAGAACTTAGTTTAGCCAGACCTCAATATTTCCCTTTGGCATACCCTACAGGGAACATTTATGACTGGATTGCTTTGAAACCTGGCATGCTTGTTTGGGGTGACCTCTAGATGGGAACTATCGATTTTCTTCCATTTCCATCCATTCAAAAATGAACTTAGTTTAGTCGGCATCAATATATTCCTTTGGCATGCCCTACAGGGCACATTTATGATCAGATCGGTTTGAAACTTTGTATGCTTGTTTGGAGTTACCTCTAGATGGGAGCTATCGATTTTCTTCGATTTCCGTCAAAAAATGTTCCCACTGGCAATGACCTTCTATGAACTTAGTAAAAACTTAGTGCAGTTAAGCATCAATATTTCTCTTTGACACACCCTGCAAGGCACATATATGATTGGATCGCTTGCAAACTTGGTGTGCTTGTGTGGGGTGACATCTATATGGGAGCTGTCGATTTTCTTCCATTTCTGTCAAAAAGTTGCCGCTGACCTTTGAACTTAGTTTATTCAGACCTCAATATTTCCCTTTAACACACCCTTCAGGGCACATTTATGATCGGTTCACTTTTGAAACTTAGTATGTGTGTTCGGGGTGACCTCTAGATGTGAGCTATTGCTTTTTTTTCATTTCCATAAAAAATTATTGTCGGTGTCACCAGCCTTTGAACTTACTGCATTTGTGCATCAACTTATCCCTTTTGCACTCTCTGCAGGGTATATTTTTGAATTTCTATAAAAAAACAAAAAAAAAAAAACATTGCCACAAGCAATGACCTTCTACTTATTGCATTTGTGAATTAACATCTTCCTTTGGAGTGCCTCAAAGGGCACATTCATTATCAGGTTGTTTTGAAGCTTTGTATGCTTATGCAGGGTGACAAAGATAGGAGCTATTGATTTTCTTTTCATTTCCATCAAAGACTGTTGTTATTGTTGTTAGCATCAACATTCTTCTTTGACATGGCCTACAGGCCATATTTATCATAGGATTGTTTTTGATCTTGGTGTGCACTTTAGGCAAGATCTTTAGATAAGAGCTATTGATTAGCATTCATTTCTGTGAAAAAAGTTGCCATTCACAGTAACCTCTGAACATACTGCATTTGTCTATCAACATTCTTCCTTTAGCCAGTCTTACTGTTTACATTTAAAAATGCATGGATTACTCTGACATTGTGCACACACAATGCTGTTATGTTGAAGTTTCATTAAATAATGTTGGTCCCAATGATCTTCAATTTTGCCATTTCATTTATAACTTACCAAGTTCAAGTTTGTCAAGTTGAGCTACAGTGTCATTGACACTTTCATTAAAAATCACCAGAATTCTTTTTTCATATTTTCTGAACTAACCACAGATTGCAGTTCCCCAATATTTAACCCTTTGAACCCCAGAGGCCACTTTTCCGGCACCAGTAACATGATACTTCATAATTTCATTAAGTAGGTTGACTTTTGAGTGAAGGTGTGGTGTAGACCAATCAATATTTTCAATGTGCAGCCCCAAGTAATTTGTATATTTTTTATACTTACCAATGGCCCAAGCAGGATGGCCCTCCCATGAGTGGGCACTCATACCTCCCCACTGAGTTATTATTAGTACGCTCATCTACAAAGAACAGTTTGCATTTCCCGAATATTTATCCCTTTGAACCCTAGATGCTACTTTTCCGGCACGAGTAACATGATGCTTCATAATTCCATTAAGTAGGTTGACTTTTGAGTGAAGGTGTGGTGTAGACCAATCAGTATTTTCAATGTGCAGCCCCAAGGCTGCACGTTGAAAATATTAATTAGTCTACCCCCAAATAAAGAAAATGGACTCTTCCTGTTGCTGCCATTGAACTGATATGGAAGGTACCACTAGGATTCAAAGGGTTAAGGAGTGCATCCATGTTCACAAGAAGAGAAAGTATATAAGAAGATAATAGTTTGTCTATTATTTATTACTTCAGTGACTTGAATATAATTATTATGTTATCAAACTATTTTTATGACATAGAATGAGTCAATGTTTTTGAAACTTTGATAAGATCAAATAAGTGTTTCTGCTACAAATTCAAGTAACTGTTTTTTAATGGTTTTGTGTGTTTTTGCTTTTAAGAATAGGACTGCAGATTCCAGAGGGATCACTTGTGGCTGTTGTTGGAGCTGTTGGTTGTGGAAAATCTTCTCTTCTTTCTGCTGTGTTAGGAGAAATGGAGAAACTAAAAGGCAGTATTTATGTAAAGGTATTATAAATCAAATTTCCATTACAATTCCGTAACTGGTTGAATGATGGACACCCATAACTCAAATGCTTTGAATTCTATTATCTTTCAAGATAAATTATTTAGTTTGAAAGGATTTGCCTTTTTAGCTCACCTGACTGAAAGTCAGTGTGAGCTATTCCCTCACTTGGCGTCCGTCATCTGTCTTCCATCGTCTGTCGTCCATCGTATATTAGCTTTCACAAAACAATCTTCTCCTCACAAACCAATGGCCCAAATTGAAACATATATGGGCCACATCATATTTGGGGTATTCTGTTTTAGTTTTGTTCAAAAGTGGTCTCCGCCCTTTTTGGGCATGGTCTTATGCCCAAATATGATGAAATTTTTTAAAAATCTTCTTCTCATGAACCACAAGTGGGAATGCTTTGATATTTGGTATGAAACTTCCTCTGGTGTTCAAGATTAAAAGTTGTTCAAAGAAAGTTGATAGGTCCATATTTGGGCTCTCCAGGGGATGGGCTCACTTTTGAGCTCCCCGGAAAATTTCTATTTCAAGAACCAATGGAGCGATTTGAACTAAATTTTATATGTGGCATTAGTTAACCATGAGTACTTCAATCATGCCCCCAAATTTTTTGGGGGCATTAGTTGACCCTAAGTACTTCATTCATGCCCCCAAAATTTTATATGTGGCATTAGTTGATGCTAAGTACTTCATTCATGCCCCCAAAATTTTATATGTGGCATTAGTTGACCCTAAGTACTTCATTCATGCCCCCAAAATTTTATATGTGGCATTAGTTGACCCTAAGTACTTTATTCATGCCCCCAAAATTGAACAAAACTGAAAAGTCTAATATTTCCCAAACTGCACTGACAAGGGATTTTGTATTTGGTATGAAGGTTTCTTCTGAGCAGTTGAAACAATTGGACAAAAACTATTGTTGGCGAATCTGTCATATGGTCTGTTTTTTGGTGTTATGAAAATAATGTGACACAGCATTTTTTAACACTGAAGTCAATGGGGAAAAGATTATATGTTTACCTTTTTAAAAATATCTTCTCATCACAAACCAATGGCCCAAATTGAAACATATATGGACCACATCATCTTGGGGGGTATTCTGTTTTAGTTTTGTTCAAATGGGGTCTCTGCCCTTTTTGGGCTTGGGCTTATGCCCAAATATTGTGAAATTCCTTAAAAATCATCTTCTCATGAACCACAAGTGGGAATGCTTTGATATTTGGTATGAAACTTCCTCTGCTGTTCAAGATTAAAAGTTGTTCAAAGAAAGTTGATAGGTCCACATCTGGGCTTTCCAGGGGATGGGCTCACTTTTGAGCTTCCCTGAAAATTTCTATTTCAAGAACCAATGGAGTGATTTGAACCAGATTTTATATGTAGCATTAGTTGACCTTAAGTACTTCATTCATACCCCCAAAATTTGTTGCGGTTCCCGTGGGAACACCTGGCGTTAAAAATAGAAAAAAATGAAATGTCCATTATTTCCCAAACTGCATGGACTAGAGATTTTGTATTCGGTATGAAGCTTTCTTCTGAGCAGTTGAAACAATTGAACAAAAAAATTGCTGGCGAATCTGTCATATGGTTCATTCAGATTACATTTTCTCCATACCGATATCCCCTACAGTTTAGGACAACTTGGTCCAGGTGAGCATTTTAGGTTCTCTTGAGCCTCTAGTATAATTCATGGTAGCGTTCCAGCCCTTGAAAATAATAGATTGATTTGGCCTGATTTGGTTCCAGCTATCCAGTGCCATAGCTATAAAATTGATGTTTGAATTCTTGTACACCTTTTGACATGTTCTACACAATACCAAGCCTGTTAATAGTTTTATCCATCAGTTAAGTTGCAAAAAAGTACTGAAAAAATAGAAAAAATTTAAAACACCCATATCTCCAAAACTACAGGGCACTGAAAACATTTATTTTGTGTGAAGCTTCCTTAGGAACAGACGAAAGGAATGGTCCAAAAAAAAAATTGCCATTGGTTTTATTGTAGGGTACTTTTCCAGGACTTTGAAAAAGTGCTGAATCAGCATTTAACACTGTGGGTAATGGGAAAAACATTTAAGACTCCCCAAATCACTGCTCCAAAAGCTTTCAAATTTCACATATAACATCTTTAGAAGATTGTTCCACATGTTCATTGAAATCAAATCCCTGGGTCCATATTTGGGCTCTCTATGGGAGCCCAAATGTTTAATAAATTAGTGCAGTATGAAGAATATTCTTTAAAAATCTTCTTCTTCCGATCCACCAACCAGAATCTTTTGACATTTGCTATGCAGCATGCTTATGGGAGAGATATTCAGGATTGTTCGAGCCAAGTCCCTGTGGGTGCCCAAATTATAACTTAGTTCAAAATAAGGAATTTTCTTTAAAAATCTTCTTCAGATCCAGCAGTCTGAATGTTTTGATATTTGGAGGGGGATGAGATTCAAGTTTGTTCAAACCGAGTCCCTCGGTTCTTATTTGGGCTCCCTGTGGAAGCCTGAATTATAACTTAGTTCAATATGAGGAATATTCTTCAAAAATCTTCTTCGCATCCACCAATCAGAGTCTTTTGATATTTGGTATACAGTATCCTTAGGGAGGTGAGATATAAGTTTGTAAAAGTCCCTGGGCGCATATTTGGGCTTCCTGTGGGAGCCCGAATTGTACCAAAATTTCTATTTTCTGAACTGAGAGGCCGATTTGAATCAAATTTGATATGAGGGCTTATTGGGTCTTGAGTACCTAATTTATGCCAAAAAAATTTCCCGTTGCCTAATGGGAACCACAGGACCTAAAAAATAGAAAAAATTAAAAACGCCCATATCTCCAAAAAGTCACAGCACTGAGAATTTTTATTTTGTGTGAAGCTTCCTTAAGAACAGAGGAAAGGAATTGTCCCCCCAAAAATTGCCATCGGTTTTATCATAGGGTAATTTTCCAGGACTTTTGAAAAAATGCTGAGTCATCATTGTTTAACACTGTGAGTAACGGGAAAAACATTAAAGAATCTTCTTCCCCATACCACTGCTCCAAAAGCTTTCATATTTCACATATAACATCTTTGGGAGATTCATTCACATGTTGGTTGAAATCAAATCCCAGGGTCCATATTAAATGTTAGATTAGTGCAATATGAGGACTTTTCTTTAAAAATCTTCTTCCGATCCACCCATCAGAATCTTTTGACATTGGGTATGCAGCATCCGTAGGGGGTTGAGATTCAAGTTTATTCAAGCCAAGTCCCTGCGTGTGCATTCATATTTGGGCTCCCTGCCAGAGCCCGAAGTATAACTTAGTTCAATATGAGGAATATTCTTTAAAAATCTTTTTTTTCTGAGATCCACCAGTCAGAATCTTTGGATATTTGGAATAAGCTTTTCTTAGGAGGGGCAGATGCAACTTGTTCAAATCATTTCCCTGGGTTGATATTTAGGCTACCATGTCAGGTGAGTGCCCTCAGCCCCCCCCCCCCCCCCCCCCCCCCTGGAGCCTCTTGTTTTGATATGTTCAAAACCTACCTCAGCAGTTGCCATCACAACTATATTATACGCATCTACGATGATTGTCTCTTGTTCTGTATGTCTGACAGTTTGATGGGTGGAGGAAGCCAGAGTGCCCAGAGAGAACCACAGAGCAATGGCGAGCAACTGTTGGGCAACTGTCGGGCTCCCCAATGTACTAACTCTGCACAAGTAGAGTTAGCATTGGTTGAAGATAAGTGCACCATCGACGGGCAGTATGCTTAATGTACAATGCCACCTTGCACCCATGCGGGCAGCCGGGATTAAGTGTCTTGCCCATGAACACAACACAGTTGCAGAAGGTGGCATTCGAACTGAGGACCTCTCGACTTGCAGCCAGCATCTCTACGTACTGAGCCACCATGCTCCAATGCTGTTATAATGAAGGAACTTTTTATTAGATACAAGTAGGTTGTAAAAAAGAAAAAAATCTATTGAGTTAATCAGTATTTTTACACTGTAAACCAATGACCCAGACTAGCTGGTGCTTAACTCAAAGTTTTTAAGGGCCAAACACAAATTTTGAACCCCCCCCCCCCCCCCCCCCCCCCCCCCCGCATCCTCAAAATTTGCTTGCAAAACGAAAAAATAAAAGTCCTATCTGGCTCTCCATACATTTCCTCTCCACGCATGTGCAGACATCAGGAAGTGACCGGAATAGGTGCCAACATCATTCTTTGTTTGGCCCTAAAGGTCATCAACAATGAAATGACATCTGTGCTTTAAAATCTCCTTATTAGCTCACCTTGCCTAAAAGGCCATGTGAGCTTTTCTCATCACTTGGCGTCCGGCATCTGTAAACTTTTCACATTTTCATCTTCTCTGTAACTGCTGAGCTGGTGTGAACCAAACTTGGCAGGAATGGTCTATGGGAGGTCCTCTACAAAGATCCTCATTTTGTTCCCATCGGATGAAAAATATGGCTTCCAGAGGCATTCTTTGATTCTGGTTGGTGGATTTTCAAAAATCTTCTCCTCTGAAACTGCCAGGCCAATTGTTTTGAAACTTTATATAAATGATAACTGGGACCCCCCTCTACCAACGATCCTCATTTAATGTTGATTGGGTGTTAAACATGGTCACAATTGCGGCTTATAGTTACTATAGAAACCCTATGGGAAATCACATTTTCATCTTCTTCTCTGGAACTACAGAGCCGGAGCAGACGAGAACCAAATTTCGCAGGAATGGTCCATGAGAGGATGGAAATATGTGGCCACCAGAGGCTATATTCTAATGCTTAACCCAGTGCTTCTCCTGTCTGCACGAAGATCGGTACTGTCAGCAAAATACTTGTATTTTGAGAATCTGGTAAGGGTTGGTTCCAGTTTTCTCTACTGAGAACTTGGAGAAAACCCCCAAAATATTGTGTATACAGTACAAGTCAAACTAAGTTGTAGCATAACTGCAATAAACTAAGTAAACTACTGCTCCTGCCCTGACAAGATAACTGACATTTTCTGGAAAGCTTTCAGTGAGAGCTTTCCAGAAAATGATGTCAGCTTCTGGTCTTATTAGTGTAGGAAGAGAAAAGATACATAATTTATAGGATTATTCTACAACTTATTTTGACTACTACTGTAAACAAGTGCACTTAATACATTATAACTCTCAAGTTACTTATCTGAAATACTGATTGATGACAGATATTTGGAAAAGCTTGGAAGTTTTGTTTATTTTCTTTTCTCAGAAGCTGTCCAGCAAAAATAAATCTATGACAAAATTGGAGTAAATGTGTTTCCTGTAACCCTTTACCTAGCCAAAGCTATTTGAAAGAGAATACTGTCTGAAAGAAATTGTAATTTTCAAAATAATTTACCTTCTTTTACTGATTTTTGTGTTGAAGCAGAATTCATAAATGTGTGCATTTTCAAGAAATCTTCTTTGAAACTACAAGGCCAAATGTTTTGAAACTTAATGTGATTAATGACTGTAACCCCATCTACCAATGATCCTCATTTAATCTTCATCGGGTTGCAATTATGGCTGCAATTTTGGCTTACAGTTACTATAAAAACCCTATAGGAAATCACATTTTCATCATCTTCTCTGAAAGTTCTGAGCCAGTGTGAACCAGACTTGGCAGGCATGGTCTATAAGAGGTTCTCTACAACTGTTACTCATTTTATTATTTATGTTGGATGAAAAACATGGCCGCCAGATTCTGATTGGTCAGTTTTGAAAACTCTTCTCCTCTGAAACCACAGGGCCAAATGTTTTGAAACTTTGCATGGTTGATGACTGGGACACCCTCTACCAACGTTCCTCATTTAATATTATCATGTTGAAAACATGGCCACAATTGCGGTTTATGGTTATTATAGAAAAACCCTATGGGAAATCACATTTTCATCTTCTCTCTGGAATTACTGAGTAGACGTGAACCGAAACTTGGCAGGAATCGTCTATAGGAAGCCCTCCACAAACAATCCTCTTTTTGTTCGCGGTTGAAAAATATGGCCACCAGAGACACTCTATGATTCTGTTTGATGGATTGTTTTGAAACTTCACATGATTGAGGACTGGGACACCTATCAATGATCCTCATGTAATGTTGATATAATGTTGCAAACATGGTCACCATTGCAGCTCACAGTTACCATGGAAAGCCTATGGAAAATCACATTTTTATATGTAGTTCCAGGTGAGCGATTACAGGGTCTGTAGATCCTCCAGTTTGAGGATGCCAGACACAAATCAGTGCAAGAATTGGTGGATACAAGGCTGTTATTGGATGAAGGAAGTGTTCAGCGGTGGTTTTGGACGTTCAGGGCTGTAACTTTATAATATTTATAAAGTTATTTTATGTTTCCCAATTTCGGGACATATGCCTGGCGTGATAATTTTTAAAAATGATTATTCCACTGTTTGTTAAGTATTCCTTCCCTACCCTTCCATGAACCCTTCCTGTTAAACTCTTCAAGCTTTCTGACTATTTTTTATTGAAATTTTTTATTAAATTTCTTGGGAGTTTTAACATTTATTACAATATATTATTCTGTTTCTTCCCCAGGGTTACGTCCTCACCCTGCCGTTTAGTCTTGCATCTTCTATCTGAGGTTTTTTTTTTTTTTTCGTATGAAGATCTAGCTTTGCATCTGATAGCATTTCAATTCATTCTGACTTTGGGCCTTTTTGTGTGCCTGATGTCTTGTTTACACTGTAAATGTCCTCATATATAGGTAGTTTTTTATATTATATTACTGTCAAGGGAAGGTGTATTCAGTTCAGAACAATATGCTTTGGTCTGAATTTGGCCCCCTGGGCGTTTCATGTGAATAATGGACTCGGTAATGTCTTATTTATGAGCTCATTCGTCTGCGGTAACTTCTGCTTACTTGGACAACCTTCTACAGGGTTACGTCAACAGAATTCTTCAGAACGATGTTCAGAGTCTGCTTCTATTACTCAGACGTCTCGGTTTCATCGTAAACAAGAAACAGTCGGATCTAGCTCCGTACAAGTCGTCTATTCACTTGGGAATGAGCTTTGAGACTCACAACAATCTGGTTCATCTGCTGTTACCCAGAGCGAAATTAGTCAGTTGTTATGCTTGCTTTTGTCTACACTCAGATGCATTAATAGTGAGGGAATTCATGCGACTGTTGGAGCTGTGCGGAGCGGCTGTGGATCTCATTCTGATGGGCCTCCTGCGCACACATCCCCTCCAGAACTTCTTGACTCAGAACTGGAGTGTGAAGACGCTTTCACTTGAACCAGCATTGTTTTAACGGACCTAGTAAAACAGGGGTTCAGATTTGGGCAGATATTCAGTGGTTAACTCAGGGAGTTCTGCTGCAACTGCCGGATCTGGCTTTTATGATTATGACTGATGTGAGTCAGACGGGTTGGGGCGCGACCTTAAGTCCCGCAGTCAGAAATGTCAGGGTCATTGGGACCGTCGATTCCAGGAGAAACACATAAACATCAAAGAGATGATAGTAGTAGCGTACATAGGGAACCAGGGCGGCACCCAGTCATTTCAGTTATGTCAATTAATGGAGAAGATTTTCCTATATGTCAGGAATCATCATGTTCATCATTCTATCCGCAGCTCGTCTGAACGTACTAGCAGACTTGCTCTCTCGGAAAGGTCGCCTATTGCAGTTGGAGTGGACGCTCAACAAGCGAGTATTTGGGCAGATTTGCTACCAGAGGGATCGCCCCATGATAGATGATCTGTTCGCGACACACCAGAACAATCAGTTACCGTAGTTCATGTCGCCATGCCCAGACCATTGAGCGTATGCAGTAGATGCTCTGCTGATCTCATGGGATGAATGATAGGATACGCGTATCCTCCAAGTCAGTTGATTCAGTAGATTATGTTTAAGATTAAACAGTCTCGTTGTGAATCCTACTAGTAGCACCTCTGTCGTCACAGAAACCTTGGATCAGTCTTCTCAAGTGTCTGTTATGCGACGTTCCCTGGAAGCTTCCTCCACGAGAGGACCTTCTTTATCAGGGGAAGTTTTTGTTCTTCACATCCTTCTTCGCCCATAGTGGCATGATGGAGTTGGTTAGACGTGAGGGAACCATTGCGGTTCCTATATTATTTTATGACTAACACAAGAACGATTAAGTACTGCGGGTGAGGAGGGTTCGATATGACTTCAAATGACCCCCCCCCCCCCCCCCTCCCCTCCACGCCAATGTGTTTAGAGGCAATTACCGGGCAAAACAGTAGTTTTCTTCCCGCAAGCCTCGTATGAATTTAAATCCATACATGCATTTCTTCACTTCTCGATTGGTGGCTGAGTCGTGTTCTATGGCGACCTCATGGGCACATCCACTTTTTAGTTGGTTGGTTTCTTGTGATTATTCGTTTATATGTCATGTACGATTGCATAATTCATCATAAATAAATTCCTAGTCTTTGAGTACCTTGGAGGCTGCATAACCAATTAACTGGTATTCAGATGATTACATGCAGGATTTTAATGCTCACGCGCATAATAATTATTAGGCTGACGCTTTATAGTATGATATGGACCTTAGAAATTATGAATTATACCTGCTCCCATTTCTGGATCCAGGTTTCTATTAATGTCAGTTCTTAACTCGTATATTTGCACGTTTGTAATGTCATAGATATCGGATAGTACACCTCGGGGAGTGTTGTTACTGGAATTTATTGTACGCCTGAATGGGGTCGCCTGTGGGTTACCTCGGAAGTGTGTTTACTCTCCAGAGATCATTCATTGTGGTTCGATTGGACATGTGTTTGTTATATATTATATCACCGGTTTTCAGCCTATCTACGTATGCTGTCTCCGGTGTACGATATATAGCGGGCAATATTAATTACAGGGATCGTGACTATACCCTTAGCTTCTGAAGTGGCATTAAGCACCATTTATTAATAATAAATTAATACCTCAGTGCCTGTTCGTTGAATATTTATATTTTTTTTTTTGGTACCGATTTTACCGATTCCAGAGCGATCTCCTCTTTCTTTTTGAAGATTCCTTCAAATGAAAAAGGGTGGGGGAGGTGATTTTTTACCTCTCCTCCGGCTTAATAAGTATGTAACTATGAGTGAAGCTGTTTTGTCTGTAATTATATCCTGCATACAGCTGGAGTTTTATTGTATATGGTGTATGTTTGTGGGGGATATTCTCTCATTCGCAAATACGCCATCCTAATTTTGGGGGCTTAGTCTGGGCTAGCCTTAAAAATTAGGAACTTATTACATCCAATTAGCATAGTCTTCATGCTAAGTATATGGAATTACTTGAATTGGGCTCCTTATTGATGATATGTATTCTCTATTACTGTATTGAGAGACATACATGTAATTCCTAATAATTTTAATTTCCTTTCACCTTGGATTAAAGGATTGGAACTATGTTGATCTACTAATTCTGAAGTCCAAGGCCTTCCACCTTTTTACGATTCAGCTAGTCTGGGCCATTGGTTTACAGTGTAAAAATATTATAAATTTAAAGCAATTTGTATATTTTTTATACTTACCAATGGCCCAGAAGGAGACGTCCCTCCCATGAGTGGGCCCTTATTCCTCCCCGCTGAATTATTATGTAGTACTCTCTTCTACAAAGAAGGATGTTGGCGCCAATTCTGGTCACTTACTGACGTCTACGCATCCGCGGAGAGTAAATGTATGGAGTGCCAGATAGGACTTTTAATTTTTGGTTTTGCAAGTAAATTTTGGGGATTGGGGGGGATTCAAAATTTGTGTTTGGCCCTTAATAACTTTGAGTTAAGCACGAGCCTAATCTGGGCCATTGGTAAGTATAAAAATATACAAATTACTTTAAATTTATAATTTTTTTGTCAAAGAGGATGTACTTGTTGGATATTGGTAAGCTGTTCTGTATTTCAGTGACAGGAATGGAGGGTTGGGAGGAGGAGGTGGTGAGAGATAAGAGATATCCTGTAACACTGAATTATCTCTTGAATTTCCAGTGGAAATTTTTTATAGCATTAGAGGGATAGAAATATTCTCTGAAAAATTAGAAAATTACAAGAGTTATTTGTACAAATGTTTACAAACTTGTGTATAGAGAATACATTAAAGTTGTATGTGTTTTCAGGGTTCCATATCATATGTTTCTCAGCTGGCATGGATACAGAATGAAACACTCAAAAATAATGTTTTATTCGGGAATGAATTCTGCAGCGACACATATCGGTCAACTGTTGATGCATGTGCTCTAGGACCCGACCTTGATATACTGCCAGCAGGAGATGAGACTGAGATTGGAGAAAAGGTGAATTGAATTTTGTTACAAATTATTTAAATAGTTGAATTGTGAATTTTGTGTGATGGTGTCATTATCTGAAGCATAACACAAATTCGCTGATACTAGCATGTCTGAAATTTTTTAAATGTATCATGAAAGAGCTACAAAGTGGGTTACAAAGTGTGCACCATAAGTCCACTCAGTACATCCAGACAGGGCCCATAACATTCTCACATGTAGGTCTGGACTTTTTTAGCCCCGAGAATATGAACTTTATCAAAGATGAAATGATTATTATCAGTTGTAAGGGATTCATACCCAAATACAATAAATCACATCTCAGAGAAGTCTTAAAGATTCCTTGACTTTCACCTGCGAAACTGCTCAATTTGTTTCAGCTCCGTGATGTCACCTAAATAATCATTTAGGTTACTCCTAGCTCACAGTTATTTATTTGCTTGAAATGAGCCTGTAGTACCCTGGAGGTAGGGGATCAATGTTGACTTCCATATTAGGTATTAAATAGTCTGGGAGTGAGTGAAATTTCAACAAATTATTATCTGGTGTCAAATTTGTATGAGAGCTAAATGAACCGAAAGGTTGCATTATAACATTGACATGTGTCCATAATGCTCGGATCCATGATAAACAAGAAAATATAGAAACAAAAATGATGAATTATAATTGTATTGGTTTACACCCACATTTACGTCGAACCTAATTTTATTTCTTGAAACCTTGATAAAACCTCGAGCTGCAATTTTATACTAGACGTATTATGAAATTCTTTCATGGTGGATTCCAGATTAACCCTTTACCTAACATGAAAAGCAGACGACACTTGCAAAAAAAATTCTTGAATAACTAATTTTTTTCATTTTTTGTCTCAAAAACATAGGTTATGACCCCTCGTTGGAACGAGCTCGACGAGCTCGTTCCAACGAGGGGTCATAACCTATGTTTTTGAGACAAAAAATGAAAATATAATGAAAATTTATTGGCGATTTTTGAGAATAGCGCTGGCCGGTTTTGGCCGTTACGTTAGGTAAAGGGTTAACTCTCTGCATGCTGATGTAAAAATACCAAAATTTCTATTTGAAAATTTTTCTTGTATTTCAACCAGGATATCAACTAATCCTGCTTGACAGAACTCATTAAATTTCAGGTTGCATTATGGGAACAATTTTGCTGCTTGAAATTTCAGTATTTTATTTTCAGTGTCCTGAAGGTTAAAACCTACAAGCTGTTACAAAACCTATCTGGCTATGTACTCTTGACAGAACATGATGAGGGTGGAATATAGGGAACTAGAATGAGCAACCTGTGTTGGAGTTTTTTGTATATTTCATGAGTGTCAAAGTTAAGAAAAACTCCCAACAAGGGTTGTTGATTCCTGTCCCCATACTCTACCTGAGTTGTGTTCTGTCTTTAAACTAGAGTAAGTGGGTGGTATTGAAATTGCCTTTTCGGTTTTGATATCGGTATTTTTAATTGAGTTGTCACGAAGTAAAACTCGACTTATAGTTTGATGAATGGCGATTGGGCACAAACAATTGGTTTCCGGACGATAACTTGATAATGGTTCGACCCACATTCATGAAACTTCATAGGTAGGATGGCCTCGGTCAGAGGAAGAACCCTATTTATTTTGGACTCACTTGGTCAATGGCGAAGATCATAGTGACCTTGAACATAGTAAATCAAAACAATTGGTTTCTGGATGATAACTTGATATTGGTTCGACCCACTTTTATGAAACTTCATAGGTAGGTTGGCATCAGTGAAAGGAAGAACCCTATTTATTTTGGACACGCTAGGTGAAAGGTCAAGGTCACAGTGGCCTTCAACATAGTAAATTCATAAACAATTGAGTTCCAGATGATAACTTGATAATGGTTTGACCCACATCCATGAAACTTCATAGGTAGGTTGGCATCGGTGAGAGGAAGAACCCTATTTGTTTTGGACTCGCTAGGTCAAAAATCAAGGTCATAGTGACCTTAAACATAGTAAATCATAAACAATTGGTTTCCGGATGATAACTTGACTATGGTTCAACCCACCTTCATAAAACTTCATGTGTAGGTTGGCCTTCATGAGAGGAAGAACCCTATTTATTTTGGATTCAATAGGTCAAAGGTCAAGGTCACAGTGACCCTGAACATAGTAAATCAAAACAAACTTCATAGATAGGTTGGCATCGGTGATAGGAAGAACCCTGTTTAATTTGAACTCGCTAGGTCAGAGGTCAAGGTCACAGTGACCTTGAACAGTAAATCATAAACAATTGTTTCTGGATGGTAACTTGACTGTGGTTCAACCCAAATTCATGAAACTTCATATGTAGGTTGGCCTTCTTGAGAGGAAGAACCTTATTTATTTTGAATTCACTAGGTCAAAGGTCAAGGTAGGTTGGCATCAGTGAGAGGAAGAACCCTTCTCAGTCTACTCACAATTGTTTACAATTGGCCGTAACGTAAGTGCAAGCCCTACTTCGGAACTAACTCAAGCTAATAACTTTTCCAAACACTATAAAAAGATCGAAAAGGGGTTGAGTGAGATCGGCGCTCGACATTACAGGTACTCTCTAATGCAGACCTCTTGCATTTACCGAGCGCATGCACAATTACCGTGACGTCAATTCCTTTTCTTCAGGCATCGTGCATGGTCGGAATTTTTGTGACTCGTGCTGCTCAGCTTGTTTCTTCAAGAGCAACTTGAATAACTCGCTACGATTATTGTTTTATGTGCATTCTAGGATTGTATCCTTTACTGAAGCTCAAAATTGTTTTGTTTTCTTTATATTTATTCTCATTTTAGCTTGTGTTATCTCTGTGTATCTTGCCTTTTCCGCGTGTGAAAACATGACCCACGTTGATCAGTTTTCTGCCGCTGGGAAGCTTGATTTTTAGTCGAGTTGTGACGAAGTGAAACTCGACTTATAGTTTGGTGAATGGCGGGCGGGCGGGCGGGCGGGCGGGTGGGCGCGTGGTTGGTTTGTAAACAATTGGTTTCCGGATGATAACTTGATAGTGGTTCAACTCACATTCATTAAACTTCATATGTAGGTTGGTCTTGGTGGGAGGAAGAACCCTATTGATTTTGGACATGTTACGTCGAAGGTCAAGGTCACAGTGACCTTGAACGTAGTAAATCTTAAACAATTGGTTTCCGGATGATAACTTGATAATGGTTCAACTCACATTCATGAAACTTCATAGGTAGATTGGCCTTGGTGAGGGTAAGAACCCTATTGATTTTGGACTTGCTACGTCAAAGGTCAAGGTCAACGTGACCTTGAACATAGTAAATCGCAACAATTCCTTTCCGGATGATAACTTGATAGTAGTTCAACCTACATTCATGAAACTTAATAGGTGGGTTGGCCTTGGTGCGAGGAAGAACTCTATTGATCTTGGACTCACCAGATCAAAGGTCAAGGTCACAGTGACCTTTAACATAGTATATCGCAACAATTGGTTTCCGGATGATAACTTGATAGTGGTTCAACCTAGAGTCATGAAACTTCATAGGTGTGTTGGCCTTGGTGCGAGGAAGAACCCTATTGATCTTGGACTCACCAGGTCAAAGGTCAAGGTCACAGTGACCTTGAACATAGTATATCGCAACAATTGGTTTCCGGATGATAACTTGATAGTGGTTCAACCTAGTTTTGGACTCACTAGGTCAAAGGTCAAGGCCATAGTGACCCTGAACATAGTAAATCAAAACAATTGATTTCCGGATGATAACTTGATAATGGTTTGACCCATGTTCATGAAACTTCATAGTTAGGTTGACATCAGTGAGAGGAAGAACCCTATTTATTTTGGACTCGCTAGGTGAAAGGTCAAGGTCACAGTGACCTTCAACATAGTAAATCATAAACAATTGGTTTCCGGATGATAATTTGATAATGTTTCGACCCACGTTCATGAAACTTCATAGGTAGGTTGGCATCAGTGAGAGGAAGAACCCTATTTATTTTGGACTTGCTAGGTGAAAGTTCAAGGTCACAGTGACCTTCAACATAGTAAATCATAAACAATTGGTTTCCAGATGATAATTTGACAATGGTTCCACCTACGTTCATGAAACTTCATAGGTAGGTTAGCATTGGTGCAAAAAAGAGCCCTATTTATTTTGGAATCACTAGGTCAAAGGTCAAGGTCACAGTGACCCTTCACATAGTAAATTGTAAACAATTGGTTTCCGGACGATAAGTTGATAATGATTAAACCCACTTTTGTGCTGTCACAACTCGACATTGGATCGGTGATCCTCTCGGCATTTTTAGTCGAGTTGTGACGAAGTCAAACTCGACTTATAGTTTGGTGAATGGCGGGCGGGCGGGCGGGCGGGCGGGCGTAAACAATTGGTTTCCGGATGATAACTTGATAGTGGTTCAACTCACATTCATTAAACTTCATACATAGGTTGGTCTTGGTGGGAGGAAGAACCCTATTGATTTTGGACATGCTACGTCGAAGGTCAAGGTCACAGTGACCTTGAACATAGTAAATCTTAAACAATTGGTTTCCGGATGATAACTTGATAATGGTTCAACTCACATTCATGAAACTTCATAGGTAGATTGGCCTTGGTGAGGGGAAGAACCCTATTGATTTTGGACTCGCTACGTCAAAGGTCAAGGTCACAGTGACCTTTAACATAGTATATCGCAACAATTGGTTTCCGGATGATAACTTGATAGTGGTTCAACCTAGAGTCATGAAACTTCATAGGTGTGTTGGCCTTGGTGCGAGGAAGAACCCTATTGATCTTGGACTCACCAGGTCAAAGGTCAAGGTCACAGTGACCTTGAACATAGTATATCGCAACAATTGGTTTCCGGATGATAACTTGATAGTGGTTCAACCTAGAGTCATGAAACTTTATAGGTGTGTTGGCCTTGGTGCGAGGAAGAACCCTATTGATCTTGGACTCACCAGGTCAAAGGTCAAGGTCACAGTGACCTTGAACATAGTATATCGCAACAATTGGTTTCCGGATGATAACTTGATAGTGGTTCAACCTAGAGTCATGAAACTTCATAGGTATGTTGGCCTTGGTGCGAGGAAGAACCCTATTGATCTTGGACTCACCAGGTCAAAGGTCAAGGTCACAGTGACCTTGAACATAGTATATCGCAACAATTGGTTTCCGGATGATAACTTGATAGTGGTTCAACCTAGAGCCATGAAACTTTACAGGCGTGTTGGCCTTGGTGCGAGGAAGAACCCTATTGATGTTGGACTCACCAGGTCAAAGGTCAAGGTCACAGTGACCTTGTACATAGCATATCGCAACAATTGGTTTCCGGATGAGAACTTGATAGTGGTTCAACCTAGAGTAATGAAACTTCATAGGTGTGTTGGCCTTGGTGCGAGGAAGAACCCTATTGACCTTGGACTCGCCAGGTCAAAGGTCAAGGTCACAACTCGACATTGGATCTGTGATCCTGAGCGGCATTTTTTGGATTATTTTGGGGGATTTTTTCCACAAGAAATTCTCCTGTCACCTTTTTGGACAGTGTCGAAAACACTCCCTTGTCCTTGTATGCAAGTGATGATGTTCACAGTACTTGTGTCACCTGCAGCAATTGTTCTCGGGCCCATCCATGTGGTGTTTGTGGGGTTTGGTCTTCCAAGTTCTGGGCTTTCGTTAACAGGGTGGACCTAACCAGAGCTAGAACTCCTCATTCTCTGAGCAAAGCTGACCGTGCCTCTGGATATTTCTGAGAGTGCATGTAATGACTCTGTCACGTAGGATGTTGGACAGCCTTTTTCGGTAGCAAGTTCCTCCACAGCTGTTGGCAGTGCTGGGATGCCTGAAGTGGGGACTGCTGTCTCCCTTCCTTTGGCTCCTGTGGTCACCTTTGAGGCGACTGTTTTCATTGAGAGTTCTTCCGAGGTCATCCAAGTCGCTCTCTCCGATTTACCACCTGCATCATCTGCAGCTGCTGAGGAATTTGTTCATGCTGCTCCTATCTTGCATGATACTGCTTCTACCATCTCTTCCGGGGATGGTATACAGTCTCGGCCCAAGGCTGTATCTGGTGGTGTGTCGCAGGTCAGCCAGTCTTCCCTGGCTTCTCAGCAAAGCTGTACGGGTTTGCAGGCTGCCCGTCTCATCTGGCTAGGTTTGCTCCTGGCCTGTTTGGATGCTTCGGCAGCTATTCCTCGTTCTTTGGGTGAATTGTTTGTTGTTCCGCCTTCCCCTGCTGGTGAGCTGACTAGCAGGATGGGACTGGGACATTGGCAACCAGGGCCTTCTGTTTGGCCGAGGCCAGTGATGGCTCCTGTTAGCCGTCACTCTTGGAACCTTCCTCTGGTGATTTCTCACCGTGTCCCAAGTCTGGCTGTCGATCGATGCTTATCGTCGGTCTCAGAGCATGGGCAGTTGGGGCCTTCTGTTTCTCTGAGGCCAATGGCAGATTCCTGTCATTGTTGGGACAATCCTCCGGTGTCTTCTCATCGCGTCCCATGTCCAGCTACCGATCGACATATGACGTCAGTCTCTCTAGAGGATTTGCAGTCAGGGCCTTCTGTTTTGCAGAGGTCAGTGAATGCCCCCTCAGGTGCCTTTGCGTGTTTTGTCTCAGGTTCTTATGAACTTGACACATGCTCATGCCTGCAACACGGCTAATTTGGAGCTTGCACCCCTGGATGCATTGTTGGACGCTTCTCCATCCCTTCCTTCTGTACAGCGTGCTGTTCTGAGGTCTGCCTCTTGGTCGGACCTCAGCTGTTCCATGGGGTTGTCCGTGATGAGTTTCTTCATCATTCGAAGGACCAGCTTTTGTTACGGCAACTGGACCAACCTGCTGTTGCGGGTTAAGGTCGTTCGAGGCCCGCCAAGTGCCCAGCTGTGTCAACCAAGCCTTCTGCTCAGAAGAAACGCTGATCTGGCCAAGCTTGCTGGCAGCCTCAATCTCAGGACTCTGTTGCTTCTGAAGGGGGTGGTTTCTCCTCTCCGGGTGGGGGACTCATCGAGGCTGCAAATGAAGGTCCTCACCCTGGGGGGGGGGGGCAGGGTAAGGGCCTCATGGAGGCCGCAAGTAAAGATCCTCACCTCGACGTCATCCAATGTCCTTCCAGTGGCACCCCTGTTTATCTCAGGTGCCCCTTCCGACGAGTCGGGTACCTTCTCATCCTTTGCAGGGGTGATCGAGGGGGTGATCGAGGTGGTCAGGAACACCCTTTCTCCGGGTTCTACTCAAGGCTTTTCTTAGTGCCAAAGAAAAACGGCCATTTTCGTCCTGTCATTGATCTGAGTATCCTGAACAAGTCCATCATAGCACCTCTTTTCAGCATGGAGAATTTTAGGTCGGTTCGACACCAATACCATTATCAAATGGTATTTTGGGTATATTGCTCAGCTGAAGTTCACCGTTTTTTAGCAGACAATGCCGCCGAATCATAGAAATGTTGGAAGCAACACGGACAATCGCCATCGGTCATTTGATATAACAAAACAGCTTAGAGAAAATACCCCTTCTCCCAGCTTCTTTGTTACATCAAATAACTGGTTTCGAATTGCCTTTAGAAATACATAGTACATGATCTTTTCTTATGAAGTTTGCATAATGTTCCTTTGTTTGTCATATCATTTTTAGCTCAACTTGACGAAGTCAAGCTGAGCTATTGCCGTCACTTCTCGTCTGTCAGCCTACATATGTCCGTACATTCACAATTTCCTTTTGCACACTGCACATGTCACACTTATGATTGGATTGCTTTGACACCTGGTATGCTTGTTTAGGGTGATCTCCAGATGGGAGCTATAAATTTTCTTCCATTTCCATTGAAAAATGTTGCTGCTGGCAACCACGTTTGTACTTAGTTTAGTCAGACATCAATATTTTCCGTTGGCACAGACTACAGGGCACATCTATGCTTGGACTGCTTTGAAACCTGGTATACTTGTTTGAGGAGATCTCTAGAGGGAGCTGTCAATTTCTTCTATTTCCATCAAAAACTGTTGCTGCTGGCAACGACCTTTGAACTTACTTTAGTCTGGCATTAATATATTCATTTGGCACACTCTACAGGGCACATTTATGATCAGATCGCATTGCAACTTGGTATGTTTGGGGTGACCTCTAGATGGGAGCTCTCGATTTTCATTTATTACTGTCCCAGAATGTTGCCCCTGACAACGACCTTTGATGAACTTAGTGCATTTATGGATCAATATTTCCCTTTGGCACATCCTGCAGGGCACATTTATGATTGGTTTGCTTTGAAACTTTGTGTACTTGTTTGGGGTGACTTCTAGATGGGAGCTAACGATTTTCTTCTATTTCCGTCAACAAATGTGGTTGCTGGCAACAACCTTTGAACTTAATTTAATCAGGCATCAGTATTTACATTTGGCACACCCTGCAGGGCAAATTTATAATTGGATTGCTTTGAAACCTGATATGCTTGTTTGGGGTGACCTCTAGATGGGAGCTAACGATTTTCTTCTGTTTCTGTCAGAAAATGTTGCCGCCGGCAATGATGTTTGAACATAATTTAGTCAGAAATCGATATTTTCCTTTGGCACACTCTACTGGCCACATTTATGATCGGATCACTTTGAAACTTGAACTGCTGGTACTGCAGCTTAAAGGCTTCCAACTCTGTGGATGTACTTCATAGTAACTTTGAAATGAACTCATTTAGTTTCTAATGATTTGCCTTGTTACAATTTATGGGAGAGTACACATAGACACTCTCCCATAAATTGTAACAAAGCAAAAGCATGTGAACCATTTTGAGTAGAATTTAGCTCTCTACCAGTTAAGTGAATGAGGCAGATCAATTTAAAGATATATATTACTTTTGGTAGTCAGTTTACAGTCTTGCTTGACACAGTTTTGTGTCGAAGTATTTCATTCCCGTCATACTGTCACTCAGATGAATAATGACTAAGCACTAATCAGATGCATTCTTACATGACATTTTTTACTCATTAGCCAGATTCCATCTGTGGTTTACCAAGCACATTTCTCAATGTCTGAATTGTATTGGGTAACATGGAATACACAGCAATCATGGAATAAAAACTGCTGGCTTGTTAATCCATCATTGTTCTCATTCTGGGAAACAGAAATTTAATTCCTTGCATGCTGCTGGCAGATATTTCCACCAAGGACAGGGTTTTGCTTGCCACTGAAATAAGTATAATGTGGGCATTTAAAATCCAATTTTCTCTGTCAATTGAATGGATTTTTCACCTATTATCTCTTTAGTAAAATTTAGATGAATTTTTCGTCAAATCTAGTCATGGCTGCTTCATAGCAGCCATGGCTAGACTTGATTAAAAATATCTTAAAAATACTCGGCGGGGTTAAGGGTTAAAGGTTAATTTGAATTGTTTTTGTGCTGGTTTTTTTCACTCAATGTCATTTTCAATTATTTCAGGGTATAAATTTAAGTGGTGGTCAGAAACAGAGAGTGGCTTTGGCGAGAGCTGTTTATCAAGATACAGATGTTTATTTGTTAGATGATCCATTAAGTGCTGTTGATTCTCATGTGGGAAAGCATATTTTTGAAAATGTTTTGGGCGAGAGTGGATTGTTGAAGAAAAAGGTGTGCATCTAATTATGTTCCAGTAAGACTAAAATTGTTGCTCTCTGGTTGAATGAGAGATCTCTTATTTTTTTCTGTGTTTACTGTTCCAGTTGCATATGTTACCGTCTAATGTTACAATGCAAAATATTTGAAAAGATAACAATGGAATGAGATTTAAAGTGCATACTGCCTATAAAATTGTATATTTTTATACTAATAATCAATGGCCCAGACTTATCTGGTGCAAACTCAATATTATCAAGGGCCAAACACAAATTTTTAACCCCCCTAGTCCCCAAAATTTGCATACAATAATGAAAATTAAAAGCCCTATCTGGCCCTCCATACTTTTACTATCTGCGCATGCGCACTACTGCATTGTTTTTTCTTCACATGAAGATCGAGCTTTGCATCAGGTTTCAGTTAATTATTTACTGACTTGGGCCTTTTTTGTGCCTTTTGTCTAGTTTCTGTTTTTTTCTATCCTGGCGCTGTTTACTTTTAACAATGCCCTTAACAGGTAATATTAAGGGTTTTATTTCATCACAATTATATTACAGTACATTTATTAATATTCCGGTTGTGTAGCTTTAATATTTTGGTGTTGTCCACACTTAGGTTTTATCGGGATGCCCTTAGGCTCGTGTGGTTCCCTTATGGAACTTAGGCATTTTCAACAACAACAAAATTCGGAAAAAATTATTTTTGATTGTCTTCGTCATGTATCCATATATTGTATGATTATATATTAGATGTTAGGAGTGCAGTGAACTTGTTGGATTATAATTATTTATGAATTACTGCTCTCTGTGTAGGGCGTAATAGTCTACATCGGATTTACATGCCTGTTGCCTTGTCTGTAGTCACTTCACTCCTACTGAGTCTGGTCCTATTTGTGTGGTCAGGGTCGACTCATTAGGACACTAACGTTGGAATTGGGTGTCGAGCTATGTATTCACGGAGAAGTTCCAATGTCGGGGCTGTCACCACAAGATAATTTGATTTCTCAGTTTCTTTTCCAAAGGAACAAGAACATGGTGATGGTATTGTGACACCCATCCAGAATGTGCTGCCGTTGTCACGCTCTGAGGAGTAAATAGAGCTAGCTGCTAAGGTGCTCTTGAATATAAGGAATAAGGCCTCTTATTCCAGCAGCTAGCTCAACCAGTCAGGCGGTTACCCGATAGTGGGAACCCTAATACCGGGTATGTTTGATGCGGACGAGGAGAGTGTAGATTTGGGTAGAGCAAGAATATTTTAATCAAAAGCTCACCCAGCGATGACGGCACAATAAGGGGAACAAGTCTGCAAGTTTCTCTTTGGGAAGCATGGCGAGGTGTGCATCAGACCGCGAGCAGGAGAGCCTTCTCTAACACAGTAATGGTCGGGGTCGACTATTGCTTTGAGAAACTTGCACTGAGTCTGAGCTAACGTCCTCCCTGGCCACTCGAGACACTTCTTCTATACTGCAGCTGGGGCTGGCTGCACTTACGGCTTCTTCCTCCGCTTTAGGGAAGCACATGCGACCGCACACTAGCTACTCGACTATAGATGTTCATGCAGCCAAGCGAAGACGCTCCAGTCTTTACCCTCGAAGAAAGAAGATGAAGAAGGAAAAGAAAGTTGGTCCATCCAGTAGCTAGTGATTTGAGGCTTGATTCATCTGGACAATCGACGAAGAGATCGGCGACCAGATCTCGATCCCGAGAGTAAAAATAAACCGCTGCTCCAAAAGCCTCCGTAACAGACTTGCTGTCGCAATTTGCGCAGCTTATCGCAGCTTAAAAACCCAGCAAGGGGAACCCATCAGCAGAACGGTAGTGAGCTGTCGGACGGTGCTGGGTCGGTCCGGCAAATTGTACTTGAAGAAGAAGCCAGAAGTTTCTCTATGGGGTGCTCAACTAGATCAGAGGTCAGATAACCGATTGGAGAACCTTATCCGTCCTGTTAACAGTCGGGGTCGACTGTGTCCATTGTGAGAAACCATATTGAGTTGGAACATGCAAACGAATGTTCATTCCACACCGGCAGCAGTTATGGCTTCTATTTACATGGAAGTGCACAAAAGGGGATTAGCCTAGAAGTTTCTAAGCAGGATACTTAAGCCTGGCAATCTAGAAAATCAAGGAGTGCAGAACAGTTGCCCTCGACTTGGGCGTGCAATTGCACCTGAAATTTTCAATGCAAAAACTTGTACGTTATTTTGGTTATATTCACTTCAAGATTTTAATATTGTGACTGAAAAATTGTACAACGTTCAGCCACAAAGTGAAAAAATTGGCACACACATCTCATTATAAAAATGTTGCGATCAGTTCTTACGTGACTGTCTTCTACACTCAAAATCTATCAAAATGCGACACAGAATGGGTCATGAATTATTGCATATCTATGCAACATTGACAGATCGTCTCCTGAGTCCATTGTGTTCTCTGTGCCAGTAGGCACAGAGAACACATTGGAACTCAGGGAACGAAATGATAATAGATTTTAAAGGCAGCCCCAAACAGGTCTGGCATTCCAAAAAATCAGGGGGTGCAAAAAATTGCTCTCCTCAATTTTTTCTAGGCGTGCAGTAGGTGTGCAGCACTCCTGCACTCCTAAAGAATGCCACGCCTGGATACCTTGTGATATCTGGGGACAAATCATGAGAGCAGAGCGTTTTTCTTTCCGTTAAGAGTCGGGGATGACTGTTTTGTAAGAAACTTTAATGAGTAGGAGCATCCATTGAGCATGTGTTGAGGATTTTGGGCCAGATCTCAGTCCCGTGAGCATCTTATGGTAACAATTGGATTATCATTGCTCTGATAGCCTCGGTCATGGTCCAGCTGCCGCAGATTGCTTGGTGTATCGCAGCATTCCAGTAGTCACTGGTACTACCATTTCACAGACTCCAAGGGGGCGCTGTCGGACAGTGTTGCATTGGTCCAGTCATCCGTTCAGTCAGATGGAGTTGACAATATTTGCTGATGGAACATTTGGATGGTGAGAGGGCTACGGAGTGTGAGTCTCCATTCCTCACAGAAGGGCACTTTAAGACTATGAAATTTCAGTCTTAATCTCTTAGAATATTGTTCCATCTGAGTATAAGTCTGCGATAGATGAGCAGGCCGGGGATGAAGATTTGTCCCTACCTGCATCATTTAATATATGCACGGAAATAATTAAATGTGCTGTTTCATTCAAAAGAGCTAATCTGTTCACAATGTCCTAAGCAGATCACCTTATCAAAGCTATGGCACAACGTCTCAATGGAAAGGAGTGTGAGGATGTGGTTCCTCGTTAAGAGTTCTTTCCAGGGCAGTCATGTATGCCACGTACAACTCTGCACAGACAGTGGAATTTGGAGTTGGTAAGACGTGAGTGATGCTGCCCTTGTGTCGTCAATACTTATAGATGACAAGGTGAAAAGCTCAGGTGATGGTACAGGTACAGGTGATGGACATGACCTCTATTGCTTTCCAGTTGACGGAAGGGTATCAACTTTACGATAATCTAGATGTTATTCACGAAGTTCCTTTCAAAAAGAGTCCCTCCTAGTGGAGGTAAGGTTCTCTTATTGAATGGAACAATTGAGGTCGTCGAGAATAGATTTTGGTTGCTTTCCTCTTGGCGATAGGTTATCAGCCTCGCAGTTATGTGGATAAATTGTGGAAGATCAGTGGATGAGAATGTAGTCTCGACAGGCCTGCGGCTATCAGCCCAAGCAAGCTCCACTTACAAGTTGACTTGTTTTACAAATCTTCCAAGAGAGGCTTTCCTTCTGGAGGTACAAGCTTTTCTATTGAAAAAAAGCATTAGACGTCGAATTGGGGGTATATAGGAATCACCCTGTCCATCTGTCCATCCGTCTGTCCATCCTTATAAGCGCAACTCCTCCTAAACCGTTTGAAGAATTTTCATGAAACTTTACACAATGGAAGAACTCCATATGAAGAAGTGCATGAAGCAATATAATTCCGTTCTGACAGGCGTGGGGGTATCACTTTTTGAGCTTGCTCACAGTACCTCTAGTTTTCCAGTGTTTTATTATCACTTGTTTCTCATCCTGAATCCGGATGGATAGTACCTAGATAGGCTGAGATATTCCTTGGCGTCAAGGCAATTTATGTCATTGTGGACGCCATAGTAGCCTTCTGTACGGTTACAGCAGTCTCTTCTTGGGTTAGGTTCTGTCCACTGTCTTTTGGGAATAAAACCGAAAAAGATACTGTGCTTTTCGGTTTGTTTTTCCTAGGTGTCATAGACTTGAGTCTTATTGTTACACCATAGTAGCCAAGCTAAAATCATGAGCAAGATTTTTTCAGTATTATGGAATGGCATAACTGAATTTATTATCTCTTGGGACTGCAGCCTCTTTGGGAATTCAGGGCTCTTTATATAGCGGCTCTTCATTCCCTACCTTGCCCTACAATAATTGTAAGTCACTGTTAAGTGAGCCTTCAGGGTCGCAACTTACACCAATATATCTGTCTTCACGAAGATGAAAACTTATAAGCTATGGCTAGAGTTGTAATTCTCCTTTGTGAGCTTCTAGGGCCTCAGTTATCAGTTTTTAATGGTCTTCACGTACAGGAAGACCTTTAGCTGCTTCAGCTAGGCTGAGTTCATTGTCCTATCAGACATGATACTGTTTGTTGGAGGAGGTTATTCTCTTCAAACCGGAATGGTTTGGTGTGAGTTATTATGTAAATATAGTATATTTGTTCATCACGTTTTTCTCCGCCCTTAGTGGATTTATGGAGTCGGTCAGTCACGAGAAAGTCTTGCGGTTCCTATACTGTTTGATGACTAACACAAGAACAATTCAAGTAATGTGGTTGTTCGTTTATATGTCATATGAGCCTATGATTCATCATCAATAAATTGCTAGCCTTTGTGTACCTGTATTGCTGTCAAGTCAGTTAACTGGTATTCAGATGATTACATGCTGGATTTCAGTGTTCGCGTGCATAAGTGTATTATTAGGCAGACGCATTATTATATGTTATGGACCTTAGAAACAATGGATTATTTCGGGGGCGATCCGTGACGAGTCTGTTAATCATAGCTTGTTCCATTTCTTAATCCAGGTTTAAGTTTTGGTACCCAAATTGAATATAACTTTTCTATGCATTCTCGTATATTCGCATGTGTCTGGCAGTGTTATTTATTGGAATTTATTATACACCTGAACAGTGTGTTTACTCTCCAGAGATCGTCCATTGTGTTTCTGTTGGACATGTGTATGTTGTACGTATTTTATCACTGGTTTTCGACCTATCTACGTATACCGACTCGGAGTCAGCATACGTTACAAGCAGTCGCTATTAATTACCGGGATCGCCACTATAGCCTTAACACTTAAGTTCTGAAGTGGCATTAAGCACCATTTTATTAATAATTAATATTCGGGTGCCTGTTCGGCGAATGTATATTGTTATTTGGTGCCAATTTAACTGATTCCAGAGCGCTGCCCTCTTTGTTTTTTAAGGATTTCTTCAAAAAAAAGGAGGAGGGGATTTTTTAAATCTTCTCCAGCTTGATAAGTGTGTAACTTTGAGTGAAGCTGTTTTGTCCGTAGATTATATGGTGGATACAGCTTGTTTATTATTGCATATGGCATATGTTTGTGGGGCTTAACTTCTCATTCTCAAATACGCCGTCCTAATTTTTAGGGCCTAGTCCAGACTAGCCTTAAAATTGGGAACTTGTTACATCCAATTAGCATAGTCATTCATGCTAAGAATACAGAATTACTTGAATTTGGCTCCTTATTAGTCCCCTTCCGGCATCGCCAGAGGGGACTATAGGTTTGCACTCTGTCAATTCGTCAGTCTGTCAATCTGTCAGTCTGTCAGTCACACTTTAGTTTTCCAGACATTTTTTGGGAAATGCTTCAACCGAATGATTTCATTTTTGGTAACCTACTATAGAACGATGACTTACAGATCAAGATTGAGTTTCATGCTGATTGCATTATTCTTGTGTGAGTTATGACCCTTGCAAATATGGAAAATGTCAGTCACACGTTAGCTTTCCGGACTTTTTTTGGAAATGCTACAACTGAATGATTTCATTCTTGGTAACCTACTATAGAACGATGACTTACAGATCAAGTTTGAGTTTCATTCTGATTGCATTATTCTTGTGTGAGTTATGGCCCTTGGAAATATGGAAAAGCGCCAAAATATCAGTTTTCAGGACTTTTGGGGCGAAACGCTTCAACGTAATAATTTCATTTTGGGTAACCTACAGAATGATGACTTACAGATCAAGTTTCATTTGCACTCTGTCCATCCGTCAGTCAGTCTGTCAGTCACACTATAGTTTTCCAGACTTTTTTTGGAAATGCTTCAACCGAATGATTTCATTCCTGGTAACCTACTATAGAACGATGACTTACAGATCAAGTTTGAGTTTCATGCTGATTTCATTATTCTTGTGTGAGTTATGGCCCTTGGAAATATGGAAAAGTGCCAAAATATCAGTTTTCCGGACTTTTTTTGGAAAAGCTTCAACGGAATTCATGCTGATCCATATCTAGGTTATAACATTTGTATAATTATTAATGCTCTTTAGTCTGGTAGGGGACATTGTATTGCTTCAGCGATACATGAGCCCTTGTTTATGATATGTCTTCTCTATTACTGTATAGAGAGACATACATGTAATTCCGTTTAAATTTAATTTCCTTTCACCTTGGACTGCAGGCTTGGGAACTATGTTGGTCTGCTAATTCTGAAGTCCTAGGCCACCTGCCTTTTTACGATTCAGCTAGTCTGGTTTATAGTATAAAAATATGATAAATTTAAAGTAATTTGTATATTTTCAGCTTAATTTTGATGTAAGTCAAATTTGAGGTTATGCCATGGCTGTCTGTCCTCAACAATTCAATACGGCTTGGGCTGGAGACCGTATTTATGAACTGATCTTCACGAAACTTTTTGAGTACCTTTGTTATCACCGCAGGATGAGAACGAGTGTTTTTGGGTGCTGTCCAAAATTCAAGATGGCCACCAGCAGCCATTTTGTACCTTAGTGCAATCAGTTTTTTGTACAGAACTTCTATATGAAAGTTCTGATTCGAATAAATTTTTGTCTGAATGTTTAGTAACATGGAATACATCACATATAATATAGGTTTTTTTCTCACGCAGAAATTCTGCAAATTAGACGAACTTTGATTTTTTCAATACTACTTACACACAGTTAGTACGCATGTCAATATGGCTCGGGCTAGGGGCTGTATTTATGAACCGATCTCCACGAAACTTCTTGGGTGCCTTTGTTATGACCTTGGGACAAGAACGAATGTTTCTGGGTGTGGTCCAAAATTCAAGATGGCTGCTGTGGCCATTTTGTACCGAAATTAGGTACAATCAGTTTTTTGTACAGAACTTCTATATGAAGGTTCTGATTTGAATGAATGTTTATTAAGAAGGAATACATCACATATAATACAGGTTTTTTTCTCATGCAGAAATTATGCAAATTAGATGAACTTTGATGATTTATCCAGTGTTACTTATACACAGTAAGTGCACATGTCAATACGGCTCAGGCTAGAGGCTGTATTTATGAACCAATCTTCACAAAACTTCTTGGGTACCTTTGTTATTACCTTGGGACGAGAACAAGTGTTTTGGGGTATGGTCCGAAATTCAAGATGGCTGCCAGCGGCCATTTTGTACTGAAATTAGGTCCAATCATTTTTTTGTACACAACTTCTATACAGCTCCTGCTAGAGGCCATATTTATGAACCGATCTTTACGACATTTCTTGGGTACCTTTATTATCACCTTGGGACGAGAACGAGTGTTTTGGGGTGTGGTCCGATATTCAAGATGGCTGCCGTGGCCATTTTGTACTGAAATTAGGTACAATCAGTTTTTTGTACAGAACTTCTATATGAAGGTTCTGATTTGAATAAATTTTGGAATGAATGTTTAGTAACTTGGAATACATCACATATAATACGGCTTTTTTCTCGTGCAAAAATTATGCAAATTAGATGAACTTTGATTTTTTCAGTGCTACTTATACACAGTAAGTGCACATTTCAATACGGCTCAAGCTAGAGGCTGTATTTATGAACCAATCTTCACGAAACTTCTTGGGTACCTTTTTTATCACCTTGGGATGAGAACAAGTGTTTTTGGGTATGGTCCGAAATTCAAGATGGCTGCTGGCGGCCATTTTTACCAAAATTAGGTACAATCAGTTTTTGGTACAGAACTTCTATATGAAGGTTCTGATTTGAATAAATTTTTGAATGAATGTTTAGTAACATGGAATACATCACATATAATACAGGTTTTTTTCTCGTGCAGTTTTGGGGTGCCTTTGTAATCACTGTGCTATGAGGACAAATATTTTGGGGTTCAGTCAGACCCACTCTGGGACTCAAAGATTTCTTTTCTAGTTTAGCATCTAACTGTCGCCCACCTTTACAATACTTTACCTATATATTTGTTACAGGCTACGGTCAGCATTCATGTACAGACCGTTACATTACTTTATATGTATCTTTGTTATCAGGTCATTACCTAAGTGTCATTGCTGTGTCACATACTATACATGTACATGTCTTACACAAGTTGAGCTACAGTGTCACTGACACTTTCATTTATATTTACCAATGACCCAGACGGGTATGGCCCTCCCATAAGTGGGTACTCATACCTCCCCGCTGAGTTATTATGCAGCACTCTTCCACAAACAATGATGTTGATGCCAATTCCGGTGACTTCCTGACGGTTGCACATACATGGAGAGTAAAAGTATGGAGGACCAGATAGGACTTTTATTTTTTGGTTTTGCAAGCAAATTTTGGGGATTGGTTGGGGGGGGGGGGGGGGGGGGGGGTAAAAATTTGTGTTTGGCCCTTGATAACTTTGAGTTTGCACCAGCCAGCCAGTCTGTAATTTATGTACATCGATTTCATAAATTAAGAAGATAATTGGTTAGTTTTTACTTGATTTAGGTTGTTAACCCTTTATCTAACATGAAAGGCAGACAACACTTGCAAACAAAATTCTTGCTATTTTTATGTGTACCCATACTATGTATGGTACACATAATGCCGGCATCCGGGGTGACATCCGTCGTTCGCCCATCCCTTTTCTGTCTGTCTGTCTGTCTGTCTGTCTGTCTGTCTGTCTGTCTGTCTGTCTGTCTGTCTGTCTGTCTGTCTGTCTGTCTGTCTGTCTGTCTGTCTGTCTGTCTGTCTGTCTGTCTGTCCATCCGTCCGTCCGTCCGTCTGGCATCCGTATCCATTTCTTTGGCATTCGATAACTTGAAAAATATTGCTTGGATTGTCAAGTTACTTTATATTCGTTTCAAGGTTACTGATGTGCCGAGCTGCATAGTTTTTGGTGTAAATCTGATAATTTGATCCTGAGATATTAACTCTTTATCCTTCAAATTGAGAATTCTTCCAATCCCTTTGGCATGAGATAACTCAAAAAATATCAATCCAATTGTCATGTTACTTTATATATATCTTCAGGTTACTGATATTCCGAGCTGTATAGTTTTTGGTGTAAATCTGTTATTTTGATCTCGAGATATTAACCCTTTATCCTTCAAATAGAAAATTCCTACAATTCCTTTGGCATTCGATAACTTGAAAAATATTGCTTGGATTGTCAAGTTACTCTATATTTGTGTTCAGGTTACTGATGTGCCGAGCTGTATAGTGTTTGGTGTAAATCTGATAATTTGATCCTGAGATATTAACACTTCATCCTTCAAATTGAAACTTCCTCCAATCCCTTTGGCATTTGATAACTTAAAAAATATTACTTGGATTGTCAAGTTACTTTATATTTGTGTTTAGGTTACTGATGTGCCGAGCTGTATAGTTTTTGGTGTAAATCTGATAATTTGATCCTGAGATATTAACCCTTTATCCTTCAAATTAAAAATTCCTCCAATCCCTTTGGCATTCGATAACTTGAAAAATATTGCTTGGATTGTCTAGTTACTATATATTTGTGTTCAGGTTACTGATGTGCCAAGCTGTATAGTTTTTGGTGTAAATCTGTTATTTTGATCCTGAGATATTAACCCTTTATTCTTCAAATTGAAAATTCCTCCAATCCCTTGAGCATTCGATAACTTGAAAAATATTGCTTGGATTGTCAAGTCAGTTTATATTTGTGTTCAGGTTACTGATGTGCCGAGCTGTATAGTTTTTGGTGTAAATCTGATAATTTGATCCTGAGATATTAACCCTTTATCCTTCAAATTGAAAATTCCTCCAATCTCTTTGGCATGAGATAACTCAAAAAATATCAATCTGATTGTCATGTTACTTCATATATGTGTTCAGGTTACTGATGTGCCGAGCTGTATAGTTTTTGGTGTAAATCTGATAATTTGATCCTGTGATATTAACCCTTTATCCTTCAAATTGCGAACTCCTCCAATCCATTTCTTCGGCATGCAATAACTCAAAAAATATTAATCCAATTATCAGGTTACTTTATATGTGTATTCAGGTTACTGATGTGCTGTGCTGTATAGTTAGCTCAACTTTGGCGAAGCCAAATTTGAGCTTATGCCATGGCCAGTCATCCGTTGTCCGTCTGTCCGTCAACAATTCAATACGGCTCGGGCTAGAGGCCGTATTTATGAACCGATCTTTACGAAACTTCTTGGGTACCTTTGTTATGACCGTGGGACGAGAACGAGTGTGTTTTGGTCCGATCCGAAATTCAAGTTGGCTGCTAGCTGCCATTTTGTACAGACTTAGGTGAAATCAGATTTTTGCGCAGAACTTCCATATGTGAAAGCGCTGATTTGAATATTTTTTTGTAAGAATGTTTAATACCATGGGATACATCACATATAATACGGGTTTTTTTCTTGTACGTAAATTATGCAAATTAGACTAACTTTGATGTATTCAGTGTTACTTTCAGCACTGTAAGTGCAAATGCCAATACGGCTCGGGCTAGAGGCCATATTTATAAACCGATCTTTACAAAACTTCTTGGGTACCTTTGGTATCACCGTGGGACGAGAACGAGTGTTTTTGGGTGCTGTCCAAAATTCAAGATGGCCGTTGGCAGCCATTTTGTACAAAATTAGGTGCAATCAGATTTTTGCACAGAACTTCCATATGAAAGCGCTGATCTGAAAATTTTTTTGTGTGAATGTTTAGTACCATGGGATACATCACATATAATATGGGGTTTTTTTCTCGTGCAGAAATTATGCAAATTAGGTGAACTTTGATTTTTTCAGTGCTACTTACACACAGTAAGTACACATGTCAATACAGCTCGGGCTGGAGGCTGTATTTATCAACTGATCTTCACAAAACTTCTTGGGTACCTCTGTTATCACCTTAGGACGAGAACGAGTGTTTCTGAGTACGGTCCAAAATTCAAGATGGCTGCCAGTGGCCATTTTGTAACGAAATTAGGTCTAATCATTTTTTTGTACACAACTTCTATACGGCTCAGGCTAGAGGCCTTAGTTATGAACCGATCTTTACGAAACTTCTGGGGTACCTTTGTTATTACCATGGGATGAGAACTGGTGTTTTCGGGTGTGGTCCGAAATTCAAGATGGCCACCAGCAGCCATTGTGTACCAAAATTCGTGCAATCAGTCTTTTGTTCAGAACTTTTGTATGAATGTTCTGATTTGAATAAATTTTTGTATGAATGTTTAGTAAAATGGAATACATCACATACAGTACGGTTTTTTTTCGCGTGCAGAAATTATGCAAATTAGATGAATTTTGATTTATTTAGTGCTACTTATACACTGTAAGTGCACATGTCAATACGGTTCGGGCTAGAGGCTGTATTTATCAACCGGTCTTCACGAAACTTCTTTGGTACCTTTCTTATCACCTTGGGACGAGAACAAGTGTTTCTGAGTGTGGTCCAAAATTCAAGATGGCTGCCAGTGGCCATTTTGTACCGAAATTGGGTCCAATCAGTTTTTTGTCACAACTTCTATACAGCTCGTATTTATGAACTGATCTTCACGAAACTTCTTGGGTACCTTTGTTTTCACCTTGGGACAGGAATGAGTGTGTTTTGGGGTGCCTTTGTTATCACTGTGCTATGAGAACAAATATTTTGGGGTTCAGTCAGACCCACTCTGGACTCAAAGATTTCTTTTCTAGTTTAGCATCTGACTGTCACCCACCTTTACAATACTTTACCTATACATTTGTTACAGGCTATGGTCAGTATTTATGTACAGACCATTACAATACTTTATATGTACCTTTGTTATCAGGTCATTACCTAGATGTTTGTCATTGCTGTGTCACATACTATACATGCACATGTCTTGACAAGTTGAGCTACAGTGTCATTGACACTTACATTTTTTATGTAAATCTAATAATTTGATCCGAAGATATTAACCTTTTATCCATCAAATTAGGTACTCCTCCAATCCATTTCTATATGTACCCATACCATGTATGGTGTACATAATGTCGGCATCTGGGGTGGCCCTCTGTTATACAGCTTTCTACTAGTTGCGCGTATGGGTACACATCTGGCGATTTCATCGGCCTATTTTTTTTAAATTTTTGTATCAAAAACATAGTTTATGACCTCTCATTGCAGCAAGTTTAATGAGCTCATTCCAATGGGGAGTCCTGAGCTATGTTTTTGTGACAAAAAATAAAAAATAATGAAAATTGAATGGTGATTTTTGTGAATAATAACTCTGGCCAGTTGGGTAAAGGGTTAATCAAAGTGGTTGGTTTGTATTTAATTTTATTTTACAGGAAGTGGAAAACTTAATAAATTAGCTGATTTCAACTGACCGGTAATCTTGACTAAAATGCTAAATTTCTTTTTCTATAAATTCTGAGAACATTTCCAGTCCTGTTTCTGGCAATGTCAATCTCACAGTCGACCGTAGTTTTTTAAATAACTGTTAAAATACTTGGTGGAATGACATCATATTTAGTATGCAAGTGTATCTTTTGATGTCTAGACCAAATTTAATACAACTGTTAATGTGTACAAGTGTATCGTTTTATCTGGCCCATGTTCAGTGCAGGTGTTATTCGGATTATTTTTTATCTTTCATTACCCTTTTTCAACTTGGAAAAAGTTTTGGTGGTGAACTCGCAACTTTTACATTCTGAGATATATGAAAACTTATCACAAAATGGTAATACATGTACTCTGTAAAAAAACTTTATCTTCCATGATATCTGCATCTGTTCCCCCCCCCCCCCCCCCCCCCCCCCCCCCCCCCCCCCCCATTATTTACTAATGGTGGGCAAAGTTGTTCCTTAACATTTTCTTCTGTGATATTCTTTCAGAATCATTGACAATGTTAGTGTTGGGCAATTCACAGGGTTCTCTCTGCTCTTGAAAATCATTGAAATGGAATTTAAAAATTTTAAATTTTTTTAAAGAAGGAATATTTCCCGAGTTCACGATGTTGAGTGCCAGTTTAGCTACTTGCACTACAGACTTAGATTTAGCGCTAAGACATTTCCATCTGGTTAAAAGACTTTTATTCTCATGATGGGGGGGGGGGGAAATGTCACCACAGCAATGATAACTGCTGATGATAAAAACAAGCAAAGGAATAATTCTATTACTTTCCATCAAATGAAATCGTTGACTTGCAATTCAGTGGAGACACTCGTAGGTGTGATTGTATCAGTAAAGAAAGGCTAGTTGCTCAAAATGATTGACAGATATAGGGTGAAGTGGCAGTCCCGAATTTAGAAAAACATGTTATGATTATTTCTTTAATTTTCTTTGATAAGTAATCAAGCTTTTATGGAACATTATAAGTAAATCTTCAACTTGACAGAATTAAATTAGTTAAAAACTTCATGTTATCAGCTTATTTAATAAGTAGGTCAACTCTAATTAAGTAATTAATCTATTGTCCGAGTACAACAACATGTGTTGCCATATTTTAGAAAGCAGTTCATCCTGATCAGTTTGGGACATTAAGGGAGTTGATAGTTCACTTGCCTTCAACCGCTGCTAGCTCTGCATGTGCCTTGTTAGTAAGTTAGAGAGCTGATAGTTGCTTGCTGCTGCTCAGTGGTTCTCTCTGGACACTCTTTTCTTTGCCTGTAAAACTGTCCAACATGATATGACCCTGGCTGTTGAAAGTGTCATTAAACCCCAATAAATAACAAACAAACATCACTGCTAGCTGATTCTATCTGCCTAGCTTTCCACACACTTATCAACTCTGTAAAACCCATGTAAACCATCAGCAAGTCTGAAAATGAATCGTAACTGCATGCTAGGTTCAGGAAAGGGGCGAGGTCTTAAAACTCAGATAATCAGTCATATATTCAGCACATGATGTGGACGTACCATCCATCTCATCTGAACTTGGCATCTCACAATTCTTGACCAGCGTGAAAATTAACCCCCTACACACTGATGTCAAAGTATCTAAAGTTCAGGGTGCAAATATTTCCCATAATGCAACCAGAAATTTAACCAATCAATCTTGTTTGACAATGAGCTCTGTCAAACAAGATTGAATTGGTTAAATTCCCAGTTAAATTATCAGAAAAACGGCTACATCAAATCTGAATATTTTGACATCAGTGTCCAGGGGGTTAAGAACTGGTATATCTGTTTTCAAATTCATATCGAACCCATGCAGAATAACATATCTGAGGTTCCGGTGCTGAAAAAGTGAATAAAGTTGTGTTGTTTCTGGATTAAATTTCCCAAGTCTTAGTTATTTTATATTCTCATTTCAGAACTGTCTATGAAGAGTTTATATTTGCCATTTATTAAAATACAGTAGAATCCTCTTAATTGAATATCCATTTTGCAAGTAAAAATTATTCAATTAACAGGAGTATACAATTAACAGGGATTTGGTCAGTTTCCTGTGTTCTGGAGGTAAACTGAGCATTTATTCTATTATGTTTTGTTTGACAGAGCTCATAGAGCACTGTCAAACAAAATATTATAGAATAAATGCCTATATTGGATGGTAGTGAGGCCAAAAAGGTTGATAAATAAGGGGAGTTTGGTGCATGCCACAGTAATTTTTTCGACATATTACAAAAATTTATATACAATTAACAGGAGTTTACTCTACAACCCATATGCAGTTAACAGATCAAATTTGTACTGAAGGTATGGTAAATGGTTTTGTGTTTGAAAATTATATTCAATTAACAGGGGTATACAATTAAGAGATATCCAATTAAATGGGCTCCACTGTACTTGTTATTTGACAGTTGATTGACGTTGAAATAAAAGTTCAAACAGTTTTGCAATGTTAATAAAACTCTTCAAAAGAAATTTGAAACATCGTCTTATAAAATCATATTTTTTTTCTCATTTGCAGACAAGGATTTTAGTGACACATGGACTAACTTTTCTTCCACGAGTTGATTTAATTGTAGTACTAAAGGATGGTGAGATTTCTGAAATGGGTTCTTTTAGCACATTAATGGATCATGATGGTCCATTTGCACAATTCGTGAAAGAACATCTAGCCGAAGAACTTGAAGATAATCTTGTAGAGAGTCAGGAAGGTAAAATGTTATCCTCTATTAATTTTGTGCTACTTTTGTTTCTGCCTGCCAATTTGTTTTTCTTGTACTATTTGTTGAAAAAATTTATGGAACTTGGAATGTTGATAATATATCCGACAAAGGGGTTTATTTCAGTTCATGGCAAAAATTATTTATGAACAAGATCATCATTATCAAGAACAAAATCTATCTTTTTTGTTAAGATTATCTTATAACCCATGCAAGAATAGCCGATTCTGGGTAAATACTTTGTTTTAGTGCCCAGGCAGATTTGATTCAAACAGTTTTGTCTGATCCTTTCTGAAGTTGCTTTACCCTTCTCCAAACACACATGGTATAAAATTTATTATTTTAATTCTTGTTTTTTCAGATTTTTCAAAACCATATTATTTGACCCCTCATTGGAATGAGCTCAGTGAGCTTGTCCGCTTATGGAGGTGGGGAGGGGGCACATGAAATTGTTTCATTGACATTTTTGGAAAAATATTTTTTTGTTCAACTGCTTAATTCATTGATTACAGTAGATGAGTACGTCCCCATTTTGGTCGGGGGTTGATCAACCATGATGGCTACGCAGGTTCGAAACCTGAAAACCTTTAGCACAGTCCATAGGTAGTATCTGTGAAGGGATTTCATTGTAACTTGATAGGATGACTGTATAATGTTTAGATGAGAAAGTTCTTTTTTGGTCAAGTTCAGTCAACTGTGATTATCGTAGGGGCACGTTATCTAGATTTCTTTAGCACAGTCTACAGGTTGCATTTATGAAGGGATTTCATTGTAAATTGTAGGATGACTGAGTATAATGCCTAGATGAGAACGTTCTATTTTGTGGTGATCAGTCAGCTGTGATGTGTGACCTAGATTTGTTTAGCACAGTCTTCAGTTCATAATTATGATGTGATTTCATTGTAACATGGTAGGATGACTCAGTATGATGTCTAGTTACGATTCCTATTCTGGTCACGAGTGGTCAGCCGTTACCGCTGCCTGGGCACATATCCTAGATTCCTTTAGCACTGTCTATAGGTTGTATTTATAAAGGGATTTCATTGTAACTTTGTAGGATGACTCAGTCTGATATCTAGAGGGGCCTGTCTTATTTTGGTCGCGATTGGTCATCTGTGACTGTTGGATGGGTATGTGACCTAGATTCCTTTAGCAAAGTCTATTACCCATATTTATGAAGGGATTTCATTATAACTTGATGGGATAACTCATTTTGGAATGATTTTACTGTAACTTGGTAACTTTTGTTGACATACATTAACTGTGCGAGTCATATCAACCCAGGCCTCTGTTCTTTTAGTTTAGTACAGTCTATACCTCAAATTATTCTTGTTGAAAACATAATGTAGGGTGCTGCACTTAACATATTTTCAGGTATCACAGTTCTTGTCTCATTTCAATATAATTTCATAAATTGTTAACTTTGTCCTTTTCATCAAACATGATGCACAATCAAGTTAAGCTGCAGTGTCATTGACACTTTCATTTCTATCCTCGCCAACAAAGTTGTGTTCCATTCATCCGTCCATCAGTCCATCCTTCCATAACAAATTTTTCAGGCTAACTTCCTCCTTCAGTTTTCAATGGATTTTTACGAAACTTGGTCTGAAGTATCAGTATCAAGTGTAGATGTGCATGTGGACAGGAATTTTCGATTCGACAAATATTTGCATGGTAATGGCCCTTGGAAATAGGAAATTCCCATCACAAAGGCTTGTCCGCTTAACTCCTCCTAATCTTTTATTGGATTTTTACGAAACTTGGTCTGAAGTATCAGTATCAAGTGTAGATGTGCGTGTAATTCGAAATTTTCGATGCGTCAAAATTTTGTGCAGTAACAGCCCTTGGAGATAGCAAAATTTCCACCACAAAGGCTTGTCCGCTTAACTCCTCCTACATTTTTTATTGGATTTTTGCAAAATTTGGTCTGAAGTATCAGTATCAAGTTTACATGTGCATGTGGTCAAGAATTTTTGATGCAACAAATTTTTGCATGGTTAAGGTAATTTCCATCAGAAATGCTTGTCTGCCCAACTCCTCCTGCATTTTTCATTGGATTTTTACGAAACTTGGTGTGCAGTATGAGAATGATGTGTCCATGTGCATATAGAAATGAAGTTTCAATTCAAATAATTTTTCCACAGTTATAGCTCTTATCGACTTGGAATTTACCAAAATTGTTGGTTTATTGAAGATATCTGATAATGATTTCTCCGCACCGATGAAGTTTGGAGGGGGATATTGAAATGCTGTTCATCCATCCATTGATCTGCCTGTCCATCCATCCATCAGAAACTTTGCTGAATTCCTCCTACAGTTTTCAGTAGATTTTTAAGAAACTTGGTCTGAAGTATCAATATCAAGTGTAGATGTGCATGTGGTCAGAAAATTTCTATGTGACAAATTTTGCATGGTTACTGCCTGTGGAAATAGCAAAATTTCGCTCATAAAGGCTTGCCGCTTAACTCCTTCTACATTTGTTTTGGATTTTTACGAAACTTAGGTTGAAGTATCAGTATCAAGTGCTGATGAGCATGTGGTCAGGAATTGTTAATGCGATGAATTTTTTCATGGTTATGGCCCTTGTGAATAGCAAAATTTCCATCATGTGCAGTATGAGTATGATGTGTACATGTGCATATGGAATGGAAGTTTTTGTTCAAATTAATTTAACCAGAGTTATATCTCTTGACAACTTTGAATTTACCAAAATTGCAGGTTTTTGGAAGATATCTTCAGTTGTGATTAAGAAATTAAATATTTGATGACTGACGTTATTGGGTATGAATACATGTCCAGGTTGATAATGAGATTATTCCTATCATAACATAAAAGTCTGCATGGATATGGTTGTCATTAGACTCTCTTGTTAAAGTTGAAAGAAATGGTACATTGCTGTGACAAGGACTTGAATTTGACAAAATGATGAAGCCTCCCTCACATCATTAAATGGTAAACAACCAGTCAGTAAGAAAAAGTTGGGGGATCTAAGTGCAGTGGTTAACAGCATGAAGATAATTCTGGTCATTTCGGCATCAAGCCATTTCTACTTTGGAAAGTTTCTTTGCATTCCCCATCCCATGGACATAGGATGTTATGTAGCAAGTTTGTTGACTTGCATCACATGGTACTCTTGGAATACATATATCATCTAGGATAAAATGAAAATGTCAAAGCTAATAATGTCACTGGGCCACAGATGCAGACACAAAGTTATAGCATATCCTCTATTTGGACATCTTTGGTGTGGAGAAAGTTGAATAATGTTTTCCATTCTGCTTTTTTTTTCTTTTAATCTGCTAGTTTCAGAGAGAATCAATGGGCGAAGCTCAATTCCAGCGATTGACCAATAATAGCATGATCTATGTGGGGGGGGGGGGGGGGGGGGGGCTGCCGGATAAAGAGAAGTCAGGTTTTGAAGAGTACCTTGATGTAACATTGGGGGGAAGGGGGGGGGGGGGGAGGGTATCTGCTGTTAATCCAGGGTCATGGTTACTGGAGAATAGGGGACAAATTTGGAAAGACAATGAATAGGAATGCCAAGTGTGTAATTTTAAGAGTAAGGGAGACCCAGGGACATTTTCTGTTAGACTGTCCAAAATGTCAGTCTGACAAAATAAAATTCATTAAGAATATAATGGACAAGTTGTATGGGAGAATGGCTGATAGGTGGTTATTGGGTAACACAAAGGAGACGATTAGTCTGCTTATTGGAGAAATTGGGAAGGATTGTGTACGGGTTATCATGAAACAGGTCGTTTCTGGGTGTTGGGAGGAGAGAAGATGCATGGCGATAGGAAGGTAGTTGGGAGCAAAAGGTTAATCAAGGCCTCACCTGAGAACCGCTTCAAATCAGTTGCCAGTCAAAGTGTTATTATTATCATGTTCTCTTATGTTCCTTGCACATAACATTTGCACAGCCATTGATCCATCTGGACAGCCTCCAGATTAAAAATGTATATAAATAATAAAAGAATTTGCATTTATATCTTTAAATGATCTTATTTTTCCAGATTTCCAACCAGGTACTGATCTTTATAACTACCTGCATGCAGAATTTACACAAATTGCACATCTTGTAATAAATATAATTGTTAGATCATTCCTAATTCCAAACATATCAAGCATCAGTTGCTGAAGAAATGATCCACATATTCCACATTGATTATTAACCCTTAAGCCCCCATATAGCCCCAAACCGCCACTTTTATATTGCATTGAAGCAGGTGCTCCCTTGTGTAATCTTTTTTATTACTCTTGTGTGTAGACTGAATTTTCCCTGGCAGTGGTTCTACATCACTGCTGGCTGCCTGTATAGGCAGCCAGCAGTGATGTAGACCCACTGCCAAGTCATCAATAACTATGTAAGCAGAAAAAGGCCATAAATACTTTAAAATTAATCTGAGGACTTAAGGGTTAATTGCCTTTTGATTGTAACACTTACAGAGGCTAGAGAGTAATGGTAATTAGCTGGTTTCAGCTGATTAAATTAGAATGAAAAAATTATTAATTTATTTCACCTCCAATACCACAGTATATTTTTATACTGCAACCAATGGCCCAGGCTTAGCTGGTGCTAACTCCAAAATATCCAGGGCCAAACACAAATTTTGCCCCCCAAATCCCCAAAATTTGCATCCAGAACCAAAAAATAAATGTCCTATATGGTCCTCCATACTTTTGTCCACTGTGCATGCGCAGTGTCTAGGAAGTACCGAAATTGGCGCCAATCCTCTTTCTTTGTTTGGCCCTTCTGTCAGTAACAACTAACTGACTTCTGTGCTTGTAAATCTCAGTTTTTATGATGCCAGACACAAAGTAATGGTGATTTTGGTGGATCCAAGGATGCCTTAGGATAATGAGAGGAAAAAACTGGTTTGTGTGTTCAGGGCTGTAACTTATAATTTTTATTTGAAATTATTTCATGATCCCTAATTTCGGGACATGGGCCTGATGTTATCATTTTTGCTATGAATTTGCCACTTTGTTAAGTGTTTCCTCCCTCTCCTTCTTTGAAACCCCTCTGTTAAACTCCTATGCTTTTGGGGCCGTTTTTGAAATTTTTTTTCTTGAAAATTTCTTGGGAGTTTATCTTGTTTACAGAATGTTTATTCTGTGTATCCCCATGGTTATGTCCTCACCCTAGGGGTGTTTAGGCGTTTTTTGTCATGCATCTACCATCTGATATATCGCAGTTTCTTCTGATGAAGATTCTGCCTTACATCGGATAGTTTGAAAATCGGTTACTGACTTCGGGCCGTGTTGTTCAGTGCTTGGAGCCTTGTTTCTGGTTTTTGTTACTTGTTATTTACATTGATAATGGTTACTTTCTGTAAGTAGTTTCCTAGTCATTTATTATTATAGGTCTATAACTAGATACATTATATACTCTGGAAGTATAGCATTAATTTTTAGAATTAAGAAAAGATTATTGTCCGCTCTTAGGCTTTTTGGGGATCCCTTTGGGCTCATCGTTCCCTTTGGGAACTTAGTCTCATGTCAAAATTTTTGAAAAAATTTTTTTTTATGAATTTATTTTTCGAAATTTTTGCATTGGATTGTATTATTATGTATCTTTGTCAGATTGTTATAGGAGTTAGTGTGAGTACTGTTAACTTGTAATTTTTGGCAAAATGAAGGATTATTGCTCTAATTGTAAGTCAAGGAAATCTTCCTCTGACTCTCATATTCATTGTGTGTGTTGTAGTCGCACTCACACTAACTCTTGTTCTGTTTGTGCCATTTGGGATGACAAACATTGGAGACATGTGTCACGGTATGTTGTTAGTGGTGAAAGATCGAAGCCGGTTCTCTCGCCACAAGGTCACTGTAGTTTTTAGTCCCCTACCAGCATCGCCAGAGGGTACTATAGGTTTGCACTCGGTCCATCCATCAGTCTGTCAGTCACACGTTAGTTTTCCGGACTTTTTTTGGAAATGCTTCAACTGAATGATTTCATTTTTGGTAACCTACTATAGAACGATGACTTACAGATCAAGTTTGAGTTTCATGCTGATTGCATTATTCTTGTGTGAGTTATGGCCCTTGGAAATATGGAAAAGCGCCAAAATATCAGTTTTCTGGACTTTTTGGGGAAACATGAAGTTAGAGCGCTGTCCACATCCTGGGCTTATTCTAACAGTATTGCCATTCCTGATCTCATGAAAGCTGCTTACTGGACACAGCCTTCTACATTTACCAAGTCAAGTTTACCTTAGAAATATAGAGTCTATTTCAGGTGACCTTAGATGTTTAGGTCCGTCATCTGTTGCTCAGAATGTCATCCACTAAACGTTTACAGCTATAGTTATGTAGGTTTTTTCTGTTCCAGCAGTGACTCTGTCCTGCTGCCCTCTTTGTTCTGTGGTGATTTGACCCAGAGCAAGGGGAAGGGGGTGGGGGACGTTTTTCCCTTATATCACCAGCTTTATAGTGAAAAGCAAGGGAATACCTCCTCCGGTGTTTGTAATTCCGAGTCGGTGCTGGGATGGTTTTAAAGTGTAAAGCTAATATTTCTCATTTTTGTAATATTTTTAAAGTGTAGCTCGCTGTGAAGCATTTGTATATGTCACATGTCATACGAGCGTTAATATACAATTCTCGGACACTTTTAAATGAGGAGGGCGCGGTGGCTCAGTTGGTAGAGGTGCAGGCTGCAAGACGAGGGGTCCTCGGTTCGAATCCCACCTGCGGCAACTGCGTTGTGTCCTTGGGCAAGACACTTCATCCCGATTGCCTACATGGGGGCACTATGACGCTGTGTACTGAGGCATACTGCACGTCGATGGTGCGCATGTCTTCAACCAATCTAACCCTGCCTGTGCTGCGGTGCAGAGTTCAGAGTTACAATGTTGGGGAGCTGACAGCTGCTCGACGTTGCAAGGTGGTTCTCTCCGGGTACTCCGGCTTCCTCCACCCGTAAAACTGTCACGGTCACGATTAGCCATTGTGCATAAGTATGTGACCTTAAACACCAATAAATAAATAAATAAATAAATATACTTTTAAATGAGTATAAAAAGTCTCATTCTCTGGACTATCTTTATTTATTGGCTTCCCTTTACTAAATCAGTATAATGGGGTTCTACTGGCTATAAATAGAGAATTATATATGATATAATGCTCAATTATATTGTTGGTATTGTGTCTTTCTTATTTCAAGTATATAAGAAAGACATATAAGTCCTTTCTCTCCTTTTCTCCTTGAGGAGATATTCTTTTAAATACTATTGAGTTATTGGATATTTTTATACTGTACCAATGACCCAGACTTAGCTGCTGGTGCTAACTCCACAAAAACCAGGGCCAAACACAAATTTTGCCCCCCAATCCCCAAAATTTGCATCCAAAACAAAAAGAAATCATGTCCTAAAGGACCTCCATAGTACGACTCTACTGCGCATGCGCAGTGACGCAGTCGTCCCGAAATTGGCGCCAAATATCATTCTCTGTTTGGCCCTTCATCAGTCAACATCTCACTGATCTTTGTGCTTGTAAATCTCAGTTTAAAGGATGCCAGACACGTAATTCTTGGAGAAAATGTGATTCTAAGGAGGATAGAAGGAGGAGAGGAAAAAAGAAGTGGCAAAAAATAATCAGGGCTGTACTTAAAATTTTTTGTTGAAATTATGTTAAGTTGCCTATTTTCGAGGCAAACGCCTCTTGTTGTCATTCTTGCTAATTGTTGCACTGCTTATTCAGTGTTTCCTCTCCCCTAACCTTCTAAAGTCCCCCCTTGCAATTCTCCCATGCTTTTGGCATATTTTTGAGAAGTTTCATTTCTAAAATTCCCTGGGAGAGTTGCTTGGTTACAGAATGTTTTCTGTTATTTTCCCCATAGTTACGTTTTCACCCATGGGTGTATAACGTTTGTGTTCTGCATCTTCCATCTGATGTTCTGCAGATTCTCCCCTGGGAGTCTCTGTTTTGCATCAGATAGAGTGTAATTGATGACTGATTCCGGGCCAGTTTTTTCAGTGCCTGGAGTCATGTTTTCTTCTGTGTTTACACTGTTTGTTTTCATTGGCAACAGCCTTTTTTGAGGGGGGCTGTTTGCCTTTGAGGTAGTTTATCTCATTATAAGATACATTTATATTATCCGAAAGTGTCTCATTAATTATTTTATATAATTTTAAAATTTTTGACCACACTTTGCCATCGGATCCATCGGGGCTCAACGTTACTTTTCAGCAACTTTGGCTTCTCTGAAAAAATATTTTTTCAAAATTATTTTGTTTTGCAATTGTTTTTTCATTTATTAATGGATCATGTTATTATGTATCTTTGTGTCAGGGGTTTTTGCGAGTAACTAGGACTTATTGTTGTTCTTTCACAATGAAGGGAACTTGTTCAAATTGTAATAGGAAGAAATCTTCCTCTGACTTTCATGATTATTGCATTAATTGTAGTCAGTGTTCTCGCATTAATCCCTGTCCTGTATGTGAACATTGGGATGAGAAACATTGGAAACGTGTGTCACGATATGTTGTTTCTGGAGAAAGAGCGATGCCGGCTCTTTCTCCACAAGGTCACTCTACTCTCTCAGTTTCTATTTCAGAGGAACCAGAACAGGGTGATGTTTCCATGTTATCTTCTTCAAGTGTGCGTCCGTCGTCACAATTAAATACAGAGCTAGCGGCAAAAGTGCTCATGGAGATTAGACAAATGTCGTCCGCTAGCTCGCCCGGTGTAGCGTCCATTCACCGAATGGTTCGGCAGCCGGGTTCGTCCGATGCGGTCCAAGAGGAAATTTTGGGTGATGCGAGCACTATAAAAATAATAGATGCACACCCAGTGACGGCGGATAGTGAACGAGAACGGAGGAAGCCTTTTAGTCCGGTTCCTAGCTCGTCCAGGTCCAGCCGGGCCGCGAGCGAGAGAGGCCCCTCTCTCGTACAACAACATCTGGGACCAGATGTTGTGGTACAAAATGTGTCTTTAGCGGAGCATACGTCCGTCGCTCGGGACGCTCCGTTGTATAAGCAGTCCGCAGAGACTGTTAAGGCTTCCTCTTCTCGTCGGCGCACACGACCGCACCTTGGCTGCGTGACCTCCGATATTTTGCCAGCTTCGCCGATGAAGGATTCTTCGGCGACCAGGTCACACCATCCGGCAGCCAGGGATTCGAGACCGATGGACTCCGGACGTTCGCATAGGAAAAGTATGCGGGAGCCATCTGATGCGGAGCTGCCCTCGGCGAAGCAGCGAAAGACCGCTCCTCCGCAGGTCTCGACGTCGGACATTCTAGTGCAGATAGCACAGCTTATCGCAGCATCCCAGCAGCCGACAGAAACGGTGTCGGATCGAGAATTATCCGACGGCGCTGGGTCGGTACGCTCCGCCGAAGCATCGGGGGCGGACGACCGGGAACATCGGGAGGTCCGACCGGATGGTGAAAGGGATACGGATGAATTGGAGCTATCCCTTTCGGAACAACACAAAGCTGCCGTGGACTTCATCCGGCACTTTCTTCCTCAAGTTGTTCCGTCGGGCCAGACTGCTGCGCTTCCGGACAGGAGAATTATAGCGTCATTGGACTCTGATTTTTTCGAGCGGTTCAGGGACATCGCTCCCGAGTTTCCGTCGCAGTCCAATAATGTTGCAAGAACATTTGAATTATTGAACGACGCTATTTTTAAACTTGCTTCCAGGACGGGGAAAGCAGGCTTCTTGTCCGCAAATACTCTCAACCTGCCTTTCATTAATGCAAGGAATAAATTCGACACGGCAGGTCAGGGTATACCGAGAGTTCCTCTGCGTATGGACGACGAGGCGGAAGACTTAGAGCTATCATTACCGTCGTCAGCTTCTATTCCAACCGCAGTGTTGGAAACAGCTATTGCGTCTAACAGAGCCAATTTAGATGCCTTATCTTTCGCAGATCACCTTACTAAGGCGTTATCACTGCGTCTTCAAGGGGAAGAGTTTCAGGATATACAATCCTCCTTAAGACTTCTTTCAAGGGCAGTAGCTTATTCCACGTGTAACTCCGCCCTTTCAGTGGCAAATCTGGAGTTGGTTAGACGTGACGCAGCCCTGTCTACATCCACACTAGTGGATTCTAAGGTGAAGAACTCTCTTAGAGTCGCTTCGGTCTCAGGAGATCTTCTCTTTGACGGCAAGCTTTCCGCTATTTATGATAATATTAAAAAGAAAGCTAGTGATTCTCTGTTGTTTAGATCCGCTCCTAAAAGGTCGGATACAGCAGACACGAATAAGGCGGGCACTTCTGGGTCTTATCCGCCCAAGAGAGGTTCCTATAGAGGTTCCGGTGCGTCCTCTAGCTCTTATTCGAGAGACCGTCAGGATAGTGACTCTCGTTCGGGACGTCCTTCAGGCCGGGACAATCGGTCGGACGCCCCGAGGTCGACGAGGTGAGGTGCGGGTCGTGGAAGGCGTGGTTTCTCCTACCGCAGGCCTCGCAGATCCAGGAGGTGATGGCTCAAACCTCTATCGCGTTCCGGTTGGCGGAAGGTTGTCGAGTTTTTCTCAAGAGTGGGCGTCGATTACGGACGACCCGTGGGTGAGAGGAGTGACTTCGGAAGGTCTAAAGATATCCTTCAAACGAAAGCCTCCATTAACTCGAAGTCCAAAGTGGACTCATCTTCCGTCAAACCCTCAGAAAAGAGACGCTCTGCTATCAGAGGTGCAGTCTCTTTTAATGAAGAACGCGGTAGAGGTCGTAGAAAACCAGGAATCGCTGGGATTCTACAGCCATCTGTTTCTGGTTCCGAAACCAGACGGCTCGTTCCGTCCAGTCATAGATTTGAGCTGGATAAACAAGCTGATCGTCGCTCCGAAGTTTTATATGGAGACGATTCGATCGGTCAGAGCGAGTATTCGGGTGAACGATTATGCAACGAGCATAGATCTCAAAGATGCGTACTTTCACGTCATGGTACATCCGACATTCCGAAAGTATCTACGCTTCGCAGTCCTAGGAGTGGTGTATCAGTTCCGGGCCATGTGCTTCGGATTGAATCTAGCACCCTGGGCTTTCACTCGGGTAATGAACTCGGTAATGATCTACTTCCGAGCTCATTCGTCTGCGGTAACGTCGGCCTACCTGGACGACATTCTTCAGAGGTACGGCAACGAGTTAACGCTTCAGAACGATGTTCAGAATCTTCTTCTATTGCTCCGACGTCTTGGTTTCATAGTAAACGAGGAGAAGTCGGATCTGGTGCCGTCCAAGTCATTCACTCATCTGGGAATGAGCTTCGAGACGCACAACAATCTCGTTCGTCTGCCGTTAACCAGAGCGAAATTAGTCAGTTGTTACGCTCGCTATTGTCTGAATACAGACAAAGTCACGGCGAGAGAATTTATGAGACTGATAGGTCTGTGCGCAGCCGCCGCGGATCTCATTCCGATGGGACGGCTACGCACACGGCCTCTTCAAATTTTCCTGACTCAGAATTGGAGTGTGAAAATTCATTCGCTCGATGTAGACGTTCTCTTGTCAGATCAAGTGAAACAAGAGATTCAGACTTGGGCAAACATTCAGTGGTTAACTCAAGGAGTTCCGCTGCAGTTGCCGGATCCGAGTTTTACCATTATGATGGATGCCAGTCAAACAGGTTGGGGTGCATCATTAATCCCAACGGATTCGAGATGCCAGGGTCTTTGGGATCCGCAATTCCTGTGCAAGCACATAAACATCAAGGAAATGATGTCAATCTGGCTTGCGTTACGTCACTGGATGGACATTATTCACGATGCTCATGTCCAAATCCTATCCGACAATACGACAGTAGTGGCGTATATACGGAATCAGGGAGGCACTCATTCAGTTCCGTTGTTCAATCTAACGGAAAGAATCCTTCTGTTTGCGTTGGAACATCACGTTCTTCTTTCGGTCCGTCACATACCGGGTCGTCTGAATGTGCTAGCAGACTCCCTTTCACGAAAGGGTCGCTTGTTGCCGTCGGAGTGGACTCTCAACAAACAAGTATTCAATCAGATTTGCTACCAATGGGAACGGCCAATGATAGACTTATTTGCGACACATCTCAACAATCAGTTGCAGACGTATGTGTCCCCGTGTCCGGATCCAAGAGCATTTGCAGTAGACGCTCTATCGATCCCTTGGGACGGAATGATAGGATATGCGTATCCTCCAGCGCCGTTAATTCAACAAGTATTGCTAAAGATAAAACAATCTCAATGCAAGATTCTGTTGGTAGCATCTCTGTCGCCACAGAGACCGTGGATAAATCTACTCAGGTGTCTGTTGTGGGACCTACCGCGGAAGCTCCCTCCACGAGAGGATCTTCTTTGGCAGGGGAAATCGCGCCAACTACATCACAACCCGCAAGGTCTCAACCTTCACGTTTTTCCGTGTGCGGTCCTTCTTGCATGGCAAGCACTTTACAGGACGAGCAGTGGACGCGATTTCTAACTGTAGGAGGACCTCCTCTTCGCTAAACTATGCGACTAAGTGGAAGGTTTTCCGTCGTTGGTGTAGGGATCATTCTGTTGATATATTTGATCCCTCTATACCAGACATTGCTAACTTTCTAGTATACTTGTTTGACGAAATCAAACTGCAACCTGTTACTATAAAGGGTTATAGATCTATGTTATCTGATACCTATGCACATCATGATAGTTTACAAATTGGATCTAATGTCTCTTTATCGAAATTGGTTAGAAACTTTTCGATAAATAGACCCAGAACTCTTAGATTAATTCCTAAGTGGAATTTAGCTTGGGTTCTCCTTAAATTGAAGGAAAAGCCATTTGAACCTCTTGGGACAGTCGATTTCAAATTCTTATCTTATAAGACAGCTTTTCTCTTAGCTTTCTCTTCTGCCAGAAGAGTCAGTGAGCTTCATGCACTATCGGTGGATGATTCTCATTATCGTAGTGTTGGGAACACTATCACCTTCACTACTAATGTGGGTTTTTTAGCTAAGAATCAGGCTCCTAATAAATATCCGGAACCTATTGTTATTAAGGCTCTTCCGTCTTCAGACGGGCGTAGGCCTTTACTCTGTCCTGTTAGAGCACTACGTATCTATAAACAGAGATCTCAGTTCATCAGAAAGGGACGGAAACGTTTCTTTCTGTCTTTGATGCCTAATAGAAAGGACATTTCAGTCCATTCTATTGCTAGATGGATTCAGTTAACTATCCGTACTGCGTATGAAGATTTATCTTCTTCTCAGCAGTCTGTGCTTAAGATTTCTGCTCATGAAGTAAGAGCTCTTTCTACTTCCTGGGCTTATGCTAATAGTGTTGCTATTACAGATTTAATGAAGGCTGCTTATTGGTCTCAGCCATCCACATTTACTAATTTTTATCTCAGAAATATTGAGTCCATTTCTGGAGACCTGCATTGTTTAGGTCCGTTATCTGTTGCTCAGAATGTCGTCCACTAAACAGTTGCAACTATAGTTATGCAGGCTTTCTGTTCCGGCAGTGACTCCGTCCGGCTGCCCTCTTCGCTCTGGGCTATTTGACCCAGGGCAAGGGGAAGGGGGGGGGGGGGGGGCGGGTGTTCCCTTAGGTCACCTGCTTTATAGTGAAAAGCAAGGGAATGCCTCCTCCAAGACAGTATTTCTGAGTCGCTTCCGGGATGGTTTTAAAGTGTAATATTAATGTTTAATTTCATTCATGTCTTATTTTTAAAGTGTAGCTCGGTGTGAAGCATTTGTATATGTCAAGTGTCAAACGGGCTTTAATATACAATACTCGGACACTTTTAAATGATTATAAAGAGTCTCAATTCTCTGGACTACTTTATTTATTGGCTTGCTTTAAAAATAATTAGTATAAGGGTTATACTGGATGTTAATAGAGAACATGAATGTTATTGTGCTCAATTATTAAGGGTAGTGTATCTTTCTAATTTAAATATTAAATAAGAAAGATACATGTAAAGCCTAATACTCCTTTTCTCCTTAAGGGGTTACCTCTTTATTTTATAATTGAGCTTATTGGATTTTCCTCTATGTCCTAGGCCCTCCAGCCTGTTTACTATTCAGCTAAGTCTGGGTCATTGGTACAGTATAAAAATGTTAAAAAATTTATAGTAATTTATATATTTTTTATACTTACCAATGACCCAGACGGGGATGGCCCTCCCTGAGTTGGGAACTCTTGCCTCCCCGCTGAGTACATAGCGCTGACCAGGCACTGCCAGTAAGAATGATATTTGGCGCCAATTTCGGGACGACTGCGTCACTGCGCATGCGCAGTAGAGTCGTACTATGGAGGTCCTTTAGGACATGATTTCTTTTTGTTTTGGATGCAAATTTTGGGGATTGGGGGGCAAAATTTGTGTTTGGCCCTGGTTTTTGTGGAGTTAGCACCAGCAGCTAAGTCTGGGTCATTGGTAAGTATAAAAAATATATAAATTACTATAAATTTTTTAACTTTCCTTTATGTCCTAGGCCCTCCAGCCTTTTTTCTATTCAGCTAAGTCTGGGCCATTGGTTGCAGTATAAAAATATGAAAAAATTTAAAGTAATTTATATATTTTTTATACTTACCAATGGCCCAGATGGGATGGCCCTCCCATGAGTTGGGAACTCATACTTCCCCGCTGACTGTATAACATTTAGCAGGCACTGGTTGTAAGAATGAGGCTTGGCGCCAATTTTGGTACTTCTATATCCTGCGCATGCACAGTGGTCAAAAGTATGGAGGACCATATAGGACATTTATTTTTTGGTTTTGGATGCAAATTTGGGGATTTAGGGGCAAAATTTGTGTTTGGCCCTGGATATTTTGGAGTTAGCACCAGCTAAGTCTGGGCTATTGGTAAGTATAAAAAAATATATAAATTACTTTAAATTTTTTCATTATCCATTTTTAAGGATTTTTCTGTTTTGACTCTTGTCTGGTCAGCTATTTGGATTGGTCTAATTTTGGGACACTACAGACTCCTTGAGTTAATATGCTTCAGTCCTGATAGAAGGGTTTTTTTTCTTATCACAGGCTACACTCTGTAGTTCTTGTCCGATCATAACAAAATTTCATATGCAGGTTCGAGGTCATGTCTAGATGAGAACGTCCCGATTTGGTTGAGATAGGTCGACCATGATGGTTGCTTGGGCCCAAAACCTGAAGACCCTTAGCACAGTCTACAGCTCATATTTGTGAAGGGATTTCTTTGTAATTTGGTAAGATCATTCTGTGTAAGTCTAGATGGGAACGTCCTATTTTGGCCATGATCAGTCAGCCGTGATGGCCACAGAGGCACATGACCTAGATTTGTTTAGCACAGTCTACAGTTCATATTCATGAAGTGATTTCATTGTAACTTGGAAGGATAACTCAGTATGATGTCTAGATGAGACTGTCCTATTTTGCTCAGGATTGGTCAGCCATTATCGCCGCCTGGTCACATGTTCTAGATTTCTTTAGCACTGTCTACAGGTTGTTTCTGTGAAGGGATTTCATTGTAACTTGGTATGATATCCAGATGAGTCTGTCCTTTTTTGGTCATGATTGGCCAACCATGACCGCAGGACTGTCATGCGACCTAGATACCAAATAATATATATGAAGGGATTTCATTGTAACTTGGTAGGACGACTTACTTTGGAATGGTTTTACTGTAATTTGGTAATTTTGGTTGACATGCATCAACTGTGAGGGCTTCATTAATCAACCCCTCAATTCTTTAGTATAGTCCCCACCTCAATTTATTCTTATTGAACACATAGCATGTGGGGAACAGTAATTAACATATTCTCAATTATCACAATTCTTGTCTTATTTCATAATCCTTTCATAACCATTGAACATTAGGCCACACAAAGTAGATGTTCTGTTTCTCAGGCCAAGTTTTGTGAAATTGCATGTGGGCAGGTGGTTTTTTATTTTATATTTTATTTTTGTAATTACTTCTTTGCTATCAGAAGTTCATATTCTTGGTTTATTTTATATTTTAGGCCTCATAATCGACAGAATAGCAAGGGTGGTGGTGAATTTCGTCCCTTGTGTGCAACAAGGCTTTGCAATGCTAAAGCATTGCAAAGCCTTGTTGCACTCAAGGGACAAATTTATCAGTTTTATTAACTTGTGTAAAATATCAGACATAAACCATTTAATTTTTATTTTTTCAATTTCGCATTGGTCATAAAAAGAGAGCATGCGGCAGCCAGAAGGACCATGCGGGAGGGCCTGAGAAACAGATTTTTAATTTTATTAAGCCTTATCCTTTTTATCAAACACTGTGCAAAGGCAAGTTAAGATACAGCAGTGTCATTGACACTTTCATTAATTTCCACTGCCAGAATTGCCATATTTTTGTTTACTAAAACTAATGGCCCAGACTTAGCTGGTGCAACCTCAATATTATTAAGGGCCAAACACAGATTTTGACCCCCCCCCCCCCCCCCCAATCCCTAATCCCCAAAATTTGCATACAATATCGAAAATTAAAGGTCCAATCTGGCCTTCCATACTTTTAGTACTTGCACATGTCCAGTACCCAGGAAGAGACCGGAATTGATGCAAGCATCATTCTTTTGTTTGGCCCAGCCAGTAAACATTTAAACTGACATCTGCAATAAATTCTCATTTTTGAAGATGCCAGACAAATCAGTTATGGTTTTCATGGAATCAACAATGTTGCAGGATGCTGAAAGTGAATAACGGTGGTTTTGGATGTTCAGGGCTGTAACTTTATAATTTTTATGTAAAACTATTCATGTTCCCCAATTTTGGGATATGCTTCTGAATGTCGTCATTATAATATGACTCCACTATTGTTTTGTTAGTATTACTTTCCTTCCCTCTCCCGAACCCTCCTGTTATACTCCCAAGCTCTGTCGGCTTTTTTATTGAAGTATTTTTTTATTAAATTCTTGTGAGTTTAACTTGTAAAACGGAATAGGTATTCCGTTTATCCCCTATGTTTACATCCTGTTCATTACTGTTCAGGATGTTTTGTATGTTTGCATCTTCTACCAGATGCATTTTTTTTCTTTATATGAAGATCTAGCTTTGCATCAGGTGGTTGATGATCGGTTACTGACTTTGGGCCTTTGTTGTGCCTGTTGTTGGTTAGTTTCCGGTTTTTCCACTGGACATTGTTGCCTGTTCAATAACGTTTTTGATTTGTATTTATTCAGTGTTTAGTTAAAAACTATTATTGTTTCTTATCAGCCTACCTTGCAATTGTTTACTACAGGCTTGCACTACAGTGGAAGACCCTAACTCAGATAAAATACTCTCTATTTTAATCTTTCCCAATATGGGACGCTCTTCCCAAGTACAAGTCCACGACTTAAGTTAAGCAATGCGCAGTGCATCATCAATTCATCATTCTTTTTTTTATCTGCAAGCATGGAGGATGTGTGACCATTTTGCTACGAAACAGTGATCTTTCAACTCGTCTATAATGGTTTTCCTGTGACTGGATTATGGATCTGAAGATCGTATAATAACAGGACTGTGTTTTATATATTCTCGGTAATATTTTCAACCACATCCTCATTGTATATTATTTATTATTCCGTTTTCGTGAATGTTTTTTCGACATCGTGTCAACGCGGTTCGACAATGAAATTTTTCGGTTGATGAATTTGAATTGCTATTGAAGTTAGGTGTCAATGAGGGACTGTCTGGACAGGATTTCCTCACTCTGTTGAGGGCTGAATTTCTGTTTTTCCGGTCCCTGTTGGCCGTCTGGTTTCTGTCGTGTACCCACTGTTTTTTTTTCTGCCACCTTCTCTCGTAGTTGAGGGTGTTCTACTTTCTTGTATCTGTTGAGTTTCCCTTTTTATTCTTCTGCTCTCACCTCTGTTATTTCCAGTTCGGTTCCTTTAGGGCAATTCCTTTTGCCCTCGCCTTGGTGCGTTCTCGTGGCTGTTTCTTACGACGTCTGGTGTGAGTTATACCCCCTCCATGGGGGATGTGCAGCTCCTCCAACACCCGTGGGGGGGGGGGGGGGGGGAACGCTGTCGTTTCGGGGCCCCTTGACTCGACCACGGCTGGTGAGAATTACTCCCCCTCTGTGGGGGATGTGCATCTCCTCCCGCACCAGTGGGGGATGGGGAATGCTGTCGTTTCAGGGCCTCCCGACTCGACCATGTCTGATGAGAGTTATTCCCCTTCCGTGGGGGATGTGCAGTTTTTTTTTTTTACTGTGGTGGATACTGCGGGAGCTTTTGGATTTCTGGTGAAGAGATGCCGGTTCTGGGACTATGTGCCCTCTCCAGTTGACATCTGAGACTGTCACTAGGGTTGTGACTCCTGCTTTGGAGGCCGAGCTAGGTGGCTCTCTCCCCTTTTCCACCAGTTCCAACAGCTCCCATCGTATCTGCTGCTACTGCTGTTCCGTCTACAACGTCATCGGACACCGTTTTTAGTCGGCCTCGGCTTATCCCTGCAAGGGTCTGCAGGGATGTCTGTTGTGTGGTTGTGGGGTATTGGCCTCAGCATTCCCTGACTTCAACTCAGCGAAGTCGGAAGTGGCTGCCGACTGAACCCCATGATGTGTCCTATGAGCCGTTGAGCACAGCAGTTTTATACCTGCAATGGTCTGCTGTGGTGTTTGGTAGTGTAGACGGGGTATTGGCCTCAGCCTTCCCTGACTTCAGCTCGGCGAAGTTGGAAGTGGCTGCCGGCCTGACCCTCTACTGTGGTCTCTGCGCCGTCGAGTACCACAGTTTTGTCATTGGCATTTTTCCGTCCACTCATTCTAGTAACGCGGCCAGTTTTGTGGGACCAACGCCTTCTGTGCAGCCTGGACCTTTTGGCCCGCTGAGGTCAGCGGCAACTCTCCTGAGTTCCCGCTATATTGATCCTTGGGGTGTGTCGTACCCCTATACACGTCTGCCCTCAGATGTTTTGGCTGCCTCTCTTCGCCCCACTTCGGGTGTATTGGAGGATCGTGACCCTTTGCTGGTTAAGAGGGTCAGATGTGAAGACACTTTGCTGGTTCGTCCCCATGTCGAACTGGCTGGTATGAGCAGTGAGCTTAGGGAGGCCCTCTCCTTACTCAGATTCTGTCCAAGAGCCTTCCTGTTGCTTCGTGCATGGCAGCAAGTGGTTTCCAAGCGCCCCATATGGCGCCGCCTCTCGGGATTGGAAACAGGTCGCTTTCTGATCCCCCTGGTGTTCCTACACCATGGGAGGTGTGGGCTGGTTTGCCCACGAGGGTCTATTTGTCTTCTGACTCCGGGGAGGAGTCCGACATCCTTGATGTCGAGAGCCAGCAGTCTTTTGACTTGGGGGAAGCTCTTGACTTTGTGTTTGGGTTCCTTCCGGATCTCAAATCATCAAACCAGCCGACAGTGTCAGCCAGGCCGTGATCATCGGTCTTGCGCCTACAACCTGCTTCTGGGCGTCTTCGACCATGCCAGTCAGTACAGGTGGTTGAAGCATTTTCAGCCTTGGTCTCTAATCTGAGTTCCAAGGCTATGAAGGATCCATTCTTCACTAGGGTTGACACCTTTTTGCCTCCGGAGCGTTATCGTTACTACGATTGACGGTTTTGGGATCAGGACTCCAATTCCCTTGGGCTTTCCAAGCCCAAGTCTGCCGTCATTCCTATGACGCCTCTGGAGTCCATGTTGGGCTGATCGGGAGGAATGCTTTTTCTCTCTGATCACGTCGTCTCTGCCTTAGCTGCCTACAGATAGGTTTGACGATCTACAGGCTCCTTTGCGTGTGCTGTCCAAGGCGCTCATGCATCTTACTCACACGCATGCCTGTGACACAGCTATTTTGGAACTAGTTCAAAGGGACTCTGTGCTGGACACAGGCCGATCCCTTCCTGAGGGCAGCACGCGGCTCTTTCGATCTGCTTCTTTGGCAGGTCTGCTACTGTTCCATGGGTTCCTTCTTTGGCATGTCCGCTACTGTTCCATGGGTTCTGTGTCGACGGTCCGGGATGACGTGTTACGTCATTCCAAAGATCAGCTGCTGCTTCGTCAGCTTGATCAGCCTTCTTGGGGAGGCAGGGACCGTTCAAAGCCTAACAAGTACCCTTCTGCTTCCTCTGCGAAGCAAAGGGCTGATCCTTCTGCCACTGCTTCTACTTCTTACTCACGAGGTAAGGGTAAGCATCGGCAGGCTAGAGGGAAGTCTCAGGATTCTTCATTCAGTAGAGGAGGTGGTTTCTCCTCTCGTGGGCCTTGTCGGGCTCGAACTGAAGGTCCTCACCTCGATTCGTCCCAGGTTGGAGGAAGGATAGCAGAGTTCACAGATCGTTGGGCCACCATCACATCCGATCATACTTTGATGTTGTTCAGTCCAGGCTGCAAATATCCTTTCCGAAGGCACCCCACTCTGTCCAGAGTGCCTCTTCCAACCACAGTTCCTTCAGACGTTTTACGTTGGGAGCTTTTGTCCATGAAGATAGACAATCTCCTGGCCAAGGGGGCGTCCGAGGTCGTCAAGAACATTCAGTCAGTGGGATTTTATTCCCGCCTGTTCTTGGTGACGAGGAAGGACGGCCGTCTCCGACCGGTTTTCGATCTGAGTATCCTGAAGCAGTCTATCATTGCTCCCAAGTTCAGCATGGGACTTTCAGGTCGGTCCACCGTTCCATTCACCAGGGAGATTTCGCTCCCAGCATCAACCTGCGAGACACTTACTTTCACGTTCCGATTCAACGGACGTTTCTGAAGCATCACAGGTTTGCTTTTCTAGGACGAGTTTACCAGTTGAAGGCCATGCCTTTCGGCCTCAACCTGGCTCCTTGAACCTTCACCCGACTGATGTCGCATGTGATAGCCTTCCATCGCATACAGTCCAGGGTGACTACTTTGGCATACCTAGACGATATCCTCCAGAGGCATTCCAATGCTGCCTTACTGGAGTTGGATGTCGACACTTTGTTGAGCTTGTCACGTCACTAGGATTCAGAGTCAATGAGGAGAAGTCGGATTGGTCCCTTCTCCGCCGTTTTTGTCATCTGAGGATGGCCTTCTGTACTCAGTTCAATACGGTGGCGGTTCCCCAGTCCAGGGTGGTGATTCTCTCAACTCTGACTCTGTCCCAGTCCACATCCGCCACAGCACGGGGTATTCTCTGGCTGCTCAGTTTCCGCGGTTCAGTGACGGATCTCATTCCTCTAGGTCGGCTGCATGTCAGACCTCTCCAACACTTTCTGCTCAGTTGTTGGAGGCCAATGTTGATCCTCTGGATCTGATGCTTCAGTTACCAGAATCTCTTCATCCTCACCTTCTCCACTGGACGAATGTTCAGTGGATCACGCAGGGTGTCCCGTTGGACTTACCCATGTCCGATTGCGTTCTGATGGCAAATTGCCAGCGATCTGGGATCGTGTGCAATGCTGGATCCTCCAGGTCTTTCCCTTCACAGGATGTGGGACTAGGATCGGGCATCTCTACACATCAACCAGAAGGAGCTTCCTGCTCCTCTTCTGAGTTTCAGGCAGTGGATCCCTCACCTGTCGAATCATCAGGTCCTTCTGTTGTTCGACAGTTTGACAGTGGTTGCTTCATTTGGAACCAGGGCGGCACACACTCGGTTCCAGTGTACGAATTGGCTCGGGATCTTCTACTGCTCGCTCAGGATATCAATGCCGGGGTGGTTGTTCATCACATTTCCGCTCGTCTGAACGTCCTAGCCGACTCCCTGTCCTGACGGGGCAGGTTCTTTTCCACTGAGTGGATGCTCCACATGGCAGTGCTCCATCGATCTCTTTGCGACTCGTTGGAACCATCAGGTGGACACTTTCGTGTCCCAGTGTCCAGATGCTGTGGCTTTTGCCGTGGATGCTCTGGCCCTCCTTTGGGACGGTCTTGTCAGCTATGCCTTCCTACCGGTTCCGATTCCGCCTCAGGTTCTAGCCCAGATATGAACCTGCAGTCGTCGAATTCTTTCGATCACACCCCTATCGCCTTGGTGGGTGTGGATCAATCTGCTCCGCTCTCTGTTAGCGGCAGTTCCGACATGTCTCCTTCTACGTCGCGACTTTCTTTGCCAAAGTCACCCGAGGAGGTTTCTAGTTGACCCGACTTCATTGTGCCTTCACGCATTCTTTTATCGGGTCCTGTCTCCTCCGTAGTGGTTTTTAGAGACAAGTAGTGGAGTTGCTTTTCTTCTTCAAGGAGGCACTCACTCCACTGGTTTAGCCTCTGGCTAAGTTGAATGTTCTTCTGTCGATGGTGTTCCATCACTCTGTTGCTTCTGTCACTCCTTTGATCACACTGCTTGCGGAGTTTCTGGTATATGTTTGTTTCTGGGGGTCTCCAGCAATGGGTACAAGTCCATGCTTCGGAGACCTTTTTCATATGTGGTACCGCATTGTTTCTACACTCATCCTTGCCTCTCCAAGCTTGTTCAGCTCTTTTCCTTGAAAAGGTCTAAGAATTTGAAGTTTGGGGGGGGGGGAGGGGGGGGGGGGGGCGTTCGCGCTTTATCCTGAATGGATATGTGTTTTCTCACATGCCAGATCTCTCCTGCATCCATTTCTCGATGGATTTGTCTTGCTATTCGTGCAGCTGCCGTTCCTCTAGCTACTGGTGATTGTATTACCAATTGTTTTTTCTGCAACGATGTGCGTGCATTGTCTTCCTCTTTTACTAACTCCGTCATGTTGTTGGATGTTATACTGGCAGCCTACTGGAGAAATGCTACCTTCTCCTTTTTTCTGCGACAGTTGCAGGAGCAGACAGAGGACCTTGACCTACGGGCCCTCTTTCTTCGGCTCGGGCTGTTGTCTATACCAGCCATTCAGTTTTTTTACAGGGTGAGTTCCAGCTCTGTGCTGTTACTGCGCTTTCTGTCTGTGCGTCACACTTCACCATACGCCTCATCTTTTATTGTCTTTTACTAATGTTTGTGATGCTATGGTTTGATAGGCCAAGGGATCTCTTCCTCTGTCCACGGCTCCAGTGCAATTGAGTTATGTGTGGGTTGGTTATGTGATTCCCTCCATCCTATTGTCTATTCAGCCCTTCCTCCCGTCTTCTTATTGGGGTAAGAATCCTTCCTCCCCGCTGATCACATAACTCCTGTGTTGGCGGAATCAAAAGAATGATGAATTGATGACGCACTGCGCATTGGTTACGGAAGTCGTGGATTTGTACTCGGGAAGAAAGTCCATACTGGGTGTGCACCGATGGCGCTCGGCCCAGTTTTGGCTTATTTTTTGTGGTGTTTTTTTACACCACTTTTCTTTCCCACATCTCTTGGGAAAGATTAAAATAGAGAATATTTTATCCGAGTTAGGGTCTTCCACTGTAGTGTAAGCCTGTAGTAAACAATTGCGGTAGGTATAATAAGAAAGGAAATTTACTATAAAATTTATATTTTTTTCCATTAGGATACATATTGTATGTTATTCCGGATGTCAAGCTTTAATTAGGTAGTGTTTGGCCACATTTAGGCTCTGTTTGGGATGCCCTTTGGCACATGAGGTTGGGGCACTTAGGCTTCATTCAAAATTTTTCAAAAAATTGTTTTTGTAATTTATTTCGAAAATTTTTGTAATTGTCTATGTTATGTATCCGTGTGATGTTTATTCTGTATTATTGGGAGTGCAGCGAACTTATGATTTTCGCTTCATTATTGTATTTATTATAATAATTGGTACTTCGTATAGTCTGGCAAGTCTCAGATTTATGATTGTGGTTTGCCGGTAGTCGCGGCACTCCTTCAATACTTATACTGTGGGATGCGAACATTGGAACGGGTGTCGACCTGTGTGGTGGGCAGTGAAGTTCAGATGTAAGAGCTTTCACCGCTGGCTAATACTAGTCTTTCAGTCTCTTTTTCAGAGAAACAAGAACATGGTGATAGTACTTTGACACATGTCTGTTATGTTCTGCCGTCATCGCGCTCGGATGAGCCTTGCTCTGATGACTAAACGGAGCTAGCTGGCAAGGTGCTCATGATATTTGCACAGGATTACAGCCTTTAGAAGCTTAATCCGCTGCATGCAGCTAGCTCGACCGGTGAGGCGGTCGTCCCTATATGCGAGCTGCGACCCCTGGTAAGGCCGTTGTGGTTGAGTAGTATATTGTGGGTAGAGCGAGAACCTCATAATATAAAGCTCACCCAGCAACGATGGCAAAAGGGAAAAAAAGCCTGAAAGTTTCTCTACGGGACATTCGGCGAGATCTGGTGTCAGATCGCGAGTTGGGAAATTCTCTCCATCCTGTTAGCAGTCAGGGACGAGTGTCCGTTGCGAGATACTATAATTGGATCACGCATAGGGATGTTCCTTCCACACTGCAGCCGGAGCCGGCTGCAGTTATGGCTTCTTCTTCTTACATGAAAGTGTACGCAAAGTGGATTAGCCTACAAGTTTCTCAACGGGATACTCATCGAGATCTGCGAGTTTAAACGGGACATGCATCGAAAGATCTGGGGTCAGATCGCCGACCCGTGAGAAGCATATTGTGAAGAAGCGGATAATCACTGCTCTGCAAGCCTTGTTCACGGACCTGCTGCCATAGATTGCGCAGCGTATCACGGCATCCCAGTAGTCGCAGGTTCTGCCGTCAACAGTCTCTGGTAGTGAGCTGTTGGACGTTGCTCGTTTGGTCCAGTCATCTGTACATTTGGATGGTGTTGACCATGTTTTTCAGATGGTGAATGTTATTAGATAAAGGTATTAAATGTATTTTATGTACATGTATCGCCCAAGCGAGTTATGATCTGATTGTAAGCATCACCAAGAATCTGATATAAATTACAGGACATGCACATGATAATAATGATGTATATTTATCTTGCACAAATCATCTCACAATGAATTTGTAAAGTATCTGATCTTAGAAATGCTGAAGTAATATCTCTCACCCTACTTAACAAATCATTCAAATCCATCTGCTGTTGTGTTAATTCATTCACTGCTAGAAACTCATACCTGAGCCATACTGAAAAGTTCTGGAGTCTCAAAAGGCAAAGTTGTATGTACTTCATATTCACTTGGAAGTAAACATTTTTTGGTTTTATATATGCACCTGCTCTATCACAGCTTATTAATCTAGCAAGCTCTCAATTAACTGGTAGAGTGCTAAATTTTTTTGACCATCAAAATTTGTTCACATGTCTTTGCCTTGTTACAATTTATGGGAGAGTGCCTTGAGGCACTCTCCCATAAATTGTAACAAGGCAAATCTATACAGACTAAATAATTTCACTTAAAAGATAATATGAAGCGTATCCACTGAACATGAGGCCTTTAAATTAGGCTCCCTGCATGTCAGAGTAAAACCCAAATATGGGCTTCCAGCACTGTACTAGTTGAAGAAACAATGGCACAGAAATTTTCTTTTCATATTTACCGTAAAAATATTACCTGTGCTGCCTGTGGCACTTTTCTGGAAAAAAAAACAAGTGAACTCACTGCAGTGATGACGTAGAAAGCTAGAGGAAGAAAGAATTAAATTCCGTTATTCATTGATATTGGTTTGTCATCTTTAGTTTGTTGTGGTTAATCAAATGTTAGAAATAATTGGTTTATCTTTCTTCAAAGAGTTCAGCTTGGATTGCAAACTGAATGTCACACCTCTAGTTCATACTTGGTGCAGTTATTGCTCATGTCTCAAAGGTATGTTACGACTTTTATCCAAGGTCATATTATCAAGGTCAAGGTCACAGACAGCAAAACTTTGATATTGTTATACAGCCCTTATCCAATGCATATAACTTGTTACGTTTGACCGATCTTGTTCATACTTGGTACAATTATTGCTCAGGACTCCAAGGTGTTTTGCGACTGATCAAAAGTCATATGAGCAAGATCAAGATCGCAGACAGCAAAACTTTGTTATTGTTATACCGCCCTATAATTGAATCTCTGTGTTCCTTTCAATACCCAACATTCTGGCATATCCAGCATGGCTGTCATGGCAGACATCTTCGATTTTTTGTGTTTTTTTTCTTGTCTTGTGCAATAACTTGAAAAAGGAATAAAATATAAATTCAATTTTTTGGGTGCATCACTGTTGACTATAGATGAAGGTTCCTTTTAATAATGAGCATCCTGGCATATCCAACATGGCAGCCATCTTATTTCCTAAATTCTAATGACAAACTTTTGCCATGTAGTAATTTCTTAGGTTAGGCCATGAATGCTACCCACTGAATGTTACAGAAGAAATGGAAAAGGCTAACTATTGGAGATGGTTATGATTACAAAAAGTACATCCTGTTTAAAATGTTTTATCTTTAAAAATAAATAGAGAAAAACCAATTTCTAACCTCTACCACATTTACACATAATCACTACACATTCCAATAACAGTAGACTTCTGAATTTCTTTCTTCTTCCTAAACTGCATTTCTCTGCTTCAGCAGAATAAGTTCAAACCTATTTGTTAATTGATTCTATTTGTAAAATATATTGTTTGTCCGGAGCTACTATCTCATGGAAGATTAATACTTTGCCTGCTGCATGCAGCTTTTCCTGAGTAGAACAAAGCTACTGTCTTATTTGATAAAAGAATAATCCTGGCTATTGTTGATCAAGTATACACTACAAATATGTGCAGTCCTCTTCTTATCCTTGATTTCTGGATTCTAGACTTTACTTAATTTTTCAGGATATCAAGTCATGGCTGCTTTGCAGCAGCCATGACTTGATTTTATGATAAATTCAAAAAAATATGCAACAGGCTAAGCGTGAATAATTTGAATACTATCTAGCATCTTATACAGTGGAACACATTTAATTGTATATCTCTTAATCAAATAACCCTGTTCATTGAATGTAATTCCCAACACAAAGCATTTACCATACCTTTAATTACAAACTTGACCTGTTAATTGAATATAGGTTCTAGAGGAACCTGTTAAATGAATAAAAAGCTTTGTAACATGTCTGGGAAATTATCCTGACAGTCACCAAATACTTGTTTATAGACCTGTTTGGCTTTGGTACATCATACATTTAATCTGTTATATTTTGTTTGACAGAGTTCCATAGGCTTTGTCAAACAGGATAAAAAAAAAGATTTTTTTCTCGATTACAGAAAAGTGGCTAAATACCAGTTATTTGAATATTCTCATTAATTGAATAATTCTCACTGACAAAGTCACACTGTAATACTATTAATGTTTTTGACCGCCAATATAGTTTTTATGTTTTCTCTACTATTTTTCATCTACTTTTCAATAACATAACAGAAAAGCCATCACTAATCTTTGAATTATGGATTCCTTCGATAGTCAATAAAGTTATATATACCCCATCTTCGAAAGTTACGTCACATTTTCGTTTAGTGTCACAGATTTCAATATAACTGAATTGCTGGAATGTTTAATGGTCACATATAGAAAAATGTCTCCACTGTCGCTAAAAAAAATAAAATTTCTCAGAAGGCTTTCAGTTTCCCGATGCCTCGCAATTTCTGATCCCCTTTTAAGCAATATATTATGATGTTTGCTACAAATAATATGTTGATGATTTTCACATTTATCATGGCAACGCAAATTTGATATTTACAGCTTATTTTAGTTCATATTGACAAAAATATATTCTGAGATTGGAAAGTAGATACAGTGTTATTAGTTTCAGACAAGGTAGGACACTTTGGCATTTGATGAGGTGAAAACTGTTATGCTATAGCATAACAGCTTTCAGCTCATCAAATGTCATGGATTGGGTGAAGTTGTTGTTATCACATTGAATGGCTTGACACCAGTTGGCTGGGGGAGGGGGCTGCAAATTGGTGTGGCAGTGCTTTTTCGCTCACTTTCCAGCTATCCAGTTGTTTAGAGATCAGAGTTTATTGTTCACTGATGATAGTGAAGCCAATATTTGGGCTTTTAACTCGACATTACCACTTATGACTGTTTTTAGCAGCGACTAGCAGCTCTATAAATGGCAATATCGATCTGTCTGTCGGTCGGTCTGTCTGTCTGTCTGTGACCAACGAGTTTGTCTGTAACCAACGAGTTTCAAAACTCAATAACTTTTGAAATATGTGATGGAATGACTTTATATTTGGCATGTAAGTGTATCTTATTGATGTCTAGCCACTGTTCAATGCATGTATTGTTCCAAATATTTTTCGTGGAGTTATGGCCCTCGATGAACTTAGAGAATTTTGTGAGATTGCACCACCCGTCGCAGCTACGGCATCGATGTCACGATTTTTAAGATGACTCACTATTGACAGAAACACCCATATGTGACAATGACACCTCATATTTCCAATTTATAAAATTCTGTTTGTGACAAACTTTTTAATTTTCTTTCAGATTTAGCTCTTCGAGAACAACTTATTTCTCGCCTTGAAAGTGTTACTGGTAGTTGCGAGGCATTACAGAGGTATTCTTTCTATAACTAAAAAAAATTAACAAAATAAATTTTGTTGAACAAAACAGCATTTGTTTAACCAACAGTTAATAAAGTCAGTCCTGATAGTGGAATCTGATAGTATTTTTTTGCTGTGACCAGCAGCTCTATAAGTGGCAATGTCGGTCTGTCGGTGACCAACGAGTTTCAAATGTCTGTGACCAACGAGTTTCAAAACTCAATAACTTTTGAAATACTTGATGGAATGACTTTATATTTGGCATGTAAGTATATCTTATTGATGTCTAGCCACTGTTCAATGCTTGTGGTGTTCAAATATTTTTCTTGGAGTTATGGCCCTTGATGAACTTAGAATTTTGTAAGATTGCACCACCCGTCTCAGCTACGGCGTCGATGTCGCGATTTTTATATTCAGTAATCAGGGTCTGTGGTATTTAGGCTAATAACTTTACACAGATATTAAATAGCTTCTACGCTAAATTGCTGATCAACAGAGAATTTGGAATGCGCAAGGTTTTACAAAGTCAAACACCCGGAGTTTACAGATGTGTTTAAAAAGTGTCACTTTATAAACTTGGCATTCTAATAAAGATAATAAAGAAATCTCTGACTATATAATGGGTGGCGACTTTAATTCTCTTACTGGCCATCTTCTGAATTATATGACATGTGATAGCAAAAAATACATGCCATTACCGAGCTCTTATATTGTCAACTTCTGCAGAGATGCCAAATTTAGATGCCACTGTGAACTCGCTTTATGTAAGAATGCAAAGCTCAAAATAATTAACCATCTGCACTTTGATGTCAAAATGGCAAAGTATTTTTGTACTAAAACCAATGGCCCAGACTTATCTGGTGCAAACTCTTTAATTTCCAGGGACAAATACAAATTTTGAACCCACCAAACCCCAAAATTTGCGTGCAAAACCAAAAAATTAAATTCCTAACTGGTCGTCCGTGCTTTTTGCTTACTGCGCACACTCAGTCACCAGGAAAGTAACAAAAGTGGCGCAAACATTATTCTTCTGTTTGCCCCAAAGTCAGCAACAACTGAACTGACATCTGTGCTTTAAAATCTGTTTTCTGAAGATGCCAGACACAAATCATTGATGATTATGGTGGATTCAAGTGAAAGGATGCTGGAAGTGAACTATGGTGGTTTTGGACGTTCAGGGCTGTAACTTTAAAATAATTATGTAAAATTATTTCATGTTTCCCATTTTTGGAACATGGGCCTGAACGTCATCATTCTTATTTAATGATAAAACCTACTGTTTGTTAAATGTTCCTTCTCTCTCTTCCCATGAACCCTCCTGTTAAACTCCCAAGCTTTATTGGCTTTTTTATTGAAATTTTTTTATTAATTTCTTGGGAGTTGAACGAGATCTACGGAATGTATATTTCGATTATCCCCATGGTTACATCCTCATCCTGGGGGTGTTAGGACGTATGTAGTCTTGCATCTTCTACCAGATGCCTTGTTTTTTCTTCTCATGAAGATCTGGCTTTGCATCAGGTAGTGATTGATCGGTTACTGACTTTGGGCTTATTGCATAGCCTGTTGTTTAGTTTCTGGTTTTCCTGTTGATGTTGTTCACTTGGGCAACTCTTTAATATATTGTATTATTATGTTATAATATAGCTCAGATATCATATTTATAGTAGGATACATGTATTAAATTATGCTGGTAGTGTAGCTTTAATTTTTTAGTGTTTGACCACACTTCGGCTCTATCGGGGCGCTCTTGGACTCATGAGGTTCCCTTTGGGCTTTTTAAAAAATTTTCGGAAATTTTTTTTTTTAATTTTGATTTTTTTTTCGAAACAAGTTTGATTGCCGTATATGCTGTATCCTTAATGTGTATAAATTATTTGGTAGTTCAAGAGTGCAGTGGACTTGGTCTTTGGCTTAAATATGATTATGAAATCTTTTTGCTCTACGTGTAATGCGAGGAAATCTGCCTCGTATTTACACGCTTGCTGTCTTGCTTGTATTCGCTGCACTCCTTCAGATACATGTGCTACTTGTGTAGTTTAGGATGCCAAACATTGGAGGTGGGTGTCGCGTTATGTGTGCGGTGAAGTTGCGATGCCGGAACTGTCACCGCTAATTCTAGTTTTGAGTCGACTTCATTTATTCCGACATCTCAGTTTCATTGTAAATGAAAAGACGTCAGATTTAGCTCTGTCCAAGTCCTTCATTCACTTGGTGATGAGCTTCGAGACTCAATGCAATCTGGTTTGCCTTCCGATAACCCAAGCTAAATTAGTCAGTTGGTATCCATGCTTTTGTCTAAACTCTCTCACGGTATCAGCAAGGGAGTTCATGTGACTGATGGGTCTGCAGGGCAGCAGCGGACTTGATTCCACTGGGTTGCTTATGTACGCGTCCTCTCCAGATTGTCTTTAATCAGAACTGGAATGTCAAGATCAGACCTGTTAACTCTCCCTGTTTCACCGTGAGTCTCCCGATTTGAGGCACCAATTCACGCTCTCACGGTCACATCCTATTTTCTCCCGATTTGATACTTTTCAAAAATAGTTGTCCTGTTCTATTTTGAAAATTAAACAAGTTGTCCAGTTGGTCACGATATATAAATTTATGACACAGAATACTTGTTGGAAACAATACTTTATCAAAGATACACATTGAGTTTTACCAATTCTGAGTTCCGAGAGTTGTTAGCGTGAATTCCCATGTTGTTGATGGAAAAGTCATGCAAATCAAAAGTAGCATTTTAAAAATGAGTGTATTGTAGTCTGTTTTTAAAGACGTTACTTTTGTAAGCCATGCTGGACTGGGTCGTTTTGTCCCAAAGTTTTTGAAACAAGGAAGAAGACCCAATTATTATTATTACCTGATGTGATCCCTGGAAAAATAGCTGCTCAAATATAAATATGAATTAATTCCCTCGAGTTGTAATATCTAGTTTGATCCATGCTACATGAAAGACTGTTTTGAAAACAAAACAAGGGAGAGCCATATTGTTTTCAACAATGGGGACACATCATGTGCTCCAGGACGATCAGTTTAAATATCAGTTTGTTTATTTATGAAACATGCCCATGTGTTTTTATCAAAAGTGGGGATCCCTCAAATGCATTGTATGCCAAATATATTCTCATACTGTTGCGGTTACGTGAAATCAAAATCATATAAACTCAAAATATAAATTAAATAAAAACATAATCTCTCAAGTATAATTAACTTCCCCTGACCTTTTATATATACTATTGTTATGGTTCATACCAAATTTATCCGTTTTGTGTAAAGAAAAATTTAATTGAAAGTTTGTTGAAAACTGAAAAAAATCTATTGTGAGATATCACAAGAATTAAGTTACCTCCCCATACTTATATACAAGCAGATTCAGAACAATCATGTCCAGGCTCCAGCAGGGTATTTTGTCTTCATTTTGAGCCAACAGGATTATTTTTTTTGTTTTTTTTCACAATGTGTGTTATGAATACTGAGGGCACCTTCTCTAACGTGAGTAATACAAAACACAGTTCAAATATTTTTTTTAATAAAAAACGAAAACGAAATTACCACAATCACACACAACTTCATTATACCGCCAACAACAGGTGTTTTTTTTTTTTTAACAAAACGATATGTATTGTTAGCATTGAGTAATTTTTAATGTACAATAAAACCTGTCAGAAGATAATAAGAATGAATATTTTCTCACTAAAAATGTACAAATTGAACAAAGAATTTACATGAATAAATGGCATGAACGAAGAAGGAATGCTTGTGTTGGTGCTTGAACATTTTGTTTCAGCCTCCATGTATTGAAGCACCAGGATGGGCTTGCATGAGTAAGGAAAATGGCCGGACTGGGGGGGGGGGGGGGGGGGGGGGGGGGGGGAGGTTGGTACAGGCAAAGGCTAGATGGGCATCAACTCACATTTGTGTGTGTGTTGGGGGGGGGGGGGGGAGCGGGGGGTCATTGTCCCTGGGGTGCGGGCTTGGACCAGTGATATCCATATTTGTATGCTTTTACTGACAAATACCATTAAAAGTGTAAATTATTAAAATGAAATATATAATGCATTTGGGTTGGCGGGGGGGGGGGGGGGGGTGGTCCTGTGGGAGGCATAACAAGGAAAATATGGATATATTGGTCACGCACAAAAATCTCACTGACAAGCATCCAAATCTCACTGAGAGCTCATCAAAATCTCACTGACAGTCACCTTCAGAGGTTATTTATTTATTTATTGATGTTTAAGGTCACATATTTATGCACAATGGCTAACCTTCAGAGGTTAACAGGTTTGGTCAAGATGCATTTGTTAGAACACCCGATTGTGTTAACATATCTTATAAAACAAAAGGTTGGGCGGATCTCGAGTGGTTAACTCCAGGAGTTCTGCTTCAAGTACCTGATCCGGTCTTTACTATTATGACGGATGCGAGTCTGACTGGTTGGGATGCGTACCTGATTCCTGCATACCTGAAGTGTCAGGGTCTTTGGGACTCTTTGTTCCTGGAAAAGCACATAAACATAAAGAGATGATGTCTGTTTGGCTTGCACTGAAACACTGGATTGCTCACATAGCCAACGTTTAGGTGTAGATTCTTCGGACAATTCGACAGTAGTGGCTTACCTCAGGAATCGGGGTGGCACTCATTCAATTCCTCTACACTAATTGACAGAGAAAATTATCCTATTTGCTCTGAGTCATCACGTTCATCTCGCAGTCCATCATATTCCGAGTCATCTGAACGTAGTAGCAGACTCGCTCTCAAGGAAAGGTCGCCTGTTGCCATCTGAGTGGACTCTCAACAAACGAATATTCCGGCAGATTTGTTACCAGTGGTATCGTCCCATGATAGATCTCTTTGCCACGAACCTAAAGAATCATCTTCCAACGTTCATGTACCCTTGTCCAGATCATCGAGTGTACACAGTAGACGCTCTGTCGATCTCATGGAATGGAATAATAGGATATGCATATCCTCCATCTTCGCTGATTCAGCAGATTCTGTTAAAAATCAGTCTCACTGCAAAATCTTGCTGGTAGCACCTCTGTCATCTCAGAAACCTTGGATCAACCTGATCAGGTGTTTGTTATGGGAATTCCCCGGAAGCCTCCTCCTCTCAAGGACCTTCTGTTTCAGGGGAAGTCCCCCACACTGCATCACAACCCGGAAAGTCACAATCTTCACATATTTCTGTTGTGCGGTCCTTCTTGCATGGGAAGCAGTTTACAGGATGGGCAGTGGATGCAAGTTCCAACTGTAGGAGGACCTCCTCTTCGCTGAATTACGCAGCGAAGTGGAGAGTGTTCTTTCGTTGGTGTACAGACCAGTCGGGTATTTTTAATCCATTTATTCCTCAAATTGCCAATTTTCTGGTCTACCTGTTTGATGTACTCAAACTGCAGCCCATTACCATTAAGGGCTATAGGTCTATGTTATCAAACACATATCCTCATCATGGTAACTTGAGTATTGGATTAGATCCTTCCTTATCCAAGCTAGTTAGAAATTTCTCTATCAATAGACCTAAAACCCTCAGATTAATTTCTAAATGGAATTTAGCTTGGGTTGTCTTAAAGCTTCAAGAAGCTCCTTATGAGCCATTAGAGGATGTAGAATTTAAATTCCTGACTTATAAAATGGCATTTCTCTTAGCCTTCACTTCTGCCCGAAGAGTTAGTGAACTCCATGCATTATCTGTTGAAGATTCCCATTACCATAGAGTGGGTAATACTATTACTCTTACTATGGAAATAGGGTTCTTGGCTAAGAATTAGATTCAGGATAAGCGGCCGGAGCCTATTGGCATTAAGGCCTTTCCATCCGTGGACAACAGTAGACCGTTGTTTTGTCCTGTGAGAGCGATGCGCATGTATAAACGTTGATCTAGTTTCATTAGAAAAGGAAGAAAACTTTTGAGAAAAGCTTATGAGAATCTATCGTCAGATCAACTTTATGTCAATAAGATTTCAGTGCATGAGGTTAGGGTACTGTCTTCTTGAGCTTATTCTAATAGCATTGCTATTACTGATTTAATGAAGGCAGCCTACTGGACCCAACCGTCTTCATTTACTAAGTTCTACCTTAGAAATTTAGAGTCTATCTCCGGTGACGTTAGATCCTTGGGTCCTCTCAGTGATGTCTTAGGCAGTCTGCTTGAGCACTGTCGCCATTCTGCTGCCCTCTTCGTTCTGATGATTTTTCTTTCAGAACAGGGGGGGGGGGGGGGGGGGGGGTCCCTTAAACTGGCTTTATAGTGAAAAGCAAGGGAATACCTTCTCCATTGTCAGTTGTCCAGCGTCGATGCAGGGTGGTTTTAGTGTGAAGCAACAATTATATCTCATTTATGTATTGCTTTTAAAGTGTGAAGCATTTGTATATGTTACGTGTCATACGAGCATTAATATACAATCCTCGGACACTTTTAAATGAGTATACAGCGTCTCATTCTCTGGACTTCCTTATAATTGGTTTCTTTCACCAAATTAGCATAAAGGGTTATGCTGGTAATAAATGGAGAAATTATTGCGTATTACTCCAATATGATTGGTGTTAAGTCATTCTCTTTTTTATTGGGGAAAAAGAGAAAGACATATATATAATTCCTGTCTTCTCCTATTCTCCTGTAGGAGCTATTCTTTATTGTGGAGTAATAGAGATATTAGAATGATGTTGGCACCAATTTTGTTACCTTCCTGGTAACTGCACGTGCAGTAAGCAAAAGTATGGGGGGACCAGTTAGGACTTCCAAGTTTTTGGTCTTGTATGCAAATTTTGGGGATTGTGGGGTTCAAAATTTGTGTTTGGCCCTGGAAATTAATGAGTTTGCACCAGCTAAGTCTGGACCATTGGTAAGTATTAAAAATATACAAATTACTTTAAATTCATCATTTTCAGCAATAAATACTTCCCATAATGCTATTTGATATTTTACCAAATAGATCTTGTTTGACAGAGCTCAGCGAGTTCCATGAAACAAAATATAATTGGTTAAATTCATTGTTAAAAAAGAGAAAAACAGGTGAGATTGGAGAAAATTCTGTTGAATACCAGAATGTATTGGTTAATGGGAGTCGCTATGGGGAATTTCACTTCACGTTTTCAGTATGATAGTGCAGATGTTGTAAACAGTCTTGCCAAACCTGATAGATCATGTTGCAAAATAGTTTTTAGTTTTGGAGTCAGGTCGTTTATCCAACAGTACGGCTGACCCGGACCGGTTGCTTTCCACGCGTGGGCAATATTTCCTCATTCACAATAATAGTAGATTCCAAACACTAATTATATGAATAATCATCAAAAATTTAATTAATGAATCACCGGGTTCAACTCGGTGCTTCATTAATTAACATTTTGCTGATGATGATTTTTACTACCTGGTAAACACAGGCATCGATTTCGGCTGAACTGTATTAAGGGGAGTTAATCTGTTCTCAAAACATTATACAAGAAAGGAGACCGGCATGACCCTAATATTTACAGGGCAACAGGCGTAAGCAATGCATTGGGGAAAATAGTTCAACAAAGTTGTTAATGAAAGAATTAATAGCTTTCATGAGGATAACTCTCTCAACAGCTTGTGTTCAGGAAGCAACACAGCACAATCAATAGCATGTTTATACTTAAAACATCAGTAAATAAATAATGAGAAATTAAATAAATGTATGCAGTTTTCCAGAATTTAAGAAAAGAATTTGATACCATAGATAGAGACAGTCTCTTTGAAAAGTTGTGCAATATTGGTTTGTGCAATAAAATACTTCAATTCCTTAAATCATTATATAGTTCAAGTCACTATCAAGAAAAAGCAAAAGATGGAGTTGGCTCATCTTAATGATCCACCATTGGCATGAGACAAGGCTTTGGGATCTCCCCAGCATTTTTGAAGATTTCCATTGATGGCATAACTGTGCTCCTGTTACTACAAATAATGTCTCTATTAACCACTTACTTTTCGCCGATGATTTAGCTCTAACTTTGGATTCTTCTTGGGGGCTCCAACTTAGATTACTTCACTAAAAACAATGCACTTACCACAAATATTGAGGAAACAACAGTTATGATTTTCCATACTCATAGAATGAAAAGTTCACCAAAAGTTTTCTTGGTACCGAACCTGTGGAGTACACTCCTCAGCACACATATTCAGCATAATCATTTACAACTAATGATAACATACAAAATGCACAGCTGTTAAGACTGCATAAAAGCTCTCTACAGCTTGCAAAATACATTTTAAAACAAGCAGTTCTCACTAGTGGCCACATGTTTGAAACTTTTTGATTGTCATAAAACCCATTCTACTTGATGGATGCAAACTATGGGCTGCTGAATTAAACACTGAAGCCACCAATAACTTTCAGTGTGAAAATGTTCACATTCATTTCTGTAAAATGCTTCTAGGAATGAACAGTGACTCCTAAAATGCTGAAATCCATTGAGAAATTATACCAATCGCCCTGTCTACCCCATTAATTTTAGTGAAAGAAAAATAATTATGAGGAGAACACAGAAATGTTTCAATACTTCTCAAGCACAAAATTTTTGTAGGAAACCACATTCTTGAAAATGGTATCAGTAGAATAAGGGTTGCAGTGGGCTGCAGATATTCCCTTGAACGTACTTGATTAAGAACAAACTGATAATACGCAGGGTTTTTTGAAGTTTGCTAGAGCTTGATGAAACAAGATATAATGAGTTAAAATGGAATGAGTTTTCCACCACCACTAAAACTTAACACAGCTGATGATGGTTTAGCACATTTGTTTTCAAAGTAGAGGCAGTAATTTAAAACATCGCAGCATTCATACATTTCTCGTATTATGATTATAAACTGACTATTATAAAGGATCAGATAATAGTCAGTTTACAATCATGGGTATTCCTTGCAAATTTGGTTGTCGATAAAATGTTTTATTTTTGTTGATAGTTTGTCCCCTGAGTTCCAATGTGTTCTATGTGCCTGCCGGTACATAGAACACATTGGAACTCAGTGGATGAGTTGTCAAATGAATTACTGAGTGTCCTTCTAATAATTGCTTTTTATAGACGTGAAGGCTTGTAATAAACACAGAATGACACGTGTGTGGATGGATTAATTGATATGACACTTGTGCCATCACGGAAGGATAAAACTCAAGGTCTACAGCCTCTCATTTTATCATTCCACACTGGCACTCATGCCATATTGATTAACCCATTCACATGCATGTGTCATTCTGTGTATTTTCGTCTGTTTGCTACCATATATTTTATTAACAGTAATTCAGGCATACAGATTTCATGGAAACACTTATTCCGTTTCCATGCAGGTTCCATAATGGAAATCACGGAAATGAAAAACAGGTTCCCACAGATTTTTGCATTACAGTTTTCATCAAGACACGCTTAAAACACACTAAAACTTTTCTGCCAAGACTAAAATTGTATTATTTATTAACGATGAAAGAGTGATCATAATAGTAACAACATTGCACTAGTTTTAACAATCTCAGTTAATCCAGATTGTTGATGATGCATGTTTCCAACAGTTTCTGATTCTTAATTGCCAAAATCTAATGCACACAATTTCATCATGTTTGACCATGTGAAGCCAAACACAAAACTGTATCATTGAAAACAGTAACAAAATCACTTTCTATCACTGAAACTGATGATGAAGGAAAATATCTTTGCTAAAATGCAAGATATGTTGTTTCAATTTTACAGCGCTCTGCGCAGAACCAAAGATAAAAGCTGTGTTCACACTTTATATTATAATCAAGGGTTACAGACATTTTCTCCCAATCAATTCAATATGGTTACATTCCTGAACAGGACGTTTAGCACTTAGATGTTTTGCCTCTCCTGAATCAAAATACACCAAGATTTTTTATTTAATGGTGTTTTTATCATTTGTTAAAACTGAAATAATTATATTTTTATACTGTACCAATGACCCAGACATAGCTGGTGCTAACTCTTAAAATATAGGGCCAAACACAAATTTTGCCCCCCAATCCCCAAAATTTGCATCTAAAACCAAAGAAAACATGTCCTGAATGGCCCTCCACACTTCACCTCTACTGCGCATGCGCAGTGTCAAGGACGTTCCGAAATTGGTGCCATTAATCATTCTAAGTTTGGCCCTTCATCAGTTAACATCTGACTGATCTTTGTGCTTGTAAATCTCAGTTTAAATGATGCCAGACACATAAATATTAGTGAAATGGTGATTCTAAGGAGGATAGAGAAGGAGGAGAGGAAAAATGTGTGACAGAATATTATCAGGGCTGTAACTTAAAATGTTTTAATGAAATTATGTTAAGTTACCTATTTTCGAGGCAGCAGCCATTTTGTTGTCATTCTTGGTATTTAGTTACACTGATTTTTCAGTGTTTTCCTCTCTCCCTTTCCTTTAAGTCCCCTCTTGCTATTCTTCCATGCTTTTGGCATAGTTTCTGTAATTATTATTACTAAAATTTCTTGGGAGTTTTAGCTGAATAACAGAATGAATTCTGTTCTTTTCCCCATGTTTACGTCTTCACCTACGGGTGGTTAGGCGTTGTGTTCTGCATCTACCATCTGATGTTCTGCAGTTTCTTCCCTGGAAGTCTCTGTTTTGCATCAGATAGTGTATTTTTGCCTGGAGTCTTATTTTAGTGTTTTTACACTCATTGTTTACATTTACAACAGCCCTCTGTGTGAGGAGGGATTTCTTGAAAATAATATCTTGATGTTAATTTAATCATAACTAGATACATTATTATTGTTCGTAAGTGTTGCATAAATTGTTTAAAATATTTTTAAAATTTTTGTTCACACTTAGGCTTGGGATCCATTGGGGCTCAACGTTACTTTTCAGAAACTTGGGCTGTTCTGAAAAAATATTTTTTCAGAATATTTTGATTTCAATTATTTTTTTCTATGTTAATGGATCATATTATTATTATGTATTTTGATTGTCAGGGGTTGGTGCGAGTACCAGGACTTTGTTTTCTTTTCACATTGAAAGGATTTTGATCAATTGTAATAAGAGGAAGTCTTCCTCTGACTTTTATAATCATTCTATATGTGGTCAGTGTACTCGCATTAACTCCTGTTCTGTATCTGATGATTTCGATGACAACATGGGAAGCGTATGTCACGGTATGTTAGTGGGGAATTGGACATTCCGGTCCTTTCTCTGCAGGGTCACTCTACTTTATCAATTTCTATTTCAGACGATCAAGATTAGGGTGATGTATCTGTGATGTCTTCCAACAGTGTGCCTCCGTCGTCACAATTAATGAAGGGCTAGTGGAAAAGTGCTCATGTAAATACGCCAATTGCCTAAGAGGACCCTAGTAGGTTCGACGGCCTTTGACGTCCGCTAGCTCGCCTGGTGTAGCGTCCATTCATCGAATGGTTCGGCAGCCGGGTTCGTCCGTTGCGGTCTAGAAGGAGTTTTGGGGTGATGCGAGCACTATAAATCAACCAAATGCACACCCAGTGACGGCGGATTAGAGGGAGAACGGAGGAAGCCTTTTAGTCCGGTTCATAGCTCGTTCTGGTCCATTCGGACGGCGAGTGAGAGAGGCCCCTCTCTCGTACAACAACATCTGGCCCCAGATGTTGTGGTACAAAATGTTTCGCATTCGGAGCATACGTCCGTCGCTCGGGACGCTTCGACATATAGTCAGTCCGGAGAGACTGTCAATAAGGCTTCCTCATTCTCATGGTAGCGCACACGACCGCTCTTGGCTACGTGACCTCGGATATCCAGTCAGCTTCGCCAGTCAGAGAATCATCGGCGACCAGGTCACACCATCGGGTAGCCAGGGACTTGAGGCCTGCAGACTCGGGACGTTCGCATAGGAAAGTGTGCGGGAGTCAACGTACACGGAGCTTCCGGCGGCAATGCATCGTAAGACCGCTACTGCACAGGCCTCGGGGACGGACGTGCTATCCTAAATAGCACAGCTTATCGCAGCATCCCAGCAACAACTGAATCTATCGCATATGTTTTATCCGACGATGCTGGGTCGGGACGTTCCGCGGAAGCGGGTACGGACGTCCGAAAATTTCATCCGGTCCAACGGGATACCGAAAGGGATTTCGAGGATTTCAAGCTTTCCCTTTCGGAACAACATATGCTGTTGTGTATGTCATCTGACTTGATCTTCTACAGGTTCTTTCGTCGGACCAGAATGCTGCGATGCCGGATAAGAAACTGATAGCGTCGGTGGACTTAGAAATTTTTGCTTCGGTTCAGGGACTTCGTCCCTCAGTTCCGACAAAGTCCAATAATGTCACACAAATTTTCGAATTATTGAATGACGCTATATATTTATTATTATATGCTTGCTATTACCAAGCATTTCTGGTTTCTTGTTCGCAAAGTTACGGAGATGTCTTTCAAAAGTGTGCCTCTGTCGTCATAGTTAATGAAGAGCTAGCGGCAATAAGTGCTCATGGAATATGTCTATCGTCTAAGAGGTCCCTTGTAGGATCGACGGAGTGACATTCGCTAGCTCACCCGGTGTAGAGCGTACATTCATCGAATGGTTCGGCTGCCGGGTTCGTCCGTTGCGGTCTAGGAAGGAGATTTGGGTGATGCGAGCACTATAATTACTTTAGTACTCACCCAGTGACGGCAGATTGAGGACAGATCGGAGGAAGCCTGTTAGTCCGGTTCCTGGCTTGTCCAGGTCCGTCCGGGCTGTGAGCGAGAGAGGTCCCTCTCTCGTCCAACAACATAGGGGACCGCATGTTGTGGTTCAGATATTTTACATTCGGAGCATACGTCCGTCGCTCGGGATGCTCCGTTATATTGACAGTCCGAGAGACTGTCGATAATGCTTCCTCTTCCTCACAGCAGTGCACACGACCGCACATTGGCTACGTGACCTCGAGTATCCGATCAGTTTCGTCATTCAGTGATTCCACGGCGAACAGGTCACGCCATCCGGTAGCCAAGGGACACGAGGCCTATACACTCCGTTCGCTCGCATATTAGTAGTATGCACGGGGTAACGATCACGGAGCTTCCAGCGGCAATGCATCGTAGGACCGCTTCTCCACAGGCCTCAGTGACGGACGTGCTATCCGAGTTAGCACAGTTTTTTCGCAGTATCCCAGCAATCGACAGTTTCTTAGTCGAATCAGGAATTATCTGACGGCGCTGGGTCGGTGCGGTCCGCGGTTGCATTAGGTACGGACGACCGAACGCTTTATAGGGTCCGACAGGATGGCGAAAGGGATTCGAAAGATTTCGGGTTTTCCCTTTCGTAGCATCGGAAGCTGTTATTCATATCTTCCGGCATTATCTTCCAGTGATTGTTATTTTGGACTACATTGCTGCGATGTTGGATAAGAGACTTATAGCGTCATTGGACACGGAATTTTGGATCGGTTCAGGGACATTGTCCCTGACTTACCGACACAGTCCAATAATGTCATTAGAACATGTGTATTATTTATCGACGCTATATATACATATAAGCCTGCTACCAAGCATGATAGTTTAGTTTCTTGTCCGCAATGCTCATTTCTGCCTTTTATCATTTATACGAATAATTTATTTTGGCAGAACAGGGCATACCGAGAGTTCATATGCATCTAGACGGCGTGGTTAAAGACTGGAAATATTCTTTTTCGCCGTCTATGTCTTTTCCAACCACAATGTTGGAAACGACAATGATGTCTAATAGACTTAACTTAGACGCTTTATCATACGTAATCCACCTTACTGAGGCGTTATCATTACGTCTTCAAGAGAAAGAATTACGGGATATTATCCTCAATGTGATTTCTTTTGAAGGCAGTAGTTTGTTCACGTATAACTCCGCCCTTCAGTGGCTGATTGGAGTTGGTTAGACGTGACGCAGCCCTAGCTACATCCACGCGCGTGGATAGTAAGGTGAAGAACTCTCTCAGAGTCGCTTCGTTCTTGGAGAAGCTTCTCTTCGACGGCAACTTTTCAGCAATCCATGAATTGCTCGATTTATACGTTCTCTTGTCTATCTAGTGTAGCAAGAGATTCAGACTGGGGCAAACATTCGGTGGTTGACTCAGAGAGTGCCACTGCAGTTGCCGGATCCGAGTTTTATAATTATGACGGTTGCCAGTCAAACAGGTTGGGATATAATATTGATCCCAACGGATTCGAAGTGCCAGGGTCTTTGGGTTCCGCAGTCTCTAAGCAAGCACTTATCTTCCATGGAATAATGTTTTTTAGGCTTGCTTTATGTCATTGGATGAACATTATTCAGAAACGCATGTCCAAATCCTGTCCGTTAATTCGACAGTAGTGGCGTATCTCCGGAACCAGGGAGGCACTCATTCATTTCCGTTATTCAATTTAATGGAAAGAATCCTTCTGTTTGTTATAGTACACCAAGTTCTGTTTCGGTCCGTCATATTCCGGGTCGTCTGATTGTATTTCCGGACTCCCTTTCACTTATGGGTCGCTTGTTGCCGTCAGAATGGACTTTCAACAAACAAGTATTCAATCAGATTTGCTATCAATGGGAGCGCCCAATGATAATTTATTTACGACACAACTTACTTGTCAATTGCAGACGTATGTGTTTGCTTGTCCGGATCTCTGAGCTAATGTTGTTAACGCTCTATTGATCTAATAGGACGGAATGATAGGATATGTGCATCCTCCTGCACTGTTGTTTCAGCAAGTATTGCTAAGATAAACAACCACAATACATTTCTGTTGATAGCATCTCTGTCTTCACAGAGACCGTGGGTAAATTTACTGTGATGTCTACTGTGGGACTTAACGCGAAATCTTCCTCAATGAGAGGATCTTTTTTTGCTGGGTAAAATCGTGTCATCTTTATCACAACCCGCAAGGTCGCAACCTTCACGTATTCCGTTGTGTGGTCCTTATTGCATTGTAAGCATTGTACTGGACGAGCTTTGGACGCGATTTCTTACTATAGGAGAACCTCTTCTTCGCTATTCTATGCGGCTAAAGTGGAGGCTCTTCCGTCGTTGGTGTAGGGATCACTATGTTGATATTGTTGATCCCTCCATACTAGTCATTGCAACTTTTTAGTATACTTGTTTGACAAGATCTACTGCAGCCTGTTATTATTAAGGTTATAGGTTTATGTTACCTCATACCTATGCACTCTATGATAGTTTACAATTGAGTCTTATGTCTCTTTATCTAAGTCAGTTAGTAACTTTTCAATAAATAGACTTAGAATCATTAGATTAAATTCCTATATGGAATTTAACTTCGGTTCTTATTTAGCTAAGTAATCATTTGAGCCTCTGGAAACAGTAGTTTTCAAATTCTGACCTTTTAGACAGTAATTCTGTTGGCTTATCTTTTACTGAAGAGTCAGTGAGTTTCATGCACTATCGGTGGATGATTTTCACTTTCATAGTTTCGGAATCACTACTTCCTTTACTATTTAGGTTGGATTTTTGCATAAGAGTCAGGCTCCTAATTAATATCCGGAACCTATTGTTATTAAGGTCCTTCCGTCTTCGTACGGGCATAGGCCTTTACTCTGTCCGGTTAGAGTTTATGTATTTATAAACAGATATCTGTTTATTACTACGGGCGTAAGCTTCTTCTGTCTTTGATGCCTAATAGAAGGACGTTACGCTCCATTCTATTGCTAATGGATTCAATTAACTATCGATACTGCTTATGGTATATCATTGACTCAGCAGTTGCGTTTGAGATTTCGGCTCATGAAGTAAGAGTTCTTCTACATCTTGGGCTTACATTAATAGTGTCGCTATTATAGATTTTTGAAGGCTGCTCATTGTGCTCAGCCATCCACATTCATGAATTTTTATCTCAGAAATATTGAGTCCATTTCTGGAGGCCTCTATTGTTAGGTCTATTATCTACTGCTCAGCATGTCATTCACTTAACAGTTGCTACTATAGCTAGGTAGGCTGTCTGTTTCGGCAGTGACTCCGTTCTGCTGCCCTCTTCGCTCTGGGCTATTTGACCCAGGGCAAGAAAAAGGGGGGGGGGGGGGGGGGGGGTGGGGAGGGTGTTCCCTTGGGTCACCTGTTTTACTATGAAAACAAGGGGATACCTCCTCCGGAGTTAGTAATTCTGATTAGTGAGAAGTTCATGTTTTAAAAATTCATTCAGGTCTTAGTTTTTAAAGTATAGCTTTTGAATATAGCACGTGTCAACGGACATGATTATACAATCCTCAGACACTTTTAAGGAGTATAAAGAGTCTCTATTCTCTAGACTTACTTTATTTATTGGCTTACTTTAAAAATTATTAGTATAAGGATTATACTAGATATTAATAGAGTACATGGATGTATGATGCTCAATTTTGGAAGGTGTTGTATCTTTCTAATTTATCATAAATAAGAAAGATACATGTAAGGCCTAATACTTCTTTTTCCCTAGAGGGGATGACTCTATTTTATATAATTGAGCGTATTCCATCTTGCTCTATGTCCTTGGCCCTCCAGCCTTTTTACTATTCAGCTATGTCTGGGTCATTGGTACAGTATAAAAATGTTAAAAAATTTATAGTAATTTATATATTTTTTATACTTACCAATGACCCAGACGGGGATGGCCCTCCCAGGAGTTGGGAACTCTTACCTCCCCACTGAGTACATAGCGCTTACCAGACACTGGTTATTAGAATGATTAATGGCGCCAATTTCGGAACGTCCTTGACACTGCGCATGCACAGTAGAGGTGAAGTGTGGAGGGCCATTCAGGACATGTTTTCTTTGGTTTTAGATGCAAATTTTGGGGATTGGGGGGCAAAATTTGTGTTTGGCCCTATATTTTAAGAGTTAGCACCAGCTATGTCTGGGTCATTGGTAAGTATAAAAAATATATAAATTACTATAAATTTTTTAACTTCACTGTCCTACAGTTATGATTGTTTTTTCTTTGTTATCTTTTTTGCTTGCAAGTAATGTTGTACACACTTATCATTGTCTCAGTTCATCTGTCGCAATTAAATTGAATGTTCAAGGGCACAAAAGACACAAAAGAAAACACATAACTTGTTTCACTTTTTTATTTCATCAAATGCATTCACCCTCTTATCAGTAACAATCCACTGCATATTCTAGGTCCTTCTCAAACATTTGCAGGTCTTAAAACTGGAAATCACGATAAGAAAATTGCAGTCCAAAACACATGACCTGAAAGACCGTATTTTAAAATTTTGGTTTGGGATGTACTAAGAAATGGGGATGGAATCAGTCAAAAATAATAGGTTCTCCTATAGCTTGTTTTGGGACCTAGAAGTTGGTTCCATGGGGTTCCCAGACATCAAATATTCAAAACCTGTTTTAACCCCCTGCACACTGATGTCGAAATTTCTAAAGTTCAGGGTGCAAATTTTTCCCATAATGCAACTAGAAATTTAACCAATTCAATCTTGTTTGACAGAGCTCATTGAGCTCTGTCAAACAAGACTGAATTGATTAAATTCCCAGTTGCATTATGGGAAAAATGGCCACTGGAAATCTGGATATTCTGACGTCAGTGTGCAGGGGGTTAAGGTTCCGTGAATTTCTGAAACTAAATGCCTGGTAACTGATCATGAACAGTATTATAGCCAGGCTAAATGAAATGGAGAGGGAGACAAAATACTTTTCCTCATATTTGCGACAGAAAAGTATCTTGTCCTCCCCACCTAATTTCAATGGCAGTACAAAAAAAATATTTTTTCCGTCCACCTCATTTCTTATTTCATCTTGTGTTCGATCAAGAGAGTGTAAAAAAAAAAAAAAATTCATGACAGTTTGAGCAAGCACTATGAAAAATATAGCAAAATGACCCAGAAATATCAGGGTGAGAGTATGGGAACCAGTTTTAGGATTATAGGCATAAATAAATAATGAGGCTGACAATGAAAAGTGTATATGGGAGGTTGTGGGTGAGTTGGAGGGGGTCTTTGTTTACTTTCAAAACATAGCTTACCATCACTCATTGGAACAAACTGATCAAACTCAATCTGATCTTGCTCTGGCACATATGTTATATACTATTAAAAAAAGTAGGGGATATTCAAACTGATGTTGATATTTTTGGAAAATGGTATTAGATACGCATGATTGGACACATCAATATGTTAACAAGTTTAGTGTGAATCATAAATGTCACCGGCCCACGAAAACTTCATGCAGGTTTTTCGCACGAGCGCCACGTTAATGTCTGTGGAGTACGTTTTAAAATATTCATTTGTACTGGACAGGCTTTTTCGAAGGTCTCTTTGTTTTTTTATTGGTATAAAATCGTTCATCAATAGTTTCTGGTCGAAATGTAACTTTTGGGGAATGCGAAGACTAGCATGTGATGAGTGTTTACGTGCCGTTGGCATGTTGGAAGCTGGCAGCAGATAGACTGCAGTGGCTCAAATTCTCAGTGTTACTCAATCGGTGATTAGCAGGTTGTGGTCACGCTACCGTCAGACAGGCAATATTGATGACAGACGTTTGTTAGGTCATCCAAGGGCCAGGATCGTTTCATCCAAACCACAGCATTACGTAACCGCCATCAAAGTGCCTCAGAAATTGGACAACAACTGCACCGAGCGACAGATGTGCGAGTCAGTGGTCAGACTATCCGAAATTGCCTGCACAGCTGGAATTTGTATGCTTGAAGAACTTGAATAATCCCACATTTGACTGAATGTCACATTGCAGCAAGGCATAATTGATATGGAGCATGACACTGCCAGGTCAATCGTTGGTGGAACAACGTCATGTTTTCCGATGAATCGAGGTTCACACTCGGCATCCACGACATGCGAAACAGAGTGTGGCAGTGGTAGAGCGAAAGATACCATGACAAACCCATTAGGCAGCACGATCGTTTTGGTGGCTGCGGCACTGCGGGAAGAATGGAATAACATCAGTCATGCTGATATTGGACGTTTGGTGAGGAGTATGCCATGCCGGATCTGCGCTAGTCTCGCGAACCGAGGAGAATTTTCAAGGTATTGAGGTCTTGGACTGAATGTGGTAAATTCTTTGACTGACCGTCCATGTCTTCTGCAACTCAGTGCTTGGAATGTGTGCTTGTCAGACACCCAACTATTGCTGAAATCATTCACCAGATGTCACAGTGCAATGCCTCAACTGTCTTCTTGATGAAAATATAAATATATTTCTTCATATATCTCTCTTTTATCAAATATCCCCTATGTTTTTTTAATAGTACAGACAGAAGCACAATTTGGATTTTTTTAGTTTCTTGAAAAACAAAATGATTTTTGAAAGCCAGCTAAAAGGTTAAATTATTACTAATCATAAAAAATAATTTATTCTTAGTGTGTCCTGTATTTGAGTGCTGAATTTTCCATCTTTAACCCTTTACCCAACGTAATGGCCAAAACCGACCAGTGCCATTCGCAAAAATGGCCAATTAATTTTCGTTTTCTGTTTCAAAGACATAGGTTATGACCTCTTGTTGAAACGAGCTCGATGAGCTCATTCCAACGAGGGGTCATAACCTGTGTTTTTGAGACAAAAAATTAGTTATTCAAGAATTTAATTTTTTTTGCCAAGTGTCGTCTGCTTTTCATGTTAGGTAAAGGGTTAAAATATTTGTGTTCTGGGTTGAAAGGGGAAATAGATCTTGATGCTTTGTCTTGTTTTTGATATTTACTCGCATTTATTTTCTAGACAAATTTCCAAGTGTGAAAAGCGCCTTAGAACAACATCCGGAAGGAGTCAAGAATCTTTAAATTCTCCATATTCAGCATCAAGAGAGAAGCTTGCTGTCGTTGGGTCAAAGGAATGTGTGAAAGTGAACTCGTCAAAAAGTTTGCAAGATGCTGTTTGTGATGATGAATCGTTTGACAAAGAAACGTCAGAGAAAAAGAAATTCCTGCCACAAGAAAAGAAATCGGATACTGAGAAATTAATCAGAGAAGAAGGGATGAGTACAGGCAATGTAAGACTTCAACTTAAAGTCCTGTTAAATCCTCGAGAGCCTGTATAGTTTTCCAGAATTTTTCGGACATCCTAACTTAAGTATGGTGGCTTGGAAATGTTTTCTAGTCTGGTTTTGTGCTGCCTCTTTGTTATGACACCCAGTTGGAACTAACATATTGAGTTCATTCCCATGTCTAGTCAAAGCTACTAGCTGTGTTTTGGATGCCGAAATGAAACGTGTTTTGTTAGACTTACAAAAAAAGTTTCTCCTTCCTCCGGCAATTTTTCCTCAATTTTATGATGTGGGAAGGAGGCTTTTTTGTTTTTTTCTGTTTGTTTTTGTTTATTCACAAAACAGTTCTGAAAATAGTTGGAATGAAAAAATTAACTAATTACACTATTATGTGGTGAACCAATGTTTTCAGCAGTGAAAATTTCCCAAAATGTAGTTGAAATTTAATCAACTGTAATTTGTTTAACTGAGTTCTCTGAGCTCTGTCAAACAAAGTATAATTGGTTAAATATTTGTCCTACAAGTGCAAAATAGGGTCATAGAAGAGATTTCAGGTTAAAAATGGTGATTAGGCCACACAAAGTAGACCTTCTGTTTCTCAGGCCATTATTTGTAAAATTACATGCGGGCGAGCGGTTTTTTATTTTATTTTTTATTTCAGTAATTACTTCTTTGCCACCAAAAGTTCATGTTCTAGGTTCAAGTTTTAGGCCTCATAGTCTACAGAATAGCATGTTGGGGTGGTGTATTTCATCCCTTGAGTGCAAGAAGGCTTTGCAATGCTAAAGCATTGCAAAGCCTTCTTGCACTCAAGGGACAAATTCATCAATTTTTTAACTTGGGTAAAATATCAGACATAAACCATTTAATTTTTATTCTTTTAAGTTTAAATTGGTTATAAAAAGAGAGCATGCAGCAGCCAAAAGGACCATGCGGGAGGGCCTGAGAAACAGATTTTTTATTTTTTTAGGCCTTAGGCAGATTTTCTATAGTGTCTGAGAAACAAGGGAAGTGGGAGGATAGGGTAATGACTGGAAGATCCTAGTTAGGACTATGTCTTCACAAACTCTAACATATAAAACTAGAAAATTACGATCATGTGCTTCATCAGCAGTTTTATTTTTGTGAATATTTCAAGTCTTTTCAAGGTCTTTCGACACATTTGCCAGAAGTTCACTACCCTTGAATGACCATCAGTCAAATTCAAGACTGTTCCTTGAAACCAAGGTCCTGCGGGAACCCTGAGTGATAAATTAAGCATTCATTCATTATATCTTGTTTGACAAGAGGCACAGGAGCCCATGAAGTTCTGTCAAACAAGATATAGTAGATGAAATGTCCATCTTTGATGTTCTGAGGCAATGGAGAGTTCAGTGTTTGTTTGAGTAATTCTGGGAAAAATCATAAGATTTTTATTCAATTACGAGAAGTTTACTCTATAACCTTGATACAATTAACACGTCAAATCGGTACTGAAAGTATGGTAGTTTAATTATTTAATGGTGTTTATGGTCTTTCTGCATCTATGGCTATATGGCTGTTACACTAAGGGTTAATTGTTTGTTTATTTCAGGTCAAGTTGAGTGTATTCACAGCATATCTCCGGTCTATTGGATTGATGTTATGTGTATTGATTATCGTCTTTGCTGCCATACACTATGCTTGTGCCTTGTTCTCAAATATTTGGCTAAGTGAATGGAGTAATGATGCACTTGAACCAAATACCACAAGCAGAACAGCGCAGCGGGATTTGAGACTTGGAATATATGGTCTTTGTGGAGTTCTGCAAGGTGAATATTGTTTTTATGAATGTTTTATCTTTGTTTTATTTTTCAGACAGTCTAGTAGTTTCTTATGTAAGATATTATTTTCAGGGCTGTCTCTGAACACAACTTTAACAAACAAGCTTTTCAGTTCCAAATAGTTTTGTTGACAATTCTCTTGGTATCTCTATGACAGTCTTCCTCTGTACCATGTCTCTGTTTTTAGACATTTATCTGTTTCATTATCATTGTAGATTTTAGTTACCACAAAACTCTAGGTTCCCGTAGGTCCCGGAATTTCTTGGAAGTTCTCAGTTTTAAAAATAATCTTTCAAGTCCCAAGTAGGTGCTTTGATTTCGCATTTTCCTCGAATGATGCTGAAACTGCAAATTCATGAGCATGAATTTAATCATGTTTAATTATTGCTGAGGCTGAAACAGTTGGCTCATTTTCAGAACCGACTAACCGAGAGCTATAACCAGATAATATCCGGCTATTTGTGGCCTCTATTTCACCGCATATGCGATCAAAACTATAGGAATTGAAAAGCAGTATTCACAGAAACTATTCCATAGTATGTCTACAAATGAATGTTATCCGAGTACTCGACAACGTTCGTTTGTAGACATAAATTGGAATAGTTTCTGTGATTACTCAGTACTCACGGATATTGCCGATCATTAACGAAGACCTGAATGCCAAAGTCGATTACTTCTCAACATAAACAACACGGCTTTGAGGTGTAATCTTTTCCAAAGGAAAAGCAGCAGATTTACTACGTTTTAATCATGGAATGATGATCACCATCGATAATTCGGATAACCGGTTGACTGTTTTTCTAATTAGTTAGGTAGGTAACTGGTTTCAGACCGGTTATCTGGTTAACCATTTCAGTACTAATCATTGCCCTTGGAAGTATGACCGCTTTATTAATGACATCCAGAATTCCACCGCTCATATCCCACAACACTACATTTTGCTTTTGCAGTCCAGTATAAAATGAATCACACTTGGTCTCTAAGGCAGACAATTAATATTTTTGACCTGCAGCCTCAGTGGTGCAGGTTGCAAATATAAACTGAACTGCTTTTTATGTAGGAATTCTTAGTACATGTTATTAAATAGTGACCAGATCTTATGCCACACATCTTGGACTAGGAAAATATGCAACAACCACAACATGCTGCAATGACATGCTGTGCAACATTGTACTGAAATATATTAAAAATAACACATCAATCTTTACCCACAAACGAAGTTCAGGGGGTATATAGGAATCACTTTGTCCATCAGTCTTTCTTTCTGTCTGTTTGTCTGTCTCCATCCATCTGTGCAAGTTGTGTCCACCTCAGAATTTTTGATGGCCTTGAAGGATATTAATGATATTTAGTATTAATGTTGCCCACCACCAGAGGGTGTGTTGCGAATAAGCCTTGGAATGCCTGTCTACAAGGTTACTTTCACAGACATAGTTCCAGTTCACGTACCCATATTGAAATATACACAAGGCATGTTCGGCTCAAAACTTTTGATGGCTTTGAAGGATTTTAATGATACCAGAGAGTTTGTCTTGAATATGGTTTTAATGCCTGTCTACAAGGTCAAAGTCACAGACTTCATTCAAGTTCACGGACCCATATCCAAATATACGCAAGTCATATCTGGCTCAAAACTTTTGATGGCCTTGACTCTTGCTATTAATGTTGCTCACCACCAGAGGGTATGTCATGATTAAGGTTGCAATCGCTGTCTACATATTCAAGGTTTAAAGACTTAGTTTAAGTTCACATACGCATACCCAAATGTACACAAGTCGTGTCCGGTTCAGAAATTTTGATAGCTTTGAAGGATATTAATGATACTTGGTATTAATATTGTTCTCCACTAGAGAGTGTGCCGCAAATAAGATTGGTTGGAATACCAGTCTTCAAGATCAAGGTCACAGACTTAATTCAAGTTTACAGACTTAATTCAATTTACATAGTCCCACATCCACGTCCAACTATAACAAGTTGTGTCCGGCTCAGAACTTTTGATGGCCTTGAAGGATATTAATGATATTTGGCATTACTGTTGCCCACTATCAGAGAGTATCCATGGGGGTGGAGGAGGGGGGTATATTTTTATACTACAGTAGAATCCTCTTAATTGAATATCCATTTTGCCAATAAAAATTATTCAATTAACAGGAGTAATCAATTAACAGGGATTTGGTCAGTTTCCTGTGTTCTGGAGGTAAACTGAGCATTTATTCTATTATGTCTTGTTTGACAGAGCTCATAGAGCTCTATCAAACAAGATATGATAGAATAAATGCCTGTATTGGATGTAGTGAGGCCAAAAAGGTTGATAAATAAGGGGAATTTGGTGCGTGTCACAGTAATTTTTTCGACATATTACAAAAATTTATATACAATTAACAGGAGTTTACTCTACAACCCATATGCAATTAACAGATCAAATTTGTACTGAATGTATGGTAAATGGTTTTGTGTTTGAAAATTATATTCAATTAACAGGTATATACAATTAAGAGATATCCAATTAAGTGGGCTCCACTGTATAACCAATGGCCCAGACTAGCTGGTGCTAACTCAAATTAATCCAGGGCCAAGCACAAATTTTGCCCCCAATCCCCCAAATTTTGCATGCAAAACGGAAAAAATTAAGTCCTAGATGGTCCTCCATACTTAGTGATCTGCGCATGCGCAGTATCCAGGAAGGTACCGAAATTGGCACCAACCATCATTCTTTGTTTTGGCCCTAAAATCAGCAACAATGAACTGACATCTGTTCTTTTAAATCGCCTTTTTATCTGTACCCATACCATGTATGGTACACATAATTCCGGCATCCGGGGTGGACCTCCATCGTTCGTCCATCCTTCATCTGTCCATCCATCCATCTGATGTCCGTATCCATTTCTTTGGCATTCGATAACTTGAAAAATATTGCATGGATTGTCAAGTTACTTTGTGTTCAGGTTACTGATGTGCCGAGCTGTATAGTTTTGGGTGTAAATCTGATAATTTGATTCTGAGATATTAATTCTTTCTCCTTCAAATTGAGATTTCTTCCAAAGATAACTCAAAAAATATAAATCTTTACTTTATATATATCTTTAGGTTACTCATGTTCCGAGCTGTATAGTTTTTGGTGTAAATCTGATAATTTGATCCTATGATATTAACCCTTTATTCCACAAATTGAGAACTACTCCAATCCATTTCTTCGGCATGCGATAACTCAAAAAATATTAATCCGATTATCCTGAGATATTAATTCTTTCTCCTTCAAATTGAGATTTCTTCCAAAGATAACTCAAAAAATATAAATCTTTACTTTATATATATCTTTAGGTTACTCATGTTCCGAGCTGTATAGTTTTTGGTGTAAATCTGATAATTTGATCCTATGATATTAACCCTTTATTCCACAAATTGAGAACTACTCCAATCCATTTCTTCGGCATGCGATAACTCAAAAAATATTAATCCGATTATCAGGTTACTTTATATATGTATTCAGGTTACTGATGTGCTGTGGTGTATAGTTTTTTATGTAAATCTAATAATTTGATCTGGCGATATTAACCCTTTATCTATCAAATTAGGCACTCCTCCAACTAGTGTTGGGTGTTGTATCCGACGAGTGTGGGAAATCCGATCCGACTGAGTTTCATCAAATCCGAAACCGAATCCAAAAGCTCTCCTAAATCCGAACGAAATCCAAATCCAAAATCGGCCCCTGAATCCGATCCGAATCCAAAAATCCGAATCCGAATCCAACAAATCATGTTTATTTTTAGTTATGAATCTTCAAGTCTCACACAACGCAGATTTGTGGAGTGAATGCTGCAAAATTGCGAACATGTGCAAGATTCTGCACCTTTTATTTGTGAAGGAACCTTCTATTAAATTTGTTCATTTATAGTATTATACAATTACCCATTACCCAACGGTTTTGCGACAATACATTGAACACATGCATGACTGCACGTATCATAGATTCATAACCGTATTACGTAATTTACGTTCCAAGAATAATATCAAATTTAGTAACTTTGGCAGTTGGCAGTAACACTCACCTCATAGAATATATCATATGGCATCGACCAATTTTGTACAATCTTTGACGGAGAATAGTTGGGTAGGGAGGGGGGGGGGGGGGGAGACCATCCATTTTCCGATGGGAAGTTTGGAAAATAACCTATATTACTTGGAGCCTTGGGCTATAGCGTACTAAAAATTTTCTGAGAAGTGATGAAGAGACGGGTACAATGTTGAATAAACGATAATGACCATTGACCAACAAGGGCGGTTCCAGGGTTTCTGAATAGAAGGGGTACCCCACGTGCGAAGCGCCATGGTGTGAGTAATTTTGAGATCGACTTACCCTATAACTGAGAGGGATTTAACGAAATCAGCCATTAACTTTCATAAAATTAAGGCGGCGAAGGCATCTGCAACTTCGTGGCCTAACCTAACCTATTCAAATTTCTTGGATATGTACGCGATTACACGCGTGTGTGTGTGCCTGTGTGATCTTGTTCAATTAGGAGGGTGGGCGATATTGCGATAAGTGCTGGTCGAGTGTGATTTGCAATATTGAATGTTTAATTGTTTATCAGCAGTCGGATTGGAGTCGGATTTGTTCGGATCCGACGTGTTGAAAAATCCAATCCGAGCCAGAATCCGATTGCCTATCATGAATCCGACCCGAACCCGAATCTGAAACACAATTGAAAATCCGATCCGAATCCATTTGGATTCGGATCGGATCAGATTCGGATTATCGGACCCGACGCCCAACACTACCTCCAACCCATTTCTATATGTACCCATACCATGTATGGTGTACATAATGTTGGCATCTGGGGTGGCCCTCCGTCATACAGCTTTCTACTTGTTACGTGTATGGGTACTCATCTGACGATTTAATCAGCCTATATTTTTATACTGTACCAATGACCCAGACTTAGCTGGTGCTAACTCTAACAAAACCAGGGCCAAACACAAATTTTGCCCCCCAATCCCCAAAATTTGCATCCAAAACAAAAAGAAATCATGTCCTAAAGGACCTCCATACTACGCCTCTACTGCGCATGCGCAGTGACGCAGACGTCCCGAAATTGGCGCCAATTATCATTCTCTGTTTGGCCCTTCATCAGTCAACATCTCACTGATCTTTGTGCTTGTAAATCTCAGTTTAAAGGATGCCAGACACGTAATTTTTGGAGAAAATGTGATTCTAAGGAGGATAGAAGGAGGAGAGGAAAAAGAAGTGACAAAAAATAATCAGGGCTGTACTTAAAATTTTTTGATGAAATTATGTTAAGTTGCCTATTTTCGAGGCATGGGCCTCTTGTTGTCATTCTTGCTAATTGTTGCACTGCTTATTCAGTGTTTCCTCTCCCCTAGCCTTCTAAAGTCCCCCCTTGCAATTCTCCCATGCTTTTGGCATATTTTTGAGAAATTTCGTTTCTAAAATTTCCTGGGAGAGTTGCTTGGTTACAGAATGTTTTCTGTTATTTTCCCCATAGTTACGTTTTCACCCATGGGTGTATAACGTTTGTGTTCTGCATCTTCCATCTGATGTTCTACAGATTCTCCCCTGGGAGTCTCTGTTTTGCATCAGATAGAGTGTAATTGATGACTGATTCCGGCCAGTTTTTTCAGTGCCTGGAGTCATGTTTTCTGGTGTTTTTACACTGTTTGTTTTCATTGGCAACAGCCTTTTTTGAGGGGGGCTGTTTGCCTTTGCTGTAGTTTATCTCACTATAAGATACATTTATATTATCCGAAAGTGTCTCATTAATTATTTAATATAAATTTAAAATTTTTGACCACACTTTGCCATCGGATCCATCGGGGCTCAATGTTACTTTTCAGCAACTTGGGCTTCGCTGAAAAAATATTTTTTCAAAATTATTTTGTTTTGCAATTGTTTTTTCATTTATTAATGGATCATGTTATTATGTATCTTTGTGTCAGGGGTTTTTGCGAGTAACTAGGACTTATTGTTGTTCTTTCACAATGAAGGGACGTTGTTCAAATTGTAATAGGAAGAAATCTTCCTCTGACTTTCATGATCATTGTATTAATTGTAGTCAGTGTTCTCGCATTAATCCCTGTCCTATATGTGAACATTGGGATGAGAAACATTGGAAACGTGTGTCACGATATGTTGTTTCTGGAGAAAGAGCGATGCCGGCTCTTTCTCTGCAAGGTCACTCTACTCTCTCAGTTTCTATTTCAGAGGAGCCAGAACAGGGTGATGTTTCCATGTTATCTTCTTCAAGTGTGCGTCCGTCGTCACAAATGAATTCAGAGCTAGCGGCAAAAGTGCTCATAGAGATTAGACAAATGTCGTCCGCTAGCTCGCCCGGTGTAGCGTCCATTCACCGAATGGTTCGGCAGCCGGGTTCGTCCGATGCGGTCCAAGAGGAAATTTTGGGTGATGCGAGCACTATAAACATAATAGATGCACACCCAGTGACGGCGGATAGTAAGCGAGAACGGAGGAAGCCTTTGAGTCCGGTTCCTAGCTCGTCCAGGTCCAGCCGGGCCGCGAGCGAGAGAGGCCCCTCTCTCGTACAACAACATCTGGGACCAGATGTTGTGGTACAAAATGTGTCTTTAGCGGAGCATACGTCCGTCGCTCGGGACGCTCCGTTGTATAAGCAGTCCGCAGAGACTGTTAAGGCTTCCTCTTCTCGTCAGCGCACACGACCGCACCTTGGCTGCGTGACCGCCGATATATTACCAGCTTCGCCGATCAAGGATTCTTCGTCGACCAGGTCACACCATCCGGCAGCCAGGGATTCGAGACCGATGGACTCCGGACGTTCGCATAGGAAAAGTATGCGGGAGCCATCTGATGCGGAGCTGCCCTCAGCGAAGCAGCGAAAGACTGCGCCTCCGCAGGTCTCGACGCCGGACATTCTTGTGCAGATAGCACAGCTTATCGCAGCATCCCAGCAGCCGACAGAAACGGTGTCGGATCGAGAATTATCCGACGGCGCTGGGTCGGTACGCTCCGCCGAAGCATCGGGGGCGGACGACCGGGAACATCATGAGGTCCGACCGGATGGTGAAAGGGATACGGATGACTTGGAGCTATCCCTTTCGGAACAACATAAAGCTGCCGTGGACTTCATCCGGCACTTTCTCCCTCAAGTTGTTCCGTCGGGCCAGACTGCTGCGCTTCCGGACAAGAGAATTATAGCGTCATTGGACTCTGAATTTTTTGAGCGGTTCAGGGACATCGCTCCCGAGTTTCCGTCGCAGTCCAATAATGTTGCAAGAACATTTGAATTATTGAACGACGCTATATTTAAACTTGCTTCCAGGACGGGGAAAGCAGGTTTCTTGTCCGCTAATACTCTCAACCTGCCTTTCATTAATACAAGGAATAAATTCGATACGGCAGGACAGGGTATACCGAGAGTTCCTCTGCGTATGGACGACGAGGCGGAAGACTTAGAGCTATCATTACCGTCGTCAGCTTCTATTCCAACCGCGGTGTTGGAAACAGCTATTGCGTCTAACAGAGCCAATTTAGATGCCTTATCTTACGCAGATCACCTTACTAAGGCGTTATCACTGCGCCTTCAGGGGAAAGAGTTTCAGGATATACAATCCTCTTTAAGACTTCTTTCAAGGGCAGTAGCTTATTCCACGTGTAACTCCGCCCTTTCAGTGGCAAATCTGGAGTTGGTTAGACGTGACGCAGCCCTAGCTACATCCACACTAGTGGATTCTAAGGTGAAGAACTCTCTTAGAGTCGCTTCGGTCTCAGGAGAACTTCTCTTTGACGGCAAGCTTTCCGATATTTATGATAAAATTACAAAGAAAGCTAAGGATTCTCTGTTGTTCAAATCTGCTCCTAAGAAGTCGGATACAGCAGACACGAATAAGACAGGCACTTCTGGGTCTAATGCGCCCAAGAGAGGTTCCTATAGAGGTTCCGGTGCGTCCTCTTGGTCTTATTCGAGAGACCGTCAGGATAGCGACTCTCGTTCGGGACGTCCTTCAGGCCGGGACAATCGGTCGGACGCCCCGAGGTCGACGGGGCGAGGTGTGGGTCGTGGAAGACGTGGTTTCTCCTACCGCAGGCCTCGCAGGTCCAGGAGGTGATGGCTTAAACCTCTATCGCGTTCCGGTTGGCGGAAGGTTGTCGAGCTTTTCACAAGAATGGGCGTCGATTACGGACGACCCTTGGGTGAGAGGAGTGACTTCGGAAGGTCTAAAGATATCCTTCAAACGAAAGCCTCCATTAACTCGAAGTCCAAAGTGGACTCATCTTCCGTCAAATCCGCAGAAAAGAGACGCTCTGTTATCAGAGGTGCAGTCTCTTTTAATGAAGAACGCGGTAGAGGTCGTAGAAAACCAGGAATCTCCGGGATTCTACAGCCATCTGTTTCTGGTTCCGAAACCAGATGGCTCGTTCCGTCCAGTCATAGATTTGAGCTGGATAAACAAGCTGATCGTCGCTCCGAAGTTTTATATGGAGACGATTCGATCGGTCAGAGCGAGTATTCGGGTGAACGATTATGCAACGAGGCACTCATTCAGTTCCGTTGTTCAATCTAACGGAAAGAATCCTTCTGTTTGCGTTAGAACATCACGTTCTTCTTTCGGTCCGTCACATACCGGGTCGTCTGAATGTGCTAGCAGACTCCCTTTCACGAAAGGGTCGCTTGTTGCCGTCGGAGTGGACTCTCAACAAACAAGTATTCAATCAGATTTGCTACCAATGGGAACGGCCAATGATAGACTTATTTGCGACACATCTCAACAATCAGTTGCAGACGTATGTGTCTCCGCGTCCGGATCCAAGAGCATTTGCAGTAGACGCTCTGTCGATCCCTTGGGACGGAATGATAGGATATGCGTATCCTCCAGCGCCGTTAATTCAACAAGTATTGCTAAAGATAAAACAATCTCAATGCAAGATTCTGTTGGTAGCATCTCTGTCGCCACAGAGACCGTGGATAAATCTACTCAGGTGTCTGTTGTGGGACCTACCGCGGAAGCTTCCTCCACGGGAGGATCTTCTTTCGCAGGGGAAATCGCGCCAACTCCATCACAACCCGCAAGGTCTCAACCTTCACGTTTTTCCGTTGTGCAGTCCTTCTTGCATGGCAAGCACTTTACAGGACGAGCAGTGGACGCGATTTCTAACTGTAGGAGGACCTCCTCTTCGCTAAACTATGCGGCTAAGTGGAAGGTTTTTCGTCGTTGGTGTAGGGATCATTCTGTAGATATATTCGATCCCTCTATACCAGACATTGCAAACTTTCTAGTATACTTGTTTGACGAAATCAAACTGCAGCCTGTTACTATAAAGGGTTATAGATCTATGTTATCTGATACCTATGCACATCATGATAGTTTACAAATTGGATCTAATGTCTCTTTATCGAAGTTGGTTAGAAACTTTTCGATAAATAGACCCAGAACTCTTAGATTAATTCCTAAGTGGAATTTAGCTTGGGTTCTTCTTAAATTGAAGGAAAAGCCATTTGAACCTCTTGGGACAGTAGATTTCAAATTCTTATCTTATAAGACAGCTTTTCTCTTAGCTTTCTCTTCTGCTAGAAGAGTCAGTGAGCTTCATGCACTATCGGTGGATGATTCTCATTATCGTAGTGTTGGGAACACTATCACCTTCACTACTAATGTGGGTTTTTTAGCTAAGAATCAGGCTCCTAATAAATATCCGGAACCTATTGTTATTAAGGCTCTTCCGTCTTCAGACGGGCGTAGGCCTTTACTCTGTCCTGTTAGAGCATTACGTATCTATAAACAGAGATCTCAGTTTATCAGAAAGGGACGGAAACGTTTCTTTCTGTCTTTGATGCCTAATAGAAAGGATATTTCAGTCCATTCTATTGCTAGATGGATTCAGTTAACTATCCGTACTGCTTATGAAGATTTATCTTCTTCTCAGCAGTCTGTGCTTAAGATTTCTGCTCATGAAGTAAGAGCTCTTTCTACTTCCCGGGCTTATGCTAATAGTGTTGCTATTACAGATTTAATGAAGGCTGCTTATTGGTCTCCGCCATCCACATTTACGAATTTTTATCTCAGAAATATTGAGTCCATTTCTGGAGACCTGCATTGTTTAGGTCCGTTATCTGTTGCTCAGAATGTCGTCCACTAAACAGTTGCAACTATAGTTATGCAGGCTTTCTGTTCCGGCAGTGACTCCGTCCGGCTGCCCTCTTCGCTCTCGGCTATTTGACCCAGGGCAAGGGGAAGGGTGGGGGGGGGGGGGGGCGGGTGTTCCCTTAGGTCACCTGCTTTATAGTGAAAAGCAAGGGAATGCCTCCTCCAAGTCAGTATTTCTGAGTCGCTTCCGGGATGGTTTTAAAGTGTAATATTAATGTTTAAATTCATTCATGTCTTATTTTTAAAGTGTAGCTCGGTGTGAAGCATTTGTATATGTCAAGTGTCAAACGGGCTTTAATATACAATACTCGGACACTTTTAAATGACTATAAAGAGTCTCAATTCTCTGGACTACTTTATTTATTGGCTTGCTTTAAAAATAATTAGTATAAGGGTTATACTGGATGTTAATAGAGAACATGAATGTTATTGTGCTCAATTATTAAGGGTAGTGAATCTTTCTAATTTAATATTAAATAAGAAAGATACATGTAAAGCCTAATACTCCTTTTCTCCTTAAGGGGTTACCTCTTTACTATATAGTTGAGCTTATTGGATTTTCCTCTATGTCCTAGGCCCTCCAGCCTGTTTACTATTCAGCTTAGTCTGGGTCATTGGTACAGTATAAAAATGTTAAAAAATTTATAGTAATTTATATATTTTTTATACTTACCAATGACCCAGACGGGGATGGCCCTCCCTGGAGTTGGGAACTCTTGCCTCCCCGCTGAGTACATAGCGCTGACCAGGCACTGCCAGTAAGAATGATAATTGGCGCCAATTTTGGGACGTCTGCGTCACTGCGCATGCGCAGTAGAGGCGTAGTATGGAGGTCCTTTAGGACATGATTTCTTTTTGTTTTGGATGCAAATTTTGGGGATTGGGGGGCAAAATTTGTGTTTGGCCCTGGTTTTGTTAGAGTTAGCACCAGCTAAGTCTGGGTCATTGGTAAGTATAAAAAATATATAAATTACTATAAATTTTTTAACTTTTTGAGGATGCCAGACACAAATTAGTGGTAAAATTTGTGGATCCAAGGCAGGAAATAGATGATGGAAGTGAACAACAGTGGTTGGAAACAATCAGGGCTGTAACTTGATAATAATAAAAAAGATTATTTCATGTTTCCCAATTTCGGGACATACTCTTGACGTCATCATTCTTGCTAATGATTTATCCACTGTTTGTTAAGTATTCCTTCCCTATCCCTCCTTGAAGCCCTCCTGTTAAACTCCTAAGCTTTTTGGCTGTTTTTTATTGCAATTTTTTTTTATTAAATTTCTAGGGAGTTTAACGTATATTACAGAATGTTTATTCTGTTTATCCCCATGGTTAGGTCCTCACCCTAGGGGTGTGAGGTCATTTTGGTCTTGCATTTTCTATCTGATGTGTCGTTTTTATTATATGCCCGTTTTGAAAAAAAACGGGTCGTATTATGGTATACCGCTGTCCATCTGTCCGTCTGTCCGTCCTGTCACATGTTGTACGATAACTCAAGAACGCTTTGAGAGATATTTTTATACTGTACCAATGACCCAGACATAGCTGGTGCTAACTCTTAAAATTCTAGGGCCAAACACAAATTTTGCCCCCCAATCCCCAAAATTTGCATCTAAAACCAAAGAAATCATGTCCTGAAGGTCCTCCATACTTTGCCTCCACTGCGCATGCGCAGTGTCAAGAAGGTCCCGAAATTGGCGCCAATTATCATTCTTTGTTTGGCCCTTCATCAGTTCACATCTGACTGATATTTGTGCTTGTAAATCTCAGTTTAAATGATGCCAGACACATAAATATTAGAGAAATGGTGGATCTAAAGAGGATATAGAAGGAGGAGAGGAAAAATGAGTGACAGAAAATAATCAGGGCTGTAACTTAAATTTTTTTTATGAAATTATGTTAAGTTGCCTATTTTCGAGGCATGGGCCTGTTGTTGTCATTCTTGCTATAAAGTTACACTGCTTGTTCAGTGTTTCCTCTCTCCTTTTCCTTCAAGTCCCCCCTTGCTATTCTCCCATGCTTTTGGCATATTTTCTGTAATATTATTACTAAAATTTCTTGGGAGTTTTAGCTGGGTAACAGAATGAATTCTGTTCTTTTCCCCATGTTTACGTTCTCACCCATGGGTGTTTAGGCGTAGTGTTCTGCATCTACCCTCTGATGTTCTGCAGTTTCTTCCCTGGAAGTCTCTGTTTTGCATCAGATAGTGTATTATTGGTAACTGATTTTGGGCCAGGGTTATCAGTGCCTGGAGTCATGTTTCTGGTGTTTATACACTTCTTGTTTACATTGACAACAGTCTCTGTGGAGGGGGATTTCTTGTCTTTGTACTAGTTTAATCATTACAAGATACATTATTATTATTCGTAAGTGTTATTTATTTATTTATTTATTTATTTATTTATTTATTTATTGGTGTTTAAGGTCACATACTTATGCACAATGGCTAATCGTGACCGTGACAGATTTACGGGTGGAGGAAGCTGGAGTACTCGGAGAGAACCACCGAGCAACGACGAGCAGCTGTCAGCTCTCCAACATCGCAACTCTGCACTGCAGCACAGGCAGAGTTAGATTGGTTGAAGACAAGCGCACCATCGACGTGCAGTACGCCTCAGTGCACAGCGTCATCGTGCCCCCATTGAGGCAGTCGGGATGAAGTGTCTTGCCCAAGGACACAACGCGGTTGCCGCAGGTGGGATTCGAACCGAGGACCTCTCGGCGTGCAGCCTGTACCTCTACCAACTGAGCCACCGCGCCCCCTATTCGTAAGTGTTGCATTAATTTTTTAAAATATTTTTAAAATTTTTGACCACACTTAGGCTTGGGATCCTTTGGGGCTCAACGTTACTTTTCAGAAACTTGGGCTTTTCTGAAAAAATATTTTTAAAAAAAAATTTTTTTTGATTTCAATTATTTTTTCTATGTTAATGGACATGTTATTATGTATCTTTGTTTTCAGGGGTTGGTGCGAGTACTAGGACTTTTTGTATTCTTTTCACAATGAAAGGATATTGTTCAAATTGTAATAAGAGGAAATCTTCCTCTGACTTTCATGATCATCGTATTAATTGTAGTCAGTGTACTCGCACTTTCTCCTGTTCAGTATGTGTCAATTGGGATGACAAACATTGGAAACGTGTGTCACGGTATGTTGTTAGCGGGGAAAAGGCCATGCCGGTCCTTTCTCCGCAGGGTCACTCTAGTTTATCAATCTCTATTCCAGAGGAACAAGAACAGGGTGATGTTTCCGTGATGTCTTCCAAAAGTGTGCCTCCGTCGTCACAATTAAATGAAGAGCTAGCGGCAAAAGTGCTCATGGAAATACGTCAATTGCCTAAGAGGTCCCTAGTAGGATCGACGGCGTTGACGTCCGCTAGCTCACCCGGTGTAGCATCCATTCATCGAATGGTTCGGCAGCCGGGTTCGTCCGTTGCGGTCCAGGAAGGAGATTTGGGTGATGCGAGCACTATAAATAAACAAGGTGCACATCCAGTGACGGCGGATCAGAGGAGAGAACGGAGGAAGCCTATTAGTCCGGTTCCTAGCTCGTCCAGGTCAATCCGGGCTGCGAGCGAGAGAGGCCCCTCTCTCGTACAACAACATCTTGGACCAGATGTTGTGGTACAAAATGTTTCGCATTCGGAGCATACGTCCGCCGCTCGGGACGCTCCGTTATATAGACAGTCCGGAGAGACTGTCCAGAAGGCTTCCTCATCCTCTCGGCAGCGCACACGACCGCACCTTGGCTACGTGACCACGGATATCCAGCCAGCTTCGCCAATCAGGGATTCCACGGTGATCAGGTCACGCCATCCGGTAGCCAGGGACACGAGGCCTGTAGACTCCGGACGTTCGCATAAGAGAAATATGCAGGAGTCAGTGTACACAGAGCTTCCAGCGGCTAAGCAACGTAAGACCGCTACTCCACAGGCCTCAGTGACGGACGTGCTATCCCAACAGCAAACAACAGTATCACAGCAAACAACAGTATCAAGAATTATCCGACGACGCTGGGTCGGTACGCTCCGCTGATGCATCAGGTACGGACGACCGAGAACATCATGCGGTCCGACAGGATGGCGAAAGGGATTCCGAGGATTTGGAGCTATCCCTTTCGGAACAACATAAAGCTGTCGTAGATTTCATCCGGCATTACCTTCCACAAGTTGTTCCGTCGGGCCAGAATGCTGCGATGCCGGATAAGAGACTGATAGCGTCATTGGACACAGAATTTTTTGATCGGTTCAGAGACATCGTCCCTGAGTTTCCGACACAGTCCAATAATGTCACAAGAACATTCAAATTATTGAACGACGCTATCTATAAATAAGCTTGCTACCAAAACAGGCAAGGCTGGTTTCTTGTCCGCTAATGCTCTCAATCTGCCTTTCATCATTTCAAGGAATAAATTCGAAACTGCAGGACAGGGCATACTGAGAGTTCCTCTGCATCTAGACGACGAGGCGGAAGACTTAGAATTGTCTTTACCGTCGTCTATGTCTATTCCAACCGCGACATTGCGTCTTCAAGGGAAAGAATTCCAAGATATACAATCCTCATTAAGACTTCTTTCAAGGGCAGTAGCTTATTCCACGTATAACTCCACCCTTTCATTGGCAAACCTTGAGTTGGTTAGACGTGACGCAGCCCTAGCTACATCCACGCGCGTGGATAGTAAGGTGAAGAACTCTCTCAGAGTCGCTTCGGTCTCCGGAGAGCTTCTCTTTGACGGCAAGCTTTCAGCAATCTATGATAAGATAACTAAGAAAGCTTTGGATCCTCTGCTCTTCAAATCCGCCTCTAAAAAGTCGGATACAGCAGAAAAGAGTAAGACAGGCACTTCTGGGACAAGTACGCCCAAGAGAAGTTCCTATAGAGGTTCTTATACATCCTCTAGGTCTTATTCTAGAGACCGTCAAGGCAGCGATTCACGTACGGGACGTTATTCTGGCCGAGACAACCAGTCAGATGTTCCGAGGTCGACGGGACGAGGTGCAGGTCGTGGAGGACGTAGTTTCTCCTTCCGCAGGCCTCGCAGGTCCAGGAGGTGATGGTTTGAACCTCTATCGTGTTCCGGTAGGCGGAAGATTATCGAGTTTTATAAACGAATGGGTGTCGATTATGGACGACCCCTGGGTCCGAGGGGTAATTTCGGAAGGACTAAGAAGATCCTTCAAACGAAAGCCTCCATTAACTCGAAGTCCAAAATGGACTCGGCTTCCGTCAAATCTGCAGAAAAGAGATGCTCTTTTATCAGAAGTACAGTCTCTTCTGACGAAGAACGCGGTAGAGGACGTAGAAGACCAGGAATCACCGGGTTTCTACAGCCATCTGTTTCTGGTTCCGAAACCAGACGGCTCGTTCCGTCCAGTCATAGATCTGAGCTGGATAAACAAGCTGATCGTCGCTTCGAAGTTCTATATGGAGACGATTCGATCAGTCAGAGCGAGTATTCGGGTGAACGATTATGCTACAAGCATAGATCTCAAAGATGCGTACTTTCACGTCATGGCACATCCGACATTCAGAAAGTATCTACGCTTCGCAGTCCTAGGAGTTGTATATCAATTCTGAGCGATGTGCTTCGGTTTGAACCTAGCGCCCTGGGCTTTCACTCGAATAATGAACTCGGTAATGATACATTTCCGAGCTCATTCATCTGCGGTAACGTCGGCCTACCTGGATGACATTCTTCAGAGGTACGGCAACGAGTTAACGCTTCAGAACGATGTGCAGAATCTGCTTCTATTATTCCGACGTCTCGGTTTTATAATAAACGAGAAGTCGGATCTGGTGCCATCCAAGTCATTCACTCATCTGGGAATGAGCTTCGAGACACACAACAATCTCGTTCGTCTGCCGTTAACCAGAGCGAAATTAATCAGTTGTTACGCTCGCTATTGTCTTCACTCAAAGTCACAGCGAGGGAGTTCATGAGACTGATAGGTCTGTGCGGAGCCGCTGCGGATCTCATTCCGATGGGGCGGGTTTGCGCACTCGTCCTCTCCAAATTTTCTTGACTCAGAATTGGAGTGTAAAGATTCATTCGCTCGATATAGACGTTCTCTTGTCAAATCAAGTGAAACAAGAGATTCAGACTTGGGCAAACATTCAGTGGTTGACTCAGGGAGTTCCACTGCAGTTGCCGGATCCAAGTTTTATGATTATGACGGATGCCAGTCAAACAGGTTGGGGTGCAACATTGATCCCAACGGATTCGAAGTGCCAGGGTCTTTGGGATCCGCAGTTTCTAGGCAAGCACATAAACATCAAGGAAATGATGTCAGTTTGGCTTGTATTACGTCATTGGATGAACATTATTCAGAAAGCACATGTCCAAATCCTGTCCGACAATACGACAGTAGTAGAGTATATCTGGAACCAGGGAGGCACTCATTCCGTTCCGTTATTCAATTTAACGGAAAGAATCCTTCATTTTGTTCTAGAACACCAAGTTCTACTTTCGGTCCGTCATATTCCGGGTCGTCTGAATGTATTAGCAGACTCCCTTTCACGGAAGGGTCGCTTGTTGCCGTCAGAATGGACTCTCAACAAACAGGTATTCAATCAGATTTGCTACCAATGGGAACGGCTAATGATAGACTTATTTGCGGCACAACTCAACAATCAGTTGCAGACGTATGTGTCACCATGTCCGGATCCCCGAGCATATGCAGTAGACGCTCTATCGATCTCGTGGGACGGAATGATAGGATATGCGTATCCTCCAGCGCCGTTGATTCAGCAAATATTGCTAAAGATAAAACAATCACAAGGCAAAATTCTGTTGGTAGCATCTCTGTCTCCACAGAGACCGTGGATAAATCTACTCAGGTGTCTGCTGTGGGACTTACCGTGAAAACTTCCTCCACGAGAGGATCTTCTTTCGCAGGGGAAATCGCACCAACTCCATCACAACCCGCAAGGTCTCAACCTTCACGTATTTCCGTTGTGCGGTCCTTCTTGCACGGCAAGCATTTTACAGGACGAGCAGTGGACACGATTTCTAACTGTAGGAGGACCTCCTCTTCGCTAAACTATGCGGCTAAGTGGAAGGTCTTTCGTCGTTGGTGTAGGGATCGTTCTGTTGATATTTTTGATCCCTCCATACCAGACATTGCAAACTTTCTAGTATACTTGTTTGACGAGATCAAACTGCAGCCTGTTACTATTAAGGTTATAGGTCTATGTTATCTGATACCTATGCACCCCATGATAGTTTACAAATTGGATCTAATGTCTCTTTATCTAAATTAGTTAGAAACTTCTCGATAAATAGACCCAGAACTCTTAGATTAATTCCTAAATGGAATTTAGCTTGGGTTCTTCTTAAACTGAAAGAAAAGCCATTTGAGCCTCTTAGGACAGTAGATTTCAAATTCTTGTCTTATAAGACAGCATTTCTCTTAGCTTTCTCTTCTGCTAGAAGAGTCAGTGAGCTTCATGCACTATCGGTGGACGATTCTCACTATCGTAGTGTCGGGAACACTATTACCTTTACTACTAATGTTGGATTTTTAGCTAAGAATCAGGCTCCTAATAAATATCTGGAACCTATTGTTATTAAGGCTCTTCCGTCTTCAGATGGGCATAGGCCTTTACTCTGTCCGGTTAGAGCTTTACGTATTTATAAACAAAGATCTCAGTTTATCAGAAAGGGACGAAAACGCTTCTTTCTGTCTCTGATGCCTAATAGAAAGGACGTTACGGTCCATTCTATTGCTAGATGGATTCAATTAACTATCCGTACTGCTTATAATCTATCTTCAACTCAGCAGTCTGTGCTTAAGATTTTGGCTCTTGAAGTAAGAGCTCTTTCTACATCTTGGTCTTACGCAAATAGTGTTGCTATTACAGATTTAATGAAGGCTGCATATTGGTCTCAGCCATCCACATTCACAAATTTTTATCTCAGAAATATGGAGTCCATTTCTGGAGACCTCCATTGTTTAGGTCCGTTATCTGTTGCTCAGATTGTCGTCCACTAAACAGTTGCAACTGTAGTTATGCAGGCTTTCTGTTCCGGCAGTGACTCCGTCCTGCTGCCCTCTTCGCTCTGGGCTATTTGACCCAGGGCAAGGGGAAGGGGGGGGGGGGGGAGGGTGTTCCCTTAGGTCACCTGCTTTATAGTGAAAAGCAAGGGGATTCCTCCTCCGGAGTCAGTAATTCTGAGTCGTTACCGGGATGGTTTTAAAGTGTAAAATTAATGTTAATTCATTCATGTCATATTTTTAAAGTGTAGCTCGGTGTGAAGCATTTGTATATGTCACGTGTCAAACGGGCGTTAATATACAATCCTCAGACACTTTTAAGAGAGTATAAAGAGTCTCAATTCTCTGGACTAACTTTATTTATTGGCTTACTTTAAAAATAATTAGTATAAGGGTTATACCGGATGTTAATAGAGAACATGAATGTTATTATGCTCAGTTATGGAGGGTGTTGTGTCTTTCTGATTTGTCATAAAATAAGAAAGATACATGTAAGGCCTAATACTCCTTTTCTCCTCGAGGGGATGACTCTATTTATATAGTTGAGCTTATTGGATTTTCCTCTATGTCCTAGGCCCTCCAGCCTTTTTACTATTCAGCTATGTCTGGGTCATTGGTACAGTATAAAAATGTTAAAAAATTTATAGTAATTTATATATTTTTTATACTTACCAATGACCCAGATGGGGATGGCCCTCCAAGGAGTTGGGAACTCATACCTCCCCGCTGAGTACATAGCGCTGACCAGGCACTGCTTGTAAGAATGATAATTGGCGCCAATTTCGGGACCTCCTTGACACTGCGCATGTGCAGTGGAGGCAAAGTATGGAGGACCTTCAGGACATGTTTTCTTTGGTTTTAGATGCAAATTTTGGGGATTGGGGGGCAAAATTTGTGTTTGGCCCTATATTTTAAGAGTTAGCACCAGCTATGTCTGGGTCATTGGTAAGTATAAAAAATATATAAATTACTATAAATTTTTTAACTTTCGTGATTTTTGGGTAGGTGATGTATATCGATGGAGGGAAGCTCCCTTTCGTTTAGTGTCGCCAGGTGATTAGTCAGTCCAGAGTTATGGGACTTTATTTTTCACATGTCGAACAATAACTTGAAAGTGCTAAGAGCAATTTTCATGATTTTTTGGTTGCAAGTATATGTTGATAGAAGGAATCTCCCTTTCGATTTGTGTCGCTGTCCGATTTGTCATTCCAGAGCTATGGGACTTTATTCATCAAAATATAGGCAGTTTTCCACATGTTGGACTTTGAGCAACTTCCATGATTTTTTGGTGGCAAGTATATGTAACCTTTCAAGTGCACATGTATACTCATATTTTGTGGTTCCCTCTTGTAATTAATAACGGGCGTATCATGCGCTCATGGCGCAGCTGTTTATTTCTTCATATGAAGATCTAGTTTTACATCTTATAGCATCAAAATCTGTTACTGACTTTGGACCTTTTTTCTGTGTCTGATGTCTTGTTTCCGGTTTTTCCTTTGACGTTGTTTATTATTATTTATTTATTGGTGTTTATGGTCCCATACTTATGCAGAATGGCTAATCGTGACTATGACAGTTTTACGGGTGGAGAAAGCCAGAGTTCCCGGAGAGAACCACCGAGCAACGACCAGCAGCTGTCAGCTCTCCAACATTGTAACTGAATTCTGCACCATGGCACAGGCAGGGTTAGATTGGTTGAAGACATGCTCACCATCGACGTGCAGTATGCCTTAGTACACAGAGGCATCGTGCTCCCATGTAGGCAATCAGGGTTAAGTGCCCAAGGAATCAGTCACTGAAATGGTCACCCATCCAACTACTAAATGTGCTCGTGGCTTAACTTCGGTGATCTGCCGGGAACCGGTTAACACGACGCCACCATGCCCCCTTGACATTGTTAAGGAAGTGTAGATTTAGGTAGAGCAAGCACCTTAAAATCAAAAGCTCATCCAGCTTTTTGGGAGGCTCGGCAAGGTCTGACAGGGCCATGAGCGGGAGAGATCCCTCTCTAACCCAACAACATCTGGGACCAGATGTTGTTTTGAGAAACTTGCACGGGCCGGAGCATATGTCCACTCCTGCTGCTCGGGACATTCCGTCTAGACTGCAGCTATCCTCGGCTACAGTCACGGCTTCCACTACAATTCGTAAGCACACACGACCGCATCCTAGCTACCCGATGTGAGCATTCGAGTGAACGACTTTGCGGCAAGCATAGATCTAAACTTTCATGTCATGGTTCATCCGGCTTTCAGAAAGTTCACAGTGGCCGCAAACGTCTCCCTTTGCCGTACAAGGGAAGGTTTACCAATTCAGAGCGATGTGTTTGGGTCTGAACTTGGCACCATGGACGTTCACTTGGATAATGAACTTGGTAATGTTCTTCTGAACTCATTTAGTCGTGATTATGTTGGCTTATCTGGACGACATTCTTCAGAGATACGGCGACAAAGATGCACTTCAGAAGTATGTGTGGAGTCTGCTTCACTTATTCTGATGCCTTGGTTTCATTGTAAATGAAAAGAGGTCGGATTTAGCTCCATCCAAGTCCTTCATTCACTTGGTGATGGGCTTCGAGACTCATTGCAATCTGGTTTGCCATCTGATAACCCGAGCTAAATTAGCCAGTTGGTATCCAAGCTTTTGTCTAAACTCTCTCACCGTATCAGCGAAGGAGTTCATGTGACACACGTCCTCGCCAGATTGTCTTTACTCTGAACTGGTGTGTCAAGATGCATCTGTTAGAACACCAGATTGTTTTAACATTTCTGATAGAACAAAAAGTTCAGATTTGGGCGGATCTTGAGTGGTTAACTCAGGGAGTTCTGCTTCAAGTACCGGATCCGGTCTTTACTATTATGAGTGATGCGAGTCTGACAGGTTGGGGTGCATCCCTGATTCCTACAGACCTGAAGTGCCAGGGTCTTTGGGACTCTTCGCTCCTGCAAAAGCACATAAATATCAAAGAGATGAAGTCTATTTGGCTTGCACTGATGCACTGGATTACTTGCGTAGCCAACGTAAATGTGCAGATTCTATTGGAAAATTTGACAGTAGTGGTGTATCTCAAGAACCAGGGCAGAACTCTTTCAATTGCTCTATGCGAATTGACAAAGAAAATTCTCCTATTTGCTCTGACTCATCACGTTCATCTCTCAGTCCATCATATTCTGGGTCGTCAGAACGTAGTAGCAGACTCGCTCTCAAGGAAGGGTCGCCTGTTGCCATCTAATATTCCGGCAGATTTGATACCAGTGGGATCGTCCCATGATAGATCTCTTTGCCACGAACCTAAACAATCAGCTACCAAAGTTTGTGTCACCTTATCTAGATCATCGAGTGTATGCAGTAGATGCTCTATTGATCTCATGGAACGGAATAATAGGATATGCATATCCTCCAACTCCGCTAATTCAGCAGATTCTGTTAAAAATCAAACAGTCTCATTACAAAACCTTGCTAGTAGCACCTTTGTCATCTCAGAAACCCTGGATCAATCTGATCAGGTGTCTGTTATGGGACATTCCCCAGAAGCTTCCTCCTCTCAAGGACCTAGATCAGGGGAAGTCCCACACTGCATCACAACCCGGAAGGTCACAACCTTCACGTCTTTCTGTTGTGCGGTCCTTCTTGCACGGGAAGCAATTTACAGGAGGAGCAGTGGATGCAATTTCTAACTGTAGGAGGTCCTCCTGTTCACTGAATTACGCAGCGAAATGGAGAGTTTTCTTTTGTTGGTGTACGGACCAGTTGGTGGATACAGGGTTTCCGCTAGGGGAAAGGGAATGAGGCTGTTAACCTGGCGACCGATGATCATCAGTACCACAAGCCGACCATGGTTTGGCCCGTGGTTTGAAAATTTTGAATTCCGGGCTCCCAAAATCCCCATTTCCTTGCATCTGAGAAGATATTTTGCGTCTTTTCATGGAGATATATTTGTCCGATTTTTCACATTGACAGCCAGTAATTTCCGACGAATAAAAGAAAATTGTTGCTCAACTGAAAAATAATTTGTAGTATACGTGACTTTCTATTCGCCTAGGGCATTTCGTCCCAATAAAACTGTCAAGCCTTGGCATTTTCATTGGGACTAAACGTCCAGGGCGAATAGAAAGTGTGGTGTGCGAAGGGTAAATTCGCCCAAAATTTAAAAATTCAATTTTAAAATAGGGGCGAAACGACGCTTGTGAGATATTTTAGCAGACGCAAGCACTGCGCAAAAATCTCATTGCAAATTTTGACATTTGCAGCCACTTTGAAAACGAATACTCGATATAAATATTGTTGGATGTTTTTGATGTTGAAAAACGCTTTGAAATCAATTACTCTCCAGGTGCTGCGAGAGAACGGTGAAACAGTCATGCATTTTTTTCAATGAAATATGTGTAGGGAAATTGGCAAAAGAAGTTTCGAAATGGCAATTCTGCAAGCTAGAAAATAAATGTATTCTCAAGGGATGGGCATATCAATGCGAATTTTAAAGATTCTTTTATGTCGGGAAGGTGACCTGGTGGGGGGAATGCGGCCGTTTGACGGCCGCTGTCCCTGTATAGCGGAAACCCTGGGATATATATAAACCATCTATTCCTCACATTGCCAATTTTCTGATCTACTTGTTTGACGTACTCAAACTGCAGCCCATTACCATTAAGGGCTATAGGTTTATGTTATCAGACACATATTGTCATCATGATAACTTGAGTATTGGATTAGATCCTTCCTTATCCAAGCTAGTTAGAAATTTCTCTATCAATAGACCTAGAAACCTCAGATTAATTCCCAAGTGGAATTTGGCTTGGGTTCTTTTGAAGTTTCAAGCTCTTTTTGAGCCATTAGATGAATTTGAATTTAAATTCATTACTTATAAAACGGCTTTTCTATTAGCCTTCGCTTTTGCCAGACGAGTTAGTGAACTCCATGCATTATCTGTTGAAGATTCCCATTACCGTAGTGTGGGTAATCCTGTTACCCTTACTACGGAAGTGGGATTCTTGGCTAAGAATCAGATTCCGGATAAACTGCCAGAACCTATTGTCATTAAGGCCTTACCATCCTTGGATAACCGAAGACCGCTGTTGTTCCAGTGAGAGCGATGTGCATTATAAACGTCGATCTAGCTTCATTAGAAAGGGAAGAAATAGGTTTTTCCTTTCTCTTATACCTAAAAGAAAGGATATTTCTGTTCATTCAGTCTATAGATGGATTCAACTCGCAGTAAGAATCGCTTATGATAATCTCTTGGCAGAGCAACGTTCTATCGATAAGATTTCAGCGCATGAAGTCAGGGCACTGTCTTCTTCTTGGCTTATTCAAATAGAATTGCTAGTACTGTTTTAATGAAGGCAGCCTACTGGACGCAACCATCTTCATTTACTAAGTTCTATCTTAGAAATTTAGAGGCTGTCTCCGATGACCTGAGGTTCTTGGGTCCTCTTTCTGTCGCACAGAAGGTCGTCTATTAATTTTACTTTTCAGTGATGTCTTAGGCAGTCTGCTCGAGCACTGACGTCGTTCCGCTGCCCTCTTCGTTCTGAGAGATCTCCTTCAGAACAAGGGGAAGGGGGCAGTTTTTTAGAGCCTATCTCCGATGACCTTAGATCCTTGGGTCCTCTCAGTGATGTCTTAGGCAGTCTGCTTGAGCACTGATGCCATTCCACTGCCCTCTTCGTTCTGATGATTTTTCCTTCAGAATAAAGGGAAGGGCAGGGGGGAGTGGGGGGGGGGGGGGGGGTTCCCTTAAATATCATCTGGCTTTATTGTGAAAAGCAAAGGAATACCTCCTCCAGTGTCAGTAGTCCAGCATCGGTGCTGGGTAGTTTTAATGTGTAGCTTGGTGTGAAGCAACAATTATATCTCATTCATGTATTGCTTTTAAAGTGTAGCTCAGTGTGAAGCATTTGTATATGTTAGTGTCATACAAGCGTTAATATACAATCCTCGGACACTTTTAATGAGCATAAGGCATCTCCTTCTCTGGACTTCCTTATAATTGATTTTCTTCACCGAATTTGCATAAGGGTTATGCTGGCATTAAATGGAGAAATTATTATGTCTTACTCCAGTATATATATTGGGTGTTGTGACATTCTCTTTTTTATTGGAAAAAAGAGATAGACATAAGTAATTCCCATGTCTTCTCCTATTCTCCTGTAAGAGCTATTCTTTGTTATGGAGTAATTGAGATACTACAGTCTTCTAAACGTCCTAGGCCCTCCAGCCTTTTTATGATTCAGCTAAGTCTGGTCCATTGGTTATTAGTATAAAATATGATAAATTTAAAGTAATTTGTATATTTTTTATACTTACCAATGGCCCAGACGGGGATGGCCTCCCATGAGTGGGCGCTCATACCTCCCCACTGATAGATATGTATAACATTTAGCAGGCATAACTAGGAAGAATGATGTTGGCACCAGTGTCGTCACTTCCTGGTTACAGCGCATGCGGGGGGTGCGGTGGCATTGCGGTAGCTGGTTCTCGTCAGATCACCGAAGTTAAGCAACGTCGAGCCCGGTTAATCTTTGGATGGGTGACCGTCTGAGTGATCAATTCGGACTCCTGCGTTGTGTCCTTGGGCAAGGCACTTAACCCTGATTGTCCACATGGAGGCGCGATGATGCCATGTACTAAGGCGTACTGCATGTCGATGGTATGCATGTCTTCAACCAATCTAAACCTGCCTGTGCTGCAGTGCGGAGTTCCAATGTTTGGGAGCTGGCAGCTGCTCGTCGTTGCTTGGTGGTTCTCTCCGGGTACTATGGCTTCCTCCACCCGTAAAATTGTCATGGTCATAATTAGCCATTGTGCATTAGTATATGACCTTAAACACCAATAAATAAATAATACGTAATACAGCGCATACGCCGTAAGCTAAAGTATGGAGGACCAGTTAGGACTTTTCTTTTTGGGTTTTGTATGCAAATTTAAGGGATTGGGGGGGCTTAAAATTTGTGTTTGGCCCTGGAAATTAACAAGTTTGCACCAGCTGAGTCTGGGTCATTGGTTAGTATAAAAAATATACAAATTACTTTAATTTTATCATTTTCCAGAACCTTGAAAGGACTTGAAAATTGAATATTTGGGAGAATGTTCTTGGAAAGTGCTTGAAAAGTTGGGGTATATTTTTCAAAAATATTCAGAATTTTGGATTTGTGCATTTTTTGGAAAACATAAATTAAGAGATATATATTTTTTATTTAATTTCAGATGGCAATTAAATTGGCAGTATTCTCGGTATATGTAGACTCTTAGCTGTAGATATATTTTAACAAACACTCTGAATATCTTAAAGGTTGTTGTTCATTTGATAAGAGTCTATAAATAGTGCAAGCAAGTGTACTTCGGCATATTCCATAATAGCTGAGACTGATTCTTTGCTTTTATGAATGAACTTAACCCTTTACCAAAACCAAACAGAAGGCAGTATTTGTTCAAAAAAATCATGGAGAGGCCTATTAAAAAAAAACTTGTTTCTCATGCAATTTTCTTTCAATCAGTTATATGATGATGAAAGGATGCCTTGTTTAGCTCTCCTGAGGGAGCTTAACTAATGACTTGCTGTCCGTCATGCATTGTAAAGCTTACATTATGTACTTCTCCACAAATACTGGATTGAATTGATTCAATGAATGTTCCTTATCGTATTTCTGTTCAAGTTTGTTCAAATAAGATTGCCATGTGTACAGGGGGCTCAACTTTAGGCATAAATCTGTTGGCCCCCACACATTTTTAAAAATTTTCTCCAGAACTAGCAGTAAGAGTCTGTATATTTGGTATACAACATCCTTAGTGGGGTCACATTCTAATTTGTTCATATCAAGTCCATGGGTTCTTGATTGGGTACCCCATTTGAAATTTTGACTACTTCAAATCTTGTGGGGTCTGATTCAAGTTCATTCAAATCAATTCCTTGCAAGCCAGAAAATAAGCAGACTGTCCTCTGCAAAATGAGGTCCCCAGAGGGTGAATTCAGTGATGCTACCCTGCCCAGCAGGGTAGCATCACTAAATTTACCCTCTGTAAACCTCAGTCCGAATAAGGGTCTCAAAGCTAAACAGAAAGAGGTACCCAGAGGATAAATTGACCCACTGTATGGGATAGCATCATCAAATTCACCTTCTTGGGACCTCATTCTGCAAATGTCAGACTGCTTATTTTCGGGCTTGATTCCTTGTGTTTATATTTGAGCCGTATGGGAAAATGTCTTATTCTTCAGATCCACCTGTCAGATTTTTGGTATTCATTGTCGTGTGTGTAGGGGGAGTGGGGGGGGGGGGGAGGGGGGGGGGGGGGGGTCGGTGAGGGATCTGGTGGTCATATTCATGTTTGTTCAAAACAAGTCCCAAGATTCATTTTGGGGCTTTCCATTGAAGCCCATATAGGTCAACCAGTTGCAGTCTTGTGATTTATAGTCTTCTACATCCCAACTGGGATCAGATTCAAGTCCAAGATTTTATATTTGGATTCCCTGTGTGAACTTGAATTCTAACACAGTACAATATAAGAAAAATTCTTTTAAAATGTTCTTTAGATTCACCAGTGAGAATGTATTTTTGGTTCCCTTTGGGATTATAAATTTTCACTGAGTGCAGTATGAGGAAAATCTTCATCTTCCAATCCACCAGTCCGAATCTTATGATGTTCAGTATTAAGCATCCTTGAGAGGTACAGATTGAACTTTGTTCAACTCAAACCCCTGGGTTCATATTTTGGCTCTCTGTGGAAGCCCAAATGTTGGCTTGCAGTGTGCAAAAGTTTACGAGAACTCTCATTTCGTTCTAGCGGTGGTTACGCAAATTTAAATCGACGTGAACAGATAACCAGTTAGCCAAATATTGCATCTTGAATGGTAAAGTCTAAGTAACTTAACCAGCCTTTCTTGTGTCTTCAAAGATTTTTAGATTACAGAGGCTACATACATTTCAATCCCACACAATATAGGAATACCTGTTAATGATAAAGAAGCAACTTCCTAAGAATTTTTACACAGCCGAACAGTCGGTTAACCATCCGCATGTGAATGGTCAGTCGGTTAGAGTCATTTCTGAAATTTTGCACACTGGGCATGGTGGTAATTGCCTACATGAATTTTTTTTCATGTGTTGGTGGTTCCGTGGGGGGAGTCAAAGCAGGATTTTGACCAATGGGAAAGTTTCCATCTGATGGAATTTTCATCCAGTTATCACCTACCACTGGGTGAAAAATGTTTTTATAATAAACTCATTTTAAAGCCGAAGAAGAAATCACCCAGTGGACTGCAGGGTTTGTCCCCTTCTTTGGAAATCTGTAAATCCTCTAATATGGACAACATTTTCCTGGAGTGTATTAACTAGTCATAGATGTTAAAAATTCTTCTTTAAACAACTTTCTCAGGTTAGTGCCTTAGGCTCCCCAGGGCCTCTTTGTTTCTCAATTTTTAGCTCACCTGATTGCAAGTCAGTTTGAGCTATTGCCATCACTTGGTGCCTGGCGTCTGTCGTACGTTAACTTTTCGAAACTTTTCTTCTTCACAACAATTAAGCCAAATTCAAACCTATATTGCACACACCATCTATAAGATTCAAGTTTCTTCAAATCGAGTCCCTGTGTCAATATTTAGGCTCCCCATGGGAGTCCGAATTTTAAATTAGTGCAATATGGGGAATAATCTTTAATAAACTTTTGATATTTGGTATACAACATTTCTAGAGGGGGCAGATTCAAGTTTGTTCAAATCGGATCCCTGGGTTGATATTTGGGCCCTTATTGGAGCCCAAAGTTGAACTTAGTGCAATATGAGAAAATTTCTTTTAAAATCTTCTACTTCAGATCCACCAGTCATAATCTTTTCATATTTGGTATAAAACATCTCTGGGAGAGGGGGGGGGGGGGGGGGGGGGTTGCTTGTTACTATGAAGGGCACAAAAAGCGATGTTTTTGAGGAAGAAAAAATGGAAAAATAATAATACAATTCTTGTGAATTTGGCTATCACAGTTAGTAAAAGTTTTAAAATGGGCCAGAGTGATAATGTATTTGATACTAACTTTATACTGCGTCATAATCATGCATTAATTTAAGTTAATGCATTAAATTAAAATGAACATTTCCAGCTGACTGATAAATGAAACAAAGAATCTTCTTTATACAGTCTTCATGGATTTTCCCCATTGCCCATGTGGGGGGCACGGTGACACTGTGCACTAAGGCGTACTGCACGTCGATGGTGCACCTGTCTTCAACCAATGCTAACCCTGCTTGTGTTGAGTTAGTATGTTGGGGAGCTGACAGTTGCTCGCCATTGCTCGTTGGTTCTCTCCGGGTTCCCCGGCTTCCTCCACCCATAAAACTGTTGTGGTCATGATTAGCCACTGTGCAGAAATATGTGACCTTAAACACCAATATATAAATTATTCTTCATGGATTTTATTATCTTAACAACAACAACAACAACAACAACAATTCTTTAATTCCAGTGGAACTCTATGATATGAATACTTTACCAGTAAAACATATTCACTTAACAGGAGTATTCAGTTAACCCTTTAGCAATGCAGACAGTATCAAAATTTATTATTTTAAATATCCTTTTTTTTAAACTTTTTCAAAAATTTCAACAAAACCATATGTGCCCCCTCATTGGAACGAGCTTGATAAGCTCGTTCCAATGAGGGGGTCACATGATATGGTTTTGTTGAAATTTTTTTGAAAAATAATAATTTTTTAGCTGCTGAATTTGCATATTACACAGGCGGATGTGGCCGATTCGTTGAGTGAAGGACTAACAGGATTTGGTTCTCTTACTAACATTCTAGTGATAAACTGAGCATTTGTTCCATCATATCCTGTTTGGAAAAGCTCAGGGAGCTTTGTCAAACAAGGTATAATAGATTAACCCCCTTCACTCTGATGTCAAAATACCAAAATTTCAGAACGCTGTTTTTTCCCATAATGCATCTAGAAAATCAACCAATTCAATCTCGTTTGACAGAGCTCAATGAGCTCTGTCAAACGAGATTGAATTGGTTGAATTTCTAGTTGCATTATGGGAATTTTTTTCTGCCTTAAATTTAGATATTTTGACATCAGTGTGCAGGGGGTTAAATGTTTATTTTGCATTAACTTAGGTTGAAAGGTTTATAAATATGTTGATTAATATTAATAGATTAAGTAGATAAAATAATTTATTCTTATAACAATAGTTTGCTCCATGATTTATATACAAATAACAGATCAGATTTTTTCTAAAGCTATTGCAAATGGTTTGATGCAACAGGCCTTGCATCTTCAGGAGAGTGATTTATTCACTTGCGAACTGTTTACTTAAAAAAAGTAAGGAGGGCGAAAGTTAGCACCCCGGGCCTTAGAAAAAGATTACTGTAACATCTGATTCCTAAAACCTACATCTTTTCAGATTTCTATGTTAGTGGTCTCTGTAAGATGCCACCTTGCCCCTCCCACACTTCTGGGCCTTACCAAGGCCTGGGGGAGTGGGAGGGTCAGCATAGCCATCTTACCTTGATAGCAGCACCATATAAAATGTACAAAGCTCACTTGGCAGAATTTCATTAATAGAAAAACTTCGTTTTGCCACTTTTATCTTTTGTAAGCAGGCCATAAAATTTGAGAGGAATGATTTTATCATTTCTATGGTGGTTATCTAAATGAAAAAAACAGATACCTGAAAAGTTGTTTGTCTGGAACTACAAATAGTTTGTCAAAAACTTGTGTCTTATCACCTTATTTGATACACTTTTTATACCCCCTGCAAACAAAGTTTGGGGGGGGGGGGGTATATAGAAATCACCCTGTCCGTCCGTCTGTCCGTCCACCTGTCCATCCTTGTAAGCGCAACTCCTCCTAAACCGTTTGAAGAATTTTCATGAAACTTTACACAATGGAAAAACTCCATATGCAGATTTGCATGAAGCAATATAATTGCATTCTGACATTTCCAAGGGGAGATAATCTAACTTATACATTTCAGGCACGCGGGGTATCACTTTGTGAGCTTGATCACAGTACCTCTAGTTTAAAATGTTCCTGCGGGAAGACCTATGACCACTTGCTGCAGATGCTTTTGAAATCTGTGAACTGTCATACAGCAAGGCCACCATGGACGGGTCAAAATCCACAGGTTGTAATTTTTCCACGCATATAATTCAGAGATGTTCTGCTATGACACCTAGCAAAATTTCCACCAATGAAGCACTGGGATTACCTTGGTGCTTCATTGGTGGAAATTTTCACTAGGTGTCAAAGCAGATCTTCTTTGAATTATATGTGTGGAAAAATGCCCAACCATAGATTTTGACCCATCTGCAGTGGCTGTAATGTAATTGGTCCTTTTTATTATATCCAGATGAACGGTAAATAGGTTATCTCAAAATTTGAGATTTTATTATTTGGTAAGCTTGATTGCTCCCCTAGTCCATGTGAGGGTAGTGATTTTTTGCCCTCCCATATTTTTATGAATGCCAGGCCTGGTGCAGTTAATTTATCTTTTTTGCAGAATATTGACAATACTTCAATCAGAACACATAATTAACATTTTTAGGTGTTTTTACCATATTTTAACTACAGTAAGTTATGTTTCTTGTGGATTTTGTTTATGATTGTACTTAATGAGTCTTTAACCCTTTACCTAACACGAAAAGCAGACAACACTTACAGACAAAATTCTTGAATAACTCATATTTTTTCATTTTTTGTCTCAAAAACATAGGTTGTGACGCATTGCTGGAACGAGCTCATTCCAAAGAGGGGTCATAACCTATGTTTTTGAGGCAAAAATCATGAAAATTAATTGGCGATTTTTTAGAATAGCACTGGGCGGTTTTGGCCATTACGTTGGGTAAAGGGTTAAACAGTGCTAACAATGACCTATCACCTTCTTATTTATTTTTTATTCCTTGTGGGAACCCTGTGCTTGTCATGCCCTCGACTTTTGAAGGAGAATTCGGGGGTATCTAGTAAAGCCCTCTATCTGTCCATCCATACAAATGTTTTGCATTGTAATTTCAAAGCCATCAGTCGGATTTTGATCTCCTGTGGTGTACTGATAGACCCACAAGTTGGAACAGATTATGGCCCTGTTTGACTCAACTTAGAAAACGTTTCTGTTTTCACTCTTTCGACTTGGAAATTTTTCTGTCCCACAATACCTTTAAGTCTACTTCGAACATGCCTACAGGTCAGGGACAGTGGCCACGCTTTGCGTATCCCTTGTTTACTCTGTGAAATAAGTTCTGTTTTATTGGTTAAATAGAACCTGGTTACCAATGTCTGAGGTAGAAGTACTCTGTATTGGTAGCATACAGAGAAATGATTGGTTAAACTTTGTACTGATGTTGAGGTTATTATTTGCCCTGCTATTGGCCGCGATATCAAACACCAGTAAAGAAATAAATCATTTTTCATGCCAGTCATTCTGTAACAGTAATTGATTAACTCTTAACCTGCTGCTTATTCTTGAAATAAGCAGCAGGTTAAGAGTTTTAATCATTTACTGTTACAGAAGCAGCCATGACAAGATTTGATAAAAAATATATTAAAGTTTGACTCCATTAAGTCTGTACTATTTTGTTCAAATTTTACTTATTTTAGTGGCAAGATATTCCCTGTCCTCTGCAGGAATATTGACCAGCAGCATGCAAGGAATCAGTATCTCGATACAAAGAATTTTAGTCTAGACTTTATAACATGACAAAAATAGTGATTGTCTGTGTAAATTGCAAATATGACACCCCGACAGATCCTCTATTTACCGTGAAGTGCCAGATTTTTACCAACCAATTTTGTGACCTAAGAACAGATTGCTTAACATTCAGTCATAAAGGATGCTGTCCAGACAATAATCAAACTATCTTGGCAGTGGTTTCTAGTTAGTCATGGCAGCCTCTATTGGCAGCCAAGACTGGACTAGAAACCACAGTCAATACATGATAAGTGGGACACTTGAGAGTATGATTTCATTTTGTAAAACTAAATTTCAAGAATTTTCAGGTCCAACAGAAAAAAAAAAGAAAAAGTTTGGGGGTGGGGGTGCAAGCTTGGGCTTCTCCCCTCCCTGAAAAATGTTAACTTTATATTCATTAATGCCTAAAATTTCCTAAAGGAGGTTTTTATACTCTAGCCCACATATTTCTTTGGTCATTTTGCTCCAGTTATTCCTTCATATCCTGGGTACTTTAGCATTACAAAAGTATTCAAGGTTCTTTGATTGACATGAAAAGTTAATTTTTTCCCAAAGTGGGGACCTTGGCCCTTCAGCTATGGGAGTTTTATACCATGATTACCTATTCTACAATATATAAAAACCTATGACATATATTTTAGCTTTATACACCAAATGTGGTGAACATGTGTGTCTGATGAACAGGCCAGCAATGTGATTTCAGTAGTTAAAATTTACACCTACAATGAACCACATCCAAGTTGACCTTTGGTGACCTCAACCTGAATGCAAACTTGTCTAAATTTATCGCTCGACGCCTCGGGAAGAGTAAAATGAAAGCGGCAATTATTTATTACATTTTTAAATGAGTTAACCTCATAAGATACCCAAAATTAACAAACATGCATTGTCTCATGTTAAAGCATCCATAGCTTGAAATAGTATGTTATTATGTCATTAAAATGAAAAAGCTCTGTGATTTGTGCATTTCTTTTTCCATTTCATTTCGGCGATAAAATTGACAGTGGAAGTACTGCCCTCCAGTGCTCATGTAAACAAAAACAGATTCGCATGTGTGTATGTGTGCTGCTCAGTAAAATCGAGAAAAAATAATAAAACAACTTATGAATCTAGATTTGTCGAATTACAGCATGTGCTAACTATGTTTGGTGGGTTTACTTGTCCCAGTGATCAGGAAGATATCTTCAATGATCAAATGGTCAAAGTTTTAATCAGGTGTTTGATCACATAAGAGTATGTATACATAAGATGACCAAATTCATCCTTGTAGCGGGGGTAGACATAGGGGCATTGTTTAGAATTTAATATTAAATATTGCATTATTTTACATTTAAACTCTTAATAATCTGCCAATCATGGTATAAATAAAATGTATCCTAAGTAACTTTGTATACCCAAATGTTCATCACTTGTGGTGAAGTGTGGTTAAAGGTGAGCTGTTAACACCACTCATGGTGAACATTTAGTACACCAAGCTACTATGGATATATTCTACATATACACTCGAAACCCAGCATTAGGTAAACAAAGAACTTAATATTTTCTTTCAAATAATTCAATAAAATAAAACTGGCTGAAGTTCAGATTTTCAAAGACTTAAGCATTTATGATACACATGTGTTATCATAAAGGGAAGTAACTGAAAGTAATTGAAAACAAAGCCTTTTTTTTTTAAATTCCAACTATTTCCTGACAATAAATTTTCCAACCAGAAGGCTCCCAGTTTTCACTCCCAAAGCAGTCTTAAAAATCTCTGAAAAAAAATATCTTTACAGTGTTCTTTATGGTCCTTAAAAAACATTGAAAACTGGGATTTCAAGGCCTTTAAAGTACTTGAAATTTGTGTATTGGCTTGAAAAGGCCTTGGTTTTTAAGAATTTTCCAATTTTAGCTTGTGCAAATCTTGGAATTGAGAGAAATGTTATTGAACATTAAAAGGTATTAAGACTCGACAATAGATTATAGTTGAGTGTCATCTGTCACATCAGGCCTGCCGTTTTCAGAATTTTGTGTAACCCATTTATCTGTCACCTGGTCCGAGCTTTGGTAACCTTTCATTCATTCCCGTGCACTTGATTCAGATAATGCATTAGGTAACCTAAATACATATGTATCACAGTTATGCTTTTATGTATTCAGGTTCATTGAGATATTGCCAATTTTAGCAAGAACTTGACTATGATACAACAGTTCATATGCTGATTTAAATATAAACATCACAAGAAGAGGCATCTACCGAAACCACACAACTAAATTGATTCTGAAGGGGAGGTGAATCCTTAACTAAATGAAACTTAAAGGGAGAAACAGTTGCAATAAGGTTTTCGTGGGGAAAACCATTTGGGAAATAGTGGGTCTGCCAAGTTTAACATATGGCACAGAAGTGGTACCCCTAAACCAGACGGCTGAAAAGAGTTTGAAAACCCTGCAGAATGATGCAGGCTGATGGATAATGGGGTCGAGTAATGCCACAGCATTAGAAGCAATCAGGGGTGAGCTTGGGTGGATGAGGATCAGAGACAGGGTAGACTTATTGAAACTTGATTATCTTAATTATTTGCTAAATCTCTCCGGCAGCCAATGTTGTAAAGTAATGTTGCAGAGAATTTTCAACTCAAATAACAAGACCATCTTCACCATTATGAAAAAAGTCACCACAGCTGTAATTTTTAATCTCTCTGCATAATTCCTTTGTGTTAATACAGTGGAACCCTGTTAATTGAATAGCTGCTTCACCAATGAAAATTATTCAATTAACAAGAGTATTCAATTAACAGGGATTGTGTCACTTTCCTGTATTCTAGAGATAAACATAGCATTTATTGGGGGCAGTTTGGAAATTTGATGTCCTACCTCATAGGAACGAAATGTTCAGAAAGGAAATGAATAATTTTTGTTCGACATTAATAGTCAAGAGTGTGTGTGATTTATTTAGAAACATTCATTCACATGCTGATGGAAGTGCATAACAATATACATCTGCACCTGCCAACTGTGGAAACTTTTTTGGGGGAATGGGTCTGTCTCATGGACCCCAAAACAGGGTCGCAGAAGCCCTGTAATAGGTCTTTGTGCAGGGTGCAAAATTTTGAAAATGATTCTAACGGACTGACCATTCATGTTGGTTTGTAGATGGCTAACCAAACGCTCAAACATGTAAAAATTCTTGAGGAACTGCTTTTTTATCATTAACAAGTATTCTTATGTTGCATGGAATTGATATATATAGCCTCAGAATCTTTCAAGACACAAGAAAGGCTGATTAACTGGTAGAATGCTAGAACCCCATATTTGGGCTTTATTCTGAACTGCAGGTACATAAAGTGAAAGAGTTCATAATCTGTGGATGTCCTTCATATTATCTTGGAAGTAAAATTACTTCATCTCCATCAATTTGCATTGTTACAATTTATGGAAGAGTGCCAAAAGGCAAGACAAAAATATGTGAACAAATCTTGAGGCTGAGAAAAAAATTAGCACTGTACCAGTTAACTTACTCAGACTTTACCATTCAAGATGCAGCTTTTGGCTAACCGGTCATCCATTCGTGTAGATTTAAATTAAATTTGCATAACCACTACGTGCGTTCTCATCAAATTTGCACTCTGTTTGTGATTCTTGCAATTGCTCTTGGTGTTGGTCTTCCTTTCTGTACTGTAAAACAAAATACAATAAACCTCCCCACTTGCAGATGCCCAGTATTAAAATATGTCCATCTTGGCATATGCCATACTTGGCGCTGCTTTTTAATTGAGAATAACATGGCGGCGGTAACCATTCTCTGTATGTTGTATATCCATACTTTGTAGTAACCTTTAGAACAGGACATCAAAATTTGTGTGTGTACTCAGTGCAGACATATAGCCTTGAAAGTGTTAACAGGAGTTTCCTCTCTAATTAATAACCATATGCAGTTAACAGGTCAAATTTGTACAGAGAGTATAGTAGATGGTTTTGTGTTTAGAAGTTTTTTTATATTCAGAGATAACCAACTGAGTAAGCTCCACTGTCCAACAGAAATAGTGCTCCTCATTTTGTGGATATGTTTAGTAGAGGTCTTTTTTGGTGAGAAAGAGCTCGATATGTGAAACTGTTGCCGAGTCCTTCTGTCAGATGGTCTGTTTGTCTGTACCAACAAGATTTAAACTCATTAACTTTCAAAATTCTTAGTACAATAACATATTTGGTATGCAAGTGTATTTTATTGATGCCTAGCCCAAGCCTGAAAATAAGCAGACTGTCATCTTCAAAATCAGGCCCCCAGAGGGGGAATTTGGTGATGCTATCCTGCACAGCAGGTTAGCATCACAAAATGTACCCTCTGTGAACCTCAGTCTGAATCAAGGTCTCAAGCCAAAACAGAAAAATGTACCTAGAGGATAAATTAGCCTGCTGCATGGGATAGCATCAACAAATTCACCCTCTGGGGACCTCATTTTGCAAATGACAGGTATCTTGTATTCAGGTTTGGTCTAGCCCCATCTTCAGTGCAGGTGTTATTAGCTCACCTGACTGAAAGTCAGGGTGAGCTTTTCTCTTCACTCTTCGTCCGTCGTCTGTCGTCCGTCGTCCTGCGTGTAGGTGGTGTTTGAGCCTCTTTCTCCTGAACCACTTTGCACATTTTAATTAAATTTCATGTAAGTAGTGGTTATATAAGGTCATTTTGATTTTTATCCAAAATAGGTTTTGGCTCATATTGAGCAGAGGTGTGGGGAAAAAATGGCCAAATTTTTTGAAAATCTTCTTCTAATGAACCACCAGTAGCAGAGACTTGATATGTGGTATACAGAGTCCTTTTGAGGTTTAGAATGAAGTTTGTTCAAGAGAAGTTTGTCGGGCATTATTTGCCTTTGTTATGGGAGAGGCAAAAATTTTGGCCACGCCTAAAATTTCTATTTTCAGAACCGTCAGGTCGATTTGAACCAAATTTGATATGAGATGATAATGGGTCATAAGTTGTTGATTGATGCAAAAAAAAAATTTCTCATTGCCCCGTGGGAACCTCGGGAGCTAAAAATAGGAAAAACCTTAAAACTGCCATATCTCCAAAACTACACGGCACAGAGAATTCTTATTTTGTATAAAGCTTACTTTTATCCAGTAGAATAGAAGAAATCCCTATTGGTTTGATCACAAGGTACTTTTTTCAGGACTTTGAAAAAGTGCTGAGTCAGCACTTTTTAACACTTTAGGCAATGGGAAAAAGATTAAAAAATCTTCTTCTCCAGATCCAGCGGGCAGAATCTTTTGATATTTGGTATGCAACATTGTAGGGTGGATCTAATTCAAGTTTGTTCAAATCGGCCCCCTGGGTTCATATTTGGGCTCAGTATAGGAGCCCGATTTCAAACTTAGTGCAAAATGAGGTCCCCAGAGGGTGAATTTAGTGATGCTACCCTGCACAGTAGGGTAGCATCACTAAATTTACCCTCTGTGAACCTCAATTCAGGGTCTCAAAACTAAACAGAAAGAGGTACCCAGAGGATAAATTGGCCCACTGTATGGGTTAGCATCATCAAATACACCCTCTGGAGACCTCATTCTGCAAATGTCAGACTGCTTATTTTCAGGCCTGTTATTTAGAGTATTTTTGTTATGAGTTATTACCATTTATGGATTTGGAATTTGTTTTATTTTTCTGTTGCAAATTCTTTTGCAAAACTTGCAATCTTTTGTTCAGGAAACGATCATCTGTTGAAGCTTTGGATATTAAGGTCACACCTTTGCAGTTATAGCTATTTAATAGGCTAAGTAGAAACAGATTTTATTGAGGTTTTATGCTTAACCACTTACCTAACTTATTGGCCATATCTGTTTGCGTGATTTACAAACTGAATAGCAGAAAAAAAATATTTCCAATTTTTTTTTTTATCAAAACCCTATCATGTGAACCCCTCATTGGAACAAGCTCAGGGGTCACATGATAGGTTTTGTTGAACGTTTGTAAAAAAGTGAGAAAAAAATTAAGACCCCACAAAAGAGATCTTCTCGTTTCGTGGGCCATTTTTTGTAAAAGTGCATGTGGGCCAGTGTGGGCGGGTGTTTTTAGCTCACCTCAGTCAAGCTTAGTAGGAGCTTTACTGATCACATTCTGTCCGTCGTCCATTGTCCGTCGTCTGGCGTTAACTTTACATTATCGACTTCTCCTTCAAAACCACTATCCCAATTTTATTCAAATGTTGGGTAATAGTTTATTACCTATTGCCAATTCAGATTTGTTCAAATGAAGTTGCCCCTCCTTTTGGGTGGTGCCATGCCCCAAGGGGCACCAAAATCTTTGAAAATCTTCTTCTCATGAACCAGCATTAACAGAGACTTGATATATGGTATGCAGCTTCCTTTTAAGGTGTAGACTCAGATTTGTTTACGAGAAGTTTGATGGGCTATATTTGGTGTCGTTAAGGGAGGGGCAAAATTTTTGGCCCCGCTCAAAATTTCTATTTTCCAAACCGAGAGGCTGATTTGAACCACATTTTATGTGAGGGCTTATTGGATCATAAGTACCTAATTTATGGCGATTTTTTTTCCCCAGAGCCCCGTGGGAACTGCATGAACTAAAAATAGAAAAAAATTAAAACACCCATATCTCCAAAACTGCACGCTACTGAGAATTTTTATTTGGTGTGAAGCTTCCTTAGGACCGACAGAAAGGATTGGTAAAAAAAAATTGCCATTGGTTTCATCATAGGGTAGTTTCGGGACTGTGAAAAAGTGCTGAGTCAGCACTTTTTAACAATGTAGGCAATGGGGAAAAACATTAAAAAATCTTCTCCAGATCCAGCAGGCAGAATCTTTCAATATTTGGTATGCAACATTGTAGGGTGGATCTGATTCAAGTTTGTTCAAATCGGCCCCTGGGTTTATATTTGGGCTCAGTATAGGAGCCCAAATTCGAACTTAGTGCATTTCAAGCAAATTTCTTAAAAAATCTTCTCCAGATCCAGCAGGCAGAATCTTTTGATTTTTGGTGCAACATTGTGGGGTGGATCTGATTCAAATTTGTTCAAATCAGCCCCCTGGATTCATATTTGGGTTCACTATAGAATTCGAACTTAGTGCATTTCAGGCAAATTTCTTTAAAAATCTTCTCCAGATCCAGCAGGCAGAATCTTTTGATATTTGGTATGCAACATTGTGGTGTGGATCTGATTCAAGTTTGTTCAAATCGGTCTCCCTGGATTCATATTTGGGTTCACCGTAGAAGCTCGAATTCGAACTTAGTGCATTTCAGGCAAATTTCTTTAAAAATCTTCTTCTCCAGATCCAGCGGGCAGAATCTTTTGATATTTGGTATGCAACATTGTGGGGTGGATCTAATTCAAGTTTGTTGAAATCGGCCCCCTGGGTTCATATTTGGGCTCGGTATAGGAGCCCAATTTAGTGTATTTCAGGCAAATTTCTTTGAAAATCTTCTTCTCAAGATCCAGCAGGCAGAATCTTTTGATATTGGATATGCAGCATGCTTAGGGGGATGGGATTCAAGTTTGTTCAAGCCAAGTCCCTGTGTTCATATTTGGGCTCACTGTGGTAGCCCGAATTACAACTTAGTTCAAAATGAGGAAGTTTCTTTAAAAATCTTCTTCAGATCCAGCAGTCGGAATGTTTTGATATTTGGTATGCAGCATCCTTAGGGGGTGAGATTCCAGTTTGTTCAAGCCATGTCCCTAGGTCCATATTTGGGCTCACTGTGGGAGCCCGAATGATAACTTAGTTCAAAATGAGGAATTTTCTTTAAAAATCTTCTTCAGATTCAGCAGTCAGAATGTTTTGATATTTGGCATGCAGCAACTTTAGGGGGGTGAGATTCAAGTTTGTTCAAGCCAAGTCCCTTGGCTCATATTTGGGCTCACTATGGGAGCCCAAATGATAACTTAGTTCAAAATGAGGAATTTTCTTTAAAAATCTTCTTCAGATCCAGAAGATGAATGCTTTTGATATTTTTTTTCTGCAGCATTCTTGAGGGGGGGGGGGGGGGAGTAAGATTCAAGTTTGTTCAAGCCATGTCCCTAGGTCCATATTTGGTCTCACTGTGGGAGCTCGAATTGTAACTTAGTTCAAAATGACGAATTTTCTTTAAAAATCTTCTTCTTCAGATCCAGCAGTCGGAATGTTTTGATATTTGGTTTGTTAAATCCAAGTCCCCGGGTTCATATATGGGCTCACTGTGGGAGCCCGAATGATAACTTAGTTCAAAATGAGGAATTTTCTTTAAAAATCTTCTTCAGATTCAGCAGTCAGAATGTTTTGATATTTGGCATGCAGCAACTTTAGGGGGGGTGAGATTCAAGTTTGTTCAAGCCAAGTCCCTTGGCTCATATTTGGGCTCACTATGGGAGCCCAAATGATAACTTAGTTCAAAATGAGGAATTTTCTTTAAAAATCTTCTTCAGATCCAGCAGATGAATGCTTTTGATATTTTTTTTATGCAGCATTCTTGGGGGAGGGGGGGGGGTAAGATTCAAGTTTGTTCAAGCCATGTCCCTAGGTCCATATTTGGGCTCACTGTGGGAGCTCGAATTGTAACTTAGTTCAAAATGACGAATTTTCTTTAAAAATCTTCTTCTTCAGATCCAGCAGTCGGAATGTTTTGATATTTGGTGTGCAGCATCCCTGGGGGGGGGGGGGGGGGGGGGGGGGTGGGGGGGGGGGAGGGGGGGCGCTTAAAGTTTGTTAAAGCCAAGTCCCTGGGTTCATATATGGGCTCACTGTGGGAGCCCGAATGATAACTTAGTTCAAAATGAGGAATTTTCTTTAAAAATCTTCTTCAGATTCAGCAGTCAGAATGTTTTGATATTTGGCATGCAGCAACTTTAGGGGGGGTGAGATTCAAGTTTGTTCAAGCCAAGTCCCTTGGCTCATATTTGGGCTCACTATGGGAGCCCAAATGATAACTTAGTTCAAAATGAGGAATTTTCTTTAAAAATCTTCTTCAGATCCAGCAGATGAATGCTTTTGATATTTTTTTTATGCAGCATTCTTGGAGGGGGGGAGTAAGATTCAAGTTTGTTCAAGCCATGTCCCTCGGTCCATATTTGGGCTCACTGTGGGAGCTCGAATTGTAACTTAGTTCAAAATGACGAATTTTCTTTAAAAATCTTCTTCTTCAGATCCAGCAGTCGGAATGTTTTGATATTTGGTGTGCAGCATCCTTTGGGGGGGGGGGGGGGGGGGGGGGGGGGGGGGGCTTCAAGTTTGTTAAAGCCAAGTCCCTGGGTTCATATATGGGTTCAATGTGAGGAATATTCTTTAAAATATTTTCGTTTTTTAGATCCACTGGTCAGAATCTTTGGATATTTGGTATAAGCTTTTCTTAGGAGGAGCAGATGCAACTTGTTGAAATCAATTCTCTGGGTTGATATTTAGGCTACCCTGTCAGGTGAGCACCCTCAGGCTCCCTGGGGCCTCTTGTTTATTGTGTCGCCGCCCCATGAAGTGGGGAGCGATATATAGGGATTACTTTTGTCGACTTGCGTCGTCCGCGTCACACTTTCTCTTATCCACCACTCCTTTTTAACCTATGAATGGATTTTGATGAAACTTTCAGTGATTCTTTATCACATCATGGCATTGTGCACCTCCTATTTTATTTTTTGATCCGCTGTATTTTTTCCAGAGTTATGCCCCTTTTCCACTTAGAATTCTGTCTGAAATGCCAGGCTTTTCTTATCCGCCACTCCTCTTTAACCTATGAATGGATTTTGATGAAACTTTCAGTGATTCTTTATCACATCATGGCATTGTGCACCTCCTATTTTATTTTTTGATCCGCTGTATTTTTTCCAGAGTTATGCCCCTTTTCCACTTAGAATTCTGTCTGAAACGCCAGGCGACACACGTCTTCCATGGAAGACTCACATCTAATTTTATTTTTGTAATTATTTCTTTGCCATCAAACGTTCATGTTCTTGGTTTGTTTTATGTTTTACGCCCCATAATCTACAAAATAGCATGACTGGTGGTGTATTTCGACCCTTGAGTGCAAGAAGGCTTTGCCATGTTGAAGCATTGCAAACCTTGTTGCACTCAAGGGACAAATTTATCAATTTTATTAATTTGGGTAAAATATCATACACAAACCATTTAATTTTTATTTTTTAAGTTTGCATTGGTTATAAAAAGAGAGCATGCATCAGCCAAAAGGACCATGCAGGCTGGCCTGAGAAATATATTTTTATCGTTTTCAGGCCTAATAAATTTTTTATATTATGTGCATTGGGTAAAGGGTTAATTGAGGTGTTGTTGAGTAGGTTTGAGATTAGGTTTAATCATGTTCTGATGTTCCTGATCCTTTCAATCATCTAAGCCCATATAATGACCGGGAATGAGTGACTCAGTGATTAGAGCACTGGACTTCAAACTGAAAGATCCTTGGTTCAGTCCTGACTAACGGTACTGGCGTTGTGTCCTTATGCAAGTCATTTAATCATCATTGCCCCCATGGTGCCATGTTGAAACGATGTTATAAGGTGTGCTGCACAAGGATGATGCACTTGCTTTCAACCATTTCTAACCCTGCTTGTGTGAAGTTAGTATGTTAGGGAGTCTGACAGTTGTTTGCCTCTGCACGGTGGTTCTCACCAGGTACTCCGCCTTTCTTCTTCCTTAAAACTGTCCAAAACAATGTGACCCTGATTGTCAAAAGAGTCGTTAAACCCCTTCCAATAAATAAATTATATTTGCAATGTAAATATTGCTTCTCCTCACTAGTATAACAGATTCTTTTTATAACCGTGGACTAGAGCTGAAATGGTTAACCGATTAATCGATTAACTAATGATCAATGTCTTGATCATCCAAAAAGTAATTGATCGATTAATCATTACCTTTGAGCTACTGTATTATATGGGTTAACAAAGAAACAAACTTGCTCCAAAACAGGCAAACATTGTCACACTGACTCAGATCAATTACATGAGACAGAGTAAAGCATGCAAGTTACTTGCTGACATATTTGTTTACTTCCATGATCATCATACTGTATCAGTAGCTGGAAATGATCATTCTTAACCCTTTACCCATTGCAGGTTGCAGTCGATAATTGCAAAATAAATTCATGAATTTCTAAATATTTTCAGTTTTTGTCTGAAAAACATAGCTTATGACCAATCATTGGAACAAGCTCAACGATCAACATTGCCATCAACACCAGGCCAGAAAATAAGCAGTCTGTCATTTGCAAAATGAGATCCCCAGAGGGTGAATTTGATGATGCTATCCCATACAGTGGGCCAATTTAACCCCTGGGTACCTCTTTCTGTTTAGTTTTGAGACCCTGATTCAGATTGAGGTTCACAGAAGTTAAATTTTGTGATGCTACCCTGCTGTGCAGGGTAGCATCACTAAATTCACCTTCTGGGGACCTCATTTTTCAGATGACAGTCTGCTTATTTTCTGGCTTGATCAACACTGTCATGGTGAACTTTAAACTTACATGTATGAATATTAATGAGTTGTTCAATGGCAGTGAAGGTGTGGCTTGGATGTCCCTGTCACTTTTCGTCCCAGTTTTAAAACGACAACCAGCAATCTAAAACTTAACTATTTTTTTGTAACTTCAAATATTTTTTTACAGATGTTATCCCAAAAATTAATAATGAATTCAAATAAACCTAGTATTTATATCTTACCCTTTAAGAACTGTGCTAACCACACATCACATCAGGTGAAGTTTTGGGGGGTATGAACATACATGGTACAGAAACAAAGGAAAAGGGAAGCCTGCACAAAAATAATCCATTTTGACATTAATAATTGCCGCTCACATGAACATTAATTACTAACACAAACACACCACTGACCATATCTATCAACACTTAAAATACAATAGGTCGTAACTACTTTTTTGTGGTTTCTTGCCAAGTCTTGGCGGCCTATATTGGTATTTAATACATTATTGCAAACCATTTTGTTATTACCGTTTTGGGCGGTGTCATCCCGATTGTCACACTTTCTAATTTTTGGAGGTAAAGAGAGTGGGACAGTCGGGATTTTGTTAATTAGTTTTCTAGTAGCTAGATCAGACATTTTCTCTTATAGTTTGGTTCATGTATTTTGCTGTTTCATTGGTGATCAGAACCAATTTAAATACATGTTGAAAGCAGGCGCATATTCTGTAATGTTTGTTTCACCATTCAACAACCTCTCCCCTGAGTTCCAATGTGTTCTAAGTGCCTACTGGCACATAGAACACATTGGAACTCGGGAAGCTCTGTTTCAGGACTTGTAGTCTGCCATGAATGTTTCTTGATCTCCTCACGGTCACGATTAGCCATTGTGCATAAGTATGTGACCTTAAACACCAATAAATAAATAAATAATTCTTGATCTCCTCCTCTTTGCTGGAGGGGATCCACCTGCACTAAGCCGCATTTACGTGACTTCATTGTAGGCCTGGATTTCTTTGAGGTGGTAAATTAAATGGAAAATGTTTGGATGCGCGGTTCGTATTTTTTTTATTTTGTTGTGCCAGCCTTCCAGATACACTATCACAATTGCAAATCACGAAAAGTAAACACTCATAAAAATACTGATAGTTGTTTTAATCATGACTGACAAGCAGTGGTGAGTTGTGTTCAAATTATGATAACAACTATAACTATTTTCAAACCCAAGAGTGAGAAAGTCGGGACATCAACTAAAATCTGAAAGTGAGACAATCGGGATTAAACATTTTTGGCAATGTATTGTGCAAGAATATTGCTTTGATATCTCCAGGCCCTCAAGGGGATACATGTTGATAACAAACATTATGGTGAATTTCAGGTATTTTCTCTTTTGGTAGCCATATTTTCCTTTATTATGGCAGCACATTAGCAGGAAGAAGATTACATAGAAAGCTTTTGAAAAATGTTCTGCGTTCTCCAATGTCTTTTTTTGACTCAACACCTCTCGGACGGCTAACAAACAGATTCAGTAAAGACATGGATACCATCGACGTTCTCCTTCCTACCAATTTATCAATGTGGATAATGTGTTTCTTTCGAGTTATCAGTGTTCCAATTATCATAGCTTACAGCACACCACTATTCCTTGCTGTTGCAGTACCCATTGCTATCTTCTATGGCATTGTTCAGGTTTGAAATAGCTTTACTTAATTTGCTCCCTGTTTGAATTAATTTCAGGGCAGTTTGTTACTATCATTCAAAATTATAAGATCTATTATACCAGCCTAATACTGTACACACAGTGTGAATTGGTACTGGACCACCCAGTGCATGGACATCCAGTAATATCCTTAGTAGGACCATTCATTTGATCACTAAAAACTGCTGCTTTTTATGATACTTATTTTACTAACCATGCGATAGGTTAATGCATCAGAAGGTTCTACTTTTACGATTCTGTTCACTGTCTTACAGGGATCATTTGCATTATTTTAAATATAATTCTCCTTCTGATGTTAATTTAAATTCATTGGGACCCCATTAATACCATGTGAAAAATATTCAGTATACAATTAACAGGATTTGGCTAATTTTCCTGTATTCCAGTGATATGCTGAGCTTTCATTCTCTTATATGTTGTTTGTCAGAGCTCATAGTGAACTTTCAAACAAGATATAAGAGATTAAAAGCCTAGGACAGGAGGTGATCTTGCCTGTCAAAAGTGCCATTAAATCCCAATAAAAAATAAAAAAATATTAAACGCCTATATTTGATGTATGGAGGACAATTGGGTATATCAAAAAAAGCCATTCTAGTGATTGTTACAGTAAATCTTGGAAAGAGAATAAAATTTTTATCATAGAAACAGGCTTGTCATTTTAAGGCAGGCGATCGCCTCGGGCTGCAGTCACCCGTCTGAGTTCAACATTCCGCAGACAGTAAACGTCTACCTAACCCCGATTTCTGCGGCCCATTAATTCAGTCGAAGGCACCTCAAAGTCAACCATCTCAAACAGCAATTTTCGCGGATTCAACGAGGTAACAAAGCGCAATTTGTGAAATTTGTAGTGTGGCGTTGACGCAGTCACCAACAGTCAGCAAGTAACTTTCCAAATATGAGCGAGAGGTCTGCCAATTCCAAAGTTGTAATTAGTTATTACATTGTTCATCAGACTGTGACAACTCTCGTGTCACGCGCGATTACGGGATGTATCATCCCCAAGTCAGTTTGACCCCTGACGAGTCACCTGGGACGTTTCGTCCCCCAAATCTGATTGATTTGCCCCAAGTTATCAGCATCAGGCAGTGAGCACAGTGCACTGGCTTGTTCAGTCATCATGTAATGTATAGATACAGGCTTGGTTATTTAGATGCAAGTTAACTATAACACTCACTGTTAGTAACCTCGTATCTTGCATCCATATATTCAAGCTCGCATCTATACATTACGTGTTAACGTACATCATAATTACACAAACCATGTACCTTAAAATGACATTAGTTGTCTACCCTGCAGACTGAAACAAAATTACCCCCACAAACCATAAATGGTCCTCCTAGAGTCATTTTAGGCAAACCCACAATGGCCCTCCTGGGGGTGATTTGAGCCGAACCTGCAATTTTCAAAATGACAAGCCTTTAGAAAATATTTTTAATTCAGTTATCATGCATTCACTAGATACAATTGAGAGGTCAAATTTAGAAATGGAAATTATATTCTGTTAACCCTTAACCAATTTTTGGTCCAAAGCATAATTTCGGCCCATTTTTGTCTCATTATAAGAGGTCTATAACACAGGCATTGATGATAAAATAATAACTGGACGGCTGCAGACTGCAGTTATTATTTTATCCTCCCTGTATATTTATATGGGACTGACCCATCTCTCTGTAATTGTACACAAAGGCGATTCCATTCCAGGAAATGAGGGTTCAAAGGGTTAAGGCCACAAAACGGCCACTTTTATAGAGCTTTGAAAAAGTTGTCACAAGTGTATTCTTCCTTGGGAACTTGGCTTGTAGACAACATTTATCTTGGCAATGTTTTTATAGCTTGATGGCTGCCAGTATTGACAGCAAACTGTAATGTAGAAACACTGCCAAGTAATCTGCAGCAGTTAACGTGCACAAGGGAGTAATCATTGTAAAAATTAATCTGTGGCTTTAACCCTTAACCCTTTGAACTCTAGTGGTATCTTCCATGCCAGTTCAGTGGCAGTAATTAGAAGAGTCCATATTCATTATTTGGGGTAGACCAGTCAATATTTTCAATGTGCAGCCTCGGAGCTGCACATTGAAAATATTGATTGGTCTACCCACACATTTACTGACCAGCCATCATATTTAATGACATTATAACATATCATCTTCCTGGCCGGAAAAGCGTCCGCTAGGGTTCGAAGGGTTAAGGGCCTAATTCCAACCTCGATCACATTTTTTGCAACAGAACAGATGCTCCTACATGCAGTCTTTGGGTTACCTGACAAGTTACATTCTTAGCACCTCGGTAGTTACTTTTAGGCAAGTCTTGGCTGCCTAGACATTAAAATACCAAAATTTTAAGCAGTTAGTTTATCCTATAATGCAACTTGGAATTTAACCAATTCCCACAATGTTACTAGAAATTGATTATATTCCCAGTAGCATTGTGGGAAAAATTTTCAGTTTGAAATTTTTATATTTCTACATCAGAGTTCCGAGGGTTCAGCCTCTGCACACTGATGTCAATAACCCAAAATTTCCAGAAGAAAGTTTTTCCTCATAATACAAATAGGAATCTAACCCTTTACCCAATGAACGTGTTCTCAAAATTTATTATTTTAAATATTTAAAAAAAAAAAAAAAAAAATTCAACAAAACCATATGTGACCCCTCATTGGAAAGATCGCGTTCTGTTAAGGGGTCACAAGATATGGTTTTGTTGAAATTTAAAACAAAAAAAAGTTTTAACAACTGCTCAATTTGTCTTTTACTCAGACGGATGTGGCTGATTCGTTAGGTAAAGTGTTAACCAATTCAGATTTGTTTGAAAGAGTTTGTTGGGCTCTGTCAAACAAGATTCAGTTAGTAACATTCCAAGTTGCATTATGGTAAAAATCTGCATGTTGAAATTAGGATATTTTGACCCCAGTGTACAGAGGGGTTAATTGGATATGTCTCCAGTTGGATTCCTTTAACTCTAATAAATAGATAAATAGAATAACCTAATATGGTTGCATACAACTCAAAACATCAAACCATTTATCATACTTTTTGACAAATTATGTTCATTGCTATTGGGTTTACAGAGTTATTATATCTATAAGATGAAAAAATTTTTTGTCTGCCAAAAAGTTTGTCAACAGTCCTCAAATTCCTTAGTTTTTCAAACCTGTATAATAAGTAGGGGAAAGGGAGGAGGCTTGTCTTGCATTCCGTAGTTTATTTACCTTTAACCTTAGCTTTGCTATCCTGAAGCTTTATCTGCATCTGCAAAATGTCTCCACATGCTTTCCATAAACTGCATCCGGGATGCATTCTTTATCTTTCTTTTATTAAATTAACCCTTTACCCAACGAATCGCCCGCATCTGCCCCCGTAATATGTAAATTCAGCAGTTGAAAAAATATTATTTTTCAAAAAATTTCAACAAAACCATATCATGTGACCCCTTGTTGGAACGAGCTCATTCCAACTAGGGGTCATGTGATATGGTTTTGTTGAAATTTTTTGAAAAAATGGTATTTAAAATAATAAATTTTGATATCGTCTGCGTTGGTTCAAGGGTTAAAGATGAATATCTCTGTTTTCTTATGCTCAATTTTACATTCCTGTACCTCGATCTTTGGTGTTGAGACTTATATGCTTATGACATGTAACATTGCTATGTGCCAATTGACAGTGAGTGACATTCTGTTATTTTCCATAGTTGTGATGCCAAATATTAGAAAATGTCTATTTTTCTGCAGTTTATGTTGTATAAGCATATATTTATAGGTACTTATAAACAAAAGCTATCAGTTATGATTAATGTATTGAAAAAGTGCTGAGTTAGCATTTTTTTAACACTGTGGTTATGGGGAAAACATTTAAGACTACTTTTCTCCCAAACCACTACTCCAAAAGCTTTCAGATTTCACATATAACATCTTTGGAAGATTGTTTCACATGTTTATTGAAATCAAATCCCTGGGTCCATATTTGGGCTCTCTATGGGAGCCCAAATGTTTAAATTAGTGCAGTATGAGGAATATTCTTTAAAACTCTTCTTCTTCAGATCAACCAGTCAGACTCTTTTGATATTTGGTATGTAGCATCCTTGGGGGGGGGGGGGGGAGATTCAAGTTTGTTCAAGCCAAGCCCCTGGGTTCATATTTGGGCTCACTGTGCGAGCCCGAATTATAACTTAGTTCAAAATAAGGAATATTTTTATACTGTACCAATGACCCAGACTTAGCTGGTGCTAACTCTAACAAAACCAGGGCCAAACACAAATTTTGCCCCCCAATCCCCAAAATTTGCATCCAAAACAAAAAGAAATCATGTCCTAAAGGACCTCCATACTACGCCTCTACTGTGCATGCGCAGTGACGCAGACGTCCCGAAATTGGCGCCAATTATCATTCTCTGTTTGGCCCATCATCAGTCAACATCTCACTGATCTTTGTGCTTGTAAATCTCAGTTTAAAGGATGCCAGACACGTAATTTTTGGAGAAAATGTGATTCTAAGGAGGATAGAAGGAGGAGAGGAAAAAGAAGTGACAAAAAATAATCAGGGCTGTACTTAAAATTTTTTGATGAAATTATGTTAAGTTGCCTATTTTCGAGGCATGGGCCTCTTGTCATTCTTGCTAAATGTTGCACTGCTTATTCAGTGTTTCATCTCCCCTAGCCTTCTAAAGTCCCCCCTTGCAATTCTCCCATGCTTTTGGCATATTTTTGAGAAATTTCATTTCTAAAATTTCCTGGGAGAGTTGCTTGGTTACAGAATGTTTTCTGTTATTTTCCCCATAGTTACGTTTTCACCCATGGGTGTATAACGTTTGTGTTCTGCATCTTCCATCTGATGTTCTGCAGATTCTCCCCTGGGAGTCTCTGTTTTGCATCAGATAGAGTGTAATTTGATGACTGATTCCGGGCCAGTTTTTTCAGTGCCTGGAGTCATGTTTTCTGGTGTTTTTACACTGTTTGTTTACATTGGCAACAGCCTTTTTTGAGGGGGGCTGTTTGCCTTTGCTGTAGTTTATCTCACTATAAGATACATTTATATTATCCGTAAGTGTCTCATTAATTATTTAATATAAATTTAAAATTTTTGACCACACTTTGCCATCGGATCCATCGTGGCTCAACGTTACTTTTCAGCAACTTGGGCTTCGCTGAAAAAATATTTTTTCAAAATTATTTTGATTTGCAATTGTTTTTTCATTTATTAATGGATCATGTTATTATGTAACTTTGTGTCAGTGGTTTTTGCGAGTAACTAGGACTTATTGTTGTTCTTTCACAATGAAGGGACGTTGTTCAAATTGTAATAGGAAGAAATCTTCCTCTGACTTTCATGATCATTGTATTAATTGTAGTCAGTGTTCTCGCATTAATCCCTGTCCTATATGTGAATATTGGGATGAGAAACATTGGAAACGTGTGTCACGATATGTTGTTTCTGGAGAAAGGGCGATGCCGGCTCTTTCTCCGCAAGGTCACTCTACTCTCTCAGTTTCTATTTCAGAGGAACCAGAACAGGGTGATGTTTCCATGTTATCTTCTACAAGTGTGCGTCCGTCGTCACAAATGAATTCAGAGCTAGCGGCAAAAGTGCTCATGGAGATTAGACAAATGTCGTTCGCTAGCTCGCCCGGTGTAGCGTCCATTCACCGAATGGTTCGGCAGCCGGGTTCGTCCGATGCGGTCCAAGAGGAAGTTTTGGGTGATGCGAGCACTATAAACATAATAGATGCACACCCAGTGATGGCGGATAGTAACCGAGAACGGAGGAAGCCTTTGAGTCCGGTTCCTAGCTCGTCCAGGTCCAGCCGGGCCGCGAGCGAGAGAGGCCCCTCTCTCGTACAACAACATCTGGGACCAGATGTTGTGGTACAAAATGTGTCGCAAGCGGAGCATACGTCCGTCGCTCGGGACGCTCCGTTGTATAAGCAGTCCGCAGAGACTGTTAAGGCTTCCTCTTCTCGTCAGCGCACACGACCGCACCTTGGCTGCGTGACCGCCGATATATTACCAGCTTCGCCGATCAAGGATTCTTCGGCGACCAGGTCACACCATCCGGCAGCCAGGGATTCGAGACCGATGGACTCCGGACGTTCGCATAGGAAAAGTATGCGGGAGCCATCTGATGCGGAGCTGCCCTCGGCGAAGCAGCAAAAGACTGCGCCTCCGCAGGTCTCGACGCCGGACATTCTTGTGCAGATAGCACAGCTTATCGCAGCATCCCAGCAGCCGACAGAAACGGTGTCGGATCGAGAATTATCCGACGGCGCTGGGTCGGTACGCTCCGCCGAAGCATCGGGGGCGGATGACCGGGAACATCATGAGGTCCGATCGGAATGTGAAAGGGATACGGATGACTTGGAGCTATCCCTTTCGGAACAACATAAAGCTGCCGTGGACTTCATTCGGCACTTTCTCCCTCAAGTTGTTCCGTCGGGCCAGACTGCTGCGCTTCCGGACAAGAGAATTATAGCGTCATTGGACTCTGAATTTTTTGAGCGGTTCAGGGACATCGCTCCCGAGTTTCCGTCGCAGTCCAATAATGTTGCAAGAACATTTGAACTATTGAACGACGCTATATTTAAACTTGCTTCCAGGACGGGGAAAGCAGGTTTCTTGTCCGCTAATACTCTCAACCTGCCTTTCATTAATGCAAGGAATAAATTCGATACGGCAGGACAGGGTATACCGAGAGTTCCTCTGCGTATGGACGACGAGGCGGAAGACTTAGAGCTATCATTACCGTCGTCAGCTTCTATTCCAACCGCGGTGTTGGAAACAGCTATTGCGTCTAACAGAGCCAATTTAGATGCCTTATCTTACGCAGATCACCTTACTAAGGCGTTATCACTGCGCCTTCAGGGGAAAGAGTTTCAGGATATACAATCCTCTTTAAGACTTCTTTCAAGGGCAGTAGCTTATTCCACGTGTAACTCCGCCCTTTCAGTGGCAAATCTGGAGTTGGTTAGACGTGACGCAGCCCTAGCTACATCCACACTAGTGGATTCTAAGGTGAAGAACTCTCTTAGAGTCGCTTCGGTCTCAGGAGAACTTCTCTTTGACGGCAAGCTTTCCGCTATTTATGATAAAATTACAAAGAAAGCTAAGGATTCTCTGTTGTTCAAATCTGCTCCTAAGAAGTCGGCTACAGCAGACACGAATAAGACAGGCACTTCTGGGTCTAATGCGCCCAAGAGAGGTTCCTATAGAGGTTCCGGTGCGTCCTCTTGGTCTTATTCGAGAGACCGTCAGGATAGCGACTCTCGTTCGGGATGTCCTTCAGGCCGGGACAATCGGTCGGACGCCCCGAGGTCGACGGGGCGAGGTGCGGGCCGTGGAAGACGTGGTTTCTCCTACCGCAGGCCTCGCAGGTCCAGGAGGTGATGGCTTAAACCTCTATCGCGTTCCGGTTGGCGGAAGGTTGTCGAGCTTTTCACAAGAATGGGCGTCGATTACGGACGACCCTTGGGTGAGAGGAGTGACTTCGGAAGGTCTAAAGATATCCTTCAAACGAAAGCCTCCATTAACTCGAAGTGGACTCATCTTCCGTCAAATCCGCAGAAAAGAGACGCTCTGTTATCAGAGGTGCAGTCTCTTTTAATGAAGAACGCGGTAGAGGTCGTAGAAAACCAGGAATCTCCGGGATTCTACAGCCATCTGTTTCTGGTTCCGAAACCAGACGGCTCGTTCCGTCCAGTCATAGATTTGAGCTGGATAAACAAGCTGATCGTCGCTCCGAAGTTTTATATGGAGACGATTCGATCGGTCAGAGCGAGTATTCGGGTGAACGATTATGCAACGAGCATAGATCTCAAAGATGCGTACTTTCACGTCATGGTACATCCGACATTCCGAAAGTATCTACGCTTCGCAGTCCTAGGAGTGGTGTATCAATTCCGGGCGATGTGCTTCGGATTGAATCTAGCACCCTGGGCTTTCACTCGGGTAATGAACTCGGTAATGATCTACTTCCGAGCTCATTCGTCTGCGGTAGCGTCGGCCTACCTGGACGACATTCTTCAGAGTTACGGCAACGAGTTAACGCTTCAGAACGATGTTCAGAATCTTCTTCTATTGCTCCGACGTCTCGGTTTTATAGTAAACGAGGAGAAGTCGGATTTGGTGCCGTCCAAGTCATTCACTCATCTGGGAATGAGCTTCGAGACGCACAACAATCTTGTTCGTCTGCCGTTAACCAGAGCGAAAGTAGTCAGTTGTTACGCTCGCTATTGTCTGCACGCAGACAAAGTCACGGCGAGAGAATTTATGAGACTGATAGGTCTGTGCGGAGCCGCCGCGGATCTCATTCCGATGGGGCGGTTACGCACACGTCCTCTTCAAATTTTCTTGACTCAGAATTGGAGTGTGAAAATTCATTCGCTCGATGTAGACGTTCTCTTGTCAGATCAAGTGAAACAAGAGATTCAGACTTGGGCAAACATTCAGTGGTTAACTCAGGGAGTTCCGCTGCAGTTGCCGGATCCGAGTTTTACCGTTATGACGGATGCCAGTCAAACAGGTTGGGGTGCATCATTAATCCCAACGGATTCGAGATGCCAGGGTCTTTGGGATCCGCAATTCCTGTGCAAGCACATAAACATCAAGGAAATGATGTCAATTTGGCTTGCGTTACGTCACTGGATGGACATTATTCACGATGCTCATGTCCAAATCCTATCCGACAATACGACAGTAGTGGCGTATATACGGAATCAGGGAGGCACTCATTCAGTTCCGTTGTTCAATCTAACGGAAAGAATCCTTCTGTTTGCGCTAGAACATCACGTTCTTCTTTCGGTCCGTCACTTACCGGGTCGTCTGAATGTGCTAGCAGACTCCCTTTCACGAAAGGGTCGCTTGTTGCCGTCGGAGTGGACTCTCAACAAACAAGTATTCAATCAGATTTGCTACCAATGGGAACGGCCAATGATAGACTTATTTGCGACACATCTCAACAATCAGTTGCAGACGTATGTGTCTCCGTGTCCGGATCCAAGAGCATTTGCAGTAGACGCTCTGTCGATCCCTTGGGACGGAATGATAGGATATGCGTATCCTCCAGCGCCGTTAATTCAACAAGTATTGCTAAAGATAAAACAATCTCAATGCAAGATTCTGTTGGTAGCATCTCTGTCGCCACAGAGACCGTGGATAAATCTACTCAGGTGTCTGTTGTGGGACCTACCGCGGAAGCTTCCTCCACGGGAGGATCTTCTTTCGCAGGGGAAATCGCGCCAACTCCATCACAACCCGCAAGGTCTCAACCTTCACGTTTTTCCGTTGTGCGGTCCTTCTTGCATGGCAAACACTTTACAGGACGAGCAGTGGACGCGATTTCTAACTGTAGGAGGACCTCCTCTTCGCTAAACTATGCGGCTAAGTGGAAGGTTTTTCGTCGTTGGTGTAGGGATCATTCTGTAGATATATTCGATCCCTCTATACCAGACATTGCAAACTTTCTAGTATACTTGTTTGACGAAATCAAACTGCAGCCTGTTACTATAAAGGGTTATAGATCTATGTTATCTGATACCTATGCACATCATGATAGTTTACAAATTGGATCTAATGTCTCTTTATCTAAGTTGGTTAGAAACTTTTCGATAAATAGACCCAGAACTCTTAGATTAATTCCTAAGTGGAATTTAGCTTGGGTTCTTCTTAAATTGAAGGAAAAGCCATTTGAACCTCTTGGGACAGTAGATTTCAAATTCTTATCTTATAAGACAGCTTTTCTCTTAGCTTTCTCTTCTGCTAGAAGAGTCAGTGAGCTTCATGCACTATCGGTGGATGATTCTCATTATCGTAGTGTTGGGAACACTATCACCTTCACTACTAATGTGGGTTTTTTAGCTAAGAATCAGGCTCCTAATAAATATCCGGAACCTATTGTTATTAAGGCTCTTCCGTCTTCAGACGGGCGTAGGCCTTTACTCTGTCCTGTTAGAGCATTACGTATCTATAAACAGAGATCTCAGTTTATCAGAAAGGGACGGAAACATTTCTTTCTGTCTTTGATGTCTAATAGAAAGGACATTTCAGTCCATTCTATTGCTAGATGGATTCAATTAACTATCCGTACTGCTTATGAAGATTTATCTTCTTCTCAGCAGTCTGTGCTTAAGATTTCTGCTCATGAAGTAAGAGCTCTTTCTACTTCCTGGGCTTATGCTAATAGTGTTGCTATTACAGATTTAATGAAGGCTGCTTATTGGTCTCAGCCATCCACATTTACGAATTTTTATCTCAGAAATATTGAGTCCATTTCTGGAGACCTGCATTGTTTAGGTCCGTTATCTGTTGCTCAGAATGTCGTCCACTAAACAGTTGCAACTATAGTTATGCAGACTTTCTGTTCCGGCAGTGACTCCGTCCGGCTGCCCTCTTCGCTCTGGGCTATTTGACCCAGGGCAAGGGGAAGGGGGGGGAGGGTGGGTGTTAGGTCACCTGCTTTATAGTGAAAAGCAAGGGAATGCCTCCTCCAAGTCAGTATTTCTGAGTCGCTTCCGGAATGGTTTTAAAGTGTAATATTAATGTTAAAATTCATTCATGTCTTATTTTTAAAGTGTAGCTCGGTGTGAAGCATTTGTATATGTCAAGTGTCAAACGGGCTTTAATATACAGTACTCGGACACTTTTAAATGACTATAAAGAGTCTCAATTCTCTGGACTACTTTATTTATTGGCTTGCTTTAAAAATAATTAGTATAAGGGTTATACTGGATGTTAATAGAGAACATGAATGTTATTGTGCTCAATTATTAAGGGTAGTGTATCTTTCTAATTTAATATTAAATAAGAAAGATACATGTAAAGCCTAATACTCCTTTTCTCCTTAAGGGGTTACCTCTTTACTATATAGTTGAGCTTATTGGATTTTCCTCTATGTCCTAGCCCCTCCAGCCTGTTTACTATTCAGCTAAGTCTGGGTCATTGGTACAGTATAAAAATGTTAAAAAATTTATAGTAATTTATATATTTTTTATACTTACCAATGACCCAGACGGGGATGGCCCTCCCAGGAGTTGGGAACTCTTGCCTCCCCGCTGAGTACATAGCGCTGACCAGGCACTGCCAGTAAGAATGATAATTGGCGCCAATTTCGGGACGTCTGCGTCACTGCGCATGCGCAGTAGAGGCGTAGTATGGAGGTCCTTTAGGACATGATTTCTTTTTGTTTTGGATGCAAATTTTGGGGATTGGGGGGCAAAATTTGTGTTTGGCCCTGGTTTTGTTAGAGTTAGCACCAGCTAAGTCTGGGTCATTGGTAAGTATAAAAAATATATAAATTACTATAAATTTTTTAACTTTCTCTAAATATCTTTTTCTTCAGGTGCAGCAGTCGGAATGTTTTGATATTTGGTATGCAGCATCCTTAGGGGGGTGAGATTCAAGATTGTTCAAGCCAAGTCCCTGGGTTGATATTTGGGCTCTCTGTTGGCACCCGAATTATAACTTAGTTCAATGTGAGGAATATTCTTCAAAAATCTTTTTTAGGTCAACTTGACAAAGTCAGGCTGTGCTATTGCCATCACTTCTCGTCCGTCAGCGTACGTACGTATGTTAGCACATACGTCCACAATTTCCTTTGGCACACCACATAGGTCGCATTTATGATCAGATCACTTTGAAACTTGGTATGCTTGTTTGGAGTGACCTCTAGATGGGAGCTATCGATTTTTTTCAATTTCTGTCAAAAAATGTTGCCGCGGCCAACGTTCTTAGAACTTAGTTTAGTCAGACCACAATATTTCCCTTTGGCACACCCTACAGGGCACATTTATGATTGGATTACTTTGAAACCTGATATGCTTGTTTAGGGTGACCTCTAGATGGGAGCTATCGATTTTCTTCAATTTCCGTCAAAAATTGTTGCCGTGGCCAACGTTCTTAGAACTTAGTTTAGTCAGACCTCAATATTTCCTTTTGGACCACCCTACAGGGCACATTTATGATTGGATTGCTTTGAAACCTGTATGCTTGAGATGGGAGGTATCGATTTTCTTCAATTTTCGTCAAAAAATGTTGCCGTGGCCAACGTTCTTGGAACTTAGTTTAGTCAGAAGCCCTCAATATTTCCCTTTGGCACACCATACAGTGCACATTTATGATCGGATTGTTTTGAAACCTGGCATGCATGTTTGGGGTGACCTCTAGATGGGAGGTATCAATTGTCTTCAATTTCCGTCAAAAAATGTTGCGGCGGCCAACGTTCTTAGAACTTAGTTTAGTCAGACCACAATATTTCCCTTTGGCACACCCTACAGGGCACATTTATGATTGGATTGCTTTGAAACCTGGTATGCTTGTTTGGGGGTGACCTCTAGATGGGAGCTATCGATTTTTTTCAATTTCCGTCAAAAAATGTTGCCTCGGCCAATGTTCTTAGAATTTAGTTTAGGCAGAAGACCTCAATATTTCCCTTTGGCACACCCTACAGGGCACATTTATGATCAGATTGCTTTGAAACCTGGCATGCTTGTTTGGGGTGACCTCTAGGTGGGAGCTATCGATTTTCTTCCATTTCTGTCAAAAAATATTGCCATGGCCGATGTTCTTAGAACTTAGTTTAGTCAGACCTCAATATTTTCCTTTGGCACACCCTACAGGGCACATTTATGATTGGATTGCCTTGAAACCTGGTATGCTTGTTTGGGGAGACCTCTAGATGGGAGCTATCGATTTTTTTCAATTTCCGTCAAAAAATGTTGCCGCGGCCAATGTTCTTAGAATTTAGTTTAGGCAGAAGACCTCAATATTTCCCTTTGGCACACCCTACAGGGCACATTTATGATCAGATTGCTTTGAAACCTGGCATGCTTGTTTGGGGTGACCTCTAGATGGGAGCTATCGATTTTCTTCCATTTCCGTCAAAAAATGTTGCCATGGCCGATGTTCTTAGAACTTAGTTTAGTCAGACCTCAATATTTTCCTTTGGCACACCCTACAGGGCACATTTATGATTGGATTGCCTTGAAACCCGGTATGCTTGTTTGGGGAGACCTCTAGATGGGAGCTATCGATTTTCTTCAATTTCCGTCAAAAAAATGTTGCCGCTGCCAACGTTCTTAGAACTTAGTTTAGTCATACTTTACCTGTACATTTGTTACAGGCTACGGTCAGTATTTATGTACAGACCTTTACAACACTTTACATGTATCTTTGTTATCAGGTCATTGCCTAGATGTGTGTCATTGCTGTGTCACATACAATACATGTACATGTCTAACACAAGTTGAGCTACAGTGTCATTGACACTTTCATTTTAGATCCTCTGGTCAGATCTTTGGATATTTGGTTTTAGCTTTTCTTAGGAGGGGCAGATGCAACTTGTTAAAATCAATTCCCTGGGTTGGTGTTTAGGCTGCCATGTCAGGTGAGCACTCTCAGGCCCCCTGGAGCCTCTTTTTTCCAAAAGTGGGGTATACTGGATTGTGTCTGTCTGTGCATCAATGCACCGCTCCATACATCTGTCTGTCAACACTCAGATGTCTGTTCATATTATAACTTCAACATTACTGCTCAGATTTTGATGAAATTTCATACCGATGCTCACTATCATGAGGTCTTCAAGTAGCATCAGCTGTTGGAATATTTTTTCTGTGAATTATGGCCCTTTGTACACACAAAAATAGGCTATTTTTTGTCTGTTTGACTCGTATCTCTGGTTTGGGGTTAGTAGCTCTCAATAAAATTTGGAATGAAGTTTATTTATAGGAAAGGCTTTCACATTATCATGGTTCATTTCTTCTCTCTTGTCATTGTTTGGCTGTATGCCCTGGGTGTGCCCCTCCTCCCACCCACCCCCCCCCCCCCTCTTGTTGTTAATGTATTGGAAGCACTAGCAGGCCTACCCATTCCAGGATGGGAAACCCTACCCATGTACAGAAAAATAGCCTATTGCATAACAAGAGAGATAATCAAAAAAGGAATTTCTAACTGGATGAAATCACAGAATGCCCAGTTTTATAATAGATACCGTAAGCTGCAATGATTTTTTTGCTGCAAATGCTTTATTGCTTCTGATCCAGTGTTTAACAATTTCATTTTCTCACAATTGCTTGCTTAATTCAACCTTTGTGGCCTCAAATTGACTGAAATGAACTGTGTGGTCTCAAAACAGGTGCTTTGCTAAGCATCATAGAGATTTCGGGAGTTGTCCAGTTTGGCAGTGGTGTCAATTTAACAATTTCCCTAAGGAATTGGCCACACATCCACCCACTTAATTTACAAATTTAGCAGTTGAAAAAAATATATTCTTAAAAAAATTTCAACAAAACTTGGAATGAGCTCATCAAGCTTGTTCCAATGAAGGGTCACATGATATGGTTTTGTAGATATTGTGGAAATTTTTTTTTTTTAAATTAATTGATTTTGACATCATGTAAATTGCGTAAAGGATTATGTTTTTGCTGTCTCTGCAGGGCTAAAACATTCTACTGAAACTTATGCATATTGTTTGTATTTTACTTACGTAAGGCTCCATGTGGGAACCTCAGGAAGTGAAACAGTGCTTGTTTACTGTGGTAAAAAAGGTCTGTTTCACTGTTAAAAGAGGACCCAGACATCATTGCTTGGGTGGTAGCCCTCTAAAATGGGCAACATGGATAATTGTGTCATGCCCTTGGACAAGGTACTTAATCCTGATTGCCCATTGGGGGAGGGGGGGTGGGGCGGCATGCTGGCTCTGTGTACTAAGGTGCACTACATGTCAATGGTGCACTTGTGTTGAAGCATTGCTATCCCTGCTTTGCTTTTGCAGAGTAAGATTTTGTGGAGCCTAACAGTTGCTTGTCGCCTCTTGGTAGTTCTCTCTGGGTTCTCTGGTAAACTTCACCTGTAAAACTGTCTGACCTGAGGTGACCCTGATGGTCGAAAGTGTTGTTGACCCCTAATTATATAAATATATATAAATCTTGAAAGGTAACTGTTGTTTTTATATGGCTGATCATATGAGTCATATGAGTCAGACATAATAGTAACTTGAAATCTATGTCCCTCATATCTTAATTTTATGTGGTGGGTTGGGCTTGACTGGAGAAATCTTTCTTTTAAAAACCAGCAGTCTGCTATATGCAACATGGCTACCATCTTGGATTTTTTGTGATTTTTGCTTGTCTGAACAATAATTTGAAATAGCAATGATCAGTTGATCCATTCTTTTTGGTTCTTTACTGTTCTTGTGATAAGCTGAATTCCAGCATATCAAGTGGCAATTATCTTTGCTAAGTTGTGAGTTTTGCTTGTTTGAGCCATAACTTCAGTAACAAATGACTTTAACAGATCCATATTTTTGTGGTGCCTCACTGTTGACTATAGAAATGTGCCTTTCAGTAACCAGCTTTCTGGTTCAACGTGGTTACCATGACAGCCAACTTTGATTTGTTGTGATTTTGGCTCTTTAGGGCCAAATGGTAAAAAGCAAATGACAAATGTATTCATTTTTTTTCTGTCACATTACTGTTAACTACAGGAATTTTCCTTTCCATTACTATCCTTCTGGCATATCCAGCATAGCCACCATAGAAGCCATTGCTGATTTTTTGGTGATTTTTCTTGTCCATGTAAATTCTTGAAAACCAAATGACCAATGGATCTCATTTTTGGCTCACCAACAACAGTTGTGTGAGCCTATGGCATAGCCCTCATTGTGTGCAGGTTTTGATTTTTTTTTTTTTTTTTTGCTTTTTTTTTATGTCAGCATGCTTTTCAGGGATAGTAATATTTTATTCAACCCTTTCCATGCTTAATTACTTGAATTTTGGACTTTTGTGTACAGGTTTTTGGCTTTTCTGTGCAGGTTTTTGACTTTTGTGTGCAGGTTTTGAAATTTTGTCTTCAAGTGGAGTTTTACCCTGCTGGCATATTGCCATGGTGGTTACCTTAACATTTCAGGGTATTTTTCTCAATTTTAACTCTTTGAAACAAATGTGATACTTTTTTTACTTTTATGTGCAGGTTTTGAGGTTTGTCTTTCTTTTCTTCCAAGTGGCGACTTACGTTGTAGCATATTGCCATGGTTCCTATTTTATGTTAGGTTGCTTCTTGGGACTAGTATTATATTATTTATGCCTTTAGCTGCTTATTTACCTTAATTTTGGACTTTTGTGTGCAGGTTTTTGACTTTTGTGTACAAGTTTTGAAATTTTGTCTTCGAGTGGAGATTTACCTTACTGGCATATTGCCATGGTGGTTACCTTAACATTTTCAGGGTATTTTCTAAATTTTAACCCTTTGAAACAAATGTGATACTTTTTGGACTTTTATGTGTTGGTTTTGAGGGGTTTTTTTCTTTTCTTCCAAGTGGATATTTTTCAAGTAGAGTTTCACCTTACTGGCATATTGCGATGGTAGTTACTGTGACATTATCCAGGTATTTTTCTCAATTTTAACCCATTGAAACAAATGTGATACTTTGTTTTTACTTTTATGTAAAAGGTTTTGAGGTTTGTCTTTCTTTTCTTCAAAGTGAACACTTACATTGCAGCATATTGCCATGGTTCCTATTTTATGTTAGCATGCTTCTTGGGGCTATTATTATATTATTTAACCCTTTAGCTGCTTATTTACTTCAATTTTGAACTTTTGTATGCAGGTTTGAACTTTTTTTTTTACTCCAGCCATCCCTTTACATTGGCCACCTGCTGGTGAGCCACGGGGTACTGATACCCCCTCTAGTTATGGTTCTTGCAGTAAATTGTTTATGTGTGGGTGTGTTCATCGCATGTGGAAATTGACATTAGCATTATACTAGTCCTCGAAAATGAATTGGACCTGGAAAATATGTGAAATTTATTAAAAATTTAAGGCCCAAAAAATTGAAAATCTGTTTCTCAGGCCCTCTTGAATGGTCCTTTTGGCTGCTGTATGTTCCCCTTTTATAATCAATACAGACTTTAAAAAATAAAAATTAAATGGTGTCTGTCAGATATTTTACAATAAAATTGATAAATTTGTCCTTTGAGTGCAACAAGACTTTTCTAAAGCATAGCAAAGCCTTGTTGCACTGAAGAGACAAAATATACCAGCACTCATGCTATTCTTTAGATTAAAAGGTTTAAAACATAAAACAAACCAAGAATATGAACTTTTGATGGCAAAGAAATAATTACAAAAATAAAAAATAAAATAAAAATAGGCCCGTCCACATGCAATTTTACAAAATATGAAAAAGTGAAAAAAGTGCAAAAGATCTGCTTTGTTTGGCATAATGGGAATTTATGGATTTCAGTCTCTAAAATGAAACTGTTGTGGTTATTCCACATTGTCTTTTCCGAAAGGAGGACAGCTGGCAATACACTTACTTGAATAGATAGAAACTAGAGGCCGCAACAAATTTGCAAATGGTGGACCATCAGTAAGAAAACTACCTGAAAGCAGATTTTTTTGTTTGGTACTCAAATTTCTATTGGTCTTGCAAGTGAGATAATTGGTAGATGTTATAAATTGTTATAAATCATTATGTGTGTACTTTTCATGAACTGTGTAATCAGTTACCTGATGTTTGCAAGTTTTTGGGCCTGGAACATAGAAAATGTGTGGTAAATATTCCTTAAAAAATTGTGATTCCGTTTTGAAACTCAGTTGGGCCAGGTGTTCACTGGAATGTGTCACATACAGTTAAAATAAAACTAGAAGTTCTGTCACAAACTGTGTGCTTATCTACGCTTAATTGCGCGTAGGATTTGCGCGCAATTGCCATATCGAATGGCATCCAAAGCACGGCAGGTTCTCCTGGTTACTCATAGCAAACACACGCAATGTTCTGCCAATGGACCTCCGGGTAACCCAGAGGTCCATTGGCTGAAACATTGCTTGTGCACAGGCCATATGTACAGAATTTGATAGCCTTACTATGGTCATAATGCGTAGATTAACGGGCAGATCGACGTGCTATTTGTGCACATTTCATGACAGGACTTTTAGTTATAACTGTACATTTTTTTTTTTCTGTTGGAATTCATGAGTATTTCCTTTGGCTTTCTTGAAATTTTAAAACTTGCAATGTTTCTGATAATATGATAAAATGTTCCAGTGAGACTAAAATCCTCGCTCTCTGATTGGCTACGAGCTTGGCATAGTTTTTTTTAATGCTTATGCCTTTAGCATATGTTACCATTTGATGTCACCACACAAATTTTTTTAATTGAGGTCAATTTCACAATTATCCTATCAACCGAGTGACTTGCCAACCACTTCATATTTTTGTACTGTAACCAATGACCCAGACTTAGCTGTAGCTAACCTAAAAATATCTAGGGCCAAACACAAATTTTACCCCCAATCCCCAAAATTTGCATACAAAACCGAAAATTAGAAGTCCTATCTGACCCTCCATAGATTTTACCCTACGCGCATGCGCAGACACCAGGAAGTCACCGAATCTGGCGCCAATAAAATCATTCTTTGTTTGGCCCTTGTCAGATAACAACAAAAAGATATTTGTGCTTTTAAATCTCAATTAATAATGATGCCAGACACAAATCAGTGGTTAAATTGGTGGATCCAAGGACAGAACTGGATGAAGGAAGGAAGAAACGGTGGTTTGAAACGTTCAGGGCTGTAATTTTATAATATTTATTAAAATTAGTTCATGTTCCCTAATTTCGGGACGTGATCCTGACGTTATCACTGATTGATTATTATCTATCCACTGTTTATTTAGTATTCCTTCCCTGCCTTCCCTTGATCCCCCCAGTTAAGCTCCCAAGCTTTTTGGCTTTATACAGAAGATTATTCTGTACATCCCCAGGGTTACGTCCTCATCCTTAGGGTGTTCGGGCATTTTTGTCATGCATCTTACATCCAATGTATCGTTTTTTCTTCTGAGGAAGATCTTGCTTTACATCGGATAGTCTTGTTTCTGTTACTGACTTCGGGCCGTGTTGCCTGGGGTCTTGATTCCGGTGTTTTGGTAGTTTCCTATTTTTGTTTAGAACAACAGTTGTAAGTAACATTAAATATTCTGATAGTGTGGTAGTTAATTTTACACAGTTTTTATACGCCCGTTTTGAAAAAAGCGGGTCGTATTATGGTATACCTCTGTCCGTCCATCCGTCTGTCCATCCGGTATCACGTCATACGATAACTCAAGAATGCTTTGAGAGATTTTCGTGATTTTGGGGTAGGTGGTGTATATCGATGGGGGGAGCTCCCTTTCGTTTAGTGTCGCCGTTCGATTAGTCATTCCAGAGTTATGGGACTTTATTACATAGAAAATTGTTGATTTTTTACACGTACGATAACTCGAGAACGCTTTGAGAGATTTTCGTGATTTTTGGGTAGGTGGTGTATATCGATGGAGGGAAGCTCCCTTTCATTTAGTGTCGCCGTTCGAGTAGTCATTCCAGAGTTAAGGGACTTTATTACTTAGAAAATTGTTGATTTTTTACACGTACGATAACTCGAGAACGCTTCGAGCGATATTCACGATTTTTTGGTAGGTGGTTTATGTTGATGGAAGAAAGCTCCCTTTCGGTTGGTGTCCCCATTCGATTAGTCATTCCAGAGTTATGGGACTTTATTTCTTGAAGTTATGATCTCTATAGACATAAGATTTATACATGAAATTCAAATAATTTATTTGCAAATTAATGAACACAGTATGTTGTTGGTTATGATTATTGTACAAGAATATAAAAAAAACCTGACAAGTACACATGTATACTCATATTTTGTGCTTCCCTCTTGTAATTAATAATGGGCGTATGATGCGCTAATGGTGCAGCTGTTTATTATAATTTTGTCCACACTTAGGCTTTTTTGGGCTCATCGTTCCCTTTGGGAATTTGGGCTCTTATATTAGGAAAAATTTTTACTTTATTTTTGAAAGAGTTTTTCTTTTGGATATATTTATTTCATTGATTATATTTAATGTTATTTTATATTATATGTAGATTTGGTGGTGGTACAATGACATATATTAGTTTTTAGGTAATTATTTTTATCTAATAGTATGGCAAATAGAGGAAACCTTTCCTTTATTTACTTGGTCGTTCTAATGAGTTTACTTGATGTACTACCACTAATTTTACTCCATGTATCTGATTTGATAATCTGAAAGACGGGCATCATGGTTTGTGTTAGGCGAGTGGACACAATCGGTCCTATCGAGGCTAGGTGACTCGGCTGGTCCTCTCGTCAAAAGGTCACTATAGTTTTTTAGTTTCTAGTGTGCTGTCGTTGCAGAATCAATGAAGAGCTAGCGGCAAAAGTGCTCAAGGAATTAGACAAGCGCCTAGATCCTTAGTAGGATTGATGACCTTGTCGCCTGCTAGCTCGACTGGCAGATCTCACTCATATGTGGGTGATGTGATGCCGGGTATGTCCGTAGCGATCGAGAAGAGGAATAAGGGTGTAGCGAGCACTATAAACATATGAACATGCTCACCCGGCGACGACGGAAAGGAGGAAGCACGGGAAGGAGGAAGTAGACAAGTTCTGAGGTATGCTCGTCCATGTCTTCCGTGATCGCGAGCAAGAGAGAGGCCCCTCTCTCTTATAACAACATCTGGGGTCAGAGGTTGTTGGTAGGAACTTGTGTCAGTTGGAACTTATGTCCATGGGATGCTCCTTCCATAGACTGCCAGGGTCGGCGAGTCTTATAGCTTCCTCTATGTTCAAAAAGCACACATGACCGCACAGGTCCGTTGTCTCCAGTTAGCTCGAACAGTGAAGTAGTTACTCAGGCCTCTGAGAACTGTGACGCCGGGTGTATACGATCCGGGCTAGAAAAAGAGAGATCATATAGGGTGGAGCGAACAATATGATATGTAATTATGCTCACCCAGCAACGGCGGAAGGAGGAAACCGGCAAGTTCTGAGGTACGCTTGTCCAGGTCATCCAGGACCGCAAGCAAGAGAGAGGCCTCTCTCTCTTACAGCATCATCTGGGGACAGATGTTGTTGGTAGGAACTTGCATCAGTCGGAGTATACGTCCATGCCTCCTGTCCGGGACGCCCCGTCTAAAAGGCAGCCGGGGTTGGCTAGTCTTATGGTTTCCTTTTCATTACGGATAAAGTGATCTTGCACAGGGCTATAAAACCTGATGAGTGGTGTCAGTTCTCTGTCGCCGGTGAAACGGTTAAGATTGGATACTTGGACCGTGACTCAGGATGTGTCGCATATGCATTGTATTTAGAGCTAGTGGAAAAGTGCTCAATGATTTTAGAAAAGACAAGGGCTAGGTTTCAAAAGAGGCTTACGTCCCTTGCTCACCTAGTGTTGATGAAAGGAAGAAGACTGCAAGTTCTGAGGTATGCTCGTCCAGGTCTCTCTCGGCCGCTAGCAAGAGGGAGCCCCTCTCTCTTTTTCAACAACATCTGGAGCCGGGTGTTTTTGGTAGGAACTTGTGTCAGTCAGAGCTTACATACATAGCTATTGTCCGGTATGCTTAGTTCAATTCTTAGCCGGGGACGGCTACAGTTTTGCTTCTTTAGCGTCTACCAAGCACTCCCGACCGCACCTTGGCTAAGTGACTCAGGATTTCCAGTCTGCATCGTCAAAAGGCCCATCTTTTGTGAAGAAAGTAGTACCATCAAGTAGCCAAGGAGATGAGGCTTCATTCATCGGGTCGTCCGCAGTAATAACTGTATTGGACTCCCTGTCCTAGGATCAGCTGATGAAGAGGCTATTCATGACCGCTGCTCCTCAGGCCTCTGTAATGGACTTACTGTCGCAGTTGCGCAGCTAATCACAGTATTCCTTTTAAGGCAGAAGCACTCAACGTCGGTCTCAACTCTTGAGCTGTTGCATGGTGCTTATTTGGTCCAGTCACCTGCCTGTATAGATGCTCGTGACTGTGATTCTAACTGATTTGAATGTATGATGGAAAGGATATCTTTTCCTTCCGTAACAACTCTTGGATGATATAGATACCATACATTATCATTTCCTTGAACTTGTTCCAGTGATTCAAAATGCTGCGAGCAATTATGAGAAACCGCCAGCGTTGTTGGACGCTGACTTCATCCGGGTAAAGAGCAGGGTAATAAGATCTCTTTCCTGTTAAGTCTACACGGGTATCACAGGTCTTCAATTGTGTAGACAACACCATATTTAACTTCTTGCTGGAAAAAGTAATTCGGTTTCTTATCTTCTTCCTCTGTATTTTTAATCGTTTGTGATTGTTCACATACTTTTAAAAACAACAGTGGAAGATGTGGAGAGTTCCTCTGTGTCGATTGAGCAGGCTAAGATCCTAGTTTTAGCCTTACCTTCATCATTTAGCTACTCGCTCGGACGCAATTGAGAAGATAATTTCTTAGAGCGAATTTAGTCTCATGGTCTTATGTACTTTAATTTCAAGTACTGTGATGCATCGTCTATGGAAAGGAATTTTGTGGTCGTTTGTACCTTTTAAAATTCTTTCCAGACCCAGTATTAAAATCTCGATCTTAACTAATGTTAAGTGGGAGTTATTCTGATGCAACAAAGCCTTGTGTCTTCATCTTTGCATTTGACGAGGTGGAAAACTTGCCGTAGGTCGTTTTAGTCTTCCAACTCTAGTTTTTATCATAAGAATCAATTCTCGTCTCTTTAAGTTGGGGTCTAATGTACCAACACCAGCAGAAAGAGTACGAGAGGTTGTTCTAGACTCAGATCGTCTATAAGGACTCATAGCAAAGGCATAGGTATACCTAAGTCTTTGATGGTAAGCTTTCATTATTGTAGGATTAAACTACAAGAAAGCATCTATTCTTGACTCTTTAAGTTGGGGTCTAAACGACCACAGCCAACAGATGAGTAGGAGAGTTTGTCCTAGACTCAATTCGCTTATAAGGGCTCATAGCGAAGGTATAGGTATCTCTCCTATATATTTTTCTTTAGGATTGTCTACACAGCCACTTGGATAGGGATTTCTCGTCAGACTGAGTTGCTGATCAGACTCCCTGAGCTGGTGGTTTGAGGTTCTAAAGAACTCGGTCTGGTCGATTTTGACTGGAAGTGGATAATTAGGTTATTTATGATTATCTTTCAGTCAAAAAGCAAACGTTCGGCAATTGTAGCGAGTATAGTTCTTTTGATCACTTGTTTTGTGAACTAGATAATGTCTCATGGGATTTATGATAGAATACATGTATCCCACTATTCATTTGGCTGGTTCATCTGTTGTTTCACAGAGCGAATTAACCAGCTGTTTGCCTCGCTTTTATCTGTTATCTGACGCATTAACAGCGATAGTTTTATGCGCCGGATGGAGTTGTGTGGAGCGACTTGGAATGTTATTTCGATGGGTCGCTAACACATATGTCTATTCTAGTTAGTTATTAACTGGAGTTGTAGACGTTTTTTCCCTCTTGACCTGTTTTGTTTTAGAGAATCTTTTAACATAAGGTCAAGTTTGGGCATATATTACGGTTTTCTCAATTATTTCGGACGTGAGTTCATATATAGCGTTATATCCTGAGTCCGAGGGTCTCTCTATGCAGGGATCTTGGGACCCTCGGTTATTGGAAATCACATATTCAGTGATGTCTTATTGTTTACGATTACATCATCAAATTTTTTTTCCATTCATGTATTTATAAACGCACATCAGAGTTTATCAGAAGAGAAGTAACGCTTTTTTGGTCTTTATTATTCAATAGAAGGGACGTTTATGTTCATTCTAATGTTAAATAAGTCAGTTATCTATTCGTACTGCTTGAGTTATTTATCCTCCAATTAGCAGTCAATGCTTAAGATTTCAGCGCATAAGTTAGTGCTGGCTATATCTTGTGCTTATTCTAACTGTTTGGCTATTTCATGATCTTTTGTGGGATCTCTTCAGGATAGTTAAGTTTTCGGCGCATGGGAATAATAGTTTCCATTATTTGTGTCGCTAGTATAAGGCTTTTGAGCGCATACATTGACGCTCAGCCGTTTTCATGGGAATGAATGATAGGATATGTGTATCCTTCTATTCATTTGTTTCTATTGATTTCATTGAGGTTATGGGGTCTGCTATTGAGCATTCGCCAGAAGCTTCCCAATTAGAAGTTTTTTCTTCTTTAAGGGAAGTTTTATTCTTCATGTCATTCTCCGCTCTCAGTGGCATTACGGAGTACTTCAGACGTGAAAGAGCTTTATGGTCATATTGCTGTCTGCACCAGCAATGATTAAGTAATGTGGGTGAGGAGGTTTCGACATATATTCAAATTCTCTCCCCCCCCCCACCCCCACCCCTCCCACACACTCGAACTGTCATGTATATATATTTTAATACATACATTCTTTGCATTTGGGTCGTGTTGGATGGCGCCCCCATAGGCATGTATGCAGTTCTGTTGCATTAGTTTCCGGTGTTTCTTTTCTGATTTCTAATATACAAGCACTTATTTTATCATCATAATGTCTGCTATTTGAGTTTTTTGGTGACTACATAACCATTTAGTGGTTTTTAGATGATTACAGGCTGGATTTTTATGCACTCACGCAATATGTGATTACTATGTGATTACGCTATCGCTTTGGTGGACCTTGAAGTTATATATTTCGGGGGCGGTCTGTGTTGAAGCCAGTTAATTATACCTACCTCCATTTCTAGATCCTGGTCTCTATTTTGTCGGTTCTCAAATCGCATATTCTCACGTGTTCATAGTTGTAGATACCAAATAGTACACGTTGGGGAGTGTTTTTTACCGGATTTAATATTACAGAGGCCTCCTGTGAATGATCTTGAAGCGTGTTTTCTCTGCAGAGATTGTTCATCTTATCCCGCTTTTGTATGTATATGTTACAAATAATTTCTCACTGATTTCATCGTACCTGTATACGGCGTCTGCAGTGCATATTTTGTAGCGGATAATGTTATTACCAAAATCATCACTATAGCCTTGGCTTGTGAAGTGGCGTTAAGCACCATTTATTACTCATGAATTAATTTTTTGAGTGCCTGATCGATATTTATTTATATCGTTTTCGGGTTCTGCTTATTGATTCCGGAGCTCTACCCTCTTTCTTTTGAAGTTATGTTTAAAAAAAAGGGGGGGGGGATGGTCATTTTGTCCACTTCTCTGCCTTAAGGAGTATGTAACTATTGAGGAAGCTGTCTTGCCCATACTATGTTCGGCTATCAGCTGCAGTATTATTGTGTGGCGTAGGTTTATGGGAAATTTTCTCTCATTCTCAGTATGCCATAATAATTTTTAGGGCCTAGTCCATACTAGTCTCAAAAATGGTTTATCCTAATTAACATTATGTTATGCTTGGATGTAGGATTTACATAATTGGGATCCATATTAGGATATGTCTCTTCTATTATGGTATTAAGAGACATACATGTAAATTCTAATTTCTTCATCATGGATTTAAGGATTTGATCTACTATTTCGGAAGTTCTAGGCCCTCCGCCTTTTTACGATTCTGGGTCATTGGTTACAGTATAAAAATATGAAAAATTTATATATTTTTTATACTTACCAATGACCCAGACGGGAATGGCCCTCCCATGAGTGGGCAGTACTGGGCACTCATACCTCCCCGCTGAATTATTATAATCTTTTTTCTGCAAAGAATGATTTTATTGGCGCCAGATTCGGTGACTTTCTGGCGTCTGGGCATGCGTGGAGGGTAAAATGTATGGAGGGCCAGATAGGACTTCTAATATTCGGTTTTGCTTGCAAATTTGGGGGATTGGGGGGCAAAATTTGTGTTTGGCCCTAGATATTTTGGGGTTAGCACCAGCTATGTCTGGGTCATTGGTAAGTATAAAAAATATATAAATTACTATAATTTTTTTCATTTTTAGCTCTCCTGGCCCAAAGGGCCATGTCAGCTATTGCCATCACTTGGCATCTGGTGTCGGTCATCCGTCGTCCTTCATCGTCCGTAAACTTTTCACTTTTTTTTTGTCTTCTTCTCTGGAACTGCTGAGCCGATGTGAACCAAACTTGGCAGGAATAGTCTATGGAAGGTCCTCTACAAACTATTATCATTTTGTTCCTGTTGGATGAAAAACGTGGCCGCCAGAGGCATTTTTTTGTTCTGATTGGTGGATTTTGAAAACTCTCCTCTGAAACTACAAGGCCAAATGTTTTGGAACTTCACATGCTTGATGACAGGGGCACCTTTTACCAGTGGTCCTTATTCAATGTTGAACGTTCTGCAAACATGACTGCAATTGTGGCTTATAGTTACAGTAGAAACCCTATGGAAAATCACATTTTCAGCTTCTTTGAAACTCTGAGCCGATGTGAACCAAACTTGGCAGGAATGGTCTATGGGAGGTCCTCTACCAACGATCTTCATTTAATGTTGATAGGGTTGGAAACATGGCCACAATTGTGGCTTCTAGTTACCAAAGAAACCCTATGGGAAATCACATTTGCATCTTCTTCCCTGGAACTACTGAGCTGATGTGACAGGATTGGTCTATGGCTGGTTCTCTCTGAACAACTTTTCCTCATTTTGTTTCTCTTTGATGAAAAACATGGTTTCCAGAGGCATTCTTTGATTCTGACTGGTCATTTTTGAAGAACCTTCTCTGAAACAACAAGGCCAAATGTTTTGAAACTTCACATGGTTGATGACTGGGACACCCTCAACCAATGATCCTCATTTAATGTTGATTGGGTTGCAAACATGGTTGCAGTTGCAGCCCATAGTTACTGTTGAAACCCGATGGGAAAGCACATTTTCATTTTTCTATCTGAAACTACTTGGCCAGTGTGAACCAAACTTCGCACAAATAATGGTTGGAAAGTCCTCTAATTACAATCATCATTCTGTTTGACTCATTATTTGCTTCATTCTTTGATTCTGATTAGACGAAATGAAGGAAATGTAGTTCCTCCAGGTGAGCGATTAACAGCTGTTTTGAACCTCTTGTTTCAATTTTTCACACATGCAGTAGGCAGTGTTCTAAATGAAGTTATTTTAAATTATGATTTTTATTTTTATGCTCCCCGACTTAAGTCGGGTGGCATATAGTGATTGAAGTGTGCATGTGTCCTTCCGTGTTTGTGTCCATGTGTGTGTCCGAGCCAATAACTCGATAACTGTTAGGGCCACAGTCATCAAACTTCACACAATTATAAAGGACCATAGGAGGATGTGTCACACACCATAGCCAGGTTCGTACCTTCAAGGTCAAGGTCACATTTCAAGGTAACACTAAAAATCGGTCAATATTCGTGTCTCAGCCATAACTCAGAAACGAATCATAGTACAATTGTTAAACTTTTTACAAATGTTAAAGACAGTCAGAAGGTGCGCTGCGTATAATAGTTTCCGCCGCATCTGCAAGGTGAAGGTTACAATTGAACTTCATATGTTCAGGGTCACAAATCGTGTCTCAAGCATAACTCCAAAACTATTAGGGCAACAATCATCTAACTTCGCTCAATTATAAAGGACAATGGGTGGATGTGTCACACACCACAGCCAGGTCCGTAAGATCAAGGTCACATTTCAAGGTCACACTAAAAATCTTCAATATTCGTGTCTCAGCCGTAACTCAGAAACGAACCAAAGTACAAATATTAAACTTTTTACAAATTTTTTTGTTTGATGGAGGTCAAGGTCACAGATCAAGGTCATTGCCATGTAGGGGGACATACTCACTTCCGAGTGAATCTCTTGTTTTTAATTTTTTTATTTTATTATTGGCGGGTGCCTGCAAGCCAGAAAATAAGCAGACGGTCATCTGCAAAATGAGGTCCCCAGAGGGTGAATTTAGTGATGCTACCCTGCATCGGTGCTGCATCACTAAATTCCCCCCCCCCCCCCCCCCCTGTGAACGTCAATCTGAATAAGAGTCTCAAAACTAAACAGAAAGAGGTACCCAGAGGATAAATTTGCCCGCTGTATGTGATAGCATCATCAAAGTCACCCTCTGGGGACCTCATTCTGCAAAGGTCAGACCCTTTATCTGATTTATTATTGTCCAGTGACACCATGGGGTACACGAGAGGTTTATTTACTAAACTTGTGATCGTTAAAAGTTGCCATGTTCCTTTCACAATGTGGTGTTTGTGCTGTGGGTGGTGTCTTATTGGAACATATATGTTATTGAGATGATTTGGCAATAACATGATCTGAGGTTAGTAGCTCGGACCTCTGAGCTGCAAACTTTGGACCATGTTACCATCAATTAATCACAATAACTTAAAATATTAAAGCATCTCAATTTTTTTTAAACTGATCAGAATTTGAAATATCTGTTTCTAGGTTAAAACTGAAAAATGACTCATTTATTTCACAGGTGTGATCAGCATACTTTATTACCAAGTTATGGCCAGGGCAGGAATTGTTGCCTCTAGAAAACTGTTTGCAAAGCTTCTTCGAAATCTTTTACATTCACCAATACATTTCTTTGATGTTACTCCAGTTGGCAGGATATTGAATCGCTGTTCTGATGATATTTATGAAACTGACAATGTCATTCATTTTACGATGAAATCCATGTTGAATTTGATATTGGAGCTACTTGGGACATTGGGCATTATCAGTTATACATCAGTGGAAATTGTTTTAGTCGTGCTACCACTTGTCGCTGTATACTTCATCATACAGGTATTTTTTTGCAACAAATTTCACCTTGACTAGTTTATATTTGCATTATGTGGAGAATGGGGGACGTGGTGGCGTCGCGAAAACCGGTTCTCATCAGATCACCGAAGTTGAGCAACGTCGAGAACAGTTAGCAGTTGGATGGGTGACCATTTCAGCGACTGATTCGCGCTCCTGTGTTGTGTCCTTGGGCAAGGCACTTCACCCCGATTGTCCACATGGGGGCACGATGATGCCATGTACTAAGGCGTACTGCACGTCAATGGTGCACATGTCTTCAACCAATCTAACCCTGCCTGTGTTGCTGTGCAGAGTTACGATGTTGGGGAGCTGTCAGCTGCTCGTCGTTGCTTGTGTACTCAGGCTTCCTCCATCTGTAAAACTGTCACGGTCATGATTAGCCATTGTGCATAAGTATGTGACCTTAAACAGTAATAAATATAGCCAGAAAATAAGCAGACTGTCATCTGCAAAATGAGGTCCCCAGAGGGTGAAATTAGTGATGCTACCCTGCACAGCAGGGTAGCATCACTAAATTTACCCTCTGTGAACCTTATCTGAATCAGGGTCTCAAAACTAAACAGAAGGAGGTACCCAGAGGGTAAATTGGCCCACTGTATGGGATAGCATCATCAAATTCACCCTCTGGAGACCTCATTCTGCAAATGTCTGACTGCTTATTTTCTGGCCTGTACAGTAACAGCCATATCTGACCAGGTTTGGTGTTTTCAGAATTTTGCATAACCCATTTATTTATTGTTCACCTGGTCTGAGTTTTGGTAACCTATCATTTGTTCCTCTGTACATGACCTAGGTAACCTAAGTATGTATGTATCGCAACTATCCTGATATATGAACTGGTGTATAATAGCCAAGTTCTTGCTTCGATGGGCAATATCCTGATGAATTGAGATGAATCCTTAAGAACAATAATGAGGCTGTGTTGCAGCAATTCAGATACAAATTAGTTGCAATTATAGCCTATCCTTGGCATAAGCTAGCATGCTGTAGAAGAGTGTGGCATTCATAATCACTATTTGTGGCAGAGACATAAATTATTGCCATTTCATGATTTTGTGCCTAAGCTACACCTTAAGATGATCAACAGTTTAAAATTATGTTGAGCATCAACCAACCATTAGTATAGGTGTTTGTATCTGCCTGAAGTATAGCTGCGCTTTGTGCTCTGTTGGCAAATTATTGGCCAACAGAGCAACTACACATCAGGCAGCTGATGATTGGGTGATGGTCAACATCATTCCACCATTCATAGTACATCATTCAATTTGGCAAATAGTTTGCATGACCAGGTGATAATTTGGCACAGCCCTTTTTTCGTTGACGTTTTTTTTCATTTTAGGTAAACTCCATGCAACCCAAACAGCCATTCACCTCAAATTGACAGGCCTGGCTGGCCAAAGCTGTTCTCTGTAATTGCTATTCAAATTTTTATGTTTGTAATTTTGCCTCAAAAAGCGTAGCTAATGCCTCCACAATGGAACTAGCACACAGTATGACAATCTAATATTTAATTTAATGTTACCTACTTTGAAAAGTGGAAGTCGAAAATGATACAATCTTCAAAACTAAGCAGCCTTGAAAAGAATATATCATTTCATAATACTGAAAATTTTGCATAATTGCTGAATGTTCTGGAGAGAAAATAGGGTGCTTTGATGAATTTGGGGTCTAAAAATAAAATAAACTATTGGTGTATTTTTGTTGTGTATTTCCGGAAAAATAACGGAAGTTTATTTACTGTCAATTTTTCCCTTATTTGTTGTATAACACCCAGTATTTTTACACTGTAAAGCAATGGCCCAGACTAGCTGGTGCTTAACTCAAAGTTATTAAGGGCCAAACACAAATTTTGAACCCCCCAATCCCCAAAATTTGCATTCAAAACGGAAAATTAAAAGTCCTATCTGGCCCTCCATACATTTACTCTCTGCATATGCTCAGATGTCAGGAAGTGACCGGAATTGGCGCCAACATCATTCTTTGTTTGGCCCTAAAAGTCAAAAAGCAATGAAATGACATCAGATCAGAGCCTCTTACCACGTCTTAATTCATTCCGTCAGTTTCTATTCAGAGGAAAATGAACACGGTGATGATATTCTGACACCCATCTAAGTGTGCTACCGTCGCCGTGCCCCGTGGAGCATATAGAGCCAGCTGCAGTGCTCATTATTGCAAGAGTTAGGGCCTTTTGTTAAAGGTTTTAATCTCTTGCAAGCAGCTAGCTCGACCGGTGAAGTGGTACTCTGTCTATGGGTGCCGTGACGCCGGGAAAGTCTGTTGTGGTCTAAGAGGTGGATTGGGTAGAGCGAGAGGCCCCCTCCCTCTTTAATATAGCAACATCTGGGGTCAGATGTTGTTTTGAGAAACTTGCATAAGCTGGAGCATATGTCCGCCCTCCACTTGGGACACTCTGTTAAGTCTGCAGCCAGGGTTGGCTTCAGTCAAGGCTTCCTCTGCTACGTTTCACAAGGCCAAAATTAAGTTTTCTGGTTGGAAACTTGCAGGAGGCCAAGCATATGTTCGCCCGCCACTCGGGATGCTCCGTCTAGTCTACAGCCGGGTTCGGCTTCAGTCACAGCTTCCTCCACTACGTTATTTAAGCATACACAACCGCATCCTCGCTACCTGACTTCAGATATCCAGCCTGCTGCACGAAGAAGGAACCACTCTTTGCCCGTGAAGTTGGACCATCCGGTAGCTAGGAAGACGAGGCCTTGATCATCGGAACGCTCGGAGAAAAAATATATTTTTATATATATATATATACAAGCACATAATTCATCATAATTAAATTGCTAGTCTTTGGGTATCTCAGAGGCTGCATAACCAGTTAACTGGTATTCAGATGATTACATGCTGGATTTTAATGCTCACGCGCATAATAATTATTAAGCTCACGCTTTATTGTATATTATGGACCTTTGAAATTGTGAATTATTTCGAGGGGTGTCTGCGTTTGTTGATCATACCTACTTCCATTTCTAGATCCAGGTTTCTATTAATGGCCGTACTCATCTCATATATTCCCACACTTATAGTGTTAGAGCTACCTCGGAAGTGTGTTTACTCTCCAGAGATTGTTCATTGTGGTTCGATTGGACATTTGTATGTTATATATTATATCACCAGTTTTCGTCATATCTACTTACGAGCAATATTAATTACTGCGATGGTCGCTGCAGCCTCAACTTCTGAAGTGGCGTTAAGCACCATTTATTATTAATAAATTAATACCTGAGTGCCTGTTCGATGAATATTTATATTGTTTTTTGGTACCGCATACCGCTAGGTTTCAGATTCTTTCAAAAGAAAAGGAGGGGGGGGGGGGGATTTTTTACCTCTCCACTGGCTTGATAGGTATGTAACTATGAGGGAAGCTATTTTGTCCGTAATTATATCCTGCATACAGCTTTTTTTGTGTATGGCGTATATTTGTTGGGTATATACTCTCATTCTCAAATACGCCAATACACCATCCTAATTTTTAGGGCTTAGTCCGGGCTAACCTTAAAATTTGGGAACTTGTTACATCCAATTAGCCTAATCTTCATGCTAAGTATACAGAATTACTTGAACTGGGCTCCTTTTGTATGATATGTCTTCTCTATTACTGTATAGAGAGACATACATGTAATTCCTAATAATTTTATTTACCTTTCACCTTGGATTACAGGATTGGAACTATGTTGATCGACTAATTCTGAAGTCCTAGGCCCTCCAGCTTTTTATGATTCAGCTAGTCTGGGCCATTGGTTTCCAGTGTAAAAATTTTTATAAATTTACAGTAATTTGTATATTTTTATACTTACCAATGGCCCAGACGGAGATGGCCCTCCCATGAGTGGGCACTCACACCTCCCCACTGAATTTTTATGTAGTACTCTCTTTTTCAAAGAATGATGTTGTCACCAATTCCGGTCACTTCCTGACGTCTGCGCATACACAGAGACTAAATGTATGGAGGGCCAGATAGGACTTTTAATTTTTGGTTTTGCTAGCAAATTTGGGGATTGGAGGGTTCAAAATTTGTGTTTGACCCTTAATAACTTTGAGTTAAGCACCAGCTAGTCTGGGCCATTGGTAAGCATAAAAATATACAAATTACCGTAAATTTTTAATTTTTAGGCCTGAAAAAGTTGTCTGAAAGTCTATACTTGGCAAAGATATTTAAATGCTCAAATTAAAATGTTGCCAGCATTTTTTTTTTTTTTTCACACAAACATTCTTCTAAAAGAAAAATATTGAATGTTGACATTTCTCATAGAGCTTGTTCTTAGGTAAGCTGGTAAGCTAGGTTTTGAAAAACTTTTTGTGGTGATCATCTGCAAGTCATGCTCGGCAAAGATGAAAAGAACTCTTGCAAACAGTGAAGTTTCTGTGAGTAACAAATTCTGTGAGTAAGTACAAGAAACAAGTTAAGAACCAACAATTGGCCTTTTTATAACCCCCCCCCCCCCTCTCCCACACACACACACCTATGAAATACAAGGTTAATTAAGTGTTACTCCTGTCCATCTGTACATATGTTGGGTTGTATGTCTGTATTTTCCCTTAGGCAACCATTTTCCATTCTGTTTAAAAATTTTCAATACACCTTGTTTGTTTGAATACATCTTGTGAAATTGAACAGCGATTTTGTCATTGATAATAATACTGACACGGTTGACAATTTTTCTCAACTGGATAACTGTGAGCTCCAACTGGATATTATCCAGATATCTGCTAATTTTAACCACAAACTTCATTGGGTTTTAAAAGGCTTTGTCGGGTTAGTGGCTATCTGCGTGTGGTAAATGGTAAATCTTCTGTCGAAAAGGGAAATCCAAAAATGTGAACACAAGTTATTATGCCCTAAATAAAATGATTATAGACTGAATTAGTCAACAATGATTTTATCAAGGACAGAATATTCTGTCTTCCAGAAATTTAATCCGTTAATGATGGAAAGCGATGTGCAAGCTTCAAACGTACCTGTACTGTAGGTCGACACAAAAGATGCGGCATCAGAGTGAAACAAAATGTTTAAAAACAATTAAGCTTCAAAAAACCTTGACGTTTGTCAGGATTTTCCCGCTATTTTTAAAAGTGAGGTAATTATGTTAGAAATTTGCTTGGGCTGGTACTTATTATGGGTCAATTAATCAGGGCATCAGTCATTCACTCATGATTTTATTGCCAGAAAACTAAATTGAATTCAGACGAGTGATGGATCAGTTACCTCAGTTTGCTCATCAAAATTGTTGGTCATTTTTTGAAACTACTTTTATGCACTCTTCCTTTTATGATACGAGATATGTGAAATATGCCTTCAGTTTGATCTGATGTACCTGTATTTTCCATTACATGCTCTTCCTTTTATGAAAGATGTTTTATATTATTTTTGCAGAGATTTTACGTTGCCTCTTCAAGGCAGCTGAAACGGCTTGAGTCAGTTAGTCGATCACCTATATATTCTCACTTTGGTGAAACAATAACAGGAGTATCAACCATAAGGGCTTTTAGTCAAGAGAAAAGATTTATACGGCAATCAGAAGAAAAAGTGGATGAAAATCACATGTTTTATTATCCTACAATCATTGCTAACAGGTAGTATTCAATTGTTTATATCTATTTAACTGGTTGAGTGCTAGAAGCCACTATCAGGGCTTTCAAAAAAAAAATGAGGATACCAGAGCAAAAGCAAACATTTTCCTTGCTCATGTTTCATACTCGTTCAAATGCAAATAATATTTTGTTGACATAAATTTGTTTTATTGCAAATTACTGGAGAGTTCCTGTGGGCACTTTCCAATAATTTGTAATTGATAAAACAAATTCTGAATAACAAATTCAGGCCACCAAAAATAATCTAGCCCTCAATGTATTTATTTATTGGTGTTTAAGGTCACATACTTATGCACAATGACTAATTGTGACCGTGACAGTTTTATGGGTGGAGGAAGCCCAAGTACCCAGAGAGAAGCATCGAGCAGCTGTCAGCTCCATAACATTCTAACTCTGTTCAAGCTCCACGCAAGCAGGGTTACAGCAGTTGAAGACATGTGCACCATTGATGTGCAGTACGCTTTAGTACACGGTGTCATCGTGCACCCACGTAGGCAACCAGGATAAAGTGCCTTGCCCAAGGACACAACGAAGATCGTCCTGGATGGGGTTCGAACTCGGGACCTCCAGCATAGAAGTCCAACAGTCTACCACTGAGCCACCGCGCCCTCTATCTAACACTCAACCAGTTAAAGATAATTGTTTATCTTAGGGTTTGAGATTTGGTTATTCAGGGTAGAATATATCTTGAATGCTAGATTCAGTATGCTTTTAAAATAATACATTTTGTACTATAATGCATTTTATGTTTCTTGAAAGAAGAAAGTTTTCAGTTTATTCCTCATGCTCTTAATTATATTTTTATACTGTACCAATGACCCAGACTTAGCTGGTGCTAACTCTAAAATATTTAGGGCCAAACGCAAATTTTACCCCCCAATCCCCAAAATTTGCATCTAAAACCTAAAATTACATGTCCTATATGGTCCTCCATACTTTTACTCCACTGCGCATGCGCAGTGTCAAGGAGGTCTTGAAACTGCCGCAAAAAGTCATCCTTTGTTTGGCCCTCAATTCAGTTACAACTGACTGATATTTGTGCTTGTAAATCTCAGTTTAAAGGATGCCAGACGCATAATTATGAGAGAAATGGTGGATATATGGTGGAAATAGAACGTGGAGAGGAAAAAACAGTGGAAACAAATGTTCAGGGCTGTAACTTATAATTATTTTACGAAATTATTCATGTTACCTATTTTCGTGGCATGACCTTATTGTGGTCTTTTTTGCTTTGAATTTTCCATTGTTTAATTAGTGTTTCCTCTCTACATTTCCTTTATTCCCCACTAGCTATTCTCTCATACTTTTGGCTTATTTTTTGTAATGTTTATTACTAAATTTTTTTTGGAGTTTTGGCTTGGAAACAGAATTATTTTCTGTTTTTTCCCCATGTTTATGTCCTCACCCTAGGGGTGTTTAGGCGTTTTGGTCTGCATCTATCATCTGATGCTCTACAGTTTCTTCTCTGGAAGCCTCTATTTTGCATCAGATAGTGTTTAAATTGGTAACTGATTTTGGGCCATGTTTGTTTTAGTGCCTGGAGTCATGTTTCTGGGTTGTTGACACTTTTGCTTATGTTGACAACTGTTGCTTCTGACAATGATTACTTGGCTTCTGCTTAATTTAGTTCATAGCAAGATACATTAATATTGTCCCGTAAGTGTTACATTAATTTTTTTCAAAATGATTTAAAATTTTTGTCCAACCTTAGGCTTTTTGGGGCTCAGGGTTCCCATTGGGAACTTGGGCTCTTCTGAAAATTTTTTCAAAAAATTTTTTTTTTGAAAATTATTTTCTTTTGAAATGTTATAATGAATTATAATGTATTATGTATATTCATTTCATATATATGCCGGATCTGAGTTTTACAGTTTTGACGGATATCAGTCAAACACATTGGGTAGTTTCATTAAACCCAACGGATTTGAAGTGCCAGGGTCTTTTGTTTCCGTAGTTCCTTATCAAGCACAAAAACATTAAGAATGATGTCATTTTGGCTTGCGCTACGTTATTGATGAACGTTATTCGGAATGCTCATATGCTAATTCTGTCCAACAACTCGACGGTATTAGTGTATTTTTGGAATTATGGAGGCTCTCATTCCAGGGTTCCCGCGGGGCCTTGAAAACCTGGAAAAGCCTGGAATTCGTCAAAAGGTCATTCAAGGCCTTGAAAGCCTTGAATTTCCAATGGGAGCCTTGAAAAGCCTGGAAAATCGGAGAATTTTGTGATGCTTAATTTAATCCTAACATATTTTACGGCATTTACAGCAAATGTAACTGTGTGGTTTATTAATCCGGTCATATTTTTGGAGTATTTACGGCAGTGCAGTGCGTGCATTATTGATAGAACTTTGCAGTGATGTGACACTGAAATCCTTTGAATCAAGCATTGTGAATGGTTGCTATTGATGTGGGCGAGCACAATGGTGTATATTTAAGCCAATGGGAAGATTTATTGTAAATTTTGCCTGTTCAAATGCTGAGTGCACGTGCGTGGATAATTTATTCATATTGAAAATATTACAAATGGATGATTGTTCAGTTGAACTATTTGAGTATTTCCGAAGCATGTATGTCTGATGAATTTGCCACAATGTCATCTTAAAGTCCTGGCACGGGCAGTCGCCATCACGGTGGATTCCGAGTTTGGATTTCCAAATGAAAGTGTTATTGTCTTATTCACCTCAAATGTTAACATGTGCGATTTTAAGGATGATTCGCCCATGTATGAAACATTAAAAACTTTTCGACACTTGCTGCATTTAGCTGAATACCATTCAACTGGAACAGGCAGTAACCAGTTATAGTGTGCAGTTCATTTAATCCAAGCTTGTTGGAAGGTACACTTCCCCACAACGGAATTACATTTTGCTTTTCAAATGACATTTCCGGAGACATTGTGGGTTTACGAAATGTGTCATTTACATGTAACATGTAGTTTACACATTGGGAGAAAGGATGACATCAGTTCATTTGCATTCAGTAAGTATTCAGTTAGAATAGCGGTACATGTACAAGAGACATAGCTATTGTGCCACCTGGTAATTACACTGCAGTTGTAGGATAAACACAAGAAAATGTCTTTCTCAGGCTCACTAATTCTAATCAGTGATATCATTGCTTGGATAGTTTTCAGAAAGAGTTTTCCAAGAAATGATGTCAAGTGTTAGAATTACCAACAAAGGGAAATATAAGAGAAAGTTTCTAGTCGTTATCTGATAATTTAGGGTACTTTGCCAGCCTCGGCCTTGAAAAGCCTTGAATTTCATAAATGGGGGCCTTGAAAATCCACGAAAATTGCTGAGAAATGGCCTGGAATGGCCTTGAATTTCAAAGATTTTAACCTGGGGGAACCCTGCATTCCATCCTGTTATTCATGTTAACGGAAGGAATCTTTCGATTGGTACTAGAACATCAAGTTCTTCTATTCGTCCGTCATATTCCGGGTCGTCTGAATGTATTAGCGGACTCCCTTCATGGAGGGGCCATTTTTTGCCACCAGAATGGACTTTCAACAAACCAGTATTCAATCAGATTGCTACCAGGAGAGCAGTCAATGATCGACTTTTTCGCGACGCATCTCAACAATCAATTGCAGATGTAGATGTCACATTGTTTGGATTTTCGAGCGTTTGCAGTAAACGCTCTATCGATCTTGTGAAACGGAATAATAAGATATACGTATCTTCCAATGCCGTTGATTTAGCAGATATTGCTCAATGTAATTATTTCAGTGCAATTCTGTTGGTAGCTCCTCTATATCCATAAAGACTGAGGATTAATTTACTCAGGCATCTGTTGTGGGACATGCCGTGGAAGCCTCCACCACATTGCGGTCCATTCTATGGTCAGAGGGATTCAATCTACTATCAGGTCTGCTAATGATTATATCTTCATTCAGCAGTCTGTGCATTGGTTTTAAGCTCATGAAGTAAGAGTTCTTCTACATCATAGGCTTAAGCTAATAATATTGATATTACAGATCTAATGAGGGCTACATATTGGTCTTAGCCCTCCATTTTCACGATTTTGTGTCTGAGAATATTGAGTCCTTTCTGCAGATCTATTACTCAGAATGTCGTCTACTAAACAGTGGCAACTTTATGTGTATAGGCTTTCGGTTCCGGCAGTGACTTTGTCCTGCTGCCCTCTTTGCTCTGGAGTATGGAAAGGGTGGGGGGTGTTTCCTTGGGTCACCTGCTTAATAGTGTAAAGCAAGGGAATACCTCCCTTGGAGTCAGTTCCGAGATAATTTTAAAGGGTAAAGCTTATGTTTACTCATCGGTGTAATATTTTTTAAGTGTTGATTGGTGTGAAGTATCTGTATATATCACATGATTAATTGGGCGTTAATATACATTCTTCTAACACTTTTAAATGAGTATATAGAGTCTCATTTCGCTAGACTCCCGTATTTATTGGCTTTCCTTTAAAAAATATTAGTATAAAGGGTTATACTAGATGTTATTGTGCTCATTTACAGATTGGTGTTGTGTCTTTCTTTTTTTATACAAATAAGAAAGATACATTTAGCCTATCTCTCCTTTTCTCATTGAGGGGATAGGTTGGTTATAGGTGATTGAGTCTATTGGATTTTCCTTATGTCCTAGGCCCTCCAAACTTTTTACTATTCAGCTAAGTCTGGGTCATTGGTACAGTATAAAAATCTTAAAAAATTTATAGTAATTTATATATTTTTTATACTTACCAATGACCCAGACTGGGATCGCCCTCCCAGGAGTTGGGAACTCTTGCCTCCCCGCTGCGTACATAACGCTTACCAGGCACTGGTTGTAAGAATGACTTTTGGCAGCAGTTTCGAGATCTCCTTGACACTGCGCATGCGCAGTGGAGTAAAAGTATGGAGGACCATATACGACATGTAATTTTAGGTTTTAGATGAAAATTTTGGGGATTGGGGGGTAAAATTTGCGTTTGGCCCTAGATATTTTAGAGTTAGCACCAGCTAAGTCTGGGTCATTGGTAAGTATAAAAAAATATATAAATTACTATAAATTTTTTAAGTTTCTAACAGTAAAATATTTAAGGTCTCCATTTCAGGGATTCTTCTACCTGCTTTGGGAAAAGGTCCAAGCCCATTGGGAAAATTCGCGTCATGCAAGGCATTTAATTAACTCTAGGCAGTATGCATTGCTGAGGTATTTGCTGACCTAAAATCCATTTTCCTAGGTAATAAATTTGTGTTAGCATTTTGGTGAATGTTGCGATTTTTAGCACATGTTCAATTTTTTCGCTAACGGGAACACCAAACTCGAAGGATTATCACATTAAAAATTGGTTTTGAGGTCGATTTTGATGTTTATATATCAATGATTATTCTAAACATGATTTGCAGTGTCACTGAGATTTGAGGTAAATCCACTGAACATACTGAAAAGCCATCTCATATGTTCAGTTGACAGGTTACTGTGATGTGTAATAAACAAAAGACCAATCCAAGTTTGTTGATTTAATGTTTTTTGAACTAATATATAAATCATAATTTTCTTTATTCAAAATTGCCCAGGCAAATGGTGTTTTGTTGCTGAGGAAGTACCATATTTTTACTCCGTAAACCAGACATGTTTACCTCCCCAAATTTTTTTCAGGGAGATTGAAGAAAATTTTCAGGGAGATGACATGATTTTCAAGGAGATTTTTTTTTGCGCGTAGAAACCATGTGTGGATTGATCAATTTTAAATATAAATTAATACCAAATACCCCCTCCCCCCCCCACACACACACATAACAGGAAACAGCCCAACAACAATACATCAAAGGAACATACGTTAACGTTCTACTAACTGGTGGTGAGTGACCTAGATCTGTTAACCTCTGGAGGTGACTGTCAGTGAGATTTTGATGAGCTCCCAGTGAGACTCGGATGCTTGTCAGTGAGATTTTTGCACGTGGGCAGCACATCAATAATTTCCATGTTACCCCCCCTCACACACACATACATTAAACATTCCACCCTAATGTGTTTTATTTGAACAATTTGTCCTTTCAAAAGCCAAACCATAGAAATATAGAGAAAAACAGAAATCAGAAATATGGATGTGGTCATGTGCCAATATCTGAGCTTGTTCCAATGACATCCATATTTCAATGGTTTTATGTACAAAATGTTTGGAGATATTTTCGACCTTTTCAGCACTATATCAGTTATGGTGCTGTGTTGAAAGTTTTGGATCCATTTGGGTAATTATGGGTACTTGCGGCGACCTGCGGTAAACTGCGACGATCTGTGGTGTTTAGGCACACCCCAGAACCCGGTTGTTGTGGTAATTCGATCTTCCAAAGCCCAGCGCCCGACCTAACCACACCGGTTACTCACTGGAAGTAGTTGGTCATTTATGAAGGGGATTTGGAATGGGGTGATCATTTTTCAGTGAAACGTGAAAATTATGCCACAGCCAGCCCAGGACGAAACATCTCGGGGATATTTTGTTGTCCATTTGTCACTACGAATGAAAAAACGTGCAAGTGCCGTAAATTACCAACTTTTTAGAGATTTTTTTCACCAAAAACATCATTTTTTTCACAGCCTGCTTTATAAAATTGCGAATCGGAAATTTTTCCCAATATATTGAAAATTACAGCAACTCATATGTTTGAGCCGTTTGTCTCCAAAATTGGCTATAATTATCTGAAAGTGAAATCCAAAATGCTAAATTTGTGCGTATTTTTGCACATTTTTCGATTGGACAAGATTTTATACGTATGGAATTTATTTTTCGATTTGACTGCTACCTGTATACAAGCAAAGGTGTGCCTTTAATATATAATCGATTTCAGCAATTATGTCAAACGTGTTGCAATAATCACAACACGGCCATTGACAGAAATGAGAATTGGTCATCAGTTCTTACGTAAGTGGTGACGTTTCACACAAACTTAATGACCTTGCCATTGAGAGTAGAGCACATGCTTTTGTATTTGTAAACAAAAGCTGGTGGATTCAGTTTTTGTCTGGTATGTCGACTTTCCGGGAGATTTTTGGTCCAAATTGACTCCTGGGCGGGAGGGCGGGAGGGGATAGCTAATTCCAGGAGAATCCCGGGCATTCCGGGAGAGTTAACATGTCTGCCGTAAACCAATGGCCCAAACTAGCTGGTGCTTAACTCAAAGTTATTAAGGGCCAAACAGAAATTTTGAACCCCCAATCTCCAAAATTTGCTGCTCGCAAAACCAAAAATTAAAAGTTCTATCTGGCCCACCATACATTTACTCTCTGCCCATGCACGGACATCAGGAAGTGACTGGAATTGGCGCCAGCATCATTGTTTGTTTGGCCCTAAAGTCATCAACAATGAAATGACATCTGTGCTTGAGAATCTCCTTTTTTGAGGATGCCAGACACAAATCAATGCAAGAATTGGTGGATACAAGGCTGTTATTGGATGAAGGGAGTGTTCAATGGTGGTTTTGGACTTTCAGGGCTGTAATTTTATAATATTTATAAAATTATTTTATATTTCCCAATTTCGGGACATATGCCTGACGTCATCATTTTTAAACATGATTATTCCACTGTTTGTTAAGTATTCCTTCCCTATCCGTCCATGAACCCTTCCTGTTAAAGTCTTAAGTTTTTTGGCTATTTTTTAATGAAATGTTTTATTAAATTTCCTTATACATAGTTTTTAGCTCAAATTTGGTAAAGCCAAATTTGAACTTATGCCATGGCCAGTTGTCTGTCTGGCCATCTGTCCGTTTGTCCGTCAACACGGCTCGGGCTAGAGGCCATTTTTATGAACCGATATGAAACTTCTTGGGTACCTTTGTAATGACCGTGGGACGAGAACGAGTGTTTTTGGGTGTGATCCGAAATTCAAGTTTGCCGCTGACAGCCATTTTGTACAAAATTAGGTGCAATCAGATTTTTGTGCAGAACTTCCATATGAAAGCGCTGATTTGAATAATTTTTTGTATGAATGTTTAGTACCATGGGATACATCACATATAATACAGGTTTTTTTCTCGTGCGTTTATTATTCAAATTAGACTAACTTTGATGTATTTAGTGTTACTTTCAGCACTGTTAGTGCAAATGCCAATACGGCTTGGGCTAGAGGCCATATTTATGAACCGGTCTTTACGAAACTTCTTGGGTACCTTTGGTATCACCTTGGGACAAGAAAGAGTGTTTTTGAGTCCGGTCCGAAATTCAAGATGGCCGATGGCAGCCATTTTGTACAAAATTAGGTGCAATCAGATTTTTGCACAGAACTTCCATATTAAAACGCTGATTTGAATAATTTTTTGTGTGAATGTTTAGTACCATGGGATACATCACATATAAACCAGGTTTTTTTCTCGTGCAAAAATTATGCAAATTAGATGAACTTTGATATTTTTATACTGTACCAATGACCCAGACTTAGCTGGTGCTGAACTCCTTAATTCAGGGCCAAACACAAATTTTGCCCCCCCAATCCCCCAAATTTGCATCAAAAACTGAAAAATACATGTCCTATATGGTCCTCCATACATTTACTCCTCTGCGCATGCGCAGTATCAAGGAGGTCCTGAAATTGGCGCCAATTATCATTCTTTGTTTGGCCCTCAAAACAGTCACACTTCTCTGTTATTTATGCTTCCAAATCTCAGTTTTCATGATGCCAGACACATATTCATGAGAGAAATGGTGGAAATATAGAGGATACATAAGGAGGAGAGGAAAAAATTTAGTGCAAGAAAATGTTCAGGGCTGTAACTTATAATTATTTTATGAAATTATTTCTAGTTGCCTTTTTTCAAGGCATAGCCCTGATGTTGTCATTCTTGCTATGAAGTACCATTGTTTGATCAGTGTTTCCTCTCTACCTTCCTTATTCCCCCCTAGCTATTCTCCCATGTTTTGGCTTATTTTTTGTAATATTTATTACTAAAATTTCTTGGGAGTTTTGGCTTGGTAACAGATTTATTTCTGTTTTTTCCCCATGTTTACGTCCTCACCCTAGGGGTGTTTAGGCGTTTTGGTCTGCATCTACCATCTGATTTTCTACAGTTTCTTCTCTGGAAGCCTCTGTTTTGCATCAGATAGTGTTTTAATTGGTGACTGATTTCGGGCCATGTTTGTTTCAGTGCCTGGAGTCATGTTTCCGGTTTGTTGACACTTTTGCTTTGGTTGACAACAGTTACTGCTGATAGTGATTATTTGTCTTCTGCATCTCTTATTCATAGTAAGATACATTATTATTGTCCGTAAGTGTCTCATTAATTTTTTCAAAATGAATTTAAATTTTTGTCCACACTTAGGATTTTTTGGGATCCATTGGGCTCAGGGTTCCCTTTGGGAACTTGGGCTCTTCTGAAAAAATTTTTTTAAAAATTTTTTTCTTTTCAAATCATTATTAATTAATGAATATAATGGATTGTTGTATTATGTATCTTTATTTTCAAGGATTAGTGCGAGTTCTTTGATTGTTTACATTTCACAATGAATGATTATTGTTCAAATTGTAATAGGAGGAAATCTTCCTATGATTCTCATGATCTCTGTATTAATTGTTCTCTCTGTACTCGCACTGATCTTTGTTCTGTGTGTTTCAAATGGGATGAAAAACGTTGGAAACGTGTGTCACGGTATGTTGTTCCTGGAGAAAGGTCCATTCCAGTTCTTTCTCCTCAGAGTCACTCTAGTATTTCACTCTCTTTTTCAGAGGAACAAGAACAGGGTGATGTTTCCGTGATGTCCAGAAGTGTGCCTCCGTCGTCACATACAAGCGAAGAGCTAGCGGCAAAAGTGCTCATGGAGATTCGTCAATTCCCTGATAGGAACCTGAAGGGGTTGACGTCTGCTAGCTCGACCGGGGTTGCGTCCAATCACCGAATGGGGCAGCACCCGGGTTCATCCGTTGCGGTCCAGCAGAGAGAGTCGAGTGTTGCGAGCACTATAAAACATCCATGTGCACACCCAGTGATGACGGAAAGGAGGATGGATCGGAGGAAGCATGACAGTCCGGTGTTTAGCTTGTCCAGTTCAGCACGGGCTGCAAGTGAGAGAGGTCCCTCCCTCATACAGCAGCATCTGGGACCAAATGTTGTAGTCCGTAGTGTTACGCAGTCGGAGCATAAGTCCGCCGCTCGGGATGCTCCGGTATATAGGCAGTCCGGCGAGGCTACCTATAAGGCTTCCATATCCTCTCAGCAGCACACTTGACCGCACCTTGGCTATGTGACCAGTGAATTACAGTCAGCTTCGCCGACAGGGATTCCACGGCGACCAGGTCTCGCCATCCGGTAGCCAGGGATACGAGGCCTTCTTCATCCGGACGTTCACATAAAAGATGTATGCAAGATGCAACGTCCAGGGAGCTTCCGGCGGCTAAATCCAGTAAGACCGCCGCTCCCCAGGCCTCTGTAACGGATGTGCTATCACAGATAGCAAAGTTAATCGCAGCATCCCAGCAACCGGCAGAGCCTCTGTCGGAACATGAAATGTCAGAAGATGCTGGGTCGGTAGGTTCCGCCGCTGGATCCGGCGCGGACGACCAAGATTTACATGATTTACATGAGGTCCGGCAGGATGGCGAAAGGGATTCTGAGGAATTAGATTTTTCCCTTTCGGAACAACATAAAATAGCCGTAGAATTCATCCGGCATTACCTTCCAGAAGTTGTTCCGCCAGACCAAAATGCTGCACAGCCGGATAAGAGGGTGATAGCGCCACTGGACACCAATTTTTTTAATCGGTTTAGGGACATTGTCCCGGAATTTCCGTCACAATCCAAGAATGTCTCTCGGATTTTTGAATTATTGAATGACGCTATTGATAAACTGGCCAACAAGACGGGCAGGTCAGCCTTCCTACCGGCATCTGCTCTACAGCTGCCATTTATTCATCAAAGGAACAAGTTTGATACGGCAGGTCAGGGCATCCAGAGAGTTCCTCTGCGTTTAGACGACCAGGCTGAAGACCTTGATATATCCATGCCGTCGTCTATGTCACTTCCGGCGTTTACGATGGAAACGACGATATCGTCTAACAGAGCTAGTTTAGACGCTCTTTCCTACGCAGATCACCTTACTAGAGTGTTGTCCTTATGCTTTGAAGGACCAGAATTTCAAGAAGTACAAACGTCTTTAAGAGTTCTGTCCAGGGCCATAGCCTTTTCCACTTATAACTCCGCCCTTTCAGTGGCAAATCTGGAGTTAGCTAGACGTGACGCGGCCCTCGCTACTTCCACACGCGTGGACAGTAAGGTGAAAAACTCTCTTAGATTCGCTCCGGTCTCTGGAGAGTTTCTCTTCAGTGGCAAGCTTTCTGATATATATGATAAATTAACAAAGAAAGCTTCGGACTCTCTGCTGTTTAAGTCTGCTTCCAAGAAATCGGAACCAGCAGACAGGAGTAGGCCAGGCACTTCCGGAACGAGTTCGTCCAGGGGAAGTTCCTATAGAGGTTCCTATGCGTCCTCTAGGTCTTACTCTAGAGACCGGTAGAGTAGCGACTCGACTAGGGGCCGTTACACTGGCCGAAATAACCGGTCAGACGCCCCGAGGCCGACGGGGCAAGGTGCGGGTCGCGGAGGACATGGTTTCTTCTACCGCAAGCCTCGCATATCCAGGAAGTGATGGTCTAGACCTCTGTCGCATTCCGGTGGGCGGAAGACTGTCGAGTTTCTCAAGCAATTGGGAATCAATTACGGAGGACCCTTGGGTTCGAGGGGTTATTTCGGAAGGACTAAAACTGTCCTTCAAAGGCAAACCTCCATTAACTCGAAGTCCAAGATGGACTCAGCTTCCGTCAAATTGTCAAAAAAGAACGGCACTTCTATCAGAAGTCCAGTCTCTTTTAACGAAGAATGCGATAGAGGTCGTAGAAAACCAGGAATCTCCAGGTTTCTACAGCCATCTTTTTCTGGTTCCGAAGCCAGACGGCTCGTTCCGTCCATTGATCGACTTAAGCTGGATAAACAAGCTGATCGTGGCTCCAAAGTTTTATATAGAGACCATTAGATCGGTCAGAGCGAGCATTCGAGTGAACGACTATGCTGCGAGCATAGACCTCAAGGATGCGTACTTTCACGTCATGGTACATCCGGCGTTCAGAAAGTATCTTCGCTTCGCTGTCCTAGGTGTTGTTTATCAGTTCCAAGCGATGTGCTTTGGTCTGAATCTAGCGCCCTGGGCATTCACTCGAGTAATGAACTCGGTAATGACTCATTTCCGAGCTCATTCGTCTGCAGTAACGTCGGCTTACCTGGACGATATTCTTTAGAGATACGGCAACGAGTTAACGCTTCAGAACGACATGCACAATCTGCTTCTATTGCTCCGACGTCTCGTTTTCATAGTAAACAAAGAGAAGTCGGATCTGGTGCCGTCCAAGTCATTTACCCACCTGGGAATGAGCTTCGAGACGCACAACAATCTCGTTTGTCTGCCGTTAACCAGAGCGAAATTAGTCAGTTGTTACGCTCGCTATTGTCTTCACTCAGACAAAGTGTCAGCGAGGGAATTCATGAGACTAATAGGTCTGTGCGGAGCTGCCTCGAATCTCATTCCGATGGGGTGGCTACGCACTCATCCTCTCCAGGTCTATCTGACTCAGAATTGGAGAGTGAAGATTCATTCGCTCGAAACGGACATACTCTTGTCAAGCCAAGTGAAACAAGAGATTCAGACTTGGGCAGACATACAGTGGTTAACTCAGGGAGTTCCACTGCAGTTGCCAGATCCGAGTTTTACGATTATGACGGATGCCAGTCAAACAGGCTGGGGCGCGACACTGAGCCCATCGGATTTGAAGTGCCAGGGTCTTTGGAATCCGCAGTTTCTAAGCAAGCACATCAACATCAAGGAGATGATGTCGATTTGGCTTGCTCTATGTCATTGGATAGACGTTATTCAGAATGCACACGTGCAAATTATGTCCGACAATACGACAGTAGTTGCGTATATTCGGAACCAGGGTGGCACTCATTCCATTCCGTTGCTCAATCCAACGGAAAGAATTCTTCTGTTTGTACTAGAACATCAGATTCTTCTCTCCGTCCGTCATATTCCGGGTCGTCTGAACGTCTTAGCAGACTCCCTTTCACGGAAGAGTTGCTTGTTGCCGTCAGAATGGACTCTCAACAAGCAAGTATTCAATCATATTTGCTACCAATGGGAACGGCCAATGATAGATTTATTTTCGACACATCTCAACAATCAGTTGCAGACGTATGTGTCACCTTGTCCGGATCCTCGAGCGTTTGCAGTAGACGCTCTCTCGATCTCTTGGGACGGAATGATAGGATATGCGTATCCTCCAGTGCCGTTGATTCAGCAGATATTGCTCAAGAAAAAACAATCGCAATGCAAGATTCTGTTGGTAGCATCTCTGTCCCCACAGAGACCGTGGATAAATCTACTCAGGTGTCTGTTGTGGGACATGCCGAGGAAGCTTCCTCAACGGGAAGATCTTCTTTCGCAAGGGAAATCGCGCATCCTCCATCACAATCCACAAGGTCTAAACCTTCACGTATTTCCGTTGTGCGGTCCTTCTTGCACGGAAAACATTTTGCAGGACGAGCATTGGACGCGATTTCTAGCTGCAGGAGGACCTCCTCTTCGCTAAACTATGCTGCTAAGTGGAGGGTCTTTTGTCAGTGGTGTGAGGATCATTCAGTAGATATTTATGATCCCTCCATTCCAGACATAGCAAACTTTCTAGTATACTTGTTTGATGAGATTAATCTGCAGCCTATCACCATTAAGGGTTATAGGTCTATGCTATCCGATACCTATGCACATCATGATAGCTTGATGATTGGAACTAATGTCTCTTTATCTAAGTTAGTTCGATAAATAGACCTAGAACCCTTAGATTAATTCCGAAGTGGAATTTGGCCTGGGTTCTTCTTAAGCTAAAAGAAGCACCTTTTGAGCCTCTTGACACAGTTGACTTCAAATTCTTAACATATAAGACAGCTTTTCTCTTAGCTTTCTCTTCTGCTAGAAGAGTTAGTGAGCTTCATGCACTATCTGTGGAGGATTCTCACTACCGTAGAGTTGGTAATACTATTACCTTTACCACCAATGTTGGATTTCTGGCTAAGAATCAGGCTCCTAATAAGTATCCTGAACCTATTATTATTAAGGCCCTTCCATCATCTGATGGGCGTAGGCCTCTACTGTGTCCTGTTAGAGCAATACGTATTTACAGACAGAGATCTGAGTTCATCAGAAAGGGACGTAAGCGTTTCTTTCTGTCTTTGATCCCTAATAGAAAGGATATTACGGTTCATTCTATTGCTAGATGGATTCAATTAACTATTCGTACTGCTTATGAAAAATTATCTTCTTCTCAGCAGTTGGCACTCAAGATCTCAGCTCATGAAGTAAGAGCTCTTTCGACTTCTTGGGCCTGTGCTAATTGTATTGCTATTACTGATCTAATGAAGGCTACATATTGGTCTCAACCTTCCACATTCACTAATTTTTATCTCAGAAATATTGAGTCCATTTCTGGAGACCTCCATTGTTTAGGTCCATTATCAGTTGCTCAGAATATCATCCATTAAACAGTTGCAACTATAGTTATGTAGGCTTTCTGTTCCGGCAGTGACTCTGACCTGCTGCCCTCTTCGGTCTGGGGTATTTGACCCAGGGCAAGGGGAAGGGGGGGGGGGGAGGGGTTCCCTTAGGTCACCTGCTTTATAGTGAAAAGCAAGGGAATACCTCCCCCAGAGTCAGTAATTCTGAGTCGGTACCGGGATGGTTTTAAAGTGTAAAGATAATGTTTAATCATCCATGTAATATTTTTAAAGTGTAGCTCGGTGTGAAGCATTTGTATATGTCATGTGTCAAACGAGCGTTAATATACAATCCTCGGACACTTTTAGTGAATATAAAGAATCTCATTTCTCTGGACTTCCTTTATTTATTGGCTTACCTTTAAAAATATTAGTATAAAGGGTTATACTGGATGTTAATAGAGATCATTGATTATTATGCTCAATTACTGATCGGTATTGTGTCTTTCTTCTTTATTGTCCCCCGACCCTTCGGGGGACTATTGTAATCAGCAGTGTCCGTCCGTCCATCCGTGTGTGCATCCGTCCGTCTGTCCGTCCGTCCGTCCGGCACACCCTTGTCCGGATGATAACTTTAGTTTGGATGATTTTACTGAAACTAAATTTGGTATGTGTCTTACTTGGGTGGAAATGCAGGTCAAGTTCGAAAATGGGCACGCTCCACTGATTTCTACTGGATTTATTCCCCTTTTTCGACTTAAAAAATACAGTTTTTGTGTTGTCCGGATGATAACTTTAGTTAGGATCATTTGATTGAAACGAAATTTAGTATGCCGCTTATTTGGGTGGAAATGCAGACAAGTTCGAAAATGGGCACGCTCCACTGATTTTTACTGGATTTATTCCCCTTTTTCGACTTAGAAAATACGGTTTTTGTGTTGTCCGGATGATAACTTTACTTTGGATCATTTGATTGAAACGAAACTAAGTATGTGGTTTAATTGGTTGGAAATACAGGTCAGGTTAAAAAATGGCCATGCTCTGCGAACAAATTGCATCCTAACAGCTCCCTTGAATTTGCCATCTTGGTCGGGGGACCGGGGACGTTGCCCTTGTTATAAATAGGAAAGATACATGTAAAGCCTATCTCTTCTTTTCTCCTGGAGAGGATATTCTATTATACATAATTGAGCTTATTGGATTTTCCTTTATGTCCTAGGCCCTCCAGCCTATTTACCATTCAGCTAAGTCTGGGTCATTGGTACAGTATAAAAATGTTAAAAAATTTATAGTAATTTATATATTTTTTATACTTACCAATGACCCAGACGGGGATGGCCCTCCCAGGAGTTGGGAACTCATACCTCCCCGCTGAGTACATAACGCTTAACAGGCACTGGTTGTAAGAATGATAATTGGCGCCAATTTCGGGACCTCCTTGACACTGCCCATGCGCAGAGGAGTAAATGTATGGAGGACCATATAGGACATGTATTTTTCGGTTTTTGATGCAAATTTTGGGGATTGGGGTGGCAAAATTTGTGTTTGGCCCTGAATTAAGGAGTTTAGCACCAGCTAAGTCTGGGTCATTGGTAAGTATAAAAAATATATAAATTACTATAAATTTTTTAACTTTTCAGTGCTACTTACACACAGTAAATACACATGTCAATAGGCTCGGGCTAGAGTCTGTATTTATGAACCGATCTTCACTAAACGTCTTGGGTACCTGTGTTATCACCTTGGGATGAGAACGAATGTTTCTGGTGCGGTCCAAAATTCAAGATGGCTGCCAGTGGCCATTTTGTACCGAAATTATGTCTAATCAGTTTTTTGTACACAACTTCTATACGGCTCAGACTAGAGGCTGTATTTATGAACCGATCTTTACGAAACTTCATGTTTTTGGGTGTGGTCCAAAATTTAAGATGGCCACCAGCTGCCATTTTGTACCAAAATTAGTGCAATCAGTCTTTTGTACAGAACTTCTGTATGAAAGTTCTGATTTGAATAAATTTTTGTATGAATGTTTAGTAACATGGAATACATCACATATAGTACAGGTTTTTTTTCTCATGCAGAAATTATGCAAATTAGATGAATTTTGATTTATTCAGTGCTACTTATACACTGTAAGTGCTCATGTCAATACGGCTCGGGCTAGAGGCTGTATTTATCAACCAATCTTCACAAAACTTCTTGGGTACCTTTGTTATCACCTTGGGACGAGAACGAGTGTTTGTGGGTGCGGCCCAAAATTCAAGATGGCTGCCAGTGGCCATTTTGTACCGAAATTGGGTCCAATCAGTTTTTTGACACAACTTCTATACAGCTCGTATTTATGAACTGATCTTCACGAAACTTCTTGGGTACCTTTATTTTCACCTTGGGGCAGGAACGAGTGTGTTTTGGGGTGCCTTTGTTATCACTGTGCTATGAGAACAAATATTTTGGGGTTCAGTCAGACCCACTCCGGGACTCAAAGATTTCTTTTCTAGTTTAGCATCTGACTGTCACCCACCTTTACAATACTTTACCTATACATTTGTTACAGGCTACGGTCAGTATTTATGTACAGACTGTTACACTTTATATGTACCTTTGTTATCAGGTCATTACCTAGATGTTTGTCATTGCTGTGTCAATTACTATACATGTACATGTCTTAACAAGTTGAGCTACAGTGTCATTGACACTTTCATTTATATTCTATTACTGTAGAATACTGTAGGATACATGGATTATTATTCCGGTAGTGGAGGTAAAAAAATGTTGGATTTTGTCCACATTTATGCTCTATCGGGATGCCCTTGGGCTCTTAATGTTCCCTTTGGGAACTTTGGGTTTTTTTCAAAATTTTTGGTTTACAAAAAATATTTTGAATTTAATTATGATTGCTATTATTCATGTATCTCAGTTATATATGTATATTGTGGAGTTTGGAGGACTGATATCGACTTTAGTTGATACACTTCTGCGAACTCGTGTCATTCTTGTGTTGCGCTGGGATGACTGATGTTGGAGTTGGTGTCAAGGTACATTGTTAGCGGTGAGGTTCTGAAGATCAGAGCCTCTTACTGCGTTTTAATTCTTTCTGTCAGTTTCTATTTCAGAGGAACATGATAATGGTCAGGATATTCTGACACCCATCCAAGTGTGCTACCGTCGTCGCGCTCCGTGGAGCATATAGAGCTAGCTGCAGTGCTCATTATTGCAAGAGTTAAGGGGCCTTTTGTTAAAGGTTTTAATCTCTTGCAAGCCGCTAGCTCGACCAGTGAAGCGGTACTCAGTCCGTGGGTGCTGTGGCGCCAGGTAAACCGTTGCTGTCTAAGAAGTGGATTGGGTAGAGCAAGCACTATGATATAAATAGTTCACCCAGCGATGACAGAAAGAGGGAGGAAATAAGGGAAAGTCAGCAAGTTCTTGTACTCGGCGAGGTCTGGTAGACCGGGAGAGGCCCCCCCTCTCTAATCTAGCAATGTCTGGGGTCAGATGTTTTGAGAAACTTGCACAAGCCGGAGCATATGTCCGCCCTCCACTTTGGATGCCTTGTTTAGTCTTCAGCCGGGGTTGGCTTCAGTCAAGGCTTCCTCCGCTAAGTTTCACAAGGCCGAAATGAAGTTTTCTGGTTGGAAACTTGGACAAGATGGAGCTCTTTTCTCGGGACGCGCTGTCTAGTCTGCAGCCAGGGTTGGCTTCAGTCATGGCTTCCTCCGTTACGTTATTTAAGCACACATGACCGGATCCTAGCTACCCAACTTTGGATATCCAGCCTGTTGTACAAAGAAGGAACCACTTTTCAGCCATGAAGTCGGACCATCCGGTACCTAGGGAGACTTGGCCTTGAAAATTGGGACGTTCAGAGTAAGGATCCGTTTCCGACACACCATCCCAGGAGCAGCATGCGGCTATGGAACGGAAGACCGCTGCTCCTCAGGCCTCGATGATGGACCTGCTGTCGCAGATTGCACAGCTGATCGCAGCAAGTGCAGTTGCAGCCTCCCTCAGACTCAGAACCTGAGCTGTCAGATGGTGCTGGGTCAGTTCAGATGCAATGGACCGAGATTCACAACTGATTCTCTCAGATGGTGAAAGGGATAAGGAAGGGGATTACCCTTCTCTTTCGGAATAGTACATGGTTTCATCCATCAATACTACCCTGATTTTGTTCCACCGAATCAGAATGCTGCGACGACAAGAGAGAAACCGCTGGCGTCGTTAGGCGCAGACTTTATCCGGACAAAGGAGGATGTCCTTTCTTTTCCGGTTCAATTTATGCAGGTGTCGCAGGCCTTTGGCCATATAGACGGTGCCGTATTTATCCTCTTGAGTGCAAGGAAGAAGGCGGTTTCTTATCTTCATCTTCCGTATACATACCGTTTTTAGTCCCCTACGGGAACCGTAAGGGGACTATAGGATTGCACTCCGTCCGTCCGTCTGTCTGTCCATCTGTTTTTTATGTTACCACCTCTCCCTCCAACATGCTTTAAGCTACACCTTTCATATTTGGTACATGGATAAATGGTTCTGAGGGGATGATGCACGCTCAAATTTTTTTTTTCAAAATCCAAGATGGCAGAATGGCGGCCATTTTTGTTGTGTTTTTTAGGCTTTTTTTTCTCTATTTTCATGTTACCACCCCTCCCACCAACATGGTTCAAGCTACACTTTGCATATTTGGCACATGGATAGAGGGTTGGGAGGGAATGATGCACGTTCAATATTTTTTCTTCAAAATCCAAGATGGCGGCATGGCCGCCATTTTTGTTGTGTTTTTTTAAGCTTTTTTCTCTATTTTATGTTACCACCCCTCACTCCAACATGGTTCAGGCTACACTTTTTATATCTGGCACATGGATGGAGGGTTGTAATGGGATGTTGCACGTTCAATATTTTTTTTTTGAAATTCAAGATGGCGCCATGGCAACCATTTCTGTTGTGTTTTTTAAGCTTTTTTCTCTACTTTATGTTACCACTGCTCCCTCCAACATTCATATATGGTACATGGATAAAGGGGTTGTGAGGGGATTATGCACGCTCAATATTTTTTTTTCAAAATCTAACATCTGTCTGTCTGTCCGTCCGTCCGACCGTCTGTCTGTCTGTCTGTCTGTCTGTCTGTCTGTCTGTCTGTCTGTCTGTCTGTCTGTCTGTCTGTCTGTCTGTCTGTCTGTCTGATTTTATGTTACCACCTCTCCCTCCAACATGCTTCAAGCAACACCTTTCATATTTGGTACATGGATAAATGGTTCTGAGGGGATGATGCACAGTCAATATTTATTTTCCAAAATCCAAGATGGCAGAATGGCGGTCATTTTTGTTGTGTTTTTTAAGCTTTTTTCTCTATTTTATGTTAACACCCCTCCCTCCAACATGGTTCAAGCTACGCCTTTCATATATGGTACATGGATAAAGGGTTGTGAGGGGATTATGCACGCTCAATATTTTTTTTTCAAAATCCAAGATGCTTATATACTCTAGTGTCTTCTGTGACAAAAACACCTTATGTCACAAAAGTGCCGTAGGGGACAAATACCACCTCGGTGGTCAAACACTTGTTTGGATCACGTTCATTTAAAAACGGTCGGGGAAGATGTTCAGAAAGTTCTTCTGCATTTGGATGAGCAGGCCGAGGATCTAGACATCTACCTGTATCATTCTCTATTCGCTCAGACACAATTGAGACAGCAATTTCTTCAAATAGAGCAAATTTGGACGTTATGTCTTATGCAGATCACCTTACAAGGGCTATGGCACAACGTCTCAAGGGAAAGGAATTTGAGGACATTCGAACCTCTCTTAGAGTTCTTTCCAGGGCAATTATGTATACCACGTATAACTCCGCCCTAACAGTGGCTACCGTATTTCCTCGATGAATTGGAACACTCTAAAATAATTAATTTTTGAAGTGTTCCAATATTTTGAAAATGGGAAAATTCGTCAAAATCTACGTGTTTCAATATTTAGGAAATGGGAAAATACGTCGATAACGAACGTGTATCAAACCACAGCGCACACTGGAGAAATAATTCCAGGTCCAACTTACCGGTATTTTGAAGTGAAATCAATCTTCAGTAGGCCTACCAGTAATCACAATCTCGCTCCCAGTATTAATTAGTGAAAAAAGATTAATTCTGTGTGGAACATACAATCATACATTAATCTTATCATTGCTCAAAACAAGTTTTTGACAACACAGATTTTCGTGGTACTGTGAATAATCTCGAGAGATAATATGAGATTGCCCCCCACAAGTTTGATTGACATAAGTTAAAACAACACTGGTGAAAAATGAGCCAAACAGAGTTAAACGTTTCGTTCAGCAAACTTGTCGAAATCTATCTGACAGACTAATATTAAACTGTAAAGTCTGTAGGTTTTATCCATTGTATCATTGGCAAACAACGAGCTAATTAATAAAAAGTTCATTATACAAGGTGATTACAGGTCGCACTGTTAAATGGGAACACCTGTTAGACTCCCCATTCAAACGTGCCGCCGACATGAATTCAACAAGTGTTAATCACAGGTAAATGTAAGAAATGCTAACACAATGGTATTGTTTTGAAAGTAAAAACAAATCCAAGACAAAAGGAGCCCACATTTAATAAAGGATCCAAGTGAATTGTTTGTTTTTACTGTTTGTTTTGTTATTTTTTTCTGCCCATCCCAAACTGTTTAAAAGCCTGACTCATCGCTTCAGTCGACAGTCACTTGCAACCATGGATAAATTCATAGTAAGATTAAAGTCAGCAGAGGAAGCGAGGCCCAAAGTTAAATTAAGCCTGCAAAAAGCAGTAACCAAGCATCCAGTTGGTAGACCGGCCAAAAGAAAAATTGTGGAGGTTGAAGAAGTCCTGTCAAGAAAGCACAGAAAACCACCCCATGCATTCCTGATATCGAGCCCATCTCAGACACTGTCAGGGGAAAATACAAAAGCTTCACATTAAAAGAGAAGAAAAAGGCTGTTGAATTGGCAAGAGAAATTGATGTTCGACCAGCGGCATCAAAACTAAAAATATCACCGGCAACTTTATGCAGATGGGGAAAAACTGATTTTTCGGAAGAAACAAACAAACAAGGACATTTACCTAAGAGAGGGCGCCCCATAACTTATGGTGTGAATATTGATGACAAGATCGCAGAATGGGTGTTGGTACAAAGGGACTTACAGTTACCAGTTACTATCGAGGCAATGTGTTCATACGTGAGAGAACTGGTAAAAAAAGAGGATGTAAATATTCCAAAGGACTTTCAAGCCAGTTTTACAATTCATCAAAGACAAACGTGCAGAGGATGATTTGCGAAGATGAATTCATTGTCAGTATGGATGAGACCCCTGTTAACTTTGACTTGCTACCAAATAAAACGGTCAACAAAATTGAAGAAAAATCAGTGCGTTTACGCACAACTGGGTCAGAGAAAAGACACCTGACACTTGTATTAGCTGTTAGTAGCAGCGGTGTTGTGTTACCCCCTATGGTAATTTTTAAAGGAAAACGTCGGCTAAAATTGGATATTCCAAAGGACTGGTTAGTTTGTGTGCAACAAAAAGGGTGGATGGACGAATTATTGATGCAGCAGTGGATTAAGGAGGTGCTGTTAAATATACAAAAAAAGAGAGGTGTCTTCTAGTTATGGACAGTTTTCGTGGACATTTAACGGATGACGTCAAAAAGACTCTACGTAAGAGCAACGTTTTACCAGCAATCATTCCAGGGGGTTGCACGTCCAAGCTTCAACCACTGGACATCAGTATTGATAAGCCAGTTAAGGGTGACATCAGGAGAAAATGGACAGCATTTATGGGAGAAGAAACAAAGAAAGTAATTGAAAATAAGGAAGAAAAAATCAAAGCAGCCACAAAACAAACTGTTGTAAATTGGATGAACTTTGCCGTCACAAACTTGAAAGAAAAAACTGAACTTATTAAACGATCTTTCAAAGTCTGTTGGATTAGCAACCACCTTAATGGCGCCGAAGACAGTTTAGTTAGGCAGGACCCATGGTTACCTATTGATAACCCATTTCAGACACTTGAGGAATTGGACGATGCCTGTGAAACATTTTATGACTTCAGTGAGTTGATGTCAGTGAAGGATGTGGTGAAGGATGTTTTTAATTCAGATGACGAATTACCAGATGATGATGACGATGAATAATAATAGAAGTTGATACAATTTAAATGTAAATTTCTGGAGCCCCCACAAGGTATCGTTTTTGGTGCATGCCTGCACTCTTTTAAAACTTTCCATCACCTGTTCTCAAATATTATTTTGTTATCAGAACCGAAAATCACCGCCAGTAATTTTCAACTCTTGATAATAAGATAATATTCGTGTAAACAGTCCCTCCCCCCCCCCCCCCCCCCCCCCCCCCCCCCCCCCACTCTCCAATGTTTTTAATTCATGTGACAAGTTACCAGATGATGATGATGACGATGAATAATCGAAGTTGATACAATTTAAATGTAAATTTCTGGAGCCCCAGAAGGTATCGTTCTTGGTGCACGCCTGTACTCTTTTACAAATATTATTTTGTTATCAAGAACTGAAAATCACTGCCGGTAATTTTCAACTCTTGGTAATAAGATAATATACGAAAACAGTTTCCTCGCCCTCCCCTCCCCCCCCCTTCCCCCACTCACACACTCTCCCATGTTTTTAATTCATGTGACGAGTTATCAGATGTTTAATTCACGAGAAGAGTTACCAGATGATGATGACAATGAATAGAAGTTGATACAATTTAAATGTAAATTTCTTGTTCTTGGTGCAAGCCTGCACTCCTAAAATTTTATTAAAACTTTATTAAAAATTACTTTTAAGGTGATGTTCTGTTTTCTTTTGTTTTCACACTCGGAACCAAATCATTTATCCAATAAGCTATTTTGGAGTGAAACTTCTCTACCTCAGATGACTGGAAAATTCAAGACATGAAGACATTGGCACCTTTTTGTCTTGAGCTTGCCAGTATATTGTGGCAGATACGTTTTTAAAACATATCCCTGTCTTTCCGCAATAAAACCAGGTAAAGGCATTCTGTTCCATTCACCCAAACATTGGACGTCGAAGGGCCGAGTTGTTCTGTCCAAAGATCCCACTTACTTAACCGATATTCACATTCGCATTTCCTGACCTTGTGACCTTTTTCTTCGCACGTATAGTTCGCTTGTGTGACATGGAAATATAGCAGTTTCTTGGAAGTTTTTGCATCTGGATTTACCGTGTTGAATTCAACTTACCTCGATCTTACCTTTTACGCATGCATTGGATCTTTTCTTCTTTCACCGACGTGAGTAATAACAAACACAATTTGACATATATCTTTTAATAAATACGGCACATCAAAAGTATAAACAAAGTACCTACCTTGCGAGAGTAAAAATAACAAACATCGTTGACATATTCTTATATCTTTTAATAAATACAGTACATCGAAAGTATCAACAAAGTACAACTCTCACTCATGTGGCCTTCCTGTTCAGCCTGTATCAATACTTAAGATGGATTCCGAAAAATAATTTTTAAACTGTTCCAATAATTTGAGTAGTTTTAAAAATTATTTTTCTGAAATATTCAGGTGTTCCAAAACAATGAGTGTTCCAATTCATCGAGTAAATACGGTATTCTGGAATTAATCAGACATGATGATGCCCTTGCGTTGTCATCACTGATAAGATGACAAGGTGAAAAGCTCTCTCCGAGTCACTACTATTTCCAGACATTTTATTAGTCGAGCTTTGACGAAGTCAAACTCGACTTATAGTTTGATGAAATGGTGGGCGGCGGGCATAAACAATTGGTTTCTGGGCAATAACTTTAATTCTATTTGATGCACCTTTACCAAATTTATACCAGAGGTTACCCTATAGGAAAGGAAGACACCTATCGATTTCAGAGTCTTGCGTCCCAAGGACAAGGTCACTGTTACTATAAATAGAATATTTTGTGAGAAATTGGTTTCCGGGCAACAACTTTAGTTCTATTTGACGCACCTTTACCAAACTTATACCAGAGGTTACCCTATAGAAAGGGAAGACACCTATTGATTTTGGAGTCTGGGACTCCAAGGTCAAGGTCACTGTTACTATAAATAGAATATTTTGTGACAAATTGGTTTCCAGGCAATAACTTTAGTTCTATTCTGTGTATCTTCACCAAACTTATACCACAGGTTACCGTATTTCCTCTAAATATTGGGCCGGCATAAAATAATTATTTTTTTAGGTGGACCAAGATTTAGAAGAAAGAAAAAAATACAGAAATTTCGTGAGGACCACGACTGAACTGTGCTGTGAGCATCGACCAATGAATCAATGATTACGATGCCGTTATCGGCGATGGGAATGTCAAAAGCTTGACGGGGTGGGGTAGGGGTGGGGGGGTAGAGCAGTGGGGCAGGGGGTCGGGACGTGAAAATGCCAAGAACCACCATAAAAAATTATAAAAAAAACAGATTTTGTCTTACCTGTCTTACCTGATAATCACCAATAATTGAGCACGGCACTGTCGGCAGTTTTATTCCCGTGACCGAAATTTCCTCAGTTTGAAAAACGGTAGGCCTACATGTAAATCCGATCGATAATCCTGTCACTTTGGTGAACAGCCCACAATTAAAGTGCACTCGCCATGACATCTAACTACCAGTAGCTTAGCTCACTGAATTCAAAATAGTCCTACTGTAACTTATTTAGTGTAAACCCTTTTCACCATACTGTTATTTTAAATTATAAAATACAAATGTACAGCATCATTTCTGTCAATCAAATTCAGAGCATGTGAGTGTGTAGTGTTTTGGTTACGCACGTGCTCCCCAGTACAATTGGTAACACTAAAAAGTGTTAACCGCTTCTGTAACAACACTGAATATCAAAAGCGGGTCGCTTTTGATTTTTCCCAACACCTTATCTTCTCAAGGGAAGAAATATTGATGAGTTTGTTATTTTAACAAAAAACACTATGGGCGGTACTAAAAAGTAATCGCTTCATAGCAATAGAACAATACATATCAAAGGACTGATTTGTGAGATGTATTTCATCAATTAATCGAAACAAAGACATCAGTCGTGGTATGCTGTGTTTTTGTAACACACAAATTATGTATAAATACCCAGTCCAGTAAGGATTCGACATTCAACTACCAGCATGGACAAGTTTATAATCAAGTACAAGACAGCAGAAGAAGCGAGACCAAAGGTGAATTTAAGCCCAGAGAAACCCAAAATAAACCCAGAATTTGAAATTACTTTATGAAATTATATAAATTTGTAACGTTTCGAACCAATTGTAACGGTTCATTTTCTTTTGTGAAATTTTTATGTCAAATGTGGGACGCCATACTCAGTGTTATTCATATCGGTGTTGTCTCGTCTTAACAATGTGTGTGAATTTGGGGGTTTCCAATGATTATTTGTTTATGTATGCATATTTAAACAGACATAATAAATGTAAATAAAACTGAGTGGTTGTTCCTTTCCAATTTTAGACAAAGCTCCAGTGACGCCGGACAAAGGCGGCCACTTGTGCGTTGATTTGGAAGGGGGACCTGTTCTCAAATAGATCTTTTTGCTTGTCAACCAATTCGGATCGGAAGTCTCTTTCCTTGGCATTCTGGGATTGTTGGGAAATCCCCCCTTCTCTTATGTTATTGTATTTGAAACGTATTTAAAACGTGTTTGTTAAATCTACGATTGTTGGTTTTTCTATAAGTCTCAGATGGAAAATTGACTATTTGCATGCAGGAATTGGATTGATGCTAATTATAAAGAACAAGGCAAATAGTTTGTATTGATTTAATTTATTTATTTAAACGTGTAGAATAGCAAAACTCACCTGCTTATCTGTTATCTGCTTCCGTGGTGGTATTGTCCGAGGCCAGGAGGGGTGTTAATAATAAATGAAAACAACACAGTTTGTATAATTTTTTAATCTTGCTAAACCTTTAAATGCGACACTTACCTCGTTATCTGTGATTCAAATTCTGTGATTCAAATTCATTCAACATTGTGGCCCAAGGTATAGAGGGTAAAAAAAATTTATATTTTTGGCAAAAAAATGGTGGACCAACATTTAGAGTGGACCAATATTTAGAGGAAATACGGTACCCTATAGGAAGGGAAGACACCTATCAATTTCGGAGTCTGGGGCCCCAAGATCAAGGTCACTGTTACTATCAATAGAATATTTTATGACAAATTGGTTTCCGGGCAATAACTTTAGTTCTATTTGACGCACCTTTACCAAACTTATACCAGAGGTTACCTTATAGGAAGGGAAGAACCTATTGATTTCGGAGTCTGGGACTCTAAGGTCAAGGTCACTATTACTGTAAATAGAATATTTTGTGACAAATTGGTTTCCGGGCAATAACTTTAGTTCTATTTGAAGCACCTTTACCAAACTTATACCAGAGGTTACCCTAGAGGAAGGGAAGACACCTACTGATTTTGGAGTCTGTGACTCCAAGGTCAATTTCACGGTTACTATAAATAGAATATTTTGTGACAAATTGGTTTCTAGGCAATAACTTTAGTTCTATTCCATGTATCTTCACCAAACTTATACCACAGGCTACCCTATAGGAAGGGAAGACACCTATCGATTTCAGAGTCTCGCGCCCCAAGGACAAGGTCACTGTTACTATTAATAGAATATTTTGTGACAAACTGGTTTCTGGGCAATAACTTTAGTTCTATTTGACCCACCTTTACCAAACTTATACCAGAGGTTACCCTCTAGGAAAGGAAGACACCTATCGATTTCAGAGTCTCGTGCCCCAAGGTCAAGGTCACTGTTGCTACAAATAGCTTATTTCTTCAGAATTTAATGTCAAAACTCGACTTCTGGATCTGTGATCCTCTTGCTAGATTTTTTTTTATGACTAGCTTTTGTTAATCTTTGAACAGGCTACTAAGAAAGCATCTAGTGCTCTGCTTTTGAAGTCGGCGTATCAACGACCCGCTTCAGCAGACGAGTAAGGAGGGCGTTCCAGACAAAAATTGTCAAAAGCAAACTCCTCACGAGGGTACAGGAAACCCTCTTATAATTAATCTAGAGGTCATCAATATAGCGACTTGAAAAACAGGCATAGGTCTGATCGGGACTATAGGTCAGACGCCCCTAGGCCGACGAGACAAGGTTTTTTGCGGGGAGGACATTGTTCCTCCTCCCATAAGCCTCGCATGTCATACATATGATGGTTTAGACCTCTGTTGCTGGCAGTTGGTGGAAGGTTATCAAGCTCCGCAAAAAATTGGATAACAATCACGGAAGATCAGTGGGTTCGAAGTGTAGTCTCGGACGGCTTACGACTATCATCTCGAGTTAAACCCCACTAACAAGTTTTCCGCATGGGACAAAATCTTCCATTAAATTCTTGCTTAAGAGAGTTTCTTCTACCGGAGGTATAAGCTCTCTTATCAAGGAAGCAATGCAGGTCATGGAGAATCAGGATTCTCAAGATATTTACTATCACTTGTTCCTCGTACCAAAGCCAGACAGCTCGTTCCGACCAGTAATAGACTTCAGCTGGATAAAAGTTTATCATGACTCTAAAAGTTTATTTATGGAAATCATTCAGTCGGTAAAAGCGAGTGTTCAAGTGATCGACTATGTGGCAAGCATAGATCTAAGGATCCGTACTTTCATGTCCTGGTACATCCGGCATTCTAAAAGTACCTGCGGTCCGCCATACAAGGAAAGGTGGCGGCTGGGTCGTGTTCTATGGCGATCACATGGGCACATCCACTTTTTAGTTGGATTGGTTTCCGGTTATTATTCTTCTGTATGTTGTATACGAGTGCATATTTCATCATAATTAGATTGCTAGTCTTTGGTTACCTCGAAGGCTGCATAACCAGTTAATTGGTATTCAGATGATTACAAGCGGGATTTTAATGCTCACACGCATAATAATTATTAGGCTGAAGCCTTATTGTATATTATGGCCCTTTGAAATTATGAATTATGTCCGGGCGATCTGTGTCGGAGCCTGTTAATCATACCTACTTCCATTTCTAGATCCAGGTTTCTATTAATGTCTGTACTCATTTCGTATATTCCCATGCTAAAAGTGTTATAGCTATTGGATAGTACACATCTGGGAGTGTTGTTACTGGAATTTATTGTACACCTGAATGGGGTCGCCTGTGGGTTACCTTGGAAGTGTGTTTACTCTCCAGAGATCGTTCATTGTGGTTCAATTGGACGTGTATGTTATATATTATATCACCGTTTTTTGACATATCTGCGTACGCCGTCTGAGGTGTATGTTATATGGCAGGCAATATTCATTACTGGGTTCGTCGCTATAGCCTTAACTTCTGAAGAGGCATTAAGCACCATTTATTAATATTAAATTAATACCTGATACCTGAGTGCCTGTTCGACGAATATTTATAGTTTTTTGGTACTGCTTTTACTGATTCCAGAGCGCTCCCCTCTTTCTTTTTGAAGATTCCTTCAAAAGAAAGGGGGGGGGGGGGGGGATTTTTTACTTCTCCTCCGGCTTGATAGGTATGTAACAATGAAGGAAGCTGTTTTGTCGTTAATTATATCCTGCATTCAGCTGGAGTTTTATTGTGCATGTTTGTGGGGGATATTCTCTCATTCTCAAATACGCCATTCTAATTTTGGGGGCTTGGTCCGGGCTAACCTTAAAGATTGGGAACTTGTTACATCCAGTTAGTATAGTCTTCATGCTAAGTTTACAGAATAACTTGAACTGAGCACCTTTTTTATGAAACGTCTTCTCTGTTACTGTATAGAGAGACATACATGTAATTCCTAATAATTTTAATTTCCTTTCACCTTGGATTACAGGATTGGAACTATGTTGATTTACTAATTCTGAAGCCCTAGGCCCTCTGCCTTTTTACAATTCAGCTAGTCTGGGCCATTGGTTTACAGTGTAAAAATATAAATTTAAAGTAATTTTGTATATTTTTATACTTACCAATGGCCCATATGGAGATGGCTCTCCCATGAGTGGGCACTCATTCCTCCCTGCTGGATTATTATGTAGTACTCTCTTCTACAAAGAATGATGTTGGCGCCAATTCCAGTCACTTCCCAACGTCTGCACATGTGCAGAGAGTAAATGTATGGAGGGCCAGATAGGACTTCTAATTTTCGGTTTTGCAAGCAAATTTTGGGGATTGGGGGTTTCAAAATTTGTGTTTGGCTCTTAATAACTTTGAATTAAGCACCAGCTGGTCTGGGCCATTGTTAAGTATAAAAATATACAAATTACTTTAAACTTATAATTTTCCTAGGCAATTTTTTTGCTGAGGGAAATTTTCCTAATTAAATGTCCTGCATCATGGGTACTCCAATTAGGAATTTGTGTTGAAGGGAAAAAACATACAAAGACCGAGAAATTTTACATTTGTATTCAACAGAGAACATAATGACCAATACCTAAGCAACTGCGTGTATACTATAAGTAAGTTTTATAACAAACAGTTCATGTGGAATCATGTTCATGCAGTGTCTGTAGTACTATTACTACTGTACTATTTAAGAAGAACTTGCGTGAGGGCATGGTGGCTTAGTAGGTACAGGTGCAGGCTGCAAACCATGAGGTCCTCGGTTTGAATCCCACCTGCGGCAACCACCTTGTGTCCTTGGGCAAGACACTTCACCCTCATTACCCATGTGGGGGCATGGTGGCATTGTTTACTAAAGCATACTGCACGTCGATGGTGCACTAGTCTTCAGCCAATGCTAACCCTGCTTGTGTGGAGTTAGTATGTTGGGGAGCTGATCGTTGCTCGCCGTTGTTCGATGGTTCTCTCTGGGTACTCCGGCTTCCTCCACCCATAAAACTGTTGTGGTTACAATTAGCCATTGTGCAAAAATATGTGACCTTAAACACCAATAAATAAACAAAGAAGAACTTGGAATTTGCCTTTGAATGAAGATAATTGGTTAAGCAAGCAAATTAAATTTAATGTACACTTGGTGTCCTGAACTGCAGGCCTGGCATTCTGAAAAATGCAGGAGGGCAAAAAATCGCTCTCCTCAATCAGCTCAGGAGAGCAATTAGCTTTACATAGCATTTTAAGTATCCAGTTGAACGAACTCATTGAAACTGAAACCAACAGACTACATCAGTGATTTTATTAACTTTACTAAGGTAAAGCGAATTCTCTTAGACATCTAGCTCTCTCACTCAACAACCGAACACACACTTGACAAGACCTGTGTGTGTACCCAGACCTGTTGTCCAAGAAAGTCATACGCCTACCACTACCACCTTCAACCCCCCAAGGGGGGTTGAAGGTGGTAGTGGTAGGCATATGACTTTCTTAGACAACAGGTCTGCTTGAATCTACAGTCACATCCTGGTGCACGTGCTTCAAGTGACAGGATAGTAGTAATGGTAGTATATTATAGTGTCAATATTCCTTGAATATTTACCCCTCGAACTGTGATGTTAGTTGTTGAACTTGAAACTGACAGAAAAAAAAATATTGCTGTGATCCATTTTGCTTCAAATGATTGCAACTGTATTTGGGTATGGTTGCAGCCATTACCTTTTACCACTAAACCACTTTCAAAATGAAATTACGTGATGTTATGTGACTTCGAAGTTAAATTACATTTTTGCTTTACAACAAAAATTTAATGTGAGCATAATACATGTAATCTCAATCATCCCAGACCAAAATATTTAGGAGGGCAATTTTTCGCTCTCCTTAATTCTTTCAGGAGGGCAGTAAGGAGAGCTAAAAAATCGCTCTCCTGAAATTGCCAAGCCTGGAACTGGGTGGTCATAAGGCATTGGTTTTCTGAGGCCAGTTCAGGGCTCCAGTTGTGCATTAAATTTTAAAATGGCCCACTGTATGGACAGCATCAGCAAATTCACCCCCTGGGGACCTCAAACGAAAGGCTTGCAAGTGAGTATAGTGAACTTGGTTCAGCAATTTCGTATGAAATCTTGTCTTCTCAGGAATCCTCTATATTTAACATTTATTTGAGAAGGGTATATGGTGTCATATATGCTTCTTTGACTATTTTCAGGTGGTTGGCTGTTCGATTGGAGTTAGTTGGTAACCTGATAGTATTCTTTGCTGCATTGTTTGCTGTTCTAGGAAGAGATAGTTTAAGCCCTGGTCTTGTTGGTCTTTCCATCACATATGGGCTCAGCGTAAGTCTTATTATTAAAGCCCCTCCCCCAGGTCAAAGTTAAAATACACAACAAGCAAAAGTCTCTGTTGATATGTCATTTAAAGAAAATAATCAGACTGTCATCTACAAAATGAGGTCACCAGAGGGTGAATGTAGTGATGCTACCCTGCACAGCAGGGTAGCATCACTAAATTTACCCTCAGTGAACCTCAATTTGAATCAGGGTCTCAAAACTAAACAGAAAGATAAACTGCTCCACTGTATGGGGTAGCATCATCAAATTCACCTTCTGGGAACCTCATTCTGCAAATGTCAGACTGCTTATTTTCAGGACTAGTCATTTTGGCACATTAGTATTTTGTCATTTTGGCACATTAGTATTTTGGTGCGTTTGTATCCTAGGCTCGAAATAGTTTCTTTTCCAGTGCAGGTCAAAATGTCCTGCCCCAAGTAGTTGGTACAGGTCAAGTTAATTTGGTGCAGGTCATTTTTAACATATTGCATAACACATTGTAAATTGACATATGGTGACTACTAAATGAGGAAATGACTTGTTAATTCTCAATGGAATTTAAGTTTATACCAAATTACTGGTGTTTTTTAAACTCAGATTCTAAAATTTAGCAGAATTTTGCATCAGTCAAAATGTCTTATGGATTTCAAAGAGTGTTGGTCAAAGTAAGTTTTGGTCAATGTCCTTGTCCCACCACTTATTTCAGGCCTTGTTTGTTTCCATAACAAGCAGAAGTGCTTGTAAACATGTGACTATTGTAAACATTTTATGAGGGTGACACAAAATTAATACTGTCGTAGGATGAACTGTTGAAAAGGGATCCCTGACCCCTTTCATATTTAACAGTTTATCTACAGTAATCACCATATCTGGTTTCATTGTCTATAAGACTGCCACATGGCTGGAAAATGCTGCCTTGAATATTTTACTTCAGAAATTAAAATAGAAGTTACCTTTGCAATTCAGAATTAACCCCTTTACCCAATGCACTAGACATCAAAATTTATTATTATCCCCACCAAAACGGAGTTTACTGGGGATATAGAAATAGGGTCCGTTCATTCGTTTGTTCATTTCTCCATCCATCCATCTGTCCGTCTGTCCAAAACAACTTTGGACCTTCATATCTCAGTAAAGGGTACATTGTTCTCTTTTCCTTTTATATTGTGGACTCTTGTTATATTTATTGCACACAGGAGTGTGGTGGCTCAGTAGGTAGAAATGCAGGCTGCAAGCCAAGGGGTCCTCAGTTCGAATCCCACCTGCAGCAACCGTGTTATATCCATGGGCAATACACTTAATCCCAATTGCCCACGTGGGGGCACTGTGGTGTTGTGTGCTAAGGCAAACTGCACATCGATGGTGCTCTTGTCATCAACCAATGCTAACCCTGGTTGTGTGCAGTTTGTACATTGGGGAGTCTGACAGTTGCTCGGTGGTTCTCTCTGCGTACTTTGGCTTCCCGAACTTGTAACACTGTCCAACACGAGGTGACCCTGGCAGTCAAAAATGTTGTTAAACCCCAATAAATAAATAATAAATTTATTGCACACACACTGATACACAAACAAGTCCATGCTTTTACATTAATTAGGACATATGTAATACATGGACTATGGGGTTGTCTAGCTTATGGTCTTTGGAAGTGTTAGTTATCTTGTTCGATCCTCACTATATACCGTATTTATAAGTAAGTATATTGTGAAATGTTTATCTTCTGGCAGGTGAATAAAAACTTACCCTAACATTCTGTACCAAAGTCAACATATTTTTACACAGAATACCAATGGCCCAGACATAGCTGGTGCTAACTCTAAAATATCTAGGGCCAAACACAATTTTTGCCCCCATCCCCCAAATTTGCATGCAAAACCGAAAATTAGAAGTCCTAACTGGTCCTCCATACATTTACTCTCTGCGCATGTGCAGACCTCAGGAAGTGCCCGGATTTGGGACCAACATCATTCTTTGTTTGGCTCTTGTCAAACTGACTTTTGTGCTTTTTAAATCTCAATTAATAATGATGCCAGACACAGATCAATGGTTAAATTGGTCGTTCCAAGGACACAATTGGATGAAGGAAGGAAGAAAGGGGGGTTTGAAAACATTCAGGGCTGTAATTTTATGATATTAAAAAATTTAGTTCATGTTCCCTAATTTTGGGACATGAGCCTGACATCATCATTGTTGATAATTATTTTTCCCGCTGTTGGTTAAGTATTCCTTCTCTAACCTCCCTTGATCCCCCCTTGTTAAACTCCCAAGCTTTTTGGCTTGTTTTTTTAAATTTTTTTAAAAAAATTTCTTGGGAGTTTAACATGTTATACAGAAAGTTTTTTCTGTATTTCCCCAGGGTTACATCATCACCCTTAGGGTGTTTAGGCATTTTTAGTCATGCATCATACTTCCAATGTATGGTTTTTTCTTCTGATGAAGATCTTGCCTTACATCGGATAGTTCAAAAATCTCTTTTCGGTTTTCAGTTGGATGTTGTTTACATTAGCAACGTTTGTTATTTATGTGTAGGTTCCTATTTCTGATATGATAGGTCTATTGTAAGATACATTATACAGTCCAGTAGTGTGACCGTTACTTTTTTGGGGGAAAAAATGAATTTTGTCCACACTTGGGCTCTTTTGGGATACATTTGGGCACTTCGTTCACTTTGGGAACTTGGGCTTTTGTCAAAATTTTTCGAAAAATTTTTTGGTGTAAACTATTTTTTGATTTATATTTTGAATGTTTTTGTCATGTATCTTTTTATTTGTATTTAATGTGGAATTCGTGGGAGTACAATCAACTTAGTCTGCTTCATTATGTAAACATATTGCTCTTTAAGCAAGGCTAGCTCTTATTTTCTTGTAGGTTGCCTTGCTTGTAGTCAATGTACTTCTACTAATTCTTGCTCATATGTGTCGCATGGGATGACAAACGTTGCTGACGGGTGTCATGGTACGTGGTTAGGGAGCGACCACTGTCGGTCCTCTCGCTCTAGGTCATATTTACAGAGGAACAAGAACATGGTGATGTTTACGTGACGCCGTCAGATAGTGTGCTTTCGTTGTCGCATTAATTAGTCAATCAGAGCTAGTGACAAAAGTGCTCATGATTATTAGACAGGGCAATAAACCACAGTGTGGTTTCAAATCCAAGTCGCCAGCTAGCTCGACCAGTGAAGCAGTACACCTCCTGAAGGTACCGTTATGCCCGTTGCAGTCAAGGAGAAGGGAAAGGGTAGCGCGAACACTATAATATAATATAAATATAAGGCTCACCCTGCGACAACGGAAAGGAAGAAGCCGGCAAGTTCAGCAAGAAGCTCGGTGAGGTCTGAAGGGCCGCAATAGAGAGAGGGCCCCCCCCCCCTCTCTTTTATTATAACATCTGCGGCCAGATGTTATGGATCAGAACTTGTGTCAGTCAGACCATACGCCATGCCTCCCATCTGGGAACTCCGTTCATTTTACAGCCGGGGTCGGCTATAATTACGGCTTCTTCAACATCTACCAAGCACACACGACCGCACCTTGGCTACGTGACTTCTGATATCCAGCCTGCATCGCCGAGAAAGTCACTCTTTGTCAGTGAAGTCTCACCATACAGTAGCCAAGGAGATGAGGCCTCATTTATAGGGACGTCTGCAGAAAAGAGCCATCTCGGACACACTGTCCCAGGAGCAGCCGACGGCTATGCAACAGAAGACCGCTGCTCCTTAGGCCTCCATAACGGACTTGCTGTCGCTGATTGCACAGCTCATCGCAGCATCCAGCAAATGCAGAAGCAGACGACGGCAGTCTCAGAATTGGTGCTTGGTCGGTCCAGTCATCTGCGCGTTCAGATGCTGATGTCCATGAGTATAATCTGATTAACTTGGAGGATGAAAGGGATTTAGAGGAGAATTACCCTTCCCTTTCGGAACAACAGGTGGCGATAGCGTTTATGCATCTATACTTCCCTGAGTTTGTTCCTGAGAATCAGAATGCTGCGACAGCTCGAAAGTAGCACTATTCAATAGCTTAGACAAGGCCTCATATATCCGGACATCCGGAGAAACTGCCATCTCGGACATACTGTCCCGGGAGCAGCCGGCGGCCAGAAGACCTCTGCTCCTTAGGCCTCCATTATGGTTTTGCTGAAGCAGATGGGGAGCTCCTCACAGCATCCCAGCAAGTGCAGTAGCAATCAAGGGCAGTCTCAAAATCGGAGCTGTCGCATGGTGCTGGGTCGGTCCAGTTATCTGCACGTTCAGACGCTATTGACTGTGGGTTGAGAGGATTTATTCCATCAACACTACTCTGAATGTGTTCCAACGAATCAAAATGCTGCGTCTATTTACAAGAAACCGCTAGCGTTGTTGCACACTAAATTATCCGGAAAAAAGAGAAGGAACCTAGCTATGGCCTTACCTTCGTCATTCGTTATTCGCTTGGTCACAATTGAGATGACATTTATTCATTCAGAGCAAATTTAGACTCACTGTATTAAGCAGATCACCTTTAAGAGCTGTGACGAACGTCTGTACGGAAAGGAATTGGAGGACATTTGTACCTCATTTAGAGTCTTTTCCAGGGCTATATATTTATCAAGTATAACTCTGTCTTAACAAGTTGCTAATTCGGAGTTAAATAGTCATGACAGAGCCCTTGCGTCATCATCCTTAATAAATGACAAGGTGAAAAACTCTCTTAGAGTCGCTCCAGTTTCCAGACGCTAAGTTTTTGTCGATAAGCTTTCATTGGTTTATGAACAAGCTACAAAGAAAGCATCAATACTCTGCTCCGTATGTCGATGTATATTCGACACGCATTAGCAGAAAGGAGTAAGGGAGGACATCCTAGATAGAAGGTCGCCTATAAGGACTCCTCGTGAGGGTATAATTTACTCTCCTATAATTACTCTAGGGATCGTCATATAGCGACTTGAATACGGGGCTTACGTCTGATCGAGACTTCCGGTCAGATGCCCCTAAACTGCTGGGTCGAGGCTCTTTGCGAATGAGACACAGTTCCTCCTTCCGTAGGCCTTGCAGGTGCTACAGGTGTGAGTTGGGACCTCAGTTGTTTTTGCGGTTGACGGATGGTTATCAAGATGAGCATCAGTCTGGATAACTTACAGAGACTAGTAGTTCAGAAGTGTGGTTTCGGAAGGCCTGCGGCTATCTTTCCGAGAGAACCTCAACTAATATAATGTCTGATGGACAATGCTTCCGTCTAATCCTTGCATAAGAGTCTCTCCAATCAGAGGTAAAGGTTCTCTTGACAGTGATGTTAATAGAGGTCGTCGAGAATCAAGATTCTCTGGAATTCTGTAGCCACCTGTTACTCGTACCGAAGCCTAAGAGCTCGTTCTGACAGATAATAGACTGGAGCTTGTTAACAAGTTTATCAAAGCTCTAAAAGTTTATTTATGATTATCATTTAGTCGGTTAAAATGAGTGTTCGAGTGAATGACTATGCTATAAGCATTGATCTAAGGATAGCTTTGGTCTGGAGATAGCGCCCTGCGCTGTCACTCGAATATTAACTTGGTAATGTCTCACAACAATCTGGTTCGTCTGCCATATTCAGAACGAATTAGTTTTATGCGACTGATGAAGATGTGCTGAGCGGCTACGCATCTTGTTTAGATGGGTCGCTTATGCACACACCCCCTCCAGTTGTTCTTACACAGAACTGGAGTGTGACAACGCATTCGCTCAGGACAAGTATTGTTTTAACGGATGTAGTAAACAAAAAGGTCCATATTGAGGCAGATTTTCAGTGGTTAACTCATTATTTCTGCTGCAACTGCCAGAACTGGCTTTCACGATTATGACGGGTATGAGCCTATAGTTTGGGGCATGGCCCTGAGTCCTACAGACTATAATTGCAGGGGTCTGAGACCCTCGGTTCCTGTAGAAACACATAATCATCAAGAATGATGTCAATATTGTTAGCGCTATATCAGTGCATTCACGCTTCTTCAGAGTTTGTTGAACAACTCAATAGTGGTAGCATACATCAGGAACCAGGGCGGCACCCATTCACCTTTGTTATAATACCTAACGGAGAATCATTTTCATGTCTCTCTATCCGTCATATACCAGGTCGTCTGAGTGTACTAGCAGACTCGCTCCACGGAAAGGTCGCCTGTTTTATATGTATGGACGCTCAACATGCGTTTATTTGTACAGTTTTGCTACCAGTGGGATCACCCATGATTCTTTAGTTTGCGATGCACCGGAACACTTGTTACCGTCATTTGTGTTGGCATGCCCAGATTATTGAGCGCAGACAGTAGACGCTCTGCAGATTCAATAAGGGGGGGAGGGGTGGAGGCGGGGGAATAATAGGATATGCGTATCCTCCTATTCATTTGATTCAATAGCTTATGTTTAAGTTTAAACAGTGAATCCTACTTGTAGCGCCTCTGTTGTCACAAGAATCTTGGATCAATATTCTCAAGTGTCGGTTATGTGACGCTCCCCAGAAGCTTTCTCCCAGAGAGGGTCTTCTTTCAGGGGATGTTTTATTATTTATGTTCCTCTCCATCCATAGTGGCATATGGAGTCTGTTAGACGTGAGGGAACCATTTAGGTTCCTATATTTTTTATCTTAACTGACACAGGTACGAATAAATAATACGGATGAGGGGATTTCATTATGACTTCGAATTCCCACCACCCCCCCCCCCCCCCACCCCCCACCGTGAGAGAACCATTGCCATTCCTATATTTTTCTGTTAACTGACACAACAAGTACAATTGAATAATGCGGGTGAGCAGATTTTGTTATAACTTCGAATCCCCCAGCCTCCCCCCCCCCCCCCCCACCACACACACACACACACACACACACAGACACTTCCTTATGTGTTATAAGCAATTACCGGACAAGATGTAGTTTTCTTCCCGCAAGCTTTATTATTGTAATACATGCATTTATGTAGTGTTCTGTGGTGACCTCATCAGCTCATCCGCTTTTTAGCTGAATTAATGCCCTATTATTTTGGTTGATTTGTTATATAGAAGCGTTTATTTATAAATCATCACAATTAAATTGCTACTCTTGAGTACCTCGCAGGCTGCTTAACCAATTAACTGGTATTCAGATGATTACATGCTAATATATATGCGATTGCGCATTATTATTATTAGGCTAATGCTTTATTGTATTCGGTGGACCTTGAAATAATAATAATGTAGGAGCCTGTTAATCATACCTTTGTACATCTCTAGATCCAAGCTTCTATTTTGTTTGGTACTCATATTACACATGCTTTTATGATCATAGATATCGGATTATTCATGTTGGAGAGTGTTGTTACTGGAATTTATTGTGCATTGGCTGCCAATGGATCATGTAGGAAGTGTGCTTTCTCTTCAGGAATCATTCAGTGTGGCTTGATTAGATATGTGTATGTTATATTTTATATCACCGGTTTTCGACGTATCTGTGTACGTTGTCTGTGGTGTATGCTATACTGTGCAATATTAATTTCCAGGATCGTCGCTGTAGTTGTAACTTCTGAAGTAATGTTAAGCACCATTTATTAATCATGTATTAATACCTGAGTGCGTGTTTGACGATTAATTATATTGTTGTTGGTACCGCTCTTATTTCCAGAGCTCTCCCCCTTTTTTATTTTGAAGGTTTCTTCAAAAAAAGGGGGGGGGGGGGGGGGCGGTACCCATAATCTGGCTTAAAATGTATGTATCTTTGAAGGATGCTGTTTTTATTCGTATTTATATCCTGCATACAGCTGAAATGTTATTGAAAGGCGTATGATTGTGGGAGATTTTCTCTTATTCTCAGATTCAACATCCTAATTTTTGGGGCTGAGTCTGGGCTAGCCTTGGAAAATTAGGAACTTGTCTTCATACTTACATTAAGGAATTACTTCATTGGGCTCCTTGTTTAGCATATGTCTCCTCTATTACTGTATCTGTCTACATGTAAGTTCCTTCATTATGGATTGCAGGATTGGAATTATTTCAGAAGTCTTAAGCCCTCCACCTATTTACGATTCAGTTATGTCTGGGCCATTGGTATACTGTGTAAAAATATGATAAATTTATACCAATTTGTATATTTTTATACTTACCAATGGCCCAGATGGGAAGGGCCCTCCCATGAGTGGGCACTCCTACCTCCCCGCTGAATTATGTAATACTCTCTTTTACAAAGAATGGTGTTGGCGCCGATTCCGGTCACTTGGTGACTTGTGCGCATGCGCAGAGGGTAAATGTATGGAGGACCAGTTAGGACTTCTAATTTTTGGTTTTGCATGCAAATTTGGGGGATTGGGGGGGGCAAAATTTGTGTTTGGCCCTAGATATTTTAGAGTTAGCACCAGCGATGTCTGGGCCATTGGAAAGTATAAAAATATACAAATTGGTATAAATTTATCATTTTCAGTCCCTTCTTGAAGGTGTTTTTTTTTTTCAAACCACATGTATAGGGTTGAAATAGTTCGATAAATTTCAAGTTCCCCATATTTTTTATGGTTAACATTCTTTTTAAAAATAGCTCCCATCCCGCACGTACATCCCGAATATGGTTTCTGGATGATAACTTTAGCTTGACTGAATGAAATGAAACAAAAATTTTATACAGGGTTTTAACCACATAATACAGGTTGAGATTGAACGTGGACTTGGTCTGATATTTTTGGGCAGTTATCACCATTTTCTGACTTGATCCGATATTTTTGGGCAAAGTTATAGCACTTTTCCAACTTAAGAGACATGTTGATTTGGGTTTCCGGATGATAACTTTAGTTTGACTGAACGAAATGAAACAAAATTTTGTTCATAACGTTTATAACCACATAATACAGGTGTGGATTGATAGTGGTCTTGGTCTGATATTTTGGGCAATTATTGCCCTTTTTTGACTTCATCAGATATTTTTGGGGACAGAGTTATGACCTTTTCCAGCTTAGAATCCATGTTGACAATGGTTTCCAGATGGTCACTTGAGTTATAGGTGTCCAATTTCAATCAAACTTGGAATATAGCTTACTGTAAACAATGTACCATATTGATTTTGAGTGTGGTGCGATAATTTTTATCAGAGTTATGGCCCCTTTTTGGACTTTGTTTATAGTTTATCATAAAACGGGGGTATTTGTGTCCGATGGACACATTTGGTGGCCTCCTGTATTGGTGCTATGGTTTAATGGAGATAAGATATTAATTCAATATCAACAAAGAGAAATGACTAGAACTCATGCTTGGTAGTCGGTATGTTGTTTATTTCTCATCTTCTGTGGAATTCTATGATTTATTTTAGGATATCTGTTAATTTGGTTGTCTTGTCTATGGGTCAGATTGGTTCTATTATAGGGCACTTATTGTAGAGGTACTGATCTTGCCACTCAGATAAACATTTCAAGCCCCTCTCGCAATAAGTGGTGGGACAAAGACAATGACCAACACCAAACTTAGATTGACCTACACAATTTGAAATCCATGGGACAATTTGACCGATGTAAAATTCTGCTCTGTTTTAGAATCTGAGTTTAGAAAACACTCAATTATAAACTTAACCCTTTGAACACTGTTGGTATCTTCCATGTCAGTTGAAATGCATCAGTAAAGAGTCCATATTCATTATTTGGGGGTAGTCCAATCAATATTGGGGCTGCACATTGAAAATATTGATGGGTCTAACCCACTCTTAAATTAGCACAAATCCTACTGTGAATTTCCATAAAAAAAACCAAAAAACATTGCCATAAGCAATGACCTTCAAACTTAGTGCATTTATGCATTAACATCTTCCTTTGGCTTGCCTCAGATTATCAGGTTGTTTTGAAACTTTGTATGCTTATGCAGGGTGACAAAGATAGGAGCTATCAATTTTCTTTTCATTTCCATCAAAAACTGTTGCTGTTAGCAACAATCTTTGAATTTATTGCATTTGTGCATCAACATTCTTCTTTGACATGGCCTTCAGGGCACATTTATCTTAGGATTGTTTTTGAACTTGGTGTGCTTATTTGGCAAGACCTTTAGATAAGAGCTATTGATTAGCATTTATTTCTGTGAAAAAAGTTGCTGTTTACAATAACCTCTGAACATACTGCATTTGTGCAACAACATTCTTCCTTTAGCCAGCCTTACAGTTTATATTTAAAAATGCATGGATTGCGCTGACGTTGTGCACACACAATGCTGTTTTGTTGAACTTTCACCAAATAACATTTGTACCAAGGATCTTCAATTTTTCCATTTCACTTATAACTTACCAAGTTCTAGTTTGTAAAGTTGATCTGCAGTGTTATTGACACTTTCATTTATTTATGTTTTCTCCCTTCAAGTTCTAGCGACTTCTCCATCAGTTCGAACATCAATGGCCCCCATCCTCCTAAGGTGCTATCAAGGTAGTACCAACCATCTGGGATATTTGCCAAATAGTCAAGATAACACATTTTCTTCAAGGCTATCCTGTCTTTTATTTTTATCCTTCTAAGCTCATCCCTGAGTGCTTCCAATGCTACGATATTACTTGACTCTGTTGTCCATCTATGTGCATCATTCTGGCAAAATTTCCAAACACTCGACGACCATTTTGTTCATAGGTATCATTTCTGTACCATATGTTATACTTGGTACAGCCACCATTTTCTGAAAAAGAACCATGGTATATCTCCAGGTCTCTAGCTTTTACCGCTTTATCACAATGTTCATCCCCTGAAACTTTGACCTACAATGATGAAATATCGTGAAAGGATACACCCCTGCCTGAGTCCTATCTCCATACCGACATGCTTGTTTACATTACTACAGTGAGTTCACTCGTACATCTTTATAGAGTGCTATCAGTATTCCAATACAGTCAACTCCCAAGCACAAAACTTCAAGCATTTGACACATTTCCTTCCTCCATACCCTGTGATATGACTTTTTAAAATCTAGGAGGTGCGGTGGCTCAGTTGGTAGAGATGCAGGCTGCAAGCCGAGAGGTCCTCAGTTGAATCCCACCTGCAGCAACTGCGTTGTGTCCTTGGGCAAGCCACTCACCCCCATTGCACCTGTGGGGGCACGATGATGCTGTGTACTAAGGCGTACTGCACGTCGATGGTGCACCTGTCTTCAGCCAATGCTAACCCTGCTTGTGTGGAGTTAGTATGTTGGGGAGCTGACAATCGCTCGCCGTTGCTCAGCGGTTCTCTCCGGGTACTCTGGCTTCCTCCACCTGTAAAACTGTCATGGTCATGATTGGCCATTGTGCAGAAATATGTGACCTTAAACACCAATAAATAAATAAATCAATTTTTAAAATCTAGAAAGGCCAAATGAAATTAGACAGCCAGTTGAATAAAAGGATTGAAGGAAATTATTACTTTCCGGGTTTGATTATAAATGATAACTTCACAAGTGAATTATGCAATCAACATTTGGTTCATGTATCCGTGCGTGCAAACGAAGACGCATTGCCGTGGGTGTAATGGGGACTTTTTTTTAACCCTTTACCTAACATGAAAAGCAGACGACACTCGCAAAAAAAATTCTTGAATAACTATTATTTTCATTTTTTGTCTCAAAAACATAGGTTATGACCCCTCATTGGAACGAGCTCGTTTCAATGAGGGATCATAACCTATATTTTAGAGACAAAAAATGAAAAAAACAATGAAAATTAATTGGTGATTTTTTAGAATAGCTCTGGCCAGTTTTGGCCATCATGTTAGGTAAAAGGTTAAATAATATAATTATCGTTAATAATAAAAAGTAATAAACAGAGTAATCGCTTGACTAGACTGGTTAGTGAAATAATTCATTCAAGGTGAGGGACTATATTGTAAAACACTCATGTGCATTCGTGTCCTCGTGTTTGTACAACGTCCCTCACCTCTCATGAATTATTTCACATAACCAGTCCAGTCAAGCGATTACTCGCTATTTACTTCATCTCTTGAGTGCTTCAAGGCACGATCTGCAGTGCTAAAGCATTGCTTGTGACATCATTGATATACTCAAGGGACAAAGGATTTAATTATGCGATTAGGTAACGTTTATTATTATTATTATTATTATTATTATTATTATTATTATTATTATTATTATTATTATTATTATTATTATAGGTTACTCAAACCCTGAACTGGATGGTAAGAATGACATCAGAATTGGAGACCAACATTGTGTGTGTTGAAAGAGTTAAAGAGTATTCAGAAACACCAACAGAGGTATTTATAGAGGATCTCAAATGAGTTCCCGTTTAATATTGAAATTTAGGAAACGAGTCGAGTAGATTTCATTTGCAACGAGCTTTAGCGAGTTGCAAATGAAATCTACTTGATGAGTTTCCTAAATTTTAATATTAAATGGGAACGAGTTCGAGATTCTTTTTATCACATAATCTGATATTGTCATTTTTTGCCGGTGTTAACTACTAAAAATGAACAAATAACTCTGTACAGCCTTCTTGTTGCGATTCTGGCTGTGACGCTGTGCTCCCATATTGTGTACGCTGCAGAAAATAGTTCCTAATAAACTCACTACATTCTTCAAATTTGCAGCCTGCTTTCATCACGAAAATATAAAATTTCAATATTCCACCACATATGGATTTAATAACAATAAATAACACCTTTTAATTCAACAATATTTCATAAAAATCCCTTTGTGTCAGTCGCTGTCAGAATCTGTTTCTATAACAACTCGTCGACGCTTTGCAAAGTTTGGTAATTCAGCTGATTCAGTTGGGAATTTTCGCTCACATGCATGGTGTACGTGGACTTCAAAATGACCACCGTGTATGTTGTTGTTAGAAAAGATTGAGTTTATCATACCGTGGAGCTGCATTGAGCATTTGTTATCATTGGAACTATTGTTATTATTCACTGACAATACTGGAATTTGGTTTAAACATGTGCTTTCTGAGGGAGGATAATTCAAAACTGGTGGAACTTCAGGTACATTTGAACTGGAGAGAACACGTGATATTTTCTGATGTTGAAATTCATTTAGGGTGGAATAATTGTTCACTGATTGAATATTGCGATGTTCGCTGATTTGAACAATGTGGTTTGTTGGTATATTTCTATCATTCAACTTTTGTATCATGTGCTTTCTGGCACTATGGTTTGACAATTTTTTTGTCAGTGGTTGCGATACCAGCGGCTGTCGTCATTCTTCTCATCAAATAGCCAAGTTTGTTCACACCAATTGGTTGCCACTTGAACCAACATTCACCAGATTTAGGAATTCCAGTGTGTGTTGCAATATAAAAGGGACGATCTGCATCACAGAAGTCTTTTTGGTCGCTTACTTGAAAATGTTTTATAAATTTCTACTATACATTTTTCAGGCTCAGCTGTATTTGCCCACAACTTAGGTTTCACGCGACGCACATCTCTTGGATTTGACCCAGTTCTAGTTTTTGTTTGGCGTTCATTGAATTCAAGATATGCACCTTGGTTGAACTCTTCACAAAGTTTAATATCACCCCAGCACATTTCATGATGTTCAGATGTACCACGCAGACCAAAGTGAATTGTGAAATAAAACCACAGGGTATTATAATGCTTTGTGGTGTTGACGATCCAAACTGACCAGTTTCCCAGAGAATTTTTATTTCATCATCTGATATTGGCTGAGCTTTATTTGGTATATTCCCTTTCCCATCGCGCTTCAAGGCCATTTGTTTACATTTTAAGACATCTCGGACCTGGCAAAATTCCACACTGTTAATTATGCTGTACCCATACCTTTGCCTCCAAAGTTGGCGATCAAAACTGGAGATAAACCCCCGGAGAGTAGTGGGCTCATACTCAGAACCGTCAGCTTTATGAATACTGATGAGAAATTTACACAACAATTCAGAAAGTTCACTGGGAGGAATTTCATGGATTACATGTTTATCATTGTTGTTTGAATGCTCAAGGTAAGCATAGAACAGTTTCAAGTCATAGCAGTGTTCCTATTACTCTGCATTGATATAAATTCATCAATATTACTTTCAGCAGCAGCAAATCTATTATTTTCTCTGGTCTCAACATTGACATTGTTTCTTGACGTCTGCTGTATCGACTCGGCTTCAGTACATGGGTTATGAATGAGAGTTAACCTTTCAGGTTGAATATCTACAATAAAGTCAATTCCCTTCAATTTTCACTGTGATGTAAACATCAGCACCATGATTTGTTTGCCCAAGTACTCTTCCCTGGCCCTTTCCATCAATTTTTACAATACAGTTTTCTGGAAAGTTTACTGCAGCGGCCATGTTTGTTTTGAACACATTAGTAGTGTAGTAATACACAGTCACTGATGTAAAAAGTCTCCAAATGGAATGTCGGCATGTGATTCACTCAGATGCTGACATTCCATTTGGAGACTTTTTACCTTTATTACACTAGTGTAATATGAAAATTTATTACATGGCTTTAATACACTATAGAATGGTGTGATTATGTGATAAATTTATTTATTTGGCTTCAATGACACGTTTGATAGCTGGGGGGTCACCTTGTGTTGGACAGTTTTGTGGGTGGAGAAACCCGAAGAGAACCACTGAGCAGCAGTGAGCAACTGTCAAGACTACCCAACATCTGTGTATCAGGCTCTGACCAGCCTTCTAGGTAGCCAGTGCAAAGATGTCCCTGTAGTTCACCATATTTCGCTCTGCTTTTATGAAAAAGCGACATTGATATTGCTCTGTAGACATTATGTAAAATTTGTACAGCATTTTACTATTTCCACCTAAATATAATTTCTTTGGAAGCATTAACCCTTAGTATGGGGGTGTGGTGGCATTGCTGTAACTGGTTCTTGTCAGATTGCTGAAGTTAAGCAACGTCGAGCTCGGTACATCATTGGATGGGTGATCGTCAGTGATCCATTCGGACTCTCGCGTTGTGTCCTTGGGCCATGCACTTAACCCCGATTGTCCACATGGGGGCATGATGATGCAGTGCAACAAGTCGTACTGCACATCGATGTACGCATGTTTTCAACCAATCTAACCCTGCCTGTGCTGCAGTGCATAGTTACGATGTTGGGGAGCTGGCAGCTTCTTGTCGTTGCTTGGTGATTCTCTCTGGGTACTCTGGCTTCCTGGACCCGTAAAACTGTCATGGTCATGATTAGCCATTGTGCATAAGTGTATGATCGAAAACACCAATAAATAAATAAATATTAACCCTTAACCCTGAGGCCTTATTCCGACTTTGATAACTTTTTTAATGCAAAGGAACAGTTGCCCCAAAATTCATTTTTTGGGTAAACTCAAAACTTATTTTTAGCTCACCGAAGAGAGCTAAACTTATCACTTGCCTTCTGTCGTCGTCCGTCGTCATGAACATTTTTCAAACGACTTCTCCTCTGAAACCGCTAGGTCGATTTGCTCGAAACTTGGTGTGGATGTTCATTACCATATGTCAATTCAAGTTTGTTCAAATGAAATGGACATGCCCACTTGGGGCTCCATAGGGGGCATAACTCCTATAACACCCTATGTATATTAGAAAAAATTACTAAAAAATCTTCTCCGGCACAAGTGGGCAAAATCATTTGATATTTGGTATACAGCATTGTGGGGTGGATCTGATTCAAGTTTGTTCAAATCGGCTCCCTGGATTCATATTTGGGCTCACTATAGAAGCCCAAATTTGAACTTAGTGCATTTCAGGCAAATTTCTTAAAAAATCTTCTTCTCCAGATCCAGAGGCAGACTCTTTTGATATTTGGTATGCAACATTGTGGGGTGGATCTGATTCAAGTTTGTTCAAATCGGCTCCCTGGATTCACATTTGGGCTCAGTATAGAAGCCAAAATTCGAACTTAGTGCATTTCAGGCAAATTTCTTAAAAAATCTTCTTCTCCAGATCCAGCAGGCAGAATCTTTTGTTATTTGGTATGCAACATTGTGGGGTGGATCTGATTCAAGTTTGTTCAAATCGGCCCCCCGGGTTCATATTTGGGCTCGGTATAGTGCATTTCAGGCAAATTTCTTTAAAAATCTTCTCAAAATCCAGCAGGCAGAATCTTTTGATATTGGGTATTCAGCATGCTTGGGGCGTGGGGGGGGGGGGGGGGGGGGGGGGGGGGGGATTCAAATTTGTTCAAACCATGCCAGAATGATAATTTAGTTCAAAATGAGGAATTTTCTTTAAAAATTTTCTTCAGATCCAGCAGTCAGAATGTTTTGATATTTGGTATGCAGCATCCTTGGGGGGGGGGGGGGGGGGGGGGGGGGATTCAGATTTGTTCAAACCATGTCCCTAGGTCCCTATTTGGCTCACTCTGGGAGCTTGAATTGTAACTTAGTTGAAATGAGGAATTTTCTTAAAAAATCTTCTTCTTCAGATCCAGCAGTCGGAATGTTTCGATATGTGGTGTGCAGCATCCCTAAGGGTGGATTTCAGGCAAATTTCTTAAAAAATCTTCTCCAGATCCAGCAGGCAGAATCTTTTGTTATTTGGTATGCAACATTGTGGGGTGGATCTGATTCAAGTTTGTTCAAATCGGCCCCCTGGGTTCATATTTGGGCTCAGTATATTTCAGGCAAATTTCTTTAAAAATCTTTTCAAGATCCAGCAGGCAGAATCTTTTGATATTGGGTGTGCAGCATGCTTTTGGGGGGAGGGGAGGGGAGGGGGGGCTTCAAGTTTGTTAAAGCTAAGTTCCTGTGTCCATATTTCGGGTCCCTGTGGGAGCCCGAATTATAACTTAGTCAATATGAGGAATTTTTCTTTAAAAATCTTCTTCAGATTCAGCAGTCGGTATGTTTTGATATTTGGCATGCAGCATCCTTAGGGGTGAGATTCAAGTTTGTTCAAGCCAAGTTCCTGGGTTCATATTTGGGCTCACTGGGGAGCCTGAATGATAACTTAGTTCAAAATGAGGAATTTTCTTTAAAAATCTTCTTCTTCAAATCCAGCAGATGAATGCTTTTGATATTTGGTATGCAGCATCCTTATGGGTGTAAGATTCAAGTTTGTTCAAGCCATGTCCCTAGTTCCATAAAATTTGTCTCTCATGACTTCATTCCTTTGTAGTGTTGATGAACCATGTCTAACTGAATGTAACCCCAATTACTTCTTTGAACCACTTTGGCCGGTGAACGATTAAGTCTCCTTGGGGCCTCTTGTTTAAGTACCCTGTCAGTTGTTTCTAGGCAAGTCTTGGCTGCATATGTATGCAGCCAAGACTTGACTAGAAACAACTGCAAAGCCACTGGAGGTAGACTTAGGTATAGCCAAAATGTTTAAAAATCACCAGGCTTAAGGGACTGGAGATTTTTACCTCATCTTGACAAAGTCAAGCGGAGCTAATCTCATTGCTCTTCGTCCGTCGTCTGTCCGTCAAAACCATGTTTTGATCGTTTCCTCTAAAGCCACTGGGTCAATTCAAGTGAAAGTTTGTGTGAGTGATGGTCCCAAAGGAGCATTGCATTTTTGTTCAACTCAACAAGCCCAGCCCCATAGGAAGGGAGTGGGGGAAAAAGCTCCAAAATATTTTTAAAATCTTCTTCTCGTGTACAATGACTTGATATTTGCTTTGGAGCTTCCTTTTGAGGGTGTAGAATCAAGTTTGTTCAAACGAGGTTTGTGAAGCAATATCTGGCTTTGTAATGGGAGGGGTAAGATTTTTGGCACCGCCTAAAATTTCTATTTTCTGCACCGATGGTCCGGTTTGAACCAAATTTGGTATGTAATATTAATGGATCATAAATACTTGACCCATGCAAAAACAAAAAATCCTGCATCCCCATGGGAACCAGTATCCTTAGGACCAGTAGAATTGAATGGTAAAAAAAAATTGCCATCAATTGGGGTGTTACGGTGTTTATGAGCATCGAAAAAATGCTGAGTCAGCATATTTGCAAAAATTTTTTAAAATCTTTTCTCCAGAACCACTCATCAGAATCTTTTGATATTCGGTAAACAGCATTCATAGGGGGGTTAGATACAAGTTTGTTAAAATAAAACCCATTGGTTCAAATTTGGGCTCAATACAAGAGCCCAAATTTTGTACATAGGGTAATATGGGGAATATTCTTTGAAAATCTTCTTCTTCAGAAACACCAGTCAGAATCTTTTATTGTTTGATATACATCATTATTATGAGGGTCAGATTCAAGATTGTTCAAACCAAATCCCTAGGTCAATATTTGGGCTTCCTATGGAAACCCAAATTTTAACTTTGTTCAATATGGGGGGTAATTTTTAAAAATCTTTTTCTTCAGATCCACCAGACAGAATGCTTTCATGTTTGGTATGAAACATCTCTAGGGGGGGGGGGGGGGGGGGGGGGGGGGGGGGGGGGGGGGGGGTCAGATTCAAGTTTGTTCAAATCATATCCCTAGGTATATATTTGGGCTCGCTACAGTAGCCCAAATTTTTACTTAGTGCGATATGAGGAAATTTCTTTGAAAACTTTCTTCTTCAGATACACCAGTCGGAATGCTTTCATATTTGGTATAGAACACCTCTAGAGGGTCAGATTCCAATTTGTTCAATTCAAGTGACTGGGTTAATATTTGGGCTCCATATGGAAACCTGAAATTTAACTTAGACTTAGTATAGTATGAGGGAATTTCTTCAAAAATCTTCTTCTTCAGATCCACTATTCATAATGCTTTCATATTTGGTATACAACATCTCTAGGGAGGGGGGAGGGGGGGGGGGGGGGCAGATTAAAGTTTGTTCAAATCGAATCCATAGGTTAATATTTGGGCTCGCTGTGGTAGCCCAAATTTTAACTTTGTGCAATATGAAGAAATTTCTTTAAAATTTCTCTTCTTCAGATCCAACAGTCAGAATGCTTTCATATTTGGTATACAACATCTCTAGGGAAGTCAGATTCAACTGTGTTCAAATTGAGTCGCTGGGTTAATATTTGGGCTTCCAATGGGAGCTGGAATTAGCCATTTTGCTGAAAAATTAAAAACTTTGTATTCAGTACCCTCTATAGGTGTATAACTAAGATTAATCCACATAGGTTGTATCAAGGGGCTTCATAGGGGAGCTCTACGTTTTACATTATGATCAACTGAAGAAAAGGCATGATGCCGGATTATTTTTGTCACTCCTGGGGGACTCAAGGATTGGCAGTGTAGCCTATGGATATGGATTGCTTAATGTAGACTCATTCTTGGACTCTGTTTATATTGTGTTCTGGTTAAGATGAGTGCATCAGGCCCTGTGGGGGCCTCTTGTTTTTATATGCCTGGAGGGAAGCTCCCTTTCATATAGGGGTCCCAAGGCTGGTACCTAAATAGGGGTCCCAAGGCTGGTACCGGGTCAGCACTCTTGAGAGCACATGGTCAAATTCTTGGCTGTTATTTCTCATTAAGGTTTGGTTGCTGCCTTCATAGGCAACCAAGACTTGACAGGAAATCTCGAACAGGATATTGGACTTTGAGATGGTATTGCAGTTGAATACTGAGAAAAGGTTCTGACTATTTAAGTTTGTATGTGGTTCTAGAGGAACATATAAACAGAGTTCGTACAGGTTATGGAAAGGTATGGAAAACAATTGATTTTCCAGGCCCTGGAAAACTATGGAAAATTGGGGTGTTTTGAGGAAAATGTATGGAAAATCAACATATTCGAGCATTCAAAAAATCTTTGAAGTTAGTACTTCGAAATTTTAAGCTTCACTCTCTTTGAGTCATTGGTGCTTGGGGTTTCTTAACCCTTGAAATGCCAGGTGGTTTCATACACATTTTTGCCACTCTTTGATAGAGTACATTTGGTTGCCTTACAGTTGTTTCTAGGCAAGTCTTTGTTTTGCCTAGAAACAACTGCCAAGGTACTTAGAATGTAACTTAACCCTTTACCTAATGTAACAGTCAAAACCGGCCAGCGCTACTCTAAAAAATCGCCAATTAATTTTCATTATTTTTTCATTTTTTTTGTCTCAAAAACATAGGTTATGACCCCTCATTAGAACGAGCTTGACAAGCTTGTTTCAGCAAGAGGTCATAACCTATGTTTTTGAGACAAACAATGAAAAAAATTTGTTAATCAAGAATTTGTTTTGCAAGTGTCGTCTGCTTTTCATGTTAGGTAAAGGGTTAAAAGTAGTTTACCTAAAGCCTTAATGACCGAGCATTGGTTTTATTGCAGTACAAAGTAATCGAAGTTGGAATTGGGGCCTTTAGGTTTCAGAGAGTTGTTAAGGAGGGTGAGGAGAAAATAGATTATATATTGAGTCACATTTAACTCTTAACCCGCTGAGTATTTTAAAAATATTTTTCATCAAATCTAGTCATGGCTGCTTCACAGCAGCCATGACTAGATTTGATGAAAAATTCATCTAAATTTAACTCAAGAAATTGTTGGTGAAAAAATCCATTCAATTTACAGGGTGCAAATTGGATTAAATATGCCCAAATTATACATATTTCAATGGCAAGAGAAATACTGTCCTGGGCAGGAAAAGCTGCCAGCAGCATGCAAGGAGTTAACCTATAGGGTCCAGGGACCAGCCTAAGGGGGGGATTTTTGGGAGACTTCATGTCCAAGCCAGAAAATAAGCAGGCAGTCAGCTGCAAAACGTCCCCAGAGGGTGAATTTACCCTGTATGTGATAGCACAAACAAATTCACTCTCCGTGGATCTCATTCTGTAAATGTCAGACTGCTTGTTTTCAGGCCTGTTCATTTCTCCCTCCAGAAAAAATAGAGAGACTGCAGAGTCAAGTAGGGAGATTTCATAGGCAAGTGGGGAAAATTAAGAATATTTAAGTACCACTCCCTGCTTATTTTCAGCTTGTGGTCCTCCATTAACACCCGATTAATCCAGGTCCAGTTGTCTATGATGCATCTGTGCCAGGTTAAAAAATCACAAAGTAATTATTGATTGAAAATCCCCTACTGCTACCCTCTCCTTCATGACCCCTCTCATCTTCTTTGTGCCAATCCCCCAGCACCCTCCTGTGGTTGTCTTTCACCAAAGTCTACTAAGCTAATAATTTCCCAAGTCTGAAAGTGTGAACAGGACCAGATTTAAGAAGGTTGCTTGGAAGGTTCTTTTTCAAGATCCTTCATATGTACACTTGTGCCCTGTACAAAGCTTTTCTTGTCATCACTAAAGCTTTTTTTTCATGTTTTTCAATTCCATTCGTGTTTTTCTGGGAATAGATGGCCCAACAGTTAACAGTCATCAGCAAAACGAAATAAAAATACAGTGTTAGAAAATACGTCTGTTTTATATACATTTTCAGCAGAGAATTTTTGGCATCCTAAGCGATGTAACCTATTTTCAAACTGGGTTATTTTGTTGAGTCGTGTAAGTCACCTATATTTTTATACTGTACCAATGACCCAGACTTAGCTGGTGCTAACTCTTTGAATTTCAGGGCCAAACACAAATTTTGCCCCCCCCCCCCCCCCCCAATCCCCAAAATTTGCATCATAATCCAAAAAATACATGTCCTATGTGGTTCTCCATCCTTTTGTCCACTGCGCCTGCGCAGTGTTAAGCAAGTACCGAAATTGGCGCAAAATCTTCTTTCTTTGTTTGACCCTTCAATCAGTAACATCTCACTGATATCTGTGCTTATAATCTCAGTTAAAATGATTCCAGACATCATTGCGTTCCAGTAGGTGGAAGGCTGTCGATATTCTTAACCAATTGGTTGTCAATTACGGACGACCCATGGGTGCATGGGGTTATTTCAGAAGGTCTAAAATTGTCCTTCAAGGAAAAACCTCCATTAACACGAAATCCAAGTTGGACTCAGCTTCCGTCAAACCTTCAGAAGAGAGATTCGCTTCTATCAGAAGTCCAATCTCTTCTGGAGAAGAACGCAATAGAGGTCGTAGAAAACCAGGAATCTCCAGGTTTCTACAGTCACCTGTTCCTGGTTCCAAAACCAGATGGCCCGTTCCGTCCAGTTATAGATTTAAGCTGGATAAACAAGCTGACCGTGGCTCCGAAATTTTATATGGAGACCATCCGATCGGTCAGAGCGAGCAATCGAGTGAACGGTTATGCTGCAAGCATAGATCTTAAGGATGCGTACTTTCACGTCATAGTACATCCGGCGTTCAGAAAGTACCTTCGCTTCGCTGTCCTAGTCGTTTATCAGTTCCGAGCAATGTACTTCAGTCTGAATCTAGTGCCCTAGGCCTTCACTCGAATAATGAACTCGGTAATGACTCATTTCCAAGCTCATTCGTCTGCGGTAACGTCGGCCTACCTGGACGACATTCTTCAAAGGTACAGCAACAGGTTAACGCTTAAGAACGATGTTCAGAGTCTTCTTCAACTGCTCCGACGTCTCGGTTTCATAGTAAACGAAAAGAAGTCGGATCTAGTTCTGTCCAAGTCATTCATCCACTCGGGAATGAGCTTTGAGATGCACAACAATCTGGTTTGTCTGCCGTTACCCAGAGCGAAATTAGTCAGTTGTTATGCTCGCTTTTGTCTTCACTAAGATGTAGTAACAGCGAGAGAATTCATGCCACTGATAGGTTTGTGCAGAGCCGCTGCGGATCTTATTCCGATGGGGTGACTATGCACTCGTCCACTCCAGATATTTTTTACTCAGAATTGGAGTGTGAAGATTCATTCGCATGAAACAAACATTGTCTTGTCGAAACAAGTAAAACAAGAGATTCAGACTTGGGCAGATATTCAGTGGTTAACTCAGGGAGTGCCACTGCAACTGCCGGATCCGATTTTTACGATTATGACGGATGTGAGTCAAACAGGTTGGGGCGCAACTTTGAGCCCAACAGATTCGAGGTGCCAATGTCTTTGGGATCTGCAGTTCCTAAACAAGCACATAAACATCAAAAAGATGATGTCAATTTGGCTTATGCTACGTCATTGGATGAACATTATTCAGAATTCACATGTTCAAATTCTGTTCGACAGCAGCATATATTCAGAACCAGGGAGGCACTCATTCCTTTCCGTTGTTCAATTTAACGGAAAGAATCCCTCTGTTTGTCCTAGAGCATCAGGTTCTTCTGTCGGTCCATCATATTCTGGGTCATGTGAATGTTCTAGCGGACTCCCTTTCACAGAAAGGTTGTATGTTGCCGTCAGAATGGACTCTCAACAAACGAGTATTCAATCAAATTTGCTACCAATGGGATCGTCCTATGATAGACTTGTTTGCGACGCATCTCAACAATCAGTTGCAGTCGTATGTGTCGCCATGCCCAGATCCTCGAGCGTTTACAGTAGACGCTCTCTCGATCTCTTGGGACGGAATGATAGGATACGCGTATCCTCCAGCTCCGTTGATTCAACAGATATTGCTAAAAATCAAGCAATCTCACTGCAAGATTCTGTTGGTAGCATCTCTGTCACCCCAGACACCATGGATAAATCTACTCAGGTGTCTGTTGTGGGACATTCCTCGGAAGCTTCCTCCATGGGAGGACCTTCTTTCGCAGGGGAAATCGTGCACACTGCATCACAACCCGCAAGGTCTCAACCTTCACGTATTTCCATTGTGAGGTCCTTCTTGCACGGCAAGCATTTTACAGGATGAGCAGTGGATGCAATTTCTAACTGTAGAAGGACCTCCTCTTCGCTAAATTATGCTGCTAAGTGGAAGGTTTTCTCTCGTTGGTGTGGGGATCATTCTACTGATATTTATGATCCCTCCATTCCAGACATTGCTAATTTTTTGGTCTACTTGTTTGACAAGTTCAAACTGCAGCCAATAACTATTAAGGGTTATAGGTCTATGCTATCGGATACTTATGCTTATAATGATGGCTTACAAATTGGATCTAATGTCTCTTTATCTAAGTTAGTTAAAAACTTTTCGATAAATAGACCTAGAACCCTTAGGTTAATTCCTAAGTGGAATTTAGCTTGGGTTCTTCTGAAGCTAAAAGAAGCGCCATTTGAACCCCTTGACACAGTCGACTTCAAATACTTATCTTATAAGACAGCTTTTCTCTTAGCCTTCTCTTCTGCTAGAAGAGTTAGTGAGCTTCATGCACTATCTGTTGATTATTCTCACTATCGTAGTGTTGGTAATACTATTACTTTGACTACTAATGTTGGATTTTTGTCTAAGAATCAGGCTCCTAATAAGTACCCTGAACCTATTGTTATTAAGGCTCTTCCATCCTCAGATGGTCATAGGCCTTTGCTATGTCCAGTTTGAGCTATGCGTATTTACAAACGTAGATCTGAGTTTATCAGAAAGGGACGTAAACATTTTTTTCTGTCTCTGCAGCCTAATAGAAGGGACATTCTGTTTCACTCAAGCACATTCAATTCTTGAAAATAATCGTTTTATGTAAACCTCGGATCACTCAGTTCAGTCTTTCCTCATTTTGGCCAATTTTTAGAGGGCAACTTGTAATCGCCCCGATTATTTTTCTAGATGACTTTGGGCTTAGAAGGGCAACATAATTGCCCTAGTCACCCTCACGGCTGGTCCCTGATAGGGTTATGGAAATTTTATGTGCAAGGTAAAATTATGGAAAACCAAATTGCCTGGTCAGTATGAACCTTGTATTGGTACAGTAGTTTTCTTGTTAACCCCCTTTTCACGGTGTTGCGGCCATATACTGCCAGCACTATTCATGCAAACCACTTTTCAAATTTTTTTTTTTCCTTTTCATTTTTAGCTTAACTTGACATAGTCAAGATAAGCTATTGCCATCACGCGTGCAGAAGTCTGTTAGTCTGTGACGTCTGTGACATCTGTTCACATTTTCCTTTAGCACGGGCTACACCCTGCAGTTCATGTCTGCTGATCGTCATACAGGTTTGGGGTCATGCCTAGATGAGAACGTCCCCTTTTGGTCGCGATTGGGCAACCGGTATGGCTGCCCGAGCCCAAAACCCGAAAACCATTAGCACAGTCTACAGTCGTATTTATGAAGGGATTTCATTGTAACTTGGTAGGATGCCTCTGTATAATGCCTAGATGAGAACGTCCCCTTTTGGGCATGATCTATCAACCGTTATGGCAGCCCAAGCCCGAAACCCAAAAACTTTTAGCACAGTCTGCAGGACATGTTTAATGTATAGGGATTTCATTGTAACTTGGTAGGATGACTCCTTATGATGTCTAGATGAGAATTTCCCCATTTGGGCATGATCTGCCAACCGTGACGACTGCCCGAGCCCAAAACCCAAAAACCTTTAGCACAGTCTACAGGTCATATTTATTGAGGAATTTCATTGTAACTTGGTGGGTTGACTTCATTTCATACAATGTCTAGATGAGAAAGTCCCCTTTTGGACGTGATTGGGCAACTGTGACGGCTACAGGGGCCGAAGCTCGAAAACCTTTAGCACAGTCTAGAGGTCATATTTATGAAGGGATTTCATTGCAACTTGGTAGGATGACTCCAAATAATGTCTAGATGAGAATGTCCCATTTTGATCGCGATCATGCAGCCTTGATGGGTGCCCGAGCCCAAAAACCTTTAGCATAGGCAAAAGGTCATATTTATGGAAGGATTTCATTGTAACCTGTTAGGTTGACTCCATATAATGCCTAGATGATGACATCCCCTTTTAGTCATGATTGGTCAGTTGTGATGGCTACAAGTGCCCGAAGCCCGAAAACCTTGAGCACAGTCTGCAGGTCATATTTATGAAGGAATTTCATTGTAACTTCTTAGGATCACTCCAGATTATGCCCAGATGAGATTGTCCCCTATGGTTGCGATCATTCAGCCATGATGGCTGCCCGAACCCGAAGCCTGAAGAGCCTTTAGCCCAGTCTACAGGTCATATTTATGAAGGGATTTTATTGTAACTTGGTAGGTTAACTTCATATAATGTCTAGATGAGAACGTCCCCTTTTGGACATGATTGGGCAACTGTGATGGCTAAAGGTGCCCAAAGCCCGAAAACCTTTAGCACAGTCTACAGGTCATATTTATGAAGGGATTTCATTGTAACTTGGTAGGATGACTCTAAATAATGTCTAGATGAGAACGTTTCATTTTGGTTGTGATCATTCAGCCTTGATGGGTGTCCAAGCCCAAAAACCTTTAGCATAGGCAAAAGGTTATATTTATAGAAGAATTTCATTGTAACCTGTTAGGTTGATTCCATATAATGCCTAGATGATGACATCCCATTTTGGTCGTGATTGGTCAACTGTGATGGCTACTGGTGCCCGAAGCCCGAAAACCTTGAGCACAGTCTACAGGTCATATTTATGAAGGGATTTCATTGTAACTTCGCAGGGTCACTCCAGATGTTACCCAGATGAGATTGTCCCCTTTGGTTGCGATCATTCAACCATGTTGGCTGCCCAAGCCCGAAGCCCGAAAACCTTTAGCACAGTCTGCAGGTCATATTTATGAAGGGATTTCATTGTAACTTGGTAGGTTGACTTCATATAATGTCTAGATGAGAACGTCCCCTTTTGGACATGATTGGGCGACTGTGACGGCTTCAGGGGCCCAAAGCCTGAAAAACTTTAGAACAGTCTACAGGTCATAATTATGAAGGGATTTCATTGTAGCTTGGTAGGATGACTCCAAATAGTGTCCAGATGAGAACGTCCCCTTTTGGTCACGATCATTCAGCCTTGATGGCTGCCCGAGCCCAAAAACCTTTAGCATGTCTGTAGGTCGTATTTATGGAAGGATTTCATTGTAACTTGTTAGGTTGACTCCATATAATGCCTAGATGATGACATCCCCTTTTGGTCGTGGTTGGTCAACTGTGATGGCTACAGGTGCCTGAACTCCGAAAATCTTGAGCACAGTCTACAGATCATATTTATGAAGGGATTTCATTGTAACTTCATGGGATCACTCCAGATGATGTCCAGATGAGAATGTCCCCTTTTGGTTGCGATCATTCAACCATGATGGCTTCCCAAGCCTACAGCCAGAAAACCTTTAGCACAGTCTTCAGATCATATTTATGAAGGGATTTCATTGTAACTTGGTAGGTTGACTTCATGTAAATAATGTCTAGATGAGAACGTCCCCTTTTGGTCGCGATCATTCAGCCTTGATGGCTGCCCGAACCCAAAACCCCAAAACCTTTAGCATAGTCTATTGGTCATATTTATGGAAGGACTTAATTGTAACCTGTAAGTTTGACTCCATATAATGCCTAGATGATGACATCCCCTTTTGGTCGTGATTGGTCAACTGTGATGGCTTCAGGGGCCCGAAGCCCAAAAACCTTGAGCACAGTCTACAGGTCATATTTATGAAGGGATTTCATTGTAACTTTGTAGGATCACTCCAGATGATGCCCAGATGAGAATGTCCCCTTTTGGTTGCGATCATTCAACCATGATGGCTGCCAGAGCCCAAAGCCCAAAAACTTTTAGCACAGTCTACAGGTCATATTTATTAAGGGATTTCATTGTAACTTGGTAGGTTGACTTCATATAATGTCTTGATGAGAACGTCCCCTTTGGACGCAATTGGGAAACTGACAGCTACAGTTTTATGTAAACCTCGGATCACTCAGTTCAGTCTTTCCTCATTTTGGCCAATTTTTAGAGGGCAACTTGTAATCGCCCCGATTATTTTTCTAGATGACTTTGGGCTTAGAAGGGCAACATAATTGCCCTAGTCACCCTCACGGCTGGTCCCTGATAGGGTTATGGAAATTTTATGTGCAAGGTAAAATTATGGAAAACCAAATTGCCTGGTCAGTATGAACCTTGTATTGGTACAGTAGTTTTCTTGTTAACCCCCTTTTCACGGTGTTGCGGCCATATACTGCCAGCACTATTCATGCAAACCACTTTTCAAATTTTTTTTTTTCCTTTTCATTTTTAGCTTAACTTGACATAGTCAAGATAAGCTATTGCCATCACGCGTGCAGAAGTCTGTTAGTCTGTGACGTCTGTGACATCTGTTCACATTTTCCTTTAGCACGGGCTACACCCTGCAGTTCATGTCTGATCGTCATACAGGTTTGGGGTCATGCCTAGATGGGAACGTCCCCTTTTGGTCGCGATTGGGCAACCGGTATGGCTGCCCGAGCCCAAAACCCGAAAACCATTAGCACAGTCTACAGTCGTATTTATGAAGGGATTTCATTGTAACTTGGTAGGATGCCTCTGTATAATGCCTAGATGAGAACGTCCCCTTTTGGGCATGATCTATCAACCGTTATGGCAGCCCAAGCCCGAAACCCAAAAACTTTTAGCACAGTCTGCAGGACATGTTTAATGTATAGGGATTTCATTGTAACTTGGTAGGATGACTCCTTATGATGTCTAGATGAGAATTTCCCCATTTGGGCATGATCTGCCAACCGTGACGACTGCCCGAGCCCAAAACCCAAAAACCTTTAGCACAGTCTACAGGTCATATTTATTGAGGAATTTCATTGTAACTTGGTGGGTTGACTTCATTTCATACAATGTCTAGATGAGAAAGTCCCCTTTTGGACGTGATTGGGCAACTGTGACGGCTACAGGGGCCCGAAGCTCGAAAACCTTTAGCACAGTCTAGAGGTCATATTTATGAAGGGATTTCATTGCAACTTGGTAGGATGACTCCAAATAATGTCTAGATGAGAATGTCCCATTTTGATCGCGATCATGCAGCCTTGATGGGTGCCCGAGCCCAAAAACCTTTAGCATAGGCAAAAGGTCATATTTATGGAAGGATTTCATTGTAACCTGTTAGGTTGACTCCACATAATGCCTAGATGATGACATCCCCTTTTAGTCATGATTGGTCAGTTGTGATGGCTACAAGTGCCCGAAGCCCGAAAACCTTGAGCACAGTCTGCAGGTCATATTTATGAAGGAATTTCATTGTAACTTCTTAGGATCACTCCAGATTATGCCCAGATGAGATTGTCCCCTATGGTTGCGATCATTCAGCCATGATGGCTGCCCGAACCCGAAGCCTGAAGAGCCTTTAGCCCAGTCTACAGGCCATATTTATGAAGGGATTTTATTGTAACTTGGTAGGTTAACTTCATATAATGTCTAGATGAGAACGTCCCCTTTTGGACATGATTGGGCAACTGTGATGGCTAAAGGTGCCCAAAGCCCGAAAACCTTTAGCACAGTCTACAGGTCATATTTATGAAGGGATTTCAATGTAACTTGGTAGGATGACTCTAAATAATGTCTAGATGAGAACGTTCCATTTTGGTTGTGATCATTCAGCCTTGATGGGTGCCCGAGCCCAAAAACCTTTAGCATAGGCAAAAGGTTATATTTATAGAAGAATTTCATTGTAACCTGTTAGGTTGATTCCATATAATGCCTAGATGATGACATCCCATTTTGGTCGTGATTGGTCAACTGTGATGGCTACTGGTGCCCGAAGCCCGAAAACCTTGAGCACAGTCTACAGGTCATATTTATGAAGGGATTTCATTGTAACTTCGCAGGATCACTCCAGATGTTGCCCAGATGAGATTGTCCCCTTTGGTTGCGATCATTCAACCATGTTGGCTGCCCAAGCCCGAAGCCCGAAAACCTTGAGCACAGTCTGCAGGTCATATTTATGAAGGAATTTCATTGTAACTTCTTAGGATCACTCCAGATTATGCCCAGATGAGATTGTCCCCTATGGTTGCGATCATTCAGCCATGATGGCTGCCCGAACCCGAAGCCTGAAGAGCCTTTAGCCCAGTCTACAGGTCATATTTATGAAGGGATTTTATTGTAACTTGGTAGGTTAACTTCATATAATGTCTAGATGAGAACGTCCCCTTTTGGACATGATTGGGCAACTGTGATGGCTAAAGGTGCCCAAAGCCCGAAAACCTTTAGCACAGTCTACAGGTCATATTTATGAAGGGATTTCATTGTAACTTGGTAGGATGACTCTAAATAATGTCTAGATGAGAACGTTCCATTTTGGTTGTGATCATTCAGCCTTGATGGGTGCCCAAGCCCAAAAACCTTTAGCATAGGCAAAAGGTTATATTTATAGAAGAATTTCATTGTAACCTGTTAGGTTGATTCCATATAATGCCTAGATGATGACATCCCATTTTGGTCGTGATTGGTCAACTGTGATGGCTACTGGTGCCCGAAGCCCGAAAACCTTGAGCACAGTCTACAGGTCATATTTATGAAGGAATTTCATTGTAACTTCGCAGGATCACTCCAGATGTTGCCCAGATGAGATTGTCCCCTTTGGTTGCGATCATTCAACCATGTTGGCTGCCCAAGCCCGAAGCCCGAAAACCTTTAGCACAGTCTGCAGGTCATATTTATGAAGGGATTTCATTGTAACTTGGTAGGTTGACTTCATATAATGTCTAGATGAGAACGTCCCCTTTTGGACATGATTGGGCGACTGTGACGGCTTCAGGGGCCCAAAGCCTGAAAAACTTTAGAACAGTCTACAGGTCATAATTATGAAGGGATTTCATTGTAGCTTGGTAGGATGACTCCAAATAGTGTCCAGATGAGAACGTCCCCTTTTGGTCACGATCATTCAGCCTTGATGGCTGCCCGAGCCCAAAAACCTTTAGCATGTCTGTAGGTCGTATTTATGGAAGGATTTCATTGTAACTTGTTAGGTTGACTCCATATTATGCCTAGATGATGACATCCCCTTTTGGTCGTGGTTGGTCAACTGTGATGGCTACAGGTGCCTGAACTCCGAAAATCTTGAGCACAGTCTACAGATCATATTTATGAAGGGATTTCATTGTAACTTCATGGGATCACTCCAGATGATGTCCAGATGAGAATGTCCCCTTTTGGTTGCGATCATTCAACCATGATGGCTTCCCAAGCCTACAGCCAGAAAACCTTTAGCACAGTCTTCAGATCATATTTATGAAGGGATTTCATTGTAACTTGGTAGGTTGACTTCATGTAAATAATGTCTAGATGAGAACGTCCCCTTTTGGTCGCGATCATTCAGCCTTGATGGCTGCCCGAACCCAAAACCCCAAAACCTTTAGCATAGTCTATTGGTCATATTTATGGAAGGACTTAATTGTAACCTGTAAGTTTGACTCCATATAATGCCTAGATGATGACATCCCCTTTTGGTCGTGATTGGTCAACTGTGATGGCTTCAGGGGCCCGAAGCCCAAAAACCTTGAGCACAGTCTACAGGTCATATTTATGAAGGGATTTCATTGTAACTTTGTAGGATCACTCCAGATGATGCCCAGATGAGAATGTCCCCTTTTGGTTGCGATCATTCAACCATGATGGCTGCCAGAGCCCAAAGCCCAAAAACTTTTAGCACAGTCTACAGGTCATATTTATTAAGGGATTTCATTGTAACTTGGTAGGTTGACTTCATATAATGTCTTGATGAGAACGTCCCCTTTGGACGCAATTGGGAAACTGACAGCTACAGTTTTATGTAAACCTCGGATCACTCAGTTCAGTCTTTCCTCATTTTGGCCAATTTTTAGAGGGCAACTTGTAATCGCCCCGATTATTTTTCTAGATGACTTTGGGCTTAGAAGGGCAACATAATTGCCCTAGTCACCCTCACGGCTGGTCCCTGATAGGGTTATGGAAATTTTATGTGCAAGGTAAAATTATGGAAAACCAAATTGCCTGGTCAGTATGAACCTTGTATTGGTACAGTAGTTTTCTTGTTAACCCCCTTTTCACGGTGTTGCGGCCATATACTGCCAGCACTATTCATGCAAACCACTTTTCAAATTTTTTTTTTTCCTTTTCATTTTTAGCTTAACTTGACATAGTCAAGATAAGCTATTGCCATCACGCGTGCAGAAGTCTGTTAGTCTGTGACGTCTGTGACATCTGTTCACATTTTCCTTTAGCACGGGCTACACCCTGCAGTTCATGTCTGATCGTCATACAGGTTTGGGGTCATGCCTAGATGAGAACGTCCCCTTTTGGTCGCGATTGGGCAACCGGTATGGCTGCCCGAGCCCAAAACCCGAAAACCATTAGCACAGTCTACAGTCGTATTTATGAAGGGATTTCATTGTAACTTGGTAGGATGCCTCTGTATAATGCCTAGATGAGAACGTCCCCTTTTGGGCATGATCTATCAACCGTTATGGCAGCCCAAGCCCGAAACCCAAAAACTTTTAGCACAGTCTGCAGGACATGTTTAATGTATAGGGATTTCATTGTAACTTGGTAGGATGACTCCTTATGATGTCTAGATGAGAATTTCCCCATTTGGGCATGATCTGCCAACCGTGACGACTGCCCGAGCCCAAAACCCAAAAACCTTTAGCACAGTCTACAGGTCATATTTATTGAGGAATTTCATTGTAACTTGGTGGGTTGACTTCATTTCATACAATGTCTAGATGAGAAAGTCCCCTTTTGGACGTGATTGGGCAACTGTGACGGCTACAGGGGCCCGAAGCTCGAAAACCTTTAGCACAGTCTAGAGGTCATATTTATGAAGGGATTTCATTGCAACTTGGTAGGATGACTCCAAATAATGTCTAGATGAGAATGTCCCATTTTGATCGCGATCATGCAGCCTTGATGGGTGCCCGAGCCCAAAAACCTTTAGCATAGGCAAAAGGTCATATTTATGGAAGGATTTCATTGTAACCTGTTAGGTTGACTCCATATAATGCCTAGATGATGACATCCCCTTTTAGTCATGATTGGTCAGTTGTGATGGCTACAAGTGCCCGAAGCCCAAAAACCTTGAGCACAGTCTGCAGGTCATATTTATGAAGGAATTTCATTGTAACTTCTTAGGATCACTCCAGATTATGCCCAGAAGAGATTGTCCCCTATGGTTGCGATCATTCAGCCATGATGGCTGCCCGAACCCGAAGCCTGAAGAGCCTTTAGCCCAGTCTACAGGTCATATTTATGAAGGGATTTTATTGTAACTTGGTAGGTTAACTTCATATAATGTCTAGATGAGAACGTCCCCTTTTGGACATGATTGGGCAACTGTGATGGCTAAAGGTGCCCAAAGCCCGAAAACCTTTAGCACAGTCTACAGGTCATATTTATGAAGGGATTTCAATGTAACTTGGTAGGATGACTCTAAATAATGTCTAGATGAGAACGTTCCATTTTGGTTTTGATCATTCAGCCTTGATGGGTGCCCGAGTCCAAAAACCTTTAGCATAGGCAAAAGGTTATATTTATAGAAGAATTTCATTGTAACCTGTTAGGTTGATTCCATATAATGCCTAGATGATGACATCCCATTTTGGTCGTGATTGGTCAACTGTGATGGCTACTGGTGCCCGAAGCCCGAAAACCTTGAGCACAGTCTACAGGTCATATTTATGAAGGGATTTCATTGTAACTTCGCAGGATCACTCCAGATGTTGCCCAGATGAGATTGTCCCCTTTGGTTGCGATCATTCAACCATGTTGGCTGCCCAAGCCCGAAGCCCGAAAACCTTTAGCACAGTCTGCAGGTCATATTTATGAAGGGATTTCATTGTAACTTGGTAGGTTGACTTCATATAATGTCTAGATGAGAACGTCCCCTTTTGGACATGATTGGGCGACTGTGACGGCTTCAGGGGCCCAAAGCCTGAAAAACTTTAGAACAGTCTACAGGTCATAATTATGAAGGGATTTCATTGTAGCTTGGTAGGATGACTCCAAATAGTGTCCAGATGAGAACGTCCCCTTTTGGTCACGATCATTCAGCCTTGATGGCTGCCCGAGCCCAAAAACCTTTAGCATGTCTGTAGGTCGTATTTATGGAAGGATTTCATTGTAACTTGTTAGGTTGACTCCATATAATGCCTAGATGATGACATCCCCTTTTGGTCGTGGTTGGTCAACTGTGATGGCTACAGGTGCCTGAACTCCGAAAATCTTGAGCACAGTCTACAGGTCATATTTATGAAGGGATTTCATTGTAACTTCATGGGATCACTCCAGATGATGTCCAGATGAGAATGTCCCCTTTTGGTTGCGATCATTCAACCATGATGGCTTCCCAAGCCTACAGCCAGAAAACCTTTAGCACAGTCTTCAGATCATATTTATGAAGGGATTTCATTGTAACTTGGTAGGTTGACTTCATGTAAATAATGTCTAGATGAGAACGTCCCCTTTTGGTCGCGATCATTCAGCCTTGATGGCTGCCCGAACCCAAAACCCCAAAACCTTTAGCAGTCTATTGGTCATATTTATGGAAGGACTTAATTGTAACCTGTAAGTTTGACTCCATATAATGCCTAGATGATGACATCCCCTTTTGGTCGTGATTGGTCAACTGTGATGGCTTCAGGGGCCCGAAGCCCAAAAACCTTGAGCACAGTCTACAGGTCATATTTATGAAGGGATTTCATTGTAACTTTGTAGGATCACTCCAGATGATGCCCAGATGAGAATGTCCCCTTTTGGTTGCGATCATTCAACCATGATGGCTGCCAGAGCCCAAAGCCCAAAAACTTTTAGCACAGTCTACAGGTCATATTTATTAAGGGATTTCATTGTAACTTGGTAGGTTGACTTCATATAATGTCTTGATGAGAACGTCCCCTTTGGACGCAATTGGGAAACTGACAGCTACAGGGGCCTGAAGCCCGAAAATCTTTAGCAGTCTACAGGCCATATTTATGAAGGGATTTTAATGTAACTTGATAGGATGACTCGTTTTGGAATAATTTCACTGTAACTTGGTAACTTTTGTTGATATACGTTAACTGTGAGGGCCACATACATTAACTGTGAGGTCATATTAACCCACCCCTCAGCTCTTTAGTACAGTGTACACCTCATATTATTTTTATCATAAACATAGCATACAGGGAACAGAAATGAACATATTCCCAATTATCACAATTCTTGTCTTATTTCATAATCCTTTCATAAACATTGAACATTATCCTTTTCATCAAACACAACACACAAGCTACAGTGTCATTGACACTTTCATTTGTCTTATGACCTCTCTCTGGATCGAGCTTGTTGAGACAGAAAATTAAATATTGTAGTTTTTCAAGGACAATTTTGTTATTGCAAGTGTCATCCACTTAAGTGGCCTATCAGACCTACTCTTTGGGAATGCCTGATTTAGTCGAGATGAAAATTAAATTATTATGCCCCCAGCCTTGAAAAAATCAAAGTGATATCCAGTGGAGAACTCTCTGTCCATCCATACATTTGTCCGTCCATATCAACATTTTCCCTTGTATCTCAGCCACTGCTACTCTGATTTGAATGACATTTGGTGTTATGATAGAGCATCATGGAGGAATGATACTTGAGTAGGGTGAGTTTCTTCCACACATTTTTTTCGAGCGTTATGGCACTTTTCCACTGTTTTGACTTAAAAAAAAATCTTGTCGGTCGAGGGCATTGGCACCTCTTGTTGTGCATAATTTCCTCGCAGACACAAATAGTTTTGTGGAACCATAAGAATGTATATTTATGCATTTGTATATGTGTCTATATGCATATATGTATATGTATGTGCTGGCTATCTCTGTGGGTCTGCGTGAAGTGTTCATCAGCCATGCTCACAAAAAATCAACATATCGTCAAACTTGTTATACTTCAAAATGAGACAGAGAAATGTATACTGCACAGCATTTAGTTGTCCGTGTCTAGATTATATTCAATAAATCATACTTTTTAGCTCACCTTGACAAAGTCAAGCTGAGCTAATCTAATCGCTCTCCTTCCATTGTCTGTCAACACCATGTTTTGGGCTTCTCCTCCAAAACATCTGGGCTCATTCAAGTGAAAGTTTGTGTGAGTGATAGTGCTGAGGGGGCATTGCATTTTTGTTCAACTCAACATGCCCAGCCCCATAGGGAGGGGGTGGGGGAAAATGCTCCAAAATATTTTTTAAATCTTTTTCTCATAAGCCAGCAGGTACAATGACTTGATATTTGGTTGAAGCTTCCTTTTGAGGGGTAGATTCAAGTTTGTTCAAAGAAAGTTCCTGAAACATTATTTACCTTTGTAATGGGAGGTGAAAGATTTTTGGCCCCTCCCAAATTTTTTATATTTTTATACTGTACCAATGACCCAGACTTAGCTGGTGCTAACTCTAACAAAACCAGGGCCAAACACAAATTTTGCCCCCCAATCCCCAAAATTTGCATCCAAAACAAAAAGAAATCATGTCCTAAAGGACCTCCATACTACGCCTCTACTGCGCATGCGCAGTGACGCAGACGTCCCGAAATTGGCGCCAATTATCATTCTCTGTTTGGCCCTTCATCAGTCAACATCTCACTGATCTTTGTGCTTGTAAATCTCAGTTTAAAGGATGCCAGCCACGTAATTTTTGGAGAAAATGTGATTCTAAGGAGGATAGAAGGAGGAGAGGAAAAAGAAGTGACAAAAAATAATCAGGGCTGTACTTAAAATTTTTTGTTGAAATTATGTTAAGTTGCCTATTTTCGAGGCATGGGCCTCTTGTTGTCATTCTTGCTAAATGTTGCACTGCTTATTCAGTGTTTCCTCTCCCCTAGCCTTATAAAGTCCCCCCTTGCAATTCTCCCATGCTTTTGGCATATTTTTGAGAAATTTCATTTCTAAAATTTCCTGGGAGAGTTGCTTGGTTACAGAATGTTTTCTGTTATTTTCCCCATAGTTACGTTTTCACCCATGGGTGTATAACGTTTGTGTTCTGCAGCTTCCATCTGATGTTCTGCAGATTCTCCCCTGGGAGTCTCTGTTTTGCATCAGATAGAGTGTAATTTGATGACTGATTCCGGGCCAGTTTTTTCAGTGCCTGGAGTCATGTTTTCTGGTGTTTTTACACTGTTTGTTTACATTGGCAACAGCCTTTTTTGAGGGGGGCTGTTTGCCTTTGCTGTAGTTTATCTCACTATAAGATACATTTATATTATCCGTAAGTGTCTCATTAATTATTTAATATAAATTTAAAATTTTTGACCACACTTTTCCATCGGATCCATCGGGGCTCAACGTTACTTTTCAGCAACTTGGGCTTCGCTGAAAAAATATTTTTTCAAAATTATTTTGATTTGCAATTGTTTTTTCATTTATTAATGGATCATGTTGTTATATATCTTTGTGTCGGGTTTTTGCGAGTAACTAGGACTTATTGTTGTTCTTTCACAATGAAGGGACGTTGTTCAAATTGTAATAGGAAGAAATCTTCCTCTGACTTTCATGATCATTGTATTAATTGTAGTCAGTGTTCTCGCATTAATCCCTGTCCTATATGTGAATATTGGGATGAGAAACATTGGAAACGTGTGTCACGATATGTTGTTTCTGGAGAAAGGGCGATGCCGGCTCTTTCTCCGCAAGGTCACTCTACTCTCTCAGTTTCTATTTCAGAGGAACCAGAACAGGGTGATGTTTCCATGTTATCTTCTACAAGTGTGCGTCCGTCGTCACAAATGAATTCAGAGCTAGCGGCATGTGCTCATGGAGATTAGACAAATGTCGTCCGCTAGCTCGCCCGGTGTAGCGTCCATTCACCGAATGGTTCGGCAGCCGGGTTCATCTGATGCGGTCCAAGAGGAAGTTTTGGGTGATGCGAGCACTATAAACATAATAGATGCACACCCAGTGACGGCGGATAGTAAGCGAGAACGGAGGAAGTCTTTGAGTCCGGTTCCTAGCTCGTCCAGGTCCAGCCGGGCCGCGAGCGAGAGAGGCCCCTCTCTCGTACAACAACATCTGGGACCAGATGTTGTGGTACAAAATGTGTCTTTAGCGGAGCATACGTCCGTCGCTCGGGACGCTCCGTTGTATAAGCAGTCCGCAGAGACTGTTAAGGCTTCCTCTTCTCGTCAGCGCACACAACCGCACCTTGGCTGCGTGACCGCCGATATATTACCAGCTTCGCCGATCAAGGATTCTTCGGCGACCATGTCACACCATCCAGCAGCCAGGGATTCGAGACCGATGGACTCCGGACGTTCGCATAGGAAAAGTATGCGGGAGCCATCTGATGCGGAGCTGCCCTCGGCGAAGCAGCGAAAGACTGCGCCTCCGCAGGTCTCGATGCCGGACATTCTTGTGCAGATAGCACAGCTTATCCCAGCAGCCAACAGAAACGGTGTCGGATCGAGAATTATCCGACGGCGCTGGGTCGGTACGCTCCGCCGAAGCATCGGGGGCGGACGACCGGGAACATCATGAGGTCCGACCGGATGGTGAAAGGGATACAGATGACTTGGAGCTATCCCTTTCGGAACAACATAAAGCTGCCGTGGACTTCATTCGGCACTTTCTCCCTCAAGTTGTTCCGTCGGGCCAGACTGCTGCGGTTCCGGACAAGAGAATTATAGCGTCATTGGACTCTGAATTTTTTGAGCGGTTCAGGGACATCGCTCCCGAGTTTCCGTCGCAGTCCAATAATGTTGCAAGAACATTTGAATTATTGAACAACGCTATATTTAAGCTTGCTTCCAGGACGGGGAAAGCAGGTTTCTTGTCCGCTAATACTCTCAACCTGCCTTTCATTAATGCAAGGAATAAATTCGATACGGCAGGACAGGGTATACCGAGAGTTCCTCTGCGTATGGACGACGAGGCGGAAGACTTAGAGCTATCATTACCGTCGTCAGCTTCTATTCCAACCGCGGTGTTGGAAACAGCTATTGCGTCTAACAGAGCCAATTTAGATGCCTTATCTTATGCAGATCACCTTACTAAGGCGTTATCACTGCGCCTTCAGGGGAAAGAGTTTCAGGATATACAATCCTCTTTAAGACTTCTTTCAAGGGCAGTAGCTTATTCCACATGTAACTCCGCCCTTTCAGTGGCAAATCTGGAGTTGGTTAGACGTGACGCAGCCCTAGCTACATCCACACTAGTGGATTCTAAGGTGAAGAACTCTCTTAGAGTCGCTTCGGTCTCAGGAGAACTTCTCTTTGACGGCAAGCTTTCCGCTATTTATGATAAAATTACAAAGAAAGCTAAGGATTCTCTGTTGTTCAAATCTGCTCCTAAGAAGTCGGATACAGCAGACACGAATAAGACAGGCACTTCTGAGTCTAATGCGCCCAAGAGAGGTTCCTATAGAGGTTCCGGTGCGTCCTCTTGGTCTTATTCGAGAGACCGTCAGGATAGCAACTCTCGTTCGGGACGTCCTTCAGGCCGGGACAATCGGTCGGACGCCCCGAGGTCGACGGGGTGAGGTGCGGGCCGTGGAAGACGTGGTTTCTCCTACCGCAGGCCTCGCAGGTCCAGGAGGTGATGGCTTAAATCTCTATCGCGTTCCGGTTGGCGGAAGGTTGTCGAGCTTTTCACAAGAATGGGCGTCGATTACGGACGACCCTTGGGTGAGAGGAGTGACTTCGGAAGGTCTAAAGATATCCTTCAAACGAAAGCCTCCATTAACTCGAAGTCCAAAGTGGACTCATCTTCCGTCAAATCCGCAGAAAAGAGACGCTCTGTTATCAGAGGTGCAGTCTCTTTTAATGAAGAACGCGGTAGAGGTCGTAGAAAACCAGGAATCTCCGGGATTCTACAGCCATCTGTTTCTGGTTCCGAAACCAGACGGCTCGTTCCGTCCAGTCATAGATTTGAGCTGGATAAACAAGCTGATCGTCGCTCCGAAGTTTTATATGGAGACGATTCGATCGGTCAGAGCGAGTATTCGGGTGAACGATTATGCAACGAGCATAGATCTCAAAGATGCGTACTTTCACGTCATGGTACATCCGACATTCCGAAAGTATCTACGCTTCGCAGTCCTAGGAGTGGTGTATCAATTCCGGGCGATGTGCTTCGGATTGAATCTAGCACCCTGGGCTTTCACTCGGGTAATGAACTCGGTAATGATCTACTTCCGAGCTCATTCGTCTGCGGTAACGTCGGCCTACCTGGACGACATTCTTCAGAGGTACGGCAACGAGTTAATGCTTCAGAACGATGCTCAGAATCTTCTTCTATTGCTCCGACGTCTCGGTTTTATAGTAAACGAGGAGAAGTCGGATCTGGTGCCGTCCAAGTCATTCACTCATCTGGGAATGAGCTTCGAGACGCACAACAATCTCGTTCGTCTGCCGTTAACCAGAGCGAAATTAGTCAGTTGTTACGCTCGCTATTGTCTGCATGCAGACAAAGTCACGGCGAGAGAATTTATGAGACTGATAGGTCTGTGCGGAGCCGCCGCGGATCTCATTCCGATGGGGCGGTTACGCACACGTCCTCTTCAAATTTTCTTGACTCAGAATTGGAGTGTGAAAATTCATTCGCTCGATGTAGACGTTCTCTTGTCAGATCAAGTGAAACAAGAGATTCAGACTTGGGCAAACATTCAGTGGTTAACTCAGGGAGTTCCGCTGCAGTTGCCGGATCCGAGTTTTACCATTATGACGGATGCCAGTCAAACAGGTTGGGGTGCATCATTAATCCCAACGGATTCGAGATGCCAGGGTCTTTGGGATCCGCAATTCCTGTGCAAGCACATAAACATCAAGGAAATGATGTCAATTTGGCTTGCGTTACGTCACTGGATGGACATTATTCACGATGCTCATGTCCAAATCCTATCCGACAATACGACAGTAGTGGCGTATATACGGAATCAGGGAGGCACTCATTCAGTTCCGTTGTTCAATCTAACGGAAAGAATCCTTCTGTTTGCGCTAGAACATCACGTTCTTCTTTCGGTCCGTCACATACCGGGTCGTCTGAATGTGCTAGCAGACTCCCTTTCAAGAAAGGGTCGCTTGTTGCCGTCGGAGTGGACTCTCAACAAACAAGTATTCAATCAGATTTGCTACCAATGGGAACGGCCAATGATAGACTTATTTGCGACACATCTCAACAATCAGTTGCAGACGTATGTGTCTCTGTGTCCGGATCCAAGAGCATTTGCAGTAGACGCTCTGTCGATCCCTTGGGACGGAATGATAGGATATGCGTATTCTCCAGCGCCGTTAATTCAACAAGTATTGCTAAAGATAAAACAATCTCAATGCAAGATTCTGTTGGTAGCATCTCTGTCGCCACAGAGACCGTGGATAAATCTACTCAGGTGTCTGTTGTGGGACCTACCGCGGAAGCTTCCTCCACGGGAGGATCTTCTTTCGCAGGGGAAATCGCGCCAACTCCATCACAACCCGCAAGGTCTCAACCTTCACGTTTTTCCGTTGTGCGGTCCTTCTTGCATGGCAAGCACTTTACAGGACGAGCAGTGGACGCGATTTCTAACGGTAGGAGGACCTCCTCTTCGCTAAACTATGCGGCTAAGTGGAAGGTTTTTCGTCGTTGGTGTAGGGATCATTCTGTAGATATATTCGATCCCTCTATACCAGACATTGCAAACTTTCTAGTATACTTGTTTGACGAAATCAAACTGCAGCCTGTTACTATAAAGGGTTATAGATCTATGTTATCTGATACCTATGCACATCATGATAGTTTACAAATTGGATCTAATGTCTCTTTATCTAAGTTGGTTAGAAACTTTTTGATAAATAGACCCAGAACTCTTAGATTAATTCCTAAGTGGAATTTAGCTTGGGTTCTTCTTAAATTGAAGGAAAAGCCATTTGAACCTCTTGGGACAGTAGATTTCAAATTCTTATCTTATAAGACAGCTTTTCTCTTAGCTTTCTCTTCTGCTAGAAGAGTCAGTGAGCTTCATGCACTATCGGTGGATGATTCTCATTATCGTAGTGTTGGGAACACTATCACCTTCACTACTAATGTTGGTTTTTTAGCTAAGAATCAGACTCCTAATAAATATCCGGAACCTATTGTTATTAAGGCTCTTCCGTCTTCAGACGGGCGTAGGCCTTTACTCTGTCCTGTTAGAGCATTACGTATCTATAAACAGAGATCTCAGTTTATCAGAAAGGGACGGAAATGTTTCTTTCTGTCTTTGATGCCTAATAGAAAGGACATTTCAGTCCATTCTATTGCTAGATGGATTCAATTAACTATCCGTACTGCTTATGAAGATTTATCTTCTTCTCAGCAGTCTGTGCTTAAGATTTCTGCTCATAAAGTAAGAGCTCTTTCTACTTCCTGCGCTTATGCTAATAGTGTTGCTATTACAGATTTAATGAAGGCTGCTTATTGGTCTCAGCCATCCACATTTACGAATTTTTATCTCAGAAATATTGAGTCCATTTCTGGAGACCTGCATTGTTTAGGTCCGTTATCTGTTGCTCAGAATGTCGTCCACTAAACAGTTGCAACTATAGTTATGCAGGCTTTCTGTTCCGGCAGTGACTCCGTCCGGCTGCCCTCTTCGCTCTGGGCTATTTGACCCAGGGCAAGGGGAAGGGGGGGTGGGGGGGGGGGGGCGGGTGTTCCCTCAGGTCACCTGCTTTATAGTGAAAAGCAAGGGAATGCCTCCTTGAAGTCAGTATTTCTGAGTCGCTTCCGGGATGGTTTTAAAGTGTAATATTAATGTTAAAATTCATTCATGTCTTATTTTTAAAGTGTAGCTCGGTGTGAAGCATTTGTATATGTCAAGTGTCAAACAGGCTTTAATATACAATACTCGGACACTTTTAAATGACTATAAAGAGTCTCAATTCTCTGGACTACTTTATTTATTGGCTTGCTTTAAAAATAATTAGTATAAGGGTTATACTGGATGTTAATAGAGAACATGAATGTTATTGTGCTCAATTATTAAGGGTAGTGTATCTTTCTAATTTAATATTAAATAAGAAAGATACATGTAAAGCCTAATACTCCTTTTCTCCTTAAGGGGTTACCTCTTTACTATATAGTTGAGCTTATTGGATTTTCCTCTATGTCCTAGGCCCTCCAGCCTGTTTACTATTCAGCTAAGTCTGGGTCATTGGTACAGTATAAAAATGTTAAAAAATTTATAGTAATTTATATATTTTATATACTTACCAATGACCCAGACGGGGATGGCCCTCCCTGCAGTTGAGAACTCTTGCCTCCCCGCTGAGTACATAGCGCTGACCAGGCACTGCCAGTAAGAATGATAATTGGTGCCAATTTCGGGACGTCTGCGTCACTGCGTATGCGCAGTAGAGGCGTAGTATTGAGGTCCTTTAGGTCATGGTTTCTTTTTGTTTTGGATGCAAATTTTGGGGATTGGGGGGCAAAATTTGTGTTTGGCCCTGGTTTTGTTAGAGTTAGCACCAGCTAAGTCTGGGTCATTGGAAAGTATAAAAAATATATAAATTACTATAAATTTTTTAACTTTTTGAACAGGTGGTACGATTTGAAACAAATTTGGTTTGTAATATTATTGGGTCATAAGTACTTGATTCATACAAAAAAACATTTTTCCTGTGTCCCCGTGGGAACCCCAGGAGCTAAAAATATAAATATATTCAAACGCCAGTATTTCCCAAACCCCACGGAACAGAGAACTTTTAGATGGTATGAAGCATCCTTAGTACCCATAGAACTGAATGGTAAAAAAAATTGCCATCTGTTGCAACAGGATGTTCTGTAGAGGGCATTGGAAAAAATGCTGAGTCAGCATATTTGCAAAACTTTTTAATTTTTATTTCTCCAGAACCAATGATCAGAATTTTTTGATATTTAGTATACTGCATCCATAAGTGGGGCAGATATAAGTTTGTTAAAATGAAGCTCCTCAGTTCATATTTGGGCTGAATACAGGAGCTCAAACTTTTAACAATATGGGGAATAATCTTTAAAAATCTTCAGACTCACCAGTCAGAATGCTTTGATATTTGGTTTATAACATCTCTAGGGGGATCAGATTCAAGTTTGTTCAAATCGGGTCTCTGAGTTCATATTTGGGCTCTCTATTGTAGCCCAAAATTTCATCTTCGTGCAATATGATGAAATTTCTTTAAAAATCTTCTTCTTCAGATCCACCAATAAGAATCCTTTCATATTTGGTATACAACATCTCTAGGGGGGTCAGATTCAAGTTCATTCAAATCTGGGCCTTGGGCTCCCTATGGGAGCCTGATTGGTGCAATATGAGGGAATTTCTTTAAAAATCATCTTCTTTGGATTCACTGGGCGGAATCCTTTCTTATTTGGAATACAAAATCTCGGGGGAAGGAGGCGGGGGGGATGTGAGTCAGATTTCTTCAACTCGAGTGTATGGTTTAAGATGTGGGATCCCAAATTTTAACTTAGTGCAATCTTGGTGATAATCTTTAAAAGATCTTCAGATCCACCAGTCGGGGGGAGGGGGGATTCAAGTTTGTTCAAACTGGGTCCCTGGGTTCATATTTGGGTTCCCTATGGTAGCCCAAATTTTAACTTAGTGCAATATAAGGAAATTTCTTTAATAATCTTCTTCAGACCCACCAGTTAAAATCCTTTCATAATTGGTGTACATCATCTATAGTTCACTACTCTGAACTCTTAGTCCGATATTGACAAAATTTGATATGCAGCATGAATGGGAAACAGATATTTGATTTAAATAAAAAAAATTAACCCCAGCTATCGTGGGACTCAATGTGTGCCAAAAATAGAAGCATAATTCCAAGTTAATTTTATGAGGAGCCATGTTTATTAAGTACCCTCTAGAGGTGTGTAACTAGGATTAATCCATATAGGTTGTATATCAAGGGGCACCATAGGGAGCTCCACTTTGTACATGATGATTAACTGAAGAAAAGTCATGATGCTTGGGACTTTATTAGTCACTACTGAGGGACTCAAGGATTGACAATGGATCCTATGGAGATTGATTACTCAATGTAGATTCATTCATGGCTTCGGTTTATATCAGGTTCTGTTCAAGGTGAGCTCTTCAGGCCCGCGTGGGGCCTCTTGTTTAAGGATACATGTTCTTATTTCTGTTTGCACCTTCGCCGTTCTATTAATATGTTGTTTATTGATGTAGGTGAGGTTATTTATAAGTGTAGTCTGTTTGCCAAACCCATTTCTATTCCATGAAATACAATATTGTTTAAAAAAAAACAAAAATATCCACTTAATGTGTTGAATAAAGGGTTAACACTTTACCTAACAAATTGCATGCATCCGCCCACATAATTTACAAAGAAAGTAGCTGAAAAAAAATATATTTGAAGAACTGTTACAAAACTCCATCCTGTGACTCCTCATTGGAACAAGCTTGTTGAGCTCATTCCAGTGGGGAGTTACATGATTTGGTTTTGTTGCTTTGTTTTGAAAAATTTGGAAAAATAATTAAAAATAACCAATTTTTTTATATTTTTATCGTGTGCAACGTGTAAAGGGTTAAAAGAAAAAGAAAGTGCACAGGACTAATTACAAATGCAAACTTATTTGGATTGTTAATTTGTATTTTCTTTTTGAAGTTAATAATATACATCAGATATTTATGATATATCATTTAAGGCAGAATGGTTTCTTGAAGATCACCATACAGAGGAGAGCTGGCCACAGCAAGGAAAAGTGGAATTCAATAATTATGGAACTCGATACAGAGAAGGTCTTGATCTGGTTCTAAAGAATATTGATTGTATTGTTCAACCAGAAGAAAAAGTAAGGTTTTATAGAATTCTATGTTTATGGGTATGGATGTTGCAAATGATTTGTAAGCTTATTATATATACCAGTTTTCACAGATGAGTCCGAAGTTCACAATGTCAACAAAATATATTCCACGGCCCTTTTGGGATACATGATACTTCAGTGTAAATTTGCATTGCGTATAAATTGTTAGGAAGTTCCACTCACAATGTTGTGTTGCATTTGTAAATAAACTACATGTATTATGTGGTCTTGCACAATGAGGCAGCTTCATGAGTTGATTGAACCTCGGGGGATTTAACCGTTACGGGCCTTGACAAGAGTTTTGAATTCCCACCATTCCACAGTCTATACATCTAATGGTGTAACAGTGATTTCTAGTTAAGTCTTGGCTGCCTGTAAAAGTAGCCAAGACTTGACTAAAAACCACTGCCTAGGTAATTTGTCTATTGTCAGCAGGACCTCCTCATGATGGCATGTTAAGGGCACCTGTTCTAATGTCAGAAAAGTCAGAAATACGCCTTTAGGCCACACAAAATAGATCTTCTGTTTCTCAGGCCATTATTTGTGAAATTACATGCGGGCGAGCGTTTTTTTTTATTTTTTATTTCAGTAATTATTTCTTAGCCATCAAAAGTTCATGTTCTTGGTTCAAGTTTTAGGCCTCATAATCTACAAAATAGCATGGGTGGTGGTGTATTTCATCCCTTGAGTGCAAGAAGGCTTTGCAATGCTAAAGCATTGCAAAGCCTTCTTGCACTCAAGGGACAAATTCATCAATTTTTTTAACTTGATTAAAATATCAGACATAAACCATTTAATTTTAATTTTTTTTAAAGTTTAAATTGGTTATAAAAAGAGAGCATGCGGCAGCCAAAAGGACCATGCGGGAGGGCCTGAGAAACAGATTTTTTATTTTTTTAGGCCTTAAGGGTTAATTATCTCCTGCCAAAACTAAGTTTGCGGGTGATATAGAAATGGGGTCTGTCCGACTGGCCAACCATCCATAACAACTTTGGGCCATCATATCTCAGTCAGTGGATGTGGATTTAAATGATCTTAAGTATGCTGATAGATCACCATGGGGGCAAGGATGTTCACAAGCAACCTGTTTAGTCCATTTTTAGCTTAACTTGGGGGGTATATAGGAGTCACTCTGTCCGTCTGTCTGTCTGTCCATCCTTATAAGCGCAACTCCTCCAAAACCGTAAGAAGAATTTTCATGAAACTTTACCCAATGGAAGAAGAACTCCATATGAAGATGTGCATGAAGCAATATAATTCCGTTCTGACATTTCCAAGGGGAGATAATCTCATATATTTCAGGCGGGGGGGGGGGGGGGGGGGGGGGGGGGGGGGACTATCACTTTGCTTGCTCATAGTACCTCGAGTTTCATATTTGGTATACAGCAGGTGGGGGGGGGGGGGGGGGGGGGGGAGATATTTAACTTAGTGCAATATGGGGAATATTCTATAAAAATCTTCTCGAGAACCATCATTTAGAAATCTTCTGATATTCGGTATATAGCATCCTTATACATTTCAGGCGCGAGGGTATCACTTTGTGAGCTTGCTCACAGTACCTCTAGTTCTTATTGAAAACACAGCATACAGGGAACAGAATTACAGGGTTCGCACAAAGGTCCTGGAACCTTGAAAGTCCTGGAATTTGGCAGTTTTAAATTCCAGGCCTGGATAGTCATTGAAAACAAACGTTTTATTAGGCCCGTCCTTGAAAGTCCTGGAAAACCTTGTCAAAATTTTAGGGGCACCGTCAAACGTTCTCCAATTCACCGTTTGTTTTTTTGTTTCCGGTCATGTGTTGTATTTTTCTGTGCATGTTGGAAAACAATTATCTTGAGTTTGCTTGTGAAGTCTTTCAGTTTGATGTTAAAATACTGGGAAAGTGTGTATTTCAAGAAAAATGTACCGATAAGAAGGAATTTAAAGAATGGATTACAAGTGATTCGAAAGACAAACATAGGGCAAAATGTTGAGAGTGTGTAAAGTCGTTCGACGTAGAAATATGGGTGTGTTGGCATTGATTAGCCACAAGTGTGGTTTAATATATCGCATATTTTTTGTTACTACAGATACCAGTGCTGGTCATGGAAATTCGCATTTTTGGTCCTTGAAAGTCCTGGAAAAGTCCTTGAATTTCAATCTTGATTTGGGGTACGAACCCTGGAATTAACACATTCTCAATTGTCACAATTCTTGTTAGCTCCGCTGACAAAGTCAGCAGAGCTTTTCTTATACTGATTCGTCCGTCGTCCGTCTGTCCGTCCATCCATCCGTTGTCAACATTTTATTTGTCCGAGCCATAATTTCTAAACCGCTGAATATTTTTCCACCAAACTTCATAACAATATGTATTATCAATAGACGGTGTGTCATCAATTATTCTGCGGTCTGTAAATCCACAGGGTCAAGGTCACAGGATCAAGAAAATCTTAAGATATTTTTGATATTTGTTTGTCCAAGCCATAATTTCTGAACCGCTGAATATTTTTACACCAAACTTCATAACAATATGTATTATCAATAGACGGTGTGTCATCAATTATTCTACGGTCTGTAAACCCACAGGGTCAAGGTCACAGGATCAAGAAAATCTTAGATATTTTATGATTCTGCAGTCTGTAAATCCACAGGGTCAAGGTCACAGGATCATAAAATATTATGTAATCGATCCAAGCCATAATTTTCGTGACAACTGAAAATTTTTCGGCTAAAGTTTGTAACAATATTAGTATTAGAAAACATGCCCATGCGATCAGTGGCCCTCAGCGGAGCTCTCTAGGCGTGACAGGCCTCTTGTCTTATTTCATAATATTTTCATAAACATTGAACATTATTCTTTCCATCAAACACTACACACAGTCAAGTTAAGCTACAGTGTCATTGACACTTTCATTAGCTTAACTTGACAAAGTCAAGATAAGCTATTGCCATCACACGTGCGGAAGTCTTTTGTAATCTGGGAGTCTGTGAGCCTGTTCACATTTTCCTTTAGCACAAGCTACACCCTGTAGTTTTCGTCTGATCGTCACGAAATTTCATATGCAGGTTTGAGGTCATGTCTAGATGAGACAGTCACGTTTTGGTCAATACCAGTCAACCGTGATTGCTGCTTGAGCCCAAAACCTGAAAACCATTGGCACAGTCTACAGGTCGTATTTATGAAGGGATTTCATTGTAACTTGGTAGGATGCTTCTGTATAATATCTAGATGAGAACTTCCCCATTTGGTCGTGATCTGTCTATCATGATGACTGCCTGAGCGCAAAACCGAAAACCTTTAGCACAGTCTACAGGTCATATTTATGAAGGGATTTCATGTAACTTGGTAGGTTGACTTCATATAATATCTAGATGAAAACTTCCCCTTTTGGTCATGATCTGTCAACTGTGATGGCTGCCCAAAACCCAAAAATTTTTAACACAGTCTACAGGTCATATTTAATATGGAGGGATTTTATTGTATCTTGTTAGGATGACTCCGTATGATGTCTAGATGAGCACTTCTCCATTTTGTTGTGATCTGTCAACCGTGACAACTGCCCGAGCCGAAAAACCTTCAGCACAGTCCACAGGTCATATTTATGAAGGGATTTCATTGTAACTTGGTAGGATGTCTCCAAATAATGCCTAGACGAGAATGTCCCCTTTTGGTCGTGATCATTCAGCCGTGATGGCTGCCCAAGCCCAAAACACGAAAATCTTTAGCATAGTCTATAGGTCGTATCTATGGAGGGATTTCATTGTAACTTGGTAGGTTGATGCCATATAATGTCTTGATGATAACGTCTCCTTTTGGTCGTGATTGGTCAACTGTTACGGCTACAGGGGCCCAAAAACCTTTAGCACAATCTACAGGTCATATTTATGAAGGAATTTCATTGTAACTTGTTGGGATCATTCTAGATAATGCTCAGATGAGAACGTCCCCTTTTAGTTGCGATCATTCAGCCATGATGGCTGCCCGAGCCCAAAACCTGAAAAAAGTTAGCACAGACTACAAGTCGCATTTATGAAGTTTTTTCTTTGTAATTTGGTAGAATGACTCAGTATAATGTTGAGATGAGGACGTCCCCATTTGGTTGCGATCATTCAACCATGATGGCTACACAGACCTGAAGCCCAAAAACCTTTAGCACAGTATACAGGCTGTATTTATGAAGGGATTTTATTGTAACTTGATAGGATGACTCATTTGGAATAATTTCGCTGTAACTTGGTAACTTTCGTTGACATGCATTAACTGTGAGCCACATACATTAACTGTGAGTAGCACATTAACCCACGCCTCAATTCTTTAGTACAGTCTGCACCTCATATTATTTTTATTGAAAACTTAGCATACAGGGAACAGAAATTAACATATTACCAATTAACACAATTCTTGTCTTATTTCGTAATCCTTTCATAAACATTGAACAATATCCTTTTCATCAAACATAACACACAGACAAGTTAAGCTACAGTGTCATTGAAACTTTCATTTTTTTGAGTTATGGGCCTTTTTTTGCTTTTTTTCAACTTAGAAACCCATGGCGGGAGACACTTGTGGCATTGCGCCTTGTTATACTTTGATCAATTTTCTTCATCAGAAGATTTGTGTCAGACCCACAACCTTGATGTTAACTTGCTTCCTGTTGGAACCTAAGGAAGGGTATCACTACTTGTTTGCTGTGGTAAACAAGTTCTGTTCATCTGGTATAATAGGACCTGGTAATCAATGGCTTGGATGAGAGTCCTCTAAAGGGAACAGTAATCACAGTTTAAGTATTAACAGTTTGCAGAAGTTTACTTTAAATAGTCTGCCTTTGAGAAATGTCTGTTAAAATGCTAATTCTGTTAACAGGATTTTGGTTGGCGGCTTTCTGGTGATAAACTGAGCATTTATTCTATTAAATTATTCTCTTATTTCTGTTGCTCACTGAGCTCATTCATATAGGATATAATAAATTAAATGCCTACACAGCATTACACAGGCCAAGTTAGTGTAAAAACGTAAGAAATTTAGTGATTATCGGAGAAACTCTTCGAAAGATTAAAACTTTTTTTTTTTTACTGGAGATGACTGCATAACCTAAATGAAATGAACAGATCAAATTGTGTATTGAATACTTGGTAAATGGCTTAGTGTTTGGAAGTAATATTCAGTTAACAGGATTTTTTAAATCAGAAATGTCCAATTATGTGGGCTTTACTGTAATTCTACTGTCGTCCTAATATAGCCATAGATGCAGAAAGGGGCCTTGATCCTTAAAGGCCTATTTCTGACTTACGATCTCAGAACAGTTGCCCTTAACATGCCATCATGAGTAGGTCCTGCTGACAATAGACAAATTACATTGGCAGTGTTTTCTGGAGAAGTCTTAGCTGCCTATTAAGGCTGCCAAGACTTGACTAGAAATCACTGTTAAGCCACTAGACATGTACAGGCTGTAGTGCGGTGTGAATTCAGAACTATTGTCCAGGCCCTTAAGGGTTAAGAATCTAAAATAAACAAACTTGTATTAGCATGGGGCTTAAATTCAAGGTACCCGGACAGTGATTTTTTTTATTCATTATTCTTGGCTTCATAGTTACTCTTATATTGGATTTATTGTATTTTGTTAGAACGGAAAAAATATCATTGAGGCAAAAATACTAAATAGATATGAAAATTTTATTCATTTGTTTATGTTGATATTGATTGTATTTTTAGGTTGGTATTGTTGGAAGGACAGGAGCAGGAAAGTCATCATTAACAGTGGCATTGTTTCGCATCATTGAAGCTGCAGAAGGAAGAATTGTTATTGATGGCGTTGATATTAGTAAGATTGGTCTTCATGATCTGAGATCCAAACTGACAATAATTCCTCAGGTTTGTTTTGATTTCTGTGGTATGTTACTAAGTAGCTTGTAGAAGTTGGTCTCCGATTGTACTTAACCATTCAAATATGACTACTTTTTTCTGTTATTATTAATCATTAACAAATTAAACCTGAAAACAAGCCATAAATTATTGGATATTGTTGTCAAAGAAAAGGTCTTGGTCCATCTTAATAATTTTGATGCCATGTTAGCATTTTCTTTATTGGGCTTTTGATCTTAACCAAGAAACAAAGTAAAACTGAATATTCATCAAATTACTGCTTTCCTGAAAATATGGTTTATAAGTGAAAATGACTTGGTACATATAAATTTAATTATTAATAACCCAAATCAAGGGTGTGATGTTTCAGTTTTTTTTTTATCTGATTTTAGTTTTTTTCTTACCCAATCTGACCTAATTACATTTTTTTAATTTTAGTTCTGTAAAATTTCAGACCATTTTCATGTAAATTTAAAAAAATTTAATTCTGCCCAAAGCATTAGTCCTTCAGAATATTACTTATATATACATACAGTTAAAATTAGAAGTCCTGTCATGAACTGTGCGCTTATCTAGGTTAATTGCACGTAGGAATTGCGTGCAATTGCCATATCAAATGGCATCCAAAGCATGGCAGGTTCTCCTGGTTACAAATAGCAAACACAGGCAATGTTTCTGCCAATGGACCTCTGGGTTACCTGGAGGTCCATTGGCTGAAACATTGCTTGTGCCCAGGCCATATGTATAGAATTTGATAGCCTTACTATGGTCATAATGCATAGATTAACATGCAGATCGATGTGCTATTTGTACGCATTTCATGACAGGACTTCTAGTTTTATAACTGTAAAGCTTGATTTTGAAACCCTTCCCTCTTTGCAAACATGATTTCATAAGAGTGTAATCATAGACCATCAAAACTCACCACATTGCTACATGTTAAAAAATTCAAATGCCTAATACAGTGTCAGAATCCCCCCCTCCCCACCTGTCACCCCAAAATAAATGATCCTTCTTACCAATGTATACTCTCCCAAAAAAGAAAGTGTGCATGCTAAAAAATAACACTAAAAAAGATATATATCATTTTCATTCATGGAAATTTTATTCAATCACAGATGAATCAATTTGTGATCAACACGAGAAATTTCATTACGCTACGACGAATACTCTTGGTGCCATGGAGAGTCAAAGACACTAAGGGTCAAACACAAAAGTCACACACTCAATATCTGGTATGACCTCCGTCTGCATCGACTACTGCTGTGCATCTACGCCTCATGGAAGCGAACAAGTTAGCATGGAAGTGTTGTGGGATGTTGTTCCATATTCTGATAAGCTGTCTTTGGAGTTCCACAAGCGTTGACGGTGCATGGGGAAGCCGGCGTAGCTGACGTTTCATTTCTTCCCATACGTGCTCAATGGGTGAGATATCGGGCGAATTTGCGGGCCAGGGAAGAACATCCACTTGTTGTTGCTGCAGATACTGTTGAACAACACGAGCTGCGTGGGTTCGGGCGTTGTCCTGCTGTAGAATAATGCCGGGGCCGTGACGTTGCAGAAATGGGACAACAACAGGTGTAAGCACTTCATCACGATATCTGGCTGCATTGAGATTGCCATCAATAATGACCAGCTCAGTTCTGTTATGGGCAGTGATGCCACCCCACACCATGAGAGACCCTCCCCCATAACGGTTTCGATCCACGACACATGGATCTGCGTAGCGTTCATTTCGACGTCTGTACAGTCTCTGGCGGCCATCTGATGATGAAAGATGGAAACAACATTCATCTGTGAATAAAACACGTCACCACCAGTGTAAGGGATGCCTGAGATGTTGTCTACACCACTGCAGTCGAGCACGACGATGACATAACGTCAAAATTGGACGAATTGCAGGTCTTCGAGGACGTAAGCCGTATTCTCTCAGCCGGTTGATTACTGTTTGAGGATGTATCCGTCTCAGGTTAGGGATGTTCCTGGCTGTCGTCATTGCCATTTGTTACCGGTTCCGGAGATGGATGACACGGATATACCGATCTTGTGCAGGGGTGGTAACTCAGGGTCTCCCGGAGCGGGGTCGGTTTCGAACGTCATCATGTTGTGCATGTCGATAGACTAGCCTGTCTATAGTGTTACGGTGGCTGTTCAAATGCTGGGCAACCTCTCTGTGTCTTCTGCCAGCTCTAATCATACCCAGGGCAAGGAGACGTTGATTCATTGTCAATCTTGGCATGCTATTGTGGAGTCGTTTTAACAGCAGCGCAAGTTTGAATGTGAACGATAGGAAGGCCTTACTTTAGTGTTTAAATACCCAAGGATTCACACTGCTGCATGAATTTTCAGACTCTCCACGTGCAAAACATGCCTTTTCACACATGTGCAGCACGTCATTTAACGTTAATGCAATTTTAACTGGGAAAGCTGTTTTTGTGTTCAATATAACTTATTCATGAACAGGTTAACACTCTTTACACCTACAAAATTATCAATTTCTGCAATGCACACTTTCTTTTTTGGGCGAGTATATAAGATGGATCCTGATTTTTGAGCTCATGTTTCTTGTGGGGGAAAGGTGTGCCTCATGCAGTGGCCTGTATGGTAATTTAACCCTACAGCCTTATACCGATGTCTGATTGAATTATTACGTATGCACTTTACCTGTTTATTGACATCAAGAGAGTAATGACTTACAGAAGGATTTTGCTGGTACAGGCCAAGCACTGATCTAAGAAAAACTGGATTGCATCAACATCAATGAAAAACTTTGCCCCTCAAACTGCCCCATAACTGCATCAAGTCAATCAGTGTGATAACTCTGCCCAACCCATGGTGTTTCATGGAGTGAAAGTGTTGTACTGTGATTGTAGTCACAGCATAACAGCTTCCATTTCATCAAATATCATGGTATTCACCTAGCATGAACCCCAAATCAACTTTCCAATCTTAGTGCTGGTTTCTTGCCAATGATAACTACAGTATGCAGAGAGTGGATTGTAACTAAATCATCCACAGAGTGGAGTTATCGCCCAAACTATAACTTTTAAATTTTGTACACATCGACAAAAAGCATGAGCAATGTTTCAGACAATTGACCTCCGGGTTTAAACCGGAGGTCCATTGGCTATAACTTCACTTGTGCTTTACAACAAATTTGCAATTATTGCTTGGGTGGAATCTCCACTCTGCAGGTGATTTAGTGATAATACACTCTCCCCGTACTGTATGATGTAAATATTCAATTTTTATTGCCCCCCCCCCCCCCCCCCAAATGTGTCCATCATCAAAATATTTATTTCTCATGGACATCAAAGTTATTGGTGATTGTGCAGTGACAAGAACTTTAAAACCTCGAGGAAATTTGGAGGGGGGGGGGGGGGGGATTGCATAGTTGAGCATTGTTTATTTAAAGCAACTTATGCCCCCTCCCAACTAGTAAATAAACTGCATTCCAGCAACCTATTTATATACTGATCAATGTGCCAGAGATATAGTTTTATACTTCTGTCATTACTTCAGAATGAACTAAAATGGTGTCTGAACTGTTAGAAATAATTGCATACATCAATTTTTTAACAATATATACTTGTGATACAAGAAATTGTCCCCCAATGCAGAAAAGGTAACAATTATGCCTATTTGAGCGTTGTGAGAAAGTGCATGTATTTTGTATCCAATACCTTCAGCAGACTTTTGTATAAGGGTTCTGTTGCAGACAAAAATACACAACAAAATGTTTGAAGATTAATAAAGCAGTCACCTTCAATATGTATTTTATTCCATGTTGTGTTGTCATGACCTTCAAAGATATAGTTATTTATTTGCAGGATCCAGTGTTATTTGCAGAAACATTGCGGGTAAATTTAGATCCGTTTGAAATATACTCAGATGATGAAATATGGAAGGCACTTGAGAATGCCCACCTGAAGTCTTATATTGACTCACTCGATGAAGGTTTGGAGTATGAATGTGGAGAAGGAGGAGAAGGTCTGAGGTGATTTACATTCATTCATCAGATGATTACCAAGACTTAAATCAGTCCTTCATTCCTTTTTTGGCTTGGGTGATAAGCATTTGGTAAACTGTCATTAAGGCTAAAAAAAAATACTGTTTTGATTCTCAGGCTCTCCCTCGTTGGATTTGAACCTCCTCAATAGACATTTTTATTATGTCATTATTTAGCTGTTTTTGCAGTAAATTGTTTTTTCTTGTTGCAGTTTATGGGAGAGTGCCCAGAGGCACTCTCCCATAAACTGTTACAAGTCAAATTCTGATATACTGGATCATGATTTCATTATTTATTTATTTGCTGGTGTTTAAGGTCATATATTTTTGCACAATGGCTAATAATGGCCACAACACAGATATAAACTCAGTCAAGTTTAACCAATCATTTAGAGTCATGTTTCCCATTTTAAAGGACTCCTACCCCAAGCATTGGTTACTGGGGCCTATTCTAATGGATCATGTTTGACAGATCTATACCATTAAAAAGAACAATAAAATACAAATCCTTTTAGCTGTTGTTAAGGCAGTTAGTTATAAAAGGTATACTATAATTACACTAAAATACAACCTTTTCTCTTTTTCAAGTGGAAAGACAACAAAAAGATTTACTGAGAAAACTCAACCCTTTACACGAAAAAAAAAAAAATTTAAAAAAAATATAAAATTAAAATCCTCCCTCCCTCACTGATTTAAAAAAAAAATTGCCTGAGAATCAATTCATTTTTTTTATTTGGCCTAAGTTAAAGTATCTTGTGAATGTTTTAGTTCATATTTGCAAAATGTTGCGATACATATTTGAAGAAAAATTGGGGAAGGCCATTTAGTGCATGCAAATTTATTTATGCATCTACATGTGCATCCACATTTATTTCCATCTATAAATCCCCCCATAGAGATATTGAAATATCAAAATGTCAAGAAGCAATTTTTTCCGATAATGCAACTAGCAATGTATCCAATTCAATCTTGTTTGACAGAGCTAATTGATCTCTGTCAAACAAAATTGAATTGGTTAAATTCCTTGTTGCATTGTGGGAAAAATTTTCTTGAAATTTTAGTATTTTGGCATCAGCAGGGATTAAAGTTTATTTCGAACTTTGGTAAGCTTTCATCTCCAGAGCAAGTACCCAAAACATGTAATCACAAGTCTGCAGCCTACAGTGAAATTGACCTGGCAGTGGTTTTTTGCTTAACTTGACAAAGTCAAGATAAGCTATTGCCATCACGCATGCAGAAGTGTGTGAGTCTGTTCACATTTTCTTTTTCATAGGCTACACCCCCGTAGTTGTCCGATCGTCACTAAATATCATGTGCAGGTTCGAGGTCCTGTCAGAACGTCCCATTTTGGTCGTGATTGGTCAACCGTGATGGCTGTATGGGTTCAAAGCCTGAAACACAGTCTTCAGGTCATATTTATGAAGGGATTTCGCATATTTAAGAATCAATTTCATGCTAACTTGGTAGGATGACTCAGCATGATGTCCTCTTTTGGCTGTTTCCGCAGCTTGGGCATGTAACCCACATTCCTTTAGCACTGTCTACAGGTTGTATTTATGATAGGATTTCATTGTAAATTGGTAGGATGACTCGGTGTGATATCCAGATGAGTCTGTTCTATTTTGAACGTGATCGGTCAACTGTGACCGTCGGACAGGCACATGACCTAGATTCCTTTAGCAAAGTCTACGAGTCATATTTATGGAAGGCTTTCATTGTAACTTGGTAGGATGACTCGTTTTGGAATGATTTCACTGTAACTTGGTAACTTTGGTTGACATACGTTAAGTGTGAGGGCCACATCAACCCAAGCCTCAATTCTTTAGAACAGTCTACACCTCACATTATTCTTGTTGAAAACATAACATGTAGGGTACAGACCTTAACACATTCTCAGTTATCACAATTCTTGTCTTATTTCATAATCCTTTCATAAACACTGAACATAATCCTTTCATCAAACACTACACACAGTAAAGTTGAGCTGTAGTGTCATTGACACTTTCATAAACTTGTGAAAAGCCTTGGAAATGAGAGAGAATTGATTGAACATTAAAAGTATGAAGTCTTTTTGGCATAGAAGTTGGTTGTGTTTAGTCCTGTTTAGTCTACCTGTTCATCAGAAGTCGCTTGACTAGAAACAGCTGCTCAGGTAACATGACTTGCCCCCTGTTCACACATAGTCTAACATTGGTATGAGTCCCGGTTGTACAACATGGAAAGCGACCAGATTCGACTTAAGGTTTCTAAGTGTTGGCTGATATTTTTATTCTTTATCCTTCTTGAGACTATATGCATATAGCTGCTTGAAATATATATTTGAAATTTAAATTTGGAAAAGCATATTTCTATTAATGTTCCGTCTGCTTTTTCTTGAGAGATCTTTTCAACCCTCTCTTGTGGTTTAACACTAGACGTTATAATTAGGAAGAGCATCACCAATCTCTACACATCTGTATTGTGGGAATGTTCTTTGGTCATAAACTGAAAAGTGTTCCAGTTTCTGCCAGTTTGTGGGGGTGAATGGGGGCATTTCTTCCAATAAATAGATAAGTAGCCAAGGCACAACATAAACTTTTTCTTGATAGTGTTCAATGTTCTCAGTGCATTTGAAAGAACATAGTTTAGGTTTTGCAAACTATCAATATCTTTTTCATGTACACAGTTTTTCACAACAATAAATATGTACAGCATATTATAAATATTATTGACAAAAACAAAATGCTGATGTTGGAAAGTTTGATGTTGTGTTACTAGTTTTTATGCTAGGTTTTTGGTAAATAGCGTAACAGCTTTCACATCACCAATGAGAGGAGTTATTATGCTCATTGGACAGGCACATTCTTGAATGTGGTGGGAGGGGTTTGTGTGTGTGTGTGTGTGGGGGGGGGGGGGGGGGAGAAGAGGGATGTTGGGGGGTTGGTCTAGAGTGAGTTACAACATTTTCCGCTGATATTTCATGAATCCAGTTGTATAGAGATCAGTGGGATTAGCACTCTGTCGTTTTTAGTGCTAAAACGGTTGGCCCATTTTTGTTACCGGCTAACCGTCCAGCATAACCGGATTTCAACCGGATATCCATTAATTTCAAATGCTGGTTATTATTGTATTGTCTATGATAGAAAATCAGTAAGGAATGGCAAGAAAACAGTTCAAAACACTGCCACCTGACATCTGCCAAAAGTAAACAAACGAAAACCATCGAGTGCCTAACAGAAATCGTCAATGTGCAAACGATCGTTAACACATCATAACTGTGGTCACCCTGCATTGCCCAGTCAGAAAACCAGGCCTTGCCATTCGAAAGTCACAGGCACGCAACATGCCACGCACCTGAAATAAAGTTTACGAAATGACGTGTGCAATTTGTTCCCACATGCGCGCATTTGAAGTGAGGGATGATTGTCATTGATATTACTTAAGAATTTTCCAACCAGTTTGTAAATTGTAGTTAGGCATAGTTAACTGTATTTTACTGCATTAGCAAAGAGCCTCTTACCTTGAGTAACTTGAATTTGATGTGAATATGTATTCCTCATTGTTTTAGTATTTTTTTCTGTTCTCTGTTGAGACAAATGTCACAAACAGTTACACATTTACATTTACCTATTCCTCGCAATGAAATTCTGGCTGGAATATGTTGCAAGTCATGAAAGGGGTGTGTTAAGAAATTATTATATGTCACATTGTCTGAGAGGGGAGCTGGATTTTTCGTACATGGGAGTTTCAGAACGTTTCGTGCACAAACTGTTTAGGACGTTTCGTATACAAGCTAGGATGTTTCGTGCACAGGGTTATGACTCTTGAGCCAGGTGAAAATAACAAATTTATCGCAATAACATATTTATATAAATACAAAACATACTGGAATGACACAAATATAAAGTTCTACAAAGATAAGTCTGACTTTGTGCAGTATACAAATAGAACATACTGGACAATATTTATTATAATTATAAGTAGGCCTATGCTAAGGATAGGTCTTAGGACTTTGAATTCCCAGATAGATAGCATAGATGGTGTTATCTTTGCATGACGTCTCAGTAAGTTGTCTTACTTAAACTAAGGGTAAGGCAGGGTGGTGGTCCCTATGTGATGATATACTGGGTATTTAACATTGCGGTCATAAAAAAGTGTTGTACATGTATTGAAAGTTAATCATTTTAATGTGTTCATGTGCTAATTATGGCTCCAGTGTAATAACAATGCTATGATTACATATCATAAGAACCGATCAAAGCTGATTAAACATCAATGAGCTCACATCATAATGTTTTGATTTTTCAACAAAGAAAGATGTTTTTACAGTCTGTGGTTCATTTTATTTCCTGACAATATTTTCAAATGTACGACATATTGTGGTGGTGTTGGACGTATTAAATTCTGTTCCCTGATATTTCAAATGTGGATTTTCTTTATATTGGATTATAATACCTTACAAAAGTAAGTAGTCTATTATTTCATATAAAAAATACTTAAAAACCCTATAAAATTTGCCTGTGTATGAAACGTCCTTTGATATATGTACAAAACGTCTTTTGTATACAAAACAGGCAGTGTACGAAATGACACTAAACTGTCCAAGAGCCCCTCGTCTGATATTGACCATTGAAAAAACAAATTTTAAAATGCAAGATTTTAAAATAGGTTTTTTTTATGACATATGTTCATACTTTTAAACAGTTCAATAAAATGTGAAACACGTTGGTAAAGAACCAAACAGTCAATTTATTTTGAAAGCACCATTACTTGCACTGAGGGATTTCTTCAGCATTATAATCTGCAATTAACAACACCTCATCAAAGAGAAAAATGTCAAATTTGTCTGTAGAAGATTATGTTACATTGACAGGCACATGCTCACTGCTGCCCACACAGAAAACAACCTGCAGTGCGCTCGACTGCTGGTAGTTTGTTACAAACATTTATCTGTGACTTGACAGCCCAAGCGACCGAAATAACTGTTCATTGAACAATTTCTAACTCCTTAACCCTTTCATGTTACTTCGAGTACACATCATTGTAAATTGACAAATGTTTGGCAGCTTTGACAATGCTTTCGTCAGCAAAAAGAATTCTAACATTTCGCAGTCAAATACCATTTATTTTCCCGACACTATCCCGTAAACTATAGGTATGTATAGAGGCTTAGTCGGCAAACTGCTAAGTAGGAATACAAGGGTAGTCGTATCCGGGGTCCTTCCTGTCCTTGGAGGTGGGGACGAACGGAACTCAAGGATTTTGGCGCTAAATGAAGAGTTAGAGGACTACTGTGTTGATCTGGGAATTCCCTTTATCGACCATTGGGACAGGTTTTGGGGCAATGGGAGCATGTACGGGTGTGACGGGCTGCATCTTAGCAGGGTGGGGAAACGGGTATTGGGGGATAAAATTCTACGGGCAGCAGAGCCTTTTTTGGAGAGGAGCGGGGTGCGAGGTCAGAGGCAAGAATAACTAGAGTGGTCATAGGTGGGGTGATCAAGAGTGAGGGGGACAGAATAAGTTTACCAAGACTAGCACCAGAAAACAATGGGCTCAGTAGGCAGAAGCCAGTGAACCTCGGTACCCTGAAAGTGGGTTATATCAACATCCAGGGTCTCCACCTGAAAGTAAATGAAATTCCTACATTGATCGAGGCAGAGGAGTTTGATGTCATGGGCTTAAGTGAGACGTGGGTAAGACACGAGGAACGGGTAGACCAAGTAAGCGGGTGTGTGTGGATAGGTGTAGGGCGAACGGAAGGCCAGAAAAAGGGGGGAGGCTAAGGCATATACATTAAAGAGGATTTAAAACCGTCGCTGATCACAGATCTGGAAGATATCATCACCTCGGCTGAGGTGTCAAAAGAAATTGGATGTGTAAAGATCAGTCGGGAGTGGGGGAGTTCTGCATTCCAGAAGGTAGCAGTAGACTTCTTAGTGTAGGAGAGACTAGTGACTATGAGTACCTGGGGGTAAATATAAACATCACAGGAAGAGGCATCTACCGAAACCACACAAATAAATTGATTCTGAAGGGGAAGCGAATCCTTAACCAAATGAAACTTATAGGGAGAAACAGTTTCAATAAGGTTTTCGTGGGGAAAACCATTTGGGAAATGGTGGATCTGCCAAGTATAACATATGGTACGGAAGTTGTACCCCTAAACCAGACAGCTGTTAAAAACTTGGAAATCCTGCAGAACGATGCAGGCCGATGGATAACAGGCTCGAGTAATGCCGCAGCGCTAGAAGCAATCAGGGGTGAGCTTGGTTGGATGAGGATCAAGGACAGGATAGACCTATTGAAACTCGGTTATCTTAATTATTTGGTAAATCTCCCCGATAGCCGATGGTGTAAAGTAATGTTCCTGAGAACTTTCAACTCAAATATCAAGACGGGGTGGATGGTCCAAGTGAGGGAGCTAGTAGAAAACTACTCATTGGAGATCTCGGACCTTGACTTTGGGGCAAACCAGGGCAAAAAGATCATCAGAGAAAGGGTCATGGAGGATTGTAACTGTAATTGGCGAGAGGGGGGGTCAAATCAAAGAGATCTTTGGATGGCCTGCGTGATAAAGAGAAGCCTGGTTTTGAAGAGTACCTTGATGGCACCTTTGGGGGGGGGGGGGGGGGGGTCACTGTTGTTCAAGCTGAGGTCGTGGTCCCTGGAGCTGAGGGGAAAAATTGGGAAAAACAGTGAAAAGGAGTGCCAGATGTGTAACGTGGGCGTGGTGGAGACCTTGGAACACTTTCTTATAGAATGCTCAAAATACCAGTCTAAAAGAACAAGATTCACGGGGAGTATAATGGAGAAGTGGGATGGGAGAATGAAGGACATGTGGTGAGGGGGCCACCCAAAGGAGAGGGTTAATATACTAATCAGAGAGATTGGGAAGAATGGGGCAAGGGATGTCATCAAGCAGTTCGTCTCCGAGTGTTGGGAGGAGAGAATAAGCGCGGGAATAGGGAGGCAGTTGGTAGAACATGGGTAACCAAGCCCTTCTCATACGAGAACCGCGACAAATCAGCAGCCGACCGAAGTGTTATTATTATAACGGTTATCCGGTTGACAGCTTTTCCAACCGGTTACGCCGATAACCGGTGGCAAACCAGTTATTTGGCTAACCTTTTCAACACTAGTCCTTTTGTAGGGGATGCAATTAATATTTTCAGTCTGTAGCCATAAAAATATTTATTGATGTATCCTGCAAATTAAACTTTACAACACATTTTGAATAAATTTTTGTAATGAGAAAAATTTGGCAGCTGAAAATTGTATGGAATTGGTTTCATTTTTTGCTTCATACAGTAAATGACCCCTCATTGGAATGATAAATATGAAATCAATAATAATTTAATCTGAACCTCCATAGAAATGCCAAATGGACTTTCCCATTTGCTAAAAAGATTATTGAATATGATGATACCATTCAGGAACATAGGTATGTGGTGGGGAGGTGGGGGGGAGGTGTAGGGTGTATGGACTGAATATGACTGAATTGACATAGCTGATATCTTTTGTATTATCATCCGGGAAATTGGTGTTATGATCCATGATTCTTCTCTGCAAATGCCCAGGTAGGTATGTAAATATAGAATATACCCATAGTAGCTTGGTATACCAAATGTTCACCACTCATGAAATGGTGTTAACCACGTGCCGAAGGCTCACAGTTAACACCACTTGTGAACATTTGGTACACCAAGCTACTTTGGGTATATTTTATTTATACCATGATCGTCAAATTATTAAGAGTCGCGATTATTTTTTCTCGATTTTACTGAACACTCGATGTACATACGAGTGAATCTGTTTTTGTTTACACGAGGATCGGTGGGCAGTACTTCCGCTGTCAATTTTATCACCGAAACGAAATGAAAAAAAGAAACAGCCTTTTTCGTTTTAATAACATACTATTTCGAGTTATGCATGCTTTATTAACATGAGACAATGCATGTTTGTTAATTTTTGGCATCTTACGATGTAAACCCATTTAAAAACGTAATAAATAATTGCCACTTCCATTTCACTCTTCACGAGGTGACGTGCAATAAATTTAGACAAGTTTGCATTCAGGTCAATGTCACCAAAGGTCAACGGGGATGTAGTTCTACTGTAGGTGTAAATTTTTACTATTGAAATCCCATTGCTGGCGTGTTCATCACGGTTGGTGTGTAAAGCTAAGATTTATGTCATAGGCTTTTCATATATGGTAGAATAGGTAATCATGGTATAAATCTGAGTTCACAAGGTGCTTGAATTTTATTTCTGAGACTGCAGAAACCCCAATATCACACCATTGCCTTGAATTTATTTATTCATTTGTTTATTGGTGTTTAATACCACATAAGCATCTTAGGCTATAGCATTGGAAGAAAATGATAGAAAATGATAGAAGCATAATGCAGAATGCAAAAGGCTGAAGTGGGAACAATACTAAAATAGACTTTCATATGTTTTGTAGTGTTGGTCAGAGGCAGTTGTTATGTCTTGCGAGAGCCTTGTTGAGGAAGACAAAGATATTGATCCTTGATGAAGCTACAGCTGCAGTGGATCAGGAAACCGATGGCAGAATTCAGGACACAATAAGAACGGAGTTTAAAGACTGTACAATTCTTACAATAGCTCACCGAATAAACACAGTTATGGATTATACAAGGTACAGAAGATTCTGACAAATGTCAAATGATTTGTCTAAAGTTTATCTGAAACTCTTAGTTCTCACTGTTGATGAGACTGTACTATCTTATACAATCTGTATTATGGGGTAACATTTTTGTAAAACTTTACAGCCTGAAATTTTCAAAAACTGCATACCTCTTTAACATAAATTGTATGTTGGTGATTAGTTTCCATGTGTGATTTTATATTTTATGTTATTAATTGGTAAAACATTTTTTTTCAGCGATCATTGTGTTCTTGAGTTTATAGTGAAAACATTCACACCTGCTGTTATTATGGACATTCCCCTCCACATACTAACTTACAGTCTCTTTTTAATATTAGCAATAACTCTTTCATCACTTTAGTCATCTTCTGCATCTTAGCAGTAACATATGTCTTAAGTTTTATCATATTACAGCACTGGAAATTGTCTTTGGAATAAACAGTACCAAAGCAGTATGCTGAAGTAAACTGCACTGGCTGTCACAAATTATTTTTAACTGTGTTTTTATGTTGCTTATTGATGTCTCAGTTAATTACCTGCTGGGCAATTTGAGAGATGCTCTCTCCTTGTAATGTCATTTGGGATTGTGAGATACCCCTGTTAATGAATGAATGTTTATCAAAGGTAACTTAGTTTTAATTAGATTATCAAATCTGTCACTGCACAGTTACACTTACTCATATGTGTTTCTTCTTCAGGTACATGAACAAATGATGTCAGTCTAACATGTTGTCTAGAAAAGAAAATTAAGTGTTAGACCTGGAAAGACTAAATAATAGTTCCCAATTAATGCAAATGCATGGTGAAAAAAGTTTTAAAATGTCAAATTATAGATTCATTTCCCAAGTGGCTTCAATAATTTGTTAGTCCCCCTCCCCTCCTCCCCTTTTGAAAATTTCTAATCAAATCTTTGGACAGGCTACTAACCCATTTTTACCCAAGAAAAAGGAAAAAAACAGCTACTTAAGTGTTCAGAACAGTCCACACCCTGGGACTTGGGACTGTAAAGGGTGTGGCTAAGTTACATAATCAAATCTAATGACTCCGGTTCTAAAGTTTTTTTTTCACCTGTGACATCTGATGCTAACAACTGATACCATGAAAAAAAAATTCTTGGGATGGTTTTGAATGAAGCAGGGTTCCCATGGTTCCTTGACAAGGCTAAAAGGTGCTTGAAATTATACACTGAAGTTGGATAGTGCTTGAAAATTGGACGTTGTAATAGAAAGTCTGGGGTGCGGTGGCATTGTGGTAACCCGTTCTCGTCAGATCACCGAAGTTAAGGAACGTCGAGCCCGGCTAGTCCTTGGATGGGTGACTGAGCGATCGATTCGGACTCCCACGTTGTGTCCTTGGGCAAGGCACTTAACCCCGATTGTCCACATGGGGGCACGATGATGCCATGTACTAAGTTGTACTGCATGTCGATGGTACGCATGTCTTCAACCAATCTAACCCTGCCTGTGCTGCAGTGCTGCAGTGCTGAGTTACGATGTTGGGGGGCTGGCAGCTGCTCATTGTTGCTCAGTGGTTCTCTCTGGGTACTCCAGCTTCCTCCACCCATAAAATTGTCATCGACACGATATTACTGTGGCTGTTAAAGTGTTGTTAAACCCTAATAAATATAAAATATAAATAGAAAGTCTTCAAAAAATTACTCGGCTAATTGCTTGGCACATTTTGGTCGAATATATACTTTTTAGCTATGGAAGATGTGTACATTTTGTCATGTGAAGTGTTGGGGTTTTTTTACATCAAAGTAGTACCTGTCTAACACTGATCCTTGGAAAGCTCTCTGTTAGAGAGCTTTTCAAGGATCGGTGTTTGATTCAGGTATTTTGGGTGCGAATTATATTCATAACTTACAAAAAGAATTGTTACCTGGTCTGAACCTGAACTGTGGTGTTGATTGAAATAATTTTAATTAAAGATCTTTGGGAAAAGTTAGGAACCTCTCATGAACGTTATAGATTTCTTTTCTGTTTTGTATGTATGATCTCTGAAAGCTTTGTGGTTATCTGCATAATTTTAATCTTCTATATTTATATTTTCAGAATAATGGTGCTTGATGAAGGGAACATTATTGAATTTGATACACCCAGTAACTTACTACAAGATACCAATAGTGCATTTTACTCAATGGCCAAAGATGCGGGATTAGTCGTCTAGATTATTTTTGAGCATTTTTTTGTTGTATTCTTTTATTTTTTATGCCTTTTATATACTCTCAGATAATGAAAAATGACTTTGCAATATTTTAATAAAAGAAATAAGTTCTGATTTTGTTGCTTTACTTTTTGTGTCAAATCAACCCTTTACTGAACATAACTTTACTGGAATCATTTCCAGCGTAACTTTTAATTTAATTTGTGTATTTAATTAGCCACTTTGCACCAAGTGACAAATGTGCCTCACTTTTTAATTTTGCTCTTTTATTTTACTTTGTTTATGTCAGATCACCCTTTTGGGGGCACGGCAGCTCACTGATTAACCCTTTACCTAACGAATCGCCTGCATCCGCCCGCGAAATATGCAAATTCAGCAGTTGAAAAAATAATATATTTAAAAAAATTTCAACAAAACCTTATCATGTGACCCCTCGTTGGAACGAGCTCGTTCCAACGAGCGGTCACATGATATGGTTTTGTTGAAACTTTTTGAAAAATTTAAAAAAATGATATTTAAAATAATAAATTTTGATATCGTCTGCATTGGGTAAAGGGTTAACCTTTTACACAATGCACATAATATCATAAAATGTTATTTAAATTAAGTTTTCAGATTTTTCAAAAAATTTCAACAAAACCATATCATGTAACCCCCTCATTTGAATGAGCTTGATGGACTCATTCCATTGAGGGGTCACATGATATTTTGCTGAAATATTTTGAACAAAATTTTTTTCAGCTGCTCAGTTTGTAAATCACATGGCTGGATGCAGTCCTTAGTAACTTATATTGTTTCTTTCAACAGGGCAGTTTACCATATCTTTGTGGAGCACAGTGACAAATGATGCTAAGGTGTATCTTGTGCTAACTGTACACATACCTTCAACAGATGTGAATTGAGCTCAAGCTCCATTCATGATTGGTTAGTTATTATGTCCCTGACACGTCCGTCTGTTTGTCCATCCATTTGTCTGTCTGTTTGTCAGTCCATACAAACATTTTCCCTTGTATCTCAGCCACTGCTCCTCCCATTTGAATGATATATGGTAATGCAGTAGAGCATCATGGGTGAGCAATACCTGTATAGCGTGAGTCTTCACATTTTTTCAGAGTTATGGTCTGAACATATTTTTATACTGAACCAATGACCCAGACTTAGCGCTGGTGCTAACTCTTAAAATTCTAGGGCCAAACACAAATTTTGCCCCCATCCCCAAAATTTGCATCAGAATCAAAAAAATCAATGTCCTATGTGGTCCTCCATACTTTTATCCACTGCACATACGCAGTGTCAAGGACGTATCGAAATTGGCGCAAAATCCTCATTCTTTGTTTGGCCCTGAAATCAGTAACCTCTCACTGATATTTGTGCTTATAAATCTCAGTTAAAATGATGCCAGACACAAAATCATGAAAGAAATGGTGGATCTAAGGATGAAATAAGATGATGAGAGGAAGAATCAGTGAAAGGATGTGCTCAGGGCTGTAACTTATAATATTTTTATACTGTACCAATGACCCAGACTTAGCTGGTGCTAACTCTAAAAAATCCAGGGCCAAACACAAATTTTGCCCCCCAATCCCCAAAATTTGCATCTAAAACCAAAAGAAATCATGTCCTATAGGACCTCCATACTTTGCCCTTACTGCGCATGCGCAGTGTCAAGGACGTTCCGAAATTGGCGCCAATTATCATTCTCTGTTTGGCCCTTCATCAGTCAACATCTCACTGATCTTTGTGCTTGTAAATCTCAGTTTAAAGGATGCCAAACATGTAATTATTGGAGAAATGGTGATTCTAAGGAGGATATAGAAGGAGGAGAGGAAAAAGGAGTGACAAAAAATAATCAGGGCTGTACTTAAAATTTTTTATGAAATTATGTTAAGTTGCCTATTTTCGAGGCATGGGCCTCTTGTTGTCATTCTTGCTAAAAAGTTGCACTGCTTATTCAGTGTTTCCTCTCCCCTGGTCTTCTAAGTCCCCCCTTGCAATTCTCCCATGCTTTTGGCATATTTTTGAGAAAGATCATTTCTCAATTCTCTTGGGAGAGTTGCTTGGTTACAGAATGTTTTCTGTTATTTTCCCCATAGTTACGTTTTCACCCATGGGTGTATAAACGTTGTGTTCTGCATCTTCCATCTGATGTTCTGCAGATTCTCCCCTGGGAGTCTCTGTCTTGCATCAGATAGAGTGTAATTTTGATGACTGATTTCGGGCCAGTTTTGTCAGTGCCTGGAGTCATGTTTTCTGGTGTTTTTACACTGTTTGTTTACATTGGCAACAGTCTCTTTTGAGGGGGGCTGTTTGCCTTTGGAGTAGTTTATCTCGCTATAAGATACATTTTTATTATCCGTAAGTGTTGCATTAATTATTTAATATAAATTTAAAATTTTTGACCACACTTAGCCATTGGATCCATTGGGGCTCAACGTTACTTTTCAGAAACTTGGGCTTAGCTGAAAAAATATTTTTCAAAAATTATTTTGATTTTCAATTGTTTTTTCATTATTAATGGATCATGTTATTATGTATCTTTGTGTCAGGGGTTTGTGCGAGTAACTAGGACTTGTTGACTTTTCACAATGAAAGGATATTGTTCAAATTGTAATAGGAAGAAATCTTCCTCTGACTTTCATGATCATTGCATTAATTGTAGTCAGTGTTCTCGCACTAATCCCTGTTCTATATGTCAATTTTGGGTTGACAAACATTGGAAACGTGTGTCACGATATGTTGTTAGTGGAGAAAGGGCTATGCCGGCTCTTTCTCTGCAGGGTCACTCTACTCTATCAGTTTCTATTTCAGAGGAACAAGAACAGGGTGATGTTTCCATGTTATCTTCCGCAAGTGCGCTTCCGTCGTCACAAATGAATACAGAGCTAGCGGCAAAAGTGATCATAGAGATTAAACAAATGTCGTCCGCTAGCTCGCCCGGTGTAGGGTCCATTCACCGAATGGTTCGGCAGCCGGGTTTGTCCGATGCGGTCCAGGAGGAAATGTTGGGTGATGCGAGCACTATAAACATTCAACGTGCACACCCAGTGACGGCGGATAGTAGGCGAGATCGGAGGAAGCCTTTGAGTCCGGTTCCAAGCTCGTCCAGGTCCAGCCGGGCCGCGAGCGAGAGAGGCCCCTCTCTCGTACAACAACATCTGGGACCAGATGTTGTGATACAAAATGTGTCGCAAGCGGAGCACACGTCCATCGCTCAGGACGTTCCGTTGTATAGGCAGTCCGCGGAGACTGCTCAGGCTTCTTCCTCTCGTCAGCGCACACGACCGCACCTTGGCTACATGACCGCCGATATTTTACCAGCTTCGCCGATCAGGGATTCTTCGGCGACCAGGTCACACCATCCGGTAGCCAGGGACACGAGGCCGATGGACTCCGGACGTTCGCATAGGAAGAGTATGCGGGAGTCATCAGATGCGGAGCTGCCCTCGGCGAAGCAACGAAAGACTGCGCCTCCGCAGGCCTCGATGTCGGACGTACTTGTGCAGATAGCACAACTTATCGCAGCATCCCAGCAACCGACAGAAACGGTGTCGGATCGGGAATTATCCGACGGCGCTGGGTCGGTACGCTCCGCCGAAGCATCGGGGGCGGACGACCGGGAGCATCATGAGGTCCGACCGGATGGTGAAAGGGATACGGATGACTTGGAGCTATCCCTTTCGGAACAACATAAAGCTGCCGTGGACTTCATCCGGCACTTTCTCCCTCAAGTTGTTCCGTCGGGCCAGACTGCTGCGGTTCCGGACAAGAGAATTATAGCGTCATTGGACTCAGCGGTTCAGGGACATCGCTCCCGAGTTTCCGTCTCAGTCCAATAATGTTGCAAGAACATTTGAATTATTGAACGACGCTATATTCAAACTTGCTTCCAAAACGGGAAAAGCAGGTTTCTTGTCCGCCAATACTCTCAACCTGCCTTTCATTAATGCAAGGAATAAATTCGACACGGCAGGACAGGGTATCCCGAGAGTTCCTCTGCGTATGGACGACGAGGCGGAAGACTTAGAATTATCATTACCGTCGTCGGCGTCTATTCCAACCGCGGTGTTGGAAACAACTATTTCGTCTAACAGAGCCAGTTTAGATGCCTTATCTTACGCAGATCACCTTACTAAGGCGTTATCACTGCGCCTTCAAGGGAAAGAATTTCAGGATATACAATCCTCTTTAAGACTTCTTTCAAGGGCAGTAGCTTATTCCACGTGTAACTCCGCCCTTTCAGTGGCAAACCTGGAGTTGGTTAGACGTGACGCAGCCCTAGCTACATCCACACTCGTGGATACTAAGGTGAAGAACTCTCTCAGAGTCGCTTCGGTCTCCGGAGAACTTCTCTTTGACGGCAAGCTTTCTGCAATTTACGATAAAATTACAAAGAAAGCTTCGGATTCTCTGCTGTTCAAATCTGCTTCTAAGAAGTCGGACACAGCAGATAAGAGTAAGACAGGCACTTCTGGGTCTAATGCGCCCAAGAGAGGTTCCTATAGAGGTTCCGGTGCGTCCTCTTGGTCTTATTCAAGAGACCGTCAAGGTAGCGACTCACGTTCGGGACGTCCTTCGGGCCGGGACAACCGGTCGGACGCCCCGAGGTCGACGGGACGAGGTGGAGGACGTGGTTTCTCCTACCGCAGGCCTCGCAGGTCCAGGAGGTGATGGCTTCAACCTCTATCGCGTACCGGTTGGCGGAAGGTTGTCGAGTTTTTCACAAGAGTGGACGTCGATTACGGATGACCCTTGGGTGAGAGGGGTGGTTTCGGAAGGTCTAAAGATATCCTTCAAACGAAAGCCTCCATTAACTCGAAGTCCAAAATGGACTCAACTTCCGTCAAATCCGCAGAAAAGAGACGCTCTATTATCAGAGGTGCAGTCTCTTTTAATGAAGAACACGGTAGAGGTCGTAGAAAACCAGGAGACTCTGGGATTCTACAGCCATCTGTTTCTGGTTCCGAAACCAGACGGCTTGTTCTGTCCAGTCATAGATTTGAGCTGGATAAACAAGCTGATCGTCGCTCCGAAGTTTTATATGGAGACGATTCGGTCGGTCAGAGCGAGTATTCGGGTGAACGATTATGCAACGAGCATAGATCTCAAAGATGCGTACTTTCACGTCATGATACATCCGATATTCAGAAAGTATCTACGCTTCGCAGTCCTAGGAGTGGTGTATCAATTCCGGGCGATGTGCTTCGGATTGAATCTAGCACCCTGGGCTTTCACTCGGGTAATGAACTCGGTAATGATGTATTTCCGAGCTCATTCGTCTGCGGTAACGTCGGCCTACCTGGACGACATTCTTCAGAGGTACGGCAACGAGTTAACGCTTCAGAACGATGTGCAGAATCTACTTCTATTGCTCCGACGTCTCGGTTTTATAGTAAACGAGGAGAAGTCGGATCTGGTGCCGTCCAAGTCATTCACACATCTGGGAATGAGCTTCGAGATGCACAACAATCTCGTTCGTCTGCCGTTAACCAGAGCGAAATTAGTCAGTTGTTACGCTCGCTATTGTCTGCACGCAGACAAAGTCACAGCGAGAGAATTTATGAGACTGATAGGTCTGTGCGGAGCCGCTGCGGATCTCATTCCGATGGGGCGGTTACGCACGCGTCCTCTCCAAATTTTCTTGACTCAGAATTGGAGTGTGAAAATTCATTCGCTCGACATAGACGTTCTCTTGTCAGATCAAGTGAAACGAGAGATTCAGACTTGGGCAAACATTCAGTGGTTAACTCAGGGAGTTCCGCTGCAGTTGCCGGATCCGAGTTTTACCATTATGACGGATGCCAGTCAAACAGGTTGGGGTGCATCATTGATCCCAACGGATTCGAGATGCCAGGGTCTTTGGGATCCGCAATTCCTGGGCAAGCACATAAACATCAAGGAAATGATGTCAATTTGGCTTGCGTTACGTCATTGGATGGACATTATTCACAATGCTCATGACCAAATCCTGTCCGACAATACGACAGTAGTGGCGTATATACTGAATCAGGGAGGCACTCATTCAGTTCCGTTGTTCAATCTAACGGAAAGAATCCTTCTGTTTGCTCTAGAACATCAGGTTCTTCTTTCGGTCCGTCATATACCAGGTCGTCTGAATGTACTAGCAGACTCCCTTTCACGAAAGGGTCGCTTGTTGCCGTCGGAGTGGACTCTCAACAAACAAGTATTCAATCAGATTTGCTACCAATGGGAACGGCCAATGATAGACTTATTTGCGACCCATCTCAACAATCAGTTGCAGACGTATGTGTCTCCGTGTTCGGATCCAAGAGCATTTGCAGTAGACGCTCTGTCGATCCCTTGGGACGGAATGATAGGATATGCGTATCCTCCAGCGCCGTTAATTCAGCAAGTATTGCTAAAGATAAAACAATCTCAATGCAAGATTCTGTTGGTAGCATCTCTGTCTCCACAGAGACCGTGGATAAATCTACTCAGGTGTCTGTTGTGGGACCTACCGCGAAAGCTTCCTCCACGGGAGGATCTTCTTTCGCAGGGGAAATCGCGTCAACTCCATCACAACCCGCAAGGTCTCAACCTTCACATTTTTCCGTTGTGCGGTCCTTCTTGCATGGCAAGCAGTTTACAGGATGAGCAGTGGACGCGATTTCTAACTGTAGGAGGACCTCCTCTTCGCTAAACTATGCGGCTAAGTGGAAGGTTTTTCGTCGTTGGTGTAGGGATCATTCTGTGGATATTTTTGATCCCTCTATACCAGACATTGCAAACTTTCTAGTATACTTGTTTGACGAAATCAAACTGCAGCCTGTTACTATTAAGGGTTATAGGTCTATGTTATCTGATACCTATGCACATCATGATAGTTTACAAATTGGATCTAATGTCTCTTTATCTAAGTTGGTAAGAAACTTCTCGATAAATAGACCCAGAACTCTTAGGTTAATTCCTAAATGGAATTTAGTTTGGGTTCTTCTTAAACTGAAGGAAAAGCCATTTGAACCTCTTGGGACAGTAGATTTCAAATTCTTATCTTATAAGACAGCTTTTCTCTTAGCTTTCTCTTCTGCTAGAAGAGTCAGTGAGCTTCATGCACTGTCGGTGGATGATTCTCACTATCGTAGTGTCGGGAACACTATCACCTTCACTACTAATGTGGGTTTTTTAGCTAAGAATCAGGCTCCTAATAAATATCCGGAACCTATTGTTATTAAGGCTCTTCTGTCTTCAGACGGGCGTAGGCCTTTACTCTGTCCTGTTAGAGCGTTACGTATCTATAAACAGAGATCTCAGTTTATCAGAAAGGGACGAAAACGTTTCTTTCTGTCTCTGATGCCTAATAGAAAGGACATTTCGGTCCATTCTGTTGCTAGATGGATTCAATTAACTATCCGTACTGCTTATGAGAATTTATCTTCTTCTCAGCAGTCTGTGCTTAAGATTTCGGCTCATGAAGTAAGAGCTCTTGCTACTTCTTGGGCTTACGCTAATAGTATTGCTATTACAGATTTAATGAAGGCTGCTTATTGGTCTCAGCCATCCACATTCACGAATTTTCATCTCAGAAATATTGAGTCCATTTCTGGAGACCTGCATTGTTTAGGTCTGTTATCTGTTGCTCAGAATGTCGTACACTAAACAGTTGCAACTATAGTTATGCAGGCTTTCTGTTCCGGCAGTGACTCCGTCCGGCTGCCCTCTTCGCTCTGGGCTATTTGACCCAGGGCAAGGGGAAGGGGGGGGGGGAGGGTGTTCCCTTAGGTCACCTGCTTTATAGTGAAAAGCAAGGGAATGCCTCCTCCGAAGTCAGTATTTCTGAGTCGTTTCCGGGATGGTCTTAAAGTGTAATATTAATGTTAAAATTCATTCATGTCATATTTTTAAAGTGTAGCTCGGTGTGAAGCATTTGTATATGTCAAGTGTCAAACGGGCGTTAATATACAATCCTCGGACACTTTTAAAGAATATAAAGAGTCTCAATTCTCTGGACTAACTTTATTTATTGGCTTACTTTCAAAATAATTAGTATAAAGGGTTATACTGGATGTTAATAGAGAACATGAATGTTATTGTGCTCAATTATGAAGGGTATTGTATCTTTCTAATTTAACATAAAATAAGAAAGATACATGTAAAGCCTAATACTCCTTTTCTCCTTGAGGGGTTGCCTCTATATTATATAGTTGAGCTTATTGGATTTTCCTCTATGTCCTAGGCCCTCCAGCCTTTTTACTATTCAGCTAAGTCTGGGTCATTGGTACAGTATAAAAATGTTAAAAAAATTTATAGTAATTTATATATTTTTTATACTTACCAATGACCCAGACGGGGATGGCCCTCCCAGGAGTTGGGAACTCTTACCTCCCCGCTGAGTACATAGCGCTGACCAGGCACTGCCAGTAAGAATGATAATTGGCGCCAATTTCGGAACGTCCTTGACACTGCGCATGCGCAGTAAGGGCAAAGTATGGAGGTCCTATAGGACATGATTTCTTTTGGTTTTAGATACAAATTTTGGGGATTGGGGGCAAAATTTGTGTTTGGCCCTGGATTTTTTAGAGTTAGCACCAGCTAAGTCTGGGTCATTGGTAAGTATAAAAAATATATAAATTACTATAAATTTTTTAACTTTTATGCAAAATTATTTCATGTTCCCTAATTTCGGGGCATAGTCCTGATGTTTACATTCTTATGAAATTTCCATGGTTTGTTCAGTGTTTCCTCTCTCCCTTTCCTTTATACCCCCTTGCTATTCTCCCATGCTTTTGGCATAATTTTTGTTATTTTTTTTGCTGAAATTTCTTGGGAGTTTTTAGCTTGGTAACAGAATGTTTATTCTGGTTTTCCCCATGGTTACACCCTCACCCTAGGGGTGGTTAGGCATTCGGTTATGCATCTACCATCCGATGTACTGCAGTTTCTTCTCGGGAAGCTTCTGTTTTACATCAAAACATATTTTCAGTGCCTGGAGTCTTGTTTCTTGTTTTTATTCACTCTTGTTTACGTTGACAATGGTTACTTCTGATAGTGGGGGCGCGGTGGCTCAGTTGGTAGAAGTGCAGGCTGCAAGCCGAGAGGTCCTCGGTTCGAATCCCACCTGCGGCAACTGCGTTGTGTCCTTGGGCAAGACACTTCACCCCGATTGCCTACATGGGGGCACGATGACGCTGTGTACTGAGGCGTACTGCACGTCGATGGTGCGCATGTCTTCAACCAATCTAACCCTGCCTGTGCTGCGGTGCAGAGTTACGATGTTGGAGAGCTGACAGCTGCTCGTCGTTGCTCGGTGGTTCTCTCCGGGTACTCCGGCTTCCTCCACCCGTAAAACTGTCACGGTCACGATTAGCCATTGTGCATAAGTATGTGACCTTAAATACCAATAAAATAAAATAAATAAATAAATACTTCTGTTAGTGATTACTTCTCTTCTATTTAGTTCTGTTCATAGCCAGATACATTAATATTGTCCGTAAGTGTAGCATTCATTTTTAGATACGTTTTAAAAATTTTGTCCACACTTAGGCTTTTTGGGGATCCATTTGGGCTCATTGTTCCCATTTGGAACTTGGGCTCATCTTGAAAATTTTTCGAGAAAATTTTTCTTTTGAATTGTTTTTAGAAATGTTTGTAATGGATTATATATATTATTATGTACCTTTATTTTCAAGGGTTAGTGCGAGTACGATGACTGTTTAATATTTTTTCAGAATGAAAGAATATTTTTTGATTGTAATCGAGGAAGTCTTCCTCTGATTCTCATGTTCATTGTATTTGCTGTAGTCAGTGTACTAGCAATAATTCTTGCTCAGTGTGTGCCAGTTCAGATGACAAATGTTGGAGACATGTGGCACGGTATGTTGTTAGTGGTGAGAGGGCCAGGCCGGTCCTCTCGCCACAGGGTCACTCTAGTTGTCTCAGTCTCTTTTTTTCAGAGGAACAAGAACAGGGTGATGTTTCTGTGATGTCTTCAAAAGTGTGCTTCCATCATCGCAATGAAGAGCTAGCGGCATAGTGCTCAACGAAACGCGGCAAGTGCTTAAGAGGTCCCAAGTAGGATGAACGATCACTTGTCACCTGCTAGCTCCGCCGGTGAGTGAAGCAATCATTCACGAAATGATTGTGACGCCGGGTTCATCTGTTGCGGTCCAGGAGAGGAGAAGGGGTGTTGCGAGCACTATAATATCAGATCACGCACACCCAGCGACGACAGATCAGAGGATGGAATGGAGGAAGCCAGTCGGTCCGGTAGCTAGCTCGTCAAGGTCTTCCCGGACCGCGAGCGAGAGAGGCCCCCCCTCTCTCTTACAACAACATCTGGGCCCAGATGATGTTGTACGTTCGTTTGTCAGTCGGAGCATACGTCCACTCCTCCTGTTCGGGACGCTCTGCCGCATAGACAGTCTGGCGCGGCTTGTCTAATGGCTTCCTCTTCCACACGACCGCACCTTGGCTATGTGACTGCAGATATCCAACCTACTTTGCCGACCAGGGATTCCACGTCGACCAGGTCACGCCATTCGCTGGCCAAGGACACGAGGCCTTTCCAGTCGGGACGTTCGCATAAGAAGTATGCAGGAATTAGCATCCCAGGAGCTTTCAGCGGCTAATTTACGTAACGCCGCGGCTCCACAGGCCTCCATGACGGACTTGCTGTCACTGATAGCACAACTCATTGCAGCATCCCAGCGCCATCAGAAACTTTTAAGAACAGGAACTGTCTGAGGTAGCTGGGTCGGTTTTTTCCAGTCATTTATCTGAGCTGGATAAACAAGCTGATCGTGGCTCCAAAATTTTATATGGAGACCATCCAATCGGTCAGAGCGCGCATTCAAATGAACGATTATTCTGCGAGCATAGATCTCAAGTATGCGTACTTTCACGTCATGGTACATCCGGCGTTCAGAAAGTATCTTCACTTCGCTGTCCTAGGGGTCGTTTTTCAGTTCCGAGCTATGTGCTTCGGTCTGAATCTAGCGATCTGGGCTTTCACGCAAATAATGAACTCGGTAATGACTCATTTCTGAGCTCGTTCATCTGCGGTAACATCGGCCTACCTGGACGACATTCTTCAGAGGTACGGCAACGAGTTAACGCTTCAGAACGATGTTCAGAGTCTGCTTCAGCTGCTCCGACGTCTCGGTTTCATAGTAAACGAAAAGAAGTCGGATCTGGTGCCATCCAAGTCATTCACCCACCTGGGAATGAGCTTCGAGATGCACAACAATCTCGTTCGTCTACTGTTAACCAGAGCGAAATTAATCAGTTGTTACGCTCGCTTTTGTCTTCACTCAGATGTAGTAACAGCGAGAGAATTCATGCGACTGATAGATTTGTGCGGAGCTGCCGTGGATCTTATTTCGATGGGGCGGCTACGCACTCGTCGACTCCAAATATTTTTTACTCAGAATTGGAGTGTGAAGATTCATTCGCTCGAAACAAACATCGTCTTGTCGAATCAAGTGAAACAAGAGATTCAGACTTGGGAAGATATTCAGTGGTTAACTCTGGGAGTTCCACTGCAATTGCCAGATCCGAGTTTTTTGATTTTGATCATGACGGATGCCAAACAGGTTGGGGCACAACACTGAGCCCAACAGATTCAAGGTGCCTGGGTCTTGGAGATCCACAGTTCCTAAACAAGCACATAAACATCAAAGAGATGATGTCAGTTTGGCTTGCGCTACGTCATTGAATGAACATTATTCAGAATTCACATGTTGAAATTCTGTCTGACAATTCGACAGTAGTAGCGTATATTCGGAACCAGGGAGGCATGACAATTCGACAGTAGTAGCGTATATTTGGAACCAGGGAGGCACTCATTCCATTCCGTTGTTCAGCTTAACGGAAAGAATCCTTCTGTTTTTCCTAGAGCATCAAGTTCTCCTGTCGATCCGTCATATTCTGGGTCATCTGAACATTCTAGCAGACACCCTTTCTCGGAAAGTTTGTATGTTGCCGTCAGAATGGAGTCTCAACAAACGTGTATTCAATCAGATTTGCTACTAATGGTAGCGTCCTATGATAGACTTATTTGCAACGCATCTCAACAATCAGTTGCAGACGTATGTGTCGCCATGCCCAGATCCTCGAGCATTTGCAGTAGACACCCTCTCGATCTCTTGGGACGGAATGATAGGATACGCATATCCTCCACCTTCGTTGATTTAGCAGATATTGCTAAAAATAAAGCAATCTCACTGCAAGATTCTGTTGGTAGCATCTCTCTCCCCAGAGACCATGGATAAATCTTCTCAGGTGTCTGTTGTGGCACATGCTGCGGAAGCTTCCTCCACAGGAGGATCTTTCGCAGGGGAAATCGCACACACTGCATCACAACCTGCAAAGTCTCAACCTTCACGTATTTCCATTGTGCGGTCCTTCTTGCACGGCAAGCATTTTACAGGACGAGCAGTGGATGCAATTTCTAACTGTAGGAGGACCTCCTCTTCGCTAAATTATGCTGCTAAGTAGAAGGTTTTCTCACGGTAGTGTAGGGATCATTCTGTTGATATTTATGATCCCTAAATTCCAGACATGGCTAGTTTTCTGGTCTACTTATTTGACAAGATCAAACTGCAGCCAGTTACTATTAAGGGTTATAGGTCTATGCTATCAGATACCTATGCACATCAGGATAGCTTACAAATTGGATCGAATGTCTCTTTATCTAAGTTAGTGAAAAACTTTTCGATAAATAGACCTAGAACCCTTAGATTAATTCTTGAGTGGATTTTAGCTTGGGTTCTTCTAAAGCTAAAAGAAGTGCCATTTGAGCCTCTTGATACAGTGGACTTCAAATTCTTATCTTATGAGACAGCTTTTCTCTTAGCCTTTTCTTCTGCTAGAACAGTTAGTGAGCTTCATGCACTATCTGTTGATGATTCTCACTATCGTAGTGTTGGTAATACTATTACTTTGACAACTTATGTTGGATTGTTGGCTAAGAATCAGTCTCCTAATAAGTATCCTGAACCTATTATAATTAAGGCTCTTCCGTCTTCAGATGGACATAGGCCTTTGCTCTGTCCAGTCATATTTAACCTCTCAGGTTCGAGAAAAAAAAAGCGGTTTCTTGTCAACATAAATATACTGTTCCTTGGACCACGTTCATTTAAAATGGAGAAGATGTGCAGAGCTCCACTGTGTTTGAATGAGCAGCCCGGGGATTTAGATATATCCTTACCTGCATCATTCAGTATTCGATCAGATGTAATGGAAACTGCAATTCCATCGAATAGAGCAAATTTGGGCGCAATGTTCTATGCAGATCACCTTACTAGAGCTATGGCTGAACGGAAAGGAATTTGAGGACGTGTGTACCTCTCTTTCCTGGGCAATCATGTATGCCATGTATAACTTCGCCCTGACAGTGGCAAATTAATTAATTAATTAGACGTGATGCTGCCCTTGTGTTGTCGTCACTTATAGATGACAAGGTGAAAAGCTCTCTTCAGCTCGCTCCGGTCTCCGGACATACTATCTTTGACTACAAGCTTTCCAGTGCTCTACTATTGAAGTCGGCGTCTCAACAACCTACTTCAGTAGATCAGAGTAAGCGAGGACATTGCAAATCAAAATCATCAAAAGAGAACTCCTCACAAGGGTACAAGAAACCCTCATACAATTACTCTGGAAGTTGTCAATATAGCGAATCGGGAAAGGGGCTTAGGTCTGGTTGGGATTATCGGTCAGACACCCCTAAGCCGATGTGGCGAGGATATTCACGGGGGTACATAGTTTCTCCTCCCATTAGCCTCCCAAATCCTACAGCTGATGTTCAAGAGCCCTATTGCTTGCCAGTTGGCGGAAGGTTATCAAACTTCGCAAGACCCTGGATAGCAGTCACGGAAGATCAGTGGGTGTGAAGTGTAGTCTCGGAAGGTTTACGACTATCATTCCGAGTGCAAACCCCCACTACTGAGGTGTCCGCATTGGACAAATCTTCTGGCAGATCCTTTCAAAAGAGAGTCTCTCCGAGTGGAGGTACAAGCTGTCTTATTAAAGGAAGCAATAGATGTCATCGAGAATCAAAATTCTCAGGGTTTTTGCAGTAACTTGTTCCATGTACTGAAGCCAGACGGCTCGTTCCGACTGGTAATAGACTTGAGCTGGATAAACAAGCTTATCGGTGCTTCAAAGTTCTATATGGATGCCATTCAGTCGGTAAGACCGAGCATTTGAATGAACGAGTATGCGGCAAGCATAGATCTAAAGGACGCTTACTTTCATGACCTCGTACATCCGGCATTCAGAATGTACTTGTGGTTTGCCATACACGGAAAGATTTATCAGTTCAGAGCAATGTGCTTTGTCTTTGAACCTGGCTCCCTGGGCATTCACTGGAATAATGAACTTGGTAATGTCATACTTCCGAGCTCATTCATCTGCGGTAACGTTGGCTTATTTGGACGTCATTCTGCAGAGATACGGCAACAGAATTATACTTCAGAACGATGTTCAGAATCTGTTTCTGTTACTCCGACGTCTCTGTTTCATCGTAAACAAGAAGAAGTCTGATCTAGCTCCGTCCAAGTCGTTCACTCATTTCGGAATGAGCTTCGAGACTCACAACAATCTGATTCATCTACCGTTAACCCAGAGTGAAATTAGTCAGTTGTTATGCTTGCTTTTGTCTACATTCAGACGCATTAACAGCGATTGAATTCATACAACTGATGGGGCTGTGCGGAGCGGCGGCGGATCTTATTCCGATGGGCCACCTGTGCACGCGTCCCCCTCAGACAATTCAACAGTAGTTGGTCACCTCAGTAATCAAAGCGGCACTCATTCGATTCCATTATGCAAATTAACGGAATCATGGCGTTCATCTCTCTGTCCGTCATATACCAGGTCGTCTGAACGTACTAGCAAACTCACTCTTTCGGAAAGGTTGCCTGTTAACATCAGAATGGACTTTCAACAAGCGAATATTCAGACAGATTTGCTACCAGTGGGGTCGTCCCATAATAGATCTTTTTGCGACACACCTGAACAATCAGTTACCGATGTTCGTGTCGCCATGCCCAGATCATCGAGCGTACGCAGTAGACGCTGTATTGATCTCATAGGACTGGATTTGCTTATCCTCCAACTCCGTTGATTCCGCAGATTCTGTTGAAGATCAAAAAGTCTCATTGCAAAATCCTACAAGTAGCACCTCTCGTCACAGAAACCTTGGATCAGTCTTCTCAAGTGTGTTATGGGACATTCCACGGAAGTTTCCTCCACGAGAGGAGCTTCTTTATCAGGGGAAGTCACGCGCACAACATCACAACCTAGAAAGTCTCAACCTTCACGTATTTCAGTTGTATGGTCTTTCTTGCACGGAAAACAGTTTACAGAACGCGCAGTGGATGTAATTTCTAACTGCAGGAGGTCCTCCTCTTCGTTGAACTACTCAGCGAAGTGGAGGGTTTACTTCCGTTGGTGTAAGGATCAGTCGATAGACGTATACGATTTGTCCATACCAAATATTGTCAATTTCTTGGTCTACTTGTTTGACGATCCCAAACTGCAGCCCGTCACCATTAAGGGCTATATGTCTGTGTTATCAGACACATACGCTCATCATGATAACTTGGCTATTGGATCAAATACTTCATTATACAAGCTAGTTAGAAATTTCTCTATCAATAGACCTAGAACCCTCAGATTAATTCCTAAGTGTAATTTGGCTTGGGTTCTGTTGAAGCTCAAATAAGCTCCTTTTGAGTGGTTAAACATCGTAGAGTTCAAATTCTTGACCTATAAAATGGCGTTTCTCTTAGCCTTCGCATCTGGTAGAAGATCAGTGAATTTCATGCTTTATCTGTTGATGAATCTCACTACCGTAGTGTGGGTAATAGCATTACCCTCACTGCGGAAGTGGGGTTTTTGGCTAAGATTCAGATTCCAAACAAGCAGTCAGAGCCTATTGTCATTAAGGCTGTACCGTCTTCCAATAACCGTAGACCTTTGTTGTGATCAGTCAGGGCTATGCGCATTTATAAACGTCGGTCAGATTTCGTTAGAAAAGGGAGAAAACATTTCTTTCATTGACTCCTAACAGAATGGATATTTCTGTTCATGCCGTCCCTAGATCGATTCGGTTGGGAATACACATTGCCTATGAAAATCTGTCTTCGGATCAAAGTTCTGTTAACTGGTAGAGTGCTGGAAGCCCATATTTGGGCTTTATTCTGAAGTGCAGGTACCAGAACTTGAAAGCGAATATTCAGTGGATGTGCTTTGTATTATCTTTGAAGTGATATTATTTAGTCTGAGAGGGTTTGCCTGACAATTTATGGAAGAGTACCCATAGGCACTCTCCCATAAATTGTAACAAGGCAAAGACATATGCACATGATTTGATGGCCAAAAATAATTTAGCACTCTACCAGTTAATAAGATATCAGCGCACAAGGTTAGAACACTGTCCACTTCTTGGGCTTATTCCAACAGTATAGTCATTACTGTCTCATGAAGGCTGCATACTGGACACAGCCCTCTTCATTTACCAAGTTTTACCTGAGAAATTTGGAGTCCATCTCTGTTGACCTCAGATATTTGGGTCCTCTTTTTGTTGCTCAGAATGTAGTCCATTAATGGTTACATCGATAGGTATTTAGATAGTCCATTCCAGCACTGATGCTGCCCCCTTCGTTCTGAGGATATTTACCTCAGAACAAGGGGAATGGGTGTGGGGGGGGGTCCCTTATCATCTGGAAGGGAAGACCTCCTCCAGTGTCAGTAGTCCTGAGTCGTGCCAAAAGTATCCCAAATATGCTGTCAACGTGGTTTTTAAAGTGTAGCTCACTGTGAAGCATTTGTATATGCCATGTGTCAAATGGGCATTAATATAGAATCCTCAGACACTTTTAATGAGTATAAAGAGTCTCATTCTTTGGACTATCTATATTTATTGTTTTTACTTCACCGAATTAGCATAATGGGTTATGCTGGCATTAAATGGAGAATTATATATTATGTAATACTCAAATACATTGTTGGTGTTACGCCTCTCTCTGTTCTCTCATAAAGGAGAAAAATATATATAATTCCTATTTTCTATTCTCCTGTAGGGGCTATCCTTTACCGAAGTAATTGAGAGATTGGATTTTCCTTCAAGTCCTAGGCCCTACAGCCTTTTTACGATTCAGCTAGTCTGGGCCATTGGTTGTTGTATAAAAAAATGATAAATTTTAAATAATTTGTATATTTTTTATACTTACCAATGGCCCAAATGGGTATGGCCCTCCCATGAGTGGGCACTCATACCTTCCCGCTGTTTATAACATTTAACAGGCAATCTGTAGAAGAATGATGGTTGGCGCCAATTTTGGTTCCTTCCTGGATACTGTGCATGCGCAGATCTAAAAAGTATGGAGGACCATCTAGGACTTGATTTTTTCGGTTTTGCATGCAAATTTGTGTTTGGTCCTGGATTAATTTTTGAGTAAGCACCAGCTAGTCTGGGCTATTGGTAAGTATAAAAAATATACAAATTACTTGAAATTTATCATTTTCAGATCCACCAGGCAGAATCTTTTGATATTTGAGATGCAGCAACTTTAGGGGGTTCAGATTCCACTTTGTTCAAACCAAGTCCCTTGGGACCTATTTGGGCTACCTGTGGGCAAAATCCACCCAACAGACCCTGTCTAAATTAGATTAACTGTATTAAGATATAGATGTTAAGTGTGACTTTAAATCCTTCTGAAAACAATTTTATTCAGATGTGTGATTAAGGCCCATTGTGCCTCTTGTTATTGTCTTACAGTGTTTTCAATATTACTAACTACAAAATTGGGGAATTTGAAACTTTTTAGTGATGTATGTAACTGAAATCTGAAGAGCGTAACTAGAGATGCAAAACAGTTTTATTTTTAAAATTAAATTAGTTTAATTTTATAATTATGCACTTTCTTCTTTTTATTCTGAGTGTGAAACAGACAGTGTATAGTTAATTAGTCCATTTTTATGAATTTTGAGCTCACAGGCATCAATTTTTATGAATTTTTAACTCGGCACAATGACTTTTCTGATTTTTAATAGAGAGTGCATGAAGAAAATACAACCACAACTCAATGCCTGCATCTCTGGTATGCACCTCTTATCAAATCTAGTCATGACTGCCTTACAGCAGCCATGACTAAGATTTGATGAAAAATCTGTCCCAGTTTAACTTTAAAAATCTGGTGAAAAAGGACATTCAGTTTACAAGGGCAGAGTTTGATTAACCCTTTACCGACAGGAAAAGCAGATCACACTTGCAAAAAAAATTCTTGAACAACTAATATTTTTCATTTTTGTCTCTAAAACATAGGTTATGACCCCTCGTTGGAACGATCTCAACGAGCTCATTCCAACGAGTGGTCATAATCTATGTTTTTGAGATAAAAAATGAAGAAATAATGAAAACTAATATGCGATTTTTGAGAATAGCGCTGGCCGGTTTTGGCTGTTATGTTGGGTAAAGGGTTGAATGTGGCCAATCTATCAATCTATACTTATTTCATTGGTAAGCAAAGTCCTGTCCTGGGCAGGAATATCCGCCAGCAGCATGTAAGGAGTTGAATATTTTTGTTTGTTTTTTTTTGTTTTTTGTTTTTTGGGAGGGGGGGGGGGGGGGGGGGAAGTATCAGTAAAGTTTATCATTATGGCTTTCAAGCAAAACCTATGTACAGTGAAAATGTCAACTTTTTTCCAAAAGTATCCCAAATATGCTGTCAACATGCAATTAAAAATGTTTTTGTATTAACTGGTTGAGTGCTAGAAGCCACTATTAGGGCTTTCAGAAAAATGAGGGTACCAAAGCAAAAGCCAACGTTTTCTCTGCCCATATTTGACATTCAGGCAAACGCAAATAATATTTTGTTTAGGCTATTAAAATAAAATATCTGTGTTCTCGGGCAATTGTGCCTCAAATTTTTTATGAGGGCGGAGGCCTTTTTATGAAGTATGAAAAAATTATTCCCTAAAATAATATATACTCTCCCAAAAAAGAAAGTGTGCATGCTAAAAAATAACACTAAAAAAAGATGTATATCATTTTCATTCATGGAAATTTTATTCAATCACAGATGAATCAATTTGTGATCAACACGAGAAATTTCATTACGCTACGACAAATACTCTTGTTGCCATGGAGAGTCAAAGACACTAAGGGTCAAACACAAAATTCACACCCTCAATATCTGGTATGACCTCCGTCTGCATCGACTACTGCTGTGCATCTACGCCTCATGGAAGCGAACAAGTTAGCATGGAAGCGTTGTGGGATGTTGTTCCATATTCTGATAAGCTGTCTTTGGAGTTCCACAAGCGTTGACGGTGCATGGGGAAGCCGGCGTAGCTGACGTTTCATTTCGTCCCATACGTGCTCAATGGGTGAGATATCGGGCGAATTTGCGGGCCAGGGAAGAACATCCACTTGTTGTTGCTGCAGATACTGTCGAACAACACGAGCTGCGTGGGGTCGGGCGTTGTCCTGCTGTAGAATGATGCCGGGGCTGTGACGTTGCAGAAATGGGACAACAACAGGTGTAAGCACTTCATCACGATATCTGGCTGCATTGAGATTGCCATCAATAATGACCAGCTCAGTTCTGTTACGGGCAGTGATGCCACCCCACACCATGAGAGACCCTCCCCCATAACGGTTTTGCTCCACGACACATGGATCTGCGTAGCATTCGTTTCGACGTCCGTACACTCTCTGGCGGCCATCTGATGATGAAAGATGGAAACGACATTCATCTGTGAATAAAACACGTCGCCACCAGTGTAAGGGATGCCTGAGATGTTGTCTACACCACTGCAGTCGAGCACGACGATGACGTAACATCAAAATCGGATGAATTGCAGGTCTTCGAGGACGTAAGCCGTATTCTCTCAGCCGGTTGATTACTGTTTGAGGATGTATCCATCTCAGGTTAGGGATGTTCCTGGCTGTCGTCGTTGCTGTTTGTTGTCGGTTCCGGAGATGGGCGACACGGATATACCGATCTTGTGCAGGGGTGGTAACTCGGGGTCTCCCGGGGCGGGGTCGGTCTCGAACGTCATCATGTTGTGCATGTCGATGGACCAGCCTGTCTACAGTGTTACGGTGGCAGTTCAAATGCTGGGCAACCTCTCTGTGTGTTCTGCCAGCTCTAATCATACCCAGGGCATGCTAATGTGGAGTCGTTTTAACAGCAGCGCAAGTTTGAATGTGAACGATAGGAAGGCCTTACTTTAGTGTTTAAATACCCAAGAATTCACACTGCTGCATGAATTTTCAGACTCTCCACGTGCAAAACATGCCTTTTCACAAACGTGCAGCACGTCATTTAACGTTAATGCAATTTTAACGGGGAAAGCTGTTTTTGTGTTCAATATAACTTATTCATGAACAGGTTAACACTCTTTACACCTACGAAATTATTTTTTTGGAGTTTGATCAATTTCTGCAATGCACACTTTCTTTTTTGGGCGAGTATATTTTCATACCACAACCAATAGCCCAGACTAAATGTTCTTAAGTCAAATTAATCCAGGGCCAAACACAAATACCCCCCCTCCCCATCCCCAAAATTTACATATAAAACTGAAAAAATTAAATCCTATATGCTCCTCCATACTTTAGTGATCTGCGCATGTGCAGTATCCAGGAAGGTACCAAAATTGGCACCAACCATCATTCTTTATTTGGCCCTAAAGTCAGTAACAATGAACTGACTTCTGTGCTTTTAAATCTTCTTTTTTGAGGATGCCAGACACAAATCATTGAAAGAATTGGTGGATCCAAGGCTGTAAATGTATGATGGAAGTGAACAACAGTGGTTGCAAAACGTTCAGGGCTGTAACTTTATAATAATTTTAAAAATTATTTCATGTTTTCCGATTTCGGGACATACGCCTGACGTCCTCATTCTAGCTCATGATTTATCCACTGTTTGTTAAGTATTCCTTCCCTATCCTTCCTTGAACCCCTCCTGTTAAACTCCTAAGCTTTTTGGCTATTTTTTATAGAAATTTTTTATTAAATTTCTTGGGAGTTTAACGTATATTACAGACTGTTTATTCTGTTTATCTCCATGGTAACATCCTCACCCTATGGGTGTTAGGTCGTTGTGGTCTTGCATCTTCTATCCGATGTATCGTTTTTAGCTCAACTTTGACGTAAGTCAAATTTGAGGTTATGCCATGGCCAGTCGTCCGCCTGTCTGCCTGTCCGTCAACAATTCAATACAGCTCGGGCTAGAGGTCGTATTTATGATCAGATCTTTATGAAACTTCTTGTGTACCTTTGTTATCACCGTGGGATGAGAACGAGTGTTTTTGGGTGCGGTCCAAAATTCAAGATGGCCACCAGCAGCCATTTTGTACTTTGATTTATTCAGTGCTATTTATACACAGTAAGTGCAGATGTCAATACGGCCCGGGCTAGGGGCTGTATTTATGAGCCAATCTTCACAAAACTTCTTGGGTACCTGTGTTATCACCTTGGGACGAGAATGGGTGTTTCTGGGTGTGATCCAAAATTCAAAATGGCTGCCAGTGGCCATTTTGTACCGAAATTAGGTCCAATCAGTTTTTTGTACACAATTTCTATACAGCTCAGGTTAGAGGCCGTATTTATGAACTGATCCTCACGAAACTTCTTGGGTACCTTTGTTATCACCTTGGGTCAGAAACGAGTGTTTTTGGGTGCCTTTGTTGTCACTGTACTATGAGAACAAATATTTTGGGGTTCAATCAGGCCCACTCTGTGACTCAAAGATTTCTTTTCTAATTTAGCATCTGACTGTCGCCCACTTTTACAATACTTTACCTATACATTTGTTACAGGCTACGGTCAGTAGTTATGTACAGACCATTATAATACTTTATATGTACCTTTGTTATCAGGTGATTACCTAGATGTTTGTCATTGTTGTGTCTCATATACTATACATGTACATGTCTTAACAAGTTGAACTACAGTGTCATTGACACTTTCATTTCTTCATATGAAAATCTAGCTTTGCATCTGGTAGCATTTAAATCAGTTACTGACTTTGGGCCTTTTTGTTTGCCAGATGTCTTGTTTCCGATTTTTCCTTTGCCATTGATTACATTGGCATTAACCTCAGATATATGTAGTATTTAGTATTATATTACTGTAGGATACATTGATTATGATTCCGGTAGTGTAGCTAAAAAAATTGGGATTTTGTCCACACTTAGGCTTTGGGATGCCCTTGGGTTCATCATGTTCCCTTTGGAAACTTAGGCTTTTTGTGCTGTTGGCGGTAAGATTCCTATGCCGGAACTCTTACTGCAAGATAATTCAAATTTTTCAGTTTCTTTTTCATAGGAACAAGAACATGGTGGAATTGTGACAACCATCAAAAGTGTGCTACTGTCATCGCGCTCTGATGAGCAAACAGAGCTAGCTGCAAAAGTGCTCATGAATATTAAGCAAGGGATAAAGCCTGTAGTTAGCATTCTTAATCCCTTGCAAGCAGCTAGCTTGACCGGTGCAGTGGTTACTCCGTCCGTGGGAGCCGTGACACTGGGTAATTTGGTTGTGGTCGAAGGAAGTGTAGATTTGGGTAGAGTGAGCACCTTAAAATCAAAAGCTCTCCCAGCGACGACAGAAATAGGGAAGAAGTGAGCAAGTTTCTTTTTGTAGGCTTGGCCAGGTCTGACAAGGCCGCGAGCGGGAGAGGTCCTTTTCTAACCCAACAACATTTAGAGTCAAATGTTGTTTTGAGAAACTTGCACCAGCCGGAACATATGTCCTCACCTGCTGGAGCATATGCCCACACCTGCCGCTCGGGACGCCCAGTCTAGACTGCAGCCGGCCTCGGCTACAATCACAGCGGCTTCCTCTGCTACGTTATAAAAGCACACATGACCTCATGCTACCTTCCTGACTTCAGATATCCAGCCAGCTGCGCGAAGACAGAGCCAGTCTTTGCCTGTGAAGTCAAACCATCCGGTAGCTGGCGATCCAAGGTTTCGATCATTGGGACGTTCGGAGAAGAGATCCATCTGCAGATCTTCGTCCCAGGAGCAGCAAGCGGCGAAAAAACAGAAGACCGCTGCTCCTCAAGCCTCGGTAACGGACTTGCTGTCGCAGATTGCATAGCTGATTGCAGCATCCCAGCAAGAGCAGCCTCCTGCAGACTCCAGTGGTGAGCTGTGGGATGGTGCTGGGTCAGTCAAGTTTTTGCACATGCAGACATGATGGACCAAACGTCACAGCTGATTCAGTCAGATTGTGAAAGGGTCAAGGAAGAGAATTGCCCTTCCCTTTCGGAACAACATATGGTAGCAATGGATTTAATCCATCAAGCATATCATGAATTGTTCCATCTGATCAGCAAGTTGCGACTACTAGAGAGAAACCGCTGTCGTCTTTGGACGCAGACTTCATGCGGAGGAAAGAGGAGGTTCTTTCCTTCCCGATACAGTCTAGACAGGTGTCACAGGCCTTCGGCCATGTTGACAACACCATATTTAACCTTTCTAGTACTAAGAGGAAAGGCTGTTTCTTATTGACATCTTCCATAAATATACCGTTCCTTGAACCACGTACATTTAAAACGGTTAGAGAAGATGTCCAGAGAGCTCCTCTGTGTTTAGATGAGCTAGGGATTTAGATATGTCCCTACCTGCATCATTCGACATACGCTCGAATGTGATGGAATGTGCAATTTCATCAAATACAGCGTATCTGGACGCGATGTCCTACACAGATCACCTTACCAGACCTATGGTGCAATGTCTTAATGGGAAGGAATTTGAGGACGTTTCTTCTTCACTTAGAGTTCTTTCCAGGGCAGTCCTGTATGCCTCGTACAACTTCGCCCTGACAGTTGCAAATTTGGAGTTGATCAGATGTGATGCTGCCCTTGCGTTGTCATCACTTATAGATGACAAGGTGAAAAGGTCTCTCCAAGTCGCTCCGGTCTCCAGACATCCTTTGTTTGATGACAAGCTTTTGTTAGTTTATGAGCAGGCTACAAAGAAAGCTTCCAGTGCACTGCTTTTGAAGTCGGTGTCTCAACAACATGCTTCAGCATACCGGGGTAAGCGAGGTTGTTCCGCATCTAAGTCATCTAAAGGGAACTCCTCACAAGGGTACAAAAAACCCTCTTATAATTACTCTGGAGGTTGTCAGTGCAGCGACTCGGGAAAGGGGCATAGGTCTGATCAGGACTAGAGGTCAGACACCCCTAAGCCAACGAATTGAGCTTCTTTGCGAGGAGGACATAGTTTCTCCTCCGGTAAGCCTTGTAAGTCGTTTAGGTGATGAACAAGACCTCTGTTGCTTGCCAGTTGGCAAAAGGTTATCAAACTCAGCGAGAAACTGGATAGAAGTCACGGAAGAGCAGTGGGTGAGAAGTGTAGTCTCGGAAGGCCTATGACTATCATTCCAAGCGAAACCCCCACTTACAAGATGTCTGCGTTGGCAAATCTTCTGGCGGATCCTTTCAAAAGAGAGTATCTCCTAGTGGAGGTACAGGCTCTCTTATTAAAGGAAGCAATAGAGGTCGTCGAGAATCAAAATTCTCTAAGGTTTTTAAAGTCACCTGTTCCTCGTACCGAAGCTAGATGGCTTGTTCTGACCGGTAACAGACTTGAGCAGGATAAACAAGTTGAACATGGCTCCAAAGTTCTTTATGAAAACAATTCGGTCGGTAAGCGCGAACATTTGAGTGGCTGACCATGTGGCAAGCATCAATCTAAAGGACATCTACTTTCATGTCCTGGTACATCTGGCATTCAGAAAGTACCTGTGTTTTGCCATGCAAGGAGAGGTTTATCAGTTCAGAGCAATGTGCTGTGATCTGAACCTAGCTCCTTGGGCTTTCACTTGGATAATGAACTCGGTAATATCATACTTCCAAGCTCATTCATCTGTGGTAACTTCTGCTTACTTGGACAACCTTCTTCAGAGATACGGCAACAGAATTATTCTTGAACGATGTTCAGAGTCTTCTGCAATTGTTCCAATGTCTCGGTTTCATAGTAAATGAGAAAAAGTCGGCTCTAGCTCCATCCAAGTCGTTCATTCACTTGGGAATGAGCTTCGAGACTCACAGCAATCTTGTTCGTCTGCCGTTACCCAGAGTGAAATTAGTTGTTATGCTCGCTATTGTCTAAACTCTCATGCAGTACCAGTGAGGAAGTTTATGCGACTGATGGGGCTGTGTGTAGCAGCTGCCGATCTTATTCCGATGGGCTGCCTGCGCACGTGTCCCCTCCAGATATTCTTTACTCAGAACTGGATTGTGAAGACACATTCACTCGAAACCAATATTGTTTTAATGGACCTAGTAAAACAAAAGGTTCAGATTTGGGCAAATCTTCAGTGGTTAACTCAGGGAGTTCTGCTTCAACTGCCGGATCTGGCTTTCACGATTATGACGGATGCAAGTCAGACTGGCTGGGGCACGTCTCTTAAGACCCACTCCCTTAAATGGAGAAATTATGTAATTCTCAGTTACATTGTTGGTGTTATGCCATTCTCTTTTCTTGTAAAAGAGAAGGACATATGTAATTCCTGTGTCTTCTCCTATTTTCCTGTTGGAGCTATCCTTTATCAAAGTAATTGAGAGATTGGATTTTCCTTCAAGTCCTAGGCCCTCCAGCTTTTTTACAATTCAGCTAGTCTGGGCCATTGGTTGTGGTATAAAAATATAAATTTCAAGTGATTTGTATATTTTTGATACTTACCAATGCCCCAGATGGGGATGGCCCTCCCATGAGTGGGCACTCCTTCCTCCCCGCTGATTATAACATTTAGCAAGCACCAATTTCGATACCTTCCTGGATACTGTGCATTTGCAGATCACACAAGTATGGAGAACCATATAGGACTTAATTTTTTCGGTTTTATATACAAATTTTGGGGATTGGGGGGCAAAGTTTGTGTTATTGTGGATTAATTTGAGTTAGCACCAGCTGGTCTGGGCCATTGGTAAGTATAAAAATATACAAATTACTTAAAATTTATCGTATTCACATTTCATAAAGAAATCTTCTACAAACTCAGGACTGGTTGTATCTTATCGAAGTTATTGCATACATTGTGAAATGCTTTAATTAACTAGGCTGTTGATGACATGCCAAAGACGCTCCATTGCAGGATTATGTTCAGTCTGGCACTAATTTGAAACAGTGGCGACGGCAGAAATTTTTTCGTGGGGGGGGCAAGTAGGGGGGCAGACTCCCCATGAAGGGGGGCAAATACGTAAAGGATCATATCATTACTTTATTATGAGGTAGTCGAAACTTGGACATAAAGTCCGTAATATAATTTTTTGGTTTGGTACGTCCTGTGGACGTACCAAACCAAAAAATGATATTACGGACTTTGGGTCCAAGTTTCGAATAAATGTAATGGTAATTAGCGCTCCTCCTTTCAAAAAATCCTGGATCCGCGTCTGGAGAGAGAGAAGGCAGAGATAGAGAGAGGGAGAGAGGGGAGAGAGAGAGATGGAGGGGGTAGAGAGAGAGAGAGAGAGAGAAGGGAGAGAGAGAGAGCAGAGAGAGGGAGGGGCAGAGAGAGGGAGGGAGGGAGAGAGTGTGTGTGTTTGGATGGATGTTTGTGTGGTGGGGGTGGGCATAGCCCACGTTTGGGGGGGGGGGGGGGCAAATGCCCCCCTGTAGCGCCGCCACTGATTTGAAAAGATAATAGTGACATTTTCCTCAAAAGTTGTTATATGTACCAACATAGAAAACATTTAAGTAATAGTCAGAAATTTGAAGCAGGTAAATGGGAACAGGATTTTGAAATACTACAGAGAAATGTGTACCGGTGCCAGTGCTCAAAATTTTGATCTGAAAATACTGACCGGGGAAATTGTTTTTGACTGGGCAGAATTATTTTTATATTTTTTTGATTGGGTATCAAAAACTTTTGACGCGGCGTGAATTTTATAAAGTGGGCTGTGTCTGAGAACAAAGACTTTTTTTAATGGCGTTATATAAATTTGTTTTATTCCAGTTTATTGGAGAATGTCTGTGGGAAAAATTCAGACCGTCAAAAATAATCTAGCCCTCAACCAGTTAATCAGTGATTATGGACTCTCTAAAAAAATAAGCCAATAACTAAAATGAAGTGTGGTCATTCGAATGAAACGTCACAATCTTTGTTTTCAAAAGAAAAAAATATTAAAAATTGTTGGACAGTTTCAGATACGTAGTTGGCAGAATAAATTATGTTGAGTAAGGGGTAATCTTTGACAATGTGATGTGTAAAAAAAATATTGTCTTTTCTTCTAGGTTGTTATTTTATTTGCAGTTTTATTTTTATGTACAAAAGAATGCATTCAGCTATATTTTTTATACATGTATGTGTGATTGCATGCTTTGGAAAACATTTTCTTTTTTCCGACATCTTACATAGTGGAACCTGTATTGAAAGGCAGGGCTTGCCACCAAGCAAAAGTGGTCTCTCAACTGTGTTGGCCGAGGGATATTGAGGTCCCCAGGATTTGGGGGGAAGATAGGAGCCCTGAACCCACCTGGCCATCAATGGTTTGGCCTGTTGGGAAAAAATTTGATTTTCAGGTACAAAACTCGCCAAACCTTTGACTCTAGACCTTTTGGAAGGGTGGTATGTTACAACAGAATTTTGTCTATTTTATGTTAAAATTCCTTATAAATATTGAAATGGCCATTTGTATTCAGGGCCCCTGTGCAAGTATTGAAAATATACAGGTCACATTTTGTGTGTTTCCAGAGGGAATGGATGGAGTATCATAAAAAACAATGCTCCAGTAGAGTTAAAAACTTAAGCTGGACTCCTTAGGGCCCCAAAGATTTACTAAAAAAAAATTTCTTTCAAACATTTGAACTTACTCCACCCATTCCCTATGGATGAGCTGTCATTGTCTCTCATGATAGCTGGTCTCATTTGATGGGTTTTATTTGTGCATGTCAAGACATGACAAATGGTCAGAGACCAAAAGACCAAAAAAATTATGTATGCAATGTTAATTGTTTATTTGTTTAAACAAAGTAATGTATGCAATGTTAATTGTTTATTTGTTTAAACAAAGTAATGTATGCAGTGTTAATTGTTTATTTGTTTAGTTTTTACTGTCACACACATATTCAATAATTTTTCTGTTACATTGCCATTGTAAATAAAGTAATTCACATTGCATTGAGTTGAGTTATTTTGTTTTTATCTCATTTTATGTTTGAGCACCAGAAGCATGTATAATAAATATCACAAGTAGCTGAAGGATAAACATAAGCTTTCAGCAGCATTACAAAAGACCTTACATGATTCCCAAACAGCTTTCCAAGAAATTCTGCAATCTACATCAGTCTTAGTTCATCAACAGTTCATTTCTTTTTACCGCTGTTTTTCATGTTGAAATTTGCATCATATTTATCTGGAAAGATTTTTGATTTCACATAACTTAGGCCTAAAAAAAGTAAAAAATATGTCCCCCCCCCCCCCACTTCCCCTCCCCACCTGAGTGGTCCTTTTGGCTGCCACATGCTTTCTTTTTATAACAAAAAAATGTATATCATTTGCACTCAAGGGATGAAATGCACCACCACCCATGCTATATTCTGTAGATTATGAGGCATAAAACAAGCCAAGAACATGAACTTTTGATGGCAAGGAAATAATTACAAAAATAAGAAATTAAATAAAAAAAAATGCCCGCCCACATGCAATTTTATAAAAAGTGGCCTGAGAAACAGAAGATCTACTTTGAAGGGCCTTATTGAAGTTTTGAAAGTATTAGCTCTCTCAAAATGTTTAAGTTCTACATGTATAAGCCAGAGTCTCCAAAGCTTTGGTTAAAAATTTACCAGGTGTAAAGAAAATATATTGGTTGGGAAGACTTGTATCAACTGCAGAAATGAATTATCAGAAGTAGGCCCTGAGCATTTGCTCATCTGAGTCATTACACCTTCTTCATCAGGTTCTCTTTAGGTAGGAAATAAATGATGTTTGGGCCTGTTTTTTAGGTCACCTGAGCGAAGCTCAAGGTGAGCTTTACTAATCGCTTTCCATCCGTCCGTCCGTCGTCGTCCGGCGTAAACTTTACAAAACCAACTTCTCCGAAGAAACCACTGGCCCAATATTTTTCAAATGTTGGGTAAATGTGTATTACCTAATGTCAATTCAGATTTGTTCAAATGAAGTTGCCCCCCCCCCCTCCTGGGTGGGGCCAGGCCCCCAAGGGGCACCAAAATCTTTGAAAATCTTCTCATGAACCAGCAGTAGCAGAGACTTGATATTTGGTATGCAGCTTCCTTTTGAAGTGTAGAATCAAGTTTGTTCAAGAGAAGTTTGCCGGGCATTATTTGCCTTCGTTATGGGAGGGGCAAAAATTTTGGCCACGCCTAAAATTTCTATTTTCTGAACCGTGAGGTCGATTTGAACCAAATTTGATATGGGATGATAATGGGTCATGAGTAGTTGATTGATGCAAAAAAAAATTTCTCATTGCCCCGTGGGAACCTCGGGAGCTAAAAATAGGAAAAACCTTAAAACTGCCATATCTCCAAAACTACATGGCACAGAGAATTCTTATTTTGTATAAAGCTTACTTTTATCCAGTAGAATAGAATGGTTAAAAAAATCCCTATCGGTTTGATCACAAGGTACTTTTTTCAGGACTTTGAAAAAGTGCTGAGTCAGCAGTTTTTAACACTTATAGGCAATGGGAAAAACATTAAAAAATCTTCTTCTCCAGATCCAGCAGGCAGAATCTTTTGATATTTGGTATGCAACATTGTAGGGTGGATCTGATTCAAGTTTGTTCAAATCGGCCCCCTGGGTTCATATTTGAGCTCAGTATAGGAGCCCGATTTCGAACTTAGTGCATTTCAGGCAAATTTCTTAAAAAACCTTCTTCTCCAGATCGAGCAGGCAGAATCTTTTGATATTTGGTATGCAACATTGTGGGGTGGATCTGATTCAAGTTTGTTCAAATCGGCTCCCTAGATTCATATTTGGGCTCACTATAGAAGCTCGAATTCGAACTTAGTGCATTTCAGGCAAATTTCTTCAAAAATCATCTTCTCCAGATCCAGCAGGCAGAATCTTTTCATATTTGGTATGCAACATTGTGGGGTGGATCTGATTCAAGTTTGTTCAAATCGGCTCCCTGGATTCATATTTGGGCTCAGTATAGAAGCCCGAATTCGAACTTAGTGCATTTCAGGCAAATTTCTTAAAAAATCTTCTTCTCCAGATCGAGCAGGCAGAATCTTTTGATATTTGGTATGCAACATTGTGGGGTGGATCTGATTCAAGTTTGTTCAAATCGGCTCCCTAGATTCATATTTGGGCTCACTATAGAAGCCCAAATTTGAACTTAGTGCATTTCAGGCAAATTTCTTTGAAAATCTTCTCAAGATTCAGCAGGCAGAATCTTTTGATATTGGGTATGCACCATGCTTAGGGGGTGAGATACAAGTTTGTTCAAGCCAAGTCCCTGGGTTCATATTTGGCTCACTGTGGTAGCCCGAATTATAACTTAGTTCAAAATGAGGAATTTTCTTTAAAAATCTTCTTCAGAATGTTTTGATATTTGGTATGCAGCATCCTTAGGGGTGAGATTCAAGTTTGTTCAAGCCATGTCCCTAGGTCCATATTTGGACTCACTGTGGGAGCCTGAATTATAACTTAGTTCAATATGAGGAATATTCTTTAAAAATCTTCTTTTTTTTTAGATCCACTGGTTAGAATCTTTGGATATTTGGTATAAGCTTTTCTTAGGAGGAGCAGATGCAACTTGTTGAAATCAATTCTCTGGGTTGATATTTAGGCTACCATGTCAGGTGAGCACCCTCAGGCCCCTTGGGGCCTCTTGTTTTTCAGAGGTTTACGTTTGCCACTTGATTCTGTCTTGATAATACCTGATTTCATTGTCAGAGGGTGGGCATTATCAATAGAGAAAAACTAGAATAAATTTTCTTGTAGATCTCCTGTAACATGTTTTGCCAGTTGGTGTATGTGAACTGTAATAGCTCAAATAAACTCCTGAGGTGAATGTTTTCCAGTAATGAACAGAATTCTGGGATTGTGTTTTCAATACATCAGAGGTTATGAACTTGACATATTTAGTCTCTTCCATCAGGTATTGTAAAACTCCATTTCAGTGAATAGCAGACCTACTGGTTTCTGTATGATTCCTATGCCATTCCCAGTTTATGCCCAAGCCCAGGTGTATCATGTAAGGTCAAACCTACAGAAGAAACGCAAGCCTTTTTTTTAAAACTTTGATTTCTCAGATACCACTGGACTGAATTTAACCAAATTTGATGTAAATGTTCTTTATCATTCATATGACAATTCTAGTTTATCCACCCCTCCCTTTTGAGGAAAATGCGGAGTGAGCACTTTTAAAAAAAGGTTCCCCACAACTACCCTCAGAATTTCTTGACATTTGGTATATAACATCCTTAATGGATACCTATTCCAGTTAGGATAAATCATGTTCCTGGGTTCATCTGTGGGCTCCTTATGGGAACCCAACTTTTAACCCTTTACCCAACGCAGACGATATCAAAATTTATTATTTTAAATATCTTTTTTTTTTAATTTTTCAAAAAATTTCAACAAAACCATATCATATGACCCCTCATTGGAACAAGCTTCTGGAGCTCGTTCCAATGAGGGGTCACATGATATGGTCTTATTGAAATATTTTGAAAAGTTTAATTTTTTCAACTGCTCAATTTGCATATTACATGGGCGGATGCAGGCGATTCATTAGGTAAAGGGTTAACCTAGTGCAAGATTAGGAAAATCTTTTAAAAATCTTCAGATCCACCTTGCAGAAACTTTTCAAATTTGGTGTACAGCATTCTTGTCGGTGCAGAATCAAGTTTTTTCAAATTAAGTCTCGGGATTCTTATTTGGGCTCCTTGTGGAACCCAAATTTTAACTAAGTGCAATATGAGGAATAACTTCAAAGATCTTTTTCATGTCCATTAGACAGAATTTTTGGGTATTTGATTAAAAATTTTTTTTATTGCAAACGAATATTCTGTTTTCATTAATTTCCATCTTTTTGTGAATATGTAAGAACACACAACCATAATTTGTCCCCAAAACCCCTTTCTCATCCATTTCACTCCATTTCTTCACACAACTGATGGCTTCTAGAAACATAAGTATTTCACCCAGTTTCAATCCAAAATTTTACCAATCAAGTCTAATGTAGATCGTATGCTGGGGAGGAAATGAGAATTGGAAAACCGACATCCTTGTTTTAAGCAATTTTGTTGATGGGCATTGCTACATGTATATATATATACAAGGTGACAAATCCTTTTTGCCTTGGTCTTTCTAAACCATTAACACTAACACTCTATTCCTTGTAGACAACTTTATTCAAGCAAGCATTTGGGGCTCACTTGAGCCTCATTTTTTTCTTATTACGAAGAAATAAAATGTTTTAAGGTCTCATTTAAAAAATTCTACATGTATAAATAAAAAAAACTTGTTGTATTGACAATAGTGCATATGAAGGAATGTGTCTGCTTTTAAATTTTTCAGCTTTTTCACTGTTTGTCCACTTTCAACCTTGGAGCTAACAAAATCTGATATAACAAACTGGTCCCAGTTAGTATAGGATCTGTAATATTATGTTGTGTTAAACACAAGGACATTCCATTGAGTTGTGTGATGTCCACCTGTTTAAATTCTGTGAAATTTTAACAGAACTATAAACTGTTATCAGAAGTGTTCCAGAAGTACCTATAGTTTATGTTTTAGTCCTACCTCAAAATGTTTTGATTCATGAATAATCCCTCACTCAAGCTGAACCCCATCATTGGACGTTTTTATTGCCTTTCAGTGTCTTACAATATTAATACAAAAGCATGATACTCAAAACTTTGAATGATGTTTGTAACTGAAATCTGAAAGGCATAACTTAAGATGATTTCTGCCAAGGCACTTGCAATACAGCTTGCAAGCATCCTCAGACAGCACATTGGGGCACCTGCTTTGAAGCAGAAAATGTGATCAAAGTCAGTCCTTGCTCATTATATGCAAAACTAAACACATTTAAAATCAATATCCTCCCTCCCTCACTGATATGAAAAAAAAATTGCCTGCGAATCAATTTATTTATTTTGTGTGACCCCAATGAGGTCAGTATTAGACAATGTACTTCTTATAGTTATTATTCGAAGGCATGTCCTGATTCATCGAGAAGTCGGTTAATCATTGGAAACGCCGATAATCAGATAATCGACATGTCTTTACTGATGAATAACTGATGAATAATTAGTTACTCTCATCTCCAACGTGTCCCCTGGGGAATCCCGAGAAATGAAGCAGTGCTTGTTTACTGTGGTAAACAAGGTCTGTTTCATAGGACCCAGACACTAATGCTTGGGGTGCGAATCCTCTAAAATAGGCAACATGGAGTATAAACGATTGGCTGACCTTGACTTTATCCATGTTGTGGTCATGATTAGTCATTGTACAGAAGTATGTGACCTTAAACATCAATAAATAAATAAATAAATAATCCACGTAGTGCTTGTAAGAAGTGTCAGAGGCTATAGAATATCAAAATATATTGTGATTGATATGGGAAGGAAGTATAAAGATTCAAAACATGACACAAGGCCTGGCATTATAGAAAGTATGGGAGTACAAATAATTGCACTTCTCAGTTGGCCAAGGAGTGCAATTATGGGAGTACAAATAATTGCACTTCTCAGTTGGCCAAGGAGTGCAATTGCCTTCTTAAATCTTAATGCAGCTCGTATTAAACTCTTGACCTAACGGTAACCCAACTTTTAACCTAGTGCAAGATTAGGAAAATGCTTTTAAAAATCTTCAGATCCACCTGGTAGAAACTTTTCAAATTTGGTGTGTAGCATTCTTGTCGGTGCAGAATCAAGTTTTTCAAATTAAGTCTCTGGATTCTCATTTGGGTTCCAAACCTAAGCCTTGGCTAGGGTGGATGGCCAAGTGAGGGAGCTAATAGAGAACTACTCATTGGAGATCTCTGGCCTAGACGTAGGGACAACCCAGGGTAAAAATTCGTCAGAAAGAGTCATGGCGCATGGTAACCATAATTGGCGAGAGGGGCAAATCAAAGGTCCTTGGGTGGACTGTGTGATAAAGAGAACCTGGAGGAGGAGGGTGGTCACTGTTCAAGCTGAGGTCGCGGTCCCTGGAGCTGAGGGGAAGAACAGTGAAAAGGAGTGCCAGATATGTAATTTAGGCATGGTGGGGAACACTTTCTTCTAGAATGCCCAAAATACCAGTCTAAAAGAATAAGATTCACTGGGAGTATATGGACAAGTGGGATGGGAGAATGAAGAGCATGGTTAGTGAATGACTCAAATGAGAGGATCAAAATGCTAATTGGAGAGATTGAGAAGAAAGGGGCAGGGGATGTCATCAAGCAGTTCGTCTCCGAGTGTTGGGAGGAGAGAAGAAGTGTCGGAAGTTGTGAGCACAGGTTTAACCAGAGCCTTCTCACCCGACAAATCCACGGCCGGCCAAAGTGTTATTATTATTCAACTAACAGGAATTTGGTCATATTTTTATACTGTACCAATGACCCAGACATAGCTGGTGCTAACTCTTAAAATATAGGGCCAAACACAAATTTTGCCCCCCAATCCCCAAAATTTGCATCTAAAACCAAAGAAAACATGTCCTGAATGGCCCTCCACACTTCACCTCTACTGCGCATGCGCAGTGTCAAGGACGTTCCGAAATTGGCGCCATTAATCATTCTAAGTTTGGCCCTTCATCAGTTAACATCTGACTGATCTTTGTGCTTGTAAATCTCGGTTTAAAAGATGCCAGACACATAAATATTAGTGAAATGGTGATTCTAAGGAGGATAGAGAAGGAGGAGAGGAAAAATGTGTGACAGAATATTATCAGGGCTGTAACTTAAAAATTTTTAATGAAATTATGTTAAGTTACCTATTTTCGAGGCAGCAGCCATTTTGTTGTCATTCTGATTATTTAGTTACACTGATTTTTCAGTGTTTTCCTCTCTCCCTTTCCTTTAAGTCCCCCCTTGCTATTCTCCCATGCTTTTGGCATAGTTTCTGTAATTATTATTACTAAATTTTCTTGGGAGTTCTAGCTAAATAACAGAATGAATTCTGTTCTTTTCCCCATGTTTACGTCTTCACCTACAGGTGGTTAGGCGTTGTGTTCTGCATCTACCATCTGATGTTCTGCAGTTTCTTCCCTGGAAGTCTCTGTTTTGCATCAGATAGTGTATTTTTGGTAACTGATTCCGGGCCTGGGTGCCTGGAGTCTTATTTAGTGTTTTTACATTCATTGTTTACATTTACAACAGCCCTCTGTGTGAGGGGGGGATTTCTTGAAAATAATATCTTGATGTTATTTTAATCATAACTAGATACATTATTATTGTTCGTAAGTGTTGAATAAATTGTTTAAAATATTTTTAAAATTTTTGTCCACACTTAGGCTTGGGATCCATTGGGGCTCAACGTTACTTTTCAGAAACTTGGGCTGTTCTGAAAAAATATTTTTTCAAAATATTTTGATTTCAATTATTTTTTCTATATTAATGGATCATATTATTATTATGTATTTTGATTGCCAGGGGTTGGTGCGAGTACCAGGACTTGTTTTCTTTTCACATTGAAAGGATTTTGATCAATTGTAATAAGAGGAAGTCTTCCTCTGACTTTTATAATCATTCTATATGTGGTCAGTGTACTCGCATTAACTCCTGTTCTGTATCGTATGATTTCGATGACAACATGGGAAGCGTATGTCACGGTATGTTAGTGGGGAATTGGACACTCCGGTCCTTTCCCCGCAGGGTCACTCTACTTTATCAATTTCTGTTTCAGACGATCAAGATTAGGGTGATGTATCTGTGATGTCTTCCAACAGTGTGCCTCCGTCGTCACAATTAATGAAGGGCTAGCGGAAAAGTGCTCATGTAAATACGCCAATTGCCTAAGAGGACCCTAGTAGGTTCGACGGCCTTTGACGTCCGCTAGCTCGCCCGGTGTAGCGTCCATTCATCGAATGGTTCGGCAGCCGGTTTCATCCGTTGCGGTCTAGAAGGAGTTTTGGGGTGATGCGAGCACTATAAATCAACCAAATGCACACCCAGTAACGGCGGATTAGAGGGAGAACGGAGGAAGCCTTTTAGTCCGGTTCATAGCTCGTTCTGGTCCATCCGGACGGCGAGCGAGAGAGACCCCTCTCTCGTACAACAACATCTGGCCCCAGATGTTGTGGTACAAAATGTTTCGCATTCGGAGCATATGTCCGTCGCTCGGGACGCTCCGACATATAGTCAGTCCGGAGTAGACTGTCAATAAGGCTTCCTCATTCTCATGGTAGCGCACACGACCGCTCTTGGCTACGTGACCTCGGATATCCAGTCAGCTTCGCCAGTCAGAGAATCATCGGCGACCAGGTCACACCATCCGGTAGCCAGGGACACGAGGCCTGCAGACTCCGGACGTTCGCATAGGAAAGTGTGCGGGAGTCAACGTACACAGAGCTTCCGGCGGCAATGCATCGTAAGACCGCTACTGCACAGGCCTCGGGAACGGACGTGCTTTCCTAAATAGCACAGCTTATCGCAGCATCCCAGCATCAACTGAATCTGTCGCATATTTTTTATCCGACGATGCTGGGTCGGGACGCTCCGCGGAAGCGGGTACGGACGTCCGAAGTTTCATCCGGTCCGACGGGATACCGAAAGGGATTTGGAGGATTTCGAGCTTTCCCTTTCGGAACAACATATGCTGTTGTGTATGTCATCTGACTTGATCTTCTACAGCTTCTTTTGTCGGACCAGAATGCTGCGATGCCGGATAAGAAACTGATAGCGTCGGTGGACTTAGAAATTTTTGGTTCGGTTCAGGGACATCGTCCCTCAGTTCCGACATAGTCCAATAATGTCACACAAACTTTCGAATTATTGAACGACGCTATATATATATTATTATTATATGCTTGCTATAACCAAGCATTTCTGGTTTCTTGTTCGCAAAGTTACGGAGATGTCTTTCAAAAGTGTGCCTCTGTCGTCATAGTTAATGAAGAGCTAGCGGCAATAAGTGCTCATGGAATATGTCTATCGCCTAAGAGATCCCTTGTAGGATCGACGGAGTGATATTCGCTAGCTCACCCAGTGTAGCGTACATTCATCGAATGGTTCGGCTGCCGGGTTCGTCCGTTGCGGTCTAGGAAGGAGATTTGGGTGATGCAAGCACTATAATTACTTTAGTTCTCACCCAGTGACGGCGGATTGAGGACAGATCGGAGGAAGCCTGTTAGTCCGGTTCCTGGCTTGTCCAGGTCCGTCCGGGCTGTGAGCGAGAGAGGTCCCCCTCTCGTCCAACAACATAGGGGACCGCATGTTGTGGTTCAGATATTTTACATTCGGAGCATATGATATGTCTGTCGGTCGGGACGCTCCGTTATATTGACAGTCCGAGAGACTGTCGATAATGCTTCCTCATCCTCACAGCAGGGCACACGACTGCATATTGGCTACGTGACCTCGAGTATCCGATCAGTTTCGTCATTCAGTGATTCCACGGCGAATAGGTCACGTCATCCGGTAGCCAAGGGACACTAGGCCTATATACTCCGTTCGCTCGCATATTGGTAGTATGCACGGGGTAACGATTACGGAGCTTCCAGCGGCAATGCATTGTAGGACCGCTTCTCCTCAGGCCTCAGTGACGGACGTGCTATCCGAGTTAGCACAGTTGTTTCGCAGCATCCCAGCGATCGACAGTTTCTTACTCGAATCAGGAATTATCTGACGGCGCTGGGTCGGTGCGTTCCGCGGTTGCATCAGGTACGGACGACCGATCGCTTTATAGGGTCCGACAGGATGGCGAAAGGGATTCAAAAGATTTCGAGTTTTCCCTTTCGTAGCATCGGAAGCTGCCATTCATATCTTCTGGCATTATCTTCCAGTGATTGTTATTTCGGACTACATTGCTGCGATGTTGGATAAGAGACTTAGAGCGTCATTGGACACGGAATTTTGGATCGGTTCAGGGACATTGTCCCTGACTTACCAACACAGTCCAATAATGTCATTACAACATGTGTTTTATTTTTCGACGCTATATATGCATATAAGCCTGCTACCAAGCATGATAGTTTAGTTTCTTGTCCGCAGTGCTCATTTCTGCCGTTTTATCATTTATACAAATAATTTATTTTGGCAGAGCAGGGCATACCGAGAGTTCATATGCGTCTAGACGGCGTGGTTAAAGACTGGAAATATTCTTTTTCGCCGTCTATGTCTTTTCCAACCACAATGTTGGAAACGACAATGATGTCTAGTAGACTTAACTTAGATGCTTTATCATACGTAATCCACCTTACTGAGGCGTTATCATTACGTCTTCAAGAAAAGATTTACGGGATATTATTCTCAATGTGATTTCTTTTGAGGGCAGTAGTTTGTTCACGTATAACTCCGCCCTTCAGTGGCTGATTGGAGTTGGTTAGACGTGACGCAGCCCTAGCTACATCCACGCGCATGGATAGTAAGGTGACGAACTCTCTCAGAGTCGCTTCGTTCTCGGAGAAGCCTCTCTTCGACGGCAACTTTTCAGCAATCCATGAATTGCTCGATTTACATGTTCTCTTGTCTATCTAGTGTTACAAGAGATTCAGACTGGGGCAAACATTCGGTGGTTGACTCAGAGAGTGCCACTGCAGTTGCCGGATCCGAGTGTTATAGTTATGACGGTTGCCAGTCAAACAGATTGGGATATAATATTGATCCCAACGGATTCGAAGTGCCAGGGTCTTTGGGTTCCGCAGTCTCTAAGCAAGCATTTATCTTCCGCGGAATAATGTTTTTTAGGCTTGCTTTATGTCATTGCATGAACATTATTCAGAAACGCATGTCCAAATCCTGTCCGTTAATTCGACAGTAGTGGCGTATCTCCGGAACCAGGGAGGCACTCATTCGTTTCCGTTATTCAATTTAATGGAAAGAATCCGTCTGTTGGTTATAGTACACCAAGTTCTGTTTCGGTCCGTCATATTCCGGGTTGTCTGATTGTTTTACCGGACTCCCGTTCACTTAGGGGTCGCTTGTTGCCGTCAGAATGGACTCTCAACAAACAAGTATTCAATCAGATTTGCTATCTATGGAAGCGCCCAATGATAATTTATTTACGACACAGCTTGCTAATCAATTGCAGATGTATGTGTTGGCTTGTCCGGATCTCTGAGCAAATGTTGTTAACGCTCTATTGATCTAATAGGACGGAATGATAGGATACGCGTATCCTCCGGCGCTGTTGTTTCAGCAGGTATTGCTAAGATAAACAACCACAATACATTTCTGTTGATAGCATCTCTGTCTTCACAGAGACCGTGGGTAATTTACTCTGATGTCTACTGTGGGACTTAACGCGAAATCTTCCTCAATGAGAGAATTTTTTTCGCTGGGTAAATCGTGTCATCTTTATCACAACCCGCAAGGTCGCAACCTTCACGTATTCCGTTGTGTGGTCCGTATTGCATTGTAAGCATTGTACTGGACGAGCTTTGGACGCGATTTCTTACTATAGGAGATCCTCTTCTTCGCTATTCTATGCGGCTAAAGTGGAGGCTCTTCCGTCGTTGGTGTGGGGATCACTATGTTCATTTTGTTGATCCCTCCATACTACTCATTGCAACTTTTTAGTATACTTGTTTGACAGGATCTACTGCAGCCTGTTATTATTAAGGTTACAGGTTTATGTTACCTCATACCTATGCACTCTATGATAGTTTACAATTGAGTCTTATGTCTCTTTATCTAAGTCAGTTAGTAACTTTTCGATAAATAGACTTAGAATCATTAGATTAAATTTCTATACGGAATTTAACTTCGGTTCTTATTTAGCTAAGTAATCATTTGAGCCTCTGGAAACAGTAGTTTTCAAATTCTGACCTTTTAGACAGTAATTCTGTTGGCTTCTCTTTTACTGAAGCGTCAGTGAGTTTCATGCACTATCAATGGATGATTTTCACTTTCGTAGTTTTGGAATCACTACTTCCTTTACTATTTAGGTTGGATTTTTGCATAAGAGTTAGGCTCCTAATATCCGGAACCTATTGTTATTAAGGTCCTTCCGTCTTCGTACGGGCATAGGCCTTTACTCTGTCCGGTTAGAGTTTATGTATTTATAAACAGATATCTGTTTATTACTATGGGCGTAAGCTTCTTCTGTCTTTGATGCCTAATAGAAGGACGTTACGCTCCATTCTATTGCTAATGGATTCAATTAACTATCGGTACTGCTTATGGTATATTATTGACTCAGCAGTTGTGCTTAAGATTTCGGCTCATGAAGTAAGAGTTCTTCTACATCTTGGGCTTACATTAATAGTGTTGCTATTATAGATTTTTGAAGGCTGCTCATTGCGCTCAGCCATCCACATTCATGAATTTTTATCTCAGAAATATCGAGTCCATTTCTGGAGGCCTCTATTGTTAGGTCTATTATCTACTGCTCAGAATGTCATTCACTTAACAGTTGCTACTATAGCTAGGTAGGCTGTCTGTTTCGGCAGTGACTCCGTTCTGCTGCCCTCTTCGCTCTGGGCTATTTGACCCAGGGCAAGAAAAAGGGGGGGGGGGAGGGTGTTCCCTTGGGTCACCTGTTTTACTAGGAAAACAAGGGGATACCTCCTCCGGAGTTAGTAATTCTGAGCTGTTATTGGGATGGTTGTTTAGTGAGAAGTTTATGTTTTAAAAATTCATTCAAGTCTTAGTTTTTAAAGTATAGCTTTTGAATATAGCACGTGTCAACGGACATGATTATGCAATCCTTAGACACTTTTAAGGAGTATTAGAGTCTCTATTCTCTAGACTTACTTTATTTATTGGCTTACTTTAAAAATTATTAGTATAAGGATTATATTGGATATTAATAGAGTACATGGATGTATGATGCTCAATTTTGGAAGGTGTTGTATCTTTCTAATTTATCATAAATAAGAAAGATACATGTAAGGCCTATTACTTCTTTTTCCCTAGAGGGGATGACTCTATTTTATATTATTGAGCGTATTCCATCTTGCTCTATGTCCTTGGCCCTCCAGCCTTTTTACTATTCAGCTATGTCTGGGTCATTAGTACAGTATAAAAATGTTAAAAAATTTATAGTAATTTCTATATTTTTTATACTTACCAATGACCCAGACGGGGATGGCCCTCCCAGGAGTTAGGAACTCTTGCCTCCCCGCTGAGTACATAGCGCTTACCAGGCACTGGTTATTAGAATGATTAATGGCGCCAATTTCGGAACGTCCTTGACACTGCGCATGCGCAGTAGAGGTGAAGTGTGGAGGGCCATTCAGGACATGTTTTCTTTGGTTTTAGATGCAAATTTTGGGGATTGGGGGGCAAAATTTGTGTTTGGCCCTATATTTTAAGAGTTAGCACCAGCTATGTCTGGGTCATTGGTAAGTATAAAAAATATAGAAATTACTATAAATTTTTTAACTTTCCTATATTCTGGTGTTGAAGTCGGCATTTGTTCTATTAACTGGTAGAGTGCTAAATTATTTTTGGCCATCACAACTTCAACACAGGCCTTTGCCTTGTTACAATTTATAGGAGAGTGCCTATGGGCACTCTCCCATAAATTGTAACAAGGCAAACCCTCACAGACTGAATAAAATCACTTCAAAGATGATACAAAGCACATCCACTGAATGTGAGCCTTCAAGCTGTGGTACCGTCACTTCAGAATAAAGCCCAAATATGGGCTTCCAGCACTCTACCAGTTAAAACCTGTTTAGGCCTAAAAAAAATTAAAAATCTGTTTCTCAGGCCTTCCCGAATGGTCCTTTTGGCTGCCGCATGCTCTCGTTTTATAACCAATTTAAACTTAAAAAAATAAAAATTAAATGGTTTATGTCTGATATTTTACCCAAGTTAAAAAAATTTATAAATTTGTCCCTTGAGTGCAAGAAGGCTTTGCAATGCTTTAGCATTGCAAAGCCTTCTTGCACTCAAGGGATGAAATACACCACCACCCATGCTATTCTGTAGATTATGAGACCTAAAACTTGAACCAAGAACATGAACTTTTGATGGCAAAGAAGTAATTACTGAAATAAAAAATAAAATAAAAAACCGCTCGCCCGCATGCAATTTTACAAATAATGGCCTGAGAAACAGAAGATCTACTTTGTGTGACCTTAACAGAGCTCTATATATCCCATACTGAATGTACTGTGGCCAAATAGGTCAATAAATATGGGCAATTTGGTGACTGCTGAGTAATTCTTTTAAGTACCACGCAATTTTTTATTCAAATTGGGCAACACGGGTATAAACAATTGACTGCACTTAACCTTGTATCGATGTTGCTGCAGCTGAGGAACACTGTAATGCACTGCACTAAGATGGTCTGCATAGCGATGGTACACATGCTTTCAACTGATGCTAAGCCCGCTTCTGTGGGGTCAGCAAGTTGAACAGTGTGACAACTGATAGATGGTCCTCGGGGTTCACCATCTTCTACCACCTGTAAACTCTGACATAAACTGGCTGTTGAAAGTGTCATTAAGACAGTTAAATAATATGTGACCTCAAACAGTCGCATTGCTAATGATAAGTGGGGGGTGTGGGTGCTCCAATATTTTTTTCCAGTCTGGACGTTTTGCGGATGAATTTAAGTCTTGGATATTTGTTCCCCTGCAAGTTATATATTTCCTTGTGAGATCAGATCTTATCCCTGTATTTATGTCACACACTTAGTCGGTCCGGAAGCTGACCATATCATACGATGCCACTTGAAAGCATGGGCGACACTGAAATTAAAAAGCAAGAAACAAACAAAAAATTTCATTACAGCCTTTGTGAAAGTTATTTTGAGAAAATATTTTACTGATACAATGTTCCTCGCAGAAACACCCCAGGAAGTGAAACAGTGCTTGTTATCTTTACCTTACAAGTATAAGCTGAGCTTTTCTGGTAATTGTCTGTCGTTTGCCGTCCGTCGTTCGTCTTGTCTTTTTGTTTGTTAGGGCCTTAACTTCTTAACCGCCGAATATTTTTTGACAAAACTTTAACCCTTTACCTAACATGAAAAGCAGACGACACTTGCAAAAAAAATTCTTGAATAACTAATTTTTTTCATTTTTTGTCTCAAAAACATAGGTTATGACCCCTCATTGGAACGAGCTCGACGAGCTCGTTCCAACGAGGGGTCATAACCTATGTTTTTGAGACAAAAAATGAAAATATTTTGAAAATTAATTGGCAATTTTTTAGAATAGCGCTGGCCGGTTTTGGCCGTTACGTTGGGTAAAGGGTTAACAATATGTATTATCAAAAGACAGTGTCTCACGAATTATAATATATTATGTGCCCCATAAGGTCTTCTAAACCACTGAATGTTTTTTGACAGAACTTTACAATAATATGTGTTATCAAAAGACAATGTGTCACGAATTATAATATGGTATGTGCCCCTCAAGGTGGATGTCACAGGCACTATGTTAAGGTGACAGAAAAACTTTGACATTTCACTCTCACTTTTGTCCTGTCCATTTAACTTGGTATGATTGACAGATCATATACTTGGTACAATTATTGCTCTTGACTCGAAGGTGTGTCGCGACTTTGATCCAAGATCATATTAAGGTCAAGATCACAGATATAATTGAATCAGTGTGACAGATCTTGTTCATCCTTCACACAATTGTTAGCCATAACCTAACATTGTGTCATGACCTTGGCCCATTGTCATGTCATATCAAGGTCAAGGACACAAGCAGTAACACTTGGATTATTGAATACTGTTCTTGTCCAGGTTGTACAATGTTTGACTGACAGATCTTATTCATACACTTGGTATAATTATTGGCTCATGTCTCAAATGTGTGTCATGACTTTGATCCAAGGTCATATCATTAAAGTCGAGTTCACAAACATCAAAACTTTGATATTGTACTTCGACATTTTACTCACACTTTTATTTACAGGGTGTTTTAATGTATTTCCCCTTTTGGGAAACTGAAAACAGGAGCATCCTGTTTGAACAAAGTATATCATTTTTAAGGTAATCAGAGAATGAAGATTAAATTTTGTTTGGCATTATAGTAGAAGATGGATTCTGAACCTTTAATGTCTGTTTCAACAAAGGTTAATGAGAAGTGTCAGCAATGACATTATTTTAATGTCATCCTGTCAGAATCTGGTTATAATTAAAGAGGTTTTAAGGTAACCATATATCTGCCCTGAAAGTAGTGGCCATAAGCAGAGCTATATAGGTTGAGAGACCACTTGGAGACCACTATCTCTGTTTTATTGGTGAAATAGCACCTTGTCACCAATGTCTGAGATGGAAATCCTCTAAAATGGGCAACAAGGGTATAAACGTTTGGCTGGACTTGACTTTATATCTGTGCTGCGGTCACTGTTAGCCATTGTGCAGAAATATGTGGCCTATGTGCAATAAATAAATAAATTTTATTTATTTATTGGTGTTTAAGGTCACATACTTGTGCACAATTGCTAATCGGGGCGTGGCAGTTTTACGGGTGGAGGAAGCCGGAGAGAACCACCGAGCATCGACGAGCAACTGTCAGCTCCTCAAAATTATAACTCTGTTCAAGCTCCGCTCATACAGGGTTACAGCGGTTGAAGACGTGCACCATCGACATGCAGTATGCTTTAGGACACGGCATCATCCTGCCCCCATGTAGGCAACTAGGATAAAGTGCCTGGACCTCTAGCATAGAAGTCCAATAATCTACCACTGAGCCACCACGCTCCCCAAATAAAGAAATAAATAAATTAACGGCTAATTGTGGAATAAAATAACCTGACAGAAATTGAGAAAGGGAAGGTCTGGAAGATCAAGAGAGATGGAGATTATTCTGTCTCTTTCCATTTCTTTCATCACAGACAAGCAAGCTTGTTTCAATCCTTTCTCACTGTTTGAAAATGTGGTCTTTGCCACAAGGAAACCTGTTGTAATCCCTAATGTCATTTACTTCTGTTTTGATGGGAGTGTGTTGAAGCATTGGACTTTAAACCGAAAGGTTGACAGTTTGATCTTGACCTGTGTCATCAGTGTTCTTAACTGGTAGAGTGCTGGAAGCCCATATTTGGGCTTTATTCTGCAGTGCAGGTACCACACCTTGAAGGCTCATATTCAGTGCATGTGCTTTGTATTATCTTTGAAGTGATATTATTTAATCTTTACGGATTTGCCTTGTTACAATTTATGGGAGAGTGCCTATAGGCACTCTCCCATAAATTGTAACAAGGCAAAGACATGTGTACAAGATTTGATGGTCAAAAATAATTTAGCACTCTACCAGTTAATCCTGATTGCCCACACTTGACTTTGTATCCATCTTGCGGTCCAGATTAGCCATTTTGCAGAAACATGTGACCTCAGTTACAAGTAAATAAATAAGTAAATTGAAACTAGACCAAGAAGGCTCTGGTACCTCCTTGAATGAACTATATGCTTGGAACCCTGTCGAAATGGTCAAAAAATAAGTTGATGTTTCTCGTTGGACATCTTGATCTTAGGTGAGTGAATCGGGATAACTTGAACCTGTGCGAAAACTATTTTGTCACTAATTGTCAAAGTCACAAAACATTAGTAGAGTCATACTGTTAAGGCTATTGACAATGATAGAGTTTAGAATTTGAATATCTTTATTGCCACAGAACTGAACTCAGTTATAAAACTGGTTCTGACATGTTATTTTGCCCCCAAGATCAGTAAACTTCAATAAATTTTTCCCCGTTTGTGTTGGGCATAAAAACATTTTGTGATTGTGTGATTTGAAGTAAAGGCAATTGTTACTAAACTAGATTTTTCATTAAAAATTTGTTTTTCGGACAGTATCTCAACCATTTGCCCTGTTTTCATCAAAACTACCAAAAGATATAATAAAGGTGATATGTTCTTGAACTTGGAATCAGATCAGTACAGGAATTGTTATTTATTTATTTATTTATTTATTTATTTATTTATTTATTTATTTATTTATTGGTGTTTAAGGTCACATATTTCTGCACAATGGCTAACCGTGCAGTTTTACGGATGGAGGAAGCCGGAGTACCCAGAGAGAACCACCGAGCAATGGCAAGCAACTGTCACTGGAATGGTGATAAACAAGTTCTGTTTTACTGGTAAAATACTTAATCAATTATTGACCTGAATTGGTCCTGAGGACAGGGGTGGGATATTATAGTACAGTCTGCGTGAACTGGTTGTAATCCACGCATAGGCAGTGATGTCCATACATACGTTTACCAGGTTATAAAAATCATCATCAACAAAATTTTATTTAATGCTGCACTAGATTGTACCCGGTGCTTCATTAATTAAATTTTTGATGAATATTCCTATAATTAGTGTTTGGAATCTAATATTAAAGCGATCAGTCCTCGGCGGCCATACTGTAATTTTATTACTTTATTTTGATGATAGTACTTGGTTAGTTTCATATCAGTCGAAGGACGATGTTAAGTTACTGAGGTCTGATATCTTGGCAGATATGAAACTGACCAGGTTAAAACCTCTTTATTAATTAAACCAATACAAATAATTATGTCTCCCCTTCACTGAAGGGAAATGTATTGTTTTACCCTGAATTCTCCTTCTTCTTTTTCTTCTCATACAACCGTGTCTGGGCCAGAACTTTTTTATCTTTTTACCTAGGCTTATGACATTTAGCATGTGAGTGTATCGCCATGAGACGATGTGTCGCGTACCATCATGACCCACATATGACCTTCACCTTTGACCTCGAGGTCAAATTACTGATTTTTTTGGCAAGTAAGCTTGTCCAGACCAGAACTTATTTACATTTTCACCTTGGCTTATGATACTTAGCATGTGGGTGTATCACCATGAGACAATGAGTTGCGTACCATCATGACTCACCTATGACCTTGACCTTCTACCTCAATGTCAAATTACAGATTTTTGGCAAGTAAACTTGTCCTTGCAAGAACTTAATTATCTTTTTACCTTGGCTTGTGATATTAGGCATGTGGGTGTATCACCATGAGACGATGTGTCACGTACTATCATGACCCACATATGACATTGACCTTAGACCTGAAGGTCAAATTATTGATTTTTTTTTTATCTTTTGACCTTGGCTTATGATATTTGGCATGTGGGTGTATCATCATGAGACGATGTACCATCATGACCCACATATGATATTGACCTTTGACCTCAAGGTCAAATTACTGATTTTTATCTCAACTTTGACGTAAGTCAAATTTGAGCTTATGCCATGGCCAGTCGTCCGTCTGTCAGTCAGCAATTCAATACGGCTTGGGCTAGAGGCCGCATTTATGAACCGAGCTTTACGAAACTTCTTGGGTACCTTTGTTATCACCGTGGGACGAGAACGAGTGTTTTGGGGTCCGGTCCGAAATTCAAGATGTCCACTGGCAGCCATTTTGTACAAAATTAGGTGCAATCAGATTTCTGCGCAGAACTTCCATATGAAAGCTCTGATTTGAATAATTTTTTGTGTAAATGTTTAGTACCATGGGATACATCACATATAATACGAGTTTTTTTCTTGTGCATAAATTATGCTAATTCGACTAACTTTGATCTATTTAGTGTAACTTTCAGCACTGTAACTGCAAATGCCAATACGCCTCGGACTAAAGGCCGTATTTATGAACCAATCTTTACAAAACTTCTTGAGTACCTTTGTTATTACCATGTGACGAGAACGAGTGGTTTTGGGTACTGTCCAAAATTCAACATGGCCACCAGCAGCCATTTTGTACTTTAGTTAGTGCAATCAGTTTTTTGTACAGAACTTCTGTATGAAAGTTCTGATCTGAATAAATTTTTGTATGAATGTTTAGTAACATGGAATACATAACATATAATACAGGGTTTTTTTCTCGTGCAGAAATTATGCAAATTAGATGAACTTTGATTTATTCAGTGCTACTTGTGCACAGTAAGTGCACATGTCAATACGGCTCAGGCTAGAGGCTGTATTTATGAACCGATTTTCACGAAACTTCTTGGGTGCCTTTGTTGTCGCCTTGGGACGAGAACGAGTGTTTCTGTGTGCGGTCCAAAATTCAAGGTGTCTGCCAGTGGCCATTTTGTACCGAAATTAGGTCCAATCAGTTTTTTGTCACAACTTCTATATGGCTCATATTTATGAACTGATCTTCACTTCTTGGGTACCTTTGTTATCACCTTGGGACAGGAACAAGTGTGTTTTGGGGTGCCAGTGTTATTACTGTGCTATGAGAACAAATATTTTGGGGTTCAGTCAGACCCACTCTGGGACTCAAAGATTTCTTTTCTAGTTTAGCATCTGACTGTCACCCACCTTTCCAATACTTTACCTGTACATTTGTTACAGGCTACAGTCAGTATGTATGTACAGACCATTACAATACTTTATATGTACCTTTGTTATCAGGTCATTACCGAGATGTTTGTCATTGGTGTGTCACATACTATACATGTACATGTCTTAACAAGTTGAGCTACAGTGTCATTAACACTTTCATTTGGCAAGTAAGTTTGTTCGGGCAAGAACTTATTTACCTTTTCACCTTGGCTTATGATATTTGACATGTGAGTATATCACCATAAGACGATGTGTCGCTTAACTTCTTGACCCATGTATGACATTGACCTTTGACCTTAAGGTCAAATTACTGATTTTTTGGCAAGTAAGCTTGTTCAGGACAGAACATTTTACCTTTTCACCTCGGTTTACGATATTAGGCATGTGGGTATATCACCATGAGACAATGTGTCATGTATCATCACGGCCCACATATGACCTTGACCTTTGACCTCAAGGTCATATTATTGACTTTTTAATATTGATCTAGGCTTATGATTTTTGGCATGTGAGTATATCACCAAAAGACGATGTGTCACATACCATCATGACCTACATATGACCTTGACCTTTGACCTCAAGGCCAATTTGTTTTTTTTATCTTTTCACCTAGGCTTATGATATTTGGCACATGGGTCTATCAACATAAGACAACATTGTATCATGTACTGTTGTGATGACAGATGACTTGATCTTTGACATCAAGGTCAAATTATTGAATTGTTCAGCTAGGTTTATGATATTTGGCATATAAATGCAACAGCCAGGCTGATGTGTCACATTCTATCTTGAACTTCCATGATCTAGACATTTGACCGTTAGTTTGATCTTTGTTAATCGTAAGTTGGAAGCATGGAATTAATCAAAGGGGAGACATGTGTTTTAGTTCACTAAAACAGTCCCCGCTGGTTACAAAATGTTCTGAGATCTGTTACAGTTTCTGACAGTGTTATTGTTTCGCATTCTTTTCACAAAATCTGAAGTTTTCTCTTCAAAATCAACAGTCTGGATGTCTCGTCTGTGTGGAAGCTGCTTTGTTCGGAGGGCCAAATTATCTATTCTCCCACTCCAACAAATCTCCACTTATACAACTCTAAATCTCTAGGCTGCATTTAATTTTCTGTACAATTTTTTTCTTTCTACTCTTCATCCTAATCAACTTTGCTTGGTTTGATAATTGGCAGTTTGGGGAAAGAAAATCATTCCTAATAAATAAGATCAATGCCTGTGGTAAATAATTGAATGAACTTGACTTGTACCATGGTCATAATGTAGCTATAGAGGCTGAAAGTGACCTCAAACCCCAATAAATAAATAGTTCATTGTTCCAAATATTTTCAAATTCAAAACATTCTTTTTGTTTTCTGTTAACTGGCTGACCGTTGAAGCCCCTGTTATGGCTTTATATCATCACTGTAAGTTGTTGCAACTTTTTAAAACATAATAGAAGTGCGTTGAAATTAAATATTTTGTTTTGCATTATTGGAGAGTGACAAGGGTACTCTCCAGTAAATGAAAACAAAATATCTGAAATAATAAAACATTAGATCAAAAACATACGTAATTACTTGAGTGAATTGTTCCAAAGAAAATAATGTCATGTTTCAAAATATCATTTGAAAAAAAAAAAAATTACTACTCAACCAGTTGATCGGTGTTATTGAACAGTATTTCACACTTAAAATTTGGTATTCATTGAAGTTTTGGCTAGGTCTTGTTATCATAACCTGTCATTCTAGAAAAAAAAACAACAGATGAAATAAACTTCTAAGGGTTCGTTTTTTTTATAAATATGAGGCAGACCAGGGAAAGAAAGCGCAGAAAATTAAAACTATACAATAAATTAAATTGCATGGAGTCAGCGAGGACTGCCTCGCTACTCATTACGAACTTTAGGGTTGAGGTTGTCAGGACTGCCTCGTAACTCTCTGCGATTAGCATATTAACCCTCTCATTTGTATCACTCACTTACGACGTCCTTCCTTCTCACTTCCCCATTATCCATAACTCTTTCTCTGACGATTTTCTTACTCTGTGTTGCCCCTTCTTCCAAGTCCACGATCTCCAGTGAGTAGTTCCTTATTAACCCCCTAACCTGGTCCATCCACCCTATCTTGGTATCTGAGTTGCAAAATATTCTGGAACATTACTTTACACCATCCGCTGCCTGGGAGATTTACAGAGTTTCTGTAAGTTCATCCTGTCCTTGATCCTCATCCACCCAACTTTTAGTGCTGTGGCATTACTCGACCCCGTTACCCAGTAAATATCCTAAATAAAACACAGAGCAGAATTCTTGTTATGCACATCTCTAGACACCCCCAGTACCCAACTGCGTTGCACCAAGACATTGTTGCAACAAAAAACTCTAACGCCGCCAGACATTGACTGTCGGTCCCAAACCCGGATAATGCTGCAAGACATTGTCTGCCGGTCCCAAGCTCGGATAAGGGCAGAGGGGAGTTTTTTCTTTAAAAAACTCTTAATTTCTATCGGTCCCCAGCCCAATTGAAGACAGAGGGAAATTTCTATTGACAGCCAGGTCAGACACCAAGCTGCTTAACGTACTAAAGACCAAGAAGTAAACCAATCTGCAGCGATAACCTTCTAAAGACCAAGAAGTAACTTTCTAGATCACGCATGCTACATATTAGACGGTATTTCGGGACTTTTAAACATCAAATGCCGTGAAATGTGAATTATATAGTTCAGTACAAACCCATAGTAAGGAAATAAAGCATTCAAAAAGGTGTTGTATCTATATGTTTTTACTTCTTTGTTCTTCTTGGTTTTTAGTAGGACCCCCAACTGCCTAAACTACAACTAAATGATACACACCATTCAGCTACAAATGATTTGTGTGGCTTTGTATAGTTTTGGTATACAGTTAGTGGCAAAGGAAACTGCCATGCAGGGGTTCTAGGGATAGTCGATGATCAAGTGGTTTATGTGAATTTAGTACTGTTTAGCTATGCGGTTGGTATTGGTGGAAAATCTCTCCCTGGGGTTCAAACTTCTCTGTGGCATTTTGAAGTAGTGCCCCTGATCAGTGTGTGCATGGTTCGGTTTTTGGATTCTGACTTGACAATGCTTTGGTATAGAAACCAGAAATGTCACCGGCACATTATCTCGAGTAACATTATGAGCCTTATCGATTTTGATGGTCAGAATCACAAGGTGCTCCAACCCCAAAAGGATTTTTGGACTCTAAATTGATAGTGCTTGTGTGCTGGATCATGAAAGCTGACATATACTCTACTTGCGGGAAAGAGATGATTCATCACATGGGCCCTATATATGTGAGGATCAAAAGTGACAAATGCTCTAACCCTCAAAATATTTCCGGACTCTAAAAATGACAATTCTTTGGCCTACAATCAGGAACCTTCGAGGCTACACTACCTAAGGGAAAAGAATGAACCCCATCAATTTGGGATAAAAGGTCAAGGTTTCAGGTCACTTTGGCCTTGGATTATGAAGCATCGCAGTTGTTTACGAGACGGGAATGAAACGCTCAGTTTGGCAGAGGGGGAGTTTCAAAGGTCAAGGTCACAAGGAGCGCCAACCTTTTGGGATCTAGAATGGTCTGGCCTAGGATCATTTGTGAGCCTGCAGTGATTCTATCACAAAAGTATCAAGTTGTATCTGAACTGTTCTTCAAATCGACCAACAGATGTCATGATTGTCTTCCATCACAAAGTGGTTGGGTTTTAACTGATGGGGTGCTAAATTATTTTACAAAGGTGATTTGTAACGTGTATTTTTTCATGGGTTTTATTGCTTCCAGCAAGGAGTTTAGTCTGAGTTTAGCAAGTTTCTCTTGATAAATACTATTTTTACAATTTATTGGAAAGTGCCTATTGACACTCTCCAATAAATTGTAACAACAGAATTTCATATAAACAGTCTTTGTTCTACTGCTGAACAAACATCAAGCCAATGGATAGAGTTCAAAGCCACCAAATCGTCTTCCAGTACTTTTCAATAGATCCATGATAGTGGCTTCTAGCTCCTAACCAGTTACAAATCGGGTCCATGTTTCTTTGTGGTCTCTACCTTTTTCCAAATACTCTGATTTCTACAATTTTCACTAATTATACACAAGTTGTGTGTGTGTGTTGGCGGAGGGTGTATACTGGAATCACCTTGTCCATCCGTCCATCCATCTGTCTTTCCGTCTCAGACGTTTATAGACCAATCTTCTCGAAACTTGGTATGAATATTCACCACCATCGAAACCTGTGCACCTACAATTATAGTTCCGGTCAGGTTATTTTTGCCAGATTTATACCCTTTTTCGACTTGAAAAGGCAGTCCTAGATTTTTGTCCTGAGATTTTTTTTAGGTTTTCATGGGTCAATTCCTTTGAAACTTGGCATGGATGTTTACTACCATGGGAACCTGTGCACCTGCGATTATAGTTTCGATCGGACTTCTTGCCAGAGTTATGCCCCTTTTCGTCTCAGAATGTTTGAATTTTGCCCGGAGATTTTTTCATATGTTTTTCGGTCGATTCCTTTGAAACTTGGTGTGGATGCTCACAACCAGGAAACCTGTGCACCTGCGATTGTAGTTTCGATCGGACTTTTTTGCCAGAATTGTGCCCCTTTTTGTCTTAGAATAATCATAATGACAGCGAGTATGGGCACTCCGCTAGTTCATTTAAAACTTGACATCTTGATATACTTTGATGGGAGCAATCTGATTCCTTGTTTAGAGACTTCTGATCAAAAGGACGTAGGTTTGTCTTGATCAACATGTTCTGCGTTGTGTCCTTGTTCAAGACACTTCGCTATTTGCCTGATATTCCTGGCCAGAATACAAAATCCCTTGCCACGGGAATAAGTAAAATTTAGGCACATTTTACCAAATTTGTCCCCTGTAAATTGAATGAGCGTTTTTATCTATGATTTTTATGAACTGTTTATCAGTTCTAGTCATGGCTGCTTCACAGCAGCCAGTACTAGAGTTGATGAAAAATATTTTCGAAAATACTCAGTGGGTTAAGAATTAATTCTGATTTCGAAAGTGAGAGGACTGTGGTGCCATTTGCTAAAGTCCATTGTACATTGATGGTACGCATGCCTTCACCCAATGCTTACCTTACTTTTTCAGGGATGGGTTGTTGCAGAATCTGGCTGTTACAAACCACTGTTCGGTGCCTCTCTCAGAGTACTCCTGCTTCCTTCACCCTTGGAATAGCCCAACAAGCTTGGACCCTTCTGGTTTAATACAGGGTCCCCACTCACATGAAAAGTCCTTGAATTTTGGCCCCTTCCTTGAAAAATGCTTGAAATTGTTACTAGCCTTGAAAAAGTTATTCGTTTTCCATCACTTCCCTTGAAAAGTACTTCAGTTGAGTTTACCTATATAACCTTAGAGAATATAAGCCTTAGGGTAACCCTCCCTACATACGTGTGATGTCACAAAATTGGTCAGGAATCAGAGGGGTGGTGCAGTAGAAAATTTGCAGATGTCATGTCCCTATTTTCGGTTTAGCCCTTTTTTACACCCACCCACCACCTTGTGCAATTTTTCTACTGGAATTTTCACACACACAGCCCCACTTTCCCATTGAAATTACAAATTGCTTTGACTAACACCATAATAGGTGTGGAAAGAAGTATAGTTTGCTGATTAGTTTGATTCCACCAGTGATTCCAGGTACTTGTTACAACCTTTTATTACGCAGAAAGGTTGGTTTCCCTTCCTGTTTGCAAAATGAGGCTTCCAAAATCTCAAAAAACTCATCCATAGCAGCTCAATGTCCATGAATGATGGCCCAAGATATGCCCAACCCCATTTTCCCTGATTTGACATAAATAAAATATGTTTAAGTTATTCCCCTGATTTGTACCATAGGAATAAGCTAACAATGACAAAAAATTCAATCCATTCGGAGCCTGCATGTTTGATTCCATAAGTGACTCCCAGTACTAACCTTGTTAGTATGGTGTATTTATTTTGAGTTTATTTTTTGCCTAATTCTCAGTTGAAAATGAAATTTGTCAATTTTCCAAAATTTCAAGTTACCAATGACACTTGTGGTAAAGTTTTTATACACAATAATAGCAGGTTAAACTGTATTGAATATTATATTGTGACTAGGTCATGCAACATTATTTGAAATTTGAAAGCGTGATGGAACTGTTAACCAAGTTGAAACAGGGCAGTTGTCTCAATCAATTCACTAGCACCCCTTCTCCGTCATAATTCTAAAGAAATGACAACGAGTAAACAACAGAAAATATTCTCAAATATCCTTTTAACTTTTGAGTGAATAAGTGAAGCACTTGAAATGAATAGAATATCAGTTGATACTAGCACAGTTCTACATTAATTTATGTTGTATCTGGTGGATTATAAAGCAATTTTCCCCAAAATTGTCCGGCATATTTTCTACACTGAGAACCAGACACCCCACCCTCCAATATATTATTTGTGACATTTGCACAAATTTCACCTCGTATTAACACTTATAAAGGCTCCTTGTGTTCCAGTTAACCTATGAGGGCTGATTGACAGCATTATCTCAGCGGTTTGGAACATAACTAATGATATGTTTTGATATATTGCATAAAATTCTGAAAAATGCATAATTTGAGAACGCACGTTTCTAGTGCACCCATGAGACTCATCCACCCACACATAACGTCTCGCAATTTTTTGGTGCCCCCTCCCCCCCCCCCCCACCCTCCTGCGGGAATCGCATTTATTTTATCTCCGTGTTTTCCCTTGAGTGCAACAATTGGGCATCATCTGCAAATGCTTTAGCGTTGCAGGTGGCTCCTTATTGAATTCAAGGAGCAATATATATCTAGCTAGTTGGGTTTTCCAGAGATCAGGTCGTTGAGAAGGAAATTCTTTGTGTTGTTATGCTGTTGTAAGTTCATATCAAAATAATAACAGTCCTTGAAAATCATGGTCATTGAATAGTGCTTTATTAATTTGTAGGAAGTACATCATGGGTGACAGAATCAGTTGGGCTGATAAAACTGCTTTCTGTTGCTTCAGGTGTATTATCTCTTTCCTCGTCCGTTTAACAGTTTCTTGAGCTAGTGTTGTTATTGCCGAAATTTGTAACAGAACCAATGTTGGTTTGCAAAAGTATTTAGTGATGTGCAGGTATTTTTGTTTAAAAAAATCTGCTCTCCTTCTTTGGGTCAATACACTGGCGGTAAATTATAAATTTTCTTCTCATGAGCTGCTGTATATAATTCTTATCTGAAGGTAAATCTTAACTCTTTGCATGCTGCTGGCAGATATTCCTGACCAGGACAGAATTTCTCGTGGCATTAAAATATGTATAATTTGGCACATTTAATCCAATTTTCACCATGTAAATTGAATGATTTTGATTACTCAAGTTAAATTTAGAAGAATTTTTTTTATAAAATCTAGTCATGGCTGCTTCAAAGCAGCCATGACTAGATTTGACGGAAAATATCTTTAAAATACTCAGCGGGTTAAGATTTAAATGTAAGAGTGTCCTCTGGGAATCACAGGAAGTGGAGCAGTGCATGTTTTCTATGGAAAGTTCTGTTTCACTTGTAAAATCATGGTAATCAATTCCAAGGGTAGAAGTCCAAAAACCCGAGCAGCATCGGTATAAAAGATTGGCTATACTTGACTTCCTACCCGTGTTGAGGGTATGACATAGCCAAATATGCTGAAAATTACCTTACTTTATTTCATTTATTAGCGTTTTAAGGTCACATTCTTATGCACAATGGCTAATCGCAACCGTGGCAGTTTTACGGGTGGAGGAAGCCGGAGTACCCGAAGAGAATCGACGAGCAGCTGTCAGCTCCTCAACATTCTAACTCTGATCAAACTCCGCTCAAGCAGGGTTACAGAGGTTGAAGACATGTGCACCAGCAACCTTAGTACACGGCGTCATCATTCCCCCATGTAGGCAATCGATAAAGTGCCTTGCCCAAGGACACAACGCAGGTCGTCCCGGGCAGGAATCGAACTTGGAACCTCTAGCATAGAAGTCCAACAGTTTACCACTGATCCACCGCGCTCTGAAAATGACATTGAACACCAATAAATAAATATATAGGTGTACGAGAAAAAAAATGTGTTTAAAAAAAAATTATGTGCTTCATGAAGTGCCACATGGACAGAAGATGGGTGTGGGTATCCATGGGAAGTTGAGCAGTCCTTGATTATTGTGGTAACATGGTTTTATTGTGACTGGTATAATAGGATTGAGCAACCAAGCAGGGGTATGAGTCTGCAAAAGTGGACTGCATATAAGTATAGTGATTGACTTAACTAGAATTTATGCTTGTGTTGGGGAAGCGCAATGGCTCACTGGTCCATGGTTCGATCACCGCCAGGGGTAAGTGCATTGTGTCCCTGGGCAAGGCACTTCATCCTGATTGCCCACGTGGGGGCTCGATGGCACTGAGTACCAAGACGTACTGCACCTCGATGGTACACTTGTCTTCCACCAATGCTAACTCTGCTTGTGTGGATTTAGTACGTTGTGAAGACTGACAGTTGCTCGTCGTTGCTCGGTGGTTCTTTCCTGGGTACTCCAGCCTCCTCCATCCACCCGTAAGACGGTCCGACACGAGATGACCCTGGCTGTCGAAAGGGTTGTAAAACCCCAATAATAAATAATTGATATGCTTGTGTTTTGGTCATGATGGAGTGAACAATTAACATGACCTTAAAACACAGATAAAATAATTGGGTATAAAATGTTACGACTAATGTGTTTTTGAAGTGCTATTGAGATAATGAAATTGTCTTCAACATGGGAATTCATGAATTGCAAGGATAATAGGGCCAGTCTAGTACAAATCATTTCTCCAAATACATTTCAAAGCTTTTCAATATTGTTGAGTGGTCTTTGTTGGAACCCCGAGGGGTGAAGCTATTCTCATTAACCTTTACCTAACACGAAAAGCAGACACTTGCAAAAATAATTCTTGAATAACTAGTTTTTAATTTTCTGTATCAAAAACACAGCTTATGACCCCTCATTGGAACGAGCTCGGTGAACTCGTTCAAATGATACAGTACGTGGAGAGTGGATTGTAACTAAATCACTCGGGGAGTGGGGTTATCACCCAAAGTATTATTTTCAAATTCTGTACATGTGGACAAAAAACACAAGCAATGTTTCAGCCAATGGACCTCCGGGTTGTACCCGGAGGTCCATTGGCTGGAACATTGCTTGTGCTTGTTATACTTTGCAACAAATTTGCAATTATTGCTCGAGAGGAATCTCCACTCTGCAGGTGATTTAGTGATAATACCTCGCCATGTTGTAGGTCATAAGCTAAGTTTTTGTGACAAAAAATGAAAAAGTAATGAAAACTGAATGGTAAATTTTGTGAATAACGCTGGCCTGTTTTGACCATTACTTTAGGTAAAGGATCAACTGAAGATGTCCGTGTGAGTCCTGGGAAATGAAGCACTGCTTGTTCTGTGATAAAGGGGCCCAGTTTTAGAACTGGAGTTGAAGTCCTCTGAAATGGACAACATGAGTATAAACGATTGGCTAGACTTGACCTTATATCCATGCTGTGCTCACACTTGGACATTGTGCAGAAATATGTGACCTTAAACACCAATAAAAAACAACAATAAACAAATACTTATCTTCCAATATGACTAAAATCCTCGCGTTCTGATTGGATGATAGTTCACATTGTTTCTTCTTTGTTTACGCCTCTAGTAGATAAGATAAGATAATTTTTATTGCAAGAACACCAAAAAACAAGGCAGATTGCACGTCATTGAAATTAGTAACAATAATACCAGGAAATAACAAAATATGTTTGAGACCATAAACGCTAATATTCAGTTGGTGCATGTTATAGCTAATGATTTCATTCTAATTGGTTTTATGCCGCAAGTAAGCATTTTCTGCATTCAAACATTTGTCGGATCATATTACAGATGATACCACACAGTGCGGGGATTTCACTCCACATAGAGCTGACTTTTAATATTATAGCCTGTAAGAAATACCTAGAATAGTGACTTACCCTCTAGAAGTCAAAAGGTTGTTTGAGAATTCCACTGAAACAGTAGAAACCCACAAGAAGTTTCTTTTACATTTGTTACCCCTGGGTGGTCATCATGCCCCATCTCTGGTTGTTTATGTATGGTTACATCACAGAATCCACTGTGGGCTTTGTTGTGACGGAAGAGAGAGCGTCCTCAAGATGGTTGTAGGTGGTAACTGGACAGCGCGGGTTTGAAAGCTTCCGGCGTGGTTTTATGGACTTTGCTGTCCTCCAGTTGGTTCCAGTCAACAGCTGTTCGCACGAAAAAGGAGTGTCTGTACTGTTCTGACTTAATTGTTGGAATTACCACTGCTTTGTCGTTATTTCGAGCTGATGCTGTCACAAGGTCTATATCTGTGTCTATATTCTTGTCCGCGAACACATGTACGTCTATCGGAATTAAACACAAATATAGTTTAGAATATGCTGCCGTCTGATGTCAGCGTGTGGGATATTTAAAATGATGTTGCCAGTTTCGTAATTATTTCACCAACGGAGTGACTCGCAAACCGCTTCATTTTTCCTAGATTTGTCACGTGTAGTAAACAATGTTCCGTATGAAGTGTTGTTTAAATTACAAATCGGTTTACGATTTGAAGTAAGGTGGAATGAGTTCGACCTTTATTTACTGAATATTTGTCCAGCGACATCGCAGGGTACACGAGAGGTCTATTTACTAAACTTGTTACCGTTAAAACTTTCCTTGTTCATTTAACGATGTGTGTTTTAGACAATGCGTGGGATCTTATTGGAACGTTATTCGCGTCAAGGTTGAACATACGCCCCGAGCCGCAAACTTCAGACGTGTTACCGTCAATTCATCACAATAACTTATAATGGTTTGGTCACAATATAGACATTGATGCTGAAAGTGATCTTAACCACAGTAAAAAAAAATAACTGTGTAATATTGTACACAGCTATTTCTCGTGCATTAATTAACTTCGGAGATGCTGATACCATTGGGTCACACATTTTAACATATTGTTAATTAAAAAAAAACATTTTAAAAACTTTACAAACAACCTGGCTCCAAAGATAATATTTAGGTGTGCTGTGTGCCACACTTTGGAACACTTTGGGAAGCAATAAAAAAAATCTTCACAAACCGCTGGTTCTGGTGCTTTCATATTTGTTATTTAGATGTCAGTAATGATGTGTTTTAACTGGTTGAGAGCTACGTTATTATAGGTGGTCTGAGTTTTTGTTATTTAAGATTTGTTTTATTACAAATTATTGGAGAGTGCCCACGGACACTCTCCAACAATTTGTAATAAATCAAATTTATATAAACAAAATTTTCTTTGTGTTTGACTGAAAATGAAACACCAGCAAGGAAAATGTTGGAGTTTGCTCTGGTAACGTTATTTTTTTTTTAAAGCTCTGATAGTGGCTTCTTACACTCAACAAGTTAATTAAGTTTGTCTACTCAAACCCCTATAGCGACATGGTTAATGGGGGAGCATTACAAAAGTATTATTTTTTTACAGAAATGCCCAGCAAGGGTTTATTAATAATTTGCCGATTTTCAGTTCACTCCACTGAAAGTCAAGGTGAGCAATAGTGATCACTCACTGTCATCCTTGAGCACGGCTTTTGCGACTTCTTCAAAACTGCTAGACTGATTTCAGTTAAATTTGAGGCGATTGTTTGTTCTGACATCGCATTTTGGTTTGGGTCACATTAACTTGCCCTGCCTCACAGGGAGGGCGTGATGGAGAATGCTTCCAGATTTTTAAAATATCCCATGAATCGATGGGTATAATGACTACATATTAGGTACTGAGCTTCCTTTTGAGGTGTAGAATCAAGTTTGTTCAAAGAATTGTGTAGGACAATATTAGCTTCTGTAATGCAATGAGCCGAAGATTTTTGGCCTGTCTTAAATTTCTATTTTCTGAACAGAAGAGCCGATTTGAACCAAATTTGGCATGTAGTATTATTGAGTCATGAGTACTGGATTCATGCAAAAACAAAACAACAAAAATTCTCAAACTAACAAATACTAACTGTCCAGACAGTGTGTGTGTGAAGGTTCAGAGAGTAGATACTCCCTTGAAGTTGTACTGTCTGGTTGAAGATTACAATGAAGGGCGAAGCAATCACTTGAACAAAGAGAGTAGTAACTGAATTCATTGAACTGAATATAGTTCACTAGTCTGCCGTGTGAAAGACTTTGTTGCAACAGTGTTAAAAAAGGGCCGATCACACATAACATATAATGGTCCCACTATTATTAACACATTGCCCAACGAATCAAATAATTTACAAATTGAGCAGTTAAAAAAAAAGAATTTCAGAAAGTTTCAACAAAAACATATCATGTGGCCCTCGAGCTCGTTCCAGTGAAGGTTCCCATGATATGGTTTTGTTGAAATTGTTTTACAAATTTGAAAAAATAAAATTTAAAATAATAGATTTTGATATCGTGTGTAATGGGTAAAGGGTTAAGGAGAGTGTTGCCTTCTCAACTTTGATTTTGTTAGTAGATGTAATGTTCTTGATTTAACCCTTTACCTAACATGAAAAGCAGACGACACTTGCAAAAAAAATTCTTGAATAACTAATTTTTTTCATTTTTTGTCTCAAAAACATAGGTTATGACCCCTCATTGGAACGAGCTCGACGAGCTCGTTCCAATGAGGGGTCATAACCTATGTGTTTGAGAAGAAAATTGAAAAAATCATGAAAATTAATTGGCGATTTTTGAGAATAGCGCTGGCCGGTTTTGGCCGTTACGTTGGGTAAAGGGTTAACGGATGACAGTCATGTTTGACTTGAATTGACGTTAAACCAAACTGTCTTTTACGTCTTTTCGATACACTATTTTAGCTCTGATTGTTTAATTGCTATTGAACAAAAGCAATAAACACCTGAACTTAAACATTTGTCAGATATGGAATTTATAATCACTTCCTTTCATTCTGACGCACGAATCATTGCGTCGAAATTATATTTAGTATTTTATATCTCGGCCTATGGATTTGACATTTGTTACTTTGTCGGAACGCTCAGAACACACGCACGGATTTGATGTGCAAACGCTCCGCGTGCAATGCAATCAATAGAACAGGGAGGATAACATTCCAAGCTTTATATACTAACCAAGCCGCCGAAAGGAAAGTGTTCTTGGGTAGTCTGGTATGTGCTAGCTCAAGATTCAGCCTTTTGTGCGGCAGTGTTGACATAGGCCATGCACCCACCACCAAGAAGAAATATGACTAATTGCTGTCGGAAATTCCATGGCTTTGGTCAGTCTTCTATCGAAGTGAATGTTGCCATCTTAACTTGGATTATTTTTTTTTGCAAGATGGACGGTAACAAAACATGATGCTTTTGATTTCACATCTAGTAATAATTTTTGGCGAAAATTTACTGTCCTGTAAGTATACAAATCTCTAAAAATACAGAAAATTTCTCACAAAATTATCGGTGGGAAGACGCCCGATCCCCCAGCTCACTCCTTTATTTACACCACCAAGCATGGATCGACTCTATTCACTTTGGGACGCAATAAAAAAGCATCTTCACAAACCGCTTGTTCTGGTGATCTCATTTGTTATGTAGATGTCAGTAATGATGTGTTTTAACTGGTTGAGGGCAAGGCTATAGCTCTTTTTAGTTCATATTTAGCAATCATCACAACTTGAAAATGAGAGAATATGTTACGTAATAAGCTTCATTAGTGTAGTTTTGAAACCATTTACCTCTCTGTACAGTTAGTAGCGTTTTTTCTTGTAATATACCGTTATGCCGTGTTAACTGGGAAGAGCGAAGGTGTTGAAGGTGACAACCCTCGTAATTTTTCCACAAAGAATATTTTCGTCCATTGGAATTTTAGATATCGATTCCGTCTTTCTAGTAATCATGTACTTTCCAACAAGATTAGTTCAGATACTTGGACTCTTGTCACAAACACAAGCCCTCGTAGTTTGATCAGTTTATTTCCTAACGTAGAAAGCAGACGACACTTGCAAAAATAATTTTTGAATAACTAATTTTTTTCATTTTTTGTCTCAAAAACATAGGTTATGACCCCTCGTTGGAACGAGCTCGACGAGCTCGTTCCAACGAGGGGTCATAACCTATGTTTTTGAGACAAAAAATGAAAAAAATAATGAAAATTAATTGGCGATTTTTGAGAATAGCGCTGGCCGGTTTTGGCCGTTACGTTGGGTAACACTTTCGACAGCTAGGGTCACCTCGTTTCGGACAGTTTTACTGGTGGAGGAAGCCGGAGAACCCGGAGTTAACCACCGAGCAACGGCAAGCAACTGTCAGACTCCACAAAGTACTAACTCCACACAAGCAGGGTTAGCATTGGTTGAAGACAGGAGCACCATCGAGTCCAGTACGCCTTAGTTCACAGCACCCTGAGCCCCCACGTGGGCAATCGGGATTAAGTGCCTTGCCCAAAGAAACAACGCATTTACCCCTGGCGGGGATCGAACCGTGGACCTCTCGGTTTGAAGTTTAATGCCGTAACCACTGAGCCACCGCGCTCCCAGTTTGATCAATATTCTTAAATACAGGCACCATCATCCCCGTGGGAACCCCGAGACGTAAAGCGGAGCTTGTTTACTGTGGTCACCAATGCTTGGGATGGAAGTCCTCTAAAATGGGTATAAACGATTGATTAAACTTTGCTTTTTATCTTCATGTTATGGTCATGATTAGGCATTCTGCAGAAGTATGTGACCTTAAACACCAGTAAATAAATAAATAAATAAATAAATAAATAAATAAATAAATAAATAAATAAATACCATTATCAGATATCAATACAATAAAAGAACAACGTTTTTTTATCGTATTGATATTTGATGATGATACCTGTATTTAAGAATATTGATCGATCAACGAAGGCCTGTGGTCACAAACAGTCGACCATATAAATGGACGTCTGTGGTACCCGATTCGGGCAGTAGGAGCCTACCGTTCCCAATCTGGCCCTGTCCGATACGTGCCAATTAAGTAGGAAGTTGCGTCACAACTGCAGCATGTACATTTTTATCCACTTTCATTTCCCAGAAGTCTTGATTTTTATTACTGTAATTGCGATTGACTAATATTCCAACTACATCATCAAGGCATGTCAAGGCGAAGCCGAAGGGTGTATGAGTTCCCAGACAAGTGTAAACTCCCATACACCCACCAAAACACAAGGATAACGGATTTATTACCAAGAATTTTGGTGTACTTAATACTACATTATGGGCAAAAACTGACAGAAAATTTGTACTTTGCAAGTTTCTTAATAAAACCAGACAAATATCGATGTCATTGGAACTGGGTCATTAATGAGCCAGTTCCAATGACATCCATATCTGTAATATTTTATTGCACATAAATATTAAATTTCCTGTACCAATTGGTACCTGAGCAATCATAGTCGGGAAAATATTAGTTATACTTGTGTTTTGCAGGTTGTATGGGAATTTACAACAGTTTGGGAACTCATACACCCTGAGGCGAAGCCGAAGGGTGAATGAGTTCCCAGACCGGTGTAAACTCCCATGCACCCGCAAAGCACAAGGATAACGGATTTATTTCCAAGAGTTTTGGTGTACTTAATACTACATTGTGGGCAAAAACTGACAGAAAATTTGCACTTTGTAAGTTTCTTAACAAAAACAAACAAATATAGATGTCATTGGAACTATGACATTCATATCTGTAATATTTTATTGCACATAAATATTAAATTTCCTGTATTTCTATTTTTGTCATAACATAACCGAGCAGAAGGTATGAATTAATAATTAAAAATGGGTACTTAACTTTTTTAAACTATATAGTCTGCTAATGTGTATTCTTTTTTTACACCGTGGTTAACCATGGTTTTAAAAAAGCTTCTGTGGATTGCAAGTTACACCGTACCTCTCAGCCAATCAAAACGTAGTATTTTGTTTCATTTGGAAATAAACCAGGTCACATCTCCTCCCAAATCTTTCATCTCTGTGACAGTCCTGTATGTTAAAAGGGTTAACTGGAACTATCAATTTCCTTATCTCTACGCAGCTATGTGCAAATTAGTTTATAATAAAGGCTCTCCGAGTGGGTGTTTTTTTATTGATGAATCCAATTATTATAAACGTTATCTGTTAATGGTTTTTATTAGATATCCCCCGTGGGAACACCGGGGAGTGAAATAGTGTTTTTATAACTGTTGTAAACAAGCTTTGTTTTACTGGTAAAATAGGACCCAGTCACCAATGCTTGTGGTGGACGTCCCCTAAAGTGGACATGATGGGTATAAATGATTGATTGGGAAAAGGAAAACTAATGTCTTACACTGTATGATCAGAAATGCATGTAGTGATCTCAATTCAGACAAATATGCCAATTGTATTTCACATTCTGCAGAATGCTCTTGTGGGTATGGAATTGAGGATGCAAACCACTTCTTCTTTTCCTGCCCATATTATGCTGATATACGAGCTGTGCTTTTACAGACTCTGGCAAGATTTAGAGTTCAGAGAGTTGAACAAATTTTATACGGAGAGGCGAGTTTATCAAATGAAAAGAACAAGATTATTTTTTTGGCAGTGCATCGTTTTATATCAGATTCGAAGAGGTTTTATTTTATCGCTCCCTCCAAAATAAGTTATTTTTATCCCTACCATTCTACATTTACGAAATACAGCTGTGAATGAGTTCGTAGCTAGTTGCAGGGCTCATAGAGGTACATTTATTTATTTATTTATTTATTGGTGTTTTAAGGTCACATATTTCTGCACAATGGCTAACCATGACCGTGACAGTTTTATGGGTGAAGGAAGCCGGAGTACCCGGAGAGAAACGGCGAGCAACTGTCAACACCCCAACATACCAATTCCACACAGGCAGGGTTAGCATTGGTTGAAGACAGGTGAACCATCGACGTGCAGTACGCCTTAGTACACAACGTCACCGTGCCCCCACGTGGGCAAATGGGGGTGAAGTGTCTTGCCCAAGGACACAACGCGGTTGCCGCAGGTGGGATTCGAACCGAGGACCTCTCGGCCGGCTATTGTTGTTGTTGTTGTTGTTGCGACACTGTACGTTTAACGTAATGTGGATCAGAGGGAAAGACATTCCGCCTGCCTCACTACATAAGGTAGGAGAAAACTGGATTGTGTTAATTTATAATTTATTATAATTTATATTTTTCATTTATAATTCAAATTCTACATTTTTCTATTTTTGTTCTCTTGTTTTTTTTCTCCTTTATTTTCGAATTGTATTTTTTGTTTATAGCACTATGATCTATCGCTATTAGAATGTTATGTTTATTAACTGGGAGAGGAGAGTTGCTAAGTGATAAGCACGTGTTCTCCAACCCCTTTTGTAAATTAAATGCGAATAAAATATGTTTAAAGTAAAATCGATGGACTGATTGATTCGATTTTATGTCTATGTTGCTGTCACGATTAGCCAGTGTGTAGAGGTATATGACATTAAACACCAATAAATAAATAAACATACTGGATACATGTATCAGAAATTTTTAACTGGTTCAGGGCTAGATTATTATTGGTGATCTGAATTTGTTATTCAAAATGATTTTATTACAAATTATTGGATAATGCCCACAGGCATTCTCCAATTATTTGTACAAACAAATTATATGAACAAAATATTATTTTCATTTCTGATACCCTTATTTTTTGGAAGCCCTGATAGTGGCTTCTACCACTCAGCTAGTTGTGATATGGGCTTGACCACACTATTTGAAAGAAGTTCTGATAGAGAAATTGGGAACCGTACTCCGTAGTAATGATAGGAACAACCTCACGGCTATGGAGAGTAGAAGTGGGTGGTGGAGGGTAGAGATAGGCAGTATTGGAATTTTGAGTTCGGTATCGGTTTCGGTATTTTTAGGGGAGGGACATACCTCGGTATCTGTTCGGTATTCAGAATCGGACTTGACTAAGATTTGCTGATAGTACCAAAGAGGTATTCACATCAGGAAAAACAGAATAAGTTGTTGTAATATCATAATATCACAATACTATAAATAATACCGCCAATGAGCTCAGCAGCAACATTCTTTTACGAGCACAAATAATATCTACAGTAATTTTGTGACTTGTTCTAAACGCATCTTAATGATTGAAGACCTATTTCAGGATTTTTCGATCTAAGAGAATGTGCCCTGACCATGCCATGTGTTTAGGAGATCCTACTGATAATAGACAAAACACACGAGCAGAGATTTCTGGTAAGGTCTTGGCTGTCTGTAGAAATCACTACTAAGCAATTTGACAAGTACAGGTTGTAGTCTTGAGGGAATTCAGAACAGTTGGCAAGTCCACTGAGGGTTAATAAAACTGAAAAGAAAATCAGTCACTTCTTTCGTGAAAATGAACCTTTCAACTGTTATCAAGTTCCAACAGGGACTAAATAAATAGTGAATGTTGGATAATTTGAAAATTCAGGCGGTTTTCGGTATTCAACGATTTGTTCGATTCGTACTGGTATCGGTTCGGTTTTTCAGTATCTTGCTCATCTCTAACTGAGAGCGTACAAAACGCTTGTGGTCATCAGCGGGGTGGTCGTGGGTTGAAGGCGGAAAATCTGCTATACTATTTTATATTCCACAACCTGCAAATACCAATTCGTCCCCTGAGTTCCAATGTGTTCTATGTACCTACCGGCACATAGAACACATTGGAAGTCAGGGGACGAACTGTATAGACATGTTCAACCAAACTCTATTTGCATTCCTTCCTACTAACGATATCGTACTGGTTAGCGGGTGAATTTCTGTAAAGTTTGTCGAGTGGTGGAAGGGCAGAGAGTAGATATATCCTGTCATGATTGTATTTTCTGGCAGGGGCGTCGCAAAGATGACCGATTAGGAGTGGGGTGGGTGGGGTGGGTGGGGTGGGTGGGGTGGGGTGGGGTGGGGTGGGGATGTAAGCGACTGTCATGACTCAAGTTTTGGCTGAAGAAATATTCAAACAATGTCGAGGCATACCTTCGAAGATGAAAATGTCGCGACTCGAAAATTATTGGTGGCCATATGCCGTACCCCTTCCTGGTTACGCCCCTATTGTCAGGTTGATTCCAACTGAAGGCGTTTACACACCAGATGACAGCATTCAGACTGCTGCGACAAAGTAGTAACTAACGATTTTTCTTCTATTTTTGCAGTTTCAGAACAATGGTTTTTATACCCCCGCTGTGCCCAGCGGGGGTATATAGGATTCCTCTTGTCCGTCCGTCAATCCGCCCGTTCATCCCCAAATTCAATCATGAATAACTTGTAAAGTGCTTGGTTATGTGACTTGATATTTGTTATGCAAGTGTATCCTATTGCTGTATACCTACAGTGAAATGCAGGTTTTGTGCGAGATTTTATTGCCAGAGTCGTTGCCCTTTATAGACTTAGAATTTGTCCGCCTTGAAATTAATTCATGAATTAATTGTCGAGTACTCATTGGAATGATTTCATATTTGATGTGCAAGTCTATACTATTGATGTCTACCCACAGTACAAGGCAGGTGTTATGCACTATATTATTGTAGGAGTTATTGCATTTTATGAACTTCAATTTTGTCCATCCCAAAATTCAATCATGAATAACTTGTTTAAGTAATGGTACCCCCATGATGTAATTACTTCCACCCACAATTTCTAATGTAGAGAGTTGAAACTTTAGGATATGGTTACACACGTCTTGCAGATGCGTAACATATATAAAATTTGCAGGAAAATATTTTTTTTCACATAATTATCAAATCACTTCAAGTCATTCTCAGATTTGGTATAGAGGCGGGGGTACCTTTTTGTCACCATATGGTAATACTTATTAGTTCTTATGATAATGCCCAATGGTCTGTCATCTGTCATCCTTCAGCATCACCCATTAATAAATGTTTCATTTCTGTAATGCTATCCATGGTATTGCAGGCGGGGGTATATGCCACCCTCGACTTCGCTCTTGTTTGTACTGAAGAACAATGACTCTAATTCCCTGAACTTAGTCTAAAATCAGTTTTGGAATATATAATTACTGAATTTCACAACGATTAGTCGTCTCAAATATATCTAGTTTAATATTTCAGTCTGTACATTGTCTCGTTGTAGTTAGTATGTGTGTTTGTTATACAGCGAGCCTCACATTAGACGCCATCTAGAAATTACGAAGATAAAAATTTTGTTTTTGTTTCTTTATCACTTTGCTCAGAACCCTTGAATCGTATTTAGTCGTGTTTAGTGCCACGGTAAGTGCCTCGAAGGCAAAACAATCAACTGAACAAAAAGGATACCATTCATACGCTGTAAACAATTACCGTTCAAGCTACATTAGTAGTACTGACAACCTGTAGCCGTTACGTCTACCGTAAACATTACGGTAAAATGACTGGGTTTTTTTTTCTTAACCCTTTGAACCCGAAAGGCCTCTTTTCCGGTCCCGGATCGTGATACGCCCGGAATTAAAAAAGCAGATTGTAGCTCAGTGAATTTGTGTGGTAGACCATTCAAGATTTTCAACGTGCAGCCCCGTGGCTGCTGTGGCATAGCGGGGTACCGTCTGGTGGATTTGGTTAGGACTTGAGGGTTTCCGATAGCCACAACGGTCTTTTAAAACTGGAACAGGTTCTTATGATGTGGTCCAAGTTTATCCGTGTCTGTTGGTTCGGCTGTCTGTCAAATATTGGAAGTTTCAGCTAATGGACGGTTCAGCAAGCTAGTACTCTGCAGGTACTTTTCTATGTATATTTATTCTGTTATAAGTCTATACAACCTTCAACAATATTCATCAATACAATTTAACACTGGAAAATCAACAAAGTTCGTTTTACTAGAGTGACGGTAGTTATTTCCGAAGGCTGTCACAATCTGACCAGCTACAAATTTTTCAACAAGATTTTGATAAGCATACATCCGTCGACTGTGAGCGCTGACCCAAGAGTGTCTGATCTGGGCTTCTGTTGGCTGTTCTATACCCAGTCGCATGTGACTGGCCTTGATCGAAAGTATGAAATTCTGCTGATCTAAGCCCTGGCCAAGCATTGTAGATCAGATGATTATGAAGCGCCCCTTTCCAAAAAGGTTAAGGAAGTGCCTCAACCAGTGCGTTCCCATACTTCTAACAGGAATCCTCAAGCTTCAACAGTCGTCGGCCTGGAAGATGTTTTGTTAGACATTACGTGATAATTTAAAGTATCATGCAATTCTTCCATTTCTGCAAATCAGGTTTAACATGACAGAGCAATGGACCAGTTTGGCAGTTAAGTGCCAAGTTAAAATTACTACCCATCAATAAAGTAACAACATTCCATCAGAACTTGACAACTTAACATACCAAAACATCCGAAAGCCATCACTTCTTCCAAACAGTTTTGATTTTTCCGGGTATAATTGACGTTATAGAGGTCTTCTTCTCGCCTTTCGTCAAAACATTTACAAAACTTTGACAGTAATGTACCCATTGGTCTGTACACCTGCAAACACCCCTGGTGTTCCACTTGAAACAATGTGTACTGTGATCGACCGGTATAATAACAAGGTTTGATTCTCAGTGACTCTCACCAAACCTGTTGTGTGTATTAATGCAATTTTAATATATCTTTCTATGCTATACAATTATAACCCGTCCAATGAGTACATCCAAGTACTCTCTTAATACTTTATTACAGTTTACTAGGGATTCTAATGACCCTTCTTAACACATTGACCAGAATAATTCTGCTACTTGTAGGTTAAATTTCGCAACACTGAACTTTGAAAATATTGATTGGTCTTCCCCCAAGTTACGAATATAACCTCAAGCAGCTGATGGCTCTAAACTGGCGTGGTATATACCATCAGAGTTCAAGGGGTTAAAGTTTCATTGATATGTAAGCGAGACCACCTTAAAGAAAAAAGTCATTAATACTTTATATTATACATCATGTTTATTATGTCTTCTTATTTGTAATGTTTGTATTGTGCAACTGCCATTATGGTGTAATGCATTAAACTATTATGAAAACTTAGTGAGTAGCGTTCAGGTACAGTGAAGTAAAGATTTTTTTTAGAACGAACGAATTCAACCAGGCCTGAAAATAAGCAGTCTGACATTTGCAGAATGAGGTCCCCAGACGGGGAATTTGGTGATGCTATCCCATACAGTGGGACAATTTATCCTCTGTGTACCGCTTTCTGTTTAGTTTTGAGACCCTGATTCAGACTGAGGTTCACAGAGCGTGAATTTAGTGATGATACCCTGCTGTGCAGGGTAGCATCATTAAATTCACCTCTGGAGACCTCATTTTGCAGATGACAGTCTGTTTATTTTCTGGCTTGAATTCAACTATTTAATTCAATGCTTTCGCAAATGGCATCATCCATATCGAATCTTACAGTCGTTTGACCAGGGGCCAAGACTATAAAACGTTTACATTGTAGTTTCTAAAGTTGTATTTTCTAGTTATGACTTTAAATGGGTTGAAATAAACCATTAGCATTTTCAAAGATATGGCAATTTGCCAGTTGGCAAATTGCAATATCTTTTAAAATGCTAATGATTTATTTTAGTCAGTTATATTAATAGGTAGAAAATACAATTCTAGAAAATACAATTGTAAAAGTTTTAAAGTATTGACTCCAGTTCCTAACTTTTACCAGTTGCGTGTCAGTGGAGAAATAACGTGCTGGTAAAACAGTACAGTAATTTATTTCAAACAAAGCAACGCTAAATAATTTATTTTTCTTTAAAATCAAACATGTGGCGACTCTGTAGATGCATTAAATTGGATATAGGTTTACCATTTACCAAATGAGTGCGGCGAAGTCTCTGAATTTCGTTAACAGAAATGCCACTTCGAAAATTTCAACGATCAATAAATCTAATTAAGAAATGGCTACCTGCTTGTATTTTTACTTGTGAACTTTTCATTTTATTCAACATTTAATGTACAAAATTCGTTTTAATCAAGCAGCGTTCTTTTTTGCATATTATGCCGTTTCTGCGCGACAGTGATTTGACCTATTACTAACCACCATGTACTGACCTCCATTTTCTCTTCAACTTTCGGTTCCAAAAGTAAGGCCGGATTCCGGATAGAAAACTAAGAAAAATTGAAAGTAGGTGAAATCATTTTTACCTTGCCTTTTAAACTGAACATAAATTCCAACCATTTCATATGAATTCTTGGCATGTTTTTAATTATTTTATTTATTTTGGCTATTAAATAATCTGGTTCTAACTGGTCAAAGTGGTTCTAATTGGTCAAAGCACATCCCCTCAAAAACATGCCGCGGTTTAACGCTCAGAGAAAATTATTTTACAAAACATTTATTATCTATAATGGAACACTTATGTGGATGAAAAATTGCTAATGGCTTTGTTCGCAAAGCGTCCGTTTTAAAAAGAATAAATAATTTGGAGAAAAGTGGTTCGGAACCGGTCAAACAACTGTGCTTTGTGTTGAAGGAGTCATAAGCTAGACCAATCAGTGTTCGCTCTGTCCCGAACCTTTTGATGCCAAGTGGAATTTCTGTTCGGTGCCAAATGAATTCTTTTGGCGCCAAATGAAAGATTTTAGTTCCAAATGGAATCTGGCCGTAAATTAGTTTAAACCATATTTAGTAAGGATTAAGTTGTAAGTATACATCACAAACTAGAAAAAAGAACAGTCGTCACAAGATACAATAGTTTTGAATTGAACAACACTGACAAGTTGACAAACATTTAAGAGGGAGACCCGAAAGAAAGCTTATAGCTTATGTCGCCCTGACCGTAAATTAGAACAATTTCACCATTCATTGTCCCTTGAGTGCAACAAGCTACCTAAAGATATCGTCCTGTTTCACTCAAAATACGATTTTTTAATTGAGCATTACCTTGTCCTTGCAAAAAAAAAAAAAAATCCACAGATGATAAAAACTTTTGAGAATAAAAACTGAAAGGCTATTATTAACATTTACAAAGTAATTTCGTGATTATGATTTATTTACTGTTTATTCACACCAAATAAACTAGTAGCAAATATTTTTTATATCGTCCAGAAGAATTATAAAAAAAACCCATTAAGCAAGATAAAAAAGGATGAAGTAACAAAGAAATGGTTTGATAAGAATCAGATTAAAGTCGATAATACTAAAAAAATGCTTCTCAAAGTTTATTATACTTTCTTTTTTGACTCAGTATATTTTATTATCGTCCAGAAAAATTATAAAAAGATTAACCCTTTAGCGAACGTAACGACCAAAACCGGCCAGCGCTATTCACAAAAATCGCCAATTAATTTTCATTATTTTTTCATTTTTTTTGTCTCAAAAACATAAGTTATGACCCCTCGTTGGAACGAGCTCGACGAGCTCGTTCCAACGAGGGTTATAACCTATGTTTTTGAGACAAAACAAGAAGAAAATTAGTTATTCAAGAATTTTGTTTGCAAGTGTCGTCTGCTTTTCATGGTAGGTAAAGGGTTAAGAAAGATTAAGTAACAAGAAGATGTTTTGATAAGAATCAGTTTAAATGGATAAACTGCTAACAGAAAACAGGCGTTACCTATAGATTACTTGCCAGGCGTGAATTCTGTCTCGACTATTAGTAAAGCGAACCAAAGGAGTTCGCACACCGGAGGCGCGCAGGGACGGTGTCGTGGTGAACTAACTATTTAGCAGTATAATGGCAATTTCCACATCCAACAGCCGCACGGAAGAAGCAAAGGAGACAAAAGCCACCATGACCAAGTTCGCCACCTCACTGGTTATGGAAGTTGATTCTAGTCTGTTCCTTATGCATGTAAAGTCTGCTACTTATTTAATATGGCTTGTTGAGAAGATACTCTTCCTTTACTGTCTTGTTTGGTCGGTCTCCTAAAGTTTATGATGGTGATGGTTCTAGGAGTTGCCCTTGTTGTCCTTCAGGCAAGTATAGTCCGCCACCTGATCGAGCCCTCCTGGACATGTATAGTCTGGCTCCGATTCGATCGGGTCCGGTGCTATTGAAGCACACATCCAGCTTACGAGAGGGTCAAAAGTGCCAAAGGTTAGGCGCCCCCGAACCAATCGATGTTCCAGTATTACCTGCCGGAGCCTCCATTGGTTTGGGCTGAACGTCGGTTGGTGATTTCTACTTCACCAGGACAGGATAAGCCAAACGGAGGCGTTTGGGCGTACTAAAGAGAAGATGAATCAAACCCGAGCAGTAAAGCCAGCCAGGGAGTGGCTCCGGCATGATATGCCATCACGGTTACAAAAATAGGATTATAAAAGGCTCTTGTAGTATTTTTAAGGCTGGTGGTCATCTACCAATCCTTCAAGGAGGTTAGGATCAAGCACCGACGATAAGGGATCGCGATGCAGATACTTATGCGGCTCTCTGATATTCATCTGCCCGTATCAATTTGGGTGATTGCATGAGTGTGCCGGTAGCTGTGATGTAGTTGCGTTGTCGATATGTACGCGAGTTGATATGATATGGTAGTTTTGATGATGAGTTGGTCGGAGCAGGGTCAAACTATAAGCTGCACCCAGCGACGATGATATTGGCAGTTGCTGGGGATGAATAATGAAGAGAAATCAAATATCAGTTCCACGGTATTTCTCCAACATCGAGAAAAATATAGTTCGACATTGCAGAAAGTATTGCAGTACGGCATGTTTACCGTAATATTTCATGGTAGAAGTATCTGCCGATAACTACAAGTACTTTTGCCATATGTTTAACGTCATTTTTCACAGTGCAGTCGTACGTAGTAACAAAATTTATTGAAAGGGGAGCGTGCTTGGGAAGATCGATTTGTAACAGTGAAGCTTTAGACTTGGATGCAACAGTGTTGACATATCTGATACACACATTACTACGAACAGAAAATCTCACTATTTTTGTCGTAAATGTAACGGTTTTGGTCTTCCCCTCACGGTTAAAGAATATGTTTCCCCTTTAACTTAGAATTTGTTAGAAGGATTCACGCTTAAAAGGCGTAATGTTCTTGAATTTTGTTGACAACTACATGGCAATGATTTTTTCGGGTGCAATGTCTTTCCTGTAATTAAAAAAAATCCCGAACGACACAAAATTTCTCACAGAATCATCGTTGGAAAGGTGGTTGACCTCCAGTTCGGTCTTTTATCTACGGTTCTGATGTTTGCATTGAGGCGATCGTGATAAACAGGGATGTGGCTAGAGGGTTTCAGCTGTGTGTGTGTGTGTGGGGGGGGGGGGGGGGGGGGGGGGGGCACCGGTGTAAATTCCAACTGTGAGTGGTTTCGATAGGTGGTTGCACTGCAGCGCTGGGTGATATCTTTTAACCCTTTACACAACGAATCGCCCGCATCCACCCGAGTAATATGCAAATACAGCTGCTGAAAAAATATTATTTCTCGAAAACTTTCAACAAAACCATATCATGTGACCCCTCTTTGGGACGAGCTCCTCGAGCTCGTTCCAAAGGGGGGGTCACATGATATGGTTTTGTTGAAATTTAAAAAAAAATGATATTTAAAATAATGAATTTTGAAATCGTCTGCGTTGGGTAAAGGGTTATGAACCCTTCTTAAAATTTTCACTAGTCCTGAAACGGAAAAAGCATCATTTATAATGTGTCTGGGTTAGAAAATTTACCGGATTGATGTCAGGGTCGCAATTTTGAGGCCATGTCAATTTTAGAGAAGGAAATTTGAAACTCAAGTTTCCAGATGGAAATAAAAGATCAAAATTTCTCATCATTAGTTGGAATTTTAATATTTTTCATGAACAATGTTAATTTATTGAATTTCCAACTATTTGATTTTTGACCTCGGAATTTCCAACGATTGAAAAAAAATACTCCTAGCTGGGGAGGGGGGTGACCCCCCCCCCCCCCCCACCCACACACACACACACACCTGCCGCCACATCCCTGGTGATAATCCTCTGGTGTGAGCTATTTTTAGTACATATTTAGCAACTCCCAGAACTTGAAAAATAGTGGAGAAGTGACATAATAATCTCATATAGTGTTTACCCTTACCTCACGCACCGGAGGCATCCACCCGTGTAATTTGCAAATTGAGCAGTTGAAAAAACATTATTTTTCTGAGGTTTTCAACAAAATAATATCATGTAAACCCTCAATGGAACGAGCTCGGCGAGCTCGTTCCAATGAAGGGTCACATGATATGGTTTTGTTGAAATTTTGCAAAAAATGTGAAAAAATTATATTAAATATAACAATTTTTGATATCGTCTGGGTTTGTGAAGTGTTAAAAGGATTAAATGGAATATCCATATATTTATTCCCTTGTCTCCATAGACCTATTTGCAAATTGCATTGAAATGGGTGTTCTGAGAGTTGATGTCGTCAGAAAGACATCCAGTTATCCAAGCGTTCAGTTATCTTTACTGATGGCTTTTACTGAGTAATGTTCTTAACAACAGGCTTGCATCGAATACAGAGACTGAGAATAAGTATTTTTTAGATTTATATTGTTTTTTGTAGCTTTTTTGTTTATATGCTTTGTGTAGCTTGTTTAAGGGGAGTATCTGTGTAAATTTAGGTGTGTTAGGTTAAATTGCATTGGTTGTATCTTTTGAAAATTCAAATTTGTCGCCAATTTTTCGTGTATGGGTGCCTTTCAGTGTTGAATATGAACCCAATTGGTGGTTTATATGAAATAGACGTTCCCAGTTGGGTTCATATTCACTCAGCTCAGTTGATTTTTGTTGATTTTTAACCCAACTGATTTTAGAGTGTGATAGAGTTATTTCAACTCAATTAAGTTCATATCCACTCAACGCAGCTGATTTGTGTGGTAGAGTTATTCTAACCTGTTAGTTTAATTTAAACATATTTTATTTGCTAACAAAATCGCAAGAGGAGTTGGAGTATAATTGCTTACCATAAAAAAAAACAAAAAACAAATTAACCATGTACCTGGATACCGCAGCCCAATACCTCAAACAACGCGAACAGTTTTTCAAAATACCCACCAAGCATCTTTCCCGGAATTCAAGAAATGGAATGAACTACTACGGCTCTTGTTCGGACCACGAAATGAGTAAAGTAACGCCCAGTCGACGCCTCGCCTTTTCTGGTGCTACCCTTAGGTTAAGTTTACAAGTAAGTGTTAATGTTGTTCATATGAAATAGAAGTCCCAAATTGCCATTCTCATTTATACAGAATTAATATAATAGATTAATAAACAAAAGTCAAATTTGGGTATACGAGGCTTAACCCTTTACCTAACCTGAAAAGCAGACGACACTTGCAAAAATAATTCTTGAATAACTAATTTTTTTCATTTTTTGTCTCAAAAACATAGGTTATGACCCCTCGTTGGAACGAGCTCGGCGAGCTCGTTCCAACGAGGGGTCATAACCTATGTTTTTGAGACAAAAAATTAAAAAAATAATAAAAATTAATTGGCGATTTTTGAGAATAGCGCTGGTCGGTTTTGTCCGTTACGTTAGGTAAAGGGTTAATAATGAACGAGCACCCTGATTCGTTGCATCTGGTGCTCAAAGAAACGGCAGAAAATTATTCCGATGGGTACTTTCAAAAATTGGTATCAAAATAATATTCTTGGCATTTTTTTTATTAAGCGGATATTGGTTTTAGAATGTAGATTATTGAAGAGTTTTGCGATTCAAATATATTGATTTGTCCCCACCATTAGTGCCTCTCGAACAAAAACTCCTAGTTTGTCAGTCATTTATCACCACAAAATTGAGTTTAGCATTTTGTATTTCTTTTTCTGGGGGGAGATTCTGGACAATTTGTAAAAGAAGAAGTAGTCACTGACGAAGACCATGAGTGCAGGGAAAGAAATACACGTTCAATACAGCATTTGAGCTGCTTTATGACATATCGCTAGCTGTGCTTACAATTTGAAAGACAATTTGGCGCGAAGGGCAGTTTTAAAGATATACCAGTGTCGAGAAAAGGTTCTTCATAGAGGCGTCTTGAGACAAAAAGAAATTATTTTGTAGAGAACCTCAATTGCTTGAAAAGTAGGGCTGCAACGATATGATTCCCAAACAATACATGTATCACAATTCAATCTGCACGATACGATATGTATCATGATATGCATGATCTCTCATGACAAGTAACTACTACAACTATCAAATACTTTGAATTGCATGAATTCATTTCCAGTCGGGCTTCCTTCTATTACAACTTTTTGAATGCACTCTAAAGGTGATATGTAACTTCTCAAAGTGATAACCATTAATATCCATTAAATTCAGTTTTTAATTATAAGACCTGTGTTCCGGTGTTTCTTTCCTCTCAAAATATATGTTCAAACAATTTAAACCCTTATGTCTTGGTTGACAGAGCTCTGTGAGCTCTGTCAAACAAGATATAGTGGATTAATCAAATAAATATTTAGCAAATTAGAAGTAATTTACCAACTTTTGTTTAACTGAATAACCATGTGTTTACCCTTTACCCAATGTAACGGCAAAAATCGGCCAGCGCTATTCTCAAAAATCTCCAATTAATTTTCATTATTTTTTTCATTTTTTGTCTCAAAAACAAAGGTTATGACCCTCGTTGGAACGAGCTCGTCGAGCTCGTTCCAACGAGGGGTCATAACCTATGTTTTTGAGACAAAAAATGAAAACAATTAGTTATTCAAGATTTTTTTTCCAAGTGGCGTCTGCTTTTCATGTTAGGTAAAGGGTTAATGGCATATTTATCACTCTCAACGCTGGGAAGCAAAAAAAAAAAAAAAAAAAAACCCAGGGTTTCACTGCACTAGCTTTCAAAATCAAAGAAGTAGTTATATCCCCACTTTCGAAAAAAATAGTAGGGAGGGGGGGGATACTGGATTACATGCGTCTGTCCGTCTGTGCGTCCGTCCGTCCGCCAGTGCGTCCGTCCGTCCGTCCGCCCGTGCGTCCGTCCGTGTGTGAGGCCGTCCTAGAATATTCATAACTTAAGTAAATTATTATGGAACTTGGTATGTAATTAAATTGTAACATTTCCCAAGACCAGAATGATTTTCGGTGTTGTCAGATTAATTTTTAAAAATATAAATAGAAGAGCATGAGTGTGCGTGGTTGAGTTATAAACAGGAATGGAATTAAGAGACTACAGTTTTAAAAGATCTGATTCTCTACTTCTTTTTATTACTAGGTAAGTGCATCTAGTAAGCTGACGTTCAACATTTTCATCTTCTTTGTTCCACATCTTACGGTTAGGACTTTCATTGTAATATGCTGCTCTGTTAACCCTTTGAACTCTATTGGTATCTTCCATGCCAGTTCAATGGCAGCAATTTGAAGAGTCCATATTCATTATATGGGGCAGACCAATCAATATTTTCAACGCGCAGCCCCAGGGCCGCACGTTGAAAATATTGATTGGTCAACCCCACACATTTATTGAACAGCCATCTTATTTAATGACATTATGACGTATCATGTTCCTGGCCAGAAAAGTGGCCGCTCGGGTTCAAAGGAATAATCTACATGGTATATACTCCAAGTAGCATTCTGACTTTCGCCACAGCTCGTTTTATATTTCTGATAGTGTTTATCACAGTTGACCATACATAATGAAGATTTATTTATTTATTTATGGGTGTTTAAGGCCACATACTTATGCACAATGGCTAATCGTGACCGTGACAGTTTTACGGGTGGAGGAAGCCGGAGTACCCGGAGAGAACCACCGAGCAACGACGAGCAGCTGTCAGCTCTCCAACATCGTAACTCTGAACTCTGCATCGCAGCACAGGCAGGGTTAGATTGGTTGAAGACGTGCGCACCATCGACGTGCAGTACGCCTCAGTACACAGCGTCATCGTGCCCCCCATGTAGGCAATCGGGGTGAAGTGTCTTGCCCAAGGACACAACGCGGTTGCCGCAGGTGGGATTCGAACCGAGGACCTCTCGGCTTGCAGCCTGCACCTCTATAAACTCAGCCACCGCGCCCCACATAATGAAGATAACCAATTTTGATAGATGATGAGTTCAAATGCCTTAGTGATGTTTTAGTTCCTATTTCATTCGTAATATCTTCCCCCAGTAAGTATCAACATATGCATTGATCTTTTTTTTTGCATTATATCTTTTCTGGTGGTGTTTCAAGTGCATCCAGAGCTGATGGTAGATTATACCTTGATAATATCTTCCTCACCATTGCGGTTGCGATTGCGAGGCGTCGGGAAATTGAAAACCTTCCAGGAACCAATACCATGAAACTTTTACAGTTGTATTTTTCAAAATTGTATTTTCTATATTAAATAGAAATATTTAGCTGAAATGAACAATTAGCATTTCAAAAGATGTGGCAATTTGCCAACTGGCAAATTGCCACATCTTTTGAAATGCTAATGATCATTTCCGCCATTTATATTCACTTGTAGAAAATACAGTTCAGGAATATACAATTGTAAACTTTCTATGACATTGGTCCGGAATTTCTTTTTTTATTTTTGTTGAGTATTGTTTATTTATAGTAACACCTGCCCCCCCCCCCCCCCCCCTCAAGACGGCAGTTGGTTGAGACCTTTTCTACGTGTTCCCAATTGTACTTCGAGTAATTTAGTTGAATAGAGATCAATGGAAGAATCCTGTCCATGGTGGAGTCTAAAGCAATGCACCCAAAGGTAAACGGAATGTCACAATATAATCCAGTCAATCAAGTCAAATTATATCTCAACCACCAAGAAATTGCTGTACAAATGTTTGTATTATTTTTGGACAGGAATTAGTATGCAAAAAAACATATGAAAAATCCCCATTAATTCCATCACGGGAAAATGGTTATTTTGGGGTAAAAACATTGAAAAAATCAGTAAAATCAGAGAAAATTGGAATTTGCTCAATACTCATTAAAAGAATTCAAACAACAATCATTTCCATGGTACTTAGATCAAAATAACCGTGTACAATATTATACTTGAAATCCCAATTACTGAACACAAGAAAATGTGTGATTTTGAGGTGAAAATTGTGAAAAAGTTAATAAAATATACAAAAATTGTAATTTCATCACTACTCGTTCAAATGGTTCCAAACACAAACACTGTCATCGTATTATACACTAAATCGGTATGATTAATACCTCTCTTAAACTCAAAATCAATGGTAGCAAAAAAATGTGATTTTGGGGGTAAACTGTTTTAAAAATTACCGTTATATATCAATGTCATATATAAATAATATAAACAATAACATGATTTTGAAGGACTTTACAGTGTATTATTACCACTTTGCAGGGCGTTTCCTACTGCATTAATGTCGATTTAACGGGCAATCATATCCTCTATTGCTCGGTAGTCACGTGATAGGAGGGCCGCTAATGGAAAACAAAATTCATTATCGGCACTCTTGTCACGTGACGTCTTTTAGAATTGAAAATTTAGAAATGAGGCGAGAACTCGCAAGGAAAAGTTGATGCTTTCGCCATGTTGCGGTCTTGTTGATCGACAGCAACAGAAACATTATGGTGTTCCTAAGTGACTGACATCATCAAAACATTTTCAAAACGTTCTTTGAGTTACGTGGTCCCAAATAAAATGTTTCTGTTTTATTAAATTTTGTGTCTTTTGATTGCTGGGATATCGTTTTGGAAATGTGTAAAATTACAAATTACGTAGTGGTAATAATAGTAATAACATGATTGTTGTCGGGCATAATGGTTCGTGAGCGGCCCTGCATCGAGTTGAACAGCCCTTGGGCTTATTAACGGCCCTCGAATCGTCTCGGGCCTTTAATAAACCCTCGGGCTGTTCAACATCGATGCAGGGCCGCTCACGAACCATAATGCCCTCCAAAATCATGTTATTGTTTAATTAACGGCTCAACAGAAATGGTTAACAGCCCAAGAGTTTATTAGCGGCCCGCGACGAAGTCGAGGGCCGCTAATAAGCTCAAGGGCTATTAACCATTTCTGTTGAGCCGTTGATACACTGTAATGCCCGACAAAGTCATGTTATTTCTATTATTGCCACTTTCGTACATCGGGTACATTACGATTAAATTATATGAAAAATAAGATAAATAAATGAAGTTTTGTCGTTTTTAAAATTAAAATAACAGCGACACTATCGTCTGATTTGTTGACAAACAAACCGGGTAATTTGACTATCGTCTGATCAGTCTACGGCGAAATTTGGAAAGTTAGATGATGAAATATATCTTCGAAATGCGAACTTAATCAACGAGTTTATTCATCAAAGATGTCATCACTTACCTTGTGTGCATCGCTTTCTATATTTGATACATTATCTATCCGTGACACAAATGGAAACACTTGAAACAAATGTGTTAATTGTGTTTACAAATTAAAAAAATCCGAATTGAAATTCGATCCAAATGGAAATCTGGGAAAAATATTGTTGATTGGCTGAGAGATGTGACGTCATTGTCTATATTTAGACGTGTCGGGCTGTTATTGACGTGTTGGGCTGTTATAGTCAATAACGGCCCAACACGTCACATGACTTGTACTTGTTGAGTATTACGAGGTTTCAACGCCCGGTAAAACGTCGTTAATGTGCTAGGAACGACCGCAAAAGTGGTAAAAATAAATGTTAATCAATAACTGCTACAATGTCAATGCAGATAATCTAGAGATTTGATAAATCGTTCTGCCGCAATGCAAAATCAGATTTCTAGATTATCTGCATTGACATTGCAGCAGTTATTATTTTCCTGGCGTTTCCCAAACGCATTCTCTATTGGCGAAAAGGAAAGCAAGGATATAACAGTGGGGGAAACGGGAGAATATGAATAGTTGGGAGTGAATATACACACTAAAAACTAAAGTGTTAAAACTGACACTTTCAAGTTGTTAAACCCATTCTAACTCTTAGGGTTTGATTTTAACACTCAAAGTACAATGCTTTAAGCACTTTGACATTACAATCGTCAGACATCTGAAACTTGAATGGATGGCACTTCCCATGTGTCTAGCATTTGTGGTTCTTCCAAAATCGTCCATAATTTGATTTGCACTTGGTGGGTACATAATTAAAAGGACACAACGCTGATGACGCGGATCAGGCTCGAGAGTTCGAGCCTGATCCCCGTCATCTGCGTTGTTTCCTTTTAAGTGTCACGACATTACACTGTAGTGGTATTATTGTAACGCCTGTCAAGTTCTGGGATATCTACACTTGAACAAAATGCTAGTTCAGCATTTCGTAAGTGTTAAATACAGCACTTCAAGTGTAGTTTTTAACACTTTAGTTTTTAGCGTGTATGTGTTACAGGTGGAGGCATACACAGAAACCACACAATAAACTTAAGACAAAGGAGAGAGGGATATTCAATCAGTTAAAACTACTTGAAAGTAGTAGCCTTAATCAGGTGTTCGTTGGAAAAACCGTTTGGGAGAGGGTGGGGTTATCATGTATAACAAATGGGACGGATGCGATCACTTTAAATCAAACAGAAGTGAGGAACTTGGAAGTTCTACACAGTAATGCGGGCCGGTGGATAACCGGATCAAACAGCGCAGCTGTGCTGGAAGCAGTCAGAGGGGATCTTGGGCAGATGCCGGTTAAAGATAGAATAGATATGAGAAAATTATGCCACCTTAATTTTCTGGACCCCTCTCCCCCCCCCCCCCCCCAAAAAAAAAAACGAAAAAAAAAAACCAAAACAAAAAAAACAAAAAAACAAAAAACAGCAGATAGTGAAAACTACGACTAACCGTGTATGGAACCATAACATTCAGATCGGGTGGATAACCCAGACCAGGGAACTAAAGGAGAATTACTCCAAAGAGACTGAAGATTTTTTTAGAAGCTGGCCTGAAGTAGGGCAGTAGCCTTATCATGGGAATCATGAGTGTTGAATGATTGCAATAGAAACTGGCGAGCTGAAATTAGGACCAAGAGCTCTTTAGGCGGTTTGTGCAAAAAAAGATGGCACTGCCTTTGAGGAGTACCTAGATGGATCTTATGGGGCGTCTTTGATGTTTAAAGTGAAATCAAAGTCACTGGGGTGAGGGGTGAATCAGGAAAGGAGAGGAAAGAGTGTGCCAAATGTGTAATTTAGGAGTAACGGAGACCTGGGACACTTTATTCAAGAATGGCCTAAATATTTGCCTAGTAGAACAAGACTCCGTAGAGTACCAATGGAAAACTGTGATGAAAACTTATAGAATAAATGGATGGGGAATGTCATGAGGGAAATGGTCAATTTTATAGTTAAGGAGATCGAGAAAGTGCCGATACGTGGAATTATGAAACCATTTTTTGGTTGAATGTTGAGAGATTAGGAGGGAGAGAGAGGGTGAGGGTGGAATAGCCCGGGTGTGAACTGGATTATTGTTGGCCTCCTCGATAGAGGACCGCGACAAATTAACAGAGGGCTGAAGAATTATTATTATTTGAACAGGTGAGTATTTTTTAGCAACTACACCTTGCCATCTCGCAACCTGTGGTATAGTTACATCTTATCATCTTCAGCAAGGACTTTATATATGCACGTGGAAGGTCAGTCGTGATTGGCGAAAACTTTCTTTCTTTATTTCACTTACCATTTTTGTATGATTATTTGCGAGAAGTGTTACGTTGTTCAAATCTTGAAGTCGCCGAGTTTGCAAAACTTTATGTGACCGTCACTTTTAGCGCACGCGCGTTCCACGGAAACGCAATTATCTAGAAATACATTGCAACTCCATGGAAATTTTCCAATCCGTATTTGGCATTAAATTGAGAGAACGTGAACGTTTGAGTTATGAAGCTTTGGTGTTCGTGTTCAGAGGGAAAGAATCTGAAATCTTCATATACTTGTCGACAAAGACTACTGGTTGATACAGTGTCATCGCCTTGATATGTTGTTAAGCCAGAAAACCTACCCGTGCACTGTCTGCTGTGAAGTATTATTATAGTTTACAAACACACCATTAAGTGCAAATTTGGTCAGGGAGAAGTGCAGATACTTGTCAGTGTGGGTGGAAAGTTCCAGATGGAAAGTTTGTGCCACTCAGCTCTGACCGTCCACCTGCACCAAAGACCTCGCTAGAGATGTTAAGCTGTAACTGTGCCACAGGTTGCGAGACATCAAGGTGTAGTTACCCCCCCCCCCCCCCCCCCGCCCAAATTCACCTGTTCAAATGTGTGTGGGAAATGCCAGGAAAATAATAACTGCTGCTACCTAAAAACTAAAGTGTTAAAACTGACACTTTCAAGGTGTTAAACCCATTCTAACTCTTTGGGTTTGATTTTAACACTCAAAGTGCAATGCTTTAAGAACTTAGACATTACAATCGTCAGACATCTGAAACTTGAATGGATGGCACTTCCCATGTGTCTAGCATTGGTGGTTCTTCCAAAATCGTCCATAATTTGATTTGCGCTTGGTGGGTACATAATTAAAAGGACACAACGCAGATGACGCGGATCAGGCTCGAGAGTTCGAGCCTGATCCGCGTCATCTGCGTTGTTTCCTTTTAAGTGTCGCAACATTACACTTGTCAAGTGGTATTATTGTAACACCTGTCAAGTTCTGGGATATCTACACTTGAACAAAGTGCTAGTTCAGCACTTAGTAAGTGTTAAATACAGCACTTCAAGTGTAGTTTTTAACACTTTAGTTTTTAGCGTGTATGTCAACTCAGATAATATGGAAATCTGATTTCGCATAGCGACACCATTTATAAGATCTCTAGATTATCTGCATTGACATTGCTACAGTTATTATTTTACATTTATTATTTATATATGACATTGATATATTACGGTCATTTTAAAACAGTCCCCCCCCCCCCCCAAATCACATTTGTCTTGCTACCATTGATTTGGAGTTTAACCCTTTACCTAACATGAAAAGAAGACGACACTTGCAAAAAAAATTCTTGAATAACTAATGTTTTTCATTTTTTGTCTCAAAAACATAGGTTATGACCCCTCGTTGGAACGAGCTCGTCGAGCTCGTTCCAACGAGGGGTCATAACCTATGTTTTTGAGACAAAAAATGAAAAAATAATGAAAATTAATTGGCGATTTTTGAGAATAGCGCTGGCCGGTTTTGGCCGTTACGTTGAGTAAAGGGTTAAGAGAGATATTCATCATACCGATTTAGTGTATAATACGATGACAGTGTTTGTGCTTGGAACCATTTGAACGAGTAGTGGTGAAATTACAATTTTCGTATATTTTATTTACTTGTTCACAATTTTCACCTCAAAATTACTCATTTTCTGGTGTTCAGTAATTGGGATTTCAAGTATAAAATTGTACACGATTATTTTGATCTAAGTACCACGGAAATGATTGTTGTTTGAACTCTTTTAATAAGTATTGGGCAAATTCCAATTTTCGCTGATTTTATTGTATTTTTAAATGTTTTCACCCCAAAATAACCATTTTCCCGTGATGGGATTACTGGGGATTTTTCATATGTTATTTTGCATACTAATTCCTGCCCCAAAACAATACAAATATTTGTTTAGCAATTTCTTGGCAGTTCGGGTATAATTTGACTATTTTTATTTTCTCGCAAAGAAATAAGTCATCAAAAACATAATTTCCCGTTGTGGGATTTTGGGGGATTTTTAGTATGTTGTTATTTAGACAAATATGCTTCGCTTAAAAGCAAAATGTTTTGTATAGCAATTTGTTGTGGGTTAAGTATCAGATTGACTGGACTTATAAATATTTTGTCCAAAACTATGTTCTAGAGGAGCACACTTACGTACATGTTAGGCATACCTCCTGTAAGTGGAAGGACTCTCTCAGTCGATTTTTGAGTGTGTTTCGTAAAACGTTACGAATCACTTAAATATTCGAAACCAGCTTGTGGATATACGATCTTCTCAATGGATTTGTTGATCCCTTTACGCCGCGAATCGAACGCATCCACTCGCGTAATACACAGATTGAATAGTTGAAAACAATTATTTTTCAAACAATTTCAACGGAAGCGCATCATGTGACCCCGCATTGGAATGAGTTTGTTCAGCTCATTCCATTGAGGAATCACACGATATGCTTTTGTTGCAACGTTTTGGTAAATTTGAAAAAAATAATATTTAAAATAAGAAATTTTGATATCGTGTGCGTTATATAAAGGGTTAATTTCATTTGTCAATAGAGAGCATATTGTTGAGTATTTACCAGTACGATGGACGATTCCGGGGAGGATCTAAATGAAAATAAACACCAAGTGAGATATCTTGACTAAAATGTGCTATCCAATCATTGTGTCAGTCACACGCGGTATGCAGCAAGCACACCGACTTTGTAGAATGTTCTATTAATAATTTATGTTTTAGATTCGTTGACGTAATTAGTTTCCTTAATAATTTAATAATTTAATAGCTGACTTTGGAAAGATACGAAGAGACTCATTCATTGTATGGTTTGTAAAGAATTCGGCTTCTCCGACCTTCCTTTGGAATAAAGTTTTTCTGTTTTACCTCTTACAATTATGGGCTAATTGGAAAATGAGTAGCCAATATGAATAGGGAACATTCTGTTTGCTACAGACACTCGATAAGTGCCCTTCTCTCATGCGTTTATCTTGCTAGTTTTCTCAAGTGTCTCTGACCAAGAGGAGCATGGGGGTGTGGAGTGGGGACTCCCTAGGAGTTTCCCGATATCTCAGTGGAACATACCGCCTCTGTACAGTATGTTGGCACTTTACCTTACCTAACGTTTCTGTCATATTCAGTTTGCGTTTTACAGAAAAATCGTCATTTTATTTCACGCCTGTCCTATGAAACTCCCATCCACAGCAACACTAAACCACGCGGAAAATGAAAATTTGTTCCGCATATATGTGCGGAACGGAAATCGTTAGCGGACTATTTTTTATAAAGAATCGAAATTTTACTGGAATTTCTACAAATCGTGTCCGCAATTACAATTTGATATTGCTAGCAAAAGCTAAAAGTGGTCCCCTTAGTTCCAATGTGTTCTATGTTCCAGTAGGCATATAGAACACATTGGAAATCAGGGGACGAAAAACTAACACGGGTTCCCCTCGCAAATTTGGTTGGCCGATAAAATGTGTTCTTTTTGTTGACATCAAAGACATGTGGAAATTATGATGCCCAAAAGTAATCTAGCACTTTACCAGTCGAAAAGCACCAGACTTCTGTGCATAATAAAAATGGCTCTCAGCAATACAGCTGGCCCACATCTTGGAATTTTCCACCTTGCACTATTATTCGACCCTATACTATTATTAATTTGCAGCAATTTTTCACCCTGTACTATTATTTCCACCTGTACTATTATTAGGCACTCGAGAGTACATGAGCACGGAAATTTTATTCTAAACCAAAAGGTAGATATTTCGATTTTGACTAGCGGTAACTGGCCATCCCTGACTTTTCGTCATGAAAGTCGACTTTCGATAAAGATATTGAAATTATGCCGAGACGTGCGAGAAGGTTCAATTAACACTCTACCTAACGTGGAAAGCAGACGACACTTGCAAAAATAATTCTTGAATAACTATTTTTTTTTCATTTTTTGTCTCAAAAACATAGGTTATGACCCCTCGTTGGAACGAGCTCGACGAGCTCGTTCCAACGAGGGGTCATAACCTATGTTTTTGAGACAAAAAATGAAAAAAATAATGAAAATTAATTGGCGATTTTTGAGAATAGCGGTGGCCGTTTTTGGCCGTTACGTTGGGTAAAGGGTTAAAAAGTAAGTAATTGTCAGTACAAAATAAAGTCCAGTATCCATAGTTACTTTTAATAAACTATAACAACAGACAACAACAGAAAAAAACTTGCCTTTTGTGGCAAGTTAATTATAAGCAATTAGTTCACAGATAACCTATTATTTAAAATAACGATCATCATTTCATCTACCAACACTAAAACATCCACTTTGGCGCTTTGTTTAGGAAAAGTGTTTTTACACTAGTTTGCAAGTTTTTATTCTCCCCAGGAGAAAAATAGCAAATCTAACCTTCTAGACTTTAACCCTTTACCCAACGAATCGAACGCATCCGTCCGCGTAATATGCAAATTCAGCAATTGAAAAAATATTATTTTTCAAAAAAATTCAACAAAACCATATCATGTGAACCCTCGTTGGAACGAGCTCGTCGAGCTCGTTCCAACGAGGGGTCACATGATATGGTTTTGTTGAAATTTTTTGAAAAATTTGAAAATTTAAAATAATAAATTTTGATATCGTCTGCGTTTGGGTAAAGGGTTAAATGAATGGAAAGGGCAGTGCGTGTATTAAATGTCACAATGCTCACACTGTTGATATAATGAATCGGATAAAAAAATTACGGAACATAAAGTGATGGTGAAAACAATGTGTTCTTATTTTTAAATAGGTTCCATCAAAGAATAGCAGTGAAACCCCTAAACTTTTATATAAATGGAAAAGACAGTGTCTGTATTATATGTCACGATGCGCACACTGTTGATATAATGAATGAAAGACATACAGAACATAAAGAGATGGTGAAAACGCCGTTTTCCTTATTTTTAAATGCGTTCCAACTGAGAATAATAGTGAAATCGTCAGAATGGGAAACATTTGTTAAAAGCTCGCTTCTGTATTTTTATACGGCTCATCACAAAAATACCTTAACCCTTTACCCAACACAGACGATATAAAAATTTATTATTTAAAATATCATGTTTTGAAAAATTTCAAAAAATTTCAACCAAACCATATCATGTAACCCCTCATTGGAACGAGCTGGACGAGCTCCACATGATATGGTTCTGTTGGAATTTTTTGAAAAATAATATTTTTTATATTTTTTCAGCTGCTGAATTTGCATATTACGTGGGCGGATGTGGCCTCGTCCTTAGGAAACAAGGAATTGTCCTGTGGAGCATTTTTGTTTGAACCCTTGTCACCATCCAACCAGCGATGTGAGTTTTTCATGACTTTTGGAGAGTTATCTGGGAAGGTATCTACACGCTGTTTTTTATAGTACGATGGAGGAATACGTAGAACGTACTACTCCTTATTCGTAGTTTGTCATGAAAGTGTTTCCTCGATATCTCAGAGTTATTGCCTTTGCTAACGACCTCAAAATTCGCCAGGTGGCAGTGCTGGGATTAAGCTATTCATCATAACAGTTTAAGTGTTTTTGTGATGGACTGATGGTAACATGGCCCATGTTACCGTCAATTTATTACAATAACATATATGTTCCAATGAGACCCTATCCATAGCCCCAAAACCCACATCGTGAAATGAACAAGGCAACTTGAATGAAGAATGCAACTTTAATGATAATAAATTCAGTAAATAAATTTCTTGTGTACCCCACGACGTCACTGGACAACAAAACATCAATAACTTAGATAACGGTCGAGGTTGCACCATGTCAGTTCAAATCATGAACAAGTTCATGATTTGAACCGTGATGGGGAATCTCGACTTCTAATAAATGGATTGTGAGTATACACTAATAGAATGATCACTGGCCTCGAAAAATACCATTTTATAAGCAGTATAGACAGCATGCACTTTGAATCTACTCCCATTGTTATCCTTTTTTCAAATATTTCATGTGGTGTCGTCAGACGAAAACATATGCCTCTTGAGCGGTAAACATAGAAAAAAAAAACTATGCGTGCTCCCGCCCAATCAGAGGGCAAGGATTTTAGTCTTATTGGAACATAATGTAAATATTTATATGAATTAATTTTTAGCTCAACTTTGGCGAAGCCAAATTTGAGCTTATGCCATGGCCCGTCGTCCGTCTGTCCGTCTGTCCGTCAACAATTGGATACGGCTCGGGCTAGAGGCCGTATTTATGAACCGATCTTTACGAAACTTCTTGGGTGCCTTTGTTATGACCGTGGGACGAGAACGAGTGTTTTTGGGTGCAGTCCGAAATTTAAGATGGCTGCCAGCCGCCATTTTGTACCGACGATGCAGAAATCTGTTTTTTGTACAGAACTTCCATATGAAAGCTCTGATTTGAATAATTTTTTGTATGAATGTTTAGTACCATGGGATACATCACATATAATACGGGTTTTTTTCTCGTGCGTAAATTATGCAAATTAGACTAACTTTGATGTTTTTTGGTGTTACTTTCAGCACTGTAAGTGCAAATGCCAATACGGCTCGGGCTAGAGGCCATATTTATGAACCGATCTTTACGAAACTCCTTGGGTACCTTTGTTATCACCGTGGGACGAGAACGAGTGTTTTGGGTCCGGTCCGAAATTCAAGATGGCCGATGTCAGCCATTTTGTACAAAATTTGGTGCAATCAGATTTTTGCACAGAACTTCCATATAAAAGCGCTGATTTGAATAATTTTTTGTGTGAATGTTTAGTACCATGGGATACATCATATATAATACGGGTTTTTTTCTCGTGCAGAAATTATGCAAATTAGATGAACTTTGATTTTTTCAGTGCTACTTACACACAGTAAGTACACATGTCAATACGGCTCGGGCTAGAGTCTGTATTTATGAACCGATCTTCACGAAACGTCTTGGGTACCTTTGTTATCACCTTGGGACGAGAACGAGTGTTTCTGGATGCGGTCCAAAATTCAAGATGGCTGCCAGTGGCCATTTTGTACCGAAATTATGTCTAATCAGTTTTTTGTACACAACTTATATACGGCTCAGGCTAGAGGCTGTATTTATGAATCGATCTTTACGAAACTTCTTGGGTACCTTTGTTATCACTGTGGGATGAGAACGAGTGTTTTTGGGTGTGGTCCGAAATTCAAGATGGCCACCAGCAGCCATTTTGTACCCAAATTAGTGCAATCAGTCTTTTGTACAGAACTTCTGTATGAAAGTTCTGATTTGAATAAATTTTTGTATGAATGTTTAGTAACATGGAATACATCACAAAAAGTACGGGTTTTTTTTCTCGTGCATAAATTATGCAAATTAGACTAACTTTGATGTTTTTTGGTGTTACTTTCAGCACTGTAAGTGCAAATGCCAATACGGCTCGGGCTAGAGGCCGTATTTATGAACCGATCTTTACGAAACTCCTTGGGTACCTTTGTTATCACCGTGGGACGAGAACGAGTGTTTTGGGGTCCAGTCCGAAATTCAAGATGGCCGATGGCAGCCATTTTGTACAAAATTTGGTGCAATCAGATTTTTGCACAGAACTTCCAAATGAAAGCGCTGATTTGAATAATTTTTTGTGTGAATGGTTAGTACCATGGGATACATCACATATAATACGGGTTTTTTTCTCGTGCAGAAATTATGCAAATTAGATGAACTTTGATTTTTCAGTGCTACTTACACACAGTAAGTACACATGTCAATACGGCTCGGGCTAGAGTCTGTATTTATGAACCGATCTTCACAAAAACTTCTTGGGTACCTTTGTTATCACCTTGGGACGAGAACGAGTGTTTCTGGGTGCGGCCCAAAATTCAAGATGGCTGCCAGTGGCCATTTTGTACCGAAATTAGGTCCAATCAGTTTTTTGTCACAACTTCTACACAGCTCATATTTGTGAACTGATCTTCACGAAACTTCTTGGGTACCTTTGTTTTCACCTTGGGACAGGAAAGAGTGTGTTTTGGGGTGCCTTTGTTATCACTGTGCTATGAGAACAAATATTTTGGGGTTCAGTCAGACCCACTCTGGGACTCAAAGATTTCTTTTCTAGTTTAGCATCTGACTGTCACCCACCTTTACAATACTTTACCTATACATTTGTTACAGGCAACAGTCAGTATTTATGTACAGACTGTTACAATACTTTATATGTACCTTTGTTATCAGGTCATTACCTAGATGTTTGTCATTGCTATGTCACATACTATACATGTACATGTCTTTGTCTTGACAAGTTGAGCTACAGTGTCATTGACACTTTCACTGACAAGATGATAGATCAGTAGGTTTCTAAACGTTTGCATCAAACTTTTATGATTGTATTTGATAAACAGTATCCAAGGTGTTTCATATACAACTCATACGAAGCCCCGAAGCTAATGGGTTCATTAGGGCGGTTTACCCCTCTGACGCTGCCTGTTGGAAGTTCTTGCAGTCTGTCGGAAAGACATGTCTCTGAATGCAGTAATTTTAATAAAGCTGAACATTTGTCGAAAGCACAATGTTTCATATATCCTTTGTACATAAGCGCTGGTAAAACGTGTGTGACAATCGAGAAGTCATGTTCACAAAAAACGTTCGTGTATTATTCTTATTTTAACCCTTTACCTAACATGAAAAGCAGACGACACTTGCAAACAAAATTCTTGAATAACTAATTTTTTTCATTTGTTTGTCTCAAAAACATAGGTTATAACGCCCTCATTGGAACGAGCTCGACGAGCTCGTCCCAAAGAGAGGTCATAACCTATGTTTTTGAGACAAAAAATGAAAATATAATGAAAATAAATTAATTGGCGGTTTCGAACGTTACTTTGGGTAAAGGGTTAAATGATTACTTTCGTTTTTAACTAATAATAATAATAATAATAATAATAATAATAATAATAATAATAATAATAATAATAATAATAAACAATGGACGTTTCAGACCTGTTTCGTTTATTATTTCAACCCTTTACCTCACACGAAAGACAGACAACACTTGAATATAAAATTCTTGAATAACTTTTTTCCATTTTTTTCACGTCAAAACAATAGCTTATGACCCCTCATTGGAACGAGCTCAACGAGCTCGTTCCAATGAGGTGTCATAAGCCATTTTTGAGAAAAAAAATGAAAAAGACTAATTGAAATTGAATGGTGATTTTTATGAATAGCGCTATGCGGTTTTGGCTGTTATATTGGGTTCAAGAATTCTATGTAGTTAGGTTTCAAGTTCGTACGGATGGTCAACAACCCGAGGACCCTGTCGGAATATGTTTGCTCTTGTCGAACAATTTTGAGATCCTAGCTTCGGGTCTAAAATGGGCCGTACTTGAGTAAGCAACCCAATCAACATAAAATCGTGAATGAGGATCTGTAGTACTAAATTATTACGGACCCTCCCTACAAATACAAGATAGACTCGTCCATTTCCCTGTCGGCAGAGGTGGATAGGCGATGCCATCCAAGGCGTTAGTATTAACCCCTTATCTAACATGAAAAGCAGACGACACTTGCACAAAAAATTCTTGAATAACTATTTTTTTTTCATTTTTTGTCTCAAAAACATAGGTTATGACCCCTCATTGGAACGACCAGCTCGTTCCAAAGAGGGGTCATAACCTATGTTTTTGAGACAAAAAATTAAAATATAATGAAAATTAATTGGCGATTTTTGAGAATAGAGCTGGCCGGGTTTGGCCGTTGTGTTGGGCAAAGGGTTAAAAAGGTTAAATTATCGAATCACTATTGCGGCAAATATTGCGTGTATAAGAATAATGAATGCTACGAATGACCAGAAAAATATTTCATCCAAAACAGAAGTCACTTCTGGCCAGGATGAGGAGTCCGGTCCACGCTCGTCATCAGGTGCTGATATTCTGTCGTCATTCGCTGATGCGGCTTTGTTATCTTGTCCACGGTTACGCTTAAAATGATGCCGATAATTCTTCAGGGTCCACATTATTCTACACACCCCGTTGGGTACTTCACTTTCTTTGTGATACGTGCTTAATGTCACTGCAGTCAGCATTACTATTATGGCACTAAATACCATCATTATGGCTATATACGTTGTCAGATACACCTGTTGTTGCCCATTTCGTGGTAGTGAACTTGCAATTATACTCAGAAACACAGCAAATGACAACAAAACTGTTATTGTGTACGATAATCGTTCACCTGATTTAACAGGTACTTTGAAAACAATAATGTTGAGGCATGACAACAAGATAACCGGCATGACAGTATTAAGTAAAACAAACGATGGTCGTCTTTTGAATGTTAACGTTATTCGTATGATGTTGACTATTTCGTGGTCCCGTTCGGTATCTCTCGACTCCAGATCGGTCGCAGTCAAGTTCCATTCTCCATGTTGATTGTATAAATCCGTCCCTACTAATTTTGGTAAAGGAATAAACGTTACCTCATCTTTTTCATAACTCCAAGAACCAACAATAATATCACAAGACTGTGTATCAAACGGAAAATATGTTATATCTAACTGACAGGTTGTCTCAAATAAATTACCAGGATGAAAACTCGTGACTCCGTCTGAAAACACTTCTATTTTCGTGAACTCTGGCGCAATTTCAGTCATCTGTTTGTGAAAGTTCAGTACGGTTACATCGGGAACCCAAACAGAATGATGCGGCAAAACTATTTTTGATATATTTTCGTATTCACTTGCGTTCCACTTTAGTGCTTCATCTTTCCACGAAATATCAAACCAACCTGTAGTTGACAGTCTTTGTGCAATCTCATCAAACTCAACCAAACTCACAAGGTTGAATGCTATTCCTACTTCTGTGACGGTAGTGTATTTACTAACAGGTCTTACTCGTGAATCATAGTTTTCAGTTATATTACTGATGATATTCTTATAGGCCCAGGTGGCCTCTGCTGTGGTCAGGGTCATCACCCATACCACGACTCTCAAGTATGCGGAATACCCACACAAAGAAATATATGTGTACATCCTATTACACAAAAATGTAATACACCTGATCTAATGAACGCGTCTCTCTCCAATGATATTTTTAATAAATCACTCTACGATTTATTTACTTACGTGTGTTTTGTATAATAAACCGATACACTGATTGAGTTGATTAACTCTTCGTGAACAACTATCGCGTTAACATTGGCATGGCGGGGGTTCGAACCCACGCCGAGAGAGTTTCCTTCGGCACCAACCGCCTAGCGAAACAATACTGAACCACGCACACCACTCGGCCACCGACAGACTCGCACACCACTCGGCCACCGACAGACCTAAGCACACCACTCGGCCACCGACAGGTCTGTCGGTGGCCGATTGGTGTGCGGGTCTGTCGGTGGCCGAGTGGTGTGCGTGGTTCAGTGTAGTTTCGCTAGGCGGTTGGTGCCGAAGGAAACTCTCACGGCGTGGGTTCGAACCCCCTCCATGCCAATGTAAACAAAACCAGCGTCCGTTCTTAATTCTATGGCATCCGGGAAATTTGAAAAAGACAAGTGTCGCTGATTTTTTCTGAGGTGCAGTTCGTAGAATTAAGTACTTAGATGCAACTTTCTGATGAATAATTAAATAATATCGCGTTAACATCCAGAAGCCAGACTGTAAGGCCAAACAAAATTAAGTGATTGGTTCTCATGCATTCTTTTTTTAACTGGTAGAGAGCTAAGTTATTTTTGGTCATCAAAGTTTGTTCATGTGTCTTTGCCTTGTTACAATTTATGGGAGAGTGCCCAGAGGCACTCTCCCATAAATTGAACAAAGCAAACCCATATAGACTAAGTAATTTCACTTGTAAGATAGTATGATGCAAATCCACAGAATATGAGACCTTTAGGCTGTGGTGTCTGCTCTTCATATTAAAGCCCTGATAGTGGCTTCTAGCACTCTACCAGTTAAAACGAACGAGAGACGGCGGTTTTTATTTTTATTTTTTATTTCCCGTGGAATGGTCGCCGATGCCTAAAATCCAGTTGTGAGAGCCTAAAAGTATATACTAGAGCTTCCATGTTGATTTTACTGATAGTTTTTTTTTGTAACAGTGATCATACAACACAAAATCAATATAGATCAACTAAAATGAAAATAAAAAATAATCCGTTTTTAACTGGTTGATAGCTAGAAGCAACAATCAGACCTTTCAGATGTTTATTTATTTATTAGGGTTTAACGACACATTAACAGCTAAGTCATATCGTGTCGGTGACAGTTTTACGGTGGGAGGAAGCTGGAAAGCCCGGAGAGAACCACCGAGCAACGTCGAGCAGCTGCCAGCTCCCCATCCTCCGCACTGCAGCACAGGCAGGGTTAGAAGACATGCGCACCGTCGGCGTGCTGTACGCCTTAGTACACGGCATCATCGTGCCCCCATGTGGACAATCGGGTTGAAGTGCCTTGCCCAAGGACACAACGCGGGAGTCCGAATCGATCGCTCAGACGGTCACCCATCCAAGGACTAACCGGGCTCGACGTTGCTTAACTTCGGTGACCTGACGAGAACCGACTACCGCAACGCCCCCGCGCCCCGGCCTTTCCAAAAAATGAGGGTACCAGTGCAAACATTTTTCTTGCCCATGTTTCGTATCCAGTCAAACGTGAATAACAGTTTGTTTATACAAATTTGTTCTATTACGAATTATTGGAGAGTGTCTGTTGGCACTCTCCAATAATTTATAAAAAAAAAAACAATTTTTAAATTTTTTGATGAACAAATTCAGATCACCAAAAATAATCTAGCCCTCTGCCAGTTAAATAAATATTTATTTTATACATACACAGGAGAATCGCGTCGCATTTCGCGAAAACAATAAGAATACTGTATCAATATACGACATATTGTATGCATCGCAAGTCGCGATGCGATACCGCTAAACTCAAACCCCATGACAGTTTTATACATTTTGAATTTTGCCTCCGAAATAAATATGACGAACGCGGGCTGAAAAATGAATGCGCCGCTGCCTGAGAATCACAATATTAATTTTGTTTAGCCTAAAAGGCTGCTATTCGAACTGTCGCGAGCGACGCAGTGGACGCGACGCGATGGACACGACGCAAAAAAAAAAAAAATAGTTTAAATGAAATGGATTGGATTGTTCACACTGGACGCGATGTGGCATTGCGAAAAAGCTCGACCTGGCGAATTTCGCCGAGGGACAACCTGGAGCAATTACTGAAAACGTTTTTTTTTTATTCCGCTTTCGCGGGGCGACATTGCGCCGAACAGCCAACCAGAGAGCCTTGTTTTATCACATAAAATACTTGTGTTTTGTTTAGCTCCTTTTCTTTGAAGTCTATCTTTGCAAATGACAAAAATTCGCACGAAATATCGCTCAAAGAATTCCCTCCAGTATAAATTGAAAATAACGGCGGCATTTTCGCTTTTTACGTTTCGACGCGTCGCTCGCTGCAGTGTGTAGTAGTCTTAACTCGCCCAGAATATTGGTCTTGAATTAAACTCTTGCCAGACAACTAGATGCAATCGCAATATGACAGCGTGCAGTTCCCGTCACCATGTAACTGTAGCTTTGGGGCTTGCATGTTTGCTTGAGAGAAAGGCATTGTTTTATGACATGTTGTCCAAACTTGCCCCCACAGGGCGTTATAAAATCTTTAGGGTTGCCCGCCATACAAGGCGAGCAATCCTAAAAATTATATAACACTCTGTGGGTCAAGTTTGGTCTTGTCAACATGGTGTGTCCACAGTGATCGCATTTTGATGTCCCCTATTTATCCCAGGCCCCAGATGCATCCGAGCTCCTAAAATAAACGACCTACTTTATAAAACAGCTCGGTTCATAAATACACTAATGGGGGGGGGGGGGGGGGGGGGGGGCTCCTTGGCTACCGGGCACCGTAGTGACACAGCAGTGGGGTGTATAATGCCGGGGAGTAACAATAATTTACTTCGGACAATCACACGTCAATTGCAGTTATGTTGGGCAGTTGTGTCGTTTCCTGGTTGATCGTTGTACCGTACAAACCCCAACAACTGTACGACGACGAGTGTCTGACGAAGTCCCTGTCCGAGAAAATACTGGAGAGGTGATGCACCCCTCCACACCTCAAACCTGAAGTCTTGTACTCTTGTCGTTGATGTTGTATAGTAGGTGATCTGACATGGACGACACGGAGATGTAAAGAGATAAAATGAGTAAACTTAGCAGTCATTTCTAGTCAAGTGTCGCCTGTCTGAATTGGCCGACAACAGTAACTTTTGACTTGATACAACTGCTGGCCAGCAAGTCTTGATAATGTTTTTGTGTTGAATTAACTTAGTGTGATTGTGCAGGCTTCTATATGATTTAATGAAATGGAAGAACGGGTACCGATATACTTTCCTCGTTATTGGAATGTTAACAATTATGTTTTATGAATGCGACCACCTTAAGTAGAATTTAATTTGCTAGTTTCAATTACGGAGAACCAAGTTAACTCTTTAACTAACACGAAAAGAAGACGACACTTGCAAATAAAATTCAAATTCTTGAATGACTATTTTTTTCATTTTTGGCGTCAAAAACATAGCATATGACCCCTCATTAGAACGAGCTCAATAAGCTCGTCCTAATGAGGCGTCATAAGCTATGTTTCTGAGACAAAAATATGAAAAAAATAATGAAAATTGAATGGTGATTTTTGTGGATAGCGTTAACCGGTTTTGGCGGTTACGTTGGGTAAAGGGTTAAGCGTCATTGAAGTTCAGAGAGCATCCGATATAATTACCAAACATTACGCTCTATAAACCATAAACAGAATGTCAAAAACCACGGGGGATATGTTGATTTGTCTGTTTTATTCCTTTTAATAGCGAGCTGTATAAAACCATTCTATTTTTTATAACTGGAGTATTGGAATACTGCCACGAGCAAGATGGGCTTGACCTTTCATCCAATGTCCTTTTGTTGAATCAAAGAGGCACAATGTACTCTAGGGGGAGCACATTCCCAACTATTTTTCGTCACTTGAAGTGATTTTCAAGAAGTTGTGACTTAGTTGTCTCTCCTTTTGCTCTTCTGGTATCTATAAAGTGGCAATAAATGTATTTATTACTTTCCAAAGTGTGATTTACTGGGATTTCCCGGTTTGAATATAAACGTTAACTTCACAAGTGAATTATGCAATCAACAATTAGGTCATGTATCCGTGCGCGCAACGAAGACGCTTTGCCGTGGGTGTAATGGAGACTTCATTGTTTTTTAACCCTTTACCTAACATGAAAAGCAGACGACACTTCTTCCCTTGAGTTCAGGGGACGACTTGCCAAAAAAAAAAATTTCTTCAATAACTATTATTTTCATTTTTTTGTCTCAAAACATAGGTTATGACCCCTCATTGGAACGAGCTGGTTCCAATGAGGAGTCATAACCTATGTTTTAGAGACAAAAAATTAAAAAATAATGAAAATTAATTGGCAATTTTTGAGAATAGCGCTGGCCGGTTTTGACCGTCTTTAGGTAAAGGATTAAATAATATAATTATCGTTAATAATGAAAAGTAATAAACAGAGTAATCGCTTGACTGGACTGGTTACATGAAATAATTCATTCGAGGCGAGGGACTATAATGTAAAACACTCGTACGCATTCGCGCACTCGTGTTTGTACAAGGTCCCTCACCTCTCATGAATTATTTCACGTAACCAGTCCAATCAAGCGATTACTAAATATTTGGTCGGTTTTTAACCATTTACCCAACGCACACGATAACAAAAAAAAAAAAAAAAAAAAATGCGAAAAGATGTCCCCCACTGTGAAGAAATAGAAATTTTTCTCTTTCGCGGTATCAATCAAAATTGCAGCTTTCCACGCATCACTTCAAGGTGATTAAGAGTCAAATTATCACTGGAAATGATCAATTTGTTCCTAAAACGTATAATGAAAAGAAAATCTGATGTTTTTGAATAGATACCGATCATTTCTAACAATAATTCAAACACGTATTTACATTGAATTGATGCATGAAACCCGCCAGCTGAATCAGATCGCAAGACGCTACATGTTCCGAGTATCGATCAAATTACTTCCGCGTATCAATGCGCATCAGCTGTTTACTTCCATGCATCAATTCAAGGTTGAACCGATAGGAATTATCGAAAGTAATGGTCAGATTCTTATGAAAAACGTACAATAAAAAGAAAATCTAGTGTTTCTGGGTGGATACCGAAAATTATCTCACCCGTGACGGAGACAAATGGTTATTTTCCATTTGTCTCAGTCACTCGTGAGATAGTTTTCGGCATCAACTCAAAAACCACTAGATATCCTCTATTTATTATTTTAATTATAGTTTTTTAATTTGTTTTCCAAAAAAGTTCAACACAACCATATGTGGTCAAATGATATGGTTTTGTTGGAATATTTTGAAAAAAAATAATTTTTAACTGCTTAATTTGTAAATTACGCGGTGGATGCGACCGATTCGTTAAGTAAAGGGTTAAATAAAGGAAAATAATATAAAATGCCAATTTGTAATGATAAGTTAATTGAATTCTGAGGAATCATTCCAAGGTAAACAGCAGTAGTAGGACATGTTCCCGAACTTCCCCTTTTGGATGGAGGGAGAGGTGGAGGGGGAAGTGACTCCTTAGTCATGTGAATTAGTTACATGTTTGTTTGTAACTTGTAATGATACTGCGCGTGAGCGGCAATCTTGTGACGTCATCCCATAGTGATACGTGGCCTTAGTGCGCATGCGCAGCGCACGTTGTTAGAATGACACATGTTTCCGTCACCCATTTTGTATACTGGAGGCCGCCATCTTGGTTTCTATGGTGGAACGTGGTTACTATGTGACCCAGTGGTCTGCAGTAGGACCGGGATATGTTTTGAGGATGCGTTCGATTGAAGTAGTTTGCTGGTTCGGATTTTCCCCTCATTTGCTTCGTAAAGTGAAGCAGTGCTTGTTTACTGTGGCAAACAAGCTCTGTTTTACTGATTAAATAGGACCCGATTACCAATGCCTGGGGTGGTAGCCCTCTAAAATGAGTAACATGGGAATAAACAATTGGCTAGACATGACATTATATCAATTCTTTGGTCACATTTGCCATTGTGCAGAAATATGTGACCCTAAACACCAATAAATAAATAAATAAATAAATAAATAAATAAATAAATAAATAAATAAATAAATAAATAAATAAATAAATAAATGTTAACTTGTCATGTGTCAGCTCGGACTCAGGGGTTACTACCACGACTCCCTCGCCCTCTCACCAGCCTTGTCCTTCCACACTATGTACTAAGCTCTCGGGTCACAAGTCAAATTCCGTAAGGAATTCGACGCTGTTGTGGATTGTTTATTTACCCACTTTTAGACTGTTAGACTTCTATGCTAGAGGTCCCGAGTTCGATCCCCGTTCGGACGACCTGCGATGTGTCCTTGGGCAAGGCACTTTATCCCGGTTGCCTACACGGGGCACGCTGATGCCGTTTACTAAGGCATACTGCAATCTAGTACATGTCTTTATTATCCTGTTTCACTTAGCATAATTTGGATCACTTATTATGATTTGTCTACTTTTAATCTACCATGGTAAAAAGATTCAAAACAACAACCCAAATGTGAGCTAATGGACTAAATGTACATAAATTTGTTAAACGCGACACAACATCAATGACGATTGTGTGTTAAGTCAGAACGATTAGAACTCTCGCAAATGTCTTCTTTGTATCGCAAGACTTCCTGGTTGGACATAATTATAGAGTAATAAAGTAAATTATTAAAGACCTTCCACTTTATGTGGATTATCAATGTTGATATGACTAGAATGGATGTTCACATCCGTCTATCATCGATCGTCTGCCTTCAAAAAGAAACAAGGCCACAGAAAGCATGAATTGACATATAGCTTCAATACTGTACATATGTCTTTGCTTGGTCGCTTGCAATGAAAAAAATCCGCGTTATGGCCTTTGGCATTTGCAAATGGTTCTTAATGCTAGATCACTTACATTTATTTATCATTACCGCATCAAGTGTTGATCTCTCTTCTAAAAAAATAAGTCACACAATGACCTCAGTCACTGATAATCCCGGTAACTTTTTTGCTCTCAGCGGAAATGGGTGATATACCGAAAAACCGAACCGATATCATGGAGAAACCGAAAAACCGAACCCAACATTAAGTACCGAAACTGTCTGAATTTTCATATTTTCCTACATTCTATACCTACAACGCCTTTTGAGACTTTACAGCGTTTAAGGGTTGGTTTTCACGAAAGAAGTGACTGATTTTCTTTTCGGTTTCGTCAACCCTTAAGGACCAGGGAAATTATCTTGAATTCCACTCAGACCGCAACCTGTGCGTGTCCAGTTTCTCAGCAGTGATTTCTAGTCAAGTCTTTGCTGCCTTAGTGGGCAAGAATTGAATAGAAATCACTGCTTTTGCGATTTATCTTTTGTCACCAGGACCTCCAAATGATGGCATGTTCTAAGTTCGCAAACGCCCCACATTTTTAAGGTTATGTTGTGTTTGGAGCAAGTTACAGAATTTCTGGAGATATGATTTATGTTGGCAAAAGAATGCCAATAGTCTTGAGTTCACTGGAAATGGCATTTGGGGCGCTGCAAGAATGCCAGTCTTGAGTTCATTGGTAGTGGTATTTGGGGCGCTGTAAAAATGCCAGTCTTGAGTCCATTGGTAGTGGCATTTGGGGCGCTGTAAGAATGTCAGTCTTGGGTTCGTTGGTAGTGGCATTTGGGGTCTCTGGAAAAATGCCAGTCTTGAGTTCATTGGTAGTGGCATTTGGGGCGCTGTATGAATGCCAGTCTTGAGTTTATTGGTAGTGGCATTTGGGGCGCTGTGTGAATGCCAGTTTTGAGTTCATTGGTAGTGGCATTTGGGGCGCTGTAAGAATGCCAGTATTGAGTTCATTGGTATTGGCATTTAGGCCGCTGTGTGAATGCCAGTTTTGAGTTCATTGGTAGTGGCATTTGGAGCGCTGTAAGAATGCCAGTCTTCGGTTCATTGGTAGTGGCATTTAGGGCACTGTATGAATGCCAGTCTTGAGTTCATTGGTAGTGACATTTGGGGCGCTGTAAGAATGTCAGTCTTGAGTTCATTGGAAGTGGCATTTGGGGCTCTGTAAGAATGCCAGTTTTGAGTTCATTGGTAGTGGCATTTGGGGCGTTGTATGAATGGCAGTCTTGAGTTCATTGGTAGTGGCAGTTGGGCGCTGTAAGAATTCCAGTCTTGAGTTCATTGGTAGTGGCATTTGGGGCCCCTGAAAGAATGCCAGCCTTGAGTTCATTGGTAGTGGCATTTGGGGCGCTGTATGAATGCCAGTCTTGAATTCATTGGTAGTGGCATTTGGGGCGCTGTAAGAATTCCAGTCTTGAGTTCATTGGTAGTGGCATTTGGGGCCCCTGAAAGAATGCCAGCCTTGAGTTCATTGGTAGTGGCATTTGGGGCGCTGTATGAATGGCAGTCTTGAGTTCATTGGTAGTGGCAGTTGGGCGCTGTAAGAATTCCAGTCTTGAGTTCATTGGTAGTGGCATTTGGGGCCCCTGAAAGAATGCCAGTCTTGAGTTCATTGGTAGTGGCATTTGGGGCGCTGTATGAATGGCAGTCTTGAGTCCATTGGTAGTGGCAGTTGGGCGCTGTAAGAATTCCAGTCTTGAGTTCATTGGTAGTGGCAGTTGGGGCGCTGTATGAATGCCAGTCTTGAATTCATTGGTAGTGGCATTTGGGGCGCTGTAAGAATTCCAGTCTTGAGTTCAATGGTAGTGGCAGTTGGGGCGCTGTATGAATGCCAGTCTTGAATTCATTGGTAGTGGCATTGGGCGCTGTAAGAATTCCAGTCTTGAGTTCATTGGTAGTGGCATTTGGGGCGCTGTATGAATGCCAGCCTTGAGTTCAGTAGTAGTGGCATTCGGGGCGCTGTGGTAGAATGATACAAGAACAATGTATTTTATATTTTGTTTTGGTGTGAATGTCCTTTAGCACTATCAGAAAATCTCAGTCAAGTCAAATACCGAATGCGTAACCGATACCGCGGTAACCACCCGCCCCCCCCCCCCCAAAAAAAAAAAATACGGAACCCAAAATTCCAATACCGCCCACCTCTTGTTCTCAGGCATACCTTTTAATCTCGAACCAAGACTGACACCCTAAAAAGGCTTAACTTCATATCATTGGCTGAGTTGGAAGACGTAACTGTGGATACATTAGCTCACTGAAAGCGCTTTTAATAATTTATTTACATTCAGTGGTGGAAATCGGCCGTGTTTCTATTTTAGAAAGGTAGCAGCCAGACTACGGTTTTTGAAATTTATTGATTTATTTAGTTTAAGGATTGGTTTTCACGAAAGAAGTGACTGATTTTCTTTTCGGTTTCGTCAACCCTTAAGGACCAGGGAAATTATCTTGAATTCCACTCAGACCGCAACCTGTGCGTGTCCAGTTTCTCAGCAGTGATTTCTAGTCAAGTCTTTGCTGCCTTAGTGGGCAAGAATTGAATAGAAATCACTGCTTTTGCGATTTATCTTTTGTCACCAGGACCTCCAAATGATGGCATGTTCTAAGTTCGCAAACGCCCCACATTTTTAAGGTTATGTTGTGTTTGGAGCAAGTTACAGAATTTCTGTAGATATGATTTATGTTGGCAAAAGAATGCCAATAGTCTTGAGTTCACTGGAAGTGGCATTTGGGGCGCTGTAAGAATGTCAGTCTTGGGTTCATTGGTAGTGGCATTTGGGGTCTCTGTAAAAATGCCAGTCTTGAGTTCATTGGTAGTGGCATTTGGGGCGCTGTATGAATGCCAGTCTTGTGTTTATTGGTAGTGGCATTTGGGGCGCTGTGTGAATGCCAGTTTTGAGTTCATTGGTAGTGGCATTTGGGGCGCTGTAAGAATGCCAGTATTGAGTTCATTGGTAGTGGCATTTAGGCTGCTGTGTGAATGCCAGTTTTGAGTTCATTGGTAGTGGCATTTGGAGCGCCGTAAGAATGCCAGTCTTGAGTTCATTGGTAGTGGCATTTAGGGCACTGTATGCATGCCAGTCTTGAGTTCATTGGTAGTGACATTTGGGGCGCTGTAAGAATGTCAGTCTTGAGTTCATTGGTAGTGGCATTTGGGGCTCTGTAAGAATGTCAGTTTTGAGTTCATTGGTATTGGCATTTGGGGCACTGTATGAATGGCAGTCTTGAGTTCATTGGTAGTGGCAGTTGGGCGCTGTAAGAATGCCAGTCTTGAGTTCATTGGTAGTGGCATTTGGGGCGCTGTATGAATGCCAGTCTTGAGTTCATTGGTAGTGGCATTTGGGGCGCTGTATGAATGGCAGTCTTGAGTTCATTGGTAGTGGCAGTTGGGCGCTGTAAGAATTCCAGTCTTGAGTTCATTGGTAGTGGCATTTGAGGCCCCTGAAAGAATGCCAGCCTTGAGTTCATTGGTAGTGGCATTTGGGGCGCTGTATGAATGGCAGTCTTGAGTCCATTGGTAGTGGCAGTTGGGCGCTGTAAGAATTCCAGTCTTGAGTTCATTGGTAGTGGCAGTTGGGGCGCTGTATGAATGCCAGTCTTGAATTCATTGGTAGTGGCATTTGGGGCGCTGTAAGAATTCCAGTCTTGAGTTCAATGGTAGTGGCAGTTGGGGCGCTGTATGAATGCCAGTCTTGAATTCATTGGTAGTGGCATTTGGGGCGCTGTAAGAATGCCAGTCTTGAGTTCATTGGTAGTGGCATTTGGGGCGCTGTATGAATGCCAGCCTTGAGTTCAGTAGTGGTGGCATTCGGGGCGCTGTGGTAGAATGATACAAGAACAATGTATTTTACATTTTGTTTTGGTGTGAATGTCCTTTGGCACTATCAGAAAATCTCAGTCAAGTCAAATACCGAATGCGTAACCGATACCGCGGTAACCCCCCGCCCCCTCCCTCCCCCAAAAATACGGAACCCAAAATTCCAATACCGCCCACCTCTTGTTCTCAGGCATACCTTTCAATCTCGAATTGGAAGACATAACTGTGGAAACAGCTCAATGAAAGTGCTTTTAATATTTTATTTACATTCAATGATGGAAATCGGCCGTGTTTCTATTTTAGAAAGGTAGCAGCCAGACTACCGGTTTCTGAAATTTATTGATTTATTTAGTTCTAGGGGTTTAACGGCACTTTCGACAGCCAGGGTCACCTCGTGTCGGACAGTTTTACGGGTGGAGGAAGCCGGAGTGCCCGAAAAGAACGACCGGGCAACTGTCAGGCTCCCCAACTTACTCCACACAAACTGGGTTAGCATTGGTTGAAGACAGATGCAACATCGACGTGTAGTACACCTTAGTACACAACGCCATCGTGTCCCTACGTGGGCAATGGGGGTGAAGTGTCGTGCTCAGGAGCACAACGCGGTTGCCACAGGTGGAATTCGAACCGAGGACCTCTCGGCTTGCAGCCTGCACCTCTACCTACTGAGCTACCGCGCCCCTGTTACTGGAGATTACTAACATCATATAAGTAGTATATAAGGTACCCGATCGTGCCGCATTACCCGGAGCTTTGCCGGAGCAGCTTTTGTTCAAATCCGATAGGAACCAGAGCTTTGGTTGAGCAACTTTTGCCCGTGCAAAAGTACAGCTCCTTGCAGCTAGATCCAACAAGTGGTGTACCTACTGCATATATAGTATGCTATGATATGTATAGTGATGTGCGTAAACACAGGGATATGGATATATAGGATGAGTATGTGCTGCAAAATTGATGGTGAAGGTGGGTTTTCTTGAAAGTTTTCCGCGAAACGGTTGACGTTGCTATTGACGTTGTGACGTCATAGGCGCACGAGACGTCATAGAGACGCTGACCGCAGTTGTTGTCTACTGTACATTCCGACATACAGTTATTCGGGTCAGGGGGTGTCGGGCTTCTCGTATAGGGGGTGGGGTGATATTGTAGTAGTAGTATATATTCATGTAGGTATACTATTAACTCTTGGACCTTCATATTATCCTATGTCCTATATAGCTAGGTCAAGCAGTAGTGTGGGATGGGGGTAATGCCTGGTCGCCCTGCGCGGTATTCTGAGATAGTCCTTGATGGTTTAGATTGACAGTATAGGATGAATGGTCTGTTAGTCTATTACCCTCTTAGTACTATTTACCTCCCTAATTCTTTGCATTATCTTATGGCTGGTATTGGTAGTTCGTAGTGCTTGGTCAAGCAGTATTATAATCGGCTGTATAGAACGGGGCCATAGGATGTACGGTATATGCCCCTGTAGGTCCCCTGTTAGTCCTCGGTTTTATTAACCAACCGATTGCTTTGTATTATTCTATGACTGGTATAGGAAGTACGTTATGGCAGATGAAGTGGTATTGTGGGGTGGGGTGGGTGGGTTGGGGTAATGCCTGGTAGTATCGAACGGCAATATAGTATGGGAGGTATATACCTATGTGCCCCCCCCCCGAAAGCCATTGGTACTACTAATCGACCTAATGCTTTATGTAATCCCATGACTGATATGGGTAGTATGTAATGCGGGGCCAGACGTTATTTTTGGTTGAGTGTGTGTGATGCCTGGTAGTACAGAACGGCATTGTAGTAATGGCGGTATTTGCCTCTGTGGGTCCCCCGAAAGCCATTGGTACTACTAATCGACCTAATGCTTTATGTCACTCCATGACAGGTATAGGTAGTATGTAATGCTGGGCCAGGCGGTTTTGTGGGGTGGGTGGGGTAATGCATGGTCACCTAGAGTGGTAGTATAGGATGTACGCTTTTTACTCCCTACAGGTCTGATGTTAGCCCTTAGCACTATTAATCAACCTAATGCTTTGTTTTGTTATATTACTGGTATAGGTAGCATGTAATGCTAGGCCAATCGGTATTGTGGGTAGGGGTAATGGCAGTTTAGAACGGTAGTATAATATGGGTCGTATATACCCCTCAATGTCCCCTGTTAGTGCTTGGTACTATTAATCAGCCGATTGCTTTGTTTTATTATATGACTGGTATAGGTAGTACGTTACGGTAGGTCAAGTGGGGGTGGGGGTAATGCTTGGTAGTTTAGAACGGCAGTATAGTATAGGCTGTATATACCGCTGTAGGTCTCTTGTTTGCCCTTGATACTACTAATCCGCCCGATGTTTCATATTTTCAAGCGGCATTGTGGGGTGGGGTTACTGCCTGGTTGTACAGAACGGTAGCAGAGTATGGTTGGTATATTCCCGTGTAGGTCCAATCTTAACCGTTGATAGTATTAACCTACCAGATATTTCGTATCATCCTATTACTGGCAAGGTGGTACGTAATGCCAGTAGTTCCTGCCCTATTCCACGTACACTTTTTTTATTTATTCAGATCATCAAATCAGTTCACTATGCGGAAGCTGATTAACCAATCAGATTGCTCTATTTCCCGTAATTTATACATATCCATACAAATTTATCTCCCTTGTATATAACAATAGCCTATTATCATTACTAAACCCAAGAATCTATCGAGTAGTTACTGATAAGTCGTTGCTCAAACGACTCGAATCGAGCAAATGAGCAATAGAGCAATTGCTCGTCCGAGTGATTCGCACATAGGACTCTTAGCCTCATTTCGGTATTTGAGGATACCTATGGCCTAGTATTGTATTATTTGAGGATACCTTCCGAGGATACCTTTTATATGATACTTTTACCTAAGGATGCTATTACCTGTTTGGCCCAACCCAAGACATACCTATTCCAAATTCCACTTATAAGCGATTGAGCAGTTGCGCGAACGACTCGAATCTCATCGAGCAAAAAAGCCATAGAGCAATTGCTCGTTCGAGTGACTCGCAGATACTGTTCATGGTCTCAGAAAAAGGGATTTTATAGCCCTGACGTTTCCTAAAAAGGATTCCGTAAGTAGGATACCTAGAAACAGGATTGATGATTTTCACAAACAATCTTAAGAGCCAAGAGAGTAATTACTCCATGAGCAACTGCCCTGTTGTGTACTGATAACGCATGTTAATCCCTTACTCAACACAGCTTTTTAATTTTGAAAACATAAACTGAATTTGTTAATTTTTTTAAAAAGAAGTAAGCAATACTTACCAATATAACCTTTCAAATGTGGATGTCATTGGAAACGACTCGTCGAGCCGGTTCCAACGACAGCCATATTTGTACAATGTTATTGACAAAGTGTGAGGATCTGTCAGGTCATATTATCCTTGTGTTGGTTAATTTGCTGCCGTTATGTCGGGTAAAGGGTTAAATTGACCCAATTCTTTTCTCGCGAATCCTAGCAGATGTGCAGCGAGAATCTACATGGATTGTCTCTGGTTTTGGTGCTCTAATCTTTGCGTGAATAGATTCTTGGATTCTCGTCGAAATATAAGCCATCTCATACGTAGGCCACATTCAACTAACGGTGTACCTAGTACATTTCTCCTTACCTGTATTGCGTTGGGTAACGTTGAATACATACAGCAATCGTGGTAGAGTAGGGTTGAAATATTGAAGGTTAAAAAACCAGTAGCGAATAATCTAATAAAATTGATTGTACGAAACAAAAGAAGAAAAATAAACAAAAAAACAAAAAATAGATAAAAAAAAATGGGGAGGGAGGACCCCAACGTAATTAAAAATAGACAGATCAATTATATTTCTTCTGACTCATTATTTCACGTTACCGTGACTACTTTACCACTTGCACTTAAATTTGGATGTCACTGAATTTCAAATCATCAAAACTGTTTGTTGAGAAATTGGGCCACAGTGAAAAATTTTGTTTTTCTCTGTGTTTCTTTGTTGTCAGCGTCACTAATTAACGGTCTCGTGGTTGGAGTGGCACGCTCCTATGTAACACTTGTCCCCACCATACATTGAAAAAGTGTGGATTAAAACACATACACGAATAATTTTTCCACGGACAAACAATTATGATTTCTAAGAAAAACATAAGAAGGCTTAACAATGTAGTTGATGAGCTGAGTGTATCTTAGTGCCAACTCTTGTTTCTCACAAACAGTAAAGATTCAATCGAACATCCGAATATACTGAACTCTTTATTGACAATAGGATTGCTCAGAGACTGAACTCGATATAGACAATAGTATTGCTCGCATTCGAATACGATTTTTATCCTCGAGTGGAGCGTGTGGAGGATTATTTCGCGAGGCGTTAGCCGAATGAAATAATCCGCGCGGCCCACGAGAAGATAAAATCATACTCGAATCCTAGCAGTGAACTTTTGTACTTCTTTTTATTTTCACTTTATTTGTTTTCTCAAAACAACTCTTTATAAATGATTCAACTCAACCAATTTGTAAACAATAACAAAATAGTCCGACAACGCTGAGAGTGAAATACGATGCTGGGAGTGGAATACCATTTTCGGCGAGTGGAAATACGATTTGAAAAACGAATGAAAATAAAATAAATTTGATTGTTTTAGTTTCATTCGTTTTTCTTCCCCAAAACAAATCGTATTCTCACTCGCCGAAAATGGTATTCCATCCCCAGAATCGTATTCCAGTCTCTGACGGACTATTTTTTTCTCACATGTTTTGAAAGTAACCACGGAATCAATTATAAAGGGCTATTTTGGAAAAAAAACAAATAACGAGGAAATGAAATGAATACAAAAGTTCACTGCTCGGATTCGAGTACGATTTTATCATTTCGTGGGCCGCGCGGATTATTTCACTCGGTTAACGCCTCGTGAAATAATCCTCCGTGCGCCACACTCAAGGATAAAAAACGTACTCGAATCCGAGCAGTGAATATTGTCTATATCTCAATTTCTATCACGAAGCGGTGATATTAAAAGACTTTATTAAAAAAACCCACCCTCGCCACCATCACTACCATAACTACCAACAGTAACAACAACAGAATGTTTGGATATTGGACATCTGTACTGAATACTGGACCTTACTATTGATCAGAAATCTTCAAAACAGTAACCATACTGATAAAGATGAATAATTTATATTGTTTCGGGAATCATAATGACCGTTTAGCTCGAGCTACATCACTATCTTTGTGGTAACAGATGAGCGAAGATGATATCATTATGGGAATACGTGTTTACCAAGTATTAAAATAAGTTTTTCTGCAGGAGCCGTAAGCTGCGTAACAACATAAAATATTAACCGGCTGAGGGCTAGATTATTTTTAGTGGTCTGAATTTGTTATTCCGAATTTGTTTTATTACAAATTATTGGAGAGTGCTTGTTGGCTGTAAAAACAAAACAACATTTGCGTTTGACTGAATATGAAACACGAGCTAGGAAAATGTTGGATTTTGCTCTGCTACACTCATTTTTCGAAAGCCCTGCTAGTGGCTAATAGCACTCAACCAGTTGACAGGTAGAGCCCTGGCAGCGAAATTTGGGTTCTGAAGTGCCGATAGAGAAACGTAATGGTTTCAAATTCTATGTATGTGCCGCATATTATATTGAAAGTGGAATTATTTCGTTTATATGGATGTGCCTCGCTACAATTTATGGGAGAGTGCTTGCACAAGGCACAGACGGGAACCAGTTTTGACGACCAAAGTAAAATGACACTCTACTAGTTAAATAACATGCCTAACAACCGCAGAGGTAAAACAGTGAAATATAAAACCAAAGCAAACAGTGCTAATAAATGTTCGTATTGGGTACCATAGCTAACTAACAACGTTATGTTATTTATACGCTGCGTGCTGGTTGGGTAGTTTCTACAACAATCAGTCGTAAAGAATCTGAAATACGAAAAGTTAATGTGGTAATCGTTTTGTTAAAACTTCCAGTCGTTTTCAATGAAAAGAAAGTCTGTGAAGTTACTTATTTCGATCTCATACTGTAATTATTCCTTTGGGGCGCGGTGGCTCAGTTGGTAGAGGTGCAGGCTGCAAGCCGAGAGGTCCTCGGTTCGAATCCCACCTGCGGCAACCGCGTTGTGTCCTTGGGCAAGACACTTCACCCCGATTGCCTACATGGGGGCAAGATGACGCTGTGTACGGAGGCGTACTGCACGTCGATGGTGCGCATGTCTTCAGCCAATCTAACCCTGCCTGTGCTGCGGTGCAGAGTTCAGAGTTACGATGTTGGAGAGCTGACAGCTGCTCGTCGTTGCTCGGTGGTTCTCTCCGGGTACTCCGGCTTCCTCCACCCATAAAACTGTCACGGTCACGATTAGCCATTGTGCATAGGTATGTGACCTTAAACACCAATAAATAATAAATAATAATTATTATTCCTTTGCTTTACCAATACAGGGTCAGTAGAAGTGTTCCCGCTGTCGGGTGCCAGTTCAGCCAATTTCACTTAAAAATTTATCCCCCCACCCCCCCCCCCCCAAAAAAATCATCGTTGGCTAACATTTTAGCACCAAAAAATTTTCTTTCACTTGTGAAAGAAAGCCACTTCGGCAGTTAAGAGAATGATTGAAGACGAAACAAACAAACAAACCAAAACACTAGACTGAAGCATGCCCCCCCCTCCCCCCCCCCCCCCCCCCACCCGTACAGCACATGGAATCAGGAGGTGGAAGTGCAGACTGTGATTTGTTAGTTGTACATGAACTGTGTCTGCAAGACACATATGATGACCCCGCAAGTCTACCACACGCAAACCAGGTACCATACAGCGAAATTCTACAAACAATTGACCAGGTTCAACAACCTATAATTCTGTGAAATATTGAAGCAAATCAAAACGCTGAAAAAATACACCCCTCTGGTATATGTACAAACATCCTGTGAAATAAAAAGATCCTAACTTGAAAACTGTGAGAAGAGTTGGCCGGACAAACCACGTACCATATAGGTGAAGTTCTACAAAAAAGTTCAACAACCTGCAGTTTTGTAAAATATTGATGCAAATAAAAATCCTGACAATATGCACACATTTGGAACATGTACAAACATTCTGTGAAATAAAAAGCTCCTAGCTTGAAAACTGTGAGAGGAGTTATCCGGACAAACATTTAACCCTGGATGCGGACGGACAGGGGTAAACAATATGCCCCCAACTCTTCGTCGCGAGGGTATAAAAAAAACATATGTTATTGTTTCCTTTGTCAATACAGTGGAAATTGTGTTTTGACAAACTTTCAACATTAATTGTCTATGAGTTGTAATGAGACATTGTATTTTCTTCAATAAAACATTGTAAGTTATCAACTGCAAACGGCTGCATTTAAAAAGATAAATACTTCATACCGTCGCGAGTCACTCGCGACGGTATGAAATATTTATCTAATTAAATACTGCCTTTTGGAAAGACTGGCGACCCACAAAGTCCAGTGGATTAACAGTAATTAGTCTGTTATTGTCTAAGTGCAACAACAGGCATACAACCAGACATCATTCATCCGACCATTAATTGAATCCTAGGACATAACTTACAGTACATGGAGAGTGTATTATCACTAAATCACCCGCGGAGTGGAGATTCCACCCAAGCAATAATTGCAAATTTGTTGCAAGGCATAACAAGCACAAGCAATGTTTCAGCCAATGGACATCCGGGTTAAACCCGGAGGTCCATTGGCTGAAACATTGCTTGTATTTTTGTCGATATGTACACAATTTGAAAATTATAGTTTGGATGATAACTCCCCTCCGGGGGTGATTTAATTACAATCCACCCTCCATGTACTGTAGATGGCCGCCATTTTTGCCTCCGATGATTTCGCCAGGACTTTCGTCAACGGTTCTGCCGGATTTTTTCCGTGACCAATTTCCCGTTCACTCTTGAGATAATTATCAGTTCATTTTTCAAAACTCAATCTATTTATTTGGATCAGACACCGAAGTACACCCCCCCCCCCCCCCCCCCCCCATAATTAGCGTTTTGGCATCAAAACACTTTGGCACTATAAACCCAGAATGGCTAAAAATGTGGCACCAGACAGTTTCGGACCACCATGAATGCTGATTATTAATTGAAAGCTGGCCTGTAAGTCAGGTTCTTTATTGAATCGATAATAACAACGATAATACCAGGTCATAAACATTTATATATAATATTTTGTCAATATATCCATGATGATAAGTAAACATAGATTAAACGTTTTTTATAGTCCTTTTCAATCACTTCGCTTATCTCTGAACGGCAATGTTAACAATGAAGGCTTTTAAATCACAGCAATACTTTTGAGTACGTTTATATAGTACGTAACGGGGCGCGGTGGCTCAGTGGGTGAAGGTGCACGCTGCAAGCCGAGAGGTCCTCGGTTCGAATCCCACCTGCGGCAACCGCGTTGTGTCCTTGGGCAAGACACTTCACCCCCATTGCCCATCTGGGGGCACGGTGACGTCGTGGACTAAGGTGTACTGCACGTCGATGGTGCACTTGTCTTCAACCAATGCTAGCTCTGCTTGTGTGGAGTTAGTACGTTGGGGAGCTGACAGTTGCTCGCCGTTGCTCGGTGGTTCTTTCCGGGTACTCCGGCTTCCTCCACCCGTAAAACTGTCATGGTCATGATTAGCCATTGTGCAGAAAAATGTGACCTTAAACCCCAATAAATAAATAAATAAATAAATAAATAAATAATCAAATGGTTAAAACCCCTGATATTTTCATTTAGGGCTGCACGGTATTTCGATAAACCGATATATACCGGTATTTAAACCAATATCGACTGAATACCGGTGTAATTACAAAAATATCGGTTTATCGTCATTATTTATTTACCCACAATTTTGATTTTCAAGATGTCTAGGGTTTTTTGATTGTAGCCCCGAATGAATAATATTATCCCTTTATCCAAGGAATCGTCTGCTTGTGCCATCGTAATATACAAATTCAGCAGCTGAAAAAATAATTTTCAAAAATTTCAACAAAACTATATCATGTGACCCCTCATTGGAACGAGCTCGTCGAGCTCGTTCCAATAAGGGGTCATATGATATAGTTTTGTTGAAATCTGGGGAAAATCTGAAAAACTAATTTTGAAAATAATAAATTTTGATATCGTCTGCGTTGGGTAAAGATTTTTCGAACCGCATCATCAAGGCATGCTAATTGGTTCCGACTGTGATGCCTCGAGTCTCGATTGTGGTACTTGTGTTCATATATCTGAACAGTTTTCGACATACCGGTATACCGCGGTATGTTTTTGAATACCGATACCGGTATTCAGTTTTGAATATCGTGCAGCCCTAATTTCATTCATCTTTTAGATTCTGCTGACCCCGTGAGTGAACCTGGGACGGACTTCTACCCTTGAGATACTGTATGTCTACAAAATTAACTCGTGCTTACTGTATGAAAGTAAAAGAAGTTTCAAAAGGAGGAATTACTCTCACAAGTTCATAACTGTCTGGTATAAAATTTGGGTGACTCCTTGTTAAATTGTACCATAGTTTGAATTGGCGACGTTTTTTCTCAAGTTCGTATCCCGGGTGTGATACCTGGATGATACAGATCTATCTTACCATGATTATCTGTTCTACTATATATGAAAAGCCTATGACATAAATTTTAGCTTTATACACCAACCGTGGTGAACACGACAGCAAAAGGATTTCAGTGGTAAAAATTTACACCTACAGTGGAACTACATCCAAGTTGACCTTTGGTGACGTCGACCTGAATGCGAACTTGTCTAAATTTATCGCACGTCGTCCCGCGAAGAGTGAAATGAAAGTGGCAATTATTTATTACGTTTTTAAATGAATTTACCCCATAAAACACCAAAAATTAACAACTATGCATTGTCTCATGTTAATGAAGCATCCATAACTCGAAATAGTATGTTATTATGCTATTAAAATGAAAAAGGCCCTGTTTCTTTTTCTGTTTCGTTTCGGTGATAAAATTGACAACGGAAGTACCGCCCACCGATTAGCATGTAAACAAAAACAAATTGGCACGTATGTACGGCTGCTGCACGGTAAAATCGAGAGAAATTAATAGCGACCCTTAATAATTTGACGATCATGGTATAAATAAAATATACCCAAAGTAGCTTGGTGTACCAAACCATCCCCATTTAAAAAATTAATAATCGTCTGTATTTTGTAAACAAACATCCACGTTCCACTTCGATTTAACTCCTTGCATACTACTGGTTGATATTCCTGCCTATGACAGGATTTCTCTTGCCACTGCTATAAGTTTAATTTGGACACATTTAATCAATTTTTCCCCTCTGTAAATGGCATTGATTTTTTTCATCAATGATTTCATGAGTTAAATTTAGTTGAATTTTTCATCAGATCTTTTGAAAAATATTTTAGAAATACTGAGCGAGTTTAGAGTTAATTGATAGAAATACACAACCCGTCTCACCCCACTCGAAGATGATTTTTCGATCACCGAACGTCACATGACGTCATCAAATCAATAACTTGAAAAGTGACGTCATGGTCATCGGAATGTCAGCTGTTTCAACTCGCGTCAGTATACCCACCGCTGACATGACTTAACACTCGACTTCGTACTGTAATTCTTCAGTTAAATTCGACCTTGTCGTTCTTTGTGAACCCGTAATTTGATTGTCGGAGAACCGGTCGGCTCCCTGCTCTAATCTCAGGTAAGTTTACTCTTACCGTGCTCAAATTGCCGGAAGCGGATCAATTAAAACATTTCTGTATCCACACTACGCGCGAGCAATGGCGCTAAACCGCTCTTATCACAGGTCGAACACATGCCGGAGATGTTTTCTATGGCAGCGGTTGTGAGCATCCGTGCCTCGAAGTTCACCTTGTAAATTCGATCATGGCATATAGACCGAGATCGAAAATGACAATTTTTTATTGCTTTTCTTCAAATAAAACGGATTTGGAGAATTTTTTCACTTCCAACGATAACAGGAATTACAATGGAGATATACGTCTCTTGTTTCGTTAGACATTCGAAATTCAGGAACTTTGAGTATGGAAAACCACTTCGGGGCTCGTTAACAAATGGTTTTTCATAGTCAAATTCCCAAATGTCTAATTCAACAAGAAGCGTTTATCTACACGGAACATCTCGACGCTCTTTCTGGGTATTTAATTCATTTTTCCCCACGATCAATAGGAAGAACAGTACATTTTTGTTCGCCTTGACGTCATGTGGGTGTGGTGGGAGAAAATCACCCTCGGATGTGGCGTGGACGTCAAATAGGTAAATCTCACCTCCAAGAAGGATATTTGATTCAGACGCTTGGCAAGCCTCGTGTCTGGGTCAAAATTCCTTTTCCACAGATGAGACTTTCCCATTCCGCCCAAGAACACGCGCGTGTGAATCGGTTAATCGATATGACACGAGTTCCAGCGCGGAAGGATAAAACGAGAGGCTGCAGGTCTCGAGTTTTATCCTCCCGCGATGGCACAAGTTTCATTGCTTGAAACAATGCTTGTGCCTCTTGGTATTATTTCACAGAACATGGGCTATTGCTTGGTCAAAAACTCCAGTTTGCTAATCATTTAGTGCAGATGCGGCAGAACAAGGGTGGGGAAGGGGGGCACATGGGACACGTACCCCTCAATTTTTTTCCACAGATATTTTGCGTGATAACACAACGTAACGCAAAGATGCCAAAATACAGGCACTCCTGTAATATATTATTTGCAAATCCAAACAACGTTTGGCTAATGAATCGCATCTTCGGCCGCATCAGTCAGTTTCTTCTACTTTGACCATCTTCCAACCCGAAGGCTGGCCTTCATATCTATAGTAAGGCCAGCCTTCATATCTACAGTAAGGCTACCCTTCATATCTACAGTAAGGCTAGCCTTTATATCTACAGTAAGGCTAGACTTCATATCTACAGTAAGGCTAGCCCTCATATCTACAGTAAGGCTAGCCTTCAGGTTGGAAGATGATTGAAGTAGAAGAAATGGACAGGACACTGGCACACCGCGGCATGCTCATCTGAACAAGACACTATAGTGTGTGACGGTACATTTACCGATGTACGATTGTAACTTTTCCTTCCATTGGGCTGAACCATGGTAGCCTTGAAAATGTGTGACCCTCCATTTTTATCGAGCTTCCGGTGCCTCTGATATAGTGATAATCCACCAAACTCGTACCGTATGCCGTTTGAAGACATGATATGTGCTTGAAATCACGAAGGCTGTATCCATATCAACAAATATTTTACTGAAATTTCCATATTTTGTAACCAACATCTGATTGGCGTTTCCGATAGCTCTCTGCCTTGGAGACAAACAACTTGCGTTGAGATTTTCCTTTTAACTGCCACTAAGGAAAAAAATAAATGACAATGTATTTTTTATGAAGAATGATAATTTGGCTGCTTTGGGATCTGAACGCTGGATTCGCCTCGCGTTGTTATCCGCGCATTTTTTTTTAAAAAGCGGTGATATTGTCGTCATCTCCGTCCGTACTTCCGAACTTCACCAAGAGTATGTAATTCGAAACATTTAAACTATGCTTATGTGTTCCAGTAGCATCTATAGATGTGCATAAAGGTTTCGGAATTGTCATTTGACCCCAATTGGTTCCAGTGGAGCCACTTTTATTGTTATTTTTAGAAAATTGGTTTCCATTGAAAGGCTCCTAGGATGTTTAATTTGAAACCTTTAAACCATGCTAAGGTGTTCCGGTGGCATCTGTAGATATACGTAAAGGTTTCGGAATTTTGATTTGGCCCCAAATGGTTCCAGTGGAACCACTTTTATTGTTAGAAAATCAGTTTCCGGTGGAAGGTTCCGATGGGTTTTAATTCGAAACGTTGAAAGTGTTTTCATATGTTCTGGTAGGTTGTCTAAATGTGCATAAAGGTTTCAGATCTTTGCTTTGGCCCATGTAGCGCCCGTAGTACCACTTATGTCGTTAAAGAATCGGTTTCTAGCGGAAGGCTCCGAGAGGTTTCAATTCTAAACGTTGAAAGTGTGTTCATATGTTCTAGTATTTATTTATTTATTGATGTTTAAGGTCACATATTTATGCACAATGGCTAATCATGACCGTGACAGTTTTACGGGTGGAGGAAGCCGGAGTACCCGGAGAAAACCACCGAGCAACGACGAGCAGCTGCCAGCTCCCCAACATCGTAACTCCGCACTGCAGCACAGGCAGGGTTAGATTGGTTGAAGACATGCGTACCATCAACGTGCAGTACGCCTTAGTACACGGCGTCATCGTGCCCCCACATGGGCAATGGGGGTGAAGTGTCTTGCCCAAGGGCACCTCTACCAACTGAGCCACCGCGCCCCCATATGTTCTAGTAGGGTCTGTAGATGTGCTAGAGGTTTCGGATTTATGACCCGTAGCGCCACCTTTGTCGTTAGAGAATTGGTTTCCGGCGAAAGGCTCCTAGTGGTTTTAATTCGAAACGTTGACAGTATGTTCATACGTTCCAGGCATGTCAAGACGTGTAAAAAGGTTTTGGATTCTTATTTCGGCCACATGTGGTCTCCGAAGCGCTACTTTTGTCATTAGAAAATCGCTTTCCGGCGAAAGCACGTAGTTTAGAATTTTTGGAAGCAGTACAACATTTAGTTTACCAGAAATTATAATTCTGAATGCAGTGAGGGCATGCATTTATATTTATGAATGAAGATATGTGCCATTGGCAACAGGGGAGAAAACTCTGATCTTACATTTTTTCATAGTGCATTTATGCTTCACCATTCAAAATCCAATCAGCGCGTGGAGTGATATTGGGTAGTGTTAGCACTGGCAGTGTAAACATGGCAATCCATATAATACAGCTTTGTAGTGACGTTAACCGTACAACGCTAGACAGTAATTGTTGATTACGATACCATAATTCTACACTCTGGTAAATTTTGTTTGATGTTCAATAATATATGAAATGTCACTAATTAATTAAGATAAATTGACACACTAATTCCATTATTTAGTAATGTTATTTGCTTGTTACTGTTTTTATCATATTTAAAATACAATGCATTTTCAGATATTGCATTTAAATTATTATTAAACCATATAGTCCGTTTGAACCTTAGCGTATATATCCATCGGTGTACTTTGAATGAAAATTTTCATCACTAACAATCAAGGATGTGAAATTGGATAAACAGTTGACGGCTTTACACACACATACTGTATTGTTTATACATCATGTCAAATGGAGAATCCATTCTCGGATGGAGAATCTTCAGCAGGAAAGAAATATTATCGTTGTTTTTCAATCAATTTAATGTGCCACATAATACCTTTTCATTTCTGTCTGTATCAAGCATTAACCAATAATCAAGAATACAAATGTGGGGATATACTATAGTGTGCTTTGCTCACAAATGACACCATCTAGTTTGTAATGTTTTAATCCAAACTGACAGAATAGAGACCCGCGATGGTTTCTTTATACAGTTCCCGCGGACACGTATGTTGCGGTGTAAATTTTTGTACTCACTTCTCATTGCCTGAAAAGGCTCTGTTGGTTAAATAAAATACATGTATGGGCAGCATACCTATAAACTAGAGTCACGAACCGTGAATCTAACCGACATGCAAGACAATATGATATCGTTAATGTTAAATGGATTAAATTTCGTCCCAATCCCATCTTGAACAATGATGCAATTAACAATTAATCCGTTGAGCCACAATATATATCTAGAACGAATGATGTTAACATCTTGGGATTGGAACAGCTTTGTAATAGAGATTACTTATTAAAGGAAACAAAAACCGAGAGAAGGCAATATTTATTTATTTATTTATTTATTTATTTATTTATTTATTTATTTATTTATTTATTTAGGTTTAACGACACTTTCGACAGCCAGGGATACCTCGTGTTTGACACATTTACGGGCGGGGGGGGGGGGGGCAGAGTACCCGGAGAGAACCACCGAGCAGCGGCGAGCTACTGTCAGACTCTTCATCGTTCGAACCCCACCGAAGCAGGCTTAGCATTGGCCGACGACAAGTGCACCTTCGACGTGCAGTACGCCATGTGCGCAACCGGGATTAGGTTTGTTGCTCCGGACACAACGCAGTTAGCCCTGGCGGGGATCGAACCGTGGACTTTTCGGTCTGAAGTACAATGACTTAACCACTAAGCTACCGCGCTCCCGGGAGAAGGCAGTACAAATTTTAATGCGTCTGTTTATAGAGGAAAGTGTAAAACTATTGCTTTAACAAAGGCGAGAAAGCTGTTCGGAGAGAAAAAGAGAATCTCCTCACAGACTATTAGTGTTGTTGTTGGTGATGGTGGTGGTGGTGGTGGTAGTGGTGTGTGTGTGTGTGTGTGTGTGTGTGGAACCCATGTTTGCACGACCATGGCAATTTGCCCGATTGTACAAACACTTCTGCCAGTCTGTGAATTATTCAGACTCCCCATGGGTACCCCGGGAAGTGGAGCAGTGCTTATTTTATGCGGTAAACAAGCTCTGTTTTACTGGTAAAATAGGATCCAATGCCTGGGTGAAAGTCCTCTAAAATAGGCAAAATGGGAATAACCTTTGGCGGGACTTGACTTTATATCCATATTGCGGTCATGATGAGCCATTGTGCAGAAATATGTGACCTTAAACTCATAAATAAATAAATAAACAAATAAATAAATAAATAAATAAATAAATAAATAAATAAATAAATAAATAAATAAATAAATAAATATTCAGACATAAGTCTACAATCGCCATAAAATAGCCACTGGTATTGTATTTGAAAAATAATTTAACTGCCAAAAAGGTTTTAGTAATTGCCAGGACAGGACACAGAGGAGGTGGAAGCTCAATGTAAGTGGAAGGGCAAAGTGCAAGTGAGGGCACAAACTTTTGTACGTACCCCCCCCCCCCACCCTCCCCCACCCCCCACACACACACCACAAATAACATTTAATTGATGCCCAGGACTTGACGAGTGCGATGGCGATGGGAGGTGTTTAAACATTTTTTTTTTTTCATTTTTTTTATTCAGATGAAATAATGTACATATACAAATAGGTAATTATATACAGACACACAAGTAGTATACAGCAAGTATATTATTTACATGATTACATATATATACAAAAGTCTACCTACGTAAAGCTGTATTTCCATCACATTTTGGGGTATCTTGCCATGGTTATCATTTTTGGGTGTTTTGGAAACAGAAATAAACAACTTGATAACAGTTACTGGTGGTGACACAATGAAAAAATATTGCCACAAGAGAATCCTTACTGTATGGGGACTACAAAAAAAACAAAAAGAAAAGAAAAAGTCGAGGTCTATTGTCCAGTAGCTGACACATTATCCGAAGAACGAGGATAAAGCAGTGCTTTGAAAAGTTCCCATCTTGCGTGAATTAATCTGGATTTTTTTAATATTTTTTTTTTTTTTTTTTGGGGGGGGGGGGATACATGTGAAAGGAGTATAATTCCAATTCACAGTATCAACGCAGAATTTCAGTTACCACATGAAATCTTGGCTGACACCTTCTCACCTTGCAAGAATAAATGAACTTTTTGTACAGAAGAACCAGAAGAGAAAGATTATTATCTTGAGACCACAAAGTGTTATCATAAGTATCATTATTATTGTTATTATTATTATAGCCGATAAGAATAAAGTGTGGTGTCAGTGGCAATATAGCACCACATTGTTCATTCAATTTTTCAGCGAGATGTAATAGGAATGACTTTGCTATAGGACATTCAAAGAACAAATGTAACACCGTTTCTTTGGCGTTGAAGCAGAATGTACACAGTTCAGTTTCCGACAATTCGAATTTAAAAAGACGGGAATTGGTATATAGAGCGCCATTTAGAATTTTGTATTGTAGGGTTTGGAGATAAGTATCGTCTGTAATTATGAAAGAGGTTTTGTATATCAATCTCCAACTCCCCTGTGTGAGATCAGTATGCAAACGCTCCTTCCATTTTTCCTGAGAATGAACTGGATCGGAAATCGCCTTTTGCAGAAATAATAGATCAAATGTTTTGTTGACCGTTTTCGTTTCTTTTGGCTTCTCTATTTGTGGATTCATGACACAATCGGGTTTTTTTCCCTTTCATTTTTTTCCGCCACAGCCTTGGAATCGTTGGGAGGTGTTTAACCCTTTACCTAACGAATCGCCCGCATCCGTCCGCGTAATATGCAAATTGAGCAATTGAAAAAATTCAATTTTTCAAAATATTTCAACAAAACCATATCATGTGACACCTCATTGAAACGAGCTCATTGAGCTCGTTCCAATGAGGGGTCACATGACATGGTTTTGTTGAATTTTTTTGAAAATTTTTAAAACATTATATTTAAAATAATAAATTTTGATATCGTCTGCGTTGGGTAAAGGGTTAAACATGTTACATGAGAGATATGAATCAAGTCAGGTTCTGAAGACTACCTTTGTGGCACCTTTATAAGGTCACTGCTCTTCAAACTGAGGTCGCGGTAGCTGAAACTTAGAGGAAAAAATTGGAAGGACAGTGATTTAGGAATGGTGGAGACCCTTGAACACTTTCTATTAGAATGTCCAAAATACCAATCTATCAGAATAAGATTCACAGGGAGTTTAATGGGGAAGTGGGATGGGAGAATGGAGGGTATGTGGTTAGTGGGTGACACAAAGGAGAGGGTTAGTATGCTTATCGGGGAGATTGGGATGAATGGCGTACGAAATGTCATCAAGCAGTTCGTTTCCGGGAATTGGGAGGAGAGAAAAGGCGTGGGGATGGAGGCATATGTGAGCACAGGGTTAACCCTTTACCCAACGCAGACGATATCATAATTTATTATTTTAAATATAATTTTTAAATTTTTTTTTTAACAAAACCACATCATGTGACCCCTCATTGGAACGAGCTCATTGCCCTCGTTCCAATGAGGGGTCGCATGATATGGTTTTGTTGAAATATTTTGAAAAAATTTATTTTTTCAACTGCTCAATTTGCAAATTACACGGCTGGATGCCTCCGATGCGTTAGGTAAGGTTAACACGGGCGGATGCGGGCGATTCGTTGGGTAAAGGGGTCTTCTCACCTGAGAACTACTACAAATCAGCGGTCGACCAAAGTGTTATTATCAGTATTATATATACTTTACATTTAGAACACTTTGTGACGTCCTTTTGTATCTCGCTACATATTTAACCCTTTACCTAATTCGAAAGGCAGACGACACTTGCAATCAAAATTCTTAAATGACTAAATTTTGTCATTTTTTTGCCTCAAAAATAGCTTATGACCCCCATTGGAACAAACTCAACGAGCTCGTTCCAGAACCTATGTTTTTGAGACAAAAAATGAAAAAATAATGAAAACTGATTGGTGCCTTTTGTGACTAGCGGTGGTCGTTTTTGACCGTTACGTTGGTTAACGGGTTAATCATATATCACCAAATGCACGAATACCGACTTGTCTCTCTTTTTAGACGTGCATGCCACGAACTTATCATGGAGAGGTCTTTTTTTCTACTTCAGCCATCTTCTAACCAGAAGGTAAGTCTTCACAGCCACTACAATCACCACAAGGCTAGCCTCCAGGTTGGAAGCTGGTTGAAGTAAAAGAAACAGACCGAACAGGCCGAAGGCGGAATTATTTGTTCGCAGACAACTAAATGAATTTGCCTTTATAGATAACGTATATTGTATGGTTCATTGAGTAATCACGTAATACAGTAATACACCCCCCCCCCCCCCCATCCCATGATGGCATCCAATGCGGTTTCAGAGATCTATAGCTGCAATTTTGTAATTATGCACCGGTATAGGAAGCTTTTGCATGACACACAAGGAACCCACCAACTAAACACGCCCACCCCACTCCTCCACCCCAAAAGTTAAACCAAACCAAAAAAAAAAAATACCCCCCCCCCCAAAAAAAAAAACAAACAAACAAAAAAAACTAAAAACAACAACAACAACAAAAAAACAGAGACGTGGCGACAGGTGGTATGGGATAGGGGATTCTCACCCCCTCTCCCCAATCCCGACCATAATTTTCAATAGTTGAAATTTTTAACTCCTGCATGCTGGTGGCAGATATTCCTGCCCAGGACACGGAATTTCTTGTCTCTGAAATAAGTATAATTTGGGCATATTTAGCCCAATTTCTCTAATATAAACTAAACCAACATTTTGACCAATGATTTATTGAGATAAATTTAGAGGAATTTTTCATCAAATCTAGTCATGGCTGCTTTACAGCTGCTTCACAGCTGCCATGACTAGATCTGATGAAAACTATTTTGATAATACTCAGCGGGTTAAGAGTTAATCCTCAAATCATTTGGCTCCTTGTTGCACTCAAGAGACGATTTCCAATTCAATAATTCAAAGTTCATATATTTCGAACACAAGGTCTTCATCAACATTTCAAATATCCCACGTTTCGGCAGGTGAACTTATCAGTGTCGGTGGCTCAGTAGACAGAGGCGCAGGCTGCAAGCCGAGAGGTCCTTGGTTCGAATCCCACCTGCGGCAACCGCGTTGTGTCCTTGAGCAAGACACTTCACCCTTGGGGACACGGTGGCGTTGTGTACTAAGGCGTACTGCACGTCACTGGTGCACTTGTCTTCAACCAATGCTAACCCTGCATGTGTGCAGTTAGTATGTTGGGGAGCCTGACAGTTGCTCACCGTTGCTAGGTGGTTCACTCCGGCTTCCTCCACAGGTAAAACTGTCTGACACGAGGTGATCCTGGCTGTCGAAGGTGTCGTTAAACCCCAATGAATAAATACCTATCAGTGTCACTTCACGTCTTGTACTTTGTTACTACTTTCTACGAACGAGGCTGTTGAAAATTTATAAATTATCATTCCCACCCAGGCCGATATTTTGCCATACGTTGAAGTACCGACAGGCCCGATAACAAAGAGCATATATCATTCTTCTACAAGCGGCCTTCAGGTATCCTAATGATCGTTCGAGGGATATTTTCAGGCCTGTACCGGCCTTTTAAATGACAGGAAGAAGATACAACCCGTTCTTATCCAAACGGAGAACTTACTTTAGGAGTTAGGTTTCACATACTCACTACTGTATGATTCTTTTGATGTACAGAAATTTGAAATATTTGACCAGTCTATGTGTATTTCAATCCTTACGAGCACATACACCTGTTTAAATGTTCTGTGTTACAATATATACTTTGTAGGGGGGGGGGGGGGGGTGGGGGCGCATTTATACAGGTTTAGCCTGTTCTCCAACCCTTATTTCATCATAGAAGGAAGTAAAATTATTGTTTAACTGGTAGAGGGCTGGAAGCCCATATTTGGGCTTTATTCTGAAGAACAGGTGCCTTAATTTCAAGGTTTCATTTTCTGTGGATGTGCTTCATATCATCTTTGAAGTAAAATTATGTAGACTTTTTCGAGTTGCCTAATTACAATTTATGGGAGAGTGCCACTGGGCACTCTCCCATAAATCGTAACATTCTAACAAGGCAGAGACTTGTGAACAAATTTTCACCATCAAAAATAATTCAGCACTCTACCAGTTAAAAAAAAACACAAGGTGAGAGAGTGCATTCAGCGGTTGAAATTCACAAGTCGTAGCTGAAAAATGCTCACTCAAGGGGAGAGGTGCAAATAGTTTTATCAAAAGTTAGATGTTAGAGAGCCGGGGAGGGCGTACAGTTGGAAATTCAGTGTGGCACAACCTCCAACCTAAGGCCATCTTGTCACACCCCTGAGAACAAAACGGACCCCCCCCCCTCCCCCAATATAATAATATAAGAAAACTATACACACATATGCTACTGGATCGTGTTTAGATTCCAATACAACGACCGGAGAGTGCTAAGTTTTATTCTCTCAGCTGAAACTCTGACAGATGGTGAAAACGTTTATGGTAGATTTTATTCTTCATGCTTGTCGATACGTTCAGGCTGGCATATTATTATTACTACAAATACAACTTGAGCGAGGACAAGAAACATCAGACTTCCACAGAAGAATATCCCATCAAGACTAAATGGTATTTTTAACTTTGCTGTTCTGATAAACTTCTGTTCGCGACTCATCTTTATTGAGGCGCCGCGTCCATTTTCCAAAACTTCATTATCTCTTTTTTCATAGCTCTGTGTAAAAGAACTCCTCCCCAAAGAAGGAGCAGATAGCTGTCTGAATGTTGCAGATATGTTTTTGTGGTACATTGCAAGCGTTATTGTAGTCAGTATCACTATAGCGGCGCTTAAACTCATGATTAAACCTATGAAAGTTGTTAAATATGGAAGTTTTTCACCATTTCGTGGCATCATAGTGGAAATAAAACTTAGAAACACCGCAAACGATAATAAAACAGTTATAGCATAAGACAGACGTTCTCCTGACTCGATTGGTACTTTGAAAACAGCGATATTTAAAAACGCAAGTAACAGGACTGGTATAATTGTATTGAGTACAATGAGACTTGGGCGTCTCTTAAAAATTAAAGTTATTCTAATAACGCTAACTATCTCGTGATCACGTTTGCCCTGTTCTGATTTTAAATCGGTCGAGATTAAACTCCACTCTGCGTGGTGATTGTAGGATTCAGTATAGACAGACTTTGGGAGGGGTTTGAAAGTTACTTCATCTATTTCATAACTCCACGAACCAACTATAATATCACACTTCTGCGTATCAAAAGGAAAATACGTTATATCCAGCTGACAGGTCGTTTCAAAAAGATTTCCGGGATGGAAAGCAATTTCTCCGTTAGAAAATATCTCCACCTTTATGAACTCCGGTCCAACTTCACTCATTTGAGTGTGAAAGTTCAATATTGTTAAGTCAGGAATCCATATAGAATGATGCGGTAGTACTATTTTATGTATATTTTCATAATCACTTTCATTCCATTGAAGAATCTCATCTTTCCAGGAGATATCAAACCAGCCTGTAGATGAGAGTTTTTGTTCTATTTCATTCAATCCAACTAAACCTACAAGATTAAATGCTATTCCCACCTCTGTGATTGTACTGTAGTTTTTGACTGGTCTCACTCTGGCGTCAAGGTTTGTCGTCAAATCAGTGATCAAATTTTCATATGCACTTTTTGTTTTTACAAAAGATGCAGTACACGTGGAAACAATAAAAGTGAAGACCCAAGCACATCTAAACAATGCATACATTCTTCTGGTAAATGTTCAGCGACAATGAAAAAATGTCTGTTTTAGTACTCCCAGGATGAAGATCTATGTACCAAACCCATTATTGAATCAATATAAAGGTGTCTGTTAGAGACACACCTTTTATCCAATTAAGTTATAATGATGATGAAAATGCGAGTAACAGGAAATAATATTGGAGACCAAAATCAATTGCGACGATCTTCCACTCCAGAACTGAAGGTTTGTCACCGGGGAGTTGAAATGAAGTTCAAACCTCGTCACGGAGTAAACATGATAAGCATTGTGATAGGACATATTTTGTCGGCAAGGGGAAAGAAGTAGAGTTAATAATGTTTAGAAGCTACATTGAGTTATGATATTATTTTAGTATATGAACTACCCCAAATAGTAAATCAGCCCCACTGTAATTTGCCCAACAATTTTGGCTCGCCGGAAGACGAGAGTCTCAACGTTTCTCAAATCCATGGCTGACAATTTACAGAAAAGTCAGCTCCTCTTAACTGGTAAAGTGCTGGAAGCCCTATTTTGGGCTTTACCAAAAGTGACAGGCAATAACTGTCTGTAGCTACATTCTGCCCGAGGAAGCCTTTATTGTCCCAGATATGAATCAGATTTTTTTATACAATACCTTTAACAAACTTATACCGTCATCCCGACTCTCATCAAATTTCCCTGTTTTAGATTTTTTGTCTTAACTGAATGCAATAACGTATCACAATGAAAGACCGTTGCCCTGAAGAAAATTCCGAAAACAAATAAGTAATCAAGTATGTATATATAATATTGGATCCATGTATGCATATACATGTATGTATGTGTGTTTGTGCATTATATAGGTGTATAGACATATATGTATATGTATGTGTATGAATGCGTGGTTTCAGTATATTTTGAATACTATTGCAATCTACCAGAATTATAATGACAATCCTAGAGGGGGTGATTACAAAACATCCAACCTGGCTATATCGCCTCCTTGCAGTTGTTTTCCCCATACATATTACATGGTGTCTTTTATGTACAATCACTTATTATATGCTTAATTCATGTATCGTCTTTGTAACAATAATACTGCAGAAATAAACTATCTATCTATCTATCTACCTACCTTGCTCTCTGACATTTAATTGGATAGTGCCTATAAGGCACTATCCAATTAAATGTAATAGAGCAGTATATGATGAGCTTTGATTCGTTGTCAGAAAAAACTCAGCACTTTACCAGTTAATTCCTAAAGCTGTCAGTAAACTTAACAGTAGGGGTTTGGGAGATTCATTTAAAAATTGAAGTTTTAGCGAGATGTTAGCGAATTTGTATCATTGATGTGTGCATCAAGTCACAGACATTTTCCCGTAGAGTGGTATAAAAATACAGAAGCTGTTTTCTTACAATTTTTCCCCAATCAGTTTGAACGTTTGACTATTCTCTTCTGAAACCTTCTTTAAAAATAAGAAAACGATGTTTTCACCGTCTTTTGATGTTGTGTAATGTATTTTCGGTTCATTATATCAACAGTGTGCGCATTGTGACATATAATAAGACACTTTATTGCACGCCAGTGCTTTTATTTTCATAAAATACACGCTTTTTCCTGCTTATAACGAAGCGAACAATAATTTTTTTTGTATTGTCCCTGAACAATACGGATCACGTGCGCGGACTATTTAAGTATTTCTTTTTGTTAAGTTTGGGTTATCTTTTGCAATAATTTGTGTTTTTAATATTTTTTTGTAAACTGTAGGCGTGCAATAAATACAGAACAACATTAGCGTTCGATCTGCAATTTTTTACCGAACGAGATCGATTTGGGGGGAGTGATAATATTGAACGAGAAGCCAAAGGCTTCTCGTTCAATATTATCCCTCCGCCGAAATCTCGTGCGGAAAAAATGCCGTTCTGTCTATGTGCTTTCCTTTAATATAAAAGTCCAGTAGGTGAGATTTCCTAATTTGTTTTCTGTTACATTGTGACAGTAGAGTCAGCACTTGTTTTTGTCAATAATAACTAATAAAATATTCACCAAATATTCAATTTGTATTGTAACGAAAATCATCAACATCATCAACATATATTCGTATATTCACCGACATCAGACTATATAGTTTTAAAAGTAGTCTGCGATCGCGAGGCAGTAAACTAAACAGTATCGAGAAAAAAAGGTTTTTATTGCCAATTATCTATTTATAGAAACAAAATTTATCGAAACAAATACCCACCCCATGATGGCGGATAATATGACATGTTTCGATCAATTTATAACACGAGAGCGTTCCAGCAATCGAGCTGCATGGAGATCAGTGGATAAATACGACATACCCATCACCGAGAAGGGCTGTGACCTTGACCATGATGATATGACCTTGGATCAAACACTGTAAAAAATATAGGTTCTCTTTAGAACCCAAACTGGTTCTAATCTTGTCCCTGAGATGGAACCAGTTCTGTTTAAACAGTATTTACTTCAAATCAAATAAATTTATAAAGATTAACATTAAATATTAACAGAATTAAACATAAATTGAGGGGGTTTCAGTCGCAAGTTTAGAGCTCATACGAGGTTGTCTTAAATCATTATTAAGCAAAGGAGATATGAACAGTTGGCATATCGAACCAGTTTTGGTTCTATACAGAACCAAAACTGGTTCGATATGCCAATTGTTCGTAACTCCTTTGTTTCAAAATGTTTGGCGACTGCGTTGAATAAGCTCTAAGTTTACTGCTGAATCTACTTCAGTTCATGTAATATTCTGTTAAAATTGAACGCTAATCTTGGTAAATTTATTTGATTTGAAATAAATACTGTTTAAATAGAACTGGTTCCATCTCAGGGACAAGAGCAGAACCAGTTTTGGTTCTAAAGAGAACCTATATTTTTTGCAGTGAAGTCGCGACACACTTTGGAGTCATTAGCAATAATTGTAACAAGTATGAATAAGATCTGTCAATCATACCAAGTTGTATGGGCAGGACAAAAGTGAGAGTGAACTATCTGTTTTTCTGTCACCTTAACATAGGGCGGCTATGAGAGTGGTGGCCGAGTGGATAAGTGCGCTGGTCTCTCATGCCAGAGGTCCCGGGATCGATCCCCGGTCGAGGAAAGTTCTCGAGGTGTCCGAACACTCTCTGTCAGCATCAACTGTGGGGTTGATGCTGTCACAGCGTACCGTCCTATCGGGTGGGGACGTAAAATGGCTGCCCTCTATGCAAAGAGAGAAAAACTCCGCGCAGGCTAAAGACCCCTTCGCAGTATTCGAGAAGAGCTAGGCCACGAAGTTGCCGCTATGAAGCTCATCCCACACACCTACGCCATTGGACCAAGGAGAGGCGTTAATATGAGTTGCATAACTTGTTCGCCAATCCTTGTAAAACAAATCAGATTAAAAAAAATCGCTGAGAAGTGGAAATCATTCAAATGATGTGACGCTGGTAATGGAGAACAAGCACAATAAAACATCATGGCGTCATGTCATTAGCAACGTCAACTGCTCCGTTGAAAGCTCGAGACTCACCTTTCCCAAATGAGCATTAATAAAATTCTTTATCTTACAACAAGAACGTATTTCCTCCAACATAAGTGAAAACGTCTAGATAAAATAGTAATCTGTATTGATGGTTGCAACTGCACGTGTCATCATTTGATTCAGAAAGAGAACGTTTTTTCACCTGTCATCATCGTTAACTGATTACGCATGTCGAGGCCACCGTTTTGGTAACAGTAATTAAATGATAAAAAAAATCACTAACTCGACGAAATAAATTAGACTAGATCATTCTTGTCATGATGATATTTTTATATCGGCCTGCCATGTTTTAAAGCTAAAAATACAACAAAGAAACACACATCTGAAACACTAGTACTATAAACTTCGGCGGTTATAGTACAAGTGAAACAATGAATGCGGATTACAACGTGCACAGTTCAAGAACGTAGTACCATGACGTCATCATGATCTTCATTCATAAAAAAAACAATTCATAGACGCTAAATGGTTGTCAAAATATATGCGAACAAGTCAAGAAAAGGGAAGACAATTGAAGATAAATTGGTTATTATCGCAAAGTGGGTTTCCGAGATGGTGTTTGAAGTCTCGACGCCGCCAACGGACTCGCTGATATATGGCCAATGACGAGGTCTCGACTTCAATACACCATCTCGGAAACCCACATGAGTGGGCGGTCGTCGAAAAGCCATGTCGCCAGATATTTGGGCACTGGCAAGACTCTGACCATCAAACTGTTGAACAATTGAGTTGTATCAAGTATCGATAGATGAAACGTCTAAGGTCAATCAACAAAATTTATGATCGTGTTGTTAGAGGGTCAGGCATCGACCACAGCAATGTCGGATGCTAGAATTAAGATGCGAGATGTCAAAACCAGTCTAGTGGGAGCAACAAAGGTACCCAAACTAGGCAGCCTATCGCCAAGCTTGTGGCCTTCCGCGGAAAAATGTGAACTCGTTTGCGAACTTCACTGAAAAAGGGCCCTCTGGATCTGTATCCTTCTAACTGTGGTTTCGTTAAAGTCAAAGTCAAAGTCATTATATCCTTCGGCCGTCCCAACTAATGTTGTTGTGGCACCCGGTGATATATTTAAACTGATCAAATGCTCATGCTCGGGTAAACAGCCACGTGCGACATCAAGATGTAGCTATAATGCGTGCAAATTAGCATGTACAGCATTCTATTCCTCTCACTAAATTAGATTTTAGCCTACGTAAACCTCTATTTAGATCGAATTTAGCCAATTCGGTTTATAAATATACATATTAACTACTTGCCTACTACAACTTTTGAATGATTAAGTCATTAAGTGCAGGAAAGGAAAGTTCAATATCAAAATAAAGGCAATATTAAATTTCAAATCCCCTGCCAATGGCGTCACTGGTAGGGAAAGATTTAAAGAATAACCCATTTGATATATTCCATTTATAAATTTACGGAGTTCGTCGAAGCAGCAAAGTCACGTGGTTGGGTTTGATACTCTAGTGGGGTATCGATATTGTCAAACATAGACAGTGTACACACCATATCCAGTCCGTGGAGAGTGGATTGTTACTATACACCCATTACATGAGAGTCGAGTTTGGCGCGTCCTCCCAAGTCATAACCGGGACCGTGAGTATATTCAGATATGAGGTTGGGGGTTGACCCATGATTGCCCGACGATGGTATAATTTGCTGATAGTTCTAGCATCCAGTAATCTTTCCTTCTCGGCGTCAAACCCAGGAAAGGAGTCTACACTCACCAATAATGTCCACGGTAATCGCAATATGGTGGTAAAAAACCTTAGTAGCCTGCCACATTTTTACCACGGCATTGCAGATTGCCATGTAATTTCTAGTGCTGGCCCGACACAAATATATCCCAACTTGCGATTATTTGTGACGTTTTTATGTCTACGTAGAGGTCTAAACATGTCAGCTAATGGGCAATGACACCCTGTCCGACCAAGACACGACAAGATGGCGAATGGGAGAAGAAGAGGGTGTGACCACCTCCTCCCCACATACACACATGTCTTACGCCCCTGGTCATAAGTCTCAAATCAATTGATAAAGAATTTCTCACAATAACAGTAATAGTTTGGAATCAAGGAAATTGTGTTCAGCGTTTGTTTCATTGATAAATCACTCTGTGAGACTGCACCTGATGCTTTACTTACATTTTGGTGGAGTAGACCGTATGCACCGCCGGTTGTACGCTAATTACACGAAGCAGCAAAGCTATCTATACTTTTAACTCTTTCAACACGAGAAGCCCCTTTTCCGGTCCAGGAACACGATACGTCACAATTTCATTAAGTAGGATTGCTACTAATTGAACGTGTGTGGTAGAACAAGCCTGAAGGCTGCACGTTGAAAATATTAATTGCCCTACCCCCAAACAATGGATATGGACTCTTCAAATTTCTGCCATTTAACTGGCATTGAAGATACCACCAGTGTTCAAAGGTTTAAAGGTGAGAGTGTGCCTCTGCTTTTTTTGAGTATACATTCCGTAAAAATCTTCGAGATATGGAGCTCAAATTTGGCACCAAGAGGGGGTAGGGAGCGGAGTACTTTACAACGGCATTGGATGTTCAACATGAGAAACAAAATCATTTTTTTCGCAATTTTCGGGCCGGCGAGGGGATTTTGTGGTAAATTTCATTAAAGGGCCCGAGCCATTTAACAGTCTCTACTTTTGGTGCCGTAGCCGCGTGAGGCAAAGTATCAGAGGGGGTTACCGGGAATATAGATGATATCCGCGACTATTGCAGACCAAATTGGGCGAATTTCTTGGGATGTTATGTCCCCAATCCGAGGACTGAATGAATGAAATTAAACAGATTTCCGATTGTGCGACTCTATTGTCGCCTCAAATTAATTTCGTAAACAGATGACTGGTGGGTTTTATTCTTATTAAATGGGCAATTTTTGTTGCAGATCCTGGGCCCAGAAGCGCGCCAGCAAATGTGTTACGTGAGGTGGATGGGGTAAGTAGGTGACTGGTTCTCCATGCGGACAAGTTCGCAAGTGGCCCTTTAAGATCGTAGCATCATATCAGACCGTAATCATCATATACACCGTCGACATCGACACATGTTCCTCAGACACGAGCATGTAAGTTTGTTTGAGGGTTTTCTTTTTTGGAAGTCGAAAATGAACAAGCGCGAGCACTCATGCATCTTTAGTTTACACCCCTCCCCCCCCCCCCCCAAAAAAAAAAAAATATAAAGTAGAAAGAGACAGTGTGAAGATCAGAGGGTATGGGTGAATGTGTATGTGTGAGGGAGTGTGTGTGTGGGTGAAGGAGAGGGTGATTAGGTGTGCGTATATGCGTGTGTGTGTGGGAAATGAGCGAGGAAATGGGAGTAAACGCCTACGTTTATGGGACAAAGGCACCCCTGCCCACCCACCTCGCCATAGCGCTGCCACTGCCTGAGGGAGGCGCGTGCCACCCAGTTCCCCGTGCACAGATGTTACTATTCGGATACGCCACCCTATCAGCGTCCTTGCACATCCGACATAACAACACAGGGTAGTTCGACTGAATAAGCTTGAATAAGCAAATCTGAGCTTTCAATTTCTCACTTTCCAATTCCTCACACAGAAAATGAGTTGAATGCGTCAAGTCTTGGCGAGCATTAATCGCACCCACGTATAATCAAATATGTACAACAAATGAAACACAGATTCATTGTATTTCAGAACGCATGGTTGAATCTTGTGATCTAAATTTATCTTCATAATGATCATTGATCTTTGCAGGAATATTTTATCGATATTAATTATACCCTATAGTCGTAATTAGTTTAACCCTTTACCTAACATGAAAAGCAGACGATACTTGCAAAAAAAATTCTTGAATAACTAATTTTTTTCATTTTTTGTCTCAAAAACATAGGTTATGACCCCTCGTTGGAACGAGCTCGACGAGCTCGTTCCAACGAGGGGTCATAACCTATGTTTTTGAGGCAAAAAATTAAAAAATAATGAAAATTAATTAGTGATTTTTGAGAATAGCGCTGGCCGGTTTTTGCCGTTACGTTGGGTAAAGGGTTAAGTACATCAGATTACCAGTCATGCCTTGAATCGGGCAATCGATAGAACTGTCTTCTTAAAAGTTAAATGGATCGATTTAACCTCCACCCGTTGGCAAAGTACTGTCTATTATGACAGGTACATAGCTTTTACCAATTGAACCCCCGTTAGTATACATGTACTCTAATGGGAGTCTCTTCACCAGTTACTATAGCCACAAAATAACCATTTATCTAACAATCAACTTAATTTGCACCCCAAAAACTCGGAAAAAGCGTTTGTAGCAGCCCCCCTGTTCCGACCCCTTATCAGACTGATTCAACTTCCGGTAAACACCGCACTATCGCATTACGCAATATGATGAAAGCCCTATGCATTGTGAGTACGCATTAAAATATAGACTGCAACATTTTGACCAATTCCAGCCCAATTTAAACTGTAAACGTGGAAAACGGGCTTTATGTAACGGGATTGTTAGATAAATGTATCACCATGACCAAATGCATGCCCTGTAATCAGGTTCTCGATCGGGCTCGTTGTGATCCGATTGTAAACACGACCTGGAATCTGATACAAATTCCAGGACATGCACATGGTAATGATAATGTATACTTATCATACACGGGATTTCCACTGTTCTGCCTGTACGATAAAAAATAAAGTTATACCGCACAATATGGTGATACAAAACATGTTCGTTTTCATTTCCAACGTAAGCAAAGAAGGAACCCGTCTAAATAAATCACGTCATCATTAGTCGAATGTCCCGAAGTTGAGATCTCTTGGAAATTCCAAGTTCCTCATTTAGATTTGTTTAACCAGGATAATTAAACAATCGGATTCGATTCAACAACCTTCAAAATAATAATAACATTCTGACTGCGTGTTCCTTGACAAATACTTTCCACAAATGGTCATCAAGTTCCATCATCGTGACACTGATCGGCATCAATTGGTTTCGACCAGTTGAATTCCTTAAAAATTAAAAAGCAAATTAGGGTTGACATCCCCAACATTGATGTCTCGTTGGCAACGAAGGAAGCGCAACAATTATCCAGTTGAAAAGTGCTTTTAATTCAATTTGCTTGAAGAGTGGTTGTTACATGGGAGGTGTGTAATAAATACAGAACCGCACATACTTTTGAATGGGTTAACAATTATCACACTCGATTGCTTTGACCCAGGATATCACTCGAGTCTTCGGCTCTCTTAACCCTTTACCCAATGTAACGGCCAAAACCGACCAGCGCTATTCTCAAAAATCGCCAATTAATTTTCACTATTTTTTTCATTTTTTGTCTCAAAAACATAGGTTATGACCCCTCGTTGGAACGAGCTCGTCGAGCTCGTTCCAACGAGGGGTCATAACCTATGTTTTTGAGACGAAAAATGAAAAAAATTAGTTATTCAAGAATTTTTTTTGCAAGTGTCGTCTGCTTTTCACGTTAGGTAAAGGGTTAATATCTTGGGCCAAAACAATCTCGTGCGACAATTCTTAACCCATACAAAAGTATGTGTTTCATAATCAAGTTATAAGCTGTATCCCATAATGCGTCTCGTCTGTAATTATGTTGCTGATAATAAAATGTGTTATCAGCTGCGACGGAAAGGTCACGTGCTCTAGAAGTACCTGTATTAGTTTGTTCATCATCAAGCATTCGTGTATAAACGTGTCGACTTGGTTTGTTAAAATGTTATCAAAATTTTGAAATTCAGTTTTCTTCCTTTCATGTCCCTATTACTCGAACAGTCGTTCTTGTTCTTCGTTGATGATACCACGAAATCTCCCAAGCTACCAGTCTACTTCTGTAAGGACCCATGGTTCGCTTTTTCGACCAACTGATATATTCCGAACAGGGGCGGACTGGGCCAAGAAAAGTAACTAAATATACATTATTGTGGTCACGTGAAAGTGCAGCAAAGGCACTGAAAACAAGTGTCGATTTTGGAAATACATTATTACTGTTCAGATCTAAATTAAATGGTGAAACTGAAAAAGATACCGATAATATTGTGCAAGAATTCACAGAATTGCTGCAACAAATAAATGTGTCGTCATCCGGACGGATTAATTGTGATAAAACGAAGAGCAAAAAGAAATCGAGTGGTTCGATAATAAATGCAAAACGCAAATACAAATAATGCGTGATGTGGCGTGTAAAATAAAGAAAACAATCCTGGTGACAGAGAATTCGTTATCAAATATTTTACAGCCAAGAAGGCATACAAGAAAGAAACAAAATATAATATGAAATTGTTAATAGAACAGTTTGCATAAAAATTAAAGCAGATAGAAACATCGAATCCAAGTGCATATTGGAGGTTCTAACCCTTTACCCAAAGAAGACGATTCCAAAATTTATTATTTCAAATATTATTTTTTTTTATTTTTCAAAATATTTCAGCAAAACCATATCATGTGACCCCTCATTGGAACGAGCTCGTTCCAACGAGGGGTCACATGATATGGTTTTGTTGAAATATTTTGAAAAATTTAATTTTTTCAACTGCTCAATTTGCATATTACACGGGCGGATGCGGGCCATTCGTTAGGTAAAGGGTTAAAAGGTACGAGAAACAACGTGAGTGTGGATAAAGGTTACTAAGATTCCGATAAAAGTGTTCAATTCTTTTCTAATTTGTATTATCAAGACACGGCAAATCTATATCTTAAATAATGACAAAATAACAATCGTCGCCTGAGTGCTAGAATGTCTTATGTTCTCAAACGGGACATAGGATATTCTAGCACTCGGGCGATGAAATGATGAAGTCATAACTGCAATAAGAGGTTTAAAAAAACAATAAGTCTCCAGGAAGTGATTTAATACGGAATGAGTTTTTGAAAACAGTCGGTTACTTCACAATAGATGACTTGACTATGATATTTAATATCGTCCTTACATCTACAAGATACCCGATAAGTTGGTTTGAGTCAATTTTGACACCAATTTATAAAATAGGAGACATGTATGATCCGAAGAACTATAGGGCGATTGCGATGAGAAGCTCTGTGGGGAAGTTATTCAATAAAATAATTAACAACAGAATTTCGGATTACAGAGAAAATAATAAGTGATAATCAGAAAGCAAAGAAGTACTATATATAGTGCGTTCATATTAAAATCTATAAGTCAAAAATATATAAATGAAATGAACAAGGTATATACTGCACTCATAGATTTTCGAAAGGCGATCGATTCGAGTAATAGAGATATTATGTTTGCTAAGTTAGGACACATAGGCATTACAGGGAATGTTCTAAATACTATAAAATCAATGTTTGCAACTAGTGCCTATTGGACCAAAACCAGTGCTGGGTTTGGGTTGGTCCTCATAGGATATCTACCGCTGGGGTTCGGCAGGGTTGTGTCGTATCGTCTACACATTTTAAAATATTTTTTGATGATCTTGGAAAAACTATTTGATGAAAAATGTAGACCGGTTACCGTTGGTGACAAATCTATAAATCATCTTTTATTTGTAGATGATTGAGTAATGATGTCGGAAACACCAGTAGGTTTGCATCCGCTGATGTTGTTATCCTGCAGATGGTGGCAATGACATTGATTTGTTTGTTGATCATTCCAAAACTAAATGTATGAGTTTTCAAATAGAGCTGTAAAAAAGTACCAGCATTCAGTTTACACGATAATATTTTAGAATTAGTGAAAAAGTACACATATTTGGAGGTTAAATTTTCTTTTAATGGAAATTTTCAGTGTACTCAGTCCGATGTAGTTTGTAAAGGTAACAAAGTAATATATGCACTGACGTCAGAGCTTCGTGAACATGAGATTCATTCCATGGATATATGGTTAAACTATTTGACAAGCCAATCAAACCAATATTGAGTGAGTTGTGGACGCCTGATATTAACTTTGGTAAAATTGACATCACACCCAATGAATAGGTGCATTTAAGATTTTGTAAGTCTGTACTTCGTGTTAACAGAAAATCACCTAATTATGCTTCACGCGCAGAACTAGATAGATTCCCTTTAACCCATTACAAACGGCCAAAACCGGCCAGCGCTATTCTCAAAAAGTTAATTTTCATTTTTTGTCTCAAACACATAGGTTATGACCCCTGATTGGAACGAGCTCGTTCCAATGAGGGGTCATAACCTATGTTTTTGAGAAAAAAAATGAAAAAAATTAGTTATTCGAGAATTTCTTTTTGCAAGTGTCGTCTGCTATTTATGTTAGGTAAAGGGTGAATTCCTGGTGTAATAATGAATACTATTCGACATATCACCAGAACAGCTGAATTCAAAAACCAGTCGCTGCCTCTCTCGGCTGCAGTTGTGGTAAGGGATTCTACAGTCGATCAAAAATGGCCCGGAAGGTTTGGTGTACCGAACTTTAATGAGGTGCTAAAAGATCCATTGTCATTAGAAAAGTTAAATGCTATTGAATATAATCTCAAAGGGATCACATCTCCAGGTTCCAGACACCACTGTACGGTGATGCGAAGAAAGGAGGTATGAACAAACTGAGAACATATCGCAAATTCAAAAATAATTACGAGTTAGAGCCTTACAAGATCTCAGTTAAAAATTATAGTCTACGGACCATGTTCAGTGAACTGAAAATCAGTCATCATAAGCTAGAAATAGAAACTGGGAGACGCCAGTACCACAAGGTTCCATATGAACAAAGAATATGCAAGAATTGTGATGAGATAGATCGGACTTGGTACTTCAGACCACGAATTATGTTGATAAGGTCTCCTCGACTAATAAGAAACACCTGCTGCATTAGAAATATAAAATTAGGTTGGATGGAGCTAGGCGGTGTTGCAATTTGAAGTTCGGTACCGGCATTTGTAACTTCTGAAGGTATTATTCGGTATAGGTACGGTATTCGATTTCATTCTACACTTAAAACACCTTACGATGAGAACGGGTGATGTTTTTTTTAGCGAATCAGTAGAACTCTCTTGTTTCCATTTCACTTGAAAGATTACCCAGCCGAGTTTGTGATCTCCGGGTATTGGTGTTTTGGTATTTTGTTTCCATTACACTAGGCATATTCCTTGGTCGATTTTGTGTTCTCCATGGCTCCATATTTCGAAAAAGACGCTCAAGTCTAACTCATATCTCAAATTGGACTCAAGACTAAGTTTTACTCAAGTCTAACTCATATCTCAAATTGGACTCAAGACTAAGTTTTACTCAAGTCAGACAGATTAATGATATTTTAACTCTTTGACCCCGAGAGAGCGCTTATCCAGTCCAGGAACACGATATGTCATATTTTTCTTTTTTATTATTCAGATATGTCAAAACAAATTTGTTACCGGTTACATCAGAAGTAGATGTTATTGAAATACAATTACTATAATCATACAGATTATAGAGAAATAAACAATCCACATACTTATGAAAATAAAGGCTCTTGCGCACTATGTGAAACTGCGGACTATCAAGAGAGAATACCCCCCCACCCCCCCCCCCCCCCCCAAAAAGGAGGTGCCTGGTCACTGCGGAAAGCAGGCTCTGTTTTACTGGTAAAATAGGACCCATTCACCAATGCTTGGGATGTGCAAACCATCTCTCAAATGGACAACATGGATTATTAACGCTCACCCCTGGTCTTGAGTTGATACTCGTGCTGTGGTCATGATTAGCCATTGTGCAAAAATATGTGACCTCAAACACCAATAAATAAATATAAATAAAAAAAAGAAGCAAAAAAACCCAAAACAAAAACCACACGACTCTGATGCAAGACCATACGTCATACTTTCATTAAGTCGGGTACTACGTTAAAGTAAGGGGTAGCGCAATCGATATTTTCAACGTGCAGCCTTGGGGCTGCACGTTGAAATATTGATTGGTCTGTTCACAATAATAAATGTGGGCTCTTACAATTGCTTCCATTGAAGTACGTGGAAGATACCGCCAGGGTTCAAAGGGTTAAGTTCAAAATCGAAAAGATTCTCAGGTCTTTACTCAGGATCTTGAGTTCACAAGAAAGGTGATTTAACCCTCTCAGCCATTATGTAAACAAAACAACCCCCCCCCCCCCCCAAAAAAAAACAAAAACAAAAACAAAACTAGTTATAAAAATTAGGTGAATCTAATTGTATTTGTTCGATAAGAATTTAATCCTGCAGCACCCTATGACTGTAGAATTAAATTTTTCTAACCCACTCTAGCTATTTGTTATTCATTGTGCTGCTCGCAAAGCGACCGATTAATTTTCTTTACGAATCAATCAATGGCCTATCCACTTAAATAGGAAAAAATCACGTGACGGTAACTTTGAATTCAGACAAGCTTTTACTTTTTATTTTTTAAATCTGTTTGAATTGAAATCTCAGTTGTGTCCAGAGTTGAAGGTCGGGAAACTTGAGTCCGAATTTAAGTTTGTTTTCCAGGCTCCTGTATTCTTTTTGTGGTTGTGAATATATTGGCTTCTGAGAGTTAGACCAATAGGATAATTTCTGGTGTCAATACGATTGTTTTTACCAATTCCTTCTGCCCAGTATTACGTCTCCGATATACTCATAGCTAATCTCACTTTAACTTGAATATCCTCAGGAGAGGTTCAGTTAAATTTTGGAGTAGAAATTCCTAAATGGGGGCTGGCACCATCCTCATTTTCACCTTACATATTTTTTTTTCTTTTTTAAATCCACATTTCCCTCAACTACTTTCAAATAATTTCCGATTTTGTTTTTCTGAGGAGCTATACTTGAAATTAAAAGAGCAACCAACAATGGAAGATTGCACGGTGAAAGGAAGAAAATCTTTCTCCCGAGAAACACTGACAAATTGGAGTTATCTCCCGTCCATCACATTCCCTTCTCCGGAAAAAAGGTTACAATACATACAGTGGGTTTTTTTTTTACATTGGAGACAGTACAAACCTTTTCCTCTCTCTCCACCTCATCAAGCACACTTTCGAAAAAACAATCTGATATCCACTAAGTTTATCACCTCATGAAAAAAAAATATACCAAAAAATATAGGTCGCCATGTGATTTTTGCCTTCAAAATTAGTGCTTTCTGCACTCCTGCCAAGTTTCGCACTTAGTGAAATAGACCTGTTAGTGCATGATCTTTTTCGCCAGAAGTGTACTAATGGAAAATTATTGACTTTCCGAGAACTGTTACCGAGAAACTCGTGAGTATACAATTCTAACGTATTTTAACCCTTTACCCAACGTAACAGCCAAAACCGGCCAGCGCTATTCTAAACAATCGCCAATTAATTTTAATTATTTTTTCTTTTTTTATCTGAAAACATAGGTTATGACCCCTTGCTGGAACGAGCTCGTCCCAACGAAGGATCATAGCCTATGGTTTTGAAACACAAAAAAAAAAAAAAAAAAAAAAATAGTTATTCAAGAATGTTTTTGCAAGTGTCGTCTGCTTTTCATGTTAGGTAAAGGGTTGAGTGTGTTAATATCAATGGGGAGGAGGTGATGCATCAGTTATAATGACGGAGTTTGGTCAATGATCACAAAGGAAGGTATACAATCGGCGATATGACTTCTGAAGTTTTGTACCTACAATCGGTGATATGATTTCTAAAGCTTTATATATACAAAGTTTTTTTTCAGAGTTGACCCGACGTGAGTTGACCCCGGATCTATGGCCCCAATCTCCAAGCTATAGACGCTCTGCCACCATACAAACTGAGCAGACAGCCCCCCCCCTCCCCAGTATATATAATGTCAATGTTATCAATACTACTGAGTGTTTTATGATACGTTATAAACTCTCGGTCCTCTCTCATACCCAGAGTCAAGTGCCCGTTTAGATACCCCCTGCCCTACTGCCCTCGGATGCTTCCGACGTACTTGCTTATTTGTTAGAAGCTGCAATTTCTATCTGAATCACGCGATTTGAAACTCTACTCATTGGTTGGAGTAGTCTTTGTAAGACTGTGACCCGGGGCCCTCCTGGCCCTCACAGTCTTTGAGCAACCCGTTCAAATTTCATCTGACTAAAACTGAAAGAAACTGGCCGCATTTGGGTCGACTCAGTTCACGCTTTATATCGAAGACAAAAATCACATAATCAACATTCTACTTGTCGTACTCAGCCCAAATATAATTTATTTACGTGTCTGCATCATTATTTAACGCAAACACAGCATCAAATTCAAGAAATGTTGAAAAATATCCGACTTCACCACGTTAAAAAAACATCGATTTCAAAGATAAACAAATTGTACTACACATGCGCACAGTATCTTTTGTTTATCTTTGAAACATGATGTTTTTTAACGTGGTGTACCAGTCCCCCTGAACTTCTTGATCGATCTGACCACACTGGGTGGAGGGGATAGTAAAAAAATGAATACAGGTTCATTCATTAACATTTTATTAATTCATTTAAAATTGATTGGCTTGAATGCACTCGAAGGAGAAATTACCCAACCCGGTATTAACACCCTTCACTCTAATGTCAAAATACCAAAATTTCGTGAAGCTGTTTTTTCCCATAATGCATCTAGAAATTTACCCAATTCAATCTCATTTTACAGAGCTCAGTGAGCTCTGTCAAACGAGATTGAATTGGTTAAATTTCTAGTTGCATTATGGGAATTTTTTTCTGTCTGAAATTTAGATATGACATCAGGTTGCAGGAGGTTAACTAAGTCTTTGGAAGATCTTTGTGAAGCAAAAAAGTGAAAAAGATTTCAGGAGAGCAATTTGCTCGCCTAAGTAGGTTCCAGGTGAGCGATTTATTGCCACCCTAGATTTTTAGAAATCCAAGCCTGAGTATTGGCCCTTTCAGATATTGACTTGATTGAGAAAGAGACCATTTTACAATCACAGTATTGTAGTTTGTTGTTGCTCTGTGATCGAATATTGGTTCTTATGTATTTATTTATTGGTGTTTAAGGTCACATATTTCTGCACAATGGCTAATCATGACCTCGACGGTTTTACGGGTGGAGGAAGCCGGAGTACCCGGAGAGAACCACCAAGCAGCGGCGAGCAACTGTCAGCTCCCCAGCATACTAACTCCACACAAGTAGGGTTAGCTTTGATTGAAGACAGTGCACCATCAACGTGCCGTACGCCTTAGTACACAACGTCACCGTGCCCCCACGTGGGCAAAGGGGGTGAAGTGTTTTGCCCACGGACACAACACTGTTGCCGCAGGTGGGATTCGAACCGAGGTTCTCTCGGCTTGCAGCCTGCACCTCTACCTACTGAGTCACCGCGCCCCCTGGTTCTTACGTAATCAATATTGACTGAAAAGTTTTGTTTTTGATTTATTTTGTTCATTACAAAGTTCTTGTGTGTGAAATCCCTTTTTTAAAAAATTAAATTTCCTAAATAAATAACCGGTGTTACTGTTGTTGAATATCACATGTCCTTCTGTTACAAAACCATTTACTATATTGTGCAGGTTCTTAACCGAATGCCCAAATTAACTCACAAAGCCATCATCACATTACATAGGTGAGTACTGGAATATGATTAAAAACATGAGAGCCTGTAAAATGTCGGATTACGATGACCCCGATCCTGACACATCGGTGGATTTTTTCAGTAATTTATACTGCAATGACGGTCACAACAACGAGGCACGTATATTGGCAAATGACAAGGCATCAACAATAAAATATAGTATCAAGGATAGTGACATTGCACCACGCGAAGTTCTTTATGCATTAAAAGAGATGAAAAATAATAAGTCTCCGGGCAAAACGAGAATAAGAAACGAACTTCTTAAGGCATTTGTACCATTTATAGTCGATGAAGTAACACAAACATCTAATATTGTATATAAATCATCACTTTATCCCAAGGTATGGAGTGAATCAGCCCTTAGACCCATCTACAAAAAGGGGGATTGTCATGATCCAAATAACTACAGGGCTATTGCACTAAGCAGCTTCTTTGGAAAACTGTTCAATAAAATCCTCAATAAAAGACTTATATGCTTCTGAGAAGAAAATGGGATAATAAGTGATAATCAATTTCGGTTTTCAAAAAGTCGTAGTACCACTGATAGTGTTTTCGTCATGAAAACATTGGTTACCAGATACAGACTTCAGGATAAACACAAGTATGAGGCATTTGTCGACTTTCGCAAGGCATTTGATTCCGTGAATCGATGTATGCTGTTCCAGAAACTAAAGAGAGTTGGGGTAAGTGAGTCTATTTTGAAAACGATCAATCATTGTATGAAAATAGCTCGTATGCTACACAAACAAGGGAGGGAATTGGATCACAATCAGTATCAAAAATTGGTGTAAGACAAGGTTGTGTGATATTCTCGACGCTATTCAAATTTTTTATTGATGATATAAAAGAAGAATTCGATCGAAAGTGCGCACCGGTATCCATTGATAATAAACTAGTAAACCATCTTCTGTTTGCAGATGAATTGGTCATATATCTCAAACAAAAGGTTTACAAAACTGCTTAAATGCGTTACACACGTATTCACAGAAAGATAAACTGGCCATAAATACAAAAAACAAGAGGCCCCAAGGGGCTTTAATCGCTCACCGGGCAAAGTGATTCAAACAAAGTGGTTCAAAGAAGTATTTGGGGTCACATTTAGTTAGACATGGTTCATCAACACTACAAAGGAATTATTTATTATTTATTTATTTATTGGTGTTTAAGGTCACATACTTATGCACAATGGCTAATCATGACCGTGACAGTTTTACGGGTGGAGGAAGCCGGAGTACCCGGAGAGAACCACAGAGCAACGACGAGCAGCTGTCAGCTCCCCAACATCGTAACTCTGAACTCTGCACCGCAGCACAGGCAGGGTTAGATTGGTTGAAGACATGCGCACCAGCGACGTGCAGTACGCCTCAGTACACAGCGTCATCGTGCCCGCATGTAGGCAATCGGGGTGAAGTGTTTTGCCCAAGGACACAACGCGGTTGCCGCAGGTGGGATTCGAACCGAGGACCTCTCGGCTTGCAGCCTGCACCTCTACCAACTGAGCCACCGCGCCCCCTACAAAGGAATGAAGTCATGAGAGACAAATTTTATGGAACTAGAGACATGGCTTGAACAAACTTGAATCTTAACCCCCCCCCCCCCCCCCCCCTAAGGATGCTGCATACCAGATATCAAAAGCATTCATCTGCTGGATCTGAAGAAGAAGATTTTTAAAGAAAATTCCTCATTTTGAACTAAGTTATCATTCGGGCTCCCACAGTGAGCACAAATATGAACCCAGGGACTTGGCTTGAACAAACTTGAATCTCACCCCCTAAGGATGCTGCATGCCAAATATCAAAACATTCTGACTGCTGAATCTGAAGAAGACTTTTAAAGAAAAATTCCTCATATTGACTAAGTTATAATTCAGGCTCCTACAGGGAGCCCAAATATGGACCCAGGGACTTGGCTTTAACAAACTTGAATCTCACCCCTAGGGATGCTACACACCACATATCAAAACATTCCGACTGCTTGATCTGAAGAAGAAGGTTTTTAAAGAAAAGTCCTCATTTCGAACTAAGTTACAATTCAAGCTCCCACAGTGAGCCCAAATATGGACCTAGCGATATGACTTGAACAAACTTGAATCACCCCCCCCCCCCCCCCCCCACAAGGATGCTGCATACAAATATCAAAACATTCCGACTGCTGGATCTGAAGAAGAAGATTTTTTAAGAAAATTCCTCATTTTGAACTAAGTTATCATTCGGGCTCCCACAGTGAGCCCAAATATGGACCTAGGGACATGGTTTGAACAAAATTGAATCTCACCCCCTAAAGATGCTGCATACCAAATATCAAAACATTCTAACTGCTGGATCTGAAGAAGAAGATTTTTAAAGAAAATTCCTCATTTTGAACTAAGTTATAATTCGGGCTACCACAGTGAGCCCAAATATGAACCCAGGGACTTGGCTTGAACAAACTTGAATCTAACCCCCTAAGCATGCTGCATACCCAATATCAAAAAATTCTGCCTGCTGGATCTTGAGAAGAAGATTTTTAAAGAAATTTGCCTGAAATGCATTAAGTCCAAATTTGGGCTCCTATACTGAGCCCAAATATGAACCCAGGGGCCGATTTGAACAAACTTGAATCAGATCCACCCCACAATGTTGCATACCAAATATCAAAAGATTCTGCCTGCTGGATCTGGAGAAGAAGATTTTTGAAGAAATTTGCCTGAAATGCACTAAGTTCGAATTCGAGCTTTTATAGTGAGCCCAAATATGAATCCAGGGGCCGATTCGAACAAACTTGAATCAAATCTACCCCACAGTGTTGCATACCAAATATCAAAAGATTCTGCCTGCTGGATCTTGAGAAGAAGATTTTTTAAGAAATTTGCCTGAAATGCACTAAGTTTGAATTCAGACTTCTATACGGAGCCCAAATATGAATCCAGGGGGCCGAATTGAACAAACTTGAATCAGATCCACCCCACAATGTTGCATACCAAATATCAAAAGATTCTGCCTGCTGGATCTGGAGAAGAAGATTTTTAAAGAAATTTGCCTGAAATGCACTAAGTTCGAATTTGGGCTTCTATAGTGAGCCCAAATATGAATCCAGGGGGCCGATTTGAACAAACTTGAATCAGACCCATACCAAGATGCTGCATACCAAATATCAAAAGATTCTGCCCACTAGTTCTGGAGAAAAAGATTTTTTAATAATTTTTCTATAATTCATACGGTGCTATCAGAGTTATGCCCCATACAGAGCCCCCATGGGACGTGGCCATTTCATTTGAACAAACGTGAATTGCCATATAGTAATGAACATCCACATGAAGTTTCGTGAAAATCGGCCCAGTGGTTTCAGAGGAGAAGTCGTTTGAAAAGTGTTCACGACGACGACGGACGACGACGACGGACGACGAACGGCAAGTGATAAGTTAAGCTCCCTTCGGTGAGCTAGAAACTAAATACAAGGTTTTCCACAAAGGATGTTCAGGGCAACACCATCATTCACAATAGATGGAACTGGTGTCGGTGTCGTCAATGAATCTCCTTATTCAGGTTTTAAGCTTTTCGCGAATGGGTCGTTCAAGAAGGCCCAAATGAAAATGGCCAGTAAAGGCATGAAAAAATGATTTTCCATGGTAAAATCTTTACGGGAACCTTACATATCATTGATTGAAACGTGGATAAAATTATTTGATAAACTAATCAAACCTATCGCGTTGTATGGTAGCGAAATATGGGCTTCGTTGATGAACTTGAACAGATTGATAGCATGCCATGAGGAACGGTACATCATAATTTTTGTAAGAATGCATTAGGTGTAAATAGAAGGTCGTCGAATCATGCAGTGCGCGCGGAACTCGGAAGATATCCAGTTTTAACTGAATCATTGACTCGCGCTGTTACACTTCAAAACTACATGTAACTAATAAAGAATCACTAATATTCAAGACTGTGGCATTAAGCAGTGAGTTTACCATTCTGGAGAAATTGTCAAATAAATTCGATATACCAATGATAACCGAGATAATGAATAACGATAATACATATTCTTTTATGGTTGCTAAATATCGTCACTAAACTGGAGAATAACTATATTTTAATTTCATGGCAGACATATTTGATGATGATAGACCAAGTGGAAAGAATAAACTAAGAACCTATGAGGACTTTAAATCTGATTATGAATTAGAATCACATTTGAAAAATGTTAAAGATATTGATTTGAGAAAACTCTTCTGTGAATTACGAATTAGTAGCCATTTATTGGAAATTGGGAAAGGGCGACACAAGCAACCCAAATTGCCTCTTAATGAAAGGGTTTGCAAAAAGTGTAATTCAGAAATCGAAACAGAAGAACATCTCATCATGAGATGTCCAGTATATACTGAACTCAGAAAACAATATTTCGCGGAAATCGGAAAACTAAATCAAAACTTTACAAACATAGGCGACAAACAAAAATTCATATGTATAATGAATAACAAGAGAAGTGACCTGCAAAAGAAATGATTCACCTAATTAGAGTTGATTATATGCATGTATAGAGAAATAGATACCGAAATGTATGGTTAACTTTATATTGTTTATTGTTATTATTTACTGGCATCTGTCTAATGTGGTCGTCATTGTCATTAACCCATTACCCAACGCAGACGATATCAAAATTTATTATTTTAAATATCATTTTTTAAAATTTTCCAAACAATTTCAACAAAACCATATCATGTGACCTCTCGTTGGAACGAGCTCGACGAGCTCGTTCCATCGAGGGGTCACATGATATTGTTTTGTTGAAACTTTTTGAAAAATAATATTTTTTCAACTGCTGAATTTGTATATTACGCGGGCGGATGTGGGCGATTCGTTGGGTAAAGGGTTAAACTCTCTATCTACAGGACCGTTTTCAGATTAGCATGCCACCATTTTCAAGGAAGCAAGCCGGGTAATTTAGTTAGTGCTATTACACTTGCCTTTGATAAGGACGTGATTCACAAAATGCCGTCCGAAAAAGCTGCTTTCATGAAATCATCTGCAATGTTCAGCTTGGACTGCCGACGTGTTGAAAATATCAAGTCAGGCAACTCCTATATATTTGTACGCATGACACCTGGATGTAAATGTTGACACTTGCGCAATGGACTAAGGTGGACTCCAGAGCGAGATTATCAATCCTGTTCATGAAAATGTAATACTTATCTTTATATTATTTATTGTTTAATTGTTATTATTTACTGTAATCTGTCTCATGTGGACATTAATGCCATTAAACTATCTATCTATTTGTAATGAACAGTGCCCCAGAACTGATATAACTTTATAAACTTGATAAGTTCTGCCCTTATACATTGCCTTTTTATCTTGCCTTCCAGAATTAAGTGAGAATATCATTGGTTTAAAAGCGTCATATGCCAGCTGTATAAAAACTATATATGGCCGAAAATAAATCACAAGGCTCTTATCATCAATAACACATTACATATGTCTGTAATGACTGATGTCTCGAAACTTATATACCTTTATAAACATGGTAAGTCTTGCCTTAATACACTGCCTATTCTAGAATTATGTGAGAACACCATTTCCAACATTTTTGAGAAAATGAAGACATTGCGTATCGGTGGGAAAGTCCTCAAAATTCTTAGCTCTCTTTATGAGTCCAGTTACCCACCTTTACACTCAACGGTGGGTGTTGGACAAGGATGTTCTATATCCTCCACTCTTTTCAAAATTTTTATTGATGACATATGTTGGATATTTGATGAATCCTGTTCACCTGTTAATGTGAATGAACATCAACTCAATCACATATTTTTTGCCGATGACCTGGTAATGTTATCAGGGTGTCCAGTCGGATTGAATAAATGTGTTCAGAAGTTAGAACACTATGCGGATAAAAACAAACTTAGTGTCAATATTAATAAAACAAAATGCATGATTTTCAAAAATAGAAAAGATCCTGCGTTTTGTACTGGAACAGCGAAATTAGATATCGTAGATCAATATAAATAATTAGGTCTTGAATTCACATACAATGGAAACACAAAACAAGTTCAAGAGAATTTAAGAACAAAAGGATCGAAAGCAATGTTTTTCCTTACAAATTCTCTCAGAAAGTCACTTGACTTAACTCTTGATGTGAAATGTAAACTTTTTGATAAATTGATTAAGCCTATTTTATAATGTGGTTGCGAGATATGGTCCCCTGACATTAACACTCCTTTTGCAGACACTACAGCCTGTGAACAAGTCCACTTGAAATTTTGTAAACAAATATTAATGTTGAATAGAAAAGCATCTAATCACGCAATATGGGGAGAGTTGGGTAGATATCCTATTGTGCACGATGCTATGTTACATCTCCATAAATACGTCGATAAATTATCTAAAATTGCTGACGATAACATACTCTCCAACTCATTCAAGGAGTCACTCAAATATAAACTTCCGAAAACTTGGATAACTCAGTAATCTCGTTACAATATCAACGTTTCCGATGCTAATACGTTAACCAATAGTAATGGAAAATGCCTGAAAGATGTACTAGAATCTCAGCATAGAGAAAGATTTACTAAAGATATGTTTAATGATGACAAAATGAAAGGCAGTAATAAGTTACGAACGTATCGATTAGTTAAAATGAATACAAGCTTGAACCTTATCTGAAAATCACCATATCTCGACAGGCCCGTGAACTGCTTACTGGACTTAGGGTTAGTAAACATAATTTAGAAATAGAAAAGGGTAGACATAAACAACCCCCAACGCCCCTAAATGATAGGAGATGCCAGGTGTGCGATAACGGTGAAATAGAGAGCGAAAAACATTTTGTTATGTATTGTGAGGCATATGTCGAAATTAAGGAAACGGGGTTTGAAGAAATTATAAAAGAAAACAAAGAATTTGAACAATTAAATGATTCGGAGAAATATTATTATATAGTGAAACACTGTGATAGTAAATCAATTAATATTGTTTCTAGCATGATCTGGTCATTCTTCTGTAAACGAGATCATCTTGTTAAAGAAAAAAGTCATTAGTACTTTATATTATACATCATGTTTACTAATTCTTCTTATTTGTTATGTTTGTATTGTGCAACTGCCATTATGGTGTAATGCATTAAACTATTAAACTAAACTGTCGACAGACGATAACGGCTTCACGCTAAACAAGTAAGAATTATCACTACTTAGCGAGGTTCCTGAACGAAGTCACCAGAAATCTTCATTGCACTGATAATTTATGTATTATATACCCACCCTCGGGTAGTAATAAAGTGGTATACCCAGAGGGAAAAGTGAAAACTGGCGTCTCGATTTCAGAATCTGCCAAATCCATTTTGGATGAAAGCAGGCACCAACATTTTTTGTAGTTGTTGCTTCTGCGTGTTCTTTATCTCCACGCTGGACCGGGTGGACTCGAGTTACTCATCATTTCTGTGTATGTGGAACAAATCTAATGTAGGTTCGACAACATTCGTTGAAAAGTGAATTGTCTGGCACAAATCTAATGCGGGTTCGACAATATTCGTTGAAAAGTGAATTGTCTGGCACAAATCTAATGCGGGTTCGACAATATTCGTTGAAATGTGAAATGTCTGGCACAAAGGTAAATCAGGTTCGACAATATTCGTTGAAAAGTGAATTGTCTGGCACAAATTTAATGCAGGTTCGACAATATTCGTTGAAAAGTGAATTGTCTGACACAAATCTAATGCGGGTTCGACAATATTCGTTGAAAAGTGAATTGTCTGGCACAAATCTAACGCGGGTTCGACAATATTCGTTGAAAAGTGAATTGTCTGGCACAAATCTAATGGAGGTTCGGGAACATTCGTTGAAAAGTGCATTGACTGGAACAGATTTAATGCAAGTTCGATATTCGTTGAAAAATGAATTGTCTTGCACAAATCCAATGTATGTTCGAAAATATTGAATGTGAATGACGTATTTGTACAACAACGACGACGTAAAAAATATTAATCAAGTGATGGCTTGGGGATTTAACCCTTTACCCAACGTAACGGCCAAAACCCGTCAGCGCTATTCTAAAAAACGCCAATTAATTTTCATTATTTGTTTCATTTTTTGTCTCCAAAACATAAGTCATGATCCCTCGATGGAACGAGCTCGTCGAGCTCGTTCCAATGAGGGGTCATAACCTATGTTTTTTGTGACAAAAAATGAAAAAACATGTAGTTATTCAAGAATTTTTCTGCATGTGTCGTCTGCTTTTCATGTTAGGTAAAGGGTTAAAGCGAATTTTTTGTGATGTGAAAGAAGAGGCCATACTTCTCACCCAGATTCTCTTTCCACTTTGCAGTATTACACTTCGTGCATTTTGCCAGTATCGGCTGTATTACCCTCCATGTGAGACTCCAGGAACAATACTATAAAACGTTTACAATTGTATTTTCTAGAATTGTGTTTCTACCTACTAATATAAATTTGAGATAAAAAGTGAAAAAAAATAACCATATTTGGCTGGAGATTTTTGTGAACAGCACTGGCTTGCTTTAATCGTTGTGTTAGCTAGAAGGTTAAATCAGTATATATAGCAAAGAGAAATTCAAATTCGTCACGAAATTTCTGAACCTCGTTCACTAAAATCGATCTGAGCCTCGGTAAATCTCGGTTCTGATCGATTTTAGTGAATTCGGTACAAATATTTAGTATAAAATCGCGACTCTTTAGAGAGATCATCTATGTATGACAAACTTATCCCTAAAATACACCGTAACGGCTAAAGCCCATAAGCACTATTTACGAAAATCGCCATTCAATTTTCATTATTTTTTCATTTTTGTCTCAAAAATATAGCTTATGGCCCTTCATTGGAACGAGCTGGTTGAGCTCGTTCCAAATGAGGGGCCATAACCTATATCTTTAATGCCACAAATGAAAAAATAGTTATTCATGAATTGTGTTTGCAAGTGTCGTCTGCATTTCGTTTTAGGTAAAGGGTTAATACAGTTTACAGTAACATGTCAATATTTTGATCGAAATTCAGATTGAAATACTTTTGAAAAAAATGTTCACAAAGTCGAAATCAATCTGTACCCGTTGGCTATTCATTTATAAAAGGAAATTTCCTGGCACACAACTCCTTATAACATGATTGTTCCACTCACCCATTCCTGTTTTGACTACGATGTTTCTGGTAAAGACCCTCTTATAACCTTCAATATTCGTTGATTATTGAATTATAATTCGTTATTGAATTGTACCATGAAATGTTTTTTGTTGTGAGATATAAGTATAAAAAATAGGATGTGCTGGGACTTTTCTGTAAAAGGGTATTCGCATATGAAAATTCTCGAGTTAGCGGAGTGCAAAACACGAACATATGATCTTTTGATAAAGCACACTGAAACCAGCCATTTTATTACCATTCAAAGAACAGTTCGTGACAAGTTCGAGTCCCCTGATTCAAATCTTAATTGCTTTCCTATTCTTCTCAACCTCAAAGTTGACAGATTACAGAATATATCTTTTCACTTATGAATTAAGGGAAGGAAAAAATATATTCGCTCAACATTTCCCGTGCTGACACTATTTTTTCACTTCTTGCACACATGAACAAGATTTTATAAATCTGTCCGAAATACGGTCAAATTCCAAATTTCAAAAAAAGAAGTTTTTGTTTGTTTTAAAATTCATTGTGAGCGCAGTAGAATTATTTGTAGTGCTTTCACACCGTTAATAAAGTAATATTAGCAACACTTTGGCCGGCCGCTGATTTGTCGCAGGTGTTCAGGTGAGAACGGCTTGGTTACCCCTGAGCTCCCAACTGCCTCCTTATTCCCACGCCTCTTTACTCCTCCCAAGCTATGAGACGATCTGCTTAGTGACATTCCGTGTCCCATTCTTCCCAATCTCTCCGATAAGCATACGAAGCCTCCCCTTTGTGTCACCCACTAACCATATGCCATCCATTCTCCTATCCCATTTCCCCACTATACTCCCAGTGAATCTTATTTTGTTAAACTGGTATTTTGGTTATTCTTGTAGAAAGTGTTCCGGGATCTCCACTATGCCTAAATTACACATCTGGCACTCCTTTTCAGTTTTCTTCAGTTTTTCGTCAACGCCCCAGGGTCCGCGACCTGAGAAGAACAACAGTGCCCCCACCCCCCTCCCCCCAGGTGACATCAGGGTACTCTCCTCCATGACTTTTTCTCTGTGATCTTTTTTACCCTGTGTCGACTCTTCTTCTAAGTCTGAGATCCCCAGTGATTATTTCTATGTATTAACTCCAGGGTAGTGAACTGGTAATTGTGTCATTAGATATTCTTCATTTCTATGGCAAGAGTCAGTTTAAAACAGACCGAATGGGGCTGATTGTCAATAAGTGCGTTACACCATTTATTAACAATTTCCGTCCACCTGACCTTAACGCTTTAACTGATATGTGGTACATTGTGTTATATGAACCTAGGTGGAGATGAGTGTGTTCATGCAAATGTTCACATCGGGATACGTTTTCAGACAGTTGAACCATTTTGTAGGATTTCCCGACAGAGGGGGAGGGGTGGGTAGGAGGGATGTTGTAGAGCCCCAGAACCCCCCGGGCCTATCATGGTTCGGCCGGGAGTGAAAAATGTTTGTGCAACAAGGGAAAAGTCACTATATTCGTGACTCCAGAGGCTTGCAGAGAGTCAAAACGAAACGCCAAAAAATTGTTGAATGTGGAACTAAGGTATCAAAAGCAGGTGTCATGGCGATTCGCCATGACACCTGTTTTGATACCCCAGTTCCACATGCCACAGATTTAATAAGTGCGATACAACTCACAGAAGAGAGGAGACGTGTGTCGACTAGTGATTGTGTAGAAAGTTTCTGGTATTGGGCTAAAATAGAGTGTTTCTGCCTATGCCATATATATAAATGCCTATCAGGGATAATCCGACTGTGCACATATATCGGTCCTTCGGAAATAAAATCTCTATGGTGTTTTTACTCCCCGACAAAATTGACCGATTTCGTCGACGGCGTGTGGGGATTATAACCCCCCCCCCCCCCCTTCCGGCGCCTCCCGTCTTTCTGTGAATTTAAAAAAAAAATGATCTGTTTACTGGTGTTTAAGGTCATATACTTATACACAATGGCTAATCATGACCATGACAGCTTTACGGGTGGAGGAAGCCGGAGTACCCGGAGAGAACCACCGAGCAATGACGAGCAGCTGCCATCTCCCCAACATCGTAACTCTGCACTGCAGCACAGAGAGGGTTAGAGTGGTTGAAGACATGCGTACCATCGACGTATAGTACGCCTTAGTACACGCCGTCGTCGTGTCCCCATGTGGACAATCGGGGTTAAGTGCCTTACACAAGGACACAACGCGGGAGTCCGAATTGATCGCTCAGACGGTCGCCATTGTCGTTTAATAAATAAATTATTGCAACAGTCAACCAATATAGGATGCCATTCCGTCTCGTTGACTTTACCAGATCTGCCAGATCAAACTCGACGCCATAGGCGTCGAGTTTGATCTGCCAGATCTGGTCACCTCAACAACTCGATGGGACACTACAGCCATGATCAATTGAATGTTGTAGTAAACAGAGCTTAAAGTCTTGACGAACATTATGAGTTGTTGTGATGAATTGACAGTAACATGGTCCAAGGTTTGCGGCTCGCTGCATATTTATTTATTTGTTTATTTATTTATTTATTTATTTATTTATTTATTTATTTATTTATTTATTGGGGTTTAACGACACTTTCGAAGCCAGGGTCACCTCGTGTCGGACAGTTTTACGGATGGAGGAAGCCGAAGTACCTGAAGAAAACCACCGAACAGCGATGAGCAAATGTCAGACTCCAAACATACTAACTCCACACAAGCAGGGTTAGCATTGATTGAAGGCAAGAGCAGTATGCCTTAGTACATAATGCCAACGTGCCCTCATATGGGCAGTTGAGATTAGGTGTCTTGCCCAAGGACACAACGCGGTTACTTTAGGTGGGATTCGAACCGAAGACCTCTCGGCTTGCAGTCTGCATCACTACCTACTGAGCCATCGGGCTCCCAGCTTATGTTGATTTGTGACGCGAAGCGCCTAGGCTGTACATACGCTCTGAGCCGCAAATCTCAGACTCTGTTGCCGCAAATTCATTACAATAACGCATATATTCCCATAAGACCCCACCCATAGCCCAAACCCACATCGTGAAATGAACAAGGCAATTTGAATGACCAAGGCAGCTTTAACGATAACAAATTTAGTAAATAAACCTATCGTGTACCCCCACGACGTCACTGGACAACAAAAATGAATAACTTGGATTGAGGTTGGGGTTACTTAATCTCATTTCAAATCATGAACTTTTTAGAGGGCTGTGTGTATACATTCATAGAATGATCACTGACCTTGAAAAATACGATTTTAGGCTGTATGAACTTTGGGTGGTGATGTCAGACGGTAACAAACTCCGTTGTAGCCGTAAAAGTAGAAGAAAAAAAATATCGAGCTCTTGTCTGAACAGAGGGCGATAATTTTAGTCATATTTGAACATCATACAGTGTGTCATATCATGAATTGTGTATTACGCAATTTGTATTGGAGAAATACAAATGAATGAATGAATGAATTCAATATAGTTGGGCGGGAGTTAAAGTTAATAGTCGAGATAACGCCGCTTGATATGGGTATATAGTTCTATTCATTTTTAATAACGTGTCAGTTTGTTCACTTCGATTGTTTTCTCTTTTCATGCACAGAATCGCTTCCACGTACAGCAAAAGGAAAAAAGATGTTCTGGAATTCGTGTTTTTGCCTGACGGCTATATTCTTGTTTTACGTCGTAAATGGAGCTGAAATTACAGCTTACAGACGACTCACTACTGACATTTTTCAGAATTACGACAAAAGAGTACGCCCAGTGAAAGATAAACATACACTGATGACGATTGGGATAGATTTTAAGTTAATCGGATTACTTTCTTTTGACGAACTTTCTCAGGTTCTGACCACCACAGGGTTTTTCGACGTGGAATGGACGGATGAGCTATTAACCTGGAACATCAGAGATTATGATAATATCTCAGAAGTAATTTTGCCAAACAGTGACATTTGGGTTCCGGACATTACCTTGATGAATTACCACAACCAACTAGCCGAGATCACACCTAGCTTTCTAAAGACAGAGGTTCATTCAAATGGATCGGTGAGTTTTCGTCCAGGCAACTTATTTCAAACTCGATGTGTTCTTAAAATAACGTATTTTCCCTTTGATTCCCAGACTTGTGATCTTCTAGTTGGTTCCTGGAGTTATGGTCTTGACGAACTGATGTTCTTCACATTACCCAAACCAGTAAACACAGACTATTATCATCCTAATGGGGAGTGGGATTTGGTCTCCACGAACATGTTATCAGTTTCTCCTCATCCAGATTTCACCAACACAAGCGTATTACAGATAACAATTAACTTACAGCGACTACCAGGATTTTTCATTCTCAACACTCTGGTTCCAATCATACTTTTATCATTTCTTAATCTCGTTGTATTTAAAGTTCCGGTGGAATCTGGCGAACGTCTTTCGTATTCGGTGACGATTCTGTTATCATTGTCAGTATTTCTAAGTTTCATTTCAAGCACAATGCCAAAGAATGGGCAAGACGTCTCCTTATTTGCGTTGTATTTAGAAGTAATGCTGGTTTATAGCTCTGCCATAGTGTTGCTAACATCGGCAACCCTCAATTTGTACCACAGAAAAGGCCCAGTCTCTCCACGTTTCAGCCGCCTCGCCATGTTCTTGAAGTGTAGCTGTACTGGCTCTAAAAACAGACTATCTTCTAAAGAAAATAGTCCGAAAACAGAGACGGCTTCATCCAATGAAGACAAACCTGATTGGACGGATGTTAGTTCTGCTCTTGATCACATATTTTTCTGGACCATGTCACTTATTTTAATTTTTGCTAAAGTTATCTTCTTTTGTATAGTAGCACTGTAGATGTACAATGTATTGCGGAAATATCTTGTAAACAAACGGAAAAGATGGTCAGCTTTTAAACTTTAACTCCTTATGCTGCTGGCGGGTATTCCCGCCCAGGACAAAATTTCTCTTGCCACTGAATTAACCTTTTGAACACTGGTGGTATGTCCCACGTCAGTTCAATGGCAGCAATTGGAAGAGTTCACATTCATTGTTTGGGGTAGACCAATTAATATTTTCAACGGGCAGCCTAGAGGCTGCACGTTGAAAATATTTATTGGTCTCCCCATACATTCACTTAGCAGCCATCCTACTTAATAAAACTATGACGTATCACCTACTTAATAAAACTATGACGTATCACCTACTTAATAAAACTATGACGTATCACCTACTTAATAAAACTATGACGTATCAAATTCCTGGGCCCGAAAAACGGCCTCTCTAGGGTCAAAGGATTAAGTTTAATTTCGGTACATTTAATCACATTTTCCACTTGTAAATGCATAGGTTGTTTCACCAACGATTTCTTGGGTTAAATTTAGATGAATTTTATCAAATCTAATCATGGCTGCTTCATGATTAGATGCGATGAAAAAATCTTGAAAACACTCTGCGGGTTAAGAGTTCAGCAGCTTTTCAGCCCGTTCAGGCTTGCTGGAATGATATAAATAGTGAGTGGGTATGCCGCGTTTGTTGGTACTGGCGAAGTCGACGATTGTGAAACAGATGACCTGAACCGTGCCAGTGAAGGTTGTAACTTGGACCTCTCGACTGTTATCATATTCTAACACATCTCTAATCGCCCCATATAAAACCTATTTGGATTCTTTAGCTTGTCACTAATCAAAAATCATAAGAGAAGCAAAACATAAAACCAATATGTTTTTTTTATCACACACCTATTAATTGAAAACACGTGATTTCAACTGTTCAATAAAGTTGCACATATGGTGATACAAAACACGTTCGATTTCGTTTGCAACGTAAACAGGGAAGGAATCCGCTTAAATAAATCACGTCATCATTGGTCGAGTGCACTAGAGTCGAGATCGCTTGGAAATGTCAAATTCCTCTTTTAGATTTGTTTACCCGGGATATTTAAACATTCAGATTTGAGTCCAAAATCTACAAAATAAAAATAACATTCTGACTGCTTGTTCCTTGACAACTGATCATATAATGGAGTGTGCTGAACTTATTATCTATTTAAAAAATGTTTGTTGTGTTATTCCCTGCAGTTTCGTCAATATTTGAGGTTCGATCATCGTGACACTGATCGGCGTCAATTGATTTCGACCATTTTAATGCCATAAACATTAAAAAGCAAACTAGGGTTGGTACCCCGCCACCTAACAGTGATGTCTCGTTGGCAACGAAGGAAACGGAGCAATTGTCCAGCTGAAAAGTGCTTTTAGTTCAATTTTCGTGTAGACTGGTTGTTACATGCGAGGTGTGTAATAAATACAGAACCGCACATACGTTTGAATGGGTTAAGAATTATCACACTCGATTGCTTTGGCCCAGGATATCCTGGGCCAAAGCAATCTCGTGCGATAATTCTTAATCCATTTAAACGTATGTGCGGTTCTAAACATTTACCAGGTACAAATAGACAAATACAAAGCTACCTTTCAAAACAAATTTTTGAATAACTGAAATTTAAAAAAAAAAATGCCACCAAAACATAGCCTGTAACCCCCCCCCCCCCCCCCCTCATTGGAATGAGCTCGATCTAATGAGGGTTCATTTATGCCTTTAGGCAAAAATAGAAAATTTTACAGGATTTGTACGACGACTGATTTTTATGAAATAGCACTGATAGGATATCGTGGTTGCGTTAGATAAAGGATTAAGTAGATCGTAGTATGCCTAGAAAATGTTCCTTCCTGTTTTTATCTGTGACCAGGAGGTCACCTGCCCTTGTGATATCCTGGGCCAAAGCAATCTAGTGCGATAATTCTCAGCCCAATCAAACATATGTGCGGTTCTGTATATGTATCGAACCAAACAGGAACCCTGAAAGAACCAAGTGAAAAACCAAATGGTACCATCGTGGAACCCACCAAGGAACATGGAACCAAATAGAGAGCCCATTTGATAACTTGGTTCTCTTTTAGGTGGGGAACCACCGTGACTCTTTCTGTGTAAAGCCCAACAATAACTCAAGTTGGTTCCTGGTAGAACAGTCAATAAATTCAAAGAACCATTTTGAGCTCGTTCCAATGAGGGGCCACATGATATAGTTTTGTTGAAATATTTTGAAAAATTATAAAAAAATGATATTTAAAATAATAAATTTTGATATCGTCTGTGTTGGGTAAAGGGTTAATTATCGTCGCCTGTGTGCTAGAATGTTCTATGTCCCATGGGGGAAATAATATATAGTCACATGGGGGGGGGGGGGGGGGGGGGGGACATAGAACATTCCAGCACTCATGCGACGTTATATTTTACACTTTTCGCTTTTTTTAAAAAATGTCCAGGACTAAATTCTATTGATTCCCTCACAATGTTTGGACTTTTTTCGAAATGGTGGATTTTTTGGGGTATCGTGAATCCTTATGGATATATACCTTGCAATTGAGTGGATATCTCTTGCAAAAAAAAGATGGGATATGTTGTAGGATAAATGCAAGAAAGTTTCTGTAACAATTTTCCTATGCTAAAAGTTCGAACGCTTCACATCATTTGTTTGGAAGCTTTCGGATAGATCATCCAAGCAATATTATAAGCTATTGTAATGAACTGACGGTAACATGTTCTGAGATTTGCGGGTCGGACCTTATCTACAACCGAGGCGCGAAGCGTCGACGTTTCAACATACGCCCCCAGTAGCAAACCTCAGACCACTTTACCCCAAATTCATCGCAATAACGTATTTGTTACAAATAGACCTACCCATTGCCCACATCGTGAAATGAACAATGCAACTTTTGACGATCACAAGTTTAGCAAATAAACCTCTCGTATACCCCACGGCGTTACTGGACGAATGATCAATTAATCAGATAAAGGTCAAGGTCACAATCTTTGTTCAAATCGTAAACCGATTTGTAATTTAACCCTTTGCCCAACGTAACGGCCAAAACCGGCCAGCGCTATTCTAAAAAATCGCCAATTAATTTTCATTATTTTTTTATTTTTTATCTGAAAAACATAGGTTATGATCCCTCATTGGAACGAGCTCGTCATCTTTTTGAGACAAAAATGAAAAAAATTAGTTATTCAAAAATTTGTTTTGCAAGTGACGTCTGTTTTTTATGTTAGGTAAAGGGCAAAAACAACACTTCATTCGAAACATTGTCTGCTGCACGTGTTAAATCTACTGACAACATTAGAAAATAAAGGAGAGCTAAATTCTGACAGTACCCTTATGGGAAGTCTCAAATCTGCCAAGGGTTAAACTTTTAATAATAACATATAGAACAAAATTTGTCATACATTGACTGCTGAAAGCAGCTACAGAAAACATTCAGAGCTCAATCAATTAAAAATGGAGTAAATCGCCACCTAAACTTATCAAATTCTGAAAAAATTGGAGTTTTTTTGGACGGTACCTACTTTCATGCAACGAGAATGGGATAGGGTTAAACTTTACAACCAAACTTACAACAGCAAATATGCTCGGTAGGCAATTGTGAATACGTACATGAAAAGTTTTTGAACTTAACTCTTTCCAAAATGATAGAAAAAAGCAACCAAAGATGGCTAATTTTGGCATTTTCAAACGGTACTCTTATTCTCGCCCTCATTGTGTTTGAGGGTTAAATCTGAGATTAAAAAGTAAACAGTAACTTTATTCCGCAATCATTGTTGCATCTATCCAATCCAAAATAATTGCTACAACAACCTTGTTATTAGAGAAATTTGCCCTTGAATTTGGTCAATTTTGAAGAAAAAATCTATATTCATGTCATATTTGGCCAGTGGGGGTTAATATTGAAAGATTTGAGTGGTGATTGTGGTGTATCATATTATGCTGTAAATGTGTGGAAAATTTGAGCGAAATAACTGTAAACAATTTTGAGACATTCGAAAAATGGTGAAATTTTGAAGGTTTTGGCAGAATATTTTGAAAATACGCGTTTTCACAGATATGACGGTACCGCATTTCACTAGATTTTATGACATTACATAAGTGTGCCAAATTTAGTCAAAATCGTACAACTTGTTTTCGAGCAGTTCAACAGACAAAATTCAGGGAAGAAAAAAAAAAAAAAAAAAAAAAAAAAATAGAGAAGAAAAATTTTGAAAACGAAGAATAACAATAGTCTTTCCCAAACTGGGTTTGGGAAAGCCTAACAAATCGACGAAATTCCATTATCAGGCCTCACATTTTATAAACCGTATTATCTTACAATGAACATGTATTTTGCCTGTATTAACTCCGCAACTGTCGTGTATCCGACCCCTGATACAGATGTTTGTACCAGGGGGTCGGATACAAGCACGTTCCTTTCACGTGAGTTCCATTTTTTTTTGTTCATCCGTACGAATAAATAGTTCGTTATATATTCGTCTACATTCTTGACTTATCTCCAATATATTGTAAGATAAAATGATTATTACCATTATGTGGATGCACGAAATATGTATCCGAGTCTCGCTCCGGGTTCTAAGGGTAGATCACTCGTCGTGATCTGCCCTTTGAACCCGGAGCTCGACTGAGATACATATTTTGTACATCCGCATAATGGTAATAATCTCTATTTATTGATGCTATAGTGCCATTAGAATGTTTTCGAATCCAAAACTTTGTAAATTTATCTGCTCAAACATTATGACTCTGTTTTACTGAATTTATTGAATTCCAAAACAGGGCTTATATTTCGTCTAAATTTGGGAGAATCCATTTGAATTCTCGCGAAAATTGTTTTTCCATACCTGCTATGAGTGTCCCACGATCCCATTAGGATAACATGGTTGAACCCTTGTTGTTTTCTGATAACATATGTTAGGACTTTTCCCAAAACAGCTGTTTAATGTTAACCCTTTAAACAAAGTAACGGCCAAAACCTGCCAGCGCCATTCTTAAAAATCGCCAATTAATATTATTTTTTTCATTTCTGTCTCAAGAACATAGGTTATGACCCTTCACTGGAACGAGCTCGTTCCAATGAGGGGTCATAACCTATGTTTTTAAGACAAAAATGAAAAAAAACAATAGTTATTCAAGAATTTTTTTTGCAGGTGTCGTCTGCTTTTTAGGTTAGGTAAAGGGTTAAACATATAAACTAAATTTGATAATTTGTTTTAAGAGAGAACAATATAAGTAGTATGTAATGTGGTTTTCACCCCACATTTGGGGGACCCCGGTGGGGGACCCCGGAAGTGACTTCATGTCACGTGACCCAGTGGCGCCATGTTGTGTTGTCATGGTAACCCGCGTGAGCGGCCATCTTGTGACGTAATCTCCATAGTGATACGTGGTGTGAGTGCGCATGCGCAGCACGTGTTGTTAGGGTGATACGTGTTTCCGTCGTCCATTTTGTATACTGGAGGCCGCCATCTTGGTTTCTATGGTAGCACGTGGTTGCTATGTGACCCAATTTTTCTGCAATAGGACAGGGTATGTTCGGAGGGTATGTTCGATTGTAGAAGAGTAAATCTAATTACCACAAACAACCCGACAATCCTTCCAAATCACCAAAATCTATCCCAACTTTTGCTATTTCGAATTCTTTCAGAATTCTCTGCTCCTATCTATATATGCAATAGTTTACGTCTACCTGACCATGTTCCTTTATTCTAGAGTATACTCCAGTAGCGTAGAAAAGCCTATTATTTGGAACAGTTTATCTTATTGTTACTATATTTAGCAATCTCTGGTCTATTCTTGTTAGTTCTGGCCCTATTCCAAGTACTCTTGTAGTTTCCTGTATCTAGCTCATTTATATAGATTATAACTAACCAATCAGATTGCTTGATTTCCCAAAATATCCCTTATAAGCTATCGAGCAATTGCTCTATGGCTCATTTGCTCGATGGGCTTCGAGTCATTCGAGCAATGATTTTCAGTAACTGCTCGATAGCTTATAAGGGATATTTTGGATAGGTATGCCTTGTGATACAGGAACTAGTATCCTCAGATAAGTATCCTCGATAGGTATCCTCGATAGGTATCCTCAAATAATACAATGCCGGGCCATAGGTATCCTCAAATACTGAAATGAGTCGAAGAGTCGTATGTGGAGTCACTCGAACGAGCAATTGCTCTATGGCGAACATACCCTCCGAGCAATGATTTTCAGTAACTGTTCGATAGCTTATAAGGGATATTTTGGATAGGTATGCCTTGTGATACAGGAAATAGTATCCTCAGATAAGTATCCTCGATAGGTATCCTCAAATAATACAATGCCGGGCCACAGGTATCCTCAAATACTGAAATGAGTCGTATGTGGAGTCACTCGAACGAGCAATTGCTCTATGGCTCATTTGCTCGATGGGATTCGAGTCGTTCGAGCAGTATGTGGAGTCACTCGACCGAGCAATTGCTCTAAGGCTCATTTGCTCGAAGGGCTTAGAGTCGTTCGAGCAATTGCTCATGGAGCAATTACTCTCTTGGCTTATTGGCTTTGGGAATGTTTTTTGATATACACAAGGGAGATAACTCTGCATACAGATTATGGGAAATCAAGCAATCTGATTGGTTAGTTATAATCTATATAAATGAGCTAGATACAGGAAACTACAAGAGTACTTGGAATAGGGTCAGAACTAACAAGAATAGACCAGAGATTGCTAAATATAGTAACAATAAGATAAACTGTTCCAAATAATAGGGTCGTCTGCGCTACTGGAGTATACTCTAGAATAAAGGAACATGGTCAGGGAGACGTAAACTATTGCTTATATAGATAGAAGCAGAGAATTCTGAAAGAATTCGAAATAGCAAAAGTTGGGATAGATTTTGGTGATTTGGAAGGATTGTGGGGTTATTTGTGGTAATTAGATTTACTCTTCTACAATCGAACATACCCTCCGAACATACCCTGTCCTATTGCAGAAAAATTGGGTCACATAGCAACCACGTGCTACCATAGAAACCAAGATGGCGGCCTCCTGTATACAAAATGGACGACGGAAACACGTATCACCCTAACAACACGCGCAGCGCATGCGCACTCACACCACGTATCACTATGGAGATGACGTCACAAGATGGCCGCTCACGCGGGTTACCATGACAATACAACATGGCGGCACTGGGTCACTGACATGACGTCACTTCCGGGGTCCCCACCGGGGTCTCCCAAATGTGGGGTGAAAACCACATTACATACTACTAATATATATCAATAAAATCTTACAAATGTGGATGTCATTGGAACCGTCTCATTGAGCCGGTTGGAATGACGACCAAATTTGTACAATTTTATTGATAAAGTGTCAGTATATTACAGGTCATGTTAGCCTTGTATTGGTTAATTTACTGCTGCTATGTTAGGTAAAGGGTTAAATTGACTCAGTTCTTGTCACGCGAATCCTAGAATAGGTGCAGCGAGAATCTACATGGATACTCGCTGGGTTCGTTGCGTGAATCTCTTCGTGAATGGATTCACTGATTTTCATCGATTATAAGCCCTGCTAAAATCTAAGCTCTTAAGACATTTTGATTCACACAGCAGCTGGCGAGTCGGTGTTACTCCGTACAGTTCTGAGATTGCGGACACGAGCAGAGAATTTCAAACGGATCACGACCAGAGGTGTAACGAGAATTTTTAAGGTCTGGTAATAATTTGAGTTTATGGACCCTCGATGACCGAAGATTACTCGCGACTGTGACAGGCAAAAACTGGGTAGAGCACGAGAGGAATTCCCCATCTCGTTGATGGGGGTCCAGGAGACTTCCTCAGGAAATGTTTTGAAATTCCATGCCCGAATATTTTTCCTCAATGCTCTTTTTAGAGAATTTGAATGAGTGAATTTTGTTGATTGAAATAAAATCCAGCTGGTTATCTTCTGTATTGCTGGAGGACCTTAACTCTGTATCCGTCAGCACGGCCGATTTCGAGCCCTTTCTGCCTGTTTCTGTCTATCTCATTAACTCTACGTCTTGTCTCTGTCCCCCATGCCCCCCTCTCTCTCTCTCTGTGTGTGTGTGTGTGTGTGTGTGTGTGTGTGTGTGTGTGTGTGTGTGTGTGTGTGTGTGTGTGTGTGTGTGTGTGTGTGTGTCTCTCTCTCTCTGTTTCTCTCTAAAGAGGGGGAGATAAGGAGAGAGAGAGAGAGCGAGAGAGAGAGAGAGAGAGAGAGAGAGAGAGAGAGAGAGAGAGAGAGAAAGAGAGAGAGAGAGACAGACAGACAGTTTGAATCGACCACGGTGACAGAAACAGGGTTAACACATGTATACCAAGTCCAAACTGTGACCCAAAGGCCGGATTAAAAATCATCTTAGGGCTTTTGGGTCCAAGTTTGAACTAATGTTTACCACGAGTGGACCTTTTCTGAAATTTTGAGGGAATGGGGTGGTGGTAGTCACATTAACCCTATTAACCCCCTCCCCAACTATACCCTTGACGACTGAATCGGATCCGGTCGAAATTCTCTGGGGGTGGTGGTGGTCACATTAACCCTATTAATCCCCTCCCCAGCTACATCCTTGACGACTGGATCGGGATCCGGTCGAAATAGTCTGTCTGCTTTTCTGCCCCGTAACTCTGTAGACTCTCATCTAATCGAAACGGAGTGGTCGCTCAATATCAGTTGCTATTTTCGTTGTTTGGTTCTTGTTTGTTTTCATTTTGTCCTGCTTTCGTAATATTTTATGTAGAAAATCTCCACTGATTGATGTCGGCCCAGTACTATAGAATTGCAATTTTCTACAAGTGAATATAAATGAAGGAAATGAATCATTAGCATTTTAAAAGATATGTCAATTTGCCAGTCGGTTCCATTAGTTATTTCAATTAATGGAAAATACAATTCTGAAGAATACAATTGTAAAAGTTTTATAGTATTGACCCTTTAACCCTTTACCCAACGCAGACGATATCAAAATTTATTATTTTAAATTTCTTTTTTTCAAATTTTTCAAAAAATTTCAACAAACCCATATCATGTGACCACTCGTTGGAACGAACTCGACGAGCCCGTTCTAACGAGCTGTCACATGATATGGTTTTGTTGAAATTTTTTTAAAAATATTTTTTTTTCAACTACTGAATTTGCATGTTACGCGGGCGGATGCTGCCGATACGTTGGGTAAAGGGTTAAGATGGCGACTTGAATAAGAAAGAGAGCGTTTTTACAATCACAGCACTGTAGTTTGTTGTTGGACTGTGATCGGAATATTGTTTCCTATTTAATCAATATTGACTGAAAAGTTTTGTTGTTTATTTATTTTGTTCATTTTAAAGTTCTTGGGTGTGAAATTCCTTTTTAAAAATTAAATTTCCTAAATAAATAACCAGTCTTCCTGTCGTTGATATCACATGTCCTTGTGTTACAAAATCATTTACTATATTGTGCAGCTTCTTAACGGAATGCCCAAATTGAATCACAAAGCCCTTATCACCAACGACACATTACATATAACTGTAATGAACAGTGTCTCAGAACTGATATATCTTTATAAACATGATAAGTTTTGCCTTTATACACTGTCTGTATATCTTATCTTCTAGAATTAGGTAAAAGTATCATTGGTTTAAATGAGTCACATGGCAGCTGTATAAAAAACTATATCTTACCTCCTACAGGTATCTGGGAATTTCATTGGTTCAAAGACGTCACACGCAGACTGCATATAAAACCATATACTGCCTGTTAACATCAATATACGCTGACAGCTATGTGTAATCTCCCCTTTGTTCATTGATTATTCAAAATGGCGGCAGCCGATAAACGCTTCAAGTTGAAAGATTGAGTGTTGGAAGCCCATATTTGGTCTGAAGTGCAGGTTAGGCAACTTAAAAGGCTTCATATTCTGTGGATGTGTCTCATGTTACCTTCGAAATGAAACTGTTTGGTATGTATGAATTTGCCTTGTTACAATTTATGGGAGAGAGCCTGTAGGCACTCTCCCATAAATTGTAACAAGGCAAAGACACGTGAAAACATTGTGAGAATTCTCTCATTTAATTTTGATCGCTGTTGTTATTAGTTCTGTGCATCGATGCAGCAGTCGGTAAGATTTATTCGTTACACAGTTTGATGGTGGCCTAATATGGTGTAAGTTAATTCCATATTGGACTCGAGCTTCGCTCTAGTCCAATATGAAATTAACTGACACCGTATATACCATATTAGGCCACTAACAAACTGTGTAACTAATAATATATGGCCCAAATTAAATCACAAGGCTCTTATTATCAGTAACACATTACATATGTTTGGAATGACCAATGTTTCGAAACTGATATACTTTTATAAAAATGGTTAGCGTTGCCCTAATACACTGCCAATATGTCTTACCTTCTTGAATTATGTGAGAATAACATTGGTTACAAAGCGTCACATGCCAGCTATATACAAACTAGATACGGCCGGTGAAATTCTATGTATGAATGACAGTCAAGCGTTTGTTCCTTGATTTTTCAAAATGTCCACACGATAAACGCTTTTCGTTAAACTAGTAAGAATTCTCTCATTTATTATTAATCGCAGTTGTCAGTTCAGTGCGGGGAGTGCGACGCTACTTAGTGAGGGCCCCGAACGAGGTCACCAGAAATCTTCATTGTTCTGTTATTTTTTTTATTATATACCCATCATCGGGTAATAATTAAGTAGTATACCCAGAGGAAAAAGTAAAAACTGGCGTATCGATATCAGAATCTGTCAAATCCATTTTGGATGAAAGCAGGCGACAAATGTTTTGTTGCAGTTGTTGCTATGGTATGTTCTTTAACTCCACTCTGGATCCCGTGGACTCGATTTACCCCATCATCTCTGTGTATCTGACACAAATCTAATGTAGGTTCTACAACATTCGCTGAAAAGTGAATTGTCTGGAACAAATCTAATGTAGGTTCTACAACATTCATTGAAAAGTGAATTGTCTGGAACAAATCTAATGTAGGTTCTACAACATTCACTGAAAAGTGAATTGTCTGGAACAAATCTAATGTAGGTTCGACAAAATTCATTCGAAAGTGAATGTCGCATTTGTACAAAGCGAAGGTGTAAAAAATCTTAATTAATTGAAGGCTTATGGATTTTACCCTTTGAACCCAAGATACCACTTTCCGGCCCAGGAACAGAATACATTATTTATTTATATTTATTTATTGGTGCTTAAGGTCACATATTTATGCACAATGGCTGATCATGACCGAAAATACGTTATAATTTCGTTAAGTAGGATGGGTGCTAAGTGCAAGTATGTGGTAGACCAATCAATATTTTCAACGTGCAGCCTCAAGGCTGCTCGTTGAAAATATTAATTGGTCTAACCCCATTTTATGAATATGAACTCTTCCAAATACTGCAAATGAACTGACATGGAAGATACCACCAGGGTTGAAAGTGTTAAAGGACATTTCTCGTCAAATGGAAGAAGAGGCCATTCTTTTCACCCAGTCTCGCTTTCGATTTTGCAGTCTCACACTGTAATGTAGGTTCTACGACACTCGCAAAAGTGAATTGTCTGGCACAAATCTAACGCAGGTTCGACAATATTCGTTGAAAAGTGAATGACAACAACGAAGGCGGAAAACATCGTAATTAAGTGATGGCCTGTGGATTTAAAGCACATTTTCGTGATGTGGAAGAAGAGGCCAGACTTCTCTCTCAATCTCGCTTTCGATTTACTCGATTTATTCGAACTCGCCAACTTTTTTCACGTCTCACACGGGACCAGAAAACTGTCAACAAGTTAGTAGTTACCCAATAATAAAATCGAATAGACGATTAAACACATTCGATAAACAGTACGTGGAGAGTGTATTATCACTAAATCACACACAGAGTGGAGATTCCACCCAAGCAATAATTGCAAATTTGTTGCAAAGCACAAGTACAAGCAAAGTTCCAGCCAATGGACCTCAGGGTTATACCAGGAGGTCCATTGGCTGAAACATTGCTTGTGTTTTTGTCCACATGTACAAAATTTGACAGTGATGCTTTAGATGCTAACCCCACTCCCCGGGTGATTTAGTTACAATCCACTCTCCACGTACTGTAGCTGCCCACCGATCTGTCAAATAGGTCCATAAAAAGCGGATTGTTTTGAAAGAAAAATTCCATGCTAATGATTTACTACATCTTGTTAACCCTTTACCCAACGTAACGGCCAAAACCGGCCAACGCTATTCTCAAAAATCGCCAATTAATTTTCAAAATATTTTCATTTTTTGTCTCAAAAACATAGGTTATGACCCCTCGTTGGAACGAGCTCGTTCCAACGAGGGGTCATAACCTATGTTTTTGAGACAAAAAAATGAAAAAAATTAGTTATTCAAGAATTTTTTTTGCAAGTGTCGTCTGCTTTTCATGTTAGGTAAAGGGTTAACCCACTCTATAGTCTATAAACATAGATATTACAGGATTTGTTGAGAAGATCTCTATGTCGGGTGGGGGATATTACATGTTTTGTTCAGAAAATCTCCATGTGGGGTGGGGAGGGGGGCTGTATATGACAGTTTATGTCATATGTGATCTGTGTCCCTTACACGAGAGTCACCCTTTTGTTAAAGATTAGCACTCACGTGCTTTATTCTTATGCTAGGAAGAACATCACACTGAAATGGATTGATAATCTGCCAGCAATATTGTGCAAAATCCATTTGCAAGAACTGTGTTGTCTTGGTGTTCCTTCTTGTCCACTTTAGTTATTCCTCTGATAACGCTTTCGAGACAAGGTAGAATGATGAGGGATATACACATTTCTTAGTGGGGGTGGGGGAGGGGTGGGTGCGTCTTTTTGATATCATGTCAAAGGTGAGCTATTTTCCTTTAGCGACGTCTAACTTTTACAAACAGATAATTGCACAATGCGGGCATAACGGGTGCTATGCTTATATGTCATTTTATGGGCGGGATTAAATGCAAAATAATCATATGATCCCGTAGAGGTGTGTGGTACTGTGTTCTCAGACTGGGACGCTGGCCCACCCTCGAATTACTCCTGTTTAGATGTGTGTCCGGGGCAGGGAGTGCAGCACCTTGCACCACGTCGGAAGTTAAAACAAGTTACTCACTGTTTTGTAGATAGATCAGCATTTATCCCATAACTAGCAATTTATTCCAACAACAGAAGCCTTGGATAAATTTTTGCTTTAATCATCTTGTGGGGTGATAAATTTTCCCCATTGGTTTAACACACGAAAAATGTATCACCCTAGTAGGGCGTTGGGAACGAACTATACTATGTTGAGACCTGGCGTTCCATTTGAAAGGTCGTGATATCTTGACCTGATTTACGCATGTCAGATATCTGTAGAAACGAAGTGACGATCATCACTTAACCCTTTACCTAACATGAAAAGCAGACGACACTTGCAAAAATAATTCTTGAATAACTAATTTTTTCATTTTTTGTCTCAAAAACATAGGTTATGACCCCTCGTTGGAACGAGCTCGACGAGCTCGTTCCAACGAGGGGTCATAACCTATGTTTTTGAGACAAAAAATGAAAAAAAATAATGAAAATTAATTGGCGATTTTTGAGAATAGCGCTGGCCGGTTTTGGCCGTTACGTTGGGTAAAGGGTTAAACGATGTTCTTTAATTATGAGAAACATTACCTCACCTCCCAGCACAGCAACGCGCAACACTAAGTACACTCTGCACAATGCCAATACAACTGAATTCCCACATTGTCAAAATAATTTGAACACACTTGTATCACATGCTTTGTGAACCCATGGCTTCCACACACGAATCTCGGGTAACCTAACAACTATTTCATCATTAGAACGAAATGGTGGCACAAGTGTTAACATTTACGACTTCCATTTGCAGCATACTGACTTCTCGAATCAAAGCACATTATTGGAATAGTTTATTTCACGGAAATAGTATAAACATTAACACTTTAAACATCAATATACAAAAATGAACTGACATTCGTGACCTGCTTTGAAAGTGGCCCAATTGCTCTCACCCAGTCAATGCTACATGTACGCATTGTACTGTGGAATAAACAACAGTTCAATTGTTGTTTTCTTTAAAATGTTTGAAAGTATTGCACAATGTTTGTAAAAGAGAATATAGACTGTTCATTTAATAAAGGATTTTTGCAAGTTTAGCTGACGTTTTTGGGGGGAATTATTTTTAGACAGAAATGCATTACTGCGCCTTGTTTATTTTTTGCAATGTTTTCTTGTCGATCGAAATGGACTAATGTACTCCTCACTTCCAGCTATGTTTTCAAGCGAATACGAGCACGATTTTGCCGCGACTGCTTTGTAAAAGGCTTATGGGATAAACAAAATAAACGTATAGTGTTTTCAAGTAAAAAAATTATTCTACTCGTAGGATTAAGAATTAAACCTACTCACCAGAGGCTTGTCTGTTTCATTCTTAATCCTACGAGTAGAATAAATGTTTTACTTGAAAACATTATACGTTTATTTTATATTTATATACACATGGAACTTAATTAAGCATCCCCTGAAATTTTTCATGACAGTGAAATTGCTTTTACTCATTATGGTTTTAATGATTGCTGTCTTGCAGTACATTTCATCATTCATGATGTTTCTGGTTGATTGCGTACCCCAAACACATCCCCTCGTTCACGTGAAGCATGCTACCCACGAATGTCACAGAAACACTATCATTCACATGCATTATCTGCGTATAAAACAAGAAAATTTGTCACTTCTTTTATCAGTAAATGTTGACATGGCAAGGAGGAGAGGCACTAAGATGGCAAATCGATGGCATGCATGCAACAGGCATGTCATTCAAAGCTATTGGAAGGCAACTTGTCTATGGTCATTCTGTCATCAGCAGACTTGTCCGAACAAATCAACAATCCAACGATGTTAAGGACCGACCAAGGCCTGGACAACCCCGAAAGACCTTTCTTGGGGAAGATCGGAGTCTGACACGCCTCGTTAGGCGTGAACCCTTTGCTTCAAGTGGGGTTTTGAAACGCATTTGACTCCCCAACAGGCATTTGTGCAGTAGAACTGTGCGAAACCGCCTCAAAGCACTTGGTATGAGGTCCAGAAGGGTCATCAATCGTCCAGCTCTATCCGATCAGCAACAAAGACGACGTTTGGAGTGGTGCATGGCGCAACAACATTGGAATCTCAGGACATGGAGGAGAGTCCATTGGTCAGACAGATGGTCGCATGAGAATGTGGAGGAATAGAAATACTGCTTACCTGCCCAAGAACATCAGACCTACTGTTCTCTATGGTGGAGTATCAGTAATGATCTGGGGATGCCTCTCTCATGATTGTAAACTTGATATGGTGACTGTACGTGGGAATCTCAATGGTCATCAGTACATCCGGGTCCTTCTCGATCCGGTTGTCGTGCCTGATTTTGACAACCACCCGTTGGCTATTCGCCTTGTATTTATTGACGCCAATGCAGTCCACATCGTTTTCATGATGTGAGAGTATTCCCACAGAACAACGCTATTACAACACTACCTTGGCCTGCAATGAGCCCCGATTTGAATCCCTTAGAACACATCTGGGCCTTTCTTAGACGTCGTTTGCAAGCAAGGGATCGGCCTGTACAGAATTTGGCCGATTTGGAAGGTGTATTGCATGTGGAGTGGCAGCAGTTGCCTCTGGAAAGTATCAGAAGACTCATTGGTAGTATTAGGAGGAGGGTTCAGACGGTCATCCGGAAACGTGGTGGATTCATTCGCTACTGACGTCAGGCACTACTATTATGTTCTGGATGAAAGATAACATGAAATTAATGACAGTTTCTATTAACCCTTTACCTAACATGAAAAGCAGACGACACTTGCAAAAGAAATTCTTGAATAACTAATTTTTTTCATTTTTTGTCTAAAAAACATAGGTTATGACCCCTCGTTGGAACGAGCTCGACGAGCTCGTTCCAACGAGGGGTCATAACCTATGTTTTTGAGACAAAAAATGAAAATATTTTGAAAATTAATTGGCGATTTTTGAGAATAGCGCTGGCCGGTTTTGACCGTTACGTTGGGTAAAGGGTTAACATCACTAATTAAGTTCCAGGTGTATATATAGAATATACCCATAGTAGCTTGGTGTTCCAAATGTTCACCACGAGTGATGAACATTTGGTAACTAAGCTACTTTGGGTATATTTTATTCATACCATGATTGTCAGATTAAGAGTTTAAATGTCAAATAATACAATATTCAATATTTACACGTGTGAATCTGTTTTTGTTCACATGGGTACCGATGGCGGTACTTCCGCTGACAATTTTATCGCCGAAACGAAATGGAAAAAGAAACGCGCAAATCACGGGGCCTTTTTTATTTTAATAACAAAATAACATACTATTTTGAGTTATTGTTGCTTTTATTAACATCAGACAGCGCATGTTTGTTAATTTTTGGTATCTTATGAGGTAAACTATTTTAAAAACGTAATAAATAATTGCCGCTTTCATTTTACTCTTCGCGAGGCGACGAGCGATAAATTTAGACAAGTTTGCATTTAGGTCGAGGACGCCAAAAGTCAACTTGGATATAGTTCCACTGTTCGTAAATGTAAATTTCAACTACTGAAATCTCATTGCTGGCGTAATAAATAATTGCCGCTTTCATTTCATTCTTCGCGAGGCGATTAGCGATAAATTTAGACAAGTTTGCCTTTAGGTCGAGGTCGCCAAAAGTCAACTTGGATATAGTTCCACTGTACGTAAATTCAAATTTTAAGTATTGGAATCTCAATGCTGGCGTATTCACCACAGACACACGTGTTCACCATGGTTGGTGTGTGAAGCTAAAATTTATGTCACATGCTTTTTATATAGAGTAGAAACCATGATATAAATTTGGTTTTACATTTTGTATCTGCATAATGCTAAGTTTGTATCTGTGTGTAATTTTGAAACGCCTAACAGCATTATAATGATCATGGGGAAATAAAGAATAGAATAGATTCTGCAGTATCAGACTGCGTGCGTTTTGCCAATATCAGCCGAGACCAACTCCATATGAGACTTCAGGAGAGATTTGGTGACCGAAAACATGTCTGTATGTATCAATCATCGGTATTTTATCAAATAAGGAATATATGGTGTGAGTTAATTGCATATTAGGTCAAACAAAATTAAATAATTGATTCTCGGGCATTTTTTAAACGAATGATGTAGGGCGGTTTTTATTTTTATTTTTCATTCCTGATGGGAGAGTCGCCGATGCCTAAAATCCAATCGTGAGAGCCTAAAATTATATACTAGAGCTTCCATGTTGATTTCGTTGATATGTCATACTATTGCTATTATTACAATTTTTGGTGAACAAATTCAGACCACCAAAAAATAATCTAGTCCTCAACCAACTAAATAAATATTTATTTTGTACACATATGAGAATCGTGTCGCATTTCGCGAAAAGAATAACAATACAGTGTCAATGTATACAACATATTGCATCGCAAATCGCGATGTGATACCGCTATAATCACACGGTAGTTTTGAACATTTTGAATTTTGCATCTAAAATAAAAATGATGAACGCGGGCCGAAAAAACGAATGCGCTGTTGTCTGAGAATCAAAAGATTAATTTTCTTTAGCCTTACCGTAGGTAACTAATAATATATAAAAGTGAAGGTTTGTTAACCCTTTACCTAACGTAACGGCCAAAACCGGCCAGCGCTATTCTCAAAAATCGCCAATTAATTTTCATTATTTTTTTCATTTTTTGTCTCAAAAACATAGGTTATGACCCCTCGTTGGAACGAGCTCGTTCCAACGAGGGGTCATCACCTATGTTTTTGAGACAAAAAATGAAAAAAATTAGTTATTCAAGAATTATTTTTGCAAGTGTCGTCTGCTTTTCAAGTTAGGTAAAGGGTTAAAAGCAATGCACATGTTATTTTCCACCAGTGAATTTACTCGACTAATCTCCACCTTTATCTACCATTTGGGGGCGCGGTGGCGTTGCGGTAACCGGTTCTCACCAGATCACCAAATTTAAGCAACGTCGAGCCCGGTTAGTCCTAGGATGGTTGACCGTCTGAGCGATCGATTCGGACTCTCGTGTTGTGTCCTTGGGCAAGGCACTTAACCCCGATTGTCCACATGGGGGCACGATGACGCCGTGTACTAAGGCGTACTGCACGTCGATGGCGCTCATGTCTTCAACCAATCTAACCCTGCCTGTGCTGCAGTGTGGAGTTATGATGTTGGGGAGCTGGCAGCTGCTCGTCGTTGCTCGGTGGTTCTTTCCAGGTACTCCGGCTTCGTCCACCCGTAAAACTGTCACGGTCATGGTTAGCCATTGTGCATAAGTATGTGACCTTAAAAACACCAATAAATAACCAATAAATAATTATCTAACATTTACCCAAAAAAACGCAATCGCAAACAGCAATGGCGATCAAAATTCAGCGATAAAAGATCTTGTATCGCTATTGCAGTAGCGATAAAAGTCACATGACATCGTTAGAAAAGAACGCGCGATTGCCCGACGGACTATTTCAGTGGTATTGGCAATCACAAGTCATTTCCTTCAAAAACTTATAAAGTTGCAATGAACGATGCATCAAGTTTGCCTCAACATGCTTTCCACCTTGCAGGGAATTGCACGGTCCATTACATAAACAATCCACCATGCAAAACACCACAACAAAAAAGATGGAGGAGATTCACAAAAAATGAACGTTATACCGAGAAAATTCTAAAACGTGACGTCAATCTCATTGTAGGCTCTGAACTTTTATTTCCAGCTCTAACGTACAATAAAGTTACATTTCGCTGTGACAATTTATTATTTATTTATTGGTGTTGAAGGTCACATATTTATGCACAATGGCTAATCATGACCGTTACAGTTTTACGGGTGGAGGAAGCCGGAGTACCCGGAGAGAACCACCGAGCAACGACGAGCTGCTGTCAGCTCCCCAACATCGTAACTCCGCACTACAGCACAGGCAGGGTTAGATTGGTTGAAGACATGCGTACCATCGACGTGCAGTACGCCTTAGTACACGGCGTCATCGTGCCCCCACGTGAGCAATGGAGATGAAGTGTCTTGCCCAAGGACACAACACGGTTGCCGCAGGTGGGATTCGAACCGAGGACCTCTCGGCTTGCAGCCTGCACCTCTACCTACTACGCTGTGACAATGCATTTACAAATTAAATGATTGTGATTATGATGACGGAAATACTTTGATGATAATAAATGGATGATTGTATGGATGATGTGTGATTATTAGTATTGGTTGTCATGTAGCTAAGCTTCAGATAATAAGTCCACATTAACCCTTTGAACTCTGGTGGTATCTTCTATGCCAGTTCAATGCGAGCAATTAGAAGAGTCCATATTCATTATTTGGGGTAGATCAATCAGTCTTTTCAACGTGCAGCCTCGGGCTGCACGTTGAAAAGACTGATTGATCTACCCACACTTTTATTGAAAACCATCTTATTTAATGACGTTATGGCGTATCATGTTCCTGCCCAGAAGAAGACCGCTGTGGTATAAAGAGTTAAAAGATCAATGGGGTTATCAGGGAGATTATTTTGCTACATTCAGTACGCAGTTTTGTATACATGTATTACTGGTTTATATTTTTTCTCTTTTTGAAAACCTAACACTAATTGGGGAAAAATCGAACGAGTTAGGTAAACAGTTGTATGATAAATAATGAAAAAGGTTGTTACAGGTGGAAAACACTTTCAATCAAAACTAATTAATAATAGTTATTTGTTGAGTTACCTTCAGCCACATCACAGTACATATCCGAATTGCTGTCCAGCGTAGTCATGAAGTGATGAAGGATGAAGTGCTGAAAGATGATATTCCTGAAAATGAGATAAAACAATGTGTTGTTGATGGCGTGTGTTTCATGAAAAGGTAAAATAATGTGTAACATAGAACATATTTTTAGGTACAGATAATTATATTCTGTATTTATGTATAACTATAAAGAAGTTAGGTGGCAGTGATCAGACCCTTTCATAGTTGCTTTATTTAACTAAAGATATTGTAGACTTGTATTATTTAAGAGTGTGGATGCTGAAAGATTGCAGTCATATAAACCCTCCAGATTGGTTTACAGATGATAAAAATCTTTCAACAACACTACAGATATCAGCATCTTTGCATGATAATAAAATTCTTACCAAGTCGTCATTAGAAATACAATCAAGTGAAGTAATAAATTTAGTGAGTTGACCATGTTGAGTATTTAACACAATGTAACATTAGGTGTTCCTCATCTTCTATATCAGAAGTGCAATGATCACAAGTCCGTTTATCTTTTACTGCAGGTTTTGGCCTTTTTATGTAGGCTAGTTTCAATATGGAGAGAGTGAGCACTAACTCTGAGTATTGTTAGAGTTCGCCTGTTTTGAAATCTCATGTTTGACAAGTAGTTTTCAAAATAAAGTCATCTTTTACCATTGCATATGCTCTTCCTAATTTCTGAGAATGTTTAATTTGATATTTCCGTTGGCTGGTAAAGATTTTTTGAATTTTTTTTAAGAATATCATTTTTCACCTTTTGGGGACAGTTTGAATATTGGTTATATCAAGTTTATTCGTGGTATCACCTGATTAAAATATTTTGAATTGCAAGGAGCCAGCTAGTTTGCTTTTTTGCATAGAATCATGGCTTGATAAATATGCTTGGTGTAGGAGGCTTGTACTGAACCTTAGAAAGTAGCGAGTAATTTGTTCGAAAATATTGAACGAAATCGGTGGGGGGGGGGGGAGGGGGGGGAGGGTCTCCAAAAAGTTCCTCTTCTGCACAGAGCCGGAGTGAGTGGGTGGTCCTGCCACGAAAAAAAAATCACATTTTTTCCCTGATCAGAATTATACATTTTTTTCTGTTTTAATCTATCTAGATACACTTTCATGTGATTTAATGGTGTTTAGGATAGTTAGTACATATGTGGCATAGTAGCATGACTGATAACCAGCTGCTGTAACTCACATTTGGTGAGATGGTGACTATCAGACAGTTGGTGATCAATATCACCCACCTTTAACCTGTTTCTTGATAAAGCCATATAATATAAATGAGCACTGTATTTTGGAACCAGCTTGCAGCGTACAGCTTTAGTGAACCCCAAGAATATTTTTAGAACCGTTTATAGCTGTCTTCTAAAATATAGCTTTGTCATGATGATTGGTAAGGGAAGATGGATTGAGACGATGAACAATATTATTACCGTAAGCACCCTTCACTTCACAACAATATGTTAGAATGGGGACAGTTGTTTTCTCAAATAAATCTAAACTCACTTTTATAGGCAAATTGTTGTTAAAAATACACTGTGTCACGACAAAAACTGCCATATTTGCTTTATTTTTCAAGTTTATTATTACTTTAGAGACGGATCCACATGGGGAAATGGTTACACCACGATAATTATATTCCTGAACACATTCAAGTTTTGAACCATTAATTATGAATGATTCAGAACTCGGTTGGCCACCTTTACTTATTTTCATTACCTTTGATTTATTTGAGTTTATACAAAGTTTCCATTGGGGGGAATATTTGAATCTAGAGAGTTTGGAAGTCCCCTTGAGGATTTACTAATCAGAACCATATTAGCAGCATAAAGAAGACAATTGACATATTTATCGAAGCGAGTGGCTCAATCAAATTTATGAGTATCATTGAAAATATCTGGAATATCATCAACGTATAGATTAAACAGCCTGCAGCCTTGGCGGACACCTGATTACAGGGTATAAATTCTTTTAAACCATTTTCTAATTTAATTGCTGCCCCAGCACTGGCATACATATTTTCAACAACTTGCAAGAATGTCAGACTTATGTTGTTTTTTTTATACATTTTGTGTCATCCCTCATACCATACCATACCAAATACTATCAAATGCTTTTTAGATCAATAAACACACATAAAGGGGTCAGCTTTTACATTTTTCATTTTCATTATAAAATAAATTTAGACAAGTTTGCATTTGTATTCAGATCGATTTGTGATTTGATCGCTTCTAAAAATTATGAATGAAGTGACGCCATGTATTTAAAGCGATTCTTGCGCACTACAAAAAAATTCCCCAGTTTTTTTTTCACAAACCAGCCATGTGTGCCTTGGGTGACCTCATAAAATGAATTGAATTTGGTTCGAAATATCATTACTCTACGGAAAAAGCATACTTAAGCTGAGTTGATTATTTTTTTACAATGTACCATTTCATTCACGCTGAAGGAATTTCTTCACGTACCGTTGGGTTGAAATAATTGAAAAATGGAGATCTATTATTTGGATCAGCTGAGTGTGGTTTTTTGTTTGTGAACAATAAGTTCAGAGAAGACATGATTATCGGTATTTTTGACTGACGGGTAGATAAATGTGTTATGCGCTCATTGTGCTTGTACACAACCTTTTATCGTGACTCGATTCGTTTTTGGGAGGTATAGTTACAAATCGCGCAAGCGCAACTCATAGTTACAAATCCCCCAAAACGAGTCTCATCGCGAAAAAAGATTCTGTACAAGCACAATGTGCTCATAACACACGTTTATTACACTATGACATTGACATAAGTTAACGTGACGTGGTTACCTTGTGAGGGAGTTGGTTTCAGAAGTAGAATTGAATTAATCTTCTCTTATTTTTCTTTTACTCTCTCCTTAACTCTTTTGGCGCGGAATAATCTGAGAAACAGAATTCTTAGCGCCTAATATTCACCAGGAATTTTACAAAAAATATAGGTTGTTAGACTAAAGCGTTATTATTTTAAAAGATGTTCTAATGATCTCATTGACAGTTTTTCAAATGATTTTCTGTATATATTTAAATGGCACTTTTATACTATCAAGGACGATATCGTTGTTCGTGAATAGGACAAAAATGGTGCATGAAACATAGGAATACGTATGTTTGTTCAATTCTTTACCCACCGAATCTGCCATATTATGCAACTTCAGCAGTTGAAAAAATATTATTTTTCAAGAAATTTCAACAAAACCATATCATCTGACCCCTCCCTTGTTGGAACGAGCTCGTTCCAACGAGGGGTCACGTGATATGGTTTTGTTGAAATATTTTGAAAATTTGAAAAAATGGTATTTAAAATAATAAATTTTGATATCGTCTGCATTCGGCAAAGGGTTAAAAGCACTTGGAAGTGGACACACACAGTTGGCTAAAATGACTACTGCAGTACCTTTCCGCGGTCTGCCGTCTGTCGGCTTTAGTCGCCTGTCGCGCCAAAAGAGTTAATACAATAAGCAGACGGCATTTACAGAAAACACCTCCCGAAGAAAGTAAATATTTTCTTTTTATGTCTCAAAAACATAGCTTAATACCCCTCATTGGAAAGAGCGGGACTAGTGCATTCCACTGAGGTTTCATAAGATACTTTTTTGAGACAAATCGTGAAAAAATAATCATATTTGGTTGGGGATTTTTGTGACCAGTGATGTCCAGCTTTAATCGTTACGTAAGCTAAAGGTTAAATCACACAGTGCATATAATAAAATGAAATTCAAATTCGTCACGAAATTTCTTAACCTCGTTCACTAAAATCGATTTGAGCCTCGGTATATTTCGGTAAATCTCCGTAAAGCTCGGCTCAGATCGATTTCAGTGACCTCGGTACAAAAATTTAGTATAAAATCGCGACTCATTAGAGAGATCATCCATGTATGACAAACCCTTCTTTACCAAATGTAACGTCCAAACGCGGTCAACACTATTTACGAACCCCACCATTCAGTTTTCATTATTTTTTCATTTTTGTCTAAAAAATATAGCTTATGAGCCTTCACTGGAAGAGCTAGTCGAACTCCATTCAAGGAGGGGTCAGAATCTATGTTTGTGATGCAAAAAATAAAAAAAAATAGTCATTCAAAAATTTTGTTTACAAGTGTCGTCTGCATTTCGTTTTGCGTAAAGGGTTAATCCAGTTTACAGTAACATGTCAATATTTTGATCGAAATTCAAACTGAAACACTTCTGAAAAAATGTTCTCAAAGTCGAAATCAACATACTCTCGATGGCTGCTCATTAATAAAAGTCGAAGCCAACATACACTCGTTGGCTATTTATTTATAAAAGTCGAAATCAACATACACCCGATGTCTGTTCATTTATAAAAGTCGAAGTCAACATACACCCGATCGCTATTCATTTATAACACTCGAAGTCAACATACACCCGATGGCTACTCATTTATAAAAGTCGAAATCAACATACACCCGATGACTGTTCATTTATAAAAGTCGAAATCACCATACACCCGATGGCTGCTCATTTTTAAAAGTCGAAGTCAACATACACCCGATGGCTATTCATTTATAAAAGTCGAAATCAACATACACCCGGTGGCTGTTCATTTATAAAAGTCGAAGTCAACTTACACCCGATGGCTATTCATTTATAAAAGTCGAAGTCAACACACACACCCGCTGGCTTTTCATTTATAAAAGTTGAAGGCGACATACACCCGATGGCTATTCGTTTATAAAAGTCGAAGTCATCATACACCCGATGGCTATTCATTTATAAAAAGCCGAAACAACATACACCCGATGGCTGTTCATTTATAAAAGTCGAAGTCAACATACATCCGATGACTCTTCATTTATAAAAGTTGAGTCAACATACACCCGATGGCTTTTCGTTTATAAAAGTTGAGTCAACATGCACCTGATGGCTGTCCAATTATAAAAATCGAAGTCAACATGCACCCGATGGCTATTCCTTTTTTAAAATGGAAGTCAACATGCGCCCGATGGTTATTCATTTATAAAAGTCGAAGTCAACATACACCCGATGACTCTTCATTTATAAAAGTTGAGTCAACATACACCCGATGGCTTTTCGTTTATAAAAGTTGAGTCAACATGCACCTGATGGCTGTCCAATTATAAAAATCGAAGTCAACATGCACCCGATGGCTATTCCTTTTTTAAAATGGAAGTCAACATGCGCCCGATGGTTATTCATTTATAAAAGTCGAAGTCAACATACACCCGATGGCTATTCATTTATAAAAGGAAATTTCCTGGCACACAACTCTTTACCATTATGTAAATGTTCCACTCCCCCATTCGTATTTTGACTCCGATGTTTCTGGTAAAGCGTCAATATTCAGTTATTATTGAATTGTAATCCGTTATTGAATTGTACCATGAAATGGTCGTGTTTTGAGAGATAAGTGTAAAATAGGATACACTGTGTCTTTTTGTAGAATAAAAGGGTATTCCCATATGATAATTCGTGAGTTAGCGGAGTGCAAAACACGAACATATGACCCTTTGATAAAGTACATTGAAACCAGCCTTTTTTATTACCATTCATAGAACAGTTCGTGACAAGTTCGAGTCCCCTGATCAAAAAAAAAGTTAATTGATTTCCTATTCTTCTCAACCTGAACGCTGGCGTATCGTCAGAACATATCTATTCATTTATGAATTACGGAAGGAAAAAATATATTCGGTCAACATTTCCCGTGCTGACACCTTTTTCACTCCTTGCACAAATGAACTAGATATTATAAATCTGTCAGAAATACGGTCAAATTCCAAATTATGAACGGACGGATGCTCATTTTCAAAAAAAGAATTTTTGACTGTTTTAAAATTCATTCACGCCTCTTTTCTCCTCCCAACTCTCGAAGAAGAAGTGCTTGATGGCAACCTGTGCCCCATTCTTCCCAATCTCTCCGATAAGCATACTGACCCTCTCCTTTGTGGTATCCACTAACCACATGCCCTTCATTCTCATATCTCATTTTCCCACTATACTCCCAGTGAAGCTTATCCTGTTCGACTGATATTTTGGTCATTCTTGTAGAAAATGTTCCGGGATCTTCACTACGCCTAAATTACACACCTCCCACTCTTTTTCACTGTTTTTCATAGTTTTTCCTCAAAGATCCTACCTCAGCTTGAACATCAGTTACCCCTAAAGGTGCCATCAATGTACTCTTTAAAACCTGGCTTCTATTTATCATGCAGGCCACACATAAGACCTCTTTGATCTGACTCACACTCGCCAATTAATGTTACCATCCTCCATGTCTTTTTCTCGGACGATTTTTTTTTACCCCGGGTTGTCCCAACTTCTAAGTCCAAGATCTCCAGTGAGAAGTTCTCTATTAACTGTTTGGCTGTGAACTGGTAACTGTGTCATCAGATATACTTCACTTCTATGGAAAGAGTCAGTTTAAAACAGATCGAATGGAGGTGATTGACATCAACTGCGTCATTCCTTTTATTGAACATTTCCGTCCATCTGACCATAATGATTTAACTTGTATATGTATGGTAGTAAGTGTTATGTGAACCGAGATGGAGATGAGAGTGTTCGGGTAATAGTTCACATCGGGATACGTTTTCAGACAGTTGAGCCATTTTGCAGGGGTAGCACCAGGATTACCCAACAGGTGTGTGTGTGTGGGGGGGGGGGGGGGGTGCATATAGAATCCTCGGACCCACCGACCGACCATGGTTCGACCGGGTGTGAGAAATTTTTGTTTGCTCCCGAGGCTTTGAAAGGGTCAAAACGAAAGGCAAACAAATTGCGGCATGTGGAACTAGGGTGTCAAAAACAGGTGTCATGGCGATACGCCATGACACCTGTTTTCGATACCATAGTTCCACGAGCCACAAATTTAATAAATATTATATAACTCACCACAGACACGAGGTGTGTGTCGACTAGTGATTGTGAGGAAAGTTTCTGGTATCGGACTAAAATAGAACTCTCACAATGTAATTAACTCTACCTATATCACAATGGCTATATGCCCATCGGGTTATTCCGATTGTGTACGCATATCGGTTTCTCGGGAGTATTATCTCTATCATTATGGCGTTTGCATAATTTTATCTTTCCGAAGAATTTGTTAAGAGTTTTTCGACAGGAGGGGGGGGGGGGGGCGTGGTGTGTGTGTGTGTAACCCTCCCCATGGGGTAACCTCCCCTAACGCCAGCTCTGTCGTTCTGTGAATTTTTAAAATGTATCTGTTGAGAAAGAACAATATTACACTACGATTTCTGAGTGTATTCGCCTGTACTCCTTACTATACTGACATTGAGAAATGCGTTAGGTTTAGGTCTGATATCATCCTTATTGCTCGGAGCGCGATGGCTCAGTGGTTAGAGCATTGGGTTTCAAACCGGAAGTTCCACGATTCGATCTAGTGATAACTGCGTTGTGTCCTTGGCCAATGCACTTAATCACGATTGCCCACGTGGGGGCACGGTGGCACTGTGTACTTGTATACTGCAATTGTGCAGGGATAGCGATCGTACGCTTGTCTTTAATCAACGGCTGTTCGGTTGTTCTCTTCTGGTACTCCAGCTTCCGCCATCCGTAAATCTGTCTGACACGAGACTACCCTGATTTAGAAAGTGCCGTTAAATCCAATAAATAAATAAATAAATAAATAAATAAATAAATAAATAAATAAATAAATATTATTGTTGTTAAGTAAAAAAATACTACCATAAAATTATTACTGAATTCACAAATTCTCATTGAACTGAATTGAATTATATGGTTAAATTAAGAAAACAAATAACGCTTAAAAAAATGGTTAACATCTCTCGATTACCACTGTACTGATGATCTATGGTAGCATGTAACTGTCTCCGAAGTTTCTGCTTGATACACCTCCCGTGGATGTATCTCAGAAACTGGCTTTTTTTTTAGTTTGGCCACTACACTACTGGCCATATTTAACGTCAAGGGGTTTTAAAATATAACCCGTGTTATATTGTTTTATTATAGAGTCTATGATGCCACTAATAGTAATACCATAGTTTTCCCATCAAGTCTGGTCCGCCGAAAAACGAAAGTGTACACTTTTAAAAATCCATATAATCCCGATCTTAAACGAGGCTCACGTGGCGTGTACATAATTTCTGAAATAAAAACTCGAGGGCATTTACTCCCTGGAAAATACGTTCCATTTCACGTCTTTTTGAAAATTCTTTACTCAACAATTTTCAAAAAGCTAATACACGCACAACATTAAGAATCTGTGTTTTTCAAAGCGATTCACAATAAAATTAAATTTAGATCTGCAGGCGTTGTATTATATTACAGAGTATATGAGATGCATATTTTTTTTTTATTTCAGAAGTTATGATGTGTTAGATGATTAATATTATTTCTTTTTTCTTTAACCCTTTACCTAACATGAAAAGCAGACGACACTTGCAAAAAAAACTCTTGAATAACTATTTTTTTTTCATTTTTTGTCTCAAAAACATAGGTTATGACCGCTCATTGGAACGAGTTCGTTGACCTCGTTCCAATGAGGGGTCATAACCTATGTTTTTGAGACAAAAATGAAAAAAATAATGAAAATTAATTGTCGATTTTTGAGAATAGCGCTGGCCGGTTTTAGCTGTTACGTTGGGTAAAGGGTTAAATGTCAGATGCCGTATTTAGTTTTTAAATATCCATTGTCGTTTAATAAACAAATTAATACAACAGTCAACCAATCTCGGTTGTCATTCCATCTCGTTAACTTTACCGGCTCGGCCAGATCAAACTCGACGCCTATGGAGTCGAGTTTGATCTGGCAGATCCTGTCATCCCAATCAACGGTACACGACAACCAAGACCAACTGACTGTTGTAGTATACAGAGCTCAAACTCTGACGAAGATTATGAGTTATTGTAATGAATTGACGGTAACATGGTCCATGGTTTGCGGCTCGGAGCTCATGTTCATATTTATTTATTGGGGTTTCTACAGTCAAGGTCACCTCGTGTCGGACCGTTTTACGGGTGGAGGAAGCCGGAGTAACCGGAGAGAACCCCCGAGCAACGGCGAGCAACTTTCAGACGCCCCAGCATTTTAACTCCACACAAGCAGGGTTAGCACTGGTTGAAGACACGTGCACCATTGACGTGAAGTATGCCTCAGTACACAACGCCACCGTGCCCCCCACGCGAGCAATTGGGATTAAGTGTTTTGCCCAAGGACACCACGTGGTTGCTGCAGGTGTGATTCGTCCCGAGAACCTCTAGCTACTGAGCCACCGTGCCCCAGCTTATGTTGAACTGTGAGGCAAAGCGCCGAGGCTGTATATACGCTCCGAGCCACAAATCTCAGACCATGTTACCGTCAATTCATTACAATAACGCATATATTCCTATAAGACCCCACCCATAGCCGAAACCCACAACGTGAAATGAACAAGGCAATTTGAATGACCACGGCAACTTTAACGATAACAAATTTAGTAAATACACCTATCGTGTACCCCCACGACGTCACTGGACAACAAAAATGAATAACTTGGATTAAGGTCGGGGTTACTTCATCTCATTTCAAATCATGAACTTTTTAGAGGGTTGTGTGTAAACAGTCATAGAATGATCACTGGCCTTGAACAATACGATTTTGTGGACGGTATGAACTTTAAATCTCCCATTGTTATCCTCTTTTCAAACATTTCGGGTGGTGACGTCAGACGGTAACAAACTCCGCTGTAGGCGTAAACAAAGAAACAAACTAATCGAGCTCTTGTCTAAACAGAGGGCGAGAATTTTAGTCATATTTGAATATCATATAAGTATCATATCATGAACTCTGTTTTACGCGATTGGTATTACAAATGAATGAATGAATTCAATATAGTTGGGCGGGAGTTAAAGTTAATAGTCGAGATAACGCCGCTTGATATGGGTATATAGTTCTATTCGTTTTTAATAACGTGTCAGTTTGTTCACTTCGATTTTTTTCTCTTTTCATGCACAGAATCGCTTCCACGTACAGCTAAAGGGAAAAAATGTTCTGGAATTCGTGTTATTGCCTGACGGCAATATTCTTTTTTTACGTTGTAAATGGAGCTGAAATTACAGCTTACAAACGACTCACTACTGACATTTTTCAGAATTACGACAAAAGAGTACGTCCAGTGAAAGATAAAAATACACTAATGACGATTGGGATGGATTTTAAGTTAATCGGATTACTTTCTTTTGACGAACTTTCACAGGTTTTGACCACTACAGGATTTTTCGACGTGGAATGGACGGATGAGCTATTAACCTGGAACATCAGCGATTATGATAATATCTCAGAAGTAATTTTGCCAAACAGTGACATTTGGGTTCCGGACATTACCTTGATGAATTACCACAACCAATTGGCGGAGATCACACCCAGCTTTCTGAAGGCAGAGCTTCATTCAAATGGATTGGTGACATTTCGTCCAGGCAACTTATTTGAAACTCGATGTGTTCTTAAAATAACATATTTTCCTTTTGATTCTCAGACGTGTGATCTTCTAGTTGGTTCCTGGAGTTATGGTCTCGACGAACTAATATTCTTCACATTACCCAAACCAATAAACACAGACTATTATCATCCCAATGGAGAGTGGGGTCTTGTCTCCACGAACATGTTATCAGTTTCTCCTCATCCAGATTTCACTAACACAAGCGTATTACAGATAACAATTAACTTACAGCGACTACCAGGATTTTTCATTCTCAACACTCTGGTTCCAATCATACTTTTATCATTTCTTAATCTCGTTGTATTTAAAGTTCCGGTGGAATCCGGCGAACGTCTTTCGTATTCGGTGACGATTCTGTTATCATTGTCAGTATTTCTAAGTTTCATTTCAAGCACAATGCCAAAGAATGGGCAAGACGTCTCCTTATTTGCGTTGTATTTAGAAGTAATGCTGGTTTATAGCTCTACCATAGTGTTGCTAACATCGGCAACCCTCAATTTGTACCACAGAAAAGGCCCAGTCTCTCCACGTTTCAGTCGCCTCGTCATGTTCTTGAAGTGTAGCTGTACTAGCTCTAAAAACAGACTATCTTATAAAGAAAATAGTCCGAAAACAGAGACGGCTTCATCCAATGAAGACAAACCTGATTGGACGGATGTTAGTTCTGCTCTTGATCACATATTTTTCTGGACCATGTCACTTATTTTAATTTTTGCTAAAGTTATCTTCATTTGTATAGTAGCACTGTAGATGTACAGTGTATTGCGGAAATATCTTGTTTACAAACAGAAAAGATGGTCAGCTGCTGAACTTGAACTCCTTGCATGCAGCTGATGGTTATTCCTGCCCCGGACACAAATTCTCTTGTCTCTGAAATAAGTTTAATTTCAGCACATTTAATCAAATTTTACCTTTGTAAATTGCATGGATTTTTCACCAATGCTTTCTTGAGTTAAAGTTAGATGAATTTTCATCAAACCTAGTCATCGCTGCTTCGCAGCAGCCATGACTAGATTTGATAAAAATATTTTGAAACTACACAACCGGTAAGGGTTAAACTGGTTTTCAGCCCCTTCATGTTCGCTGGAACGATATAAATAGTGAATGGGCCAAGTCGCGTTTGTTTTTACTGGCGAAGTCGTCGATTGTGAGGCAGATGATCTGAAGCGCGCCAGGGACGTTGTAACTGGGACCTCTCGATTGCTAACTCCACCTCTCACATCTTCACACTTTCCATATATAACATATTTGGATGCTTCAACTTGTTACTGTGAATGAACTAGTCAAAAAACCACAAGAGGAGAAAAACAAAGAAGCAAAATGGTTTTGTATTGGACCAAACAGGAACCATAAAAGAACCTAGAGAAGAACCAAATAGTACCATCGTGCTGGCTTGGGACAGTTACATCACCAATGTAATGAATTACAATTATTTTTGTGTTGGTTTGCACTAATTTAGGATTTATGGTTTGCAATTCTATTCAAGTTTAGTTGATTCTTTACGTTTCGAACCGCACGTAACTTTATTTTTTTGAAAATGATCATCTTCTCGGTTCAATTTTCAAGTGGGATTAAATGTTTGACGTTTAACAAAGTAGAACGTCGCGTGTTTTTGTGTATCGTGGCAAACAGCCGAACATTATAACTTATCTCGAGTAAAATCCAGGGTAAATGGAGATTTATACTCTGATGTCTGGTTTAAACCCGGAGGTTGAAAGCCGAAGGGGATAAAGAGACACTGTCATCCAGGTATAACAAATCCTCGTACCCTGGATGTTTCCCGAGGTAACGAGTTTGTCACGACTTCTACCATGGAATGATGGATGTTTCAATAAATACGATAAACACCCCCAAAGGTAGCGCCAAACGACAAGCCCCAAATTCAGAAGTAATTTGCAACATATCTATCGATGTAAACAACGCGTACATGTACCAAAAAGCGAGAACACACATGGATCGATAAAATACAGTCGTTATTTTCCCATCCCACAGTGATAAAAATTGAGGAATAAACATTTTTCCAGAGTCCATATTCACCCTCTATGAAACCGTTTAATTCAAAACACACTAAAACGATTCCATGAAAAAGATGAACAAAAACAAACGCTATCCTGGGACTAAAAATACATTGAGCCTATTTATGAAATTAAACCTATTTATGAAATTAGGCCACTCGCCTCGAGGAGAATTTGAATCAGTGTATATTCAGCCCTCCAATGTCTATCGTATAATTTTTATTCCAATGGAATAACTCAACAGCATGTTAGACGTGTTCCACTGAAGGCTGTGCGTCATATTCATGTCTGAGCTATTGTTATGTAACACGATGCTGTCAAACTGATCTCCTGTGCTGGAGGCTGGAGGGGACGACTGATGAACGACCGATCGGCGTTTGTGAAATTGAGAAGAAGCAGTTGCACGTAATAACAATGACCATTTTCAATATTAACCATCGGAAAGCTCAGAAACGTTATCAGTCAAGTGATGACAACTTTTTAAGGCTTTAAGCCCTGTTATGTTGACAAAAGGCAGACATTGTCTATGACAGTGTGGGTGGAACCAGAAATTATGGAATAGCATTTTCACATAATTTCTGCACTTGCAATTTGCGAGCGTTTTCAAGCTGTGACTGGTACAGTGGAGCCCACTTAATTGGAATCTTTTAATTGTACATTCCTGTTAATTGAATATAATTTTCAAACACAAAACCATTTACCATACCTTCAGTACAAATTTGATCTGTTAATTGCATATGGGTTGTAGAGTAAACTCCTGTTAATTGTATAGAAATTTTTGTAATATGTCGAAAAAATTACTGTGACACGCACCAAATTCCCCTTATTTATCAACCTTTTTGGCCCCACTACATCCAATACAGGCATTTATTCTATTATATCTTGTTTGACAGAGCTCTATGAGCTCTGTCAAACAAGATATAATAGAATAAATGCTCAGTTTACCCCCAGAACACAAGAAACTGACCAAATCCATGTTAATTGTATACTCCTGTTAACTGAATAATTTTCACTGGCAAAATGGATATTCAATTTAAGAGGATTCTACTGTATTAGTAACTGCAATAGGAATATTAGTTGGACATATCTTAACAATTCTAATGGGAGTTTCTCCAGTCGAAGTGAGTGAGAAGGTGTCTTGCAACAAACAGATAACAACAGCGCGGGCTCTTATTGCCTGCATGTTTTAGAATGACCGGCGTCATATCTATTTGTTTCGGCCACTTTAGCCAATCAGAAGACGCGTTCAATGCCGGACGATTTGTTGGGCGATTTTTGTGAATAGCGCTGGTCAGTTTTGGCAGTTGCGTTTCAGGTGGGAGATTAATTACGTATCATGTAATAAAAAGAACATCACATTCGTCACGATTTGCTGGTATTTCTGAACCTCGCTTACTAAAATCGGCCAGAGTCTTGGTAAACCTCGGCTCAGATCGATTTTAGTGAACTAGGTTCAGATATGTCACATCAAATGGTGACTATAGGACTTTGTCTTCGATTTGATGTTTTAAACCCTGGTTGTATCTTCCATGTCAGTTCAATGGCAGCAAGAAGAGTCCATATTCGTTATTTGGGGACAGGCCAATTAATGTTTTCAGCCTTAAGCCTTGTCGCTGTACGTTGAAAATATTGATTGGTCTATCCACCCATTCACTTAACAGCATACAGCATTATGAAATTATGACGTATCTTGTTCTTTGACATGAAAAAACGGCCTCTCGGATTGAAAGGGTTAGAAATAATTAACGGCCATTAATTTGAGAAGGTCATTACAGTGTATGTGAACAAGGCGAAAGACTATGCTATTTCGTTTTAGCATTAAATTAATGGTTATTTCTGTTTTCAGAATTGTTTAAAATTTGAGAACGTTTACACAGAGAACTTCGAACTTTATAAAATGTCGGGTCGTGATAACTCATTGGTCTTGTATACATATATCAGCCATTAGGCACACAAATGTACTTGCTACTGAATCCTTTACCGAATTTAACTGGGTCTGCCTTGTTTATCCCAAATCATTCTCTTTATTACATGGCAGTGAAAGTCGAACATCAGTAGTAAGTGGTGGTACTTTAGCGTAACAGACATTCTATACGAAGTTGGACGCACTTTGGCGTAATGTACAGACTACAGACTATGGAAATTTTGCAGCATAAGAGACGTTCTCCACAAAGTTGGATGCACTTTGGCGAAAAAAACGTTCTAGAATGTTTATGAAACTTGTGGTGTAGTAGACTTTCTGCACATGTAGAGCGGGCTGCTCTTTGGCGTAACAGACATTCTACATGGGTCAGCATGTCGCAATAGAACTTAAAAAATGACTAACTCTCTGGAAAGTACACTTTTCATAAGATTATGTGTTATGCCAGTTTGTTGTATCGGATAACGTTAATACACACAGCAACTGTGGTATTAGGTCTATTACGCCTAAATACATGCACCTTTTGTGTGAAATGTCTATTACACAATTTATTCCCCAAACTCTGAAAAGTCATTTACGCCAAAGTGCATCAAACTTTGTAGAGGACGCCCATGTGGCACCAAAGTGGATCCCGCTGTGTGTAGAAGGTCCAAACGCAATTGGCGTCCCAAACCAGGCTGAAAGTCTATTACCTCAAAGAATACCCAAACGTGTGTAGAACGTTTATGACGTCAAAATGCCACCCTAACTACTTGGGTATTTTCCCACAAAGGAGCATGCGATGTTTTGCGTAGTAAGAGAAATAAATACAACTTGGAAATGGTACGATAAGATTTGAAATGAGGAAAATACAAGTACATTCCTTTTATACCTTTCCAATAGTTTGTGAACTATTATTAAGTTTCTATTGTGTATTAATGTGTTAACCCTTTACCTAACGTAACGGCCAAAACCGGCCAGCGCTATTCTCAAAAATCGCCAATTAATTTTCATTATTTTTTTCATTTTTTGTCTCAAAAACATAGGTTATGACCCCTCGTTGGAACGAGCTCGTCGAGCTCGTTCCAACGAGGGTCATAACCTATGTTTTTGAGACAAAAAATGAAAAAAAATAGTAATTCAAGAATTATTTTTGCAAGTGTGGTCTGCTTTTCAGGTTAGGTAAAGGGTTAATAAGAAATAACACCGCAGTAGAATAACCCCGTATGGTGACTCACATGTACTTGGTTAACCAGTCACGGAGGGGAAACCATTATATAGATACACAACTGTAAAAGTTTATGCTTAAATTAGTTTTATTTTAACACGATTAAACTTTCTCTTTGTGAAAACCTTCTTCAGTTCGTAGAACAAGAATAAAAGGGCAAAAAGCAACATTGAAAAGAACTACGTTCGCTTGAACAAACGACAGATTGAGAATAATAGCGACATATTAAACAAATCACAACGGACGCGTCAACCGTGTGTAAGTAACCCTTTCCACACTGTTGGCGTGGATTATATTTTTGTATCCTAATATTTGTTTGTATATTAGGGTTTAACGACCCTTTCAACAACCAGAGTCACAACATGATAGGCAGTTTTATGGGCGAAGGAGGCGGAATACTCAGATAGAACCACCAAACAAGTGTCAGAATCGCCAACGTCTTAACTCGTCTTAACTCGGTACAAACGGAGTTTGATGCGGTTGAAGTCAGTACGCTTTAGCACACAGCGCCACACATGGGCAAACAGGATTAAGTGTATTGCCCATGCACATAGCGCAGATGGCGTGGGTCAGGGTCCACTGTCGACCCTTTGGTTTAGAGACCAATCTTCTGACCAGTGAGCCACCGTGCACCCATGGACCAATATTATAATTTACAGGACATTTACATGCCAGGTATGGCGTCATGTGAGGCGAAGTGAGATTAATATCATGCCATCAAACGAATTGAATAAAAAACTAAAAGATACGAATCGCTTCATTGTTAATATTTTTCTGGAAACTGTCTTTTATTTGCACGAAAGTAGGTTGAAAGTTGAGGTGGGAAAATTAATTCTGAAACAAAATGGCTCCCAACAGAGGAGGTTTATCGAAAATATGTAAAGTGACTCCCTCAGCTCAGTAAAATGAGTGAAATAGTCAACAGTTAAATAACTAATTGATTGATTAATTGATTAATTAATTAATTAACTATATTCAAACACATGTTTTACTTTTTGCAATATTAGAAACGACAATTGGGAATTGGAAGCCATCATTGCGGATTTATACTCAATCACATTCTGGACATTAACAAAGAAGGAAAATGTTTGTTTATTGTGCTTGAAGGTCACTTTTCAGCATCTGGCTATGACCAACCTCTTAAAAACGTAGAATTTCATTGGATTTAAGACCTCACGTGCATGCTATGTATATATCATACGTAGTCTGTTGAACTCTGCACACAACTGACAGTGAGAGTGATCTCACCTTTGTTTATTCATTTTTCAATGACAGCCGCCTCAATGAACAAGTAAGAATTCCATATTTTATAATTCATCACAGTTGCTAGTTCAGTATAGGGAAAATGTTATTTGTAAAATATAATTTGTTAGTCGGGTATATATGGTGTAAGTTAAATTCCATACGTCGCTAATACGATGGTGCAGTCAATCGTAATTAATTATGCCAGGCAATAACCACAGTGTTCTAGTATACCAGCTAAGCACAAGTTGCCAACCCTTCTCGGGGATCCCACATCAGTTACAAGAGCCTCCCCTCTTCTTCCTGCTCACTTTTTTGACGAAAACGTCGAATTAACAAATCCTGAAAAATAAACTGAACGCATTCTTTGCCAATATAGGGAAAGAGATATTCAACAAACTACCAAAACCCCCCGACCCATTTCTCCAAATTCATCCATCAGGGCAATAATGCATCGTTCTTTATTCCGCCAAGTAACCCACAAGAAATAATTATACGTATAAACAACCTAACATCCAAGTGTAGTAAAGATTTCCAAAACCCATCAGCAAAGTTACTAAAAGAAATAAGTTATGAAACCGCTACCTCTTTAACACACATTATCAGTCAGTCGTTATCTTGGGAAGTAGTACCTATAAAAATGAAAATAGCAAAATTACACCCATATTTAAAACTAGTGCCCCCAAGATATTTCCGAATTACAGACCTATAAGTATTCTTACAGTTTTTTCTTAAGTTTTAGAAAAGATAATGTTCATTAGATTTTAAGATTTTTTGAATCATACAGATTATCATGATAATGTGCATGTCCTGTGATTTGTATCAGATTCGAGGTGGTGTCCAGAATGGGATCTCAACGAGCCGGCTTTGTCGGCGAGTTGTGATCCCATCTTTGGACACCACCGAGAATCTGATACAAATCACAGGACATGCACATTATCGTGATAATTCATTTACCTAACAATTCTGTCACATAAACAGATTAAATCTTAACCCTTTACCCAACGTTACGGCAAAAACCGGTCATTGCTATTCTCAAAAAATCGCCAATTAATTTTCATTATTTTTTCATTTTTGTCTCAAAAACATAGGTTGTGACCCCTCCTTTAAACGAGCTCGTTCCAACGACAGGTCATAACCTATGTTTTTGAGACAAAAAATGAAAAAAATTAGTTATTCAAAATCTTTTTTACAACTGTCGTCTGCTTTTCATGTTAGGTAAAGGGTTAAATTATTTTTAAACATTTTTGGGACATAATGTTCGGTCGATCACTGAAACGCACATAGAATGTATCCATGTTTCTGTTATGATAGCCCGTAGCGCTACCGGAAACATCTATATGATACGGAATCCGAACACATTATGTGACACGTACCGTTTCTCGTGGTTTTCAGGCCAAAATCTATCGGATTGTTAGATAAAACACAATATTCTATATCCATACCAGTTTGGATTCAGAAAAAACATTTTTCCACGATACATTTAATTCTACACCCCTTCCAAACAATTGCCGAGATGAAAGACAAGGCAACTAAAGACTGTATGTACTCTCTCAGTGTTCCTTGACTTTTCCAAAGGTTTTAACCCTTTACCCAACGCAGACGATATCAAAATTTATTATTTTAAATAACATTTTTTTAAATTTTTCAAAAAATTTCAACAAAACCATATCATGTGGCCCCTCATTGGAACGAGCTCAATGAATTTATTTTTTTCAACTGCTCAGCTTCCATATTACGCGGCCGGATGCGGGCGATTCGTTAGGTAAAGGCTTAACACTATTGACATCCAAATCTTACTTTCAAAAATGGAAATTTATGGTATACAAGGTATTGCTAATAACTGGTTCAGAAGCTGCCTGAATGGAAGAATGCATTTTGTCCCCAACATGGACACAAAATCCGACTTGATGGAAATTTCAGCAGGTGTCACACATATTTATTTATTAAGGTTTAACAACACTTTAACAGCCAAGGTCACCTCGTGTCGGTGACAGTTTTCACATCGTAACTCCGCACTGCAGCACAGGCAGGATTAGATTGGTTGAAGACATGCGCACCATCGACGTGCAGTACGCCTTAGTACACGGCGTCACCGTGCCCCCTTGTGGACAGTCGGGGTGAAGTGCCTTGCCCAAGGACACAACGTGGGAGTCCGAATCGATCGCTCAGACGGTCAACCATCCAAAGACTAAGATTGCATGTACTCTGTCAGTGTTCGACGTTGCTTAACTTCGAGGTGTCACACGAGGATCAGTACTGGAGCCCCTACTATTGTTACTATTATTCATTTATTTATTGGTGTTTAAGGTCACATATTTCTACACAATAGTTAATCATGACCACGACAGTTTTACTTTTGGAGGAAGCCGGAGTACTCGGAGGGAACCACCTAGCAACGGCGAGCAACCCTCAGCTCCCCAACATACTAACTCCACACAAGCAGGGTTGAGATTGGTTGAAAACAGGTGCACAATCGACGTGCAGTACACCTTAGTACACAACGCTACCGTTCCCCCACTTAGGCAATGGGGTGAAGTGTCCTGCTTAAGGACACAACGCAGTTTTCGCAGATGGGATTCGAACATAGGACCTCTCGGCTTGCAGTCTGCACCTCTACCAACTGAGCCACCGACTACTCCATTGTTACTATAATTAAATGTTATCAGGGGATCGACTACTCACAAAATGTTTTCATTTGTGGAAAATACACCAATCCACACATTAGGTAACAATCTTGATAATACAGTTAAAAGACCAATGTTGAGCTGTTAAAGGTGAGCGATTGGTGTAATGCAAACAAACTTGCGGTCAGTGCTAACAAAACCAGATTCATAATCTTCCACCCGCCTCCTCAAAGATCTCTAAAACTCTGAAAATAGGCATTTTCTTCTAAATAATACCCCCATAAAGGCAGAAGTCAACTTTCAAGAACTGAAACGTTCAAATTTTTAGGAGTACATTTAGACGAAAAAATAAGTTTAAAAACCACATCTCGGCCGTATGCTCAAAAATGGGTAGAGCTGATTATGCAATAAACAGAGCAAAACATATACTCCCACCCGAAGCCTTGAAAATGTTGAATTATTCATTAGTTCCAGCCATATACTATATGCTATTCAGGTTTGGGGACATGACCCGGCCACTCAAAGAAGATTTTTATCTCCAAAAGGATCCATTCGTACTATCAGCAATTATAAGGCACATACTGACCCACTTTTTCTGAAACATCACATTTTGAAATTTAGAAACATTCATAAGCTACACGTGATGCTATTCGTACACGACTGGTATCACTCTATTCTGCCAACAACCTTTTGTGTTTTTTTTTCAGTATATACACAAACCCGTCCGAAATGGAAACTAGACAATTTGGAGAAATGCAAGTGCTAAAACCGAGAACCTATTTTACTGCCAGTCTGCCAACCCACACCTTTCCCAAAACATTGATCCCGAACAAGCCACTCACACTCTCCCAAGATCACTATTCAAGAAAAGTATTAAAGCAAAGATGCTGAGCACATATGACCCCCCCCCCCCCCCTCCCCAGAGTTCTCTGTTACAACCCAAGGTGTTCTGACTGTACAAATAAGTAATTCTGGTATCTCATCATTTACCACTATCGATTCACTTTTTTCGTTTGCCTCATTTACCAAAGTACTTTTACAACATATGACTAGTCCAGTCTGTTTTTATTGGTGCGATCATTACCTTGCCACTATTTATGCTTGTTTGCCATCACTTAAGCCTTTACCTAACATGAAAAGCAGACGACACTTGCAAAAAAAAATCTTGAATAACCATTATTTTCATTTTTGTCTCAAAACCATAGGTTATGACCCCTCATTGGAACGAGCTCGACGAGGGGGCCATAACCTATGTTTTAGAGACAAAAAATGAAAAAAATAATGAAAATTAATTGGTGATGTTTGAGAATAGCGCTGGCCGGTTTTGACCGTTACGTTAGGTAAAGGGTTAAAAAAAATTAATATTTTACTAATATACTATTATCAAAATACTTCTGTCATTGATATATCCTCAGGTTATTTGTCTGACAGTCAGGGGATGGTGGGAAGACAGTCACATTGACTATACCATCCCCATGCAGCATGCTTTCTCTCTGTGTATCGTTATCTTCCTTCTTTGTTTGTAACTAAATATTAAAAGTAATTCACTTGCAGTTTGTACCGTTATGATTGTGAAAAAAGAACGCTCTAACAACTTTGTAAAGATTTATATAGCATGTTGCCAAATAAAATTCATTTCAAGTTCATTTCATTTCAAAGGTCGCCAATACGACGGTGCAGTCAACAGTAAATAATTATGTCCCACTTCAGAAGACTCTGTTTCCCCGGCTGTGGCCACAGTGTTCAAGTATACCAGTTGAACATAAGCTGCTTGCACTTCTCGGAGTTTACACATCCGTTACATGAGTTTTATCAAGATTGCTTTGGTATGTTTAGTAAAGAAAGTGGGATGGGGGATTTGTGGCGGCGAACGAATGTATGGAAGTGACAAGAATTTGAGTTTGTTCCTCTATTCTATCCAAGTACTTTCAGTTGTATACAATGTGTTATACTTGTTATAAACGAATGAAAATATTTAACATTTAGACTACATCTTGCTATAAATTATTATTATTTGTAATAAGCCTTGCTATCCTGTTCAAGGATGCAAAATTTAATCAGTATACAGTACAGTTCAAGGTAGGATTCACATATGTAATCGCTTATCGGCATGTACTGTGTAAAGTTGTACTGGCATCTAGACTCTAAAATCAGTTGGGTTAAAATTAATCCCAAATTAACTGGGTTGAGTGAATATGAACCCAATTGGGTTCATATTCATTCAACCTAGTTGATTTGGCGTTAATTTTAACCCCAATGATTTTAGGGTGCATTCGTGCATCATGATTTCTCACCATGCACTTTTACTCTGCCACTGGAGTGGACTAGGGATGGGGATCATCGCACACCCACTTCAAGCCCGCCCACACACTTTTCCTGAAAAATGTCAACTTGTATACATTCGTGTTCCCAAACCCAGGAACTGGTTCGTGTAATCCAGCCATGGTATTTCTTGGATCATTTTGTTACAGTTATGCTTTCTCCTTCTAGGTACCTAAGTTTCAAAATAGTACCCTGGGTGTCCAACGAAATTTTTCCCCGGGTAAGACCCTGAGCCTTCACATATGTGGAACACACATTACTGACCCAGCGTGAGGTAAAATGAAGTGAGAAATATTTTTCGGCTGTCACTGACTGCAGAAATTTATTTTGTCACCCTCACCACCGCCACTTCATTTTAACTTGCTACCCCTCTGTCTGCACATTTCTTTAACCCTTTTGAATCCTGGTAGTATCGTCCATGTCAGTTCAATGACTGCAATTGGAAAAGTACATATTCATATTGGTCGGGTGGTGGTAAACCAGTTAATATTTTTAACGTGCAGCCTTAGGGCTGCACGCTAAAAATATTGTTTGGTCTCCTCTACACATTCACGCAACAACCACCCTACGGGTAACTGTGTTGTGTCTTTGGGCGAGGCACTTAATCCCGATTGCCCAGATGGGATCACGGTGGCGCTGTGTAGTAAGGCGTATTGCACGTCGATGGTGCACCTGTCCTCAACCAATGCTAACCATGGTTGTGCAGAATTAGTACGTTGGAGAGTCTGACAGTTGCTCGCCTGTTCTCTCCGGGTACTCCGGCTTTCTCCACATGTAAACTGTCCGACACGAGATGACTCTGGCTGTCGAAAGTGTCGTTAAACTCAAATAAATAAATAAATAAATAAATAAATAAATAAATAAATAAATAAATAAATAAATAAATAAATAATAGCCACCCTACTTTATGGAATCATGCTCCTGGGCCTGAAAAGAATTCTTCAAGGTTGAAAGGTTTCATTTTGTCAGACTTTCCACCCTTTCATTATTTTCCACCTTAAATTTCTGTTTGGTACTCGAAAGTATGTTGATTGAATGTTGCCCTGAGTTAGTAAAACGGCAAATTTAATTTATCTGTGCACTATTTAATCATGTTTCACTCAGTGAAAGGGTAATCAAGCATGTCTTCCTGGCAAATGGAACTGTCAATATCTAATTTATAAAGAAATTATAATCTACAATTATCTACAGCATGCTGGCTTTCAATACTATGTGTCTGAGGTTTATGTCAATAAGCGCTTGCTACTATGGCATCAAATACCTCTCCCACTATTGTTAAGGTAATTAAATATCTGGAGATAAAAAATATCCGCATATAAGCATACACACGTACAGTTAGAAATTATTAACCCTACCGACACCGTTTTGTTTCTGACTGGAGTCGTCATTTTATTACGCCGACTCAATAGATTAACCAATAAATGGTCAAAACTAGTTTATCGAAAACATCGACGATAGTCGTCAACAGTGATCCCGTTTCCCCAACGCAGACGATATCAAAATTTATTATTTTAAATATCATTTTTTTAAATTTTTCAAAAAATAAAAAAAAAAAAACATATCATGTGACCCCTCGTTAGAACGAGCTCGACGAGCTCGTTCCAACGAGGGGTCACATGATATGATTTTGTTGAAATTTTTAGAAAAATAATACTTTTTCAAATGCTGAATTTACATATTACGGGGGTGGATGCGGGCGATTCGTTGGGTAAAGGGTTAATATACCCACTCTGGCCGTATAGACACTGTCCATCTTTTTTATCGCAAAAATCGCAGTCTGCATTCGGCGAATCGGCACTTTCGAAAGTTTGTTTTCCGTTCAAAGCGTCGGAAAGCAGACAGAAGTGTAAATACTCCTCAGAATATCAGAAATGTTAAACCCTTTACCTAAATTGAAAAGCAGACGACACTTGCAAAAAAAAATTCTTTAATAACTAATGTTTTTCATTTTTTGTTTAAAAAAACATAGGTTATGACCCCTCGTTGGAACGAGCTCAACGAGATCGTTCCAACGAGAGGTCATACCCTATGTTTTTGAGACAAAAAATGAAAAAACAATGAAAATAAATTGGCGATTTTTGAGAATAGAGATGGCCAGTTTTGGTCGTTACGTTGGGTAAAGGGTTAAATAAATAATTTTCTTGGTGAGCAATGAGATATTGGTTTACTCCCCTTGTATTGCGTAACTACTTATCTGGTTTTGTAAACAAATGAATGTCGACAGGAAAATTTAACGAAAACATGAAACAGTTTGCAAACACCACTGATGATGAACTTTCCGAGGTAAAAATGCTGGCATAATAAATACGCCATGGAACGTTTAGTTGGCGGATACGGTGTCACCTGAGGCTGAATGAGCACCACATTAGACTCGGCTAAAGCTTCGCCTAATACTGTTCTCACTTCGCTTCATCTGCATCGGCCAATTAAACCTCTCCTAACTTATAGTATACAGGAAATGAGCGAATCTGTTTTGACCACGTAAGGGGGTTCAGTAAATACTTGAATCCTATAGTCTCACGGGGTAGGGTCCGGCGAACGTTCGTGATTCGATTCGATTTCGAGTCTTGTCACTGATTCGACTTGATTCGAAACCAACTCGATTATTCGAAAAAATCAAATCCTGAGCTTTATTGTCGACTTTCTGAACAAAAAAATAAGCCTGCAATTTTCAAATGAATAGAATTGAACTTATCTCGTCTTAACCAGATAGCACAAATTCAGTCGGAAATTCATAAAAATGACCTTTGAAGCGATAGTGGAGAAGGCGCTACGGCGCGTTTGCCCAAAATATCGTTAGTTAAGTGCACCAAGGCGTCATCTGCAATGCCAAAGCATTGCAGATGGCGCCTTGTTGCACTCAAAGGACGATAAATACCTTTTTCTTCGACCACCTTAGTGATACATGTCAATTTTGTAAAAGTTTAGTGTGCCTATTGATATTGGGTTTACGGCGGAGATGTAGGCTATAGTATCGTAACAATTAAAAAGTGGATTCGATTCGGTTTCGAACCTTTTGCTTGATTTGATTCGAGATTCGATTCGAGAGAAACATCTGGATTCGCCGGACCCTATCATGTGGGTGTAGGATTAAATTATTACTGATCCCAGTCGATGTGTTGATATATAGAGGATGTCTAGTGTTTTTGAGTGGATACCGAAAATTATCTCATGAGTGACCGATACAAATGTTTATTTTTAAATAACCATTTGTCTCGGTCACAAGTGAGATAATTTTCGGTATCCACTCAAAAACACTAGATTTTCTTTTTATTATACGCTTTTTACAAGAATCTGATAATTCCACTCGTGTCAACCTTGAATTGATGCATGAAAGTAAACAGCGCATTGAACCATTGATACGCGGAAGTGATTTTATCGATACTGTTCAGATAGCGTCTTGAAATCTGATTCAGCTGGAGGGCTTTGAAAGGACGTACCAAACCCAAAACTTATATTACGAACTTTCAGGCCATGTTTGGACTAGCGGGTTTCATGCATCAATTCAAGGTGAATACGTGTTGAATTATTGCTGGAAATGAATGGTGTCCACTCAAAAACACTAGATGTTCTTTACATTATACATTTCTAGAACAAACTGATCATTTCCAGCGATAATTTGACTGGTATTCAACTTGAAGTGATGCTTTGAAAGCCGCCATTTTGATTGATACCGTGAAAGTGAAAATTTCTATATCTTCACAGTGGGGGATACGAGTTCTCTCTTTCCGCAATCTGTTCGATAATCTATCATTTAGCGAATAATAAATACCAGTAACGCACAAGCAGCCTACACTTCTCGGGGTTCGCACATCAGTTACAAGAACTGTCATTTAATTTGTAGTGATATGAGTCACTGAAGAATGTCGATTCTTGGGTTGAATTTTATGAAGATTACTTTGATATATTTAGTACAGAAGGGGTGGAAATAAGTAGACTGCAAAAATTCCCTGCAGACAGAAATGTATGCATACAGTGTTAAAGTGTTATGAGGTGGTGGGCGAGTGGATAAATGTGTTGATCGCTTGGTTCCAGCATCTTCTCGTGTTGTCTGAACTGTCTCCAGCAGCATGAATCGGGTTCATTCGGTCACACCGCACCGTCTTATCGGATGGGGAAGAAAAATGGGTGTCCATTGTGTGGAGAGAGACTCACGCATTAGAGGCTAAAGATCCCATCGGAATATTCGAAAAGACCAATGCTACCGAGATCATCCCATGTACTCGCATCATTGGGTACAGGAGAGACATTAATAATTTGTACAACTTGATTCCCGTCCTTGAAAATAAATAAACGTAATCCTTTGACCCCGAGAGATCCCTTTTCGGTATAGAAACTCGATACATCATAATTTCATTGAGTAAGATAGCGGCTAAGTGAATGTGTGGGATAGACCAATCAATATTTTCAACGTGCAACCCGATGTCTGCATGTTGAAAATGTTAATTGGTTTACTCCCAAATAATAAATATGGACTCTTCCAATTGCTGTCGTTGGACCGACATGGAAGATACCGCCAGTGTTCAAAGGGTTAAAACAAGTGAAGTCGAGTTTTAACAGAATACAACTCCCCATAGAAAGCAGAGTTTGTGTGAAGTGATCCATTCTATGAACAACATATTAAAAGATTGAAACCCCACAATCTATATTCCAAAGAGTTTGCAAGTGTGTATTCTAAAGGACCCGATCATGTTTTGGTGGAATTTAGAATGTTGGTTTCTGACTCCCTGCTGCAAATCGAACTCAATGCAATCCCGCCTGGAAATCTGGAATCCCTACACCTAAACAACTAGACCATTGCACACGTCTCATCGGATGGAGACGTAAAATGGGTGTTCGTTGTGCAGAGAGAGACTCACCCAGTGCAAGCTATAGAGCCCCTCAAAGTTTCGAAAGACCGATACCTTGGATTCATCCCACATACCCGCGTCATTGGGCCCAGGTAATGGTGTTGACCTCGCACGAGAACTGATAACACAAAATCAACTTTCCAATCTCGGCACTTGTCTTTTTGTCTATAACTAAATTATATTGTAAATATTCAATTTGCATTGCCACGAAAAATGTGCACACAATCAAAATGTTAATTTCCCCCAGACATTAAACTCTCTTTAAACTACTCTTTAACCCTTTACCTGACATGAAAAGCAGACGACACTTGCAAAAAAAAATTCTTGAATAACTAATTTTTTTCATTTTTTGTCTCAAAAACATAGGTTATGACCCCTCATTGGAACGAGCTCAACGAGCTCGTTCCAAAAAGGGGTCATAACCTATGTTTTTGAAACAAAAAAATGAAAATATAATGAAAATTAATTGGCGATTTTTGAGAATAGCGCTGGACGGTTTTGGCCGTTATTTGGGTAAAGGGTTAAAAAATGATCGACAGTCGCGAAAACATTAGAGATTGTTTTTTATCTAGCGGCTCCCCCATCCCCTCAAAGTGGTGGTGGTGGTGGTGGTGGAGACACTTTTCGCTATGTGACAAATAAGCGTTTCACAATACAGTTGTATAGACCCTGGAACACATTCTACTAGAATGCCCAAAATACCATTCTAAAAGAATGATTCACTGGGAGTGTAATGGTGAAGTGGGATGGGAGAATGAAGGACATGTGGTTAGTGAGTGATTCAAAAGAGAGGGTTAATATGCTAACCGGAGAGATTGAGAAGAATGGGGCAAAGGATGTCATCAAGCACTTCGTCTCCGAGTGTTGGGAGGAGAGAAGAAGCGTGGAAATAGGGAGGCAATTGGGAGCGCAGGGGTAACCAAGTCCTTCTCACCCGAGAGCCGTGACAAATCAGCGGCCGGCCAAATTATTATTGTTATTACAGAGTTACGTGGTCAGATGTACACAGCCACCCAAATCAGTTAACTTAACCCTTTGAACATCTACGACGTCCGATCAATGGCAGCAATTAGAAGAGTCCATACTCTTTATTCGTGGGTAGAACAATTAATATTTTCAACGTGCAGCCTTGTGGCTGCACGTTGAAAATATTACTTAGTCTACTCTACACATTAACTAAGCAGCCATCTTACTTAATGAAATTATGAATTATTATGTTCCTTGGCCGGAAAAAACGGATTCTCGGGTCCAAAGGGTTGAACATCCATTTTAACATCAATGTTACTCACAACTCGGGAGAGTTCCGGCTCGTTGGTTAGAGCTTTGGATTTTCAACTGAAACGTCGACGATTTGATCCTGACCTGCGCCATCTGTCCTTGCGCAAGATTTTTAATCTCGATAACCCACAAGGGGGCGCGGCAGCACTCCGTACTGAGGATTAGTGCCCTCGGCTTCAACCACTGCTGACACTGCTTGTGATGGGTGAGTAAGTTTGTAGGTCTGCAACGATATGCTTCCCTAACGGCACAAGATGTATCACAATCCAGTGTACGCAATACATAGAGAATATACCCATAGTAGCTTGCTGTACCAAATGTTCATCACGAGCGGTGAAGTGGTGTTAACCACGAGCTTTTGACGCTCGGTTCACACCACTTCACCACGAGTGGTGAGCATTTGGTACACCAAGCTACTTTGGGTATATTTTATTTAAACCATAATCGTCAGATTAATAAGTTTAAATGTTAAATAATACAGTATTCACACGTGCGAATCTGTTTTTGTTTACATGAACACCGGTGGGTGGTACTTCCGCTGTCAGTTTTATCGCCGAAACGAACAGGAAAAAGAAACACGCTTGAATCACGTGGCCTTTTCATTTTATTAACATAATAACATACTATTTTGAGTTATGGGTGCTTTGTTAACATGAGGCAACGCACGTTTGTTAATTTTGGGTATCGTATGAGGTAAACTCATCTAAAAACGTACTAAATAATTGCGGGTTTCATTTCACTCTTCGCGAGGCGACGAGTGATAAATTTAGACAAGTTTGCATTCAAGTAGACGTCACCAAAGGTCAGCTTGGATGTAGTTCCTCTGTAGGTGTAAATTTTAACTACTGAAATCCCATTGCATGCGTGTTCACCACGGTTGGTGTGTAAAGCTAAAATTTATGTCATAGGCTTTTTATATATAGTAGAATAGGTAATCATGGTATAAAATATGTATCATGATACACATGATCTCTCATGGCATGCAACTAGAGATGTCATCTACTTTAGAGACTGCAGGTATTCATTTCCATTAGCTTATTTGTATTACAAATTACGATGCACCCTTTAAACAACAGGTAACTTCTCAATGAGATCTAACCCATGACATTAAGTAATTTCCGTTTTTGATTTTATGACCCATTTTCCAGTGTTTTTTCTTCTCTGATAATCTGTTCTAAACATTTAATCCCTTATATCTTGTTTGACAGAGCTCATTGAGCTCTGTCAAACAAGATATAATGGATTAATCAATAAATATTTAGTAGAATAGAGGGAAGACACCAAATGTTGGTTAACTGAATAATTAATTTAATTTGACATATTTATCACTATTCAAAAACAGGGTTTCTCTGAACCAAGAAGTTATTTTGCATGATATTATTTGTATTTATCGTAACACGATACACAGTGAACAACGATACGTATTGAATCGTGAGCGATGTATCGCGAATCCAGCGTACCACGATTAATCGTTGCAGCCCTATAAGTTTGAGAGTCTGACATTTACTCGCCGCTGCGCGGTTGTTCTCTCCGGGTACTCAAGTTGTCTCCACTGTTCCATAAACCGTCCGACACGATATGCTGGCTGTTAACAGCGTCGTTAAACCCCAATAAACGATCTCTTAGCCCGGTTGTTATATCTATTTATTAAGGTTTAACGACACTTTAACAGTCAACGTCACATCGTTTCGGTGACAGTTTTACGGGTGGAGGAAGCCGGAGTACCCGGAGAGAACCACTGAGCAACGACGAGCAGCTTCCAGCTCCCCAACATCGTATCTCCGCACTGCTGCACAGGCAGGGTTAGATTGGTTGAAGACATGCACACCATTAACGTGCAGTACGCCTTAGTACACGACGTCATCGTGCCCCCATGTGGACAATCGGGGTTAAGTGCCTTGCCCAAGGACACAACGCGGGAGTCCGAATCGATCGCAAAGACGGTCACCCATCCAAGGACTAACCGGGCTCAACGTTGCTTAACTTCGGTGATCTGTCGAGAACCGGTTACCGCAACACCACCGCCCGGTTGTTTAATACCTGCATATTTACAGGGACTTTAATTACAGTGAAGGCGTGCATGTTGGCAGGAGAAATGATTACATTGGACGAAAAGTGTTGCGCAAGAAAATAATAAATATATATAAATAATGCAGACACGGCACTGACGTGACTGTTACTTGATCTTCATTTCGTGAATATCACCATCCTATATTATACTCTATAATACCAAGATGAGACATGAAATGACAAAGTGTAGCAATTTTAAAACCATAAAAAGGTTCCTTCCTCTTCTTCACAGTATGAGTTCACAAATACAAGATTTTTTGAAATGTGCTGTTTAACCCTTCGAACCCAAAAAGCCATTTGCCTGTCCAGGATCGCGATGCGACCCCAATTCATAAAGTAGATAGTTGCTCAGATACTTTGTGTGGTGGAACAATCATTATTTTCAACGTGATGCCCCAAGGCTGCACCTTGAAAATATTGACTGGTCTTCCCCCATGCAATGAATATCTACTATACCAGTTGAAGGATCCATACTGGCATAATTTATTTATATTTATTGGCGTTTAAGGTCACATACTTATGCACTATGGCTAATCGCGACCGTGACAGTTTTACGGGTGGAGGAAGTCGTAGTACCCGGAGAGAACCAGCGAGCATCGACGAGCAACTGTCAGCTCCTCAACATTCTAACTCTGTTCAAGCTCCGCTCAAGCAGAGTTACAGCGGTTGAAGACATGTGCACCGTCGACGTGCAGTACGCCTTAGTACACGGCGTCGTCGTGCTCCTATGTAGGGAACCGGGATAAAGTGCCTTGCCCAAGGACACAACGCGGGTCGTCCCGCGCGGGGATCGAACTCGGGACCTCTAGCACAGAAGTCCAACAGTCTACGACTGAGCGACCGCGCTTCCATCCATATTGGCATGGAATATACAATCAGAGTCCAAAAGATTCACTTTTTACCTAACACGACTAGCAGATGCTACTCCCCCAGACCACTTCCTGTCTGGTGTGGATGTATACGCCCCCAATTCATAAAGCAGATAGTTGCTCAGATAATTTGTGTGCTAGACCAAATCATGATTTTCAACGTGCAGCCCAAAGGCTACACGTTAAAAATGTTGATTGGCCTTCCCCCATGTAATGAATATAGACTCTACCAGTTGATGGATCCATACTGGTATGGAATATACCACCAGAGTCCAAAAGGTTAACTTTTTACCTAACACGGCTAGCAGATGCCTCTCCCCCAAACCATTTCCTGTCTGGTGTGGATGTAAAATGGCTGTCCCCTGCGCGGAGGGAGACACACTCCCCACATGCTAAGCACCCCATCATAGTATTCGAGAAGAGCGAGGCCACGAAGTTGCCAATGCGTAGGTCACCCCACATACCTGCGCCATTGGGGTAAGGGGAGGCGTTATTAAAAGTTGTATAACTTGCTCGTCAATCCCTGTAAAATAATTAAACTTAAAAAAACATTTCTTGAATAACTAAAAGATTTCCTACTTGTGCCTAAAACATAGCTTATGTCGAGCCACGGAGATAGTTTTTTTGCCAGTGTGTGTGTGTTGGAGGAGGAGGGTAGGCCAAAAATGTTCTGGCGGACCAAATTCAGATTCGTCAAACAAATGTCTACCGTTTTGGCAATCGAAAATTCAATCTACATGCATATATTTTAGCCAGAATATCGTCGATTTTCTTTCTATTTTGCAAATTACCAACAAAAAGCCTAAAAAGTGTTCCCGTCTGTCTAAAATCTGATACAGTGATGTGACTCTTCATTGGAGCAAGCTCATTGAATAAAATTTGGCGATATTTATGGATAGCACTGGCCACCTATTATCGTTGTTTTAGGTAATTGGTTAACTTATTTTGGCGCAACTGGTATCAATGTCACAACAATTTGGCATAAGCCATTTTTCAACATGTCACTGGTTGTGAAACTCCGGATACTGTTGCTTCGTATATTTCCTATAGCAGCAGTTTTGTATTCGGAATGTGCTGGTGGAAATTTAACTGCTTTAATAGATAAAACGAACTGACCACGCAATCACACCGGAAGTATCCGAAGGCATGGGCATGGGGGCATGGATAGCAAAAGGGCACTCGACTCTTGTTTGAGTTAAGATCTGCAGTTCACAACACATCCTAAACTGTCACGTGATACTCGATAGTATTGACATTATACATATATCGTCCCTTGAGGGGAACAAGGTACCATCTGCAATGCTTCCGCATTGCAGATGACAACTTGTTCCACTCAAGAGAAGATATCAAGTTTCCAAAATCGCACCGTCGATTGTAGTGATTATCGACCAAACACCATCACTATTCCCGATACCCCCCCCCCCCCCCCCCCACACTCCCCCGGCATTGGCACACGTAAAATATTTAGAAACGAATACACGAGACTTTCTCAGTTACAGTTCCCGGAAAGTAAAGTCTTTTCCATTGTGCACTGCTGGAGAAAAAAGCACGCCATGCGTCCTAGACTCATTACAATCGGCTAACGAAATTAGAGATGATATACCACGCTGGGTGAAGACTGACGTTCTATTGAGTCTCAAAATCTCTCCTAACAGTGCCATTTGGAGCTTATTTTTCAAAAAACTGTTCCAGAAAAAATCTTTTAAAAGATACCCCACCCCCATCACACCCAGGCGAGAGGGACACCATCTTCATACCTTTCTCCTACTGAGGATTTCGACCTTTGGAATATGCCTGCGTCATAAAAATGCTTGGATCCCACAAAAGATACGTGTATGCTTCCAAAGACTTTGCTTTGGAAAAGTGTCAAACAATTATGGTTATTTGAAAAATTTAAAGTGATGGACTTTCGAGAAAATAGAAAACATCTGAAAACATGAGAAAAATATCTGGCAAATGATATTGCTCCACATAATTAACAAATCCAAGTACACGGCGTCCTTACCAATGACCATACTTCACAACGACGACTTCAAAAATGACAAAATGGCTGTAATTTTGCCATAATCAATTGTCAGATCGTCTAAATTCAATGCTTATTTTACAGGAATTGGTCAATTTATTAATGATCGGCATCCGCTCTGACAACATAACTTTTCTATTTTTCTAAAAGAAGGAAGGCGTTTCATTTTCCTTTCCTCCATCATCTGGGCAAAGAATTATTCTGACAATTAAAAAAATTAAATTAAGAAAGAACCAGAACCAACTGTTGCATTTTATCCAAAGAAATGCGAAGGAAGGTATATTTGGAGTAAATAAACCTCCAGTCTGTATATACATTTTGTCTTTTATATAACCCTTTACCCAACGCAGACGATATCAAAATTTATTATTTTAAATATTTTAAAAAATTTTTCCAAAAAATTTGAACAAAACCATATCATGTGACCCTTCGTTGGAACGAGCTCAACGAGCTCGTTCCAACGAGGGGTCACATGATATGGTTTTGTTCAAATTGTTTTGAAAATAATATTTTTTCAACTGCTCAATTTGCATATTACGCTGGCGGAGGCGGCCGATTCGTTGGGTGAAGGGTTAAGGTGAAGTTCCGGAAAACGATGTAAATGGCGAAAGCAAGCAATCAGTCGTACTAAAATGAGACCCAAGGCAGAAAATGAGACCATCAGAGATCGCAGGCAAAGTATAGATGATAGAGTCACCAAATGAACACTGTCTGGTTATATGTGGTATACCCAATACATAAGCGAAATCTGATAGCGATATTTTAGCGTTAATCCCGAAAATTTCACTTTTAACATGTGCCGCGATTTTCTCACTTTTTCGTAAGTAGGGGCAAAGAGACCACAAATAAACTACTGGCCCTAAAACACCAAGTAAACGCTGTCTGGTGATTTGGGGTACATTCAATACATATCCAAGTTTGATATCAATATTTTAATTTTAACTAATAAAATTTAGCTTTTAATGAATAGCGCCACTTAAGACTTGAGGACTCAATTTTCGACCAGGGACACTGAGACCGCAAGTAAACTACTGGTCCTAAAAACACTAAAATGAACGCGAAACTATACGCTCTATTTTTTATAAAATATATTGCAAGGATGGTTGTAATATCTTCATTTTAACACTAAATACTCTATAAATGATATACAGGGGTTCGAACCTTCGCGGAGAGAGTTACTACATGCCACACTTCCCGGAAATTAGCGAGAACATCGCTTTTCGAATTTCTAGAGTGCCATAGAAGTTAAATATTACAATTCATGGAAATCAGAGAGAACGTCTCTTAACTACATACTACACTTCTTGGAAATCAGCGAGAACGTCCCTTAACTACATACTACACTTAGTGGAAACCAGCGAGAACGTCCCTTACCTACATACTACACTTCATGGATATCAGCGAGAGCGTCCCTTAACTGCATACTACACTTCAAGGAAATTAGTGCGAACGACCCTTAACTGCATACTACACTTCATGGATATCAGCGAGAGCGTCCCTTAACTACATACTACACTTCAGGGAAATCGGCGAAAACGGCACTCAACTAAATACTACACTTAATGAAAGTCTGCGAGAACGTCCCTTGATTGAATACTACACTTCATGAAAGTCGAGTCGAGGAAACGCCCCTTGACTGCATACTACACTCCTTGGAACTAGGCGAGAACGTCCCATGACTACATACTACACTTCATGGAAGTCAGCAAGGACGCCTCTTAACTACATACTACACTTCATGGCAGTCAGTGAGAACGTCCCTTAACTGCATACTACACTTAATGAAAATCTGCGAGAACGTCCCTTGACTACATACTACACTTCGTAGAAATCGGCTAAAACGTCCCTTAACGACATACTACACTTAACAGAAATCAGCGAAAACGTCCCTTGACTACATATACACTTCGTAGAAATCAGCGTCAGCGTCCCTTAACTGCATACTGCACTTCATGGAAATCGGCGAAAAAAAAAACCCGTGACGGCATACTACACTTAATGAAAATCAGAGAGAACGTCCCTTAACTGCATACTACACTTCATGGAAATCGGCGAAAACACACCCTGACGGCATACCACACTTAACGAAAATCAGAGAGCACGTTCCTTGACTGCATACTACACTCCTTGGAAATCAGCGAAAACGTCCCTTGACAACATACTACGCTTCATGGAAATCAGCAGGGACGCCTCTTAACAATATACTACACTTCATGGCTGTCAGTGAGAGCGTCCCTTTTAGCTTTTAATGTACAGCGCAATTTAAGACTTGAGGTCTCAATTTTTGCAACCAGGGACAAGGAGACCACAAGTAAACTACTGGTCCTAAAAACACTAAAATGAACGCGAAACTATACGCTCTATCATATATAAAATATATTCCATGGATGGTTGTAATATCTTCATTTTAACACTAAATACTCTATAAATGATATACAGTGGGTTCGAACCTTCGCGGAGAGAGTTACTACATGCCACACTTCCCGGAAATTAGCGAGAACATCTCTATTTCTAATTTCTAGAGTGCCATAGAAGTTAAATATTACAATTCATGGAAATTAGCGAGAACGTCCCCTAACTACATACTACACTTCGTGGAAATCAGCGAAAACGTCCCTTGGCTACATACTACACTTAGTGGAAATCAGCGAAAACGTCCCTTAACTACATACTACACTCAGTGGAAACCAGCGAGAACGTCCCTTAACTACATACTACACTTAGTGGAAATCAGCGAAAACGTCCCTTAACTACATACTACACACTTAGTGGAAATCATACTACACTTAGTGGAAATCATACTACACTTAGTGGAAACCAGCGAGAACGTCCCTTAACTACATACTACACTCAGTGGAAACCGGCGAGAACGTCCCTTAACTACATACTACACTTAGTGGAAATCAGCGAGAACGCCCCTTAACTACATACTACACTTCGTGGAAATCAGCGAAAACGTCCCTTAACTACATGCTACACTTCATGGAAATCAGCGAAAACGTCCCTTAACTACATACTACACACTTAGTGGAAATCAGCGAGAACGTCCCTTAACTACATACTACACTTAGTGGAAATCAGCGAGAACGTCCCTAAACTACATACTACACTTAGTGGAAATCAGCGAGAACGTTCCTTAACTACATACTACACTTCGTGGAAATCGGCGAAAACGACACTCAACAGCGACGTTCTCACAGTTAGAACCACGCGTGTGAGGACATGGCATTAACTGGTAGCGTGCTTTAATCACAAGTCCGGGTACCAGAACTTAAAGACTTCATAGTCAGTAGATTTGCTTCATATTATCTTTGAAGTGAAAGTTCCTTGTCTGCATGGATTTGCCTTGTTATAATTTATGAGAGGGTGTCTTCAGGCTCTCTCCCATACTTTATCCCTTTACCCAACGTAATGGTTAAACCCTGCCAGTACTATTCACAAAAATCGCCAATTAATTTTCATTATTTTTTTCATTGTTTGACTCAAAAACATAGGTTATGACCCCTCCTTGGAATGAGCTCATCGAGCTCGTTCCAAAGAGGGGTCATAACCTATGTTTTTGAGGTTAAAATGAAAAAAAAATAATTATTCAAGAATTTTGTTTGCAACTGTCGTCTGCTTTTCATGTTAGGTAAAGGGTTATAACAAGGCAAATACATATGAACAAATTTTGGTGACCAAAAATAATTCAGCACTCTACCAGCTGATGATTTGAGATTGATGTACTTTTTACGATTATGTTTTTTGCAGGCAAATATTTTGAAAACGGAAGCTATTTGGTAATAAGAAACCGCGTAATTTTGCGATGGATTTTCATAAAATCTCGATCTATTGTTACAGTGTCAAAGCTATGCAATAAAATGCACGTGTTTCTAACATGAACCAGGTTTTGCATTTCGGTTTTAGTTTATAAACCGCGACATTTTCTTCTCTCGTATAAGCGACATTTTTCTTGTTGTCCAAAGTGAGCACTCAGACTCTTCTAAACAGATAAAAGCTTTCCTTTCGAAGGAAACAAGTAAATGCAATAGTTGTCAGTTCAGATTCATACTACAGCGACGTAAGTAAGACAGAGTGCCAGAATGGCAGTATCCAATTCATCACAGGTTATTGATTGTGTTTCTGAATAGGATGATTGTGTACTTGACTGCCAGTGGCGAATGGTAAGTTAAAGAAGGTATGTCATAATATCGAGTCATAAACAGTAAAATATGGCCATAATTTGGCGTCCTGTGGCTAAATTTTCGTTTATTATACTTCATTTTAAAAACCATGCATACTCCAGTGAGCACGAACTACAATTACTAGAAACGGGGGCAATGTAAAGGTTCGAAATTCAATTCGTTTCGAAATTGCCCCGATGTTTCGATTCAATTCCACTAGTGCAGATTCGAATATATTTTAATGGTCGAAATGTTTTCAAAATCATACCAAACGGCTCCTCTTAACCCTTTACCTAACGTAACGGCCAAAACCGGCCAGCGCTATTCTCAAAAATCGCCAATTAATTTTCATTATTTTTTTCATTTTTTTTTCTCGAAAACATAGGTTATGACCCGTCGTTGGAACGAGCCCGTCGAACTCGTTCCAACGAGGGGTCATAACCTATGTTTTTGAGACAAAAAATGAAAAGAAATAGTTATTCAAGAATTAGTTTTGCAAGTGTCGTCTGCTTTTCAGGTTAGGTAAAGGGTTAAACTCTACTTCTATCAACAGGTCTCCTGTACAGGAGGGGGTAGAGGATTGTCCTGTACAGGGGACCTGATGATAATATAAGAGTTCAAGGAGGGTTCGCTTCCCAAACTGCGTCGAAATTTCCGATTTTTTCGATTGATTTGCACAAAACAGACGAGTGGCCGTTACATAAAATACTTGAGTGGAGACTTGGAATTTTTACGATTGTAAGAAGATTCAATATATATACAACTTGAAAAGGGGCGAGATTCTATTAGAGTTTCTTGTCGAGATTCTATTTGAGATTCGATTCGAAATCCTGTCTGATTCATTTTGGAATTTGATTCGATCAGAATTTTGAGATTTGCTGAGCCATAATGTGAGTAATAATGTTAGTCACACAGTTTGTTGGTGGCCTAATATGGTATATATGGTGTCAGTTAATTCCATATGTGACTCGAGCGAATGGTGGCCTAATATGGTATATATGGTGTCAGTTAATTCCAATATGGAATTAACTGACACCGTGTATACCCTATTAGACCACCAACCAACTGTGTAACGAATATATCCTACCGACTGCTGCATCGATGCACAGAACTAATAACAACAGCGATCAAAATCAAATGAGCGAATTCTCACAATGCGTTCACGTGTCTTTGCCTTGTTTCAATTTATGAGAGAGTACCAACATGCACTCTCCCATAAATTGTAACAAGGCAAATTCATACATACCAAACAGTTTCATTTGGAAGATAACATGACACACATCCACAGAATATGAAGCCTTTTAAGTTGCCTAACCTGCACTTCAGACCAAATATGGGCTTCCAACACTCAATCTTTCAACTTGAAGCGTTTATCGGCTGCCTCCATTTTGAATAATCAATGAACAAAGGGGAGATTACCCATAGCTGTCAGCTTATATTGATGTTTACAGGCAGTATATGGTTTTATATGCAGTCTGCATGTGACGTCTTTGAACCAATGAAATTCCCAGATACTTGTAGGAGGTAAGATATCAGTTGTTATTGTGATTTACCGCGCGTGGACCCAGTATTTCACAAATTAGACGAACCATGGTTTCCTCCGCCTATCCATCGAATAAAAAAAAAAGAAATATGGTGACCGATTCCGCTCTGAAATATTCCAGTTTTTTGATTGACGAACCCAAACAAACAAGTCGCTGTTGAATACAATATTTGAGTGCAGAATGACGAATAGCAATATTTAAGGTACAATATTTACAACTCGAAAAGCCTTAAGATTCGATTCGATCCGAAATCCCCTGCCTGCTTCGATTCGACCCAAAATTTGAGATTCCACCGCAGGGCCTTACTGAAACAGTTGACTACCAATATGAAGGCCAAATTACCCATAGTTTAACCCTTACCCAACGTAACGGCCAAAATCGGCCAGCGCTATTCACAAAAATCGCCAATTAGTTTTCATTATTTTTTCATTTTTTTCTCGAAAACATATGTTATGTTCCCTCTTTGGGACGAGCTCGTTTTTGAGACATAAAATGAAAGAAATTGGTTATTCAAGAATTTTGTTTTGCAAGTGTCGTCTGCTTTTCATGTTAGGTAACGGGTTAAACACTTCGACGATAGTTTGGTACAATTTTTAATCATCTGGGTAAATTCTTCAAAAGAAGCGCCGTAGTTTGATCGAAGTATCGCCGCGGTATGTTCAGAACATGACAGACTTTCGATACAAGAAACTAATTTACTGTTGTTATATTGCATTGCAATCTAAACTATTCGCATTGTATCCCATTTTAATTCAATTGTTTCAAACTTAGCATGTTTCTTTATTCGTCGTGCAACAGAGGGCCTCTCCCATAGCAGTTGTTAACAAGTTACCTCGTCATTGTTTATTAAAGCTCTATTTGGTAAGCTAATAAGGCATGCGATTAAGACGCTGTGAAAGCTTAGTTTAATCTTTGTATCCAGTAAGCTTGTTGTAACATGACTCATTTATTGTATTGTATATATAGCGACGATCACAAGTAAGAGTTCAGTTATAGTTTGGATTTCCACACGTTACTCTGCTTCATATTATTCCACGAGCTCTTACTGTGATATTGTTCGGATAGCTAACGAGACCAGTTGTTAAATATTTATTGCTGTTATACATTTCGAATACCAGATTCGTTATCAAATTGTTAACATCTTTAATTTGTCTCCGAGTGATCAGTTGAACACAAGAATTACACAGCAGATACCGACGTTTATTTCTCAACATTTATTGAAATATCAGAAGACTGCATCACTTAATTTTATTTATCCCACAAATGGATGTTTATTCGAACAATAAAAGTCATGGATAAATTTTTGTTTTATTCACCTAGTAGCAGCTCCTAGTAGGGTGATAAATTTTCCCCATAGGTTTAACACTGAAAGAATTTATTCCTGTAGTACAGACGGATTTGTTGACCTCTGACCTCTACCGCATTCGTGTTGTCATGACCTGTTTTACGTTTGTAGGAGATAAAATGAACCGACGTTCATTAAACGTTGGCTCTGTCTAACAATAAAACGAATAACAATTAACAAAGAAAACAAAAATTGAATAAACCGAAATCAAACGTTGAAAAGCATACAAGTTCGATTCTGAAAAGCAGGGGCGTGATGAGTGATTTTCCAAATTAGGACAGTGTAAATAAACAAAGGCGTGTGTCGTCTGCTTTGTTTATAAAACTCAAGTTGAATCGACGATGAAAAAAAAAACACAAATAAACAACGAAATTAAGAAAGATAAACATTGTTCATTTAATAAAGTATTTTTGAAACTTTAGCTCAAGTTTGTAGGGGAATTATTTTTAAACAGAAATGTATCACTGCGCCTTGTTTATTTTTGGCAGTTTTGCTTGTCAATCGAATTGGACCAATGTGCTCCTCACTTCTCCCAGTGTTTTGCTGCGAGTAATTGGACAATTTTGCCGCGACCGCCCTATGCATTATTTATGGGATAAACAAAATAAACGTATAGTGTTTTCAAGTAAAACATTTATTCTACGGTTAGGATCAAGAATGAAACCGACGAGCCTCTGGCTAGTCGGTTTCATTCTTAATCCTACTCGTAGAATAAATGTTTTACTTGAAAACACTATACGTTTATTCTGTATATACTATACTGTAATGGGAATCAGCGATAACGTCTTTATATCGAATTTCCCGAAGGCTATAGAAACAAGAAAGGACGCTGATTTTATTGCAAATGGCTTATCGGGAGTTCGAATGTACGTCTAGATAGTTTCAATTGTCATCAACCACCAAGCAAGAGTATACCAAACCACGCACACCACACGAGACCGAATGGTGCGCGTCGTTTAGTATAACATCTCTATCCGTTTGATCAGTTATTACTAGTAATCATGGAAGTTCGATGTACAATCAATATTATTAATAAATTAGTTAACCTTATATCTAACGAACCGTCCATATCCAAACAGTGACATTCACAAACATTGCCATTCGAATTTTATTATTTTTTTGAACTGCTTGCCTCCAAAGCATAGCTTATAACCTCTCACTGCAACGAGACATTTGATCTCGCTCCAATGGGGGATCGGAAGACATATTTTGAAGCAAAAAAAGAAAATTTCTTGTTATTCCAGTCACTAATTTGTAAGTGTCGTGTGTTACTCGTGTAAAGAGTTTAAAAAGATAGACTATAACAAGTGAAAATAACAGTACACCCATTCTGAACCGGTTGAAAACTCCAATACTAAGTGTGATTTGGTACAAATCTAAGCGTATGTGGTTCATTGCCAACCTTGGATGGACTGACCATTTTTATATTTGTTGGGCGGTTCAGAAAATATATGCGCGAATTTCTTTACCAGAGTCCAGTACTATAAAACATAAGCAACGTCAAGCCCGAATGGGTGACCATTCGGCGATTGATCCGGTTGCTTCACGTCGTAGTGGCTGGCGTGCAATCGGGGAAGTTTGAGTGTGTGATTCTGCGACGTTGCATCACATGCCAGCTGTGAACGTTGGGAATGTTCACCAGTACTTTGCAATCCCCACCGTACCTACGTGTAAATTAGGAACCTGTTGAGGTGCTTGCCTTGGGTACCCGTCTGTGGAGTACCGGCAGTATGCTCCGTTGAGCTGAGCTGAGAATGTCACAGAATGAACAAAGGATGTGAATACCTGTGATACGGGGTAATAATGTTAAGTCAGAGAGCACTGCGATGGATTCTAGACGTTAACATTGCTTTATTATTATTATATACCTTTTATCTTACAATAAGAACGTATTCTCTCCAATACAACTAAAACGTCTATATAAAATACAAATCCGTATTGAGGGTAGGAACCACCCGAGCGGTCATTCGATTCAGAAACAACACGTTTTTTACCTACACACGATTGGCATCGAGTTTTTATACGTGTCGAGGCAGCCGTTTTTTTTTTGATAACAGTAATTAAATAAAACACGAATTACGAACTCAGCGAAATAAATTAGAATAGATCATTTTTGTCCTGATGATATTTTTATAGAGGCCTATCGTGCGTTAAACCTGAAAAACAAAACGAAGAAACACACAACTGAAAACTGTAAACTTCAGCGGTTATAGTACAAGTAGAATAATGAATGGGGATTACGTCATGCACAGCACAAGAACTCACTACCATGATGTCATAGTCTTCATTCATAAAAAAATCTGTTAACAGATGCTGAATTATTGTCAAAACAGACGCCGTTGAAAACTGTACCCAATCCCCTCATTATGAGAAGTAGTCAAGAAGGGGCGGGATGCTGTAACATAATTTGGTTATTACCATCATTTGGGCTTCCGGATTAGAGAACTGAAGTCTCGACCTCGCCTCTGGGCCATATATGGACTCGTCGTAATGGCCTCGTCGATATATGGCCAGAGACGAGGTCTCCACTTCAATACGCCATCTGGGAAACCCGCATGGTTGTAATAATCAGTAGGTATTTTTCCAGAATTGTATCTTCTACATGTTATTATAAATGAGTGAAGTTACTCGCCAGCAATTCTTATGGCGTGGTAATTTACCCTCTGGAAATTGCCGCGCAGAATGAAATGCTAGTGCCTCATTTCAGTCATTAATAATCAAATGCAGAAAATACAATTCTGGAATTTTTTTTAAAAGCTTTTATAGTATTGGTGCCAGTTTGTTGCCCATTGTGTCGTCTACTGGTTAGCTACCGAAATTTCCCCTTTGCAAACTACCCTTCCTAGTTTGTTAGAGTTAAACGCTCGTTTTCAATCTGAACTAAAACATTTACTTTTTTTAACTAGATTTCTTGTGTCTCTCCCTGAATAATGTCGGATAATACAGGCAATTAAACTGAATCACATCAAAAGTTACGATAACTTGTATATTGTCAGGATGCTAAGCTAAAACACATCTCGGAAATCTCAGGGGATATTAAATACCTCCGTTTAGGTGAAACTGAAGAAGGAATATAAACGTTTATTTTGCATTTTCCTTTCGATTTTAGAAAGTTCAATCTTTGTTTGTTCTGGAACGATGGTCTAATAGGCTTTTACAACGGCGGTAGTTATAATAAATTAACTTTGACCCAGCCCCAGTAAACCGTTTTTCAACATTTTTTCTATACAGTTTTACGAGAAGAAAGGTGCCACACTTCAAATGAAAATAGAAGTAGAAAAACAAACTAGCGATTTCTGTCATACATCATTCATTGGAAAACATTTGTCGTAGACTTCATGAGTTGATGATCAGCTATTCCAAAAATAACCAATGTTTTTTTAATCGTAACTTGTTTTATTTTCTCCCTATAGCACTATATTAAATTTTGAGCTTTGCGTAACTCCAAATTTCGTGGGATAAAAATTGTTCCCGATGAGGGTTCTGCCCCAGTGCAGATACGAATATTATATTTAATGAATCAAAAGAGTGGGTGAATTATTTTCATACGACTACAGGTTGAAAATACTAATTCACCCTCCCAATATCTCAAATGTGGACTCTGCCAACATATGGTGCTGAACTTATTTGGAATTTACAAATAAGTAATATCACAGTAGGCGAATTAACGTTTGGTCTACTACTACTCGGAGCGTCATTGTCAATGGTCCTAAACACGTTGAATTCAACCGATACTGAGCTTTAAACTGTACCATCATAACTGCCATATTCGCCAGCGATATTTAGGATTATTGTCATTCAAATTTTATTTTCTCAATTTGTGCCTTTATAGCACACATAGTTTATGACCTATCATTGGAACGAGCTCGTTCAAATGAGGGGGGGGGGGCATAATCCACGATTCAAGGTCACGCATACTGAAGTATATTCGGACTGTCATGTTTTGACTTTTCTCAAGTCTAACATTCACTGTTTGTGAACTTAAGAAAAACTTGATCGTGACATAACACGCCTGTAAGATAAATTTGTTCAATAACGAATGTACGTTTCAGTTTTTGCTTAAAAAAGCATTAATACAAAACACAGCGAGGGTGGAGTCAGGGATCGACGATCAGAGTTGGGTTTTTCAATTGTTTCAGGAGCACTGTCAATGCGATTGAAATACAGGGAAAACTCTAACAAGGGTCGTTGATTCATGTCTCCGCACTCTACCTGAGTTGTGTTCTGAAGCTGTACCACGATTCTTACACGACGTTTTTTTATACGTAAGACGGATTTCACGCTTCAGTTTAATAGGACATATCTCAGTGTCTGTATTGTATCGAGTAGAGTTGAATACACACAGTAACTGTGGTATAAAGCTTATGACGCATCAATGGAACGAGTTAGACGATGCTATGATCTTTGTGTGATGTTTGTCAATACCGCTGTCCGGATATTGCTTCAATTGAGGTAGAGGTTGAATTGGACTCGATCGAGTGTTTTGTCCACCCCATTATGATAATACTTTGGCACGAACAACGCTTTCTGTCTTTGTAGGCAAATATAGTCGATGGCAAGATCTACGTGTCCATATATGGATTTGAAGAACATCAGCTCGAATTCGTCTGCAAATTCATCGGTAAATTCGGAGTTTTATCCAGATGTTAAACAACCAGTGCACTTGATAGTGATATTCTGTATCGGATACGGAGCAATCTTTCTGCTTGCTCTTACAGGAAACGTTCTGGTTCTTGTTGGAATCTGTAAAACTCGTCAACGAACCTCCAAATTCAAATTGTTCTTCAGCAATTTAGCTGTGGCTGATCTAATGTTGTGTGTTTGCTGTATTCCATTCACACTATTGACTAACCTACTCACTGGTACGTAAGTAATACTTCATCCATATAGCCAGCATTGGCAATACAGGTTTCTGGCAGTGACCACGGTCCAATTACCAGGCCAGAATTGTGGATCAGGGTTTTTACCATTTCCCAAACGCAGACGATAGCAAACTTTATTTTTTCAAATGTTTCAAAAAATTTCAACAAAACCATATCATGTAACCCCTCATTGGAACAAGCTCGGCGAGCTCGTTCCAATGATGGGTCACATTATATGATTTCGTTGAAATTTAAAAAAAACACAAGTTTTTCAAGTGATTAATTTGTGAATTACGCGGGTGGATATGACCGATTCGTTAGGTAAAGTTCTGACAGATTGCATAGGGCCGTATACCCTACCAATGGCCTTATAACGAATTTGTGGTGCAGTAAAGCTTTCAAAATAACATTGAAATTAAGAAATGTTCAGAGTGGAGTCATTTTCTAATCAAAGTCATCGTTCTTCCTTGCATTCCAATGAAAATAATCAAGTATTTGTCTCGTGGCTCTTTTGATCAGCATTCGAAGACGTAGACTTTGTAAGACTGTGACCCAGGGCCCTCCTGCCCCTCACAGTCTTTGAACAGCGCGTTCAAATTTCATCTGACTAAAACTGAAAGAAACTGGCCAGACAAAAATCACATAATCAACATACTACTTGTCGTACACAGCCCAAATATCATTTAGTTACGTGTCTGCATCATTATTTAACGCAAACACAACATCAAATTCAAGAAATGTTGAAAAATAACCGACTTCACCATGTTAAAAAACATCGATTTCAAAGGTAAACAAATTGTACTACGCATGCGCACAGATAAATAATGATGTAGACACGTAAATAAATGATATTTGGGCTGAGTACGATAAGTAGTATGTTGATTATGTGATTTTTGTCTTCGATATGAAGCGTGAACTGAGTCGACCCAAATGCGACCAGTTTCTTTCAGAGTTTAATCAGATGAAATTTGAACGGGTTGCTCAAAGACTGCGAGGGCCAGGAGGGCCCTGGGTCACAGTCTTACAAAGACTATCGAAGACGGTGTCCAATGTTTTGTCACTAATTTTGGCCTCTATATTTCGCAATTCTTTTCATGTTTGTTTTTGTGTTTCTTCACATTTCAAACCACGCGTAACTTTATTGTTTAACGTAATCATCAATAAGTTCAGTTTTCAAGTTGGATTTATCTTCCGTGACCAGGAGGATTTGGTTATTAGACCCCGTGCGATAAAAGATGCAACTGAATCACTGGGTATGCGGCTGAGATGGAAACCTATGCTTGCATACAATTGATCTGTGACCTTGTGCGTTGACTTTTGATCACCAAAAGAAATATGTTTCGATCTTACCAAGTATCATTTCTGTTTAAAGATGTCGCCATTCTATTGCCCCGGGCGCAAATAGACATCCAACACTACAGGCTCACGTACAAATGCTGTTGAAAGCCCTTCGTGCGCTCTAACTGGCGTTAGAACGGATATAATGCAGAACAAAGTAGTCCTTACCCAAAGAATTAAAAAAAATAATAATGATTTCACCATGTGAGCGAATAGCCAAGTAGCACGAGTTAACACAGTTTTGGTTAAGTTAAAATTAAGCTAAAACATGCCCGCGACTTTTTTATTTGATCGCAGACCACCCTGTAACATAACTTCTGGGAGTATCTTGCCTTTTTATTATTCCTGACGCGAAGTATTTATACATTAACTGGTAGAGTGCTAGAAGGCACTATCGGGGCTGTAATATGAAGAGCAGGTACCTCGGCCCAAAGGTGCCATATTCTGTGGATGTGCTTCATATTATCTTGGAAGTGAAATTAATTAATCTTCATGTGTTTGCTTTGTTACAATTTATGGGAGAGTGCCTCTTGGCACTCTCCTATAAACTGTAACAAGGCAAAGACAGGTGAACAAATTTTGATGACCAAAAATAACTTAGCACTCTACCAGTTAAACATGTTTATTTTTTTATTTTAGGTTGGAAATATGGGGTACTTCTCTGCAAACTTGTTCCATATCTACAGGGAGTTGCGGTATCCGCATCAGTTAATACACTCTCAATAATAGCCTTTGACAGGTTTGTTTCAATCACCTATTCATTATCAAGGACTCTTTATCGCCTAAAGTGTCTTTCTCGTGAGCGTCTCTACAGTCTAAAACACAAATGCACAATCTCTTACAGCCATTGAATACGTTTTGACGATAAAAGTTAAAAATAACTATAAATTTTGAATGACATGTTGGGTGAATTGCGCTTCCGGATATGGCAGTAACTTTAAGTTAATATTTGATTTGTTCAGTTTATCATATTTAATATTATTTTGTTCTGCTGAAGATAAATAGTTGTCAAATTTGCTGATTTGTTCACTGCAGTCTTTTTCAGCATTTCAAAAGAAATTTATTGTATTGTTTATTTATAAAGTTATTGTTTTTGGGACGTTTAACCCTTTACCCAACGTAGAGGCCAAAACCGGCCAGCGCTATTCATAAAAATCGCCAATTAATTTTCATTATTTTTTTCATTTTGTGTCTCAAAAACCTAGGTTATGACCCCTGTTTGGAACGAGCTCATCTAGCTCGTTCCAAACAGGGGTCATAACCTAGGTTTTTAAGACAAAAAAAAAAATGAAACAAATTAGTTATTCAAGAATTGTGTTTGCAAGTGTCGTCTGTTTTTCATGTCAGGTAAAGAGTTAAAAGAGTTAACACAGGCTACTCTCTCAATCCCCGACAGCACAGGATTTTATTGCACGCGTATTACATTTCCTCCAGATTCCTCCAGTTCCATATTTACAAGCCCGCACGGAACTCGTGTTTCATACGGACTTTCGTTGATAAACTATTTTTTCACCTGACGTCATGGTTCCATCAAATGTACTAAACTCAACCCATTTTCGTAATCGGCCAATCGAGACGTCGCATTCTGACCCAGATCAATTTGGAAGCTACGGTGACACCCGATAAACCGAATGTCAATTGGAAAAATAACAAAGTGGTTTAAAGTTTGAAATTTTCTGTGTGTGCTGTTTAAATTTTTAAATTTATGGATACAATGTCACAGAGACGTGTTATAAACACAATGCCACGATGTGTAAACGCGTTAGTCAAAACGGAACTCGTGCATCACGGAAGGGTAGAACTCGAGGCTGTGTACATGTATTATCCTGTTTGGTTCAATTGAATGCATTGGCGGAATCTATATGTAATCTGTAGGTTTGATCAATTTATATTTCCAACCTGCGTTTTGCTTCTAGTTGGAAATCTCGATTGGTCTAATCTACAAATTCATTGGATGTCATGTATTATCATAAATTAGCAATTGATACTGGAAATGACCTTATACTCCCATGAATGAATATGCTTTACCTATTATGGTGGTGGTTACGGTTGGATACCATAAGATGGTCTTCAGTCTTGGAAGAGTAAAGACAAGCGACTTCGCCTGTTGTTATTATTTACTTTATACCATGATTACCTATTCTACTATATATGAAAAGCCTATGACATAAATTTTAGCTTTATACATAAACTGTGATGAACACGCCAGCAATGGGATTTCAATAGTAAAAATTTACACCTACAGTAGAACTACATCCCCGTTGACCTTTGGAGACGTCGACCTGAATGCAAACTTGTCTAAATGTATCGCACGTCGCCTCGCGAAGAGTGAAATAAATGGAAGTGGCAATTATTACGTTTTTAAATGGGTTTACCTCATAAGGTGCCAAAAATTAACAAACATGCATTGTCTCATGTTAATAAAGCATGCGTAACTCGAAATAGTATGTTATTATGTTATTAAAACGAAAAAGGCTCAGTTTCTTTCTTTCATTTCGTTTCGGCGATAAAACTGACCACGGAAGTACCGCCCACCGATGCTCATGTAAACAAAAACAGATTCTCTAAAATCGAGAAAAAATAATAGCGACTCTTAATAATCTGACGATCATGGTATAAATAAAATATACCAGTAGTAGCTTGGTGTACCAAATGTTCACCACGAGTGGTGAACATTTGGTACACCAAGCTACTATGGGTATATCCTATATGTATACTAACATTAGAATGGCCAAATATTTTACAAAAAAACTTTCCGATTGTTCAATTGATTTCATTCTTTGTTCCATTGATTTTCCTTTGTCATGTAGGCCTTTGTGGATCTATAAACATTTTGTCAAATCAAGTGTCTCTAATTACAAATCATTTGTATTTTACAGGTATAATACAATTTGCCGTGAGAAGCGGCTGTCTTGGAGGATTTCTCGCCTGCTTGTGGTGGCAATTTGGGTTTTATCATTCGGATTGCTGACTCCGTGGGCTGTTTTCTATAAAATTCTCGAGTATCGTACTGATTTACAAACTATATCTTTGTGCTACCAAGACTGGCCTACAAAGATTCAGGAAAAGGTGTTCTTTATTGTTGGATTATTTATTTGTTTTTATATAATTCCTCTTGTGTTCATAGCTTTTTGTTATTTCAAAATCACAGTAAAAGTATGGAAGAGAAAGGCACCAGGAACGGGCAAAAGAAACAGTGTTATAATACAGACAAAACATCGAGTAACTAAATCACTGTTCGTTTTTGTTGCGTGTTTCGCTTTTTTGTGGATGCCCTTGTACTTAGTGCGTGTTTATTTATATTTCGAAAGTAACGTCACGCAAGAAACTACAGACGTGATCCATAACGTTATCATTCCTCTTACTCAATGGCTAGCACTTTCAAACTGTGGAATCAATCCTCTCATATACACCTATTTCCGAGGATTAGGTTTGCCCAAGTTTGCACGTTTCAGCACGTATCGATGGGCGAGAAGATTATCATCATACACGTCTACCACCTCTGCCGGCAGCCACTCAGATTGCAGAAAATCGTCTAGAGATGTACGAACTAATTATAAATCATTGATTGCCAACAAACAAGACAGGTCCAACGTGAACGAAACTGTTTGTTGACAACATTATAAGTCATTGTGGTGAATTGACGATAACATGGTCTGAGGTTTGCGCCTCTGAGTTGATGTTAACCGAGACGCGAAGCGTGTCGGTTGAATATACGCTCCGAGCCGCAAACCTCAGACGACGTTATCATCAACTCATTACAATGACGTATATGTTTCTAGAAGATATTACCCATAGCCCAAAACCTACATTGTAAAACACGAGAGGCTTATTCACTAACCTCATGATCGTTAAAAGTTGCCCTCTGCTAGGCAACTTTTAACGACCACGGGTTTAGTAAATAAACATATCGTGTACCCTCAACGGCATTGGATAAATAATCAGTAAACCAAATAAACTCATTCCATCTTAGTTCAAATCGTAAATCGGTTTGTAATTTAAACAACACTTTATTGGTAACACCGTTTGCTGTGCGTGTGAAAAATCCTGAAAAATGAAAAGGCTTGCTAGTGACTCTGTTGATGAAGCAATTAGGACTGTCACGATTAATCGATTAATCGATTGTTGATCGGTCACGGCGAAATCGATTAGTATTTTTCGTTGTCGAATAATCGGTAAATTGTACCCCGCTTTAGACGTTTAAAAATTAAAAGAAAATTTGATGAAAAAACTATTGTTTCTAAAGGTAAAGAGTTAAGAACATGGATGTTAAACCCCAAGAAGCCATTGGATGCATTTGTCTTTCAGGTACATTCATCAAAGCTTTGATGTTCTTAACTTTTGAACCGTCTGTGTAATAATCAAGACCGGTCGGCAGTTGCGAAGTTCGCAACTGCCGACCGGTCTTGATTATTACACTGACAGTTCAAAAGTTCAGAACATCAAAGCTTTGAATGTACCTAAAAGAGGATCGTCTTCGTTGTTTACCAGAGGTAGGTCAACTGACTTGAATTTCATTTTTATCGACCTCAAAGGGAGGGAGAGGGGGGGGGGCATCTAGGTGCGATTAATCGATTATTATTGATTATTTGCGACGATTAATCGATTCCTAAATTAAAAAATCGTGACAGCCCTAGAAGCAATTACGAAACGGGCGACGTCATTTCAAATATTTCGCGTGGTGACGTGAGATGGTAATATTTGCTACTGGAGCCGTAAACATAAAATAAACTACGCCAGCTCTCATCCAATCAGAGGGCGGGGATTGTACTCTCTTTGGAAGATAGCATCAGGTGTATGAAATCCTTCATGCCAATGTATGGCTGGAAAACACAGCTCTCAAAAACGTAAACATTTGTAAACTTGAAATTTGAATTTATTTCACAAATCATTCTAACAAGGATTGTCATGATCCCCTAGCTCCCAATCTAACAGTCTAAAAATCAGTATACCCTTCACTATTCTTCTGTAAATTCTTTTTACCAAACGTAAACAACATATTCGGCCAGCTGTATTTACCAAAATTGTCATTCAAATTTTATTACATTGTTTCAAATTTGCCTTCAAAACATAACCTTTAACCCCTCAGTGGAGTGAACTCGTTGAGCTCGTTCCATTGAGGAGTCATAACTTATATAAGCTATGTTTTGGGGGTAAAAATGTTTTTTTTAGATATGCAAGAGATTTCTTTGCAAACCAAGTCAGTTCTTCCTGGCCGATAATGGAATAAATGCATTGCCGGAGATACATTTATTTATTTAATAATTTATTTGGGTTTAACGACACGTTCGATAATCGAAGTTAAACCTGGGTGAAAAGTTTGTGATCTGTTGACTAACATAAACGCACCCTGTCTAGTTTGTATTATTTTCTTAATACATTCGCACTTGGCAATAACTGCACTCACTCACATATCATTTCAAAAAGTCCATTTATTCATTGTATCTTTGACCAGAATAATTGTAGTTGAAGCTTTCTTCCTTCACATTGACAAATTACTTCAACAGTGACGTATTGAACACCATTACCAGTCTAATATGATCGAAATAGTCAACATATTCCCCAGCGTTACCGGAACACACCCTGTAACCAGCTCTTCCAAGCCTAGATTACTATTAAAATTATCTCCATATTAGCATTATTTAGAATGGTTCCTTTCGTGTGCCTGTGATACTTTTTATGTACTCAATCCTAGCCACCCAAGCGTAATATAATCTCACAGAGAAAACGTAAAATACTCTGAAGGCAATTTAAACTTAGTACACCATGACATGGATACCGGTCAAATCACGGGCATTTGCTGCTTGCTTCTTTTTTGTATCGGCACATCCAACCCCTATCCCTACCCTACTCCACCCACCAACTTTGGAGAGAGAGAGAGAGAGAGAGAGAGACTGTATTATTCTCAACGTGTATGTTTTATGACTACCACAGACATGTTTTTTAATTTATGTAATGTACTTCATTGTGCTTTGAATACCTTATATAAGGTAAAAGGCAGAAATAAATCATCATCATCACCGTCTTCTGTGCTCATGTAATGCTACAATCACATAACAATTGCATCAGACCCACAGCATACAATTATTCTTACACTTGTTGGATAAACTCCCAGGTCAACTCATTTGCATTATGGGTATGTCATTTGCGTACCATCGCCGATTTTGACTCGAAGATTATTGTTTCGCATTTATTTCTTTTAATTAACTGGATGTTGACTGTTGAATAAATAAATACGTTTCAAATGGGAACTATTTTGTGAGGCGTTAAGCTCAATTCAGAAAAAGTGCACTAGCGAAAAAAAAACCCCGAAAGAGCCTAACAAAGGCTTTGGTTGCTTCTGGTTTGCTTTAGGGTACATTGAACTTGAAGATTTGAAGAAAAGACAGAAATAACTCACATAAATCATGTACCAAAAGGTTTGTAATGAACCGTACAACAGGTAGAAACTAAGATTTGCAATGGAGCTGATACCTTTTAGATGGAAGTGTTTCCTGGAAATCTGCTTTGGTATAAGTAAGAAACTAAAGCTATAATAATAAAATACCTTTAACAGAATGAATAGTTGTTTTCTACAATTCTTCTGGTACAACCTAGGAGAAATATATTTAGCATTCGTGATGGAAATAGACAGAACGCAATGTGTTTTAAATCGGAGGGTGTTTTACATAACTCCTTGGACTGGCGTGGTCATATTTCGCTAGAGTCGTAGGCTCTCGCGAAATATGACTATGCCATTCCAACGAGTTATGTAAAACACCCACCGATTCAAACACACATCGCGTTCTGTGTTTATTACACATTCCACGCATTAACGTTCATTTAAATAAACAAATATTAATTCCAATGTTTAAATCTAAAGGTGAAGAGTCTGTTTGTTTTCTTTGAAGCTGTACCGATCAAATGGATCGAAAAAAAAGTCAAAACAACCTTTTGGGAACCAGTCTAAATTACATTCGTTATCTTTTCTATAGGGCGTGTTTGTTGAAATTCGTATCGCCGTTTCTCTTCGACGGGTGTCCATGCACGCCTAACCATTTGGTGGCTATTACTATTAGTAAAAATATAAGTACAAATTTGGGCAGATTTGCAAAACACCTGGGAGAAACTTCTTTAAAAGAAGTTCGAAGCATGTCAGAATGTCCGAAGATTACCGAAATGAAGTTGACCAATTTAGATATAACAGGACAGACAGCCACAGGGCTGGGTTAATGTTGTGATTGGAACTGACTGTTTGTTTTTTAATATTATCTCATTTTTAGTTAACTAATTTTTTGTGAACCGACTTTATTTTGCTTTGGACGTTTTAATTTTCACACCTCGCGGCAGACGATCGATAATTGTGTAACGAAATTTGGAAACTTTTCGAAGCGTAACTAATGACTCGATGGGTAAGGAACTAGTGTGAACGGTGCTGGGGAAAAATCCAACTTGTACATCACCAGTTGAATACAGTAACATTTATGTCACAGCTGCGATTCCGTTAAATACAAGGGTTTAGAGTTTAATAATGGAGTGTAATAAATGGACAGTAAGACTAATTCCACTCCATTTCTTTTTTCTTCTTCTTCTCATTTCCAAATATGCACGTACTTACAGGAAACTTGTTTTTGTTACTGATAAAACAATAGTTTTCAGATATATTCCTTTCCCTATGAATCATCCTCAGACAAGTAAAGCTGTAAGTAGAACTGCAGGAGGCAAACTTCACATGGCATCAGCCGTACACTCAGACCTGCTTGAATTTACACGACATAAATGACTAATTTAGTAATATGAGGCATAAACTGTCGAGATAAATTATCGGATAAGCGGTGAGACTTTTTCTCACAATGCAGGAAGAAGTTGACATCACCCTCCTAGAGGATACACATTCCAGTAAAGGAGAAGACAATTGTTGGAGAGTGAATGGGGTTATCAAGTCATTTTTAGTTCTCACTCGAGATCAAGTAGTATTATGATAGATGCTTTGGATACTATAACCGTGAAGGACCAAAGACTAACTTTATGCGTAGTCTACTGACCTAACGACAGCATACCTCAGTTTAACTGATAGAGTGCTAGAAGCCCATATTCGGGCTTCATTCTGAAGTTCATGTACTCTAACTTGAAGGCTTCACATTCTGTGGATGTGGTTCGTATTATCTTTGAAGTGGAGGTACTTAGCCTGTATGGATTTGCCTTGTTACAATTCATGGGAGAGTGCCTACAATGCAAAGACATCAGAACAAATTTTGATGATCAAACATAATTTAGCACTCAACCAGTTAATGATGAATTATTTTCAATAACAGGCTTGATTCAGTACTGATAGTACACGACTGGAACACAAGACTACACTGCAAAAATATAGGTTCGCTTTAGAACCAAAATTGGTTCTACTCTTGTCACTGAGATGGAACCAGTTCTGTTTAAACAGTATTTATTTCAAATCAAATAAATTTATAAAGATTAACATTAAATATTAACAGAATTAAACATAAATTGGGGGGGGGGGGGGGGGGGCAGTCGTAAGTTTAGAGATAATACGAGGTTGTCTCAAATCATTATTAAGCAAAGGAGATATGAACAGTTGGCATATCGAACCAGTTTTGGTTCTATACAGAACCAAAACTGGTTCGATATGCCAACTGTCCATATCCCCTTTGTTTCAAAATGTTTAGCGACTGCGTTGAGTAAGCTCCAAGTTTTCTGCTGAATCTACCTCAGTTCATGTAATATTCTGGTTCCATCTCAGGGACAAGATTAGAACCAGTTTTGGTTCTAAAAAAAACCCTATATTTTTTGCAGTGTACGAGAAAGACACTCTCAAATGTACATAAAAGAAAAATAAAAAAAACCTCATAAAAGGGTTTTATCTCTAATTCTATCTACGCCTGTATGCGAGGAAGTTTAATAAGTTTTATGACATACTGGAAACTCTATCATCTGACTAATTGTTGGAAAGGGCTCTTTGAAACCTTTCCAACAATTAATCAGTTGGTAGGTTTGAACTGCGCATATCAGAACGTACACATAATAATCATAAAATAGGTGAGAATAGATACTTTCGGCAGCGAAAGTGTTAAACGATGTGTGGTTATCGAAAACGTAGAAGAAACGCGTTACACGTGGAATGGGTCCTAAAAAATAAAATAGCAGAGCTTGGCTGTATTCTTGATAATATTCTCATGTCATCTTACTCATACCTTTTTCGAGAAAAGCATATATTGATACCAGACACCGCAGCGACCACAACAGCAATAAGTGGTACTTTCTCATTCAACGACAAACCAAGGAGAAAACGTGTATGGAAATTTAATAATAGTTTACTAGATGATCCGGAATATGTAAACAGAGTAAAACAAGTTATAGCAGACATTGTGAATCAGAATACTGATAATAATAATAATAATTATGACAATAAAATAAATTATTACCAATTTTAGCAGGCGTTCTCTAGTATATTAACGGAGGTTAGCGGTGCGGTAAAACTCAGTAATTCATAACGTCATGCAACATGATGCGAGCGGCGGGCGTTAATGAAAACAAAATTCATTAACATCCCCCCGCCCGCTTCCGTTCATGGTAATAATAGTAATAACATGATTTTATCGGGCGTTCCGGTTTATTAACGTCCCCCGTGGTCTGAATTACAACCCTCAGGCTCATTAACGGCCCTAGATTTCGTCTCGGACCGGTAATAAATCCCCGGGCTGTTACTCATACTTCTCGGGGCGCTAATAAACCGTAACGCCCGCCAAACTCCTTATTGTTATATTACAATGATACGTAGGGAAGGTTCACTATCGAAAATCAGCTCATTTTGGAGACCTTGAAACCCGTGGTAGGAGGGAAACTAGAGTATATTCGACATATTTAACCCTTTGTCTAACATGAAAAGCAGACGACACTTGCAAAAAAAATTCTTGAACAACTAATTTTTTTCATTTTTTGTCTCAAAAACATTGGTTATGACTCCTCATTGGAACAAGCTCGTTCCAAAGAGGGGTCATAACCTATGTTTTTGAGACAAAAATGAAAAAATAATCAAAATTAACTGGCGATTTTTGAGAATAGCTCTGGACCGTTTTGGTCGTTAGGTTGGGTAAAGGGTTAAAACGCAAAGCAGATAAAAGTAAAGAAGAAATAGAAAATAAATTGAAGCTACCCAATATTAAACTCGATCAGGGAGGCATAACGGTTGCATAGGACATGAAATCACTTGAAACAGAGTTACACACATTGAGGTCTTAGAAAATAAAGGGTATAACTGTGAAAACTAAATCAAAATGGAAGGTGAAGGGGAAAAATCAACCAAATACGTTTGTAATATGGACAAAAAAAGTTTTATACTGCAAAAACAACCCCCGTTTTAGTGAAAGACGACGAGTTAGAATTAACAGATGTAGGAGAGATCTCATTGGGAAAAAAATGGGCGCACGGTGGCTCTGTAGGTAGAGGTGCAGGCTGCAAGCCGATAGGTCCTCGGTTCGAATCCCACCTGCAGCAACCGCGTTGTGTCCTTGGGCAAGACACTTCACCCCAATTGCCCACGTGGGGGCATGGTGACGTTGTGTGCTAAGGCGCACTGCACGTCGATGGTGCACCTGTCTTCAACCAATGCTAACCCTGTTTATGTGGAGTTCGTATGTTGGGCAGCTGACAGTTGCTCGCCGTTGCTCGGTGGTTCTCTCCGGGTACTCCGGCTTCCTCCACCCGTAAAACTGTCGTAGTCATGATTAGCCATTGTGCAGAAATATGTGACAATAAACACAAATAAATAAATAATAAAAGAAATTCTAATCAAAATCTTTATACTTCGAGAATATTTGGTGAATCATCTGCTGAAACAAAAAAATGTGTTTTTCGACAGGAACAACCCATTTCTAAACCAAGTCAGCGAAGAAAAATAGAGTTCTATTGAGGGGCCACTATCTGCCCTTGAAGAGTTAACCCTTTACCTAACACGAAAAGCAGACGACACTTTCAAACAAAATTCTTGAATAACTAAATATTTTAGTTTTTTGCATCAAAAACAAAGCTTATGACCCCTCGTTGGAACGAGCTGAAAGAGCTCGTTCCAATGAAGGGTCATAAGCTATGTTTTTGAGACAAACAATTAAAATTGAACGGTGACTTTTGTGAATAGCGCTGGCCGGTTTTGGCCATTATGTTAGATAAAGGGTTAAATGCATAGAAGTCTTGGACAAACAAAGGTACTCCAGGTTCAGACGGCCTTACAGCTGAATTCTATCAATTTGTCTGGAAAGATATCTATTTATTTATTGGTGGTTTAACGACACTTTCGACACCCAGGGTCACCTCGGACAGTTTTACGGGTGGAGGAAGTCGGAGTACCTGGAGGGAACCACCGACCAGTACACTGGTTTGCTAACTGATGATTTGATTGACTCAGTTTTAACTATTGGACCAAATATACGAAATATACGAGAAACTGTGCTATTTTATTAACACTTTCTTAATATCTGAATAAAAAAAATATGAAAACAAGAAAAAAACCTCTCATGACAGGCTCCGTTTGTTTATCTGGCCACCAGTCAAATTCTGTAAGGAAGTCGACGCTGTTATGGCATGGAACCAGGCTAATCCTCAAATAGTCCATCACCTTTGTGTAAATTCAATCTCCTGGGATACTTCAGTTGAACCAATGGTTCGCTTCACCGACCAATTGATATATTTCAGACGGCTGAATCTAAATATTATCACAATCGACACTTGTTTTGACCGAATATTTGATGACATTACAGGGGGGCGCGGTGGTGTTGCGGTAAGCGGTTCTCGTCAGATGACCGAAGTTTAGCAACGTTGAGCCCGGTTTGCCCTTGGATAGGCGACCGTCTGAGCTATCGATTCGGACACCCGTGTTGTGTCCTTGGGCAAGGCACTTCACCCCGATTGTCCACGTGGGGGTACGATGACGCCGTGCACTAAGGCGTATTGCACGTCGATGGGGCGCATGTCGTCAACCAATCTAACTCTTCCTGTGCTACAGTGCAGAGTTACGATGTTGGGGAGCTGGCAGCTGCTCGTCGTTGCTCGGGGGTTCTCTCCGGGTACTCCGACTTCCTCCACCCGTAAAACTGTCACCGACGCGATATGACCTTGGCAGTTAATGTGTCGTCAAATCCGATAAAAAAGTAAATAAATAAATAGATGACATAACAGTTTGTAATGAAGACTCACCACAGCCGTAAATGTTGCGAAGTTATTCCACAGAAGTTAATCAAGCTCGGGAGAAGAGGTACAGCTCTTCTGCATTAGGGAGATATTGTTGGATAATAAAAGATTTAATAGATAATTTCTATTTGGCAAATGGGACTCTATTTTATGAACACTTTTAACCCTTTGAGCTCGTAAGACCGATCTGTTAGTCCAAGGCACAATTTCGCCCCTTTTTGTCTCATTATAAGAAGTCCATAAACGGGCATTGATGATAAAATAATAACTGCAGTCTGCAGCCAGACGGCTGCAGACTGCAGTTATTATTTTATCGTCCTTGTATATTGATATTGGACTAACCCATCTCACTGTCAGTGTACAGAAAGGCGATACCATTCCAGGAAACGAGGGTTCAAAGGTTTAATGAAAGTTGAAATTACATGGAATTGTTCTAGCTGGCGATCAGAGTTCAGAAGTACTTTGAGTTCTCACACGAGAGTGGGCGTCAGATGTTCTGTTGACACTACCAGGCATAACATTGTAGACCAGTACTGTCAACTAACAATAAAATTGCAGCATTTGTTGATGGGAAGTATAATAACATTCTGCAGTAGTTTCTGGGATGTTGTTTGTTCTTTTTGTCACCAAATCATAATATGCACCTGGTGGAACACCACAAGACATCACCTCATGCTGAGTTGCAAATTGTGCATTCCACCAGGTAATTCTGCCGGTTAACAGGCACTCGACAGAATATTATTTTGATCTATAAATTCCATGGACTGCATGCAGACTAATTGGCAGTCTGCATGGCAGTACAAGAGTCCAAAAATGGCGACTGCCACGTCATGGGACTTTCCCTAAAATTCCCGCTGAGTGGTAGTCGCGTGATTAGGTATTGCATCAGAAAAGTGGTGAATATACGCACCGTTTTCTGGGTGCTAAGCAACGTTGTCTCCTGGCTCATCACGCGCAATATACCTTCGTATAAGACTTGTGATGGGTGCCGCCACTGCTGTATAGAAATTAGGTATGACCTTTGTTGTTAATTTTATAAACTGTATAAAACCGGAGAAAACGACAGTATAGTCGAGGTATAATAGAATTAAATGTTAGATAACTTGTCATTATGTCAATTGTTGCACGACAAGATTCGTGAAGTTACTGGAAGCTGAAAACTGTGTGGAACTTGCGTCCAATTTCGTCTGTAGGGTAAAACTGAAAAGCCACGGGCTGGTGGGACTTCGCGGTTCTATGAGTTAACGCAACGATTGCGGTGAAGTTACGTTCGTAGATCGATAGCGACATTAACCCTAATTCCGCTACATAGTTTTATGATTACGCCGCGTAGTTTCACTAATAGTATTGATATCTTAATTGTTTGAAAGTTAATTAAATACTTATTGATTGGTATATCTATAACCGGAGCACGACAGAATATCTGTATATCTGTCTGAGTGAAGTAACATCACATTACATCAACGTAGTCTGCGCGCAAACTCCACGAAAAGTGAGTAAAACATTCCATAACAAAGTCAAATTCCTTACAGATTGGACTGATGATCTGAGAGCTTGAAACTCAGTTTCCTGCAGATTCTGCAGCACTCAGAAAGTTTGGGAAAGAGATGTCCGCCATGTAAAGTCAATTGAACAATCTGCTGGAGTTAATACAAAATTTATTAGTTTCCCAGAAGTTAAATAAGAAAGAGTGAGAAAAAATTAGCTAAATCGATAAGTATATCAATTTGAGAGAAATCACTTGTTCCCTGCCTAATGCTCTCGTTTCCCGGAGAGACATCTTCACCAATGACAAATCATCACTTAAACAAATAGCACATTGGAGCTGAAAAGGCGACCTGAATTAAAATTAAGTCCTGATAATCCATCCTTGTTTCCTCGGCAAAAAAATGCTGTGGAAAACTGGTGCTTCTACGGCAGTTGGTGTGAAGGCTGTTCAATTGTGTAAAAATCATAAGGGGCAGGGCATCGTCATAATTGTCATGTACATGTAGTATGCGGTGAAGTGAAAACTTTCAAGTAACTTTAACATGTGAAAGTAGTTTGAGATACATGTGTATATAATCACAATCAATGTGTGGAATCTCTCACTCAATTAGATCATGCCAATATCATGAACCATGTGATTGCTGAGAAAACTTCTTGGAAGTTAGCAGGCGACTTGCTCAATATGCCTAGTAAGAGTGAAAATAAGATGCAGCATAACCACAAACTAAGTATCTCACTGCTTCTATGTTGGTAACACCAGAATCTGACATCAGTTTCTGGAAAGCTCTGTAAGAGCTTTCCAGAAACTGATGTCGGATTCGGATATTATCAACACAGAAGAAGCAGAACACAGAGTTTCTAGTGGTTATGCTGCAATCTGTACTGTAAATTGTAAAATACTCAATACAGCTTAGTGCAACCCACATGGTTTGATTCCTTGAGAATCTGGAAGTTGTGCAATTTCTACCACCACAGGGCTTTCTGAAGAAGCCATCCTTGGCAATATTTTCGCTGTGGATAATTTTCATTTCCTCTGCATTTTCCTCGGCACTGCTGATTGCTGAGGGTGAATTACCAGGGCTACTTATTAGAAACGAATAAGATATTTGTGTATCTGAAAAATGCACTGACGAGACTGTCACAAGTACTTTTGTGATGACCCCTTGAGGGAGAAGGTACTATCTAGGGCTGACCTTTGTCTAAGTGGAGAGAAATCATATCTTCAGTTCTCTCACTCGATAAAAACAGTGTGTGTTGGAGGTGGATACTTAATCAGCTCTCGCGAAGTCAAAGAAAGCTTGTCAAATGAATTAGAAACAGTGCGCTGATGTTTATGTTATTATAAACCCAGTCCATCACCACCCCCACCCCACCGGCGAGGTATTATGGGACAGTAGACTGTGAACCATCTTATTATTTCCAAAACTAACTATTACGTGCCCTGCGATCAAAGATATTGTAAGCAACATAAACGATATTGCATGAAAATAAGAATTATTGCATGCGCATGCGTGGATAATTGTGCATGTTAAACAGTCTGACAGAACTCTAAATTTCTGTCCAAAAACATTGTGGGACAGTCCTCCTCCACCCGTCCCCTGTATCCATTGTTTCATGGGCTTACTGGATCCAGAATGCCCTGTGTTTAACAGTAGTCACTGCATCTGTACACCTGTACATGTAAGTGATGAGTTTTGTACATCTGAAATAACAAATTACAATGATGAACAAATACAATCAGTCTTTGCACAAAAATGGACATCTCTTCCAAGTGATGTGTCTATCGAACCGGTCATAGTTCTAGTATACACTGAACTAACACTCAAATTATCGTCCAATCAAATAGTCACGTGGTAAAACATGTTTGAAAATTACATGGCGTCTATAATATATGTAAAAACGTAAAAGGACAATAAGACTTTAATTTATTTTGAAAAAGATATCTACTCTCTGAAATTCCTTGTGCGTAAAAGAACATGAAAAAATACTGTATACGAAGTGTTATAGGTCAGAAACAATACGAAATTAATTAAATCCGTAATAAAAAAAAAACATAAATGCAGACGAATTTTCAGAAGATAGAACATTGCGTAGGGATATACGGAATTGCCCGAAAGTGATAGGAAGAATTCTAAACGAGTGAAACACATCATGAAGTAATTTTTGAATACACGATGGTAATCATTTTACCTTCGCTGCGTTTCGAATGAATGACCACCAAGAGCAACAACGGTCTATTATTTTAACAATAACTTAACAGTAACTGGGTACTATTTGAACCGCCGTGGACTGGTCGTAATCCACGCGTGGACAGTGATGTCCACGTATGCGTTTACCAGGTAATAAAAATCAGCATTAGCAAAATTTTAATTAATGAAGCACCGGGTTATGCTCGTCGTTGCTCGGTGGTTCTCTCCGGGTACTCCGGCTTCCTCCCCCCGTAAAACTGTCACGATCATGGTTAGCCATTCGTGCATAAGTATGTGACCTTAAACACCAATAAATAAATAAATAAATAAATAAATAAATAAATAAATAAATAAATAAATAAATAAATAAATAACTGTACATGTATCTTAAATATACCACAGTTATTCTTTTAATAAACCCAGTTGCCAGAAATAATATGTAGCTACACGTATCGTCATTGATAACAAAAATAAAATTATATGGGCCCAAGGGCTATAAATAGGTCACACTTTTCTTTTTTTAGTGACGTTTCATTGTACCTTCTTGATAATACAGAGGGTGGTTTAGAATCACAACGAATTCATCAAATCTTTTAACAGAAAAAGAACAATCTCAAACAACGTACACAAATTCCACTTTTCGTCTTGAGAAAACAAATTACGACGCTTATTGAAATTGCATTGCAGTTTGTGCTGTGTCGAAAAAAATTACGTGAGTAATCGAGAAATTAGAAAGAGATTGATGAGGGATTCTTTTCTAAATCAGTTCACTATTATTCTCTATTCAAACCTATTTAAAAATAAAAAGACGGCATTTCCATCATCTTTTAAAGTTCTGTAATATTTTTTGTTGATGATATCAACACCCTGCGAATCGTGACGTATAATAATACACTGTTCTTTCCAGTAACATAAAAGTCTGGAAGGTGGGATTCGCTATTTTTGTCCTGGGAACAACACAAATTTGCATATTACTTTAACCCTTTACCCAACGTAACGGCCAAAACCGGCCAGCGCTATTCTCAAAAATCGCCAATAAATTTTCATTATATTTTCATTTTTTGTCTCAAAAACATAGGTTATGACCCCTCGTTGGAACGAGCTCGTCGAGCTCGTTGCAACGAGGGGTCATAACCTATGTTTTTGAGACAAAAAATGAAAAAAAATTAGTTATTCAAGAATCTTTTTTGCAAGTGTCGTCTGCTTTTCATGTTAGGTAAAGGGTTAAAAACACATTCGATAAACAAAGAACCAAAACTGACACTAATTTAGTGCTGATAGGAATGATGCTGATAGATATTCTTAATGACGGATTATCTGTGGAGTAGTTGCTTCTAATTAGTTAGCTATAAAAAGCCAAGTTTCCTTTTGTAACTTTTAATATACGAAAATAACAGACAGATACAAGAGCTGTAGGTTGTTTTCGTTTATTCAAAGCAACAAAAGGAATTTTGCCTTTATTTTCTACTCATGTCAAAGGTGTTTTCTCAACAATTACTTACTCTTATTTGGACCTTCCTCGCTCGTCTAATAACAGAAAGGGAGATAACTTATCGATAGACGATTCATGGTGATGTAACCCTTTGAACACGAAAGGCCGCTTTTCCATCCAGGGGCCAATACTATAAAATTTTTACAATTGTATTTTCTAGAATTGTATTTTCTTGTTACGACTTTGAATGGGTTGAAATGAACTATTGGCATTTTCAAAGATGTGGCAATTTGTCCGTTGGCAAATTGCCATATCCTTTAAAATGCTAATGATTCATTTCAGACAGTTATATATATAGGTAAAAAATACAATTCTAGAAAATACAATTGTAAAAGTTTTATAGTATTGGCTCTAGGATAATGACACCGACCCCAATTCGTAAATTAGATAGTTGGTCAGTGACTGTTGTATGGAAGACCTATCAAGATTTTCAACGTGCAGCCCCAAGACTGCACGTTGAAAATATTGATTCATCTTCCCCAAGTAACGAATATAGACTCTACCAGTTAATGGCTCTAAAGAGGCATGGACTAATCCATCAGAGTTCAAATGGATAAGTCATATCATGGGACACACATATAGATGACATCTGCAAACGTTCATATGTCAAACTATCGCAACTCTGCAAACTAAAATATATTATCCAAAGGAAAACACTTGAGAAAATGTATCTCTCCTTAATACTCCCGGTCCTTGAGTACGCTGGTCCTGTATGGGGCTGTGCTAGCGATAATCAGCTAAATAAAATCGACGATAAACACCACGACGCCGCCCGTATTGTTACGGGGCTCACCCGATCAGTTTAAAAAAAAACCGTTCACTTCTGGAAGTAGGATGGCAGAATCTTGATGAAAGACGTTATGTCCAAAAAAAATGAGTTTATTTTATGATTGTCAAAGGTCAAGCCCCATCTTATCTAACGAACTTATTGCCATCCACTTTTGATCAAATTACGTCACATAACTTACGAAACGCTTCGAATTTCATACCATTTACAACACGTACGGAACTGTTGAAACGATCTTTTCTACCATCTTGAATTAATATCTGGAACTCCTATGATGAGCAAACCAGAAATGCACAGACACTTCAAATTTTCAAATCAACGAAAAACCCTCAATTATACAAACCTCCTGAATACGTTTATGTAGGAAAACGTAAACTAAGCATTAGTCACAGTCAACTAAGAAATGAATGTAATGATTTAAATGGGCACAAATACCAAAATCCTATTTCTGACTCCCCGTACTGTACGTGTGGTAATTACATCGAGCACTCGGAGTTCTACTTTATGAAGTGTATCCAAAACCCTGTTATTAGAAATGAGCTTTTCAACAGATTGAATAAATACAAAATCTTACATGTTGATGAACTGTTATTTGGTTTACCCTCTCTGTCCGTTTCTGATAACGAAACAGTTTTTTGAACCGTGCATATATTTATTAGAGTTTCTAATCGTTTCAGTTGTTAGCCCAAGAAATATGAGACTGACAAGAACGAAATATATTATTAGTGGCCCCGGCTGTCGAAAGTGTCGTTAACCCCAGTAAATAAATATTATTATTATTATTATTATTATTATTATTATTATTATTATTATTATTATTATTATTATTATTATTATTGCTGGTATGTTCGAAAGTAGAAGGCAATCTAAAGTTGTGACCCGGAACTCTGGAGTAGTTACTCAGGTTAGGTAGGAAGGTCAGTATTCTAAATTCATTGCTTGTCTCTCTCACTATCTCTCTCTCTCTCTCTCTTTCTCTCTCTTTCCTTTTTCTCACTGTTTATTACTATCTCTCTATTTCTCACACTTCTTATATTACTTACTTGTTATATTAATGTAATTCTGTAATCTTCTTCTTCTTCAACATTATTTGTGTATAATCTTTTATATTTATTACTGTTTTTGCCGCACTAGTTTATATTTATGTAAAATGTAACGGATTGCTTAGTGCTGACAGGGACCGATCAGGACTATTTAAAATACGCTCTAGCCTCGGAGCCTATTTTTTCAATTCATGCGCCAGATTTCAATTTACTGAGTCACACTGCTGTTTGTAACACACACTGCAAGTATGTAATAGCTCTCATCATTTTCATTTAGTACACTATAGCAAACATTAATCTTCACTGTGGTTTCTGATCAAGTCTTGGCTGCCTATTTAGGCAGCCAAGACTTGATCAGAAACCACAGTGAAGATTAATGCTTGGTAATTAAGACTTGAAGTATTAACTTAAGCACTCTACAACAATGATAAATGATAATCAAATATATAATACATGTACGAGTGTCTCTCTCGATTATCCATCGAAAGAATATCAAAATATGATCTGAAAAGTTACGCGCCAACTGAGAAGCCTATTTCTGAGATTTAAGAGCCAGGTCCTGATGTTTCAGAACCAAATACGCACTGGCGCATGCCGAGGTCGGCCCCTGGCTGAGCACTTGCCTTCTGATCCGATTTGCTATAAGAAAATTTGCAAATAAAATATGTTTAAACTAATGGCTAAGTTATGTTAATTTATTTAATCTGAATAAGCACTTTTATTCAATTGATATATGAAACGTAAGGGTATTTTTGATTAATGAAATTGCAGTTTCATCAACTGGTCAGCTTATTTTTTTTCATACTAGCGGCTTATTGTCCCTTTGACTGTTTACCTAACGTCACCACGTCCAGCAGATGTCGCTCCAAAATGGTTCTTGAATAACGAAGAAAATTCTCTTTTTTGCCTCCAACGAACGAGCTCGTTCTAATAAGGGATCATGAGCTGATGTTTTGGAGGCAAAATAAAAAAAAAATTAAAAACGAATGGCGAATGTTTTGATTAGCTTTGGTTGGATAAACCGGTACATGGTTATTACAGGGTTAAAATCCCAGTAATAATATGCATATATGCAATCCCGGCATGCTAGTCCCAGTAATAATATGCATATATTCGATATTTGCGTACTAATCCCAGTAATAATATGCATATATGCGATATTGGCGTGCTGTGTTTTGAGATTTAGGTTAGATTTCAACGAGTCGGAAGTACGGTATTTTGCGAGCCTTTCGCGAGCAAAATATTACATTTTCATCGAATTGAGATACCACACATATTAAAACACAAGAAGTGGTTTGTTTGTCGCCAAGCATCGAAACTGCCAGGATTGAATCGGAGTTTTAGCGAATTTCTAAGGGATGGCGGTATTTCGTGCTATTTTGTTTTGCTAACAACAAGTGCTGTTTAAAAATATTAGCGATCGGAATCGGATTGAAGTAGCGAAAAGTAAATAAACTAAAACACAGAGCCATCACAATTCAAACCAAAGTTGTTTTTCAGTCTTGGGATTAGGGCATTTGTTTTTATCGTCATGAGCAATTGGTTTCTTTTTTCACATTTAAACATCATACAGTTTTACTTCTCTTTCATCACTTCAGTTCGGCGTGAATACTATGATACCTGAATTTAGACAAGATACAGAAGGTCAAAGGTTGTGATGCATATTGCTCGGTTCCTAAATCCACCCACACACACATACAAATGCGCCTAAACAAAGCAAATGGCTTTATCAAAATGTGGCTGCTCGGAAGCCAGTTTACAAACTTTTTCAAGAAATGTTTTGTAAATACAGCACGTGGAGAGTGGATTTGTAACTACTGAATCCCTCGGGGAGTGGAGTTATCACTCAAAGTATCACTTTCAAATTATGTACATGTGGACAAAAAACACAAGCAATGTTTCAGCCAATGGACCTCCAGGTATAACCCGGAGGTCCATTGGTTGGAACCTTGCTTGTGCTTGTTATGCTTTGCAACAAATCTGCAATTATTGCTTGGATGGAATCACCACTCTGTGGGTGATTTAATGATAATACACTCTCCACGTACTGTACCTGAAAACAAAATATCAGAAAATCAAACTCAGGGAAACCGTTGTCAATTTATATGAATTTTAATGCAGTATTATAGCCACCTTTTTCAATTTTTTCTCTTTTTTTTGAGTCAATTCATGATCTCTATCGACGTGAGAAGGACATTACATTGTTGACATGCGCAAAAGCCATTGTTACCATTCTAATGCTGAGAATTTTATGCATTGGTTTCATCAAATGATAACAGTTATATGTTATATTAACATGTGTAGGTCTATTATATAAATAATTGTACTAATTTCAAGAACTGTTCGGATTAAATTTTCAATCATTCAAGAAATTTCGCACGTGAGCTGTGAAAATGTGACACTTGAGACCGTTCTCTGCAGCATTCACTAAAATTATCTCCCTTATATCATACTTGGCCAATGCCGCATCAGGAACGCTTAATAAAAGTTATTCGCTCACCGACAAGACAAATGCCAATGGCACATGAAGCTTTCTTACTAAAAGTTATTCTCTCAGCAACAAGACATCGCATCATTTAACCCTTTGAACCCGAGCGGCCGCTTTTCCGGCCCAGAAGCATGATACGCCATAACTTCATAAAGTCGGATGGCTGCTGAGCGAATGTGTGGGAAGACCAATTAATATTTTCAACGTGCTACCTCCAAATAATGAATGTGGACTCTTCCAATTTCTACCACTGAACTGACATAGAATATACCATCAGGGTTCAAAGGGTTAAGACTGTGCATTCATTTATCTTGGCTAATTATAGCCCCACATTGTCCGCCCGAAAAGCAAAATTCATTGCAACAAATAAGAACGATTTCAACCTGGAAGAGACACACAAATTCACTTCAGTCTCTCCTTCGCTCAACTTGCTTTAATCACCACTTTTTTCTTCCAGAATATTAAACAAAACAGTGAGTAAGTTCCTCCAACAGCTTTTCAAAGAGAAGAAAAAATTTCCAGTGGGGCTAAATTTTTAAACGCTGCACCATAATGCCACATATTAACCCTTTACTCAACGACTAAAACGGCCAGCTCTATTCTAAAAAATCGCCGATTAATTTTAATTATTTTTTTAATTTTTTGTCTCAAAAACATAGGTTAAGACCCCTCATTGGAACGAGCTCGTCGAGCTCGTTCCAATGAGGGGTCATAACCTATGTTTTTGAGACAAAAAATTTAAAAAATTAGTTGTTCAAGAATTTTTTTCGTCTGCTTTTCATGTTAGGTAAAGGGTTATGGTGAAAGAATTCTATGAATATTTTAGTACTGTTTCTTCAAGATAACAAACCCTCCACTTCAAAAGCACTCAATGTGTGTCGTTCCTTGAGTGCATCGAGGTGCCATCTGCAATGCTACAGCATTACAAATGGTACTTTGATACGCCCAAGGGATAATATTTAGTTCAAATCCGTACAATGCGTCAATTTGATGAATTGTGATCGCCGTTTTTCTTGTTTACATCGGCCGTAAACTAATCAAACACAGCTTTAACTTGGTCTTGGAGGTTGTTGAACGCAAGTCAGTACACCGGACTTTAAGCAAGGCATTTGTTTTCCTGATGGCGTAAGCTTAACCCGAAGAACAACATGCTGACACGTGGGTGGCAATTGGAAGGGTTAGCTCCTCCCACCGAATGGGGATCCAGAGGATTCTTCAAAAGAATCTTGTTTTACATTAGATGTCAATTGGAGCCTTGTGATAGTATTTCATGTTTTATTTAGAAATGTGTTTCTGTAAACTAGAGAAACAGAATTTACTGAATCCAGTAAATTTAAATCTGTGTGAAAGGGGTTAAAGCATTAGAAATAATCAAAATAGAAAGAGAATTTATGGAGGCTTATTTTTGGGGGTGAAATATTTTTAAAGAAATCAGAAATAGGTTTTCGTTAATAGTATTTAAAGATACTCGTACAGGAATCAGATACATTTTTTCCAAGAAACCAGAAAAAGCATATATGTGCACAGCATTCAAAGGGTTCGATCAAGGAATCATAAATGGATATTTTGTGCTCTGACACTTATTTGAATAATGTTTAGAGCAATAATGTGTGTATGGAAAGGGTTGTGATTATTCTAATATTACATGAAAATCTTCGGAACCCACCTTGGAGAGTTGAGAGGGTCAAAAGCATTGAACTGAATAAATTATACATTATTTCCTTGTAAAGCAAAGGTTTTTTCTCATCTTACGTTTGAGGAGCTGACATCTGATTGAAATAGCAGATAACACTTAATGTTTGACAGCTACCTCCACTTCTGTTTACATTTTCTCCACCGTGAATAAATACATCATATTGTCTCAGGGGAATTTACTGTTACATGAAATCAGAGGCTGTGAAAACCATGTGGCCGTCTGGGCCATACTTAAGGACTCTAGCGACCTGAAAAACATAGGATGCCGAAAACTTGTAACTGTCTATCAGTATGCCACAAATCAGCGAGATAGGGCAATTTGTTTTCGAGTTATCGTGCGGACAAGGAAGTGCATAGAATAAGTATAGGCATGTTAGAATTGAGTGGCCCGTTCATTTACCTTTCATATGTCGGCAATTATTTATGGATTAAACCTCCCTTTCTCCCGGCCATCTGACATCACGACACTGTTGGTATGGATCGGAGTGTCCTCTTGGATTGAGGCGTGCTTTGTGACAACTTTATGCGCGTTATTTACTGTTACGTTCCACCCGCGAAGGGATACTCATTTCAAATGGGCTGACTGATCGAACAGAAGAATTCTCTCTGTCAACAGGCTTACTCGGTGAATATTTCTTGAATTGAAACTTGGCTTTTTATGGCAAACTAATTGGAAGCAACTACTTCACAGATAATCCCTCATTAAGAACACCTAACGGAATTACACCTACCAAAACTAAAGTGTCCACATTAGTTACACCTACCAAAACTAAAGTGTCCACTTTAGTTACAACTACCAAAACTAAAGTGTCCACTTTAGTTACACCTACCAAAACTAAAGAGTTCACTTTAGTTACACCTACCAAAACTAAAGAGTTCACTTTAATTACACCTACCAAAACTAAAGAGCTCACTTTAGTTACACCTACCAAAACTAAAGAGTTCACTTTAGTTACACCTACCAAAACTAGAGTCCACTTTAGTTACACCTAACAGAACTAAAGAGTCATCTTTAGTTACACCTACCAAAACTAAAGAGTTCACTTTTGTCACACCTACGAAAACTAAAGGGTCTTTGTTTAGCGAAGATGTTTTTAAAGTTTTTATTCTTTCCAGAAAATATCTCACCTCCTAGACTTTTATGTTAATGAAAAGGACAGTGTATCTATTATATATAACGATGCTCACACTATTGATATAATGAACAGAAAAAAAGTAGAGAACATCAAAAAGTGATAAAAACGTCTTATTATTAAATATACAGAGAGTAATCGCTTGACTGATGGACTGGTTACGTGAAATAATTCATGAGATGTGAGGGACGTTGTACAAACACGAGTGCGCGAATGCGCACGAGTGTTTTACAATATAGTCCCTCGCCTCGAATGAATTATTTCACGTAACCAGTCCAGTCAAGAGATTACTCTGTTTATTACTTTTCATTATTAACGGTAATTATATTATTTAACCCTTTACCTAACGTAACGGCTCAAAACGGCCAAAAATCGTCAATTAATTTTCATTATTTTTTCATTTTTTGTCTCTAAAACATAGGTTATGACCCCTCATTGGAACGAGCTCGTCGAGCTCGTTCCAATGAGGGGTCATAACCTATGTTTTTGAGACAAAAAATGAAAATAATAGTTATTCACGAATTTTATTATGCAAGTGTCGTCTGCTTTTCATGTTAGGTAAAGGGTTAAAAAACAAAAACAATGAAGTCCCCATTACTCCCAAGCCAAAGCTTCTTCGTTTGCGTGCACGGATACATGACTCAATTTTTGACTGCATAATTCACTTGTGAAGTTATCGTTTATAATCAAACCCGGAAATCCCAGTAAATCATACTTTGGAAAGTAATAACATTTTTTAATAGGTTTCAACAGAGAATAATTGTAAAATGTTCGAACTGATTTGGAAAAAAAATTGTAAAAAAGTCAACTCCTTTTTTTTTGTACTACTCTGCTGGAAAAAATCCTTAAGTTTGCGAAATGATGCGCACATCGATGATACAAATCTTTAACGTCTGGCACGTTCGATATTTAAATGAAATTCCCACACTCTTATTGTTACATTTACTGACAGATTTAGGAAATTAAGGGGCGTTAACTTTCTCGTGAATCTCTTCAAATGACAAAAAATGTCAACCATGCTTGGTTAAGTACAGAAGGAAGAGAATCGTGAGGAGAAATGTAAATGATACTGGAGGATGTAGAGAGACTGGAGGTGGATCAGAGATAACGATCCCTTATCGTCGCCTAATTTCCTTTTTCTCCTCGTTGCATCTCAGTGCAGGAACCACTCGACAGCACTCATTTTCAGCACAAGAAAGAGACGACCAAGATAGTTGCCTTCCCAGAACAAGTACGAGCCGACTGGAAGTAAAAAAAGCAGTGAGAAAATAAGATTAAAAAGAAACAGAAAAAAAGAATGGACACCATTCCAAATGGAAAAATAAAGAGATGAGAAATTCGGACTATGAGAACTCTCAAATACAACGCAGGAAACTCCCTCCAGAACACAAAACCGGAGAAGCCAAGAAAAAGAATCCCCGCTAATAGGATTTGAAGAGAGTTGAATTTCATAACACTCTCCACGAAACCTCGACCCGTATCACCTTCACCATCACATCACATCTTTAAAATATACTGTATCTTCAACATTCCCAACATTGTTAATGTTGCAAGTACCCTCCCAAGTACACATCCGCCAGCAGAACGTGTTTTGGTAGTAAACATGTATTTCCTGTTCACATCATTAACCCCTAGCACTCTGGTAGTACAACAGAATTTTCTCCAATCACTCTGTTTTTCTCTTGTTTAACCATGAATTTAATCAATTATATCTTGTTTGACAGAGCTCACTGAGCTCTGTCAAACAAGGTATATTTGGTTAAATATCGAACTGCATTATGGGAAATATTTGCTGTTGAAAACTTTGCTATTTTGACATCAGTGTGCAGAGGGTTAAAATTGACAAGCTACTTCGTGTTAGCTATCAAAGCTACATGTGGATCCATTGATCACCAATCCACGTCGACTAGTGTGTTCCATTCCAACACCGAGATTCCTGGTATTCGCACAAGCCACTGAATCACCATTCATTGTCGTTAAAGATAGATAACGGGAATTGTGTGAAGAGGATCGGCGTTGACGCTCGTATCTTTTTCGGGAAATAAAGAAGCCACTCAGCAACGCCTGTGAGCGTTTTCTTATGGAACTACTGAAGAAAAAATAAATGATAGGGTTTATACTACTGTTTGACAATGCTAACCATTGCGAAATAGGAATGATTATATTATGAAGAACACGTACGGACTCCAAGGACTGTGAACCTCCAAAATAAATGCGAATGTGTATGACGTATATTGGTAACCACGATAACGAAAACATGAAAACTAGAACTGCTAGCATTTTTGCCACCCTGAATTTTGATTGTGTCATCGCAGCAGACGTGTGTGCCATTCCTGGAACATTTCGTCGCCACACCTTCATCGCTAACTTTGAATAGCATACTACTATGAACAACAGTGGGGCAACATAACACACGAAGAAAACTACACCCAGGAAAAAAATCTTCTCCTGTCCATCAGTTGGCCATACTTGTCGACAGATATATATAACTTGAAGCTCTGTTCGGAATTCTTCAGTGCGGTAAAAAATAGCCCACGGTGTCATTATGCCAAGGGACATAATCCACATTAGGAAAACGATGATCCATGAAATCTTCCACGAAAGGCGTCTGTGTGATTCCTGGCAGACAACAAAATACCTGAAATTAGAACAAAATCATAGAGATGTTTAGTAAAACTCAGTGATGCTCTCCGAAATTTAGAAGTGGGGGAACGGGGGCTTATCACTGCAGTGATGACCGACGATATTCATTGTTGGAGAACAGCCTGAGAGAGGGTATCATCCTCTAGGTGTAAGGGGGTGCGGGAAAATTTTGAAATTCATTATAGAAAATAAGAGTTCTCGTTCATTTTCTGCAGTGAATTTCATGAGTCTGATAGCATGATAATTAGGATGCATCACCCCCCCCCCCCCCACCACCACCACCACCTCCATTTTATTGAGAAAGACGTAGACATGCTCAAGTGAGAAATGATTGAATTAAAAGCCAAAACAAGCATGCGTGCAACTTACCAAGAATGTAACTTTCGTGACGTCATTCTGTGAATTTATATCCTATGGTATATTTTTAGAATTCTGAAAGCAAGTAACTCACAGATAGCTAAAATGGGTTTAATGCAACTAGCAAGACAAAGGAGTCTTCGCTGTGTTGATCACGGCGAGCACTCCTTCGTCTTGCTAGCTGCACAGTATGTTGGATATTCGTCAAGATCAAGCCATCCCAGGTCTTGAAATTGTGGTAAAACGGCGGCCCACCCTCACCCAGAAAAGGGATGGGCACGGGGTCCCGCCACGTTCCCCTAGGAAAGTATCACTGGAAAAGGCTCTGATGTTTGATGGGCAAAATTACCTCGACAGTCATGTAAAGTGATGCAACATATCCACGCCTTTTCCTGCTCTAAAAATTAAAAAGAGCGTGAATTAGAGTGTATAGTAAGGTCACGTGGTTGGGTTTTATGGACGCCATCTGGGAAGTCAGGAAGGAATGTACAAATAATGAAAGGCGGAATATGGGCGGAGAGTTTATCTCAAGCAGTTTATCAAAAACATAATTTATTTTGACTGAATGTAGCGTTGTGAAGTCACTACTTCTACAAAACAAAAACCAACTAAACAACAACAACAACAACAACAACAACAACAACAACAACAACAACAACAACAAAATAAAAGTAATAATATTGTGAGCCTGAGCATAATATATGTTTTCGTGACATATATTGAAAACAAATTGAATGAATGGTGATTTGTGTGAAACGTTCTGGTGGCTGATTATTCCTTGTTCCTCTGGATAAAATGGTTACTGAACTGGGGATGTAATGCTAGAAGTGTAGAAATGCCTACTTTACACAAGAAAAAAAAACACTTTTGTTTTTGCTGTTTGTAAACATATCTACATTTCTATTCATAATTAATTAGATCTACACTTCCCACAACGGTGCATACAATGACCCGGGTGTGTAACTTTCTGCAGAAATTGTGTGTCCTACAAACAATCTGGACAAACCACCAAAAATCCAGAGATATAACAATTGTACTCCAACGCCACTTTCAGAAAGCCGGGCGCTAAGGCGACAACCTAAGCTCCAATCTATATACAGACCCGGTCATTGGAAAAGCAAAGTCGGAGAAAGAAGTGTGTTTTATATGAACATTATTTATACGTACAGTACCAGGTGAAATAATGTTTTATATGCATAACAATGTAAAACGCAATCGGAAATCGATTGGTTTATGCTCAACTGAAACGGAAGTCCCTTTGACAACGCCATTTTTTTTGATCGAGTGAATCACTCATGGAAACGACGCTGTGTTTTGGTTTGCGAGCTGTGAAATAGTTCCTTTTTTAAATGACAAGCTGGTGATATTGTAAGATAAATTGCCTATTACCGTCCTGTGGGGTTCCAATGTGGAATATTGAAGTCTCAACCGCGTCTGGCCTGGAAATCTGTTAAAATACCTAATGGAACTTACAAAGAAGATACTCTCAAATACCAATAATGGGTGAGCAAGAATGCACCCACGATTGTCAGAGAGGTAGAACACGTTTTAGTCTTTTCGTGAAACATGGAAGTCACAAAACATTAGCGAAAACATGATTGATGAGGAGGTTCCAGGGACGCACAAGTAGCGGAATACACCATGTAGTGTAATCAATATTTGAAAAGTTTAACCCCTTATGCTATCGACGGATATTAACAACCATATGACAAAATTTCTTACCATTGAAATTAAAATAATTTGGGCACAGTTAACCCTTTACCTAACATGAAAAGCAGACGATACTTGCAAACAAAATTCTTGAATAACTATTTTTTTAATTTTTTGTCTCAAAAACATAGGTTATGACCCCTCTTTGGAACGAGCTCGTCGAGCTCGTTCCAAAGAGGGGTCATAACCTATGTTTTCGAGACAAAAAATTAAAAAATAATGAAAATTAATTGGCGATTTTTGTGAATAGCGCTGGCCAGTTTTGGCCGTTACGCTGGGTAAAAGGTTAACCAAATCCCCCCTCCCCGTGTAAGTTGAATGTACTTTTTGACCAATGATTTCTGGAGTCAAATTTAGATGAATTCTCCATAAAATCTAGTCATGGCTGCTTCACAGCTGCCGTGACTAGATTTAATGAAAAGTATTTTGAAAATATGGGTTAGGAGTTGAAAGACATTTAAAAAGTAGTTCGACCGAGATTACAACATGTACTATTAACATTATCTCTTTGTTTTACAACGCGCTACTTTTGTTTGATATTCAGTTATTTGTTATCCGGGTGGGAAGTGGTGTTGCTCGTGCTGAGGTGCTCCCCTCTATCGACGCCCGTGTAGTGAGAGTGGAGGAAGGACTGACTCTGGGTTTATTCACCGTTTAGAGGTTGTTTATAACAGTTAATTTTTACCGTTTCCAAACAATTACTGTATGTCGTTCACGACTGCTTGTTTTTCGACCCAGTGACACATTACCATATTTTATAGCGGCCGTAATAAGCAGGAAATTATAGACTATACATAACACAAATCACTGTTCATTGTCAGTCTTCACCTTGAGGATAAATAAAAGATTGCGTCTTCAGTTTACGATCAGTTGTTGAAGACATAATTGACAATCAACGTGAAACTCCTTGACAGCAGGTTAGGCACGTACCGTCTAGCGAGGAAACTGAATTGGTAACAAATGAGGGCGCCAAGTTGAAAACATTATGAAACAAACTGTGTGATTCTTGGCAAAAAAGACCCCCCCCCCCCCCGCCCCCACCAAAAAAAAAATAAATAATATAGACCAACTTTTGATTCGTTTATTTGCGTTGTAGACTGCACAGTGCAAGCAGCCCTCTCCCAGAACCTGATACATCATTATTGTTTAAGCTTGTATTTTAACAAATATTTACCCGCTGAACACGAGAGGACGCTTTTCCGGCTCAGGAACATGATATGTCATAACGTCATTAAATAGGATGGCAGTTCAGTAAAAGTGTGAGGTAGACCAATCAATATTTGATTGGTCTATCCCAAATAATGAATAAGGACTCTTCTAATTGCTGCCATTGAACTGGCATGGAAGATACCACCAGAGTTCGTAGGGTTAAGGAAAATTATTTGCGTATTTTTTTTTTGAGTGAGAAGGGTTCATCTTATTTGCCGAATTTGGTGGTGAATAACATCTCCAGGTGTTATCACGCCGAAGAGACTTACCCCGTGAAAATAACGTTAAAAGACAGTAAAATGACAAGCAACCAGCTGGAAGTACACGGGCTTGCATAAATTAGAAATTAAGGCGATCCCAAAAAAAACGTTACCTTAACTTTTTTAAGCTAACCCATTTTTTAGGAAACCCTTTTTAGATTTTGTGAGCAATAAAAGGACAAAATGACACCGAAATGTATATCAGCATTATTGCTAAGACAAGCATGGTGTAAGCTTTCAAGAAGACTGCAGTTTATTTCATATGTTTCTGTCAGTATTCCGAAGATATTCTGGTATATATACCACTGTTGGAAAGGCTCGAGGAGTCTTTTCCAACAGTGTGTTAATCACAGCAATTCGAGTAAAGATATTTTTCAAAGTTCTAGTAATGTAGGCGAACGATAAGTCGATCACCACCTTTCTTTTCACTCGACGGACAGGCGGAGGAAGCGACGGTTCGTCTAATTTGTTAAAGACTGAGTCCACACACTGTAAATCACTACAACAACTGTTATCACTCAAATTAGAGCTAAGCGAATCTCACATTTCTGATCTAATCGAATCCCGAAACGAATCAGGCAGAGAATTTCGAATCGTATCTCGAACAGAATCTCGAATCGAATCTCGAATTGAAGCTGACCCTTTTTTGAATCCTCTTAAAATTGTAAAAATCGCAAGTCTTCACTCAAGTATTTTATGTAACGGCGATTCGCCTGTTTTGGGCAAATCAATCGAAAACTTCGGAAATTTCAACACAATTACGGAAGCGGAACCTGCTTGAACTCTTGTTCTATCATCAGGTCTCGTGTACAGGACACTCCCCCTCCCATCCTGTAAAGGGGTCGAGTCTTACAAGAGACCATTCTTAAAATATACTAATTAATATTATTATTCTAAAGCAACACGCCTGTAGATTAACGCCTTTAGTTGGTTTAGTCTTAATGACTATTGAACAACCATCTTTTGCAATGGAACTAAATCAAATATCAGTTCATACGTTCTGGTAAATGTGGAACAAAGAAGATCGCCACTGTAAAACTGCAGATTTTTATCGGAAAAGTCTTGGTACCAACACCGACAGCTTGTTGCAAGTCTTTTACGTGTGTTAATGGTAATTTAGGCCAATAAAATCCCCTAAAGTGAAACAGGGAAGTGAAACAGTGCTTATTTACTGTAGTAAACAAGTTATCTTTTACTGGTAGAGTAGGACTCGGTACCCAAAGCCTGGGGTGGAAGTCCTCTAAAATGGGTAACATGGGTTTAAACTAATGGCTGGACTTGACTTTAATTCCATGTGGCGGTCACGGTTAGTCGTTGTGCAAAAACATGTGACCAAATAAATAAATAAATAAATAAATAAATAAATAAATAAATAAATAAATAAATAAATTGCGAACAGTATGATGGACAATTTCAACGATAAGGCCAGTACCGGCATGACCAACTGAAATGCCATTATAATTCCCAATTACCTTCCACTCATTTAACTTTCAGCGTAATCATGTCAGGTTGGGGGAGGATGGAATCACCCACCACTTTTGCTGAAACATGTCAACCATACATACATTCATGCCTGAAATCCATAAAGCTGGTTCACGTTGTCTCACCTTTATAATTCTTCTATCATTCTGCACTGGTTATTCCTGTTTGCTTATGCCTTCTGAAAAGTACTCGGGGTACATGAAAAGTTTTCACTGGGGAAGACTGAACATTTATTGGAGATACACACTCTTAGCTCAACATGGGATGAAATGAGTTGGAAGGGGGAAATATTTTTCGTCTGCCATTGCCAGCAGCAAAATATTTTGTTCCTCAACTTCACTTAACAAAATTACAAAATTAAAAATATCAGAAAATGAAATTTTGGCTACTTTGGATTTTGACTCAGTGTACACAGATATTGACATCAATGCCCAGACAACCCGATTTTAGATCAACTGGAGTAGAGCCTAAAAGGAAGTCATTTGAATTCAATGGAGATATTAATTTACATACCATGGGTTGCCCTATGGGTAATATATTTAGTCCAAATATTACAAGCATCTACGTAGCTGAATGGGAGGAGGGCGCCTTAACCCTTTACCTAACACGAAAAGCAGACGACACATGCAAACAAAATTCTTGAATAACTATTTTTTTTCATTTGTTGTCTCAAAAACATAGGTTATGACCCCTCATTGAAACGAGCTAAATGAGCTCGTTCCAAAGAGGGTTCATAACCTATGTTTTTGAGACAAAAAATGAAAAGAATAATGAAAATTAATGGGCGATTTTTGAGAATAGCTCTGGGCTGTTTTGGACGTTGCGTTGGATAAAGGGTTAAGCAAATGTATTAAGCAACCTCTTATTTACCTCCGATATTTGGATGACATATTTATTATTTGGAAACACTCTAAAAAAGAATTTGATCATTTTTTTAAAAAATTTTGAAGTCACTATCCTTACATAAAACTTGAAGCTACCATAAGTCAAGATTCCGTTGATTTTCAAGATGTGACAGTCTACAAAGGCAAACAATTTCAATCTACCGTTGGCTTGACTATAAAGTACTTTTCAAACCATCCGATTCACATCAACGTATGCATTCCAAATCATTTCAACCACCCATACATTCAAGGGTATCCTAAAATCACACCTCATGGGGTTTTACCGCAACTCGAGTGATGCGATAAATTTCAGATAGGCCTAATCTATTCTGTCCAGATCGCTGAAATCGAGGGGACACTCCACTCACCTCGTCAGAAGACTGAAATCAGAAGCCCTCAGAAAATTGGAAAATCCTTGAAATATCAATGATTTGAGCCATTATAAATTGACACAACAAAACATTGCATATGAAAAAGGTGTAGGTGTGAATTGTGAAACACCTCGCTGCAAATTACACACTTTTATTCTAGATAAAAATGAGGAATTTTCTTTAGAACAAACAAAAAATCACTACCAAATTCGCAGTTCCCTCCATTGGGATTAATCTAATGTGGTTTATCTTATCACTTGTAATCGCTGTAGAAAGCAGTATGTTGGTGAAACTCAGAAAGCATTCCGTGAACGAGCTACAGGGCACAAAATTGTTATAACACACAATTATAATACTCCAGCAGCAGAATATTTCAATGTTCCTGACTATTCATAAGAAAATTTCGAAATTTATCCGATTGGGCAAACGTCCATTAAAGTGACGGAGTCGGAAACAGCCTATTTCAGAAAAAGGGAAGCTTTTTGGGTCGACTGTCTTCAAACACTTTAGCCTTTCGGCATAAAATACGTCTGGCGGGTAATTTGAGAAAAACAGTCCATCATTCCATTGACTCTACCTTATAGTAGGAATAATGTTAAAATTTTTAAAATACTATAAGGGGAATTTAATTTGCGTAATTTAAAATTAACAGTTCCACTAAATGTTGGACCCATCATAGCATATAAACAGCCAAAAGCTTGCGTAATCTCCTTTGGAAAGACCAAACTTGAACCAATCGGGGAATAGAATATACTTCAGTTTTTGCCAGTCGGGTTAACCAGTTTCCTTTCTCTCTATCTTCAATTCAGTAAAAATACTTTTCTCCAGGAGCCAATAAAAATTAAAAAAAAATAGAAAAGAAAAAACCTGTTCAGATGTTTGTAGTCCAGTTTTCAGTTTACAATACTTTTGCTTTAATACTGGACATAAAACTCTCGAACTTTGTATATATACTATTCAAAAAAAGTAGAGGATATTTGATAAAAGTGAGATATATGAAGAAATGTGTTTATATTTCCATCAAAAAGGTAGTTGAGGCATTGCACTGTGGCATCTGGTGAATGATTTTAGCGATAGTTGGGTGTCTGACAAGCACACATTCCGCGCACTGAGCTGCAGAAGACATGGACGGTCAGTCAGAGAATTGACCACATTCAGTCCAATTTTCCACTAAGGCTTTTATGCTCCATATTCGCATCCATAAAGCACTGTCCGCTATACTCACCTTGTAAATCCGCCTCGATTCGCGCGACAAGCGCGGATCCGATGTGGCATACTCCTCACCAAACCAATATCAGTTTGACTGATGTTATCCCATTCTTTCTGCCGTGCAGCGGCGAGTTCCTGAACATTGGTAGGGGGCTGTTGGCGTTGCCGTGGGCGCCTGCCAAGCATATCTCAGACGTGCTCGATTGGTGAAGGGTCTGAACTTGGTGCTGGCCAAGGCAGTGTAGTGATGTTCTGCTCCTGGAGGAACTCTGTAGCGACACGGGCCCTGTATGCTCTTGCATTGTCATCTTGGCAAATGAATCGACGGCCGTGACGGCACGCAAATGGCTCCTAATATGTTGCCAAGGTAATACTGCCCAGTGACACGTCCTTGGATGACATGTAATGTTGTTCTGTTTGTCATGGTTATGCCTCCTCCACTTCATAATCGATCCACCACCAAAACGATGGTGCTGCTGATTACGTCATCGTATCGTTCGTTCCGCCGTCGCCACACTCTGTTTCGCCTGTCGTGGAAGTCGAGGGTGAACCTCGATTCATCGGAAAACGCTGCTCCACCGACGATTGTCCCAGCGCTGTCATGATCCACACCAATTACGCCGTGCTGCGATTTGACATTCAGTCAATTATTCGAGGTCGTCGAGCGTACAAATTGCAGCCGTGTATTTCGGATAGTCTGACCACTGACTCGCACATCTGTCGCTCGATAAGCTCCTGTCCAGTTTCGGAGGCACTTTGATAGTGGTTACGTAATGCTGCGATCCTGGTTAGCAGTTGTCGCCCTTGGACGACCTGACCGACGTCTGTCATCAACATTGCCTGTCAGACGGGAGTGTGGCCACAATCTGCTAATCACCGATTGAGTAACGTTGAGAATTTGAGCCACTGCAGTCAGTCTGTTGCCAGCTTCCAACATGTCTTCGCATACCTCAAAAGTTACGTTTCGACCAGAAACTATTGATGAACGAGTTTATACGAAGAAAAGAACGATGAAACCTCCGAAAAAGCACGTCCAGTACAAATGAAAATTTCAAAACGTACCAACAGACATTAACGCGACGCTCGTGCGAAAAACCTGCACGAAGTTTTCGTGGGCCGGTGATATTCATGATCCACACTAAACTTAGTAACATATTGATGTATCCAATCACGCGTATCCAATGCCATTTTCAGAAAATATCAACATCAGTTTGGATATCCCCTACTTTTTTGAATAGTATAGTTGGACCCTCGGATCTTTCCGAATTTGAGTCTGCACAGTCCTCAAGAGTACAAGACTTCAGCTATCCCAAAATTTTGATTATTTCCACTAAGGCTTTTATGCTCCATATTCCCATCCATAAAGCACTGTCCGCTATACTCACTTAAATTCACTAAGACGCGAAGCCAGGATTCTATAATAGGGGTGCCGTAGCCAGCTTGGGTTGAGCACACATGATATTTGGAAGGCCGTTGTGTGTGTTGGCGAATCTATCTTACTTCTAACTAGGACCCACCGATCGTTACACATTCCTCCCACTTCCCTTAGAGGGTAACAGCCGGGGGGATTTAGTTAGGATTACTCCCCCCGAGAACATTTTACAAAATCTAGTGCTCTAAGAGAGAATCTGAGGCATTTGTAGTGTATATGGCCCTCTATTGGAGACCATTTTAGTTTAGGACTGTATGTTATGTGAAAGTTGCCTTTGGCCAGTTGTTTTGGTTTTTTTTTTGAGGGGGGGGGGGGGGATCTGCGAAAATTTGACTAAATTCACTTAATCCATTGTTATGTCAGTAAGCAGTAATGTGGAACTTTATATTAACCGTGCTGTCAAAGATTACCACCAGCTTAACTATACAATATGTGCATACGTAATTATAACCATGTAGCGTGATGGCGATCCATGAATAAATAAAATTTTCCACTTTTTGCTTCAAAAGCATAGCTTATGCCCCCTAATTGGAACGAGCTCAACTAAATTTTTTCATTTATTGCCTGGAAAACCTTGCTGAAGCACCCTTCTTGGAACGATATCGACAAGCTTGTTCCAATAAGGCGCTATATTTATATAAGTGTGTGTGTGTCATGTTGCAGGCAAAAATTGAAAAATGTAATGGAACTTAAACAATGAATTTTGTGAATTGCACTGGTTATATATGACCGTTACGTTATGTTAACCCTTTACCCAACGTAACGGCCAAAACCGGCCAGCGCTATTCTCAAAAATCGCTTATTAATTTTCATTTTTTGTCTCAAAAACATAGGTTATGACCCCTCGTTGGAACGAGCTCGTCGAGCTCGTTCCAACGAGGGGTCATAACCTATGTTTTTGAGACAAAAAATGAAAGAAATTAGTTATTCAAGCATTTTTTTTGCAAGTGTCGTCTGCTTTCCATGTTTGGTAAAGGGTTAAGTGTTAACAACAGTAGAACGTTTATTTGTGGTGGTAATCTTACATATGTCCCTTTATTACAAGCCTATTACTTTTCCTCCACTTCCATATTTACAAATCCGTACGGAACACGTGTTACATACGGATTTCCGTTGACGGACTATTTTTCCACCCAACCTCATGGATTCATCAAAAGAACTACCCCCCCCCCCCCCCCACTCCCCATTTTCGTAATCGACCACTGCGTCAGTAGCAGGTGGTAAAACGAATGTCTATTGGAAAATGTTTTTGTTCAAATCTAACGAAATTAAACCCATTCTATAAATGGGGTGGGGTGGGGAGTGGATGGAGATTGTATAACACTCATGTTTTGATTTTGAAGCGAATGTCTCTGAGATAAAAGCATCTAATATCTTAAAAAATACGAACAAATAACCTATTTCGACACAATTTTCATTTCTATTTACGTATCGATCGGTCATACGTTTGCTAATCACACCCGAGTTTTTCTTTTGTTTTTATTTCAAGCAGACATCAGAAATGTGTGATGTTTGAATTTTTTTAATTAATAGATTCTATGAGTAATAAACACAGAACACTACAATGTGTGAATGCGTTTGTCAATACGGTACTGATGCTATCGCGAAAGGACAGAACACGAAACTGCGCCTCTCATTCTACCCTTCCGAGCTGGCACTAGTGCCGTATTGACGAACGAACACATTCACACATCGTGTCGTACTGTGTATATCCTGGCTCTTTTTAGAAGTATTTTATTATGCAATACTCACTCACCTATCTAAAGCAATAACAGCTAATGTGTTGACTGATGCGCACACTGCAGTCCCTTGTAAATAGGGCATAGCTTTGCACATGATGGCGCCGTATTTCCACCCTGAAAGAGAAAAAATAATTAGAAGCGGGATGAACAAACGTTCGTGGTAACACACCTCATGCAAACAAACAAAATCCAACTCATAGTCGTCGATAAATGCTTAAACACCAGTTCAGAGGGATTGCTAAGCCAAGAGGGAGAACCAACATCACAATTCCAGCAGAATAAAGAAAGCTTTCACATTGTGATCGACTAGTCCACGTACTTACAAAGTATTTATTAAAAGGAAGGGACACTCGTATAAAACGCCTTGTAATAGATTTTATGGTAGCGCTCCCTATCATTTGGAGTCACAAAAAGTCTCAAGTCATTATTTTGCCCTATTATCTCACATTCGGCCTCTTAACGGAAAAAAATACCGAAATCCATTACCTCTGCGTTGAAAACATGATGGAAAACTAGTAAATCGTCCCTTGAGTGGAACAAGGCGCCATCTGCAATGCTTTACCATTACAGAAGTCACCTTGTTCCACTCAAGAGACAAAAGTACCTTTTACTGAACATTATGTCGTTAATTTTTTCTATACTAATATCTTACCTACTGGCTTACGGATCTTTCTGGGAATCTCGACTCTAGTTGCATATTTCCAGACAGTTGCTCCGACTATTCGTTGTTTATCGATCAAGCCTACTCATTCACATTTCCCGAAGTTCAGACAATAGAAAAGAAGCTGATTGCATGAAAGCTGAGGTTTTGACTACCTAAACGGTTCAACGGTTATCGACGGGACTTTCTTCACTATTTACCCCCGAGCCCGTGCGGTTCGAACCAAAAACATTGGGATTCGGGAGTGATTTTTTAATTTAGAGTTGAGGGTCTAAAAACAGACATTTAGTGGCATTGATATATTGATTGGGGTGGCTCGTACGTCTCGCTCCCATCATTTAACTTGTCTACGATTTAGAGTTCTGTTTTAATGTGAAAGAAAGTCCGTTCGCACTGAATATAAACATCATTAGTCAGTTGGAAACAAGGAGTTTGCGTATTTTATACATTTAGTTTTCGAAAGGACAAATGAGGACACAATCTCTCTTGAAATGAGGATCAAGACAAAAAAATCTCCAATAGAAATTAACCATCTGCAGCCTGATGTCGAAATATTAAAATTTCTCCCATAATGCAACTAGAAATTTAATCAACTCAATCTTTCATTGAATTCCTAGTTGTATCATGGGAAAAAATCGGTGTTTGAAATTTCAGTATTTTGACATCAGTGTGAAGTGAGTTAACGATGCAATGGTTCTCCCCGTGCATCATGTGGCACATGCCCTTGGTGTCACGTGGCGATGTTTCCTAACATTTCCCAAGCGGACATTTTCCCAGCGGACTCTACCCAAGGTGGGCATTTCCAGGGCAGACATTTCCTTATACATTTTGAGAGGCGGACAAAACGAGATTGTAACAGCACTTTCAAAGTTAAAACAATTATCAGAGCGACGCTGAAGATAAAGAATATCTACGTTTATCAAACAAGGTTCTGGTATCGTTTCAAGAACTTGAAACGATTTGCATTATATTTTTCTTTGTTGATAAAACCAGATCTTGGTATCATCTCTTTGAGACAGCGTTCCACGAAATAATACCTGGACCTTGTCTTATGAACACAGAACTATAATGTGAACCGTTTCAAGTTCTTCTTGAAGTTTGAGATAGAAATTACTGAGCTGTTCTGTGTGTACCTTTGTCAAAAAAAACCAATGTCGGCTGAACACAAAGTAAAGAATTAAATTTTTTATCACTGCAAAAAGTCAGGTGGAGAACCAAGGGGGTAACTCCTAAAATAAGAACTATATATTAGGTATTGTTACAAAAGAAACAAACAAAAACGTAAAAAAATTATCCCAAAACAAATTTTAAAGTACAACAGAAGAAAATTATGGATAAATGTCCACTTTCCTGAAAAAACAACATTCTGTCAGACCACGTCGTATTATTAGTTATCCTTGTGTTTTCCAGGGTGTATGGAAATTTACACCGGTTTGGGAACCACCGATGGATGTATGAGTCTTCAAACCGGTGTAACTTCCCATGCACCCTGGAAAACACAAGGATAACAGATTTATCTCCAAGAATTTTGGTGTACTTAATACTTTAACCTACATTGTGGGCAAAAACTGACAGAAAATTTGTACTTTGCAAGTGTCTTAAATAAAACCAGACAAATATGGATGTCATTGGAACTGGCTCAATGAGCCAGTTCCAATGACATCCATATCTGTAATATTTTATTGCACATAAATATTAAATTTCCTGTATTTTTATTTTTGTTCTAACATAACCGAGCAGAAGGTGTGAATTAATAATTAAAAATGGGTACTTTTTAGCCATATAGCTTGCTCTTGTATATTCTTGTTTTAACACAGTGATTAAACACGGTGTAAAAAAGCCACTGTGGATTGCAAGTTACACTGTACCTCTCAGTCAATCAAAATGCAGTATTTTGTTTTATTTGGAAATAAGGGGTAATGTCTGTCTGGGGAAATGTCCGCGGGGAAAATGTCCGTGCACCCTTCGATCTGCATTCTGAAACTATTTCTTTTATCAAATGCAGCGTTTGGCCGGTAGTATGTTATAATGGAAGAGGCAGATGTTACTTTGGTACAAATGAGGGGTTAACGTTAGAAAAAAAAACTGAAATGAAAAATATTTCGAAAAAGTAAAGAAATGTTTTAAGTGAAGCCAGGGATATGGTATCAGTTAAAAGCTCACTTTTGGAGTATCGTTTTGAGTGACATCGAAAGCAAAAGAGTGAAAGGATATTTGATGGAACCAGCAGAATGAGACCATTATAGTGGTTTCGTTTGAGTGGTCGCGAGATTTTGTAATCCAACAAGATATGAGTTATTGCAGCGAAATAAGGAGTAAGTAATGTCAAGAGCTGTGTACATAAATAAAGCAGGCATTTAGCATTTAAACTGAAGTACCTGCCATAAAATCTATGGAAGTAAATCAGACGGATGAACATTTTGAAACGTTTAGAGGATTTCACTCACCATAAAGTTAAAATACACTCTGCCAGGATACCTTGATGCTTTTTCTATTTTCTCCCCAACTTAACCTATTCAACACGTAGGCTCAGAAATTATTTAATACCACAGATCGTTCTGCGACAAAGCTAAATTAGAGGTGGCCGCAAGAGATGGTTACCTTCCCAAATAAAACCCCGATATATCATAAAACCCTCGCCATTATATAAAATTATGAGGCAGAAACCAATTTCAAGTTGTGGTCACTGTGATCTTGACCCTTTGCACAATGACCCTAAAATAAGATTCTTCCTCTCATCATGTCCAACCCGTATGTCAATTGGGTTTCGATCGGCCAAGTGGAAGTTTAATTAGAGAGTGGAACGAACTCCAGAAAATTTAATTATAAGGCCAATGTGATCTTCACTTTTGGCACAATGGAACCAAATAAATAGTATTCTACCTCTCCCCAACCCACATGTCAAGTCTGGTTACGATCGGTCAAGCGAAATTTATTTAGAGAGAGGAAACCAACTGTGACCTTGACCTTGGGCACAAAGACCCCAAAATAAATGATTCTTCTGTCATCATTCCCAAGCCACACACCAAGTTTAGTTTCGATCAGGCAAGCAGAACATAAATTATAGATCGGAAACCAACTCTGTCTTTGGACGGATGGACGGACGTACTGACGGACGATCGGTCGGTCGGACGGCTACCCCCGACTTTTTTTTTCTATAGTGGAGATGAAATTAGAAAGAAAGGTTACCTGAAAAATATGTTGCCTTAATGTATCAACTATGTTTTTTCATGTAACCTCTTTTCAAATCTTTGCACCTTGAACACGATGCGAGAGTGACGCGCGATACGATAACATTATAAATAACCCTCTGACTACTGATCGTCGCCCGAGTGCTAGAATGTTCTATGTCCCGTATGGGATATAGAACATTCTAGCACTCAGTCGACGTGATGTCGAAATACCAAAATTTCAACCCGCAATATACGTCTGTGACTAATAAGAATCCAATAAAAAATTCAACTTGACAAGAAGACGAAAAGAAACTCTTTGATTGTGATACTTCATTCAAACGAGCACAATGAGGCCTGATATGGCCATTGCGGTGGTCAAAGAGTTAAAGTGTATAATTAAAAAATAATGAAATAAAACAAAAATAAATGATGACTATTTATTTATTGGTGTTTAAGGTCACATACTTATGCACAATGGCTAATCGTGACCGCGACAGTTTTACGGGTGGAGGAAGCCGGAGTACCCGGAGAGAACCACCAAGCAACGACGAGCAGCTGTCAGCTCCCCAACATCGTAACTCTGAACTCTGCACCGCAGCACAGGCAGGGTTAGATTGGTTGAAGACATGCGCACCATCGACGTGCAGTACGCCTCAGTACACAGTGTCATCGTGCCCCCATGTAGGCAATCGGGGTGAAGTGTCTTGCCCAAGGACACAACGCGGTTGCCGCAGGTGGGATTCGAACCGAGGACCTCTCGGCTTGCAGCCTGCACCTCTACCTACTGAGCCAATGATGACTAGCGCGTTCAATTGGCGCGTGGCAGTCCACATATGAGAACAACCAGTGTTCAAACATTTGCATGTCCGACGCCTTTATTGAGCTGACTAACGTGCAATTTACATTGAAACCCTTAAAAAAACCCAACTTTTTCAAAATCATATAAGGACATGTGTGCACAGGAAAATTGCCAGCACCTGTCACCGGATGGGAGAGTTATTTCCCCTCACAGAGCTCGTTCCGATAAGATGTCATTAGACGATTTTAAAGTGTGAATTTTACCCCGTATTTTAACCCTTTACCCAACGTAACGGCCAAAACCGGCCAGCGCTATTCTCAAAAATCGCCAATTAATTTTTATTATTTTTTCATTTTTTGTCTCAAAAACATAGGTTATGACCCCTCATTGGAACGAGCTCGTCGAGCTCGTTCCAATGAGGGGTCATAACCTATGTTTTTGAGACAAAAAATGAAAAAAATTAGTTATTCAATCATTTTTTGGCAAGTGTCGTCTGCTTTTCATGTTAGGTAAAGGGTTAACTGGTTGAGGGCTAGATTATTTTTGGTGGTATGAATTTGTTATTCAAAATTTGTTGTTTTACAAATTATTGGAGAATGCCTACAGGGTTTGACTGAATATGAAACACGAGCAAGAAAAACGTTTGGTTCTGCTCTGGTACTCTCATTGTTTTTGAAAGTCCTGATAGTGGCTTCTAGCACTCAACTAGTTAAGCACATTCGTTCTATTTTTGGGAAAAGTGTTTAGGCCACCCAAAGTTTGGAGGAATATAATTTTTGAGTGGACAAATAAAACATCTCCTCAGCAAAGCACATTTTATTGCATATTTATACTGCAGGCATTTTCCATAACGATAACATTACGATAAATGAATAAGACAAGTTATTGAACATGAGTGGAATATATGTGTCTACTTCTAAACAGTTTACCGGCAATGAGAATCTTGCTGACAGTTTGTCGTTCATCACTGACAAACCAACAAGTTACATAAAAATAAAGATTCTATAATTTTTTCCTTGTTACTTTTCTCGTTTATTTACGCCATATTAAAGCGAAGTATATAAAATTGGACCCCCTATTTCTTACGGCTGATGTAGCAATGAAATACAAGGAACGTGTCACTGGAGGAGATACATACGAATAGGTTAGGGTGGGAAAAGATTGGGAAGGTTGATACAGTATGTGGAGAGTGGATTGTAACCAAATCTCCCGTGGAGTGGATTTATCACACAAAGCATCACTTTCAAATGCTGTACATGTGGACAGAAAGTACAAGCAATGATTCAGCCAATGGCCCTCCGGGTTTAGCCCGGAGGTCCATTGGCTGAAACTTTGCTTGTGCTTGTTATGTTTTGCAACAAATTTGTAATTATTGCTTGGGTGGAATCTCCACTCTACGGATGATTTAGCGATAATACTCACTCCACGTACTGTACTTCACACCATAATTTGGGGTTTTCTTGGTAGTTTTTTACCTTTCTTTAGTGTTCTATCAAAAGTCTTAACTCTCAAATTCCTTGTACAATCGAATCTCGAATCAAATCGGATAGAGAATTTCGACTCGAACCGAAATTCGATTCGAATCTCACGATTCTTCAAGTTGTAAATATTTCACCTTCTTTCAGTGTAAATATTGACATTCTCAACTCAAGTGTTGCATTTAACGCCTATTCAGACAAGTTGGATCAAAATAGCGGAATATTACACAGCGGAATCAAAGTAGTTTCGGAAGTGTAATGTCCTTGACCTTTTCTTCTCTATCTCCTGTACAGGATAAAAGAAAAGCTCAATAGGAGATACTTGGTAAAATTTTGAGAACATCTTTACGATTAGAAAATTTCCGATTCAGTGCGATTCGAATTTTATCGAATCGAATTATCGGAACGATTTCGAATCGAATTAAATTTCGAAGCTTCGCACGGCCCATTTTTCAGATGCATATTGCAACCAGACCATAGAATACTATTCTTGCGAAGCGGACAAAGCATTTTGACATGATCGCGACAATGTAGGGTTCCGGTCAGTATCATTTGTCCGCATTACTGTCCACAACTCTGCATGTAGGATATCACATGGAAACATAAATGCGGAAACATTTCATCTCAGATGCTGTTTTCGTATGGTTATTTTTTATTATACCCCAACCCCAGAAGAGATTGGGGAGAGGGTATACTGGATTACATGCGTTCGTCTGTCTGTCCGTCCGTCAATCCGTTCGAATTCATATCTCAGCAGTATATGTATGGATTTTAACGAAACTCAGTATGCGGTATCCTTGGGATGGTCCCCCTCCACCACATGTTGAACAAAGCTGCTCACGTTATTTTCGTCCGAGTTACGGCCCTTAATTTCTCAAATTGTCAGTGATGTTTTTTTTTTATCTTTCCAGACAAAACCCCCATCCTTCAACTTGACACCTTTGGGGATACGTCAGCACCTCTGGTGCAATCTCTTGTTCAATCTTGCTTTCGCACTATTTTATTTATGAAATCTTCACTGACTGGCATAACTGTGTTGTGATCGGATCGCAATCTGGTCGAGCCAGAGATCGATTTCGCGACCACAATACTGTATCTGACGTATTCAGGAGAAACTTACACTTGTCTTAGTGCCACTAAGAAAGAATAATGTTAAATTGCTTTTTACAATTACCCTCTCCAATCTGAATGACGATTAAGCTTAGAATGGGTGATTCAGTTTGTATGGTCATCAGTGATGAGAGAAAATTCTGATGATGGCCATGGGTATCTAAGACGAGTGCTAGATAATGTGGGCCGCTCCAATTACAGATACAGGGAACTCTAGTCCCATCATACCGCACATTTTCCATATTGTGAAACTATCTCTTCGTTCATGAATATAGCGACTGGACACAGGATCTGTGTTTATATTTTCTAATCTAATAGAAACACAAGAACTATACCTCTAATGAGCATCCCATAGCTTGACCAATAAAATCAAATTTTGATCTGTCCAACCGATTAGAATAGGCTGGTATGGGGTCGGGTTATGTTCCCCTGTGTTATCCTAGAAAAGTGTTTGAAATAGGGCTTTCTATTGACTCAATGCTGTTATCCCCGAAAGCAGCAACGTGGTGTATTTATTCTCATTGAACTCTGTCAAACAACATTAAATCGATCCTAGTTGCAATATGGGAAAGGTTTGCTGCTTGAAATTTCGGTATTTTGAATATAGAATAAATAGGTACTAGGGCCGGTAATCGGATTTAAACCACGAGTAGAATAAGGGTTTTAACCACTCGGCTTGCCTAGTGGTTAAAACCCTTATTCTACGAATGGTTTAAGTCTGATTACCGGCCCTAGTACCTATTTGTTTTATTTATACCATGCTCTTAATAAATAATGTCTTTGTCACTTAAAATGAAGAAAAACGACACTTTCTATCGAAACACACGGGATAGTTTTGTTACATCTGCGCCGGTGGGCTGTACTACCAGTTGTACGTGAATGCTTGATTGACAGCTGGAAATGTCGTCCAAGTTGATTGAATTTACTTTTTCAGTCAAATTATTAACAATTCTTAAATTTTATTTTAAATATTTAATTGTAGGTATTTTAAACTTTATAACTGATTGCACGTAGTAGATAGAACCACAACACCTCGTATATATGTTTGAATGAAACATCGCGAAGTGTGAACGGATCGAAGTTGGCAAATTGCGACATATCAAAGGTCAAGTTGGGTAAACTTCCTACTACAGGTGTATTTTTTTTATTAACCGCAGTAGAAGCTTTACACCGGTGGTGGGATTAAAAGCTAAAATTTAACATACAGGCTTTTCACAGGTCGTAACATAGGCGAGCATGGTAGAAATCGGGGTACATAGGGCTGATCTTTACTTTTAAAGTGATTATAGTTAATATCTCACTCCATAAAACACTATACATGGTATTTTTTAACCCTCTACCTAACATGCAAAGCAGATGACACCTGCAAAACAAAATTCTTGAATACCTATATTTTTTCATTTTTTTAACCCAAAACATACCTTATGACGCCTCATTGGAACGAGCTCAACGAGCTCGTTCCAATGAGGGTCATAAGCTATGTTTTTGAGATAAAAAATGAAATAATAAGGAAAGTTGAATGGTGATTTTTGCCAATAGCGCTGGCCGGTTTTGGCCGTTACGTTGGGTAAAGGATTAAAATTTGCTTGTATTTCTTTATTTCTTTTTTATCCCCGCTTTCATCGGGGATATTGTCGTTATCTCCGTCCGTCCGTTCGTCCGTCCGTCCGGTCGTCCGTCCGTCCGTCCGTCCGTCCGTCCGTCCGTACGTACGTCCGTCCGTCCGTACGTCCGCCCGGTGTTACATTCACTTGCATTAATGTTTAAACTATGCTAATGTGTTCAGGTATCACCAGTACATGTGCATGAAGGTTTCGGGATTTTGATTTGGTTCCAAGTGGTTCCAGTGAAACCATTTTTATCCTTAGAAAATCTTTGTCCGCTCAAAGGTTCTTAGGGTATTGAATTCGATACGTTTAAACCATGTTAACATGTTCAGATAGCATCTGTAGATGTGCATGAAGGTTTCGGAATTTTGATTTGGGTCCAAGTGGTTCCAGTGGAACCACTTTTACCCTCAGAAAATCTTTGTCCGCTCAAAGGCTCTTAGGGTATTGAATTCGAAACATTTAAACCATGTTAACATGTTCAGATAGCATCTGTAGATGTGCACGAAGGTTTCGGAATTTTGATTTTGTTCCAGGTGGTTCCAGTGGAACCACTTTTATCCTTAGAAAATCTTTGTCCGCTCAAAGGCTCTTAGGGTATTGAATTCGAAACGTTTAAACCATGTTAACATGTTCAGATAGCATCTGTAGATGTGCATGAAGGTTTCGGAATTTTGACTTGGGTCCAAGTGGTTCCAGTGGAACCACTTTTATCCTTACAAAATCTTTGTCCGCTCAAAGGCTCTTAGGGTATTGAATTCGAAATGTTTAAACCATGTTAACATGTTCAGATAGCATCTGTAGATGTGCATGAAGGTTTTGGAATTTTCAATTGGGTCCAAGTGGTTCCAGTGGAACCACTTTTACCCTCAGAAAATCTTTGTCCGCTCAAAGGCTCTTAGGGTATTGAATTCGAAACGTTTAAACCATGTTAACATGTTCAGATAGCATCTGTAGATGTGCATGAAGGTTTCGGAATTTTTATTTGGTTCCAGGTGGTTCCAGTGGAACCACTTTTATCCTTAGAAAATCTTTGTCCACACAAAGGCTCGTAGGGTATCGAATTTGAAACGTTTAAACCATGTTAACATATTCAGATAGCATCTGTAGATGTGCATGAAGGTTTTGGAATTTTGATTTGGGTCCAAGTGGTTCCAGTGGAACCACTTTTATCCTTAGAAAGTCTTTGTCCGCTCAAAGGCTCTTAGGGTATTGAATTCGAAACGTTTAAACCATGTTAACATGTTCAGAGAGCATCTGTAGATGTGCATGAAGGTTTCGGAATTTTGATTTGGTTCCAGGTGGTTCCAGTGGAACCACTTTTATCCTTAGAAAATCTTTGTCCGCTCAAAGGTTCTTAGGGTATTGAATTCGAAACGTTTAAACCATGTTAACATGTTCAGATAGCATCTGTAGATGTGCATGAAGGTTTCGGAATTTTGATTTGGGTCCAAGTGGTTCCATTGGAACCACTTTTATCCTTAGAAAATCTTTGTCCGCTCAAAGGCTCTTAGGGTATTAAATTCGAAACGTTTAAACCATGTTAACATGTTCAGATAGCATCTGTAGATGTGCATGAGGGTTTCACAATTTTGATTTGGGTCCAAGTGGTTCCAGTGGAACCACTTTTACCCTCAGAAAATCTTTGTCCGCTCAAAGGCTCTTAGGGTATTGAATTCGAAACGTTTAAACCATGTTAACATGTTCAGATAGCATCTGTAGATGTGCATGAAGGTTTCAGAATTTTGATTTGGTTCCAGGTGGTTCCAGTGGAACCACTTTTATCCTTAGAAAATCTTTGTCGACTCAAAGGCTCGTAGGGTATTGAATTTGAAACATTTAAACCATGTTAACATGTTCAGATAGCATCTGTAGATGTGCATGAAGGTTTTGGAATTTTGATTTGGGTCCAAGTGGTTCCAGTGTAAACACTTTTACCCTCAGAAAATCTTTGTCCGCTAAAAGGCTCGTAAGGTATTCAATTTGAAACATTTAAACCATGTTAACATGTTCAGATAGCATCTTAGGGTATTGTCGGGGATATTGTTGTTATCTCCGTCTGTCCGTACGTACGTACGTACGTACGTCCGTCCGTCCGTCCGTACGTCCGTCCGTACGTCCGTCCGGTGTTACATTCACTTGCATTAATGTTTAAACTATGCTAATGTGTTCAGGTATCACCAGTACATGTGCATGAAGGTTTCAGGATTTTGATTTGGTTCCAAGTGGTTCCAGTGGAACCATTTTTATCCTTAGAAAATCTTTGTCCGCTCAAAGGTTCTTAGGGTATTGAATTCGATACGTTTAAACCATGTTAACATGTTCAGATAGCATCTGTAGATGTGCATGAAGGTTTCGGAATTTTGATTTGGGTCCAAGTGGTTCCAGTGGAACCACTTTTATCCTTAGAAAATCTTTGTCCGCTCAAAGGCTCTTAGGGTATTGAATTCAAAACTTTTAAACCATGTTAACATGTTCAGATAGCATCTGTAGATGTGCATGAAGGTTTTGGAATTTTGATTTGGGTCCAAGTGGTTTTTCAATCATGTGACAATGATGTGATCAGAACACTACCCTTTATACATCATGTTGGGTGAAGTATCTTGTTTGAAATATTGAAGTAGTTTCACATGTGAGTCTTCAGAAGGAAATTAAATACTGTTTTATCATTTTAAATCACACACATGCGTGAAGCCTTTTTATCCAAGTCTGTATCCTGCACTAACCAAAAAGGAAAGTGCAAATGCGGGGATATACTAAAGTGTGCTTCGCACACAAATGGCACCATCTAGTTGTAAATTCGATTTATCTCAGTATAACTCTCTATGTGGGTAATTTCCAGGAACTTACTCTTCCTTCAATGATTGTTAAAACTCATCTCATTTAGCAATACAGCCAGCCACCCAACAACAGAAAAGGAATAACAAGAAAAATGTTAGCTAAAAATGTCGGACCGCTTTCGACATATACGCGAGTTCATTGTCCTCTGCTCCGTGAACTACAAATCAGCTTGCAATGCTCAGAGTTTTAAAACAAAATGAACACCATGTTTTGCAAAGATTTAATTCCATAGAAGATAATGTAAAAACTCGTAAACCGTCAAGAAGAGGAGATTGCAAGACAATTACGGATTGAATCAGTGATTCTGTTAATGGAGGAAATTTAATTTAAAACAATGGCGTGGGCATAAATTGATTTAAATTTTAGCAAACAGTTCTTAGGACATGAAAGTGAAAACGAAAAAAAAATGAATGAACAAGATTGGAACCATTTGTTTTATTACACACGCATCCTGCAAGAACTTTCTGTCTATTCCATTTACTGGTATCATTAAGTATCTGTGCGACAGGCCGAAACAGAATTTTTAGATGCTTTCGCACACTTTAACCCCCAGCTTTACAAACCAAGCATCCGCTGAGAATTTTACATACTATAAGTTACGGAGCGTATAGTTGTCTCTAAAACATAGCATATGTATGACCCCTCATTGGAACGATCTCGACGAGCTCGTTCTGTTGATTGGTCACAAGCTCTGTTATCGAGACAAGTTCATTCCAGTGATTTGCACAACCTATGTTTTCAAAACGAGCTCGTTCCAATGATGATTCTCAAGCTATGTTTTTTTGTGTGAAAATAACTCTAGTTTCATTTGGCCAAAGAATTTCACTTTCGGCACTTTCGTTTCTCTTCTTCTAAATTCAATTCGGATTGGAAGATGGTTAAAGTAGAAAAAGCGGTAAATCCGTGATCAGTCCATGGCATGTACATCTAAAAGATAGACTAGCGGGGTATTCGTACATATAACAGGAAGGGGAAGGGAGTGGGTGAGCCGAAACCCAAGACACCTAGCACACAAAGGGACCGATTTACCACCAGATTAAGAAGTCCGAACCAACATGACCCAAACACCTTAATATAGTACATTTGCTCATAAATGATAATAATAAACGAGTTGGCACGAAAGAGCATAATCAGATCTTTCAAATGATTATATTTATCTACGCGCTCCACACCCTTCCCATCACCGCTCCCCACTTGTTTAACCCTTTACCCAAAGTAACGGTCAAAACCGGCCAGCGCTATTCTCAAAAATCGCCATTTAATTTTCATTATTTTTTCAGTTTTTGTGTCAAAAACATAGGTTATGACCCCCCGTTGGAACGAGCTCGTTGAGCTCGTTCCAATGAGGGGTCATAACCTATGTTTTTGAGACAAAAAATGAAAACATTAATTCAAGAATTTTTTTTGCAAGAGTCGTCTTCTTTTCATGTTAGGTAAAGGGTTACTACCTCATCGCAATTGTCAGGACCTGAGAAAGAATGTAAATGCATTTCTGTGTATCCATATCAATTTTTGCCCTCCAGTCCGGGCCATGGGAGGCGTGGTTTGTCTCTGAAATTTGTACCCCATCTACTTCCGTTGAGTTTTCCCACCTTTGAGAATATTCGTTCGCCGAAAACTTCAAATAGTTGAATACGGTTTTAAGTTTGAATGCCAAATACTAGTTATCATGAATTTAATGAAACAAACTGCAATGTGTTTCTGATAACAAACTTTGACCTCATCACCAGAGGTGTTGAATTCAACATAGGAATATTTGATATAATTAACTTCATTAGTAGTGTAATGATCTATTAAGAGTCTCAGATAATTTAGGATCCAAAAGAGTAAGACAAGTAAGAACGGTAAATTAAATGAACACCCAGTAAACTAATTTATCACACACCTATTAATGTAAAACACGGCATTTCCACTGTTCTATCTGTACGATAAAACTGAAGTTGTATCGCACATGTGGTGATACAAAACACGTTCGATTTCGTTTCCAACGTAAACTGAGAACGAACCCGTCTAAATAAATCACGTCAACCATTGGTCGAATGCATCGGAGTCGAGATCTGTTGGAAATTCCAATTTTCTTATTTAGATTTGTTTACCTGGGATATTTAAACAGTCAAATTAGAGTCAAAAATTTACAAAATAAAAATAGCGTTCTGACTGCTTCTTTCATTGACAAATATTTTTTACAACTGGTCATCACATGATGATGGAGTGTGATAAATCGTTTAGCTATTTAAAAACTTGTTGTTGTGTTATTCCCCGCATTTTAGTCACTATTTGAAGTTCGATCATCGTGACACTGATCGGTGTCAATTGGTTTCGACCAATTGAATGCCGTAAAAATTAAAAAGTAAATTAAGGTTGTTACCCCGCCATCTAACGGTGATGTCTTGTTGGCAACGAAGGAAACATACAGTACGTGGAGAGTGGATTGTAACTAAATCAGCCGGGGAGTGGAGTTAGCACCCAAAGCATCACTGTCAAATTCTGTACATGTAGACAAAAACACAAGCAATGTTTCAGCCAATGGACCTCCGCGTATAACCTGGAGGTCCATTGGCTGGAACTTTGCTTGTACTTGTTGTGCTTTGCAACAAATTTGCAATTATTGCTTGGGTGGAATCTCCACTCTGTGGGTAATTTAGTGATAATACACTCTCCGTGTACTCTAACAACTGTCTACTTAAAAAGTGCTTTTAGTTCAATTTTCGTGTAGACTAGTTGTTACATGGGAGATGTGTGATAGATACAGAACCGCACATATGTTTGAGTGGGTTAAGAATTATCGCACGAGATTACTTTGGACAGGATATAATTCTTAACCCATTCAAACGTATGTATGGTTCCATATAAATCTCAGGCTAAAATATAAGCTCGTAGGACAACAATCCATTTTTCTAATAAATTAGGCTCCGTTATGGGATATTTTATAACCCACTTTTCCTGGAGTTTGCGAGTAGACTACCGTTGATGGAGCTATATAGATATTATCTCATGCTTCTGACTGATCAAATTCATCACGCGCAAATTTACCATGAACCGCTTCGCGATCCATGGAATATGCATAATTTATATCAATTTGCTTCACCACGTCGTGGATTTCGAACAGTCATGATTCAATTCTGGTTATTCTCTTCATAGAACATAATTATTTTATGTCCAGACAGGATATCGAGTTGGTTTATCTACAAGGTACCATCTTGACTGATCATAATTCGATCAAGAATGTATTCCTAGAAAAAGAAATAAAACAACATAACTGCAGATACAAAATATTTCCCATAAACTTCATTTTTTTAAATATTTTCACGTTTTGCTTCCAGGGACGCGCGGTGGCTCAGTAGGTAGAAATGCAGGCTGCAAGCCGAGAGGTCCTCGGTTCGAATCCCACCTGCGGCAACCGCGTTGTGTCCTTGGGCAAGACACTTCATCTCCATTGCCCGCGTGGGGGCACGGTGACGTGTACTAAGGCGTACTGCACGTCGATGGTGCACTTGTCTTCAACCAATGCTAACTCTGCTTTTGTGGAGTTAGTATGTTGGTGAGCTGACAGTTGCTCGCCGTTGCTCGGAGGTTCTCTCCGGGTACTCCGGCTTCCTCCACCCGTAAAACTGTCACGGTCATGATTAGCCATTGTACATAAATATGTGACCTTAAACACCAATAAATAATTAAATAAATATTTTGCTTCCAAAACATAGGTTATGACCCCTCATTGGAACGAGCGTCGCGCTCGTTCCAATGAGGGGTCATAACCTATGTTTTAGAAGTAAAAAATGAAAATTTTTAGTTATACGAGGATGTTTTTTCCAAGTGCCGTCTGCAACTCAAGTTAGGTGATGGGTTAAAAAGTCATACTAAGTGCCTAAAATACATATCACACTAGAGTCGGGCAAACCGTTTATTTATAGAACGTAAACAGAAATTACAGAATGTAAAAATAGACTCAGGAAATTCGAATGTAGTGCGTATTATCCATGCGCGATGTTCGAATGTCACATGATCAGCTGGTATTCATGAAATAAATCACATGATCAACTGGTATTTATGGGAAAATAACATCACTTGAGAATCCGCTGCCTATGCAGTGTTCATCGAAGAAAATTCCAGCTGTGGTGTAAACATAACAAATTGAACATTAAAAGTCACAACGATTAAATACGCGAAATCCTCTCGAAATTATAATAATTTCTCATCCCACTCATGGGATAATCGTCGATATCCACGCAAGAACACTGAGTTATTGTATTTTTATTATGCGCGCTTCGAACATATTATATGCGATTGCGTCGTCGTTGCATCATTAAAAACACAAATCATTTGATAGTTGTCAAACTAATCCTGTGATCTGTAAATAACCGATGTTGCAAAGTTTAATATCCTAGTATTTCCTACACAACTTCCATAAATGGGGCGTAATTGCTTTAGAATATGCATTTTGAAGAGAAAGGAACACCGCAGATAATATTGTCGACTACAGTTCATTATGTTTATGGGATTATTATAGGCAACATTCTGGATACCTTGACATGGAGTTTTTGACTTCAAGCGTCACACTAGCGTGAAACCGATTCTCTTTATTACTCCACTCGGGAGATATCAATATTTATTAAACGCCTGTTCTATGAAATCCCATTTACAGGAATGCTAAACCGCGCGGAAAATAAAAATCTGTTCCGCACATATGTGCGGAATGGAAATCGTTCACGGACTATTTTTAAATAGAAGAGAAATTACACTAGAATTTTCCACAATTCGTGCAACGCAATTACAATTTGAATCGCTAGCGATAGCTGAAAATCGTCCCCTGAGTTCCAATGTGTTCTATGTGCCAGTAGGCACATAGAACACATTGGAACTCGGGGGGGGGGGGGGGATAGTAACACGGGTTACCCTCGCAAAATTGGTTGGCGATAAAATGTGATCTTTTTGTTGATAGTCGTCAAATGAATTGCTGAGTGTCCTTCTAATAATTGTTTTTATAAACGTGAAGGCGTGTAATAAACACAGAACGACACACGCGTGTGGCCTCTCGTTTTATCCGTCCGCGCTGGCACTCGTGCCATATCGATTAACCCATTCAGACGCATGTGTCGTTCTGTGAATTTACAATTTACATCAGAGCGAATATCAATAAATGTGATTTCTTGCCAATCGTGGAACAAAGAGGACAATAATAGCACTAAGTATAATGACCAAAATGAAACCTACACTCGCTGATTTTGATTTTGAGGGAACCAAGTAAACTATAAATAATTTATCTTCCTCTAAGGATATCCGTTTCTTGCATATGATTGATCGACATGAGTTTTTTCTATCGTATAATTTGTTTTTATTTTCCACGCCTACCTGCCGAAAAATGGTGGGCATGTATAACGGGACAGTTAAACTGTAATTGCACCAGGTGGATCGTGAAGTCGTTGAATTTCATGAATCTGTTACCTGAACACCTTACCTAACACGAAAAGCAGACGACACTTGCAAACGAAATTCTTGAATAACTAATTATGTCCATTTCTGCATCAAAACATAGCTTATGACTCCTCATTGGAGCGAGCTCAAGGAGCACGTTCCAATGAGGGGTCATAAGCTATATTTTTGAGACAAAAAATGAAAAAAAGTCATGAAAATTGAATCGTATGTGAATAGCTTTAACCGGTTTTGTCCGTTATGTTGGGTAAAGGGTTAAAACAATTATGTGGAATTGTCCACTGAAAGGAGGGTATATATATCTTTAACCCTTTACCCAACGTAACTTACCAAAACCGGCCAGCGCTATTCTAAAAAATCGCCAATTAATTTTCATTATTTTTTCATTTTTTGTCTCAAAAACATAGGTTATGGCCCCTCGTTGGAACGAGCTCGTTGAGCTCGTTCCAACGAGGGGTCATAACCTATGTTTTTGAGACAAAAAATGGAAAAAATTACCTCTTCAAGAATTTTTTTTGCAAGTGTCGTCTGCTTTTCATGTTAGGTAAAGGGTTAAACTAGGCAAGGCGATATTCATTACGATACTCATAAATAAATTTACAAATTAGTATCAGTGTGGACTGTTCACATTAGTTTTTTATTTGCATATCTTTGATTGAGTGTATTAGCCTTTGTTGAAAACTAGGAAACCGTCGTCTGCACAAACTATGTTCCAATTCAGAGTGCTAATCATAGACGTATTACTTGACTGAGTGCTAGGAGAAAAAAAATGAGGGTACGGCAGCAAAAGCCAACATTTTCCTTGCTTATGTTTCATATATTTTGCTCATATAAATTTGTTTTATAACAAATTATTGAAAAGTTCCTGCAGATATTCTTCGATAGTTTGTAATAAAACAAATTTTGATGAACCTATTGAGACAACCAAAAATAATGTAATCCCCAACTAGTTAATTTCATGGGAAGGGTTATATGTGTATAAGTTATCGGTGATGAATGTGTCGATGTTTAACGCTTTAATACAGAAGGTGGGTTATACTTTTATTTCTCCGCAATTTGCGAAAACGGATAATTAAACAAGATAAACTGCTACTATACATTAAATTATAAGAATTGAAATGAACTACATGTCGCTTTATCGCAGAATGAATGCGGAATGGGCATGTTAAGTTGTATGAACTGCGTAGCATCCCAGATTCATACTAGAGCTACCACATTCATACTCCGATAAAACGACAGCTAATTAATTTCAATTCTTATATGAATAATTTTGTCGCATATACCCGATAGTGAAATTGATGTTCGTCTTTGTTTCAGAAAAAGGAACACATTTTACATTACATAATGTTCAGACTACAGGCTGAAAAAATGACGATCAAATTGTATCATTTGTATGGTTTACATCGGAGAAGTTCAATGGGCGTCAGTTCTTGTAAAACATGTAAAAATGGGTATTACTATCAATAGTTCGTATTGTTCTTATACAATGTGAAATTACCGTTAAAATGCAGCAAAGGGACTGGTAACCAGCAGCCGGTAGGTCTCGTGTAAATTTTACGGCAACGTTTTGTTACCATTCAAAAATTCAAACCTACGAAATGCAGCGGGCAAATTTCTTTCAGAACAAGCCCATTCTGCTCTTTACTTCCTTCGAAAACATGCGTTGAATAATAGGCGCTGGTCGAGTGGTGTGCGTGGTTTAGTGTAGTTTCGTTAGGTGGTTGGTGCCGATGAGCTCGTTCCAGTGAGGAGTCACATGATTTATTTATTTATTTATTGGTGTTTAAGGTCACATACTTATGCACAATGGCTAATCGTGACCATGACAGTTTTACGGGTGGAGGAAGCCGGAGTACCCGGAGAGAACCACCGAGCAACGACGAGCAGCTGTCAGCTCTCCAACATCGTAACTCTGAACTCTGCACCGCAGCACAGGCAGGGTTAGATTGGTTGAAGACATGCGCACCATCGACGTGCAGTACGCCCCAGTACACAACGTCGTGCCCCCATGTGGGCAATCGGGGTTAAGTGTCTTGCCCAAGGACACAACGCGGTTGCCGCAGGTGGGATTCGAACCGAGGACCTCTCCGCTTCCAGCCTGCACCTCTACCAACTGAGCCACCGCGCCCCCTGAGTCACATGATATGGTTTTGTAGAAATTTTCTGTTAAATTTGAAAAAAATAATATTTAAAATAATGAATTTCGCTCTCGTCTGCGTCGGGTAAAGGATTAAATTTTGTTGTCTCTGAGAATGTTTTTTTAGACAGTTATTAATTCTCTTGGTGGTGGTTTCTAATTAACTCTTTACCCAACGCAGACGATATCAAAATTTATTATTTTAAATATCATTTTTTCAAATTTTTCAAAAAATTTCAACAAAACCATATCATGTGACCCCCTCGTTGGAACGAGCTCGTTTTTGTTGAAATTTTTTTTAAAATAATATTTTTTCAACTGCTGAATTTGCATATTACGCGGGCGGATGCGGGCGATTCGTTGGGTAAAGCGTTAAGAAGTAGCGAGAAAACATGTATTAATCATAAAGGGCATGGGGAAGTCAAAATGCTGGAAAAGAGCCCGGGCCAAAAAGCGGTTATATATGCTCCGAACATTTCATGTTTTCTCAACAATGCGGATATTCTGTTTGTATCAGAACATAACTGCCATTATAAATTTCAGAAGATGGAAGATCCAATTCAAGTTTGTATTCCAAAAATCCTTTTAGTTACTTCGAGTCTGCACTGTACATCATCCGAAATATTTGAGGTATCTGACTGTTCATGTTTTCTAATGTGTGACTAACTTTTCGATATTATCTTTCTTGGTGGTTTTTTTAAAAAAAAACAACAACCTGTCCTACTCTGTTTCAACCGAAGCTGTTTCCTGTACAGTAGTAGTAGTAGTAGAATCATTTATTAAAGTGACATGTGCTACCATTACATTATAGCAGTGATACATCAACATATTATAAGCACTTGACCCAAGGGGTCTATATGCCACACATAATAAAATATAAAATACATACATTCTATGAGATCAGGGTTGACTTCGGATGCATTCACTCACTCACCGACTTTCGATTTATTCACTAGCTCACTTACGCATTTATTCACTCTCTCGCTCCAGCATTCACTCAATCGCACAATCCCCCAACCCTCCCCACTCCACCCCACCCGGGACACCTACCACCCCACCCCACCAACATTCACTCACAGATTCGCCCTTTTATGTATACATAGACGTGACAACAACTCTACCTGAAAGAGTACAACTCTCACCTTTTAACTTCGACAAAACCACACAAACGAACAAGCATGATTACTCACAGAACGTGGAGAGTGTTGCGGAAATTCCACACAAGCAATAATTGCAAATTTGTTGCAAAGCATATACAAAAGAGATGTGAATAATTTAAGTTAACTTTCAAGGATCACCCCCCCCCCCCCCCCCACCCTCCAGCCTGATGTTATACACACAGAAAACTCAATGTTTGTTTTTTATTTGTGTTTACGTCGGAACATAACTTTTCAACCCCACATTGAAACGAACTGGTCGTGCCCTTTTAAACAAGCATCTGCCGTGGATTATGGGGGATGGGGGCTCTTCGCTAATGATTTTGTCGAAGTTTAGCATTCTGTCCATTTTTTTTCTACATACACGGTGATAGTTGGATTCACGTAAAACAAAATTTAGCCAACTGTGATTAAGTGTTGACAGAATTACGTATTTGAGACGAAAAATTAAAAAAATTACCTATGTTAACCCTTTACCCAACGAATCGGCCGCACCGTAATATGCAAATTTAGTAGTTGAAAAAAAAGATTATTTTTCAAAACAATTTCAACAAAACCATATCATGTGACCCCTCGCTGGAACGAGCTCGATGAGCTGAATTTGCATATTACGCGGGCGGATGCGGGCGATTCGATGGGTAAAGGGTTAAAACGCTCATGATTTATGCCAACCATGAACTGCGATGCATAGATAGAAATTAGAATTCTGAAAAATACAAAAGTAAATGTTTTAAAGTACTGACCCATGGTCAGAACACTGGCGACGATATGGGGGGGGGGGGAAGGGTGACGAACCACCCTCCACCACCAAATATTTCTTTTTTAACCCTTTACCCAACGTAACGGCCAAAACTGGCCAGCGCTATTCTCAAAAATCGTCAATTAATTTTCAAAATATTTTCATTTTTTGTCTCAAAAACATAGGTTATGACCCCTCGTTGGAACGAGCTCGTCGAGCTCGTTCCAACGAGGGGTCATAACCTATGTTTTTGAGACAAAAAATGAAAAAAATTAGTTATTCAAGAATTTTTTGGCAAGTGTCGTCTGCTTTTCATGTTAGGTAAAGGGTTAAAATATAAGCGGCTCGTCGGGAAAATTTTAAGGCTTTTTAATGATAGAATTTTGCGAAATGAAAGCAAGAGCATTGATATTTCGGCTAAAACATGTTTTAGTCTGATTTGCCGATAATTAACCCGTGTTTGTGGTACCAAACACCGTAGACACTTTTTTACTCAATATGAGATCTGGTCAATCGGGAAAATTTTGGACTTGCCTCCCAACAGGCAAAAAGCTTTCAACGCCAATGCCGAAGCGAATGATTTTAGTAACTGTTTGTGTTAGATAAACAGATAAATTAATTTCATCCAGCAATTACCTACGTTTTTCATATATTCATCAGATAGTTGCATCTAAGCACTTAATTCTACGAACTGCACCTCAGAAGAAATCAGCGACAGTACTTGTCTTTTTAAAATTTCTCAGATGCCATAGAATTAAGAAAGGACGCTGGTTTTGTTTACAATGGTATGGCGGGGGTTCGAACCCACGCCGAGATAGTTTCCTTTGGCACCAACCGCCTAGCGAAACTATACTGAACCACGCACACCACTCGGCCACCGACAGACTTTCCACTCGGCCACCGACAGACCCCAAATTCTGTCGGTGGCCGAGTGGTGTGCGTGGTTCAGTATAGTTTCGCTAGGCGGTTGATGCCAAAGGAAACTCTCTCGGCGTGGGTTCGAACCCCCGCCATGCCATTGTTTTTCATATACTTCGAAAAAAATCATCTATATGGGCCCACAGTTGTCTTTCGTCAGTAATACCAGTATTTTGTAGAGTATCAGCTAAAGGGATAATTTAATCAGCATAGATCAGCATTATATTCGAACTAGTAAATAAATTACGCAACCCATCCTCGAATATCAAAATACCAAATAAATCTATACTGCGATTGAATAAGGCGTTTTTCTGCCGAAAAAGCAATTATTCGTCGATGAAAATAATCCGACCTGGTATTTGTTTTTGACATTGATAAATCTGATACATCACATTTTCCGCCCCATGTGATTAATATTTTGATTTCTTAATCATCATAATGAAAGGATTATAGTGATACTTGAGAATATTCAGATAATATCAAACAGTTTGCCGAAACTAATTAGAGTCCTATTGGAATGGTGTCGTTTACATAACAATATGATGGGCAAAAGTGTATTCATGAATCTTAAAAAAAAAGAAATTGTGAAATAAATAGAGGATATCTACGCTGTTTGAGTGAAAAGCGCTCGTGAAAAATAAATCTTTCAAGCCCACACTCATTCCTGATATTCACTAAAACAGCGTAGATTTTTTTTATTATATGCTACGTGACATTTTAATGTGCAATATTCAGCCCAATTCGACGGCAAGCAGTTTCAAGACGATAACAAAAAGCTGCTGATAGTTGCTTCAAGGCGACGTTCAATGTGACGTCATGCGCCGAAATGTAACGTCATTTAGGAAGCTACTGAAAAAATTCATCGAGTGGACTTAAAAGTATTATTTAACACTCGCGCAAGCGTTCGCGAAAAATAAAACTTTCAGGTCCACACTCATGAGATAATTCCCGGCAGTGACTAAAATAGAGTAGATTTTCTATTTATTATATGCTACGAGACATTTTATTATACAATATCCAGCCCAATTCGACCCCAAATGCGTACGTTTCAAAACGATAACAAAGATCAGCTGATCGTTCCTTCAAGGCGACGTCATGCGCCGAAGCGTGACGTCATTTAGGAAGTTACCGAGGAATATTTCTCAATATCTATCGAGTCGATAGATATCGAGAAATATCTTTTAGATAATTTGCGATAATTCACAGGCTAGCATAAATCCTATTGGCTTTCAACGAGTTTAACGGATGCGTCTAGCATCTTCATTTGTTAATTATCTAAACCACAAGAGCAACTTCTGCAGAGTATGATATCTAAAAAGAGCGTTGGTGAGTAACGGTAACTTCACAAACACACAGTAACGTGGTGTTTATACAATTGGATATTGGTATGCCCTAAAACTGATTGGGCTGCAATATTAAGACAAAAATCCCCAATTTAGATTATATGTTATAGGCTTCCATCGCTGATCTCTTTTGAAAAAAAGGGCAACTGGAACATCAGCGAAAAACCGAAACGTTCGTCCTCTCAAAATGGCGTCTGGTCAATGGCGTCTGGTCAATCAATAGGATAACTATCCCCATTGGTGACGTCTGATGGCATGAAAGCCCCAATCACAGTGTAACACTGTTCACATACTCAAACATTAAAGGAAAACCTATTACAAAACTAGTAACATGGTATCAGCTTTCCAATATTAGCACTCGTGTTTTATCAATATAACAATAACATGAGTTGTGAGGGCGTTACGGTTTATTGACGGCCCGAGAGGAATGAATAACAGCCCGGGGGGTTATTACCGTCCGATTCGGCCCGTTTATAAGCCAGGGGCTATTATTCAGTCCTCAAGGGCTGTTAATAAACCTGGACGCCCGACAAAATCATGTTATTACTATTATTACCATGACCGGGGGTGGGCGATGGGCTGTTAATGAATTTTGCTTTGTTAATGCCCGCCGCTCAATTCCGGTTGCATAACGTCATGAATTACTCGGTAAACTCCGTTAATATATTGGAGACCGTCCGCTAAAGTGATAATAATAATAACTAAAACACGTTGTAAATATTAAATTGACATTAGCGTGAATAAAAACGTGCACATCACCAGCATATTCGTGGGTGTTTTTGCAAATATTAATATATATTCTTAAAAAGCAATCTGCGAATACAGACGTGTAGCGAGGAATTTTGTTGGGGATGTTCGCTAAGTGGCAAATCGATGATGAATATTTTGAAAGGTGAGTATCAAATGGAGTTATGTGGTAGCAAATAGATCGATAAAGTTGACAGGCATATTTTGTGTACCAGATATATTGAATATTCCCATAGAAGCTTGGTGTACGGAATGTTCACCACGAGTGGTGAACATTTGGTACACCAAGCTACTTTTGGTATATCTTATTTATACCATGCTCGTCAGATTAATACGCGTTTAACCCTTTACCTAACCTGAAAAGCAGACGACACTTGCAAAAATAATTCTTGAATAACTAATTTTTTTCATTTTTTGTCTCAAAAACGTAGGTTATGACCCCTCGTTGGAACGAGCTCGACGAGCTCGTTCCAACGAGGGGTCATAACCTATGTTTTTGAGACAAAAAATGAAAAAAATAATGAAAAGTAATTGGCGATTTTTGAGAATAGCGCTGGCCGGTTTTGGCCGTTACGTTAGGTAAAGGGTTAAATGTTGAACAAATCAATATTCACACGTTCAAATTTGTTTTTGTTTGCACAAGCACCAGTGGACGGTACTTCCGCTGGCAGTTTTATCGCCGAAACGAAATAGAAAACAAATCAAATCTTTATTCACTCTCCTTGACCACATAAGCAGCGTGGGAGGTACATATATGTGTGCACATTAAAGTATATTGTTTAGCAGTAGTATAAATTGTTATATAAAACGAAACGCTCAAATTACGGGGTCTTTTTCATTTTAATAACAATAACATACTATTTCGAGTTATGGATGCTTTGTTAACTTGAGACAAAGTATGTTTGTTCATTTTTGGTATCTTATGAGGTAAACTTATTTAAAAACGTAATAAATAATTGCCGGTTCTATTTCATTCTTCAAGAGGAGAAGAGTGATAAATTTAGACAAGTTTGCATTCAAGGCGAGGTCACCAAAGGTCAACGTGGATTTAGCTCCACTGTTGGTGCAATTTTTTACTGTTGAAATCCCATTGCTGACGTGTTCAGCACGGCTGATGTGTAAAGCTAAAATTTATGTCATAGGCTTTTTATATAATGGAATAGGTAATCGTGGTATAAACATATGATACCTATCTATGTAATTCTGTTAATATGTAATTTTGACAGAAATTAAACAGCAAAAAGCTGAGGCTATAAAAAGTATCAAAGTGGTGCCTGTTGGCGTTTCTCAGATTCACAGAACCTACATGGAAACTATACCATTTATGTTTACTCTCTGTATCGGGGTAAGCGAGGCCGCTCCACTTTTCTCAAAATGTTCAAATCACAAATGGAAGATAGTCCCCCGAGTGGAACTCCAATTTTGTGGTGAGGTGCGTTAGTACCCTTCGTATCTGCCCTGGCTACGCGCCCGGAATGCGAAGCGTCGGGAAAACAAAAAAGAAGGTTTGTGTTGAACATTATCTATTTGCAGCAACAATTCCGCCTTCACAAGATGGCGGACAGGTTTTCTATTTGTGGCCATTGAACATTTCAGCAATCCAACTGCAAAGAGATCAGAGTTGGTAATTCGTTTTCATTGTTTAGATATGTGACCATAAATAGTTATGACAAAATTATTGCCTGTAAAAAGACCGTGGTTGAAAGAAACTCTGCTCAGGGACAGGTGACTACTCTGAACGAAAAATAGTCGTAAATACACAAACAAAGGGTTGCTCAATGCCCAGCAAGGTTTAATAAGAAGCGTGGTTTTCTCGCCCAGCCAAAAATTAACAAGTGCAAAGTTAGTTTTGGATTTTTATAACAGTTATTAAATATTAACCCTCTGCAACGCGATTCCGATATATCAAATCAGCTCCCTAAAACAAGATTTCATTGGTTAAACATCTAGCTGCGTTATGGGAAAATTACTTGCTTTAAATTTGGGTATTTTGACATCAATTTGCAGAGGATTAAATCCTGTCCCGCGGCATCTGCGTTGGGCAGGACACTTCATTCCGATTGCCCCACGTGGGAGCACAGTGGAGCTATTGATAAAGGCCTAAGGTCCGGCGACTGTACACTTACACCTTTGTGAACATCACCGCACCTTGCTCGTTTGTGAACAGCGCCACTGCGCTGTTCCCAAAGGTGTAAGGTTCGGTGACAGTACACTTGCCTTCAACTGATACCAATTAGGAACTCTGCTTCAAAAGGCTAATCTTTTACCCTTTACCCAACGAATCGCCCGCATCCGCCCGTGTAATATGCAAATTCAGCAGTTGAAAAAATATTATTTTTCAAAAAATTTCAACAAAACCATATCATGTGACCCCTCGTTGGAACGAGCTCGACGAGCTCGTTCCAACGAGGGGTCACATGATATGGTTTTGTTGAAATTTTTTGAAAAATTTAAAAAAATGATATTTATAATAATAAATTTTAGACTCAAATCCCACAGACAGTTTAATCATTGCCGTTGTCCCTGTCATATTCACCATTTCTAAATTTCAGACTGCTTTGTTCCTTGGGACGTTTATAACAGCTTATTGGAACGGCCTCTATGTAATTTTAAATGTTTAACCATTAACGAGGTAGAAATTTTACTGCGACAGAACAGGTGCCCCAACATGCAATTTATGGGTAAACTTGCGTGTTACTTTCTCGAAAACTTGGAAGTTGTTTCTAGGCAAGTCTTGGCTGCAGAGACAACTGCAAAGCCACAGGATCTAAACGGTCAACGTGTATACAAAATTCAGAAACAAATCTTCACTTCCGCAAGGGTTAACCCTTTACCCATCGTAACGTCCAAAAACCTATTCTCAAAAATCGCCAATTAATTTTCATTATTTTTTCATTTTTCTTGTCTCAAAAACACAGGTTATTAGGTTATGACCCCTCGTTGGATCGATGTTCCAGGAGCCGTTGCCGTTGTCATCTGATTGCCCACAATCGGCCGATTGTGATGGCCGGTTCCGATCATCGGTTGAACGCTAATCAGCACAAATTTAAGTAACGAAGCACCGGGTTGTAGTTATTCAAGAATATTTTTGCAAGTGTCGTCTGCTTTTCTTGTCAAGTAAAGGGTAAACTAACAAATCAACAAATTCGTCATCGACTACATTCAAAACAATTCAAGGTTTTGCTGTATCGTTTCCTACTTTTACTGCTCAGTCCAAACAACACTTCAGAATGTCTCTATTGAAACGAGCCTGTCAAGTATCTTTTTGTTTGAGGCTGATAGCTGTGTTCAGAAGGAAGAAAAAAGTCAAGTTTCTTAGAAAAGATATTGGTATTGTCTGCCGTAATTTTTATTAGATGAAAGGCTAATGGATATGTGGGACTATTACCATCGACGCGACAAAAGGTGTCGGTGATCCAATTTGTCATCCATGTTAATTTTCTTCAATATTTTATCGTTAAGGTAATACCGGTAATGATGATAATATAAATCCTTTCTACCGTTTTTGAATTATCTACTGATTTATAGACATGTCATTTATAGCACTGTAAAAAGCATGCTCCAATGGAGAGAACTAAGAAATACGTTTCTACGAAATACATTCAGTTTTACAACAATCTGGCGATCATATGTTTACATTTGCTTGTGTTTGTATTGTTCATTTCAATTTGTTTATTGGGATTTAACAACATTTCAACAGCCAAGGTCATATCGTACGTTAAGTACGCCTCAGCACACAGTGCCACCCTACATATACAATCGAGGGTGCCGCGGGTGCAGTTCGAACCGTCGACTCTTAGGCTCTCAGATTTCACAACCGGTGCACTAACCAAGGCGCGACTGAGCTCCTAGTTGTTCCTTATGCCCAGAACCTTTTCTTATCAGATCGACACACTATATCCGGGCCAACACAAACAAAACACCCCACCCCACCCTCCTTCACTCCCACGCCATAATCCACACTTTCGCTCACAATACAACACATTCAGACAAAAGCGCTTCATCACACAAACACACATACATTCACCCTTGAAATATAAATTCGACAGCGTTAAACTTAAACTTTCTTACCTGGACACGCGACTAACACCAGAAAAGGAAGACACATTATTGTGTACTGTTTACATCCCTTACTTACATCGTCACGAAAATCGACTTTCGATAAAGTTACGTCCCTTGAAATTATTAGACGAGCGAAGAAGGTCCAATTAAGAAGCAAGTAATTGTTGAGAAAACACCTATGACATCAGCAGAAAATAAAGCCAAGTTTCTTTTTCCTATTTTTAATAAACGAAAACAACTCTGAGCTGTCTGTTGTTTTCGTTTATTAAAGGTAACGGGAGCGCGGTGGCTCAGTGGTAGACTGTTGGACTTCTATACTAGAGGTCCCGAGTTCGATCCCCGTGCGGGACGACTCGCGCTCTGTCTTTGGGCAAGGCACTTTATTCCGGTTGCCTACATGGGGGTACGATGACGCCCTGTATTAAGGCGTTCTGCACGTCGATGGTACACGTGTCTTCAACCGCTGTAACCTTGCTTGGGCGGAGTTAGAATGTTGAGAAGCTGACAGTTGCTCGCCGATGCTCGGTGGTTCTCCCTGGGTATTCCTACTTTCTCCGCCCGTAAAACTGTCGCGGGCGCTATTAGCCATTGTGCTTAAGTATGTGACCTTAAATACCAATAAATAAATAAAGAAATAAATTCAAACACACATCGCGTTCTGTCTATTGATCTTTGTCTCAAGAGCTGAAAAAACAAATGCTGACAAATTATTCATAGAGATACAAAATAAAATAAAAAACTGCGTTATTTTGCGTAAATGAATAATGTTTGCGACGACATAACTCGATGCTTTTTGAAATAGTTGGAGCAATAGAGTGATAACGAATTTATTTATGTGTTTGCTGACATGAATTTAATTATCACAACTGACTACATCACGGGAAGGTATTCTTAAGAGAGTTTCATTCCATTCCCCTCATCCACCTTTTAGATTTTGTCTGTCTACCGCCATAGATTTATATTTTACTTAAAAGGCGTTTGCAATCCCTTTACGATCAAAATATATCTCTAACGAGAAAATGCATTCAAGCGATGGAGATAGCAATCAGAACGAAAATTAAATTGCGATGTGCCTTTGGAGACTGTAGGAGAAACAAATACATGATCCTTTAGGTCTATCGTAGAAATGTCTAAGTGTCGTCGTTTGGAGCTTCAATTAACTACATTGATTTTTATAAGTCTAACGACATTAAATCGTGATTAATGATAACCAAAAGAAGCCGAACTGTTAAAAGGTTCTTTCTGGGACGACAATTGCTTTCTGACAAAAAATAATTTTAACCAGTGCTTCAAACTTTATAGGCGATTTCGCGTGTGGTGGTTCTAATAAATCGGGTTATCGCCACAGTCATTTGTCTGTTAGCAATAATGTGATACCTGACACGAACCGACCAGCCCCATTTCATTATAGAATAAATAGTTACCCTGGAATATCCACAACGCCAGAAAAATTATAAATAAATTTTCATTCATTTTTTATTTATCTAAAACCAAAGTTTCCAATAATATCCATCCAAGTATTTTATTCATTTGAAGGTTGTACATTAATTAATTAATTATCTGATTGTGCCTGTCGGGCCATATTTATTTTTCTAATAAACATCTGTATTTAACACGGGGTCTGGTCAAAACGTAACCAGGACAAAACGTAACATTTCATTTTGGTCAAAACGTAACATACATTGGTCAAAATGTATTTTTTTTTATCAAACGTAACTTTTTGGGGTCAATTGTAACTTTTTTTTGGGGGGGGGGGGGGGGTCAAAACGTAACTTCTTCCTGGTCAAAACGTAACTTCTTTCTGGTCAAAACGTAACGTCTTTCTGACCAAAACGTAATATTTTATAGGTATTCCTTAACACAAATTACCAGAGATAACCAATTGATTGGTTAGTTTGGTTAGTTAGGGTTTCAATTAACCCTTTGCCTAACATGAAAAACAGACGACACTTGCAATCAACATTCTTGAAAAAATATTTTTTTAATTTTTTGTCTCAAAAACATAGGTTATGAGCCCTCAATGGAACGAGCTCGTTCCAAAGAGGGGCCATAACTTATGTTTTTGAGACAAAAAAATGAAAAAAATAATGAAAATAAACTGGCGATTTTTGTGAATAACGCTAGCCGGTGTTTGCCGTTACGTTGGATAAAGCCGAGAATTTCCGTTTGAATAACGTCGGACTATTTATCCGTTAAAAATAGACTTCGTAACTATGGAAGCCGTTGCCGTTGTTTACAAAGTTTCGTCTGCAATTTTTATGTTCGGCTTTAGGGAATCAGTAAATCGAGGTAATCAAATTAAGTTACTGTTAGTGTGTCAGTCATATAATAAACCTATTATCATAACAGTGTGTTGGTCCGTGTCGTACTATCACGTCTCGTTGATTACCGGACCTGGTACCTATTTGTTTTATTTATACCATGTTCTTAAAAAATAATCGTCTTCGTCACTTACATCTGTGCCGGTAGGCAGTATTTCCGGCTGCAGGTGAATGCTTGATTGACAGCTAGACACAGCGTCAAAGTTGATTGAATTCATCTTGGTAATTATTATAAACAATTCTTAAATTTTATTTTAAATATTTAATTGAGGGCATTTTAAACTTTATAAGTCATTGCACGTAGTAGATAGGACCGCAAAACGTCGTATGTTTGAATGAAACATCGTGAAATGTGAAGGTATCCAAGTCTGCAATTCCCATTGAAAGCGTTTTAATCGCAGTTTAAGCCTTACACCGGTAGTGGGGTTAAATCTAAAATTTAACATTAGGGCTTTTCACAGGTAGTATAGGTGAGCATGGTATGGTTTTATCTCCTTCATTCCAATGATAATGGCATAATCGTATTAGAGATGGGACATTTAGTACTTCGTAGTCATAAAGTTTCATGGAGAAGTAAGGTAATTTTCTATACGAAATGAAAAGCATAACAAATAAGTCACAACGCCACTATAAACATGTTTGTATAGATAAGTTATCAGACCTTCTCAGAACATGCATAAGGATCGGGCCAAGATGCACCATCTTAAGATCAAGAAGGGCTGGGTACTCTTTGTGAAACTTCTCGTTCCCGGGGATCGCCTAACTTAAGATGCTCGTCGTGGGGGCAGGGAGGAGTCGACCCGAGATATACTAAGATTGAATGGTTCGGAAATTCTCCTTCACGGAGAAAACATTTAGAAGGCACGGAATACATGCATTTCCTGAGTGATGAACATTTTTAAAATACGTAACAGGGCCCGTCCGTTTTGCTGTACATAGAATGAACAAACTACGCTTATCTGCTTGGCCGATAGTACTTCGTTCTGGGTGGACTTGAAGTTCCCATATAAAGTGTAACAAACCGATATTTAGAGGTTGTTATTTGGTTAGTTTCATATCGGCCGAGATATCCGCCTGAGACTAAAGGTAATAAAGTAATAGCCTCTTTATTTATTAACCCTATGTATACCCCCTTTCTCAGTGCAAGAATGAAACCAAATTCCACTTATCACCATGACTGCAGAGTTCATTCCTTACATATTTATATTTTACTTTATTTTTTCTACTATACATGTTATTTTCAGTTGCAGCTGATTCTTCTCTCTCTCTCTCTCTCTCTCTCTCTCTCTCTCTCTCTCTCTCTCTCTCTTCCTCTCTTCACTTTTTCCCTCATTCGTTGCTTTTTTACCTCCCATTTTTTTTGTCTTTCTATACTCTACATTTTCCCGTTCCCTGAGGTGGGTGACAGTAATACAGCCAGCTGGCTATGTCACCTCCCTGCAGAAGACAAATATGTAGCTTCATAAATCCTAGATGTGATATATTATTAATACTATTTGTTGTTTCTTGGGCAATTATGTTATAAACATGTATTATAATGTCTTTTGCAAATAAAGTTATTACTTACTTACTATTACTTATTACCCTTTACCTAACGAATCGCCCGCATCTGCCCGCGTAATATAGAAATTCAGCAGTTAAAAAATATTATTTTTCAAAAAATGTCAACAAAACCATATCATGTGACCCCTCGTTGGAACGAGCTCGTCGAGCTCGTTCCAACGAGGGGTCACATGATATGGTTTTGTTGAATTTTTTTGAAAAATTAAAATAAATTATATTTAAAATAATAAATTTTGATATCGTCTGCGTTGGGTAAACCCAAACAAATATTTACAAAATCTTCTCAGATCTGTTACAGTTTTGTGACAGTGTTGTTGTTTCTCATTCTTTTTACAATGTCCGAAGTTTGTTCTCCTAGTTCAGCTATCCGAACGTCTCGGCTTCCCCACTGGGGGAGCTGAGATGTTCGAACTGATGAACTGTCTCATCTCCCACTTTGAAGAAACTCCGTTTACGACCCTGAATGTTAAGTTTGCGTTGGATTTTGAGAACAACTCTCTTATTTTTTCTCTAAATTTTCGGGATTTTGAGTACAACTCTCTGCTTTCTTCTCTACCTCCACACAATCTTCATTCATTGTCACCATTAATTCCTCGTCATTCAAAAACTCCGCTTCAAACAAACTCCTTTATATAACACCACTTTTGCGTTCGACGAGTTTCGTTGTGAACAAAGCGATTGCGCCTAGTAACGATGCATCAAGGGAAACAACTCTGGATTGGTTCATATCGGCCGAGACTAGCGTCATACTAGTCGAGTTTGAAGTCATATCAGCCGATAAGGTTCAATTCGGGAAATAAATTTATATGTAATAGTCAAGTGCAATAACAATTTTGAACCTGTATTTTTGTCTTGCAATCTGGAACTTTACAAAAATATCACTTACACCATGTCCAGTTTGCGGCCGCCTTGGACTCCGAGGTAAGGGCCAAAGCAATGGCTTACCATCTAAAAGGGCCTACAGCACAATAATGTAACGAGATTACTTTTGAAACTTAGCCTTATAGTATAGATGGTAGAGTGTCAGTCTTCTTGATTAAGTTGATTTTACGTACAAATCTGTACAAGTGATTGGTGCCATGACGACCTTAAGGCAGCCCTTACACTGATGTGTGATACCTCTTTGTCTTCTGTTAACCCTTTACCTAACGTGAAAAGCAGACGACACTTGCAAAAAAAAATCTTGAATAACTAATTTTTTTCATTTTTTGTCTCAAAAACATAGGTTATGACCCCTCGTTGGAACGAGCTCGACGAGCTCGTTCCAACGAGGGGTCATAACCTATGTTTTTGAGACAAAAAATGAAAAAATAATAAAAATTCATTGGCGATTTTTGAGAATCGCGCTGGCCGGTTTTGGCCGTTACGTTGGGTAAAGGGTTAACCCTTTACCTACCACGAATTGCAGATGGAACTTGCACAAAAATTCTTGAATAACTTCATTTTTCATTTTTTTTTTTTTTTTGGGGGGGGGGGGGGGGGCTAAAAGCATAGACGTTGAGCTCGTTCCAATGAGGGGATCATAAACTATGTTTGGGAGACAAACGTTGAAAAAATAACAATTTTTGAATACTGTTTCAGTGAATAGCGTTTGCTATAATACTAGTTTCGTTAGGTAAACGGATAATGGGAACCGAACTGTTTCATCTATAAAACGGTGTTGCCTTGTCGATCCATTTACTTAAAGAATGTGTTTTTAATTCGATAGATGGAGGGCCATGTGTTTTTCTGTAGATTCTCTCTGTCAGTATTCTGCACGGCTCTATCGTTTGATGAGCCCGTGGGGACCAATCATTTGATGAGCCCGTGGGGAGCAATCAGGGTTTTTTTCAATGTTGGTTTTTCATTTCACGAAGTACTGTTCAGACTTGGTGTTTCTCATAATGTCTCTCTCAACACTTCTCTGTAATCCATTTTTTCATTTATTTTTATTTGCTGGATCGGTTGGGCGGGGAGGTGGGAGGGCAGTAGAAACTTTTCAGACGTCATGTCCTATTTTTCGGTTTAGCCTTCTTTTACACCCACACACCACCTTGTGCAATTTTTCTACTGCCATTTTCAGACACCCACCCCTTCTTTCCCATTGAAATTACGAATTGCTTTGACTTAACATTATAATAGGTATGGAAAAGAAGTATAGTTCGCTGATTAGTTTGATTCCACCAGTGATTCCAGGTACCTGTTACAACTTTTTATTACCCAGAGAGGTTAGTTTCACTTCCTGTTTGCAAACTGAGGCTTCAGAAATCTTAAAAAAACTCATTCAGAACAGCTCAATGTCCATGAAAGTATGAATGATGGCCCAAGATTTGCCCAACCCAATTTTCCCCTGTTTTGACGTAAATAAAATATGTTTAAATTATTCCCGTGGTTTGTACCATAGGAGTAAGCGAAAAATGATAAAAAAATCAATCCATTCTGATCCATTTATTTATTTTTTACTTGATTCTGACAGGAGTCTGCATGATTGATTCCATAAGTGACTCCAAGTACTAACCTTGTTAGTATGGTGTCGGAAACCGGGTTTTGTCGTTGCTGGGGGAAATGGAATCACGCCGCGTGTTTTGCCAAAACTCCAGGAGTGTTGCCTGAACCCGTGCGTGAACGTATGTCTCACCGTAACGAACCCGCCCGTTTTCGTTTTTTTTAGGGTGGTTCTTATCCTGAAGGGGTCAGTGACTTTTCGTCAAAAAGCATGAATCAACAGGGGTTCACCAAAAACAAGAATTTTAATACATATGTATATATATAAATGAATATGGTAATTTGTGACTTATTACATCAAATGAATCAGAAAAAAACGCCAATCACCCCCTACCCACACAGTTTTTGAGTCACTTGCGGGCCCGCATACTCTGTTGTCGCTGGTTTTTCCTCCCTCTAACTGTGTTTGTTCTTTGGTCGCCTCTTCACTTCACTCCTTCACTGCTGTTGTACAGCCACTAACGTATTGCCCACTTCACCGGACTCCTTTGCTCTAACATGTGACGGAATGCCACTGTACCACTGCCGTCTCGCGGCCACTAACGTATTGTCACTTTACTTAACGCCTTTCACTTAAGCAGTCGCCTCCAATGGGTTAAACTCTCCCCTACGTTTAACTGAGAATAATGTTCATACAGGCAAACCTACTCTGCCTACATATGTCTTGCCTTCTACAACAGGTACCTAAATACTAATAGCTCCCTGAGCTCGCACTTTCTATTTCTGATCCGATCCTAAACTCAGATATGGCCACCGACTTGGCCCGCAACTGTCCCTATTCTAAATATGAGCTCTGTGGCTCCCCTACACTATAACGTGCCTATACTTTCGCACCTATGCGGCACCTCCTCTAACCTATAGCATGGGACATCTCCATATCCTTGTCGGAGACCCACAGTCTTACACACCTTAAGACTGGAATGAATTTCTCGAGGTATTCCCCCGCTTTTATTTCGATAGCCAGAACATCAATTCTCAGTTTAATTGCTTCTCTTGAACTTGGCCGCTTAGATCTATCTTAATTTAATATTCGCTTTGAAGTTCCTTTGAAAGACTCGCATTTCGGTATATCCTGACATTCGACGACAGGCTAGATGCGTAATATGGGCATGTGGCCAGAACATGTGCGATGCACTGTTTTTACAACAATTACCTATTAACTGGCCACAATTACGTAGATAATGATTGCATGGAAGCACTGACTTCTACTACGTTGAATCTCTTACCACACATCCCATTATGGCGTTAAACAGAAACGCGGTAATGGACATAAACTTTCATGCTTAATTAGCAGCGCATGACTTAACGCTGGTCTGTTTAAGTGACAAATCGTTTTTTAGAGTTCATCATACAAACGCACATTCTTATACTTTTGGCCCGAACGAGAAAAATTATCAAAGATAAACACTTAAACAACAAAATCGAAAATCCAAGCTATCACCTTGACATATGGTGTATTTATTTTTTGTTTATTTTTGCTTCTCAATTAAAAATCAGTTACCAAGGATTCATGTGGTAAAGTCTTAATACACAATAATAGCAAGTTAAACTATACTGAATATTATATTGTGACTACGTCATGCAACAACATTTGAAATTTGAAAGCCTGTTGGAACTGTTAACCAAGTAGAAACAGGACAGTTGTAACAATCAATTCACTAGCACTCCTTCTCTGTCATAATACTAAAGCAGTGACCAGTAAACAACAGAAACTATTCTCAAATATCCTTTTAACATTTGAGTGAATAAGTGAAGCCTTGAAATGAATAGAATATTAGTTGATACTTGCACATTTTTACATTAATTCATGTTTTACCCGGTGTATTATAAAGCATCCCCCCACCCCCCCCCCCCCCACCCCCCCAAAACGGCAACTTTGCCCCATAACATCACCAGAAAGTTAATCAATTCATTGAATTCGTTAAATTCCAAGATGCATTACGGGGAAAATTGTTGCCTGAAATTTGTAGTTTTTATTTCAGTCTGCAGGGAGTTAAAAATAAGTTCAAGTAATCAGGTCAATTTATTTTACGTTTTTGTCCCAATCCAATTACCAATATTCGTATTTATTGCATTAAAAACTCCGTAGGGTGTATCAAATGTTTGTTTGAATTATTCTTAACATTCTCTCATTTGTGTTCATCAGAACTGGGAATGTACTTCCAATTACACTTGCTAAATATCACAGTTTTTCTCACGATATTTGGACATTAACATCAGTCTCGTGGGTACTGTGGCTGAATGAGGCCTTGAAGATTTTTTTGAGTAAACATCTTGTTCCCTCAACACATTATCGTGTCCCTACAAGGGAATTATCTTGTTCCCACAACAAAATATCTCGGCCCCACAAAACATAATATCTTGCTCTCACAGAAAAATATCTTGTTCCCACAAGGTCCCACAAAACATAATATCTTGCTCTCACAGAGAAATATCTTGTTCCCACAAGATAATATCGCGCGCGTTCCCACAAGAAAAATAACTTGTTCCCAGAAGAAAATTATCTTATTCCCACAACATAGTATCTTGTTCTCACAACACAATATCTTGTTCCCACAAGATAAAAATATCTTGTTCTCACAACATAATAATGTGTACCCACAAGATAATATCTTGTTCCCTCAAGAACAATTATCTCGTTCCCTCGGCATACTAGCTTGTTTTCACAACATACTATCTTGTTCACACAAGCAAATATTTTGTCCCCACAACAAAATATCTCGTTCGCACAATGTAATATCGTGTTCTCACAACATGATACATTTTTTTCTAGTGGGAACAAAATATTATATAAGAAATGATGTCGTAGGAACAAGATTTTATTCGTGTGGGAAGAAAATATTATCTTGTGGGAAGAGAATGCTATCTTGTGGGAACAATATACTATGCTGCGGGTATAAGATACGGATCTTGTGAGAGCAAGATATTATCTTATGGGAAGAAGATATGTTGTCGGGACAACATATGTTAATTCTTTGAACAACATTTTTTTTGTGGGAAGAAGATATTTTATTTGTCTTGTGGGAACAAGATACTGTGTTGTTTGAACAAAATAATATGTGAGATATTATGTTGTGGGAACAAAATAGTTTCTCAAAAAAAAACTACGTGATCTCAGTCAGCCACCGTACGTAGATGACAGAAGCGTGTGTGTTTCTCAGATAAATGGAAGGCATGGATTCGACTTTTAAAAATATCAGATCATCTAAATATTCACAGCGTATCACTTTTCCGAAAGTTTCTACACAAACAACTGGTATTGCCATCGATAAGTGTTCCTACCTGCGTTTTTATTTACGCTTGTTTTCAATGTTATATATCTTAAATGGTGTAGTTAGTTTCTATAGAAAGGTTGGACGAAATCGGATTTCTTTAATGTTGTTTCGATTCAATATACATACTCTCTCAAATCAGTTGGGTTAAAGATTAGCCCAAATCAACTGGGTGGAGTGAATATGAACCCAATTGGGTTCATATTCACTCCACCCGGTTGATTTGGGTTGATGTTTAACCCAACTGATTATAGAGTGTAGACTATTACCGCCATGTGGGTTTCGAAGATGGTGTATTGAAGTAGAGACCTCGTCTCTAAGCATATATCGTCGAGTCCGACAGTGCCTCTGAAGTATATAGTCGTGTTTCAGCTGTGTGTTTCTTTGTTTTATTTATTTTTCATGTTTATGCATGGTAGGTCTATATAAAAATTACATCATGACAAAAATGATCTTGTCTAATTTATTTCGCTGAAAATGGTAATTACTTTATCATTTAATTACTGTTAGCAGAAACAATGGGCGGTGATGTTTAATCGAGTATTTGGTCTTTGTTGGCAAACAGCATTTGACTAGGAAACCAGAGATAAAATATACGATTTCTGGCTTCGAAATAACATGAAACATTTTGTAGACGCAAAACTTCCAAAATACTAAAAGTCACACACACGAGGACATTTGACATCTGTCTTTTCTTCTTCAACGAGGAAAGAAAAAATGAAAAGCAAAAATAAAACTCAGAAAGAAATACCCAGACATTGTACAACATCAGGATCAGAATTCACGTGTGATGAAAGAAAGAATATTATTTCAGTACATGACAACCATGCACAAGATTCGGATGTTGATCGTCTTATTTCTGATTTGTCTCTTCATCTTCACACTCAGTGTTCGCGCTGGTCCGAATTCTGGTGGTGCCAAATTAAAGAGTTTTGTGCCAAATGGAATCTGATCGTAAATGTGAACAAATTAACTATGTATCGTCCCTTGAGTGCAACAAGGCACCATCTGCAATGCTACAGCATTGCAGATGGCGTCTTGTTTCACTCGAAGTGCGATATTTTAATTTAGTGTTGCCTGGCTTTTTTATGTATTTTAGTAGTAAACAACCCACAATGATAACAATATAGGGACTTAAAAAAGTTAAAGGCTATTATTAACGTTTAAAAACCATGCTAGGGGTCTGAGTACGACCCCCGTCCAGTACGACCCGTGTTGTGTCCTTGGGCAAAGCACTTTATCCCGGTTGTCTACATGGGGGCACGATGATGCCGTGTACTAAGGCGTACTGCACGTCGATGGTGCACATGTCTTCAACCGCTGTAATCCTGCTTGAGCGGAGTCTGAACAGAGTTTGAACGTTGAGGAGATGACAGTTGCTCGGTGGTTCTCTCCGGGTACTCCGGCTTCCTCCACCCGTAAAACTGTCACGGTCACGATTAGCCATTGTGCACAGGTGTGTGACCTTAAACCCCAATAATAAATAATAATAATAACGTTTACAAAATAATTTCATGATTATTATTTACTGTTTATTCACTCCAAATAAACTAGTAGCAAATATTTTAGTCTAAACTTTATAAATTAGTATAATACAAACTAATTTTGACAACAAGCCTGCCATGTGGCTGGTATATTTTCTTTAGAGTTTAACAGACACAAGTTTAACCATTAAATTTTCAAATTGTGACAACAAATATATATGTATACATACGCAGACAACTGTGACAGATTTCTTTATCCATAAATCTAGAAACCCCCATTAACCCTTTGAACCCCAGCGGCCAGTTTCCGGCCAGGAAGATGATACGTCATAACGCCATTAAATAGGATGGATGTTCAGTAAATGGGTGGTGTAGACCAATCAATATTTTCAACGTGCAGCCCTGAGGCTGCACGTTGAAAATATTAATTGGTCTACCCCAAATAATGAATATGGACTTTTCTAATTGCTGCCATTCGACTGGCATGGAAGATACCACTGGTGTTGAGGGGGTTAAACGATGACCCTGACAGCCCAGGAAAAAAACAGAGATAAAAAACCACGTTGTGGCCAAAAAAGGTCTAGAAACCTGTGTCCAAAAGCTGAGGTAATACTCTCTCTGTCAACGCCATGTGGAGAGAATTCACTTGGATTTGTGAATATACTGATGAGGAAAAGAAGACAAATCTCGTGATTAAACCCTAGTTTTCATCCGTTTGGATAGACGTATATTCTCAAAGGATAAATATATCACACAAACAACAACGAAAAAAAAAATAGTTACGAAAAAAAATAATTACGAGCGTGTGAGACCAGCTAAGCACGGGTTAGAAATGACTCAACATGTCACTAATACTCGATATCTCAAACAACCGTTATGTCCTAAATTTATAATCTGCTGGTCAAGAAATACCCGTACCCCTTTTTCGGAATAATCTAGCGTTCAGACAAAACTTTTCCGCTATTCTACGAAATGCGGAAAAATACATTTATAGTGCAGAAGGATTATAAAAAAGATTAAGCAAGATAAAAAAGATTAAAAAACAAAGAAATATTTTGATAATAATCAGATTAAATGGATAAACGGTTAATAAAAAAAACAACAGTGATTATATCTAGTTATTACCTTTTGATCGATTAACAGACGTGAATTCTGTCTCGCCCGTGTCGTCAGACGACATGCGGAAATAATAAACCACAAAGCCTTTAGTTTAAACAATATTTTTAGTCATGAGAAAATATGATGCATACATATAATAAAAAACAAGATGATTGTCATACAGAGTGCACAGTCCAATGGTATGCATTAAAGTTGTGAGTCAAGGACGAGATTTCTTGAAAGGATTCAGCAGTAAGCTTTTAGCTTGTATAAGCCGTCTCCTTTGGATTACTGACGAAATTTAATGGTAGCAGCAGGCACTAAGTAAATATTGTTTAAACATGAGAACCAGAGAGATTAAGGAGAGCAATAGAGAGAGCAGGAGAATAAGATGGGAAAAGGAACTTAATCCCTTACCCAACAAGTATAGCTGACGATAATTGCAGAAAAAATTATTGAATAACTGGAAATTTCCAATGACCGTCCCAGAATCACAGCCCATGACACCCAACCGGGACGAGCTTATCGAACTCGTTCCAATGAAGGGTCATAAGTCATGTTCCCGAGACAAAAATTGAAAATATAAAAGGATTTAAATAGCGATTTTCATGGATAACACTGACCATTACATTGGGCAAAGGGTTAAGGGTTGGGCAAAGGGTTAACTAGGAAACATGGGGACAACCTGAATTCAGCATTTAATCCTTTACCCAACGCAGAGAATATCAAAATTTATTATTTTAATTACTATTTTTCTAAATTTTTAAAAAAAACTTTAAAAAAAAAACATATCATGTGACCCCTCATTGGAACGAGCTCGATGAGCTCGTTCCAATGAGGGGTCACATGATATGGTTTTGTTGAAATATTTTGAGAAATTTAATTTTTGAACGGCTCAGTTTGCAAATTACGCGGGCGGATGGGGCGATTCGTTAGGTAAGGGGTTAAGACGTACCAAAAGTATATTTTGGTGCCAAATTCTGGTGGTAAATGATGTTTGTCCGGACAACTATATCACGATAAATTCTGTCTTTTGATTGGTCAGAATGCCATGAACAAATAGCCATGGCAAAGGGTGCACCCAACATCAAAGGTATGAGAGCGTGCAACGTGTAGGGTATATGAGCACGCGAACGATCGGGGGTATATGGTTTAAATGAAAGCGCTTCGCTTCCGCTCGCCTCGATATAAAAATCGAATAAACAAAAAAAAAAAAAACAACTGAAAATAGTCACAAATATTATCAGATTTCCGACAATTAGATCATATTTTGCTGTTATATTAAATAGTCGAATAACTAAATGAAACAACTTGAGAAAAATAAAACACGAGCAAATATCGTCCCCTCAGTTCTAATGTGTTCTATGTGCCAGTAGGCAGATAAAACATATTGGAACTCGGGGAACGACATGTAAACAAAATACTATTTACTCGTTTCCTTAACGACCCAGGGGATGCAACTCTATCTGTTGCCTTCTACGTTTGTAAAAACAAAACAGTTATTCACGAATTTGGTCAAACTGATTACCGAGCGTGAGAAACGCGTCCACAAATTTTTCTCCACTATTTTTCTATTGCTTTTCAAACGGGACAAAAGCGTTATCTCCGTCAACATCTATGGTATTTGGAGATTTAATACCCCTGATGTCTCATTTAAACACCTCGCCTGCGGCTCGGTGTTTAAAAACCGACATCCAGGTATTAGATCTCCATGTACCATACATGTTGGCAAAGATAACTTATAATGTTTGGTGCCAAACGAATTATTTTAGTGCAATTGGCACCTTCGGAACCAGACAGTGTGAACATTGGTCGCAGTCATTATTAAACATTCACTTAATCGCTCACAAGAAATGCTGACAACACAATTTGCATAAACCCTGGAGCCAGGCTTCTAGACATGATTCTAAATTATTTTTTTTCAAACATTTCCTTGATTTGCTCGCGTGATGTTGATGTCTGTCTTAATTTATTGGATTTCTGAGAAAAACAACTGGAATGACGAACAATCTAGATCATGAACTCTATTTCCTCCCTTCTTAACGGAAATTACGTCGCAATTCAACTATATATGTGTGAAAGACTTTGTCCGTAGGTGTTTTCCAAATTATTTTGGGATCTGACCAGAGCATTTTTTCTCACAGTTGCCGAGTGTAAATATATATGCAGCTTGGCTTATAGGCTAACATTGGTAACTATGTGTGAGTGTGTGTAGGGATGCGGGCGTTTTGGTTGTGTGTGAGCCTTGATGCTTAAAATTGTGTAGGCAACCGAGGACGCACGCATTAAGTTCAAATGAAAACTGATGACACGAGACGAGCGGGGAAGTGCCTAAATTTAAAATTAGTTTCAACATATTGAGAGGGGGAGGGATTACAAGTAAATACGACCACCATCGACTGCATTCCAATTTCGTCTCGTTTTTATGTTTGTGTCTACAATTATATGGGGAAAAGGCCAGAATAAGCGCACGTACCAGAATATCTGTCGTGCGAGTTGATGGGGAAATATAAGATGAATGCATAGGTGTCAGGAAGTATAAAGGAAGGGAGGGCAGATGAGATAAAAAGACACTTTGAACCTAAAGATTTTTTCGAACACTGCTCTGTGCGTCACAAGTTTTGAAAATGCACACTCTAAAAACAGTTTGGTTAATTATTTTATTTCATTAATTTATACCAAGATCCGAGCTCAAGCCCCATAATACATAATTTCACCTCCAAAACATAGCTTATAATCCTTCAATAGGATGATTTTAGCGAGCTCGTTCCACTGAACGGGATTTAGCTATATTTTGGAAGAAAAGTAAAAAATTAACTCTTTACGTAATAGAAATGCCAAATTCGCACATAGCTACTCACAGACACCGTCATTCAATTTTTTTTCAATTTGCCTCCCCCCCCCCCCTAAAACATAGGTTGAGACACTTCTCATTGAGATCGTTCCAGTGATGCTCATAAGCTATATTATTCTTTAACCCTTCACCCAACGCAGATGATAACAAAATTTATTATTTTAAATATCATTTTTTTTTTTAATTTTTCAAACAATTTCAACAAAACCATATCATATGACTCCTCGTTGGAACGAGCTCGACGAGCTCGTTCCAAAGAGGGGTCACATGATATGGTTTTGTTGAAAGTTTTGAAAAATAATATTTTTTCAACTGCTGAATTTGCATATTACGCGGGCGGATGCAGGTGATTCGTTGGGTAAATGGTTAATAATGATAGAGAAAGGGTTAAATTAATTAAGAATATTTATTCGTTCTGTAGTCTTCATAGTGTTATGTAAAGATTTAGAACCCAGTAAAGAACTGTATTTGTGTGAGAATTTAGATCTTCAAATAGAGTACAAAGATATGCGGCTGCTCTTGGAACAACGTCTAGAACACTTATATGCCCGATAATGTATTGATTCTGGCACGTTGAACTTTTAGAATTCGTGTTCATTGATTGAAAATTCAACCATCAAACTCATCAACTCCAATGTTATCATTTTGGTGAAGTGGACAATATCGCAATGAAGACGAGTGAATGGAAGTCAGTGGATTGAACCCGTTGCTGCATGTTCGAATAACTTCAGTTTGGCAATTGTGATGAACCTGTATTTTAGCGTCAAACCTTGTACGCCAATTGGCATCATTGAACATTCGATATTTCTCTCTAGACAATAAGCAAGCATTACGCGTTATTGTGGTCACGTCGCAATGTTATGAATGGAAATAATTTCCTTATGATTTAATTAGAAATGTTCCACATTTCTTCCTTCCTATCTTAACCCCTACCATCTGTCGGGTGCCAATTTATCAAAGTGCACTAAAATTTTGATCTGTCGTTAGCTAAAACTTTGGTATCAAAAAGTTTCTTTCGTTTGTGAAGGAAAGAATTTGCTGCAGCGAACAGCGCGATCGATGGCAAAACGGAAGAAATGTGTTTTTGCTTCTTTTTTTTATCACATACGCGCGTTGTTGAAAATATATTGAGATCGCGGTTGCATGGGTAGAGTTTTGAATAAAGAAGAGAACGCTTTCATATTGGAACTACGCTACTGCGCTCAACCGTCTATTCACAGAACGACACACGCATGTCAATGGGTTAATCGATATGGCACTTGTGCCATCGCGGAAGGATAAAACTCGAGACCTGCGGTCTGTAGTTTTATTCTTCCTCGTTGGCACTCGTGTCATATCGATTAACACGCGTGTGTCGTTCTGTGTTTAATACACGTCTTCGCGTCTATAAAACATTTATTAGGACACGCAGCAATTCATTTGACAACTATCAACAGAAAGAACACATTTTATCGCCACCCAAATTTGCTAGGGGAACCCGTGTTACTATTTCGTCCCCTGAGTTCCAATGTGTTCTATGTGCCTACTGGCAGCCTACTGGCAGCCTACTGGCACATAGAACGCATTGGAACTCAAGGGACGTTTTTGACCTGTCGCTAGTGATTCAAATTGTAATTGCGTTGCACTATTTGTAGAAAATTACAGTGAAATTTCGCTTCTATTTAAAAATACTCCTTCAACGACTTCCGGTCATTTTCCGCATGATATGGCGTTGCTGTAGATAGGCATTACATAGAACGTACGTGTAATAAAACATATTATGCTCACTTACAAATACAATACGGCGCTTATGACTCAAAATTGACATGAGGGAAAAGGTAAATTTTATGGTTGGGGAGATCGAGAAAGTGCCATGAGTGAATTATGAAACAGTTTTTGACTGGATGCTGGGAGACGGAACGATTAGAATGGAGAGGAGGAAAGGAATAACCCGGTATTAGACTGGGTTGATGTTGCCCCCCCCCCCCCCCCCCTCGTTAGAGGACCAAATAATTCAGCGAAAGGCCAAAGGAGTATTATTGTTACTAATAGGAACGAGCGCGAAGAGCTCGTGCCAATCAGGAGTTATATGCTATGCATGGTAAGCAAAGATAAAAAATGAAATATTTTCAATATTCCATTTTTTGTGTGTAGACGCGTTGTGTCCTTGGGCAAGACACTTTACCCCCATTGCCCACGTGGGGGCACGGTGACGCTGTGTACTAAGGCGTACTGCACGTCGATGGTGCACCTGTCTTCAACCAATGCTAACCCTGCTTGTGTGGAGTTGGTATGTTGGGGAGCTGGCAGTTGCTCGGTGGTTCTCTCCGGCTTCCTCCACCCGTAAAACTGTCACGGTCATGGTTAGCCATTGTGCAGAAATATGTGACCTTAAACAGCAGTAAATAAATAAATTTTGTGTGTAGAACAGACCTTATGTGACTGATATTTTGGGAAAAGGGTAAATCAAACCACAGCCTCGGTTATATTCAAGAAGGCATTACATAAATATTTCATGATTCAGAAGATGGAAAATGTAATTTCTTCGCCTTCGTGTAACAACAATATAAACCTCTGAAGAAATTTCAAAATATTTGTGTTAATGTAGGGCATCCTGTTGCGCCTGTTACAGCATACAACAATTTGTATAAACAAGATTCATTATTTATTGGTCTCGTGTGGTGTATCACCCAATCTTTCAATTAAAACTATGTGTCATGTTTACTGCTGATCTTAAAAAAGACAAAAACTGGGCATACAAATGCAATATAAAAATATAATGTACATGTAGATAATTAGAAGAGGAATTTCTCGGCTGACGTCACGTCTGCGTGGGTGATCGACGGTTCTGGACGAGACACCACCAAAAAAACAATTCGACGACATGTACCGTATGTCTTTCTACTTATTAGAAACTGAAACATTTATTTGTTGCTGTACGACGGATCATTCTTTTGGACATTAACCCTTTACACTAACATGAAAAGCAGACGACACTGGCAAACAAAGAATCTTGAATAATTATTTTTTTTCATTTTTTGTCTCAAAAACATAGGTTATGACCCCTCATTAGAACGAGCTCGACGAGCTTGTTCCAATGACGGGTCATAACCTATGTTTTTCAGACAAAAAATGAAAAAATAATGAAAATTAATTGGCGATTTGTTTTAGAATAGCGCTGGTCGGTTTTTACCGTTACACTGGGTAAAGGGTTAACAAATCCTTCCAGCAAGATCGAAGTGAGTAACTTTAAGCACACGAAAACAGCTGTCTCCGATGATGACTTTGAACACAAGATTTCCAAATTGAAGTGCGGATAGCTATAATGATGTTTTTTTTTTCTCTTCGGCAGGGTGTGTTGTATCAGTTATCATGCAGAGAGGCAACTATACCACGTTTGTTGTGTGTATTCAGCGTTACCCGTAAGAATACATCTGATTGGTTATTACACATCTGGGTGATGTTATGACGAGAATGAAATGATTAGACACAAAACAGTGTGAGGAAAGAATGCAAACGGACCGTCGAAGGTGATACATTTCTAAAAAAAATATCAACATCATTCATTTAATTCAAGTAGTGTCGTGGAAAAAATACAGAACACAGCTCGGGTAGAGAACGGCGGACAAGAATCAACGACCCCTGTTGTTTTTTTCCTGCATTTCACGCGCGGCTTCGGCGTTTGTGAAATACAGGAAAAACTCCAAATGGAGTCGCTGATCCCAATCCCCGTACACAAACTTCGTTGTGTTCTGTCGTAACCCTATGAACTCTGGCGGTACATTCCAAATCAATTCAGAGGTAGCGATAGGAAGAGTCCATATTCATTATTTGGGGTAGACCAATCAATATTTTCAACGTGCAGCCTCAGGGCTGCACGTTGAAAATATTAATTGGTCTTTCCTACGCATTTACCTTGTAGCCATCATGCTTAATGAAATTATGACGCATCATGTTCCTAGGCCAGAAAAGCAGCCTCTCGGGTTCAAAGGGTTAATATTATCCTACAATTTTGCGAGAATTCTATTGGTTAAAAAATGTTTTTACAGTGTTTCGTCCGGTATTAGGTTGAAATACTCCACCCTATTGCCAGGAGTTTTGCCGAAGCGAAGAATCCCGCATTTGTGATCAACAATTCATTATTCCGCCTAAAGTTGTTTGATTGCGAATGAGTACATCGTAGAGTCTTTCGATAAAATGTCTAGACGAGAAGCTAGCTGAATTAGTATAGTGGCGAAATAAAGGTACAGTTTCCAAGGTTTTCAGATACAATAACTTCTGATGGAATAGCAAATGTCTCGGGCGTAGTAAAATGACAATTCACGTGCAATGTTGTCAGATTTGTTTATTCAGGAGATGCAGCAACGACGCAGAGTAGCGAGGTAGACCGCACAAGGCCGTTCACATTAAAAAGACTGGACTATTAACGGGCGCGCAATTTCTTACCGAATTGCATTACGTCTACAGCGCGTAGAACACTCTGTATTCAGGTGTACTCATGTCACTCTGCAGACCCAGTTTGATATAAAGACTCGCACATATTTTCAAGAAGTGCTTTAGAAGTTAAAACAAGAATAAAACTGGCATCAAATATTCAAATAAGCATCTTTGAAGCGTAACATTCTGCATAGTATAATTTTATATGGTGTGCACAAGGCGCCATCTGCAATGCTAAAGCATTGCAGATGACGCCTTGTTGCACTCTGTGGACGATTTGTTTATTTAGTGTTGTTTTAATCTGAAATCGTGAAGTGAAGTCAACTTCGGCTTTGTGAGTCTTTCCAACAGTGAACCACATAGCAGCATATGATGATAAATATAGAGATTCAGGACATATGACGAAATAATCACGGCCACTCTTCGCGGTCTTTAGTTTAAACAGTTGAATCTATTTTTCACATTTCACGGCGTGGATCATTATCTGTTGTGGTGTCGAGAGTGGAAGATGCGATGACCCCTACGTCTATATACAATAAACCCCTAACTCTGCGTAACGACACGCAATCCCCTTTATTGGATAGTTTTTCACACTTAGTGCGTGCTTTTGAAAAATTTGTTTCTTATTACTACTTATATAAGAGAACCGCAGAAAATTTGTTTGCATCATTTAATTTCATTCCATTGAAGGCACAATGCATGAGTTTATAGACTGTTTTCTGAAAATTCCTCTCAGCGTCACATTCCACGGAATAAAACTTAATGTTTGAATGTTTCTTATGTCTTCTGTTACAGTTTTGATAAAAATTAAAAACTATGGAATAAATACATAAGAATTGTATAAAAACAAGAAGATTTTGGGGATGTGGTGCTAAAACGTCATATCTGGAGACCGGATGTCGAAAGCTAGTGTCAAGGTACCGAGGGCTGATATCTCGGACAATATGAAGCTTACGAAGTAATTATCTCGTTATTTATTAACCCTTTACCCAACGTAACGGTCACAACCGGCCAGCGCTATTCCCAAAAATCACCAATTAATTTTCATTATTTTTTTCATTTTTTTGTCTCAGAAACATAGGTTGTGACCCCTCGTTAGAACGAGCTCGCCGAGCTCGTTCCAATGAGGGGTCATAACCTATGTGTTTGAGACGAAAAAAATAGTTATTCTAAGAGTTCTTTTTACAAGTGTCGTCTGCTTTTCATGTTAGGTAAAGGGTTAAGAGCGTAAAGTGTATTCTTATAGTTCGCAGTGTGTCCAATCTCTGTTTATAACTTCATACATACACAAAAGACAAAAAATGAAAAAAAATAGTTATTCAAGAATTCTTTTTACAAGTGTCGTCTGCTTTTCATGTTAGGTAAAGGGTTAAACCAAAACAAATAATTACAAAAATTCTCATATCTTTTACAGTTTTCTGACAGTGTTATTGTTTCTCATTCTTTTCACTAAGTCCAATTTTCTCTTCTCCAACTCCAAGTTCAGCTATCATTTAATCTCGGCAGCCTCGACGTTTGGGTAGCTGAACTATCTCTTCTCCCACTTCGAAGAATCTCCGCTCACGACTGAATTTTAGTTTGCGATGAATTATCTGCAAGACTCTCTTTTTTCTTCTCTTCATCCACCTAACCTTTACATAATGTCATCATTAATTCCTCATCATACAAAGCTCTTCTTCAAACCACTCCGCTGTGCCATGGTAACGCCAAATTTACTGATTGTGTTCGACGAATAATTGTGAACCTTTCGGTACAAACACATTGGTTGGCACCTAGTAAAGCATCACGAGGGACAACTCTATCGGCTGAGATTCTCATTTTATCTAACAATCATATACATTTTGGCTTGAAAACCACGAGAAACGGCGCGTATCAGATAGTGTGTTCCGATTCCGTATCATATAGACAACTCATTCTGATTCCGTATCATATAGACGACTCGTTATCATAACAGGCGCATAAATACATTCTATGTGCGTTTCAGTGATCAACTCAGCTGATCGCTAACAAAACAAAATTCCTTATAGCTGGCGACAGAACTATTAATAGCCAATGACCCCCCCCCCCCCCCAATAAAATAAATAGAAACTGCACTATTCAATATTACACACTTGTAAATTCAAGCGTATCATCATTGGAAGTGACATTGAGAGTGAATAATTTTACAACGCAGCTTTGAAAATTTGCGGTGACCGCTTTACTCATTGTTTGTTAATGTGCACAACAATATCGTTCCATAAAAAATGGGGTTTTTAAAAACTTTTTCTCGCCCAACATTATGTCCCAAAACTGTATTAATAATTTAAGATTTAATCTGTTTATGTGACAGAATTGTTAGATAATTGAATTATCATGATAATGTGCCTGTCCTGTAATTTGCATCCTCGGTGGTGTCCAGAATGGGTTCACAACTCGCCGGCAAAGCCGGCTCGTTGTGATCCCATTCTGGGCACCACCTCGAATCTGATACAATTCACAGGACATGTACATTACCATGATAATCTGTATATATCAGCCGGGTTGAAGCCATATCAACATAGTTTGATAATGGGTAATGCTGGGAAATAAAATCATATCTAATAAATAAGATATTTTCATCCGTTGCATGTCTGATTATAACAATCGTCTGCTAGTAAAATGTGGAAAAGTTTGGCGAAAAATGTGTTGCGAATGGTTGTACAGGATCCGAGAAATGTGATGAGCAAAAACCAAATATCATGTGCACTCATAGTTAGTAAAGATCTGAAAGATATCTGCGTGGGCCGAACTCAGCTTCACTGCCGATCTCTAGTTCGTGAGTTGTCTCGATAAGATAAGGTATAACAGTACTAAATGGGTTTCCTAAGGGACAAATTCTAACGTTTGTTGTGAAAAGAATATTATCATATCATTTCAATTTGGTTATTCTGATATTTTTGTCGAGTATTGCTCCTCAAAGAACCTTTTCTCTTCTAAAATTGGGGGCCATGCAACAAATAAGAGACAAAGATTGACTAGAAGGAAAATACCGGTCACGCACCAGTTTTTACGGGGAATTCACACACTACAAGACAATTGTATTCTTCAGACACGAAATTCATTAAAACACCCCCTCTTTTGTGGCATATTCAGCAATGATACAAAAATTGTTCTGAAATTTTCAAATGTTTTCAAAACAATATTACCATTTTCAAGGCTCCTGAGGTTCAGAGATTCATTCACTTTTGACAGTCCCCTTTTCAAGGTAGACAACTCTCATTCAGTTATTTATTTCTGTTATACCTTCGGGTCAATATTTCAGTTGCACACTCCACGGAGACAGACAGTTTTGAATACCAAACACTGTTTTGTAATCTGATGTATTTGGATATCTCGTTTAACAAGTTTGATGTTGGGTCGTGTCGTTGTATAAGAATAAGGATTTAACTGAAATAAATTGTTGGCGACCATGCACGCATTATCCATGTCTAATGAACTTTCCCTTTTTACACACGTTACATAGACGGCTTTAATAGCAATAAATTATTTAACAGCAAAACCCAATCGATCTCTGGTATAACGTATATTAAGTCTGATTGATTTCGCCATAAATGGAATCAAATTGTCTCGGCTTATTACTGCCATTTGTAAACTGTCCACGTCCCCCGTGTTCTCAATATTGTGTAATTATTACCATATAAGACGATTTAATGTTCTTTGTGTTGAACCTAATTGGTTTAGAGCTATTTATTTTAACAAACATTTCCGAACGCATATCTTGAAACACGTTTTATGAACTACCAGAATCTCTTTATTTTTGTTTGTAATAGTTTGGATACAACTTAAGGATTTTGTTGATTGGTTCCTAAATTTGCTACAGAAGGCCATTTCCCACGCCTGTTGGTAACAACTGGACCGAAAAAACTCGCACCAATCATATTCGTTACGTGTGAAGACAATTCTGTTTACAAAAGTCGTCATTCAAATTTTATGATTTATTTTAGTTTTTTCTCTAAAATATAGCTCATTTCCTCTCATTGGAACGAGATAGACCAGTTTATTCCAGTAAGAGCCCATGAGCTATGCTTTGCGCAAATATGAAAATAGTTAATTATTCAAGTTAGTTATTTTGTCAGCGTGTTGTCATCTAATCGTGGTGGGGGCGCGGTGGCGTTGCGGTAACCGGTTCTCGTTAGATTACCGAAGTTAAGAAACGTCGAGCCCGGTTAGTCCTTGGATGGGTGACCGGCTGAGAGATAAATTCAGACTCCCGCGTTGTGTCCTTGGGCAAGGCACTAAACCCCGATTGTCCACATGGGAACAAGACGACGCCGTGTACTAAGGCGTACTGCACGTCGGTGGTGCGCATGTCTTCAGCCAATCTAACCCTGTCTGTGCTGAATTGCGGAGTTACGATGTTGGGGAGCTGGCAGCTGCTCGTCGTTGCTCGGTGGTTCTCTCCGGGTACTCCGGCTTCCTCCCCTCGTAAAACTGTAACCGACACGATATGACCTTGGCTGTTAAAGTATCGTTAAGCCGTAATAAACAAATAAATAAATAAATAAATAAATAAATAAAACATTGTAGGTTATCAACTTTAGAAAAGGCTGCATTTAATTAGATAAATACTTCATACCGTCGTGAGTGACTCGCGACGGTTTGAAATATTTATCTAATTAAATGCTGCGTCATGTGAAGATGGCGATCTTCCAAGTCCAGTGGATTAACAGTAATTAGTTGATAAATCTGTTATCATCTAAGTGCAACAACAGGTATATGTTCTGGCATAACTGAGACAATTAATTGAATTAGTGATATAGATAAACTAAGGTGGCCGTCCTGTTCGCCTATCGAGGATTTCGTCATAACTTGTGTGTTCTGTCAGATTTTTTTCGTGACCAGTTGTCCGTTCACTCTTGAAATAATTGCCAGATCATTTTTCAAAACGAGATTAGTTTATTAGTGTTAAATGGCGAAGTGCACCCCTCCCCTCCTATTAGCGTTTTGGCACCAGAACATTTTGTATGCCACTAAAATAACCGGAGAAGCTAAAAAATATGGCACAAGACAGTTTCGGACCAGTGTGAACAGGTTTCGTATATATGCAATCCTAAATATGTGAGGAAAAATCATCAAACAAGGCTGTAAAAAGAGCTCTATTAAAATAAATGCTCGACCTGCATTCTCCCTGTTTACATTTCCAACCCCTGTAACTAAAATAATTTTAACTGGGTATTTGTTTCGGACTTGATATGGACGGTATTGGAATTTTGAGTTCGTTATGAGTTTCGATATACTTGGAGGGTATACCAGGGCGTTGTTCGGTAATTGCCTTGACTGAGATTTGCTGATAGTACTAAAATCAGGAAAAACAGAAATAAGTTATTGTAGCATCATTCTAACAAAACGCTATTAATAACACTGCCAATGAGCTCAACAGTGACATTCTTTTACGACCACAAATCATATCTACAGTAATTTTGTGACTTAACGCACCTTAATGTTTAAAGATCTATTTCAGGTTTTTGCGATCTCAGAACATGTGCCCTGACCATGTCATCTTTAAGAGGTCCTCTCGACAATAGAAAGAAAAACTGGGCACTGATTTCTAGTGAGGTCTTGGCTGCCTGTGAAGGCAGCCAAGACTTGACTAGAAATCACTGCCAAGAATTGGACATGTACAGGTTGTAGTCTAGTGGGAATTCAGGAAGTTGCCCAGTCCATTGAGGGTTAACAAAACTGAAAAGAGAATCGGTCACTTCCTTTCAACTGTTATCACGCCTCAACAGGGATTTAAAATATCGAATGTAGGAAAATTTGAAAATGCGGGTGGTTACGGTATTCAACGTTTGGTTCGGCTCGGTTTTTCGGTAGCTCCATGATATCGGTATCGGTTCGGTTTTTGGTATTTTGTATATTGCCCATCTTTACGTCTGTCATTGATAGATGTAAGACCTCACACTTTATCCTCATATTAAAATTCTCTGTCCTCTTAATCATTCCAAACGAATGAATTATGTGAATACTAAACACTGTTCACATAAAATCGAACACAATTTGCACAAACTCATTCTATTTCCATTTGTTTGCAGTCATTTACATAGCAATTTGTTGGAAAAATGCATTGCAAATGCATTGAATAATGTCAGAAAGAGAGAAATTGTGAAATAAAAGACTTTAAAATTCTACTGTAGCATTCAAATTGAATCTCAATAACAAAATCAAACGGCGACAGTTGTGTTTTTATTGAAGTAATACATTGAACAGAAATTGGTAGATTTCTGGCATTTTAAACAGACACAATGGATAAGTCTGCCAAAATATAACGCGTTAAGATAGAGAAAAATAAACTTTATTAATGGCATTTGTACGTTTTCAAACTAGTGTGATTTTTGTCCGTATTTGTCCGCTTATTGTACACATATGCAATCAAATAAATAATAAAAACAAAATTGCAAAAACAGCGTTGTTATAGGACTCTGAGAATATATAATTTAGGATTGAATCAAATTTGAATCGAATCAGGCAGAGGATTTTGAATCGAATATTATACAAGTATGGACTTTTGTGGTGGTGAATATGATGTGATATGAACCTAAAAAACTTATATTGACCTAGGCGTTAGCCTAGGTCAATATAAGTTTTTTAGGTTCATATCACATCTTACTCACCACCACAAAAGTCCATAATTGTTTTATTATATACACATCCTCAAAAAACAATCTTCTATTTGTTAATTAAAAGTTCGATTATATCAACCAGAAATACTTTTATTTAACAATAAAATAGTTATCATCTGCAGAATAATATAAAAATGAGACGAAAGTCATGTTGACTGCGCATGCACGTCGATTGAAACAGAACTAGAGAGGGGATTTTCAAAAGCTATATTTGGAAAGTTGATATTCACTGGAAAACCGGTGTACATGTATATTTGAGTGTCAGTCGCGTGTATAAGATCCAGCCAATAGAAATGTGGTTATTTACAAAGTGTATAATAACTTGAATTGACTCTCACGGCTCTTCATTTAGTAAATATTGCACCAACCGTAAATATTGCCAGTCTCCACTGAGTATTGTATTCGACAACAACTGGTCTGCTTGGGAAAGTAAATACAAAAAGCGGAATGTTCCAGAATGGAATCAAAGTAGTTATCGGAAGCGGAAACTCTTTGAATTCTTCTATGATTAGGTCTCTTTTACATGAGACCTGATTATAGATGAAGAGTTCAAGTGTTTCCAACACAAGGTAAGATTTTGATAAAAAAATCGACGATTCGAAATTTCTTAATCAGCGCGATTAAAATCGAATCGATTCATTGAGACGGTTTCGAATCGAATCGAATTTCGAAGCTTCGGAGGGCATCACGTTGTTAACCCTTTACCCAACGTAACGGCAAAAACCGGCCAGCGCTATTCACAAAAATCGCCAATTAATTTTCATTATTTTATTCATTTTTTGTCTCAGACATAGGTTATAACCCCCTCTTTGGAACGAGCTCGTCGAGCTCGTTCCAATGAGGGGTCATAACCTATGTTTTTGAGACAAAAAAAATGAAACATAATTAGTTATTCGAGAATTTTATTTGCAAGTGTCATCTGCTATTCATGTTAGGTAAAGGGTTAAGAGCGTAACGTGTATTCTTACAGTTCGCAGTGTGTCCAATCTCTGTTTATAACTTCATACATACACATAACGTGCGCCTCGAGTTCTATCCTTCCGAGCTGGCACTCGGGCCGTATTGGCGAACGCATTCACACATCGCGGTGTGTTGTGTTTATTACACTCCCCTGTGACATAGAATCTATTAATTTCAAATTTCAAATATCACACACAGAAAATTTCAAACTTTAAAAGTCTTCATTTTTCCAATTGGCATGGGATTTATCGGCTGTCACTGCAACTTCTGAATTGATCGAGATCAGAATGCAACGTTTCGATTGGCCGATTACGAAAATGGGTGGAGTTTAGTTCTTCTGATGGATTCATGACGCCTGTTGGAAATATAGCCTATCAATGGAAATCCGTATGAAACATGTGTTCTGTACGGATTTGTAAATATGAACTGGAAGAAAAGTAATAGGCGTGTAATAAAATGTGATATATGTAAAAGGGGCGTTAACCCTTTGAACACAAGCGGCCGCTTTTCCAGTCGGGAACTTGACTCGTCATAACGTCATTAAATAGGATGGCTGTTCAGTAAATTGGTGGTGTAGCCCCGAGGTTGCACGTTGAAAATATTGATTGGTCTACCCCAAATAATGAATATGGACTCTTCTAATTGCTGCCATTGAACTGGCATGGAAAATATCACTAGAGTTGAAAGGGTTAACAGAAAAATTCACAAACACACATAATTACTCTTACTCTCCCTGTAGTATTCAGGGTTTCTCTGAAATTATTGACGACAGGCGGTACATTTTATTTCCTTTGTACTGCTTCATATATCAGACATTCGGAAATTCTAAAAGATTAAAAAGTCTCTTCCGCGTTTCATTTTGATCTTTTGGGGTTTCTTGTCCGTCTTTTATTTTTATTATTTCATTTTTTTTTTTTGGGATCGTATGAACAAATTCTCGTTTGAAAGTTGTTGTCAACCAAACCAGATAAGTTTCGAATCTATTCGGGAGAGCATATTTTACTGAGTATAAAACCAGTGACCACGGCACGATTTGGAAACTGGTGGATCTGAAATTTAGGTTCGAATTTTAGTACATGTGTGTCTCTGTGTGTGTGGAGGGGGGCGTTGCAATACTTCAGCATGATTTTTGTTTAACAGAATTTTTCAATTAGTGTGTGATTGGAATGAATGTTCAGAACAACTTTGTACTACCGTTGCTACTAAAGTAGCAACGGTAGTATAAAGTTGTTCTAAACATTCCTCTCGCACATTAATACATGAGGGTGACTTCATCCAAAATGTTCGGCAAAAGAAAAGCGAAGTGAACATCGAGACGTGAGAAGCTGCAAGTGGACGAACCTAACAGTTTATATAACGCCGCCTGAGTTCTAGAATGTTCTATATCCCCTATGAGACGTAGAACATTCTAGCACTCAGGCGACGATATGGCTGTGAGATTTAAAAGGGCATTTTGCTTTGCTTCCACTTGTTACTGCCATGCTCCAGCTTTACTATACATTTCACCGTATAATTTGTGGAAAAATCCTTTGACACCGTCTGAAAGAAGTGCGAAGGGTAAAGCCCCCCCCCCCCCCCCCTGCTCCTCCATCAGACCTCATCGCTCTGCGATGCCTGGAAACACTTTCAAGTTTCAAGTTGTTGATCATTTTACTGAAGCCTTTTTTGCTAATTGGAATCCTTCGTCCAAAGTAGCACTAAAATACAGTGACAAAAGCACGTTAAACCATCATGTGCCTCGTGTCTGGTGGTGGTCGGATCGAAGGGATACACCTCCTCCATATTCGTATTTTGCGTAATAGTCTTTGCAGTCATGCCCCCTGGATATATGTTCGCGCAGACTTTAACCCTTTACCTAACCTGAAAAGCAGACGACACTTGCAAAAATAATTCTTGAATAACTATTTTTTTTTCATTTTTTGTCTCAAAAACATAGGTTATGACCCCTCGTTGGAACGAGCTCGACGAGCTCGTTCCAACGAGGGGTCATAACCTATGTTTTTGAGACAAAAAATGAAAAAAATAATGAAAATTAATTGGCGATTTTTGAGAATAGCGCTGGCCGGTTTTGGCATTTACGTTAGGTAAAGGGTTAAAAAGCTTGAAAACTTTCCGGGGTAGTCATTCATTGGGTGTATTTAATTACATACCGCTGTTGACCCTTTCATCCCACAGGAATTTTCCAGCATTCATTGTTTGGGGTAGATAAGTTAATATTTCAAATATGCAGTCTTGATCTGGCGGATGCCCAGGTTGACGGTTGTAATAGTTTGTTTATTATATAATAGTGGATATTGAAAAATTAAAATTGAATACGACACCTTGAATGTAAAAAAAGATATTATGGAGTGTTTGTTCTGTTCAGCACTAGACTTTTTAATTCGCGTTCATAAAATTGTCGCCTAAAAAATCTTCGAACATTCGTATAGTACAGTCGCCGTGGATTGGTCGTAATCCACGTGTGGGCAGTGATGTTCAGGGAATAAAAATATTTATCTTCAAAATTTTAATTAATGAAGCAGCGGGTTGTACCAGGTGCTTTATTAATTAAATTTTTGCTGATTATTCCTATAATTAGTGTTTGGAATCTAATATTATTAGTAGTAGTGTATGTTCCCCTACAGGTGCAGGTTGGATGATCTCATGGATGATCTCATGTGACGTCATAGTCACGTGACGTAGTGCCGCCATGTTGTGTTGTCATGGTAACCCGCGTGAGCGGCCATGTTGTGACGTCATCGCCATAGTGATACGTGGTGGGCGTGCGCATGCGCAGCGCGTGTTGTTAGGGTGATACGTGTTTCCGTCGTCCATTTTGTATACTGGAGGCCGCCATCTTGGTTTCTATGGTAGCACGTGATTGCTATGTTACCTAACGCCTACAATAGGACAGGGGTATGTTCGGAGGGTATGTTCGATTGTAGAAGAGTATTTTCTGGAACGACTTCCCTGGATAATTACCACAAACAACCCGACAATCCCCCAAATCACCAAAATCCAACCAAAATCACCGAAATTGACTTTATTTCCCCAATTTATCAGCTTAGCACGTAGTGCTATAGTACTAAGGGGTACAAGGGGGTGCATTCGATTGAACAGGAGAAATGTTCTGGATTAGAATTCTCCCAGAATCCCTTTTTTGATCCCTATCCCATGACGTGTTATTTCCCTATTAAGAGTAGCATGTAGTGCTATAGGACAAATTTACCCAGAATTCTCTGCTTCTATCTATATATGCAATAGTTATCGTTTATCTGGCCATGTTCCTTTATTCTAGAGTATACTCCAGTAGTGTAGAAGAGCCTATTAACTGGAACAGTTTACCTTATTATTATATGAAATGAGGATAAGAGTCGTAGTAAATTAGACCTCAATGAGGGATTTTTAATACGACTCTTATCCTCATTTCAGAAAAAAGGGGTGCCGAAGGCCATATGCTTTTCAAAAAAAAGGAGTGCCGAAATTGGGGTGCCGGGGATATTGCCATTGATATAGGTTTTTATTATACAGAAGGGAGATAACTCTGTACGATTAAGTACAGGTTATGGGAAATCAAGCAATCTAATTGGTTAATTATAATTTCCAAATCCATATCATACCTTACTCAAACGAGGCTGACAGCTACCGTAGGTCACCGTGGACTCATTACATTCCACGGATGGGCAATATTTCCACGGATGCAATAATAGTAGTAGTGTATGTTCCCCTACAGGACTGCGCACTACCACCACGTATCACTATGGCGATGACGTCACAACCTGGCCGCTCACGCGGGTTACCATGACAACACAACATGGCGGCACTACGTCACGTGACTATGACGTCACATGAGATCATCCATGAGATCATCCAACCTGCACCTGTAGGGTAACATACTCTACTACTAATAATATTAGATTCCAAACACTAATTATAGGAATAATCAGCAAAAATTTAATTAATAAAGCACCTGGTACAACCCGCTGCTTCATTAATTAAAATTTTGAAGATAAATATTTTTATTCCCTGAACATCACTGCCCACACGTGGATTACGACCAATCCACGACGACTGTACTATACGAATGTTCGAAGATTTTTTAGGCGACAATTTTATGAACGCGAATTAAAAAGTCTGGTGCTGAACAGAACAAACACTCCATAATATCTTTTTTTACATTCAAGGTGTCGTATTCAATTTTAATTTTTCAATATCCACTATTATATAATAAACAAACTATTACAACCGTCAACCTGGGCATCCGCCAGATCAAGACTGCATATTTGAAATATTAACTTATCTACCCCAAACAATGAATGCTGGAAAATTCCTGTGGGATGAAAGGGTCAACAGCGGTATGTAATTAAATACACCCAATGAATGACTACCCCGGAAAGTTTTCAAGCTTTTTAACCCTTTACCTAACGTAAAGGAACATGGCCAGATAAACGATAACTATTGCATATATAGATAGAAGCAGAGAATTCTGGGTAAATTTGTCCTATAGCACTACATGCTACTCTTAATAGGGAAATAACACGTCATGGGATAGGGAACAAAAAAGGGATTCTGGGAGAATTCTAATCCAGAACATTTCTCCTGTTCAATCGAATGCACTCCCTTGTACCCCTTAGTACTATAGCACCACGTGCTAAGCTGATAAATTGGGGAAATAAAGTCAATTTCGGTGATTTGGGGTGGATTTTGGTGATCCCCCAGATTGTCGGATTGTTTGTGGTAATTATCCAGGGAAGTCGTTCCAGAAAATACTCTTCTACAATCGAACATACCCCCAAAACATACCCCTGTCCTATTGTAGGCCTTAGGTAACATAGCAATCACGTGCTACCATAGAAACCAAGATGGCGGCCTCCAGTTTACAAAATGGACGACGGAAACACGTATCACCCTAACAACACGCGCTGCGCATGCGCACTACCACCACGTATCACTATGGCGATGACGTCACAACCTGGCCGCTCACGCGGGTTACCATGACAACACAACATGGCGGCACTACGTCACGTGACTATGACGTCACATGAGATCATCCATGAGATCATCCAACCTGCACCTGTAGGGGAACATACACTACTACTATTATTGCATCCGTGGAAATATTGCCCATCCGTGGAATGTAATGAGTCCACGGTGACCTACGGTAGCTGTCAGCCTCGTTTGAGTAAGGTATGATATGGATTTGGAATAGTTGTGACTCTCGTTTTCCGACGAGCCAGAATTGATGAGTAAACTGCAGCGGTATTGAGTCACTAGTTGTGGTAGTCCTAAAATAAATACATACTCATGTAAACAAAAAACAGATTCACACATGTGAATATTGTATTATTTAACATTCAAACTCTTATTAATCTGACGATCGTGGTATAAATAAAATATAACCAAAGTAGCTTGGTGTACCAAATGTTCACCCCTCGTATATATATAGTGACATATATATTCTATATATATATGTCATTTTCTGTGGTATGTTTGTGGATTGCATGGATGGATACAAATAAATATAAGAAATTGGTATTGATGAACGACTTATATGCACGTTGGCGATGAGGGCGTGGCGAGGTAGAATGGACGTTTCACACTTGTGTTATCGATAATGGATGAAAAGATAATATATATATCGTCCTTCCACCCAGAATCGACCACACAAGAGTCTATGTATACATACCTGGACACACATATGCATACGTCTGTGTATATGTACGCGTATAACATTTATACCCTCAATGCATCCGCTGTCTCCCCTTTGTTCAGTGGATATATATTTGAACAAATCCTGCTCCGGTATATATCCGCGAAAGGAAAGGTAAGACAAGAGTACGTTCATTTTATTTAGGATATGATGATGGCTTTCACGTATTTAGCCTCTTAAATATCAGTGTTTTAACCCTTTACCTAACGTAACGACCAAAAACGGCCCGCGCTATTCTCAAAAATCGCCAATTAATTTTCATTATTTTTTCATTTTTTGTTTCTAAAACATAGGTTATGACCCCTCATTGGAACGAGCTCGTCGAGCTCGTTCCAATGAGGGGTCATAACCTATGTTTTGGAGACAAAAAATGAAAATAATAGTTATTCAAGAAGTTTTTTTGCAAGTGTCGTCTGCTTTTCATGTTAGGTAAAGGGTTAAGAGGAGGGAAAATGTAACATTCCTTATGTGCACTCTATAATCAGTTTTGTTATAAATTAACCCAAATTAACTGTGTTGAGTGAATATGAAATCAATTGGCTCATATTCACTCACCAGTTGATATGGGTTGATTTTTAACCCAACTGATTTTAGAGTGCGCGTATCAAATTTGGAGAGATAGAGAGGGAGGGACTTGTTTTGGTAGCAAACTGCTTCTGAGTATTTCAAATTTATCTGTTTAAATGTATAAAATTGTCGTGCACTAAACGTTCCAAGTTAGGGTGGCATTTCTTTCAGAGGATATATAATTTAATAGTTTATTAAAATGTGCATCATGTGAAAGGAGAATGAAAACCGAAATCCTATTTTTTAAGTTATTGTAGTGTAGGAACGATCATCACTACCATGTCTATATGTATATAGAACTCTGAGAGAAGGAATGAGAAAGGTAGGGATAGGTATAGGAGGTAATAACACAGTCTGGGAGTGGGAAAATCGGGTACGCTCGGATGTTACCTCTGCGTTGGACACAAAATTAGGTCCATTCTTGCATAGATGTGTCTAAATGGAATGATTAAGTGGGGATAGATGACATTTAGAATGTATGTTGAGAGAGAGAGAGAGAGAGAGAGAGAGAGAGAGAGAGAGAGAGAGAGAGAGAGAGAGAGCGTTATTACTTTGTTAGTGAGACCAAAGGTCGAAAGCTGAAGTGAAATTACTGTGGGATGATATCTCGGCTGATATGAAACTAACCAAATAATAACCTTTTCATTTATTTTATCAAATAATTACAAAATGTTCGTTTCACAAACTCTGACGTCTCCTCTTCTCCTAGTTCAACTATTTAACCCTTTACCCAACGAATCGGCAACATACGCCCGGGTAATATGCAAATTCAGCAGTTGAAAAAATATTATTTTTCCAAAAATTTCAACAAAACCATATCATGTGACTCCTCTTTGGAACGAGCTCGTCGAGCTCGTTCCAAAGAGGGGTCACATGATATGCTTTTGTTGAATTTTTTTGAAAAATTAAAAAAAATGGTATTTAAAATTTTGATATCGTCTGCGTTGGGTAAAGGGTTAAACGGGGAAGCCGCGACGTTTGGATAGTTAATCTAGCTCTTCTCCCACTTCAACGAATCGCCGTTTACGACTTTGAATCTTAGTTTGCGATGAATTTTCTGTACAACTCCATTCTTTTTTCTTTTCAGCCATCTAATCATTATTCATTGTCGTCCTTAATTCCTAATTATACAAAATCCTGCTTCAACACTCCTCACCACGCCCGGTAACGCCAGTTTTCGTGATTGCGTTCAGTGAATAACTATGAACATTTCGATGAAAACAAATTGGCCGTGTCTAGTAAAGCATCAAGGGGGACAACTCTTGCTTGGTTCATATCAGCCAAGATCGGCGTCATATCAGTCGCGTTTGAAGCCGTATCAGCCGAGTTTGATAGTGGGCATTTCTGGGAAAGAAATTCATATCTAATAAATAAATATAATTAATGTAACTTATTTATTAAACTTTGATTTATTTTTATTGGGATTTAACGACACTATCGACAACCAGGGTCACCTCGTGTCGGACAGTTTTACGGGTAGAGGGAGCCGGAGTACCCGAAGAGAACCACCGAGCAACAGCGAGCGACTGCCAGACTCCCCAACATACTAACACCGCACAAGCAAGGGTTAGCATTGGTTGAAGACAAGTGCATCATCGACGTACAGTAAGCCGTAGTACACAGCACCGCCACATGGGCAATCGAGATGAAGTGCCGTGCCCAAGGACACAACGCAGTAACCCCTGGCGGGGATCGAACCATGGACATTTCGGTTAGTTAATGTGACTATTATATTTTATGTTAATTGTGTATCGTAAGTCATTTAGGCTGGGTGTCATTGCATTATTTTGTACTTTTATTTTCTATATCATGTCATGAAATGTGACTTTTAAATGAAATATTTCCAGACATACTTATTTATTTCATGTCACAGGTGGTTGGAGTTTTCACGGGATTTTACTTAATTTTCAGTTATAAATTTTACCTTTAAGAATATTGTACATAGCTTGAAACTGATTTATATGCTTTTAATTGTCTTCACAGTATTGAATACAATTTATAATGATGATTTATGCTATTATCGATTAAATTTACGATAAAACTTAAAAGTTGGGATTTTTTTTATTTATATTTTTTACAATTTGATATATAGAGATTATTACCATTATGTGGATGTACAAAATATGTATCCGAGTCTCGCTCCGGGTTCTAAGGGCAGATCACCACTGGTCGAAGACGAGTCGTGATCTACCCTTAGAACCCGGAGCGAGACTCGGATACATATTTTGTACATCCACATAATCATTTTATCTTACAATATATTGGGGATAAGTCAAGAATGTAGACGAATATATAACGAACTATTTATTCGTACGGATGAACAAAAAGAAAAAAAAATGGAACTCAAAAAAAGGAACGTGCTTGTATCCGACCCCCCTGATAAAAACATCTGTATCAGGGGGTCGGATACACGACAGTTGCGGAGTTAATACAGACAAAATACATGTTGATTGTAAGATAAATACATATTATCGTGATCTGGGCCGTAGTATCACGTCGAGTTGAGGAGGTCAGATCGCCAGTTCAAACGAGCGATAAAAGGTTTATTATATGACTTATAGCTCAACATCGCATGCCAGCGCTACCATTAACAATTCCCCCAACCTTTTTGGTAAACTGAATTGAAGTAAAAAAGAACTATTTTTGCTTACACTTATTTTTTGTAACCGGCGCACACTTCTGGTAAATCCCCCGATGAATATGATAAAAAATATCACGAATACGATTAAAAAAAAAAATCGGACCGCCGCTCGAGCCCACCCATTCCAGCTCGGAGTAAAGTACTCTGCGACCGGAACAGGTAATTATGCGAATTCAAACGCACCCGTAAATAGTCGGTCATACTATAGTGATACGGAATGGGATTCCACACTGTGGAAATTCCAGATACCAGGGAAAGATTGTCAAACAGTAGTTATATTTAGCGGGTAAATTGCATAGTCATATAATAAAATTATTTAACCACCTCCACGCTGATGTCGATATGTCAAAATTTTCCCATAATGCAACTAGGAATTTAGCAAATTCAATCTTGTTTGACAGAGCTCACTGAGCTCTGTCAAACAAGATTGAATTTGCTAAATTCCTAGTTGCATTATGGGAAATATGACAACTTAAAATTTTTGTATTTTGACATCAGAGTGCAGGGGGTTAATTCCAACCGTTCACTTCAATTTGAAATCAGCGACAATTTATCTCTTTTCAAAGTTTCTATATTCTATAGTTTTGTTGGAAATTTGATAACGCCATTACCCTTTGAGCCCTGGCGGTATTTTCCTTGTCATTTCATATTCATTATTTGGAGGTAGACCAATTAATATTTTCGACGTGCAGCCTTGAGGCTGCACGTTGAAAATATTGATTTGTCTACCACAAATATTCACTAAGCAGCCATTCTACTTAATGACATTATGACGTATCATGTGCGTGGGACGGAAAAGCAGCCACTCGGGTTCAAAGAGTTAATTAAATATTTCGTTATTTATTACATTCTCTCAGATTTCAATAAAATTGTGTAATTCTGAACGGCGTGCATTTAGATGAGAATATTTTTTCCTATCTTCATCTTTAAAGACCCGGGATAGATATCTCCGAGGGAAATGTACTGGGAAATATGTCTGCTTGAGGACAGCTGTTAACCTACAGTGACGGATCCATGATTCTGGGTGTTGGGGGTGGAGGCGCCACTTTTCAATCATGGGTCATGATGCGAAGTATCATCAGACGCAACATCCTTGATTTATATCCTCATGAAAATCAACTTGTGATACAATTATCGCCCTTGAATTTATTAGACACGCGAAAAAGAAGGTCCAATTAAGAAGCGGGTAATTGTTAAGAAAACAAATTTGACATCACTAGAAAAGAAAGCCAAGTTTTCATTTGTTACTTTTAATAAACGAAAGCCATTAAGAACATCTATCAGTATCTGACCTACCAACACTAACTGACCAGTTTGGTTCTTTGTTTACCGAATGTGTTTTACAGTACTTTGCAAGTTTTTAGTCTTCCCCGGAAAACATTTAGCAAATCTCACCCCCATAGACTGTTATATTAATGAAAATGGCAGCGTCTGTATGTTACAATGCGCACACTGTTGATATTATGAACAGGAAAAAAGTTACAAAACATGAAATGATGGAGAAAACGCCGTTATCTTATTTTTAAATCGGTTTCAACAGAGAATAATTATGAAACGTTCAAACTGATTGCAATTTTTTTTCTGCTCTGCAGTAAAATGCCTGGTGTTGGTGAAATGGTACGCATATCGATGATACAAATTCGCTAAAATTTTCGAAATTTACTGGCAGTTTTAGGAAATTAAGGGAGATAACTTTTCTGTAAATCACTTCCAATGACGAAATTTGTCAGCTGTGATCAACTCCTGTTTGATAGGGCTAGTTGTTATCATTATATTTGTGGATGCCAACCACCAAGTACCAATGAGAGAAGCAGGTATTTTCAATAGATAAAATTCCATCGAGAACTGATTCCCAGCTGAACACATTTCTATTACGTCTGCGAAACGATAGTTTCATCTGGTAGATGTATATACACTCTTCAAACTTTGATCCAGGTGGAAACTGATTGTTTTGTATCTCCGGTATCGTTAATGGATTGGGTCCATTGAGGAAACCCCTGCCCTTCTGATATTGGTTTTTCATCAAATAAGTCACTTGCGCCCCACGAACGTCAGCCGTTTCGTTGATGTGGTCTGTTCTTTAATAACAAAAGGAGCTTGAAGTGTGTCTACTTTTGCAGTTTAGTTGCCGTCATAGGCGCTTAGCCCTTTTTATTACTTTCCAAAGTGTGATTTACTGGGATTTCCGGGATTGATTATAAATAATAACTTCACAAGTGAATTATGCAATCAACAATTGTGTCATGTATCCGTGCGCGCAAACGAAGACGCTTTGCCATGGGTGTAATGGAGACTTCATTGTTTTTTTTTGCCTTTTTTAACCCTTTACCTAACATGAAAAGCAGACGACACTTGCAAAAAAAAAATATTGAATAACTATTATTTTCATTTTGTGTCTCAAAAACATAGGTTATGACCCCCTCATTGGAACGAGCTCGACGAGCTCGTTCCAATGAGGGGTCATAACCTATGTTTTAGAGACAAAAAATTAAAAAATAATGAAAAGTAATTGGCGATTTTTGAGAATAGCTCTAGCCGGTTTTGGCTGTTAGGTTAGGTAAAGGGTTAAATTATATAATTATCGTTAATAATGAAAAATAATAAACAGAGTAATCGCTTGACTGGACTGGTTATGTGAAGTAATTCATTCGAGGCGAGGGACTATATTGTAAAACACTCGTGCGCATTCGCGCATTCGTGTTTGTACAACGTCCCTCACCTCTCATGAATTAATGCACGTAACCAGTCCAGTCAAGCGATTACTCTCTATTCGATAGTATATCACAAAACTGATATTATTGAATAAATAAAGAAACCTCAAAATAATGTTGCAGTTGTCAAGACTGTTCTTTTTGGCATTTGCACTATACTCTCTAAAGGCCGAGTTTTCTCATAGATTACTTTCAGTTTAAACAATATTCATTTCCAGTAATATCAGGTAGTAATGTACAAAAGTATGTGGGTTGGATTTGACAGTAAGCCACTGTGGGACTTTTCACACTGAACTGTTTATTATATGCCGTTATAGAAATTCACCTTTCTGACGAGAAATCAATATAAAATTGGTTTAGACAATATTAGAAATTCACGTTATTCGATAGCGTTTATTAACACAATGAAGCGTACCTAGAAAAGGTTGGGAACCTGGGTCTATAATATAATATAACATAATATAATATAATGTTGTCAAAACTGTTGTCATGCTCTGGGGTTTACTCCCTTCATAGCGGCTTTCATTTTGACGACTGTCAATTCTGTTGGAGTACCGTAGCAAAATGCGCCTCGTCACCTGGTTGTTGAAATTACGTATGGTCTGTGGCTCGGGGTACATATAATCATATAATTCTGACAGGGTACATTGGGCTATGTTATTCTTGTTATTGTGTGAAAAACTATAGTCTTCCCCATATTCGTGTAATATCGTCTTTGGAATCATGCCAGATAAACACACGCACCAGTACATAATTATGAGGCTTCATGTATTTTGATGCACTGATGAATGCTTAGTCCTAAATACCACATTCTTTACCAGAGACCTCAGTCAGGATAAACACAGAGGAGCGATTGACCGCATTACAAGTAACAGGGGCGGTGGAAGCTCGATAAAAGTGGAGGGGCACAAATTTACAATGCTATCATGTTTCGACCCAGTGTGAGAAAGGTTACAATCGTATATCGGTAAATGTACCATGACTCGCTATAGTCTCTCGTTTAGATGAATATGCCGCTGTGTGGTCACTGTCTTGTCCGTTTCTTCTACTTCAGCCATCTTCTAACCCAGCCTAAGGCCAGCCTTTGGGTTGGAAGATAGATAAAATAAAAGAAACGGACCGAAGCGGCCGAAAGTGGGATTCTTTGGCTAAATATTGTTTTGATTTGCAAATAATGTTATAGGAATGCCTGTATATTGACAGGTTTGCCAACGCCCATTTTTACTCATTGTGTAGCTGCGAAACATATCTGTGGAAAAAAGTGTAGGGACATTTGCCCCCTGTACCCACTGCCTCTGCATATGCAAACAGTAAATAGTTTTGCCATTGTTATGTTTCCGTTGGGGCGCGGTGGCTCAGTAGGTAGAGGTGCCGACTGCAAACCGAGAGAATCCCACTTGCAGCAACCGCGTTGTGTCCTTGGACAAAACACTTCACTCCCATTGCCCGCGTGGGGGCACGGAGGCGTTGTGTACTAAGGCGTACCGCACGTCGATGGTGCATTTGTCTTCAACCAATGCTAATCCTGCTTGTGTGGAGTTAGTATGTTGGGGAGCTAGTATGTTGGGGAGCTTGACAGTTGCTCGCCATTGCGCGGTGGTTCTCTCCGCGTACTCCGGCTTCCTCTACCCGGAAAACTGTCCGACAATAGGTGACCCTGGCTGTCGAAAGAGTAGTTAAACCCCTGTAAATAAATAAATAAATAAATAAATAAATAAATGTTTCCGTTTCATTTTGAAATTATCAACACTTTCAACCAAAAGCGTATAGATATGACATTTAGCTCCACAGAACGGGGGGTATCGTTATTTATTTATTCTTTCATCCCTGACTTATCCTGTCATGAAAATCGACTCTTGATAAAGTTACCTCCCCTGAATTTATTAGACTTGAGGGGAAAGTCCAATAAAGAAGCATGTATTTGTTGAGAAAACACCTATGACATCAGTAAAAATAAAGCCAAGTTTACTTTTGTTACTTTTAATAAACGAAAACTACAGACAGCTCTCGGAGCTCTCGGAGCTGTCTGTTGTTTTCGTTTATTAAAAGTTACAAAAGGAAACTTGGCTTTTTATGACCAGCTAACCACAAACAACTAAGTAACTGTCACCGTCCACTTTGATTTTTTTGTTTAGCGAATGTGTTTTTACTGTAATTTGCAAGTTTCTATTCTTCCCACGGGGAGCGCGGTGGCTCAGTGGTAGACTGTTGGACTTCTATGCTAGAGGTCCTGAGTTCGATCCCCGTCCGGGACGCCCCGCGTTGTGTCCTTGGGCAAGGCACTTTATCCCGGTTGCCTACATGGGGCACGATGACGCCGTGTACTAAGGCGTACTGCACGTCGATAGTGCACATGTCTTCAACAGCTGTAACCCTGCTTCATCGGAGCTTGAACAGAGTTAGAATGTTGAGGAGCTGACAGTTGCTCGTCGTTGCTCGGTGGTTCTCCTTCGGGTGTTCCGGCTTCCTTCACCCGTAAAACTGTCACGATCACTATTAGCCATTGTGCATAAGTATGTGACCTTAAACCCCAATAAATAAATAAATAAATTCTTCCCATGAAAAACAAATCTTGCCTCCCAAACTTTTATATTAATGAAAATGATGGTTTATGTAGTGTATATCACGATGCGCACACTGTTGATATAATGGACAGAAAAAAGTTACAGAACATCAAAAGATTGCGAAACCGCCATTTTCTTATTTTTAAATGGGTTTAAACAACATTCAAGGAGGCGCGGTGGCGTGTCGATAACCGATTCTCGTCAGAACACCGAAGTTAAGCAACGGCGTGCCTGGTTAATCCTTGGATGGGTGACCGTCTGGGCAATCGATTCGGACTCCCGCGTTGTGTCCTTGGGTAAGACACTTAGCTCCGATTATTCACATGGGGACACGATGACGCCGTGTACTAAGGCTTACTGCACATTAATGGTTCGCATGGCTCTTACCAATCTAACCCTGCCTGTGCTGCATTGCGGAGTTTCTATGTTGGGGAGCTGACAGCTGCTCGTCGATGCTCGGTAGTTCTCTCCGGGTACTTCGGCCTCCTCCACCCGTAAAACTGTCATCGACACAATATAACCTTGGTTGTTAAAGTGTCGTTAAACCTTAATAAATAAATAACAACATTCAAACTGATTGGGAAAAATAGTAAAAAGCCAGCTCCTCTTCATACACTACAGTAAAATGCCTTAAATTTGTGATATGTTGCACAAGTCGTTGCTAACATTTCGAAATTTCAATTTTTATATGAAATTCCCATACCCTTATCGTTAAATTTACTGACAACTTTAGAAAATTAAAGGGAGTGAACTTTCCTGTAAATCTCATCCAATGACGAAAATTGTCAGATATGGTTTCATCCTCTGACTCACGCGTACTGGGGCGAGTGATGTAGGGAGGGGGATTTTTTCTGCTGCCAACGACAGCAGGAAAATATTTGAAGGTGATGGTGCGGGGGTATAAAATAACTTTGTGAGACACCTGGAGCATCTTGAGTACTTTGTAAGGCTCACTTACCCCAAAAATGAAGATATAATTATAGCAAAATGACCCAAGATACATGAGGGTGAGGGTGAACCAATTTTAGGGATTTTGGGTTTGAATATGTATTGATACAGTTTTCTCATAGTTTCCTTTTAGTTTAACCCTTTACCCAAAGTAACGGCAAAAACCGGCCAGCGCTATTCTCAAAAATCGCCAGTTAATTTTCATATTTTTTTCATTTTTTTTCTCAAAAACATAGGTTATGACCCCTCATTGGAACGAGCTCGTCGAGCTCGTTCCAATGAGGGGTCATAACCTATGTTTTTGAGATAAAAAATGAAAAAAATTAGTTGTTCAAGAATTTTTTTGGCAAGTGTCGTCTGCTTTTCATGTTAGGTAAAGGGTTAAACAATATTTATTCCCAATAATATCAGGTAGTAATGTACAATAGTACGTGGATTGGATTCAACAGTAAGCCACTGTGTGACTTTTCACATTGAACAGGCAATATGGATACCCAGGTGACCAGTCCAGTAATTTAATAATAACTAAGAGAAAGCAGCTTATGGACTCGGTTGACCAGTCATATGTGTTGTTATTTTTTAATGATATTAACCCTTTGATACTTTAATTATCCTGACGTTCAAACGTCAATGGGAATTCAGCTTCTTGAACGTTTTTCACACTGCTCCTCCATAGTGCCATGTTCGGGGATGGTGCTATGCTCGTCCTATCGGGTGAGGACGTAAATGGCTGTCCCGTGTGCAGTAATTACTGTGCACGTTAAAGAACCCTACTGTGGCAAAAGAGCTGCAGCTCGGCAAAATTCCCCCCTTGTATATAGTGTATATAGTTCATTACCTGTATAAAGAACCCCCGCAATGAATGAATCAGGGTCCTCTGAAAAATCAAACGGAGGAGTGACTGTAAATTATCAACGGACTCAACGCAGAAAGATGTGTGGTGCGCCGAAAAGTCAACGGCGGAACTTTAAGTAACAAGAACAAGAACAAGTTCTGGGATGTTGCTATTCTCGTCCTATCGGGTGAGGACGTAAAGGGCTTTCCCGTGTGCAGAAATTACTGTGCACGTTAACCCTTTACCCAACGTAACGGCCAAACCGGCCAGCGCTATTCTCAAAAATCGCCAATTAATTTTCAAAATATTTTCATTTTTTGTCTCAAAAACATAGGTTATGACCCCTCGTTGGAACGAGCTCGTCGAGCTCGTTCCAACGAGGGGTCATAACCTATGTTTTTGAGACAAAAAATGAAAAAAATTAGTTATTCAAGAATTTTTTTTGCAAGTGTCGTCTGCTTTTCATGTTAGGTAAAGGGTTAAAGAACCCTACTGTGGCAAAAGATTCTCCCTTGTATATAGTGTATATATTGTACTTCATTACCTTATAAAGAACCCTCGCAATGAATCAATCAGGGTCCTCCGAAATATCAACGGAGGAGTCACTGAAAAGCGGATTGAATCGGAAACTACCGGAATAAAACGGGTGTAAGACGCGTACTGCAGCTTCAGTCCAAACGAAATATACCTGAGATGATTCTGGTGATGTGGGGTTCACACAGGGTGCTCCGAAAAATTAACGGAGGAATTTCCAAATAACAGAACAGAATGCGACGTGAACGTCGGAAAGTACCAATATATTTTTCTCATTAGTGATTACCTGGTTAAGGGCTAGATTATATTTGGTGGTCTGAATTTATTCAAAATTTGTTTTATTCCAAGTTCTTCTTTGATACCCGGCAAAACCTGCTAAGTACTTTATAATCGTTTTCACATTGAGATTTACCTGTCACGTATTTGAATTATAATTCATATATAGGTATGTTCTTTTATATATGTATATGTTCATCGTTGCTATGCAATCTGTCCATATGGATGTTTTATGCAATTAAATGTATCTTATCTTTATCTTTAAAACGTACATAAGTATCAAAAGGTTAAATTATTAGCATTCCGCATGTACCGTACAGTAACAACTATTGCATTAACCCTTTACCCAACGAATCGCCCGCATCCGCCCGCGTAATATGCAAACTCAGCAGTTGAAGAAATATTATTTTTCAAATAATTTCAACAAAACCATATCATGTGATCCCTCGTGGGAATGAGTTCGCAGACATCGTTCCAAGGAGGGACCATATGATATGGTTTTGTGGAATTTTTTTCAAAATTCGAAAAAAATAATATTAAAACTAATAAATTTTGATATCGTGTACATTGGGTAATGGGTTAAATTCTATTTTGTATGATCTTGTGATTCTGTGAAAGGGTGAGGTGCCCATAGAACGCAATCTTTACCCAACACAAACACTAGTGGACAAAACATGCAAAAAAAGAGAAAAAGTCCACCCCCAACTCTACCTGCGAAATATAAAGAACTAAACGTTTTAATTTTTGCCTCCAAAACATAGTTTATGACCCGTAATTGGAAAGAATTCATCGGCCGTTTCGATGAAAGGTAATAAGCTCTGCCTTAGAGGCAAAATATTGAAAAACTTGATAATATTTGGATGGCGATTTTTGTGAATAACGTAGTCCAGATATCATTATGACAGTACGTTAGGGTAATGGTTAAATGAAACTTCTTGAATAAAAGTAGAAGATAACGGATATCGATAGTTACAAAACTTACACTTACCTGTAAAAAGATTTGCTAACAGAGTTATAGGAATACAGAATATTGCCATTAGAATGTCCGCTACAGCCAGGTTACAAATAAACAAGTTGAAAATAGTGTGCATCCTTCGATATTTGTAAACTACGGCAATCACAAGAATATTTCCAACCAGAGAGAACAAGAATATAACACCGTAACCTAAACAGTATATCACCACCAAATATACGGGTTGTTTCAGATCCGGATAGAATATCACCGAACCAGATTCGTTGACTGTTGAATTCAGCGTTCCATTGTCCAATTCCATCTTTTCATATCACTTCAATGTGCGTTTATCATTTTGTATCGACGGTAAGCTGAAAGAGAACAAAGTTTTAAGAGTCTTGTATTGAACCGTGCTGAAAATCACTTTATGGGAGATTTCATCGACCGGCCGCTTTTAATGAAGGTACCCACTCTGCAAGACGAATGACTATTTAATAGATTTCTCAGAGGAGATAATGAATCTCAATTCTCTTAGAACTGCAGACATTCGTATAGGAATTTTTTGTTTATTCATTTATTGCTGTATAAGGATGCTTTCGACAGGTCACGGTCACCTCGTGTCGGACAGTTTACGGGTAGAGGAAGCCGGAGTATCCGGAGAGAGCAACGAACGGTCCGACCAACTGTTAGACTCATCAACGTACTAACTTTTTTTTTTCTTTTTTTCTTTTTTTTTATTTGGGTTTAACTACACATTAACAGCCAGGGTCATATCATGTCGGTGACAGTTTTACGGGTGGAGGAAGCCGGAGTACCCGGAGAGAACCACCGAGCAACGACGAGCAGCTGTCAGCTCCCCAACATCGTAACTCTGAACTCTGCACCACTGCACAGGCAGGGTTAGATTGGTTGAAGACATGCGCACCATCGACGTGCAGTACGCCTTAGTACACAGCGTCATCATGCCCCCATGTAGGCAAGCGGGGTGAAGTGTCTTACCCAAGGACAAACGTACTAACGCCTCACATGTAGGGTTAGTATTGGTTGAAGACAAGTGCACCATTGACGTGCAGTACGCCTTTGTACACAGCGCCATTGTGCCACTACATGGACAATCGGAATTAACCCTTTACCCAACACAGACGATATCAAAATTTATTATTTTAAATAACATTTTTTCAAATTTTTCAAAAAATTTCAACAAAACCATATCATGTGACCCCTCGTTGGAACGAGCTCGACGAGCTCGTTCCAACGAGGGGTCACATGATATGGTTTTGTTGAAATTTTTTGAAAAATAATATTTTTTCAACTGCTGAATTTGCATATTACGCGGGCGGTTGCGGGCGATTCGTTGGGTAAAGGGTTAAGTGCCTTGTCCGTGGGCACAACGCAGTTATCCCTGGTGGAGATTGAACCGGGGTCCAGTCCCGTAACCACTGAGTCACGGCGCTCCCACTGGAATGTCTTTCGTCGTGTAGAATCTCGAGTCGAATCGTCGATATTGAAACCGAATCGAAATAGCGCGAAATAATTTTGTGAAATCACTTGTTATTTTACCAAATTACCTCATTACCATGCATATCATTTCGGCTTGCACCTGCCCTGTGTTGTATGGAAACCGAGTGCAGAAATCAAAGTTACATTGCTATTATAATAGTACTTATAAAGTAGGGCGCGGCGCGCCCCACTTTATAAGTACTATTGCACCAATGTAACTCGTAAGGCAGACATGCATGCCGATAGCCGATTGGACCGAAAACGCAGCAGGTGGCAATTCGCTCATTTTTGCGGCATGGGTCTGGCGACAGACGACATTCATATGCCATCAAACCCTCGAGAGAGAAAAACATGAGTTACCTGACTAGAAAATATACGAATCAGGAAGCCGATTCGATGCCGATTTCGAATGAGGACCTTGATGTCGACATCGTATCGAAGCTTCGTGGGTTCTTATTCGTAAAAAATCTGAAGGCTGAACAATTATTTGACAAGATTTGGGATTGATGTTTATACGATTCTGAAAGGTGCACTTATGTATCCCATTAAATGTGGCTCAACAACACATTATACTCTAATGGCATTTTGTACGACATTTTGATTTGTTACGTTGTGTGATGTCTCATTTATTTCGGCCCATTGCATTGCTTTTAATGGGAAGTCAAATCTGATAGTTCCATTATGTCCATGACATCTACACGAGATCCGGTCGTTTGACTTTGCAATCATTGAGACAGTGGTCTATACAGCGTCCTCCTGCTAATTTTTCACTTATTTCCAAAAGTCTGTTAACCCTTTACCTAATTCATTGTTGTTGTTTTTTTTTTAAATTGTTCCCCCAAAACATAGCTTATTACCCCTCATCGGAAGAAGGTCAGCAAAAAATGAAATTTTAGTTATTCAAGAACTTTTTTCCAACTTTTGTACGCGATTCGTGTCGGTGAAAGAGGACTCAGCGAATCTCAAATATCGGTTCGCATCGAATCCCGAATCGAATCAGGCTGTGGATTTCGAATCGAAGCGAATCGAATTTCACCGTTTTTCAAACTGTAGATTTTACACATCCTTATCACCAAAAGATATTGCCCGTCTCTACTCGGGTATTGCATTCAACGGCAAATAATGTGTGTGGGCAAGTCAATCAGAAAAGCGGAATATTCCAGAAACGAAATCAAAGTAGTTTTGGAAACGGAACCGCCATGAACACTTCTTCTAACATCAGGTCTTCTGTACAGGATAACCCCCTCCCACCCCCCCCCCCCCCCCGTCCCTTCTGTACAGGAGACCTGATGATAGAAGAAGAGTTGGGAAGGAAACGGTAGGATGGTGAGAACATCTCGACGATTAGAATCATCGGACCGTTTGCGAATCTAATCGAATGTAGAAACATCGCATCTGTTTTGATAAGGGTTAAAATGCTTATTTTTGTATCATTTCCTCCAATTTAACACTATGTGGAATGATAGTATTTATAACGTTTTCTTGGTAAACTACAATGACCTGTGGAATTAACCCTTTTCCCAACGCAGACGATATCAAAATTTATTATTTTAAATATCATTTTAAAAATATTTTCAAAACATTTCAACAAAACCATATCATGTGACCCCTCTTTGGAACGAGCTCGATGAGCTCGTTCCAAAGAGGGGTCACATGATATGGTTTTGTTGAAATGTTTTGAAAAATAATATTTTTTCAGCTGCTGAATTTGCATATTACGCGGGCGGATGTGGTCGATTAGTTGGGTAAAGGGTTAAAATGTCGGCAAACAAATTTGTACTTATTTTTATTCTTGTAGAACTTATTTGGGTCTTGATAGTTTATTGGATATTTCTAAGAGAGTTTTCCTGGGAATAGCGTTCTATTAATAATGTCTATTAGCTGTCCTACAACTTGTTTTTATTGGTAAAGTAAATATGAGAATATTTAATTTTCCAGTTTGCAACTATGAAAATTCTACCTTTGAAATCTCATTGAAATTTTTTCCACAGACTGTATGACAGAGAGAAATGTTACAAGGAGGGGAAAGTCCCGGGTAAATACTACATGCGGTTGGAAGGAAGGAATACACAATGTAACCAGTATTCTTATGTCAAGATCTCTATACTAAAATTACCCTTGATCATCCACTTTTAGATCGGCTTCCATTGTGTGCCTATGATTTTTACCACGTATTAACGCCTAGCCACCCAAGCCTAATATTGCCCCACGGTGATGATGTAAATATCTGTAGATAGTTCAGACACATTATAACGTGGGGCGTAATTCGTTTAATCCTCAAGCTTCAGTTACTCATCCAACTGTACCCCCCCCCCAACCCCTGCCAACTTTGTGAGTCGATACGGTTATAATGCTGTTAACACTCACGAGAAAGAAAGACAGAGGGAGAGAGATGAGAGAGAAAAAGAGACCGTATTATTCTGACAAGTATATATTTTATAACTACCACAGATATGCTTATTATTATTTATTTTATGCTGCTTTATGTTGCTTTGTATACCTCAGATGAGGTAAAAAGTGGAAATAAATCAAATCAAATCACAAAGGGTAAACTGTGTTCACACTGGTCCGATTTTTTCTTGGTGCTAAGTTGAATTTCTGTTCGGTACCAAAATTAATGAATTATTTCTGTGCCAAATGAAAGATTGTAATGCCAAATGAAATCTAATCGTAAATGAGAACAAATTAACCATTCATCGTTCTTTCAGTGCAGCAAGGCGTCATCTGCAATGCTAAGAAGTAGGATATTTTAATTTTGTGTTACCTGTCTCTTTTAAGTGTTGTAGTCGCGAAAAAACCCATATTATTTATATTTATTTATTTATTTATTTATTTATTTATTTATTTATTTATTTATTTATTGGAGTTTAAGGTCACAAATTTCTGCACAATGGCTAATCATGACCATGGCAGTTTTACGGGTGGAGGAAGCCGGACTACCCGGAGAGAACCACCGAGCAACGACGAGCAAAAAAACCCATAAATTATAAAAATATAGAGAATAAAAAATAAAGGATATAATTATATGCTAGTCTGAGAATTATCGCAAATTATCTAAAAGATATTTCTCAATAGTCTATCGACTCGATAGATATCGAGAAATATTCCTCAGAGCTTCCTGAATGACGTCACGCCACGCCGCATTACGTCGTCTTGAATGAACGATCAGCTGATCTTTGTTATTGTTTTGAAACGTACGCATTTGAAGTCGAATTGGGCTGAATATTGTTCAATAAAATGTCTCGTAGCATATAATAAATAGAAAATCTACTCTATTTTAGTCAGTATCTGGAATTATCTCATGAGTGTGGACCTGAAAGTTTTATTTTTCACGAGCGCTTGCGCGAGTGAAAAATAATACTTTCAGGTCCATACGATGATTTTTTTCAGTAGCTTCCTAAATGACTTTAGACTTCGGCGCATGACGTCACCTTGAACGTCGCCTAGAAGGAACTATCAGCAACTTTTTGTTATTGTCTTGAAATTGTTTAGAGTCGAATTGGGCAGAATATTGCGCAGTAAAATGACACGAAGCAAATAAAAGGTATATTTTATAACTACTACAGACATGTATCTTATTTAATGTAAAAGATAAATTATGTTACTTTGTATGCCTCATCCGTGGTGAAAAGTAGAAATAAATCAAATCAAATCATATAATAGAAAGAAAATCTACGCTGTTTTAGTGAATATGGGGAATTATCCCATTAATGTGCACGTGAAAGTATTAATTAAGTAAAATAAAACTTTCAGGTCCACACTCATGAGATAATTCCCGATATTTACTAAAACAGTGTAGATATCCTCTATATATTAATGTTTACAAAATAATTTCGTGATTATGATTTATTTACTGTTTATTCACACCAAATAAACTAGTAGCAAATATTTTATTATCGTCCAAAAGAATTATAAACAAACCTATTAAGCAAGATAAAAAAGATGAAGAAATAAAGAAATGTTTTGATAAGAATCAGATTAATCCTTCACCCAACGAATCGGCCGCGTAATATGCAAATTCAGTAGTAGAAAAAATATTATTTTTCAAAAAATTTCAACAAAACCATATCATGTGACCCCTCGTTGGAACGAGCTCGTCGAGCTCGCTCCAACGAGGGTCACATGATATGGTTTTGTTGAAATGTTTTGAAAAATTTAAAAAAAAATTATTTAAAATAATACATTTTGATATCGTCTGCGTTGGGTAAAGGGTAGATAGATAGATAAACACTTTATTCAGCAGCATTTGTATAATACAGAGTAATACGTTTGATATAAAGAAAAACATATAATATGTGCTGCTAAGAGATGGCATAGCCAGATTGGCTGTCTACCTGCCATCACCCTAAAAACTAGAACTAAGTTACATTAAATTTAATTCAATTCATACCAGGCTACGTCTTCCCTTTGAACCCTCAAAACTTAAGACTGAAGTACAGCAAATTGAAAATAAAGTAGGCGACTGTGAACTGGTAAGAGAAGTATTTTCAAAAAACCTGGCTTACCCTACCAACTAGGGTTAAAGTCGATAATACTAAAAAATTGCTTCTCAAAGTTTATTATACTTTCTTTTTTGACTCAGTTTATTTTATTATCGTCCAGAAGAATTATAAAATAGATTAACCTTTTACCAAACGTAACGACCAAATCCGGGCAGCGCTATTCACAAAATCGTCAAATAATTTTCATTATTTTTTCATTTTTTGTCTCAAAAACATAGGTTATGACCCCTCGTTGTTACGAGCTCGACGATCATAAACTGATCTGTAATTTAAACAACACTTCTTTCAGAACATCAGATCTGCTTCACGTGTGAAAAATCTAGAAAAATGAAGCGGTTTACAAGTCACTCTGTTGATGAAATGCCTGCGAAACGGGTCGCCTCGTTTCAAATATTTCGCGTGGTGACGTCAAACGGTAACATATGCTACTGGAGCCGCAAACAAAGAAACAATATGCGAGCTCTCGGTCAATCAGGGGGCGAGGATATTAGTCTTATTGGAAAATACGTATATTTTATTTTACGTAGACACCATCAGCCACTAACAAAAAGCTCATTTCCGACACCAAAATGTACTTCTCTCCACACGCAATATTCATCATTCCGAAAAGACTTAATTTAAGAATGCCATCGATAAAACACTGCACATTAATTTCAGACATTCCAGACTACTTTTTGAACGGTAATTCAGCCCAAATTACCAAAGACTATCATTCGAAACTATCATTCAGCTCCATAATGAATAGCATTTCTTACGTATATATTTTTCTTTGCGCCTTGCACTAGAAATCGTGTAAATAATTCCGAAATTCATCTGAGAGCGATGGATATTTTAATCTCAACTCAGACAAATCATCGTCGTGCAGACAGAAGATTCAATGAAATCAACGGACATACTAAGAGGTTATTACTTGGTAAGTTTCATATTGGCCGAGATATCACCCTGAGGTAATTCTATATCAGCCTAAGACCGAAAATCGTAGGCTGATGTGAAGTTACGAGGGCTGATATCTTTGCCGATATGAAATTAACAAAATAATAACCTCTTTATTTAGTTAACCCATTACCCAACGTAACCGCCAAAACCGGACAGCGCTATTCTCAAAAATCGCCAATTAATTTTCATTATTTTTTCATTTTTTGTCTTAAAAACATAGTTTATGACCCCTCGTTGGAACGAGCTCGTTCCAACGAGGGGTCATAACCTATGTTTTTGAGATAAAAAATGAAAAAAATTTCTTGTCATGTTAGGTAAAGGGTTAACCAATACGAATAATTACAAAAATTCTCAGGTCTTTTATATTTTTCTGACAGTGTTATTGTTTCCTGTTCTTTTCACATAGTCCTAAGTTTCATCTTATCCTACTCCAAGTTCAGCTATCCTTTAGTCACGGCTTTCCCACTTGGGAAGCCGAGACGTTCAGAGAGCTAAACCTCCTCGTCTCCCACTTCGATGAATCTCCGCTTACGACTCGGAATTTTAGTTTGGATCAAATGGTTTCGCGCGCAGGGACGGTTTGGGACAAGCCCCTTTCGACCATCTTTTAACTGTGGATAACTTTTGATTGTCTGGGCGTGGCAAAGGAGGAATGGAGAAGGAAGCAGCTTATCCTCTTCTATGTTTCTTTCGAGACTTCTTTTTTTGGAGGTGGTTGTGATGGAGATGAGTTTGTTGGATCTTGTGGTGGTTGTGGTGAGTTAGTAGGATCGTGCAGCTGATTTCTTTTGTTAAGGAATTCCCTATCCATTCTGGAGACTTCATCCGAACGCTTATCACCATCTTTGCACTTTGTCTGGAGTTGATTGCATTGCGCCCTCAGTTCCATTGCTTCTGCTGTTAGTGCGGCCAGGGGCTCCTCTCACAAAAGGTATTACCTCTTCCCGAGGAGGGTGGTATATTTTTCTCTTCAATGGTGAAGCCCAAAGTCAGATGGACGCTCTTGCCCGTTTCCTGGATATTCCAGGAGATGGGACAAGAGACGCCCAGAGCTGATATGGCTTTTTGCAATCTGGCTGGTATTTCCATTGTCAAGTTGATCACGCTCTGATGTCATAAGTGCGAATGATGGTCAGAAATGCGAATGATGTATTTTAGTTTGTTCTGCGGACGGAATGGTTTCGCGCGCCGAAGGCGCGCCGGGACGGTTTTGGGGAACAAGCCCCTTTCGACCCTCAGTGACTGTATATGGGTAGTTTTCACATGTCTAGGCGTGTTGAAGGGGGAAAAGGTTCAGGTACTCGGCAGGTGTCTCCGGTTGCGGCGTGATGGCTTCGTTGACATATCGGTTAAACCCTCGGGTGAGGACCAGTGTGGGAGGTTGGGTCCTCTTACAAAGGTACTACCTCTCCCCGAAGGTGCAGTGATTCTAGGTTTTCAGGCAAGTAAATAGGTTTTCAAGTATAGTCTGCCACTTCGAGGATGATTTTGAGTGATGGCCATCATTGGCAAGTATAATCTGCCTCAGGCTGTCTCTGTTTGGTTGGACTCTTTGAAAGAAAACAACAACGACCCCTTTCGGAGACCACCAGAAAGAAGACCCGTAGTTTGAATGAATGAATGAAAGGTTTTAGCGCGCCGAAGGCGCGCAGGGACGATGTGGGATTTACAAGTCCCTTGCGACCCGGTTAACCTTATTTTATTTCACTTGGATCACACAGGCCTAGCTTTCCTATCGCCCAAAATGGAGTCTGAGGGGGGTGTGCACGCGGTTAGAATACCCGGCAGTTTACGTTGGAGTGTTAGATGGTCAATACTCAATCCCTCAACGTCTTTAAAACTATTAGAGAATGGGCTCTGTTCGGTTCCAGTTCGGCGATGGTAGAGGTTTGAGTCCCACCATGGTGGCGAGCCAGAATGTAATGTTGTGCGATGGCAAGTTTAAGGGAAGAAGAGAAAAGAAAACCAAACAGCAACGCCGGTTTGGTAGCGGCCCCGGTATATGACCATGGTGGTTACAAAAAAGAAGTGGAGAAAGCTCCAACAGTTTAGTTTGAAAAACCGGGAGTCATCCATCAAGCCTTCTGGGAGATAGGATGCCGTATGTGATTTTGAGGTATCTGGTTATCCCTCGGGAATTCCAAATGAAATGTAGTTTGTTCTACTGTGACCATGGCATTATATGGAATCCCACAAAATATTTGATCAATATTCGAGAGGTTATGTTTTGAAGTGTAAGCTAACATAATTATTTTTATTTCTCAATTGTGATGTTTTGGTTAAAATATAAAAATCCATATTTATTCAAGCAGCGACAAGCAATCTAAATATAATCTCCATCAGTAATCATTAACACTATGCTGTGACTGTTCATTGAATGTTATTGTTGCTATCCAAGTGTCAGCTGCACGCGCGGCTTGGACTGGAAGTGGCGAGTCAAATCTCGAACGAGTCAATTACTTTTATTCAGTACAAGTGGCAGTGTTATGAAAATTGTATTGCATATTAAACCTTCCTTGTTACATGATATATATATACTTTGATAAGAACTTGAGATGGCTTCTGACTTCAGAGTGTGAGCACCTCAGCAACAACATAATGGGAGCACTGGAACTACTAGCAAGGCTGCAAAACACCATTTCAGCTCTGGGCGTCTCTCGTCCCATCACCTGGACTATCCAGGAGAAGGGCGAGAGTGTCCATCTGACACTGGAATTCTCCACAGAAGAAAAGATCGCACCACTCCCAAGGGCAGAGGTAGTACCTTTAGTGAGAGGATCCCCTCTCACACTGGTCCTCACCCAAGGGGGTCTGGAGGCCCTGAAAAGAGAAGGAAACCGAGAAGAAAGAGCCCGTCCACCAAGCGGAGGGATGCCCGACGCTTGGAGGCATTCATGGAGATGAAGAAATAGATCTGTGAGGAAAAGAAAGAGCCAGAGGCGGCCACCACTTCCCCTCCCACTCCCACAGACAGCCCCATCCAAATGCCGGCTTCCCAGTCGGTGTTGTCGGTTGTGGAAGAGTCTGTGGAGACTGAGGTGGAAATGGAAGCTGCCCTCTCGCCTCTTCCTGATCCCCACTCGCCTCTTCCTTCTTAACCAAAATGCCAGGACGCGGACGACAGGCTGGAGAACATCTTACGGGGAAATAAGCTTCAAGGGGACCTTCACAAGCAAAAGATGGACAGGAATTACCAACTATTCCTCCAACAAGTCGAAGAAACCAAAAAACTAATAGACGCCAGAAACCTACAACTACAACAACAAAAGCCTCAGCAATCACCCACAACCACTCCAGACTCGGCCAGGACCAGACCCTACAAAACTCACCAATCACCATTAGGCAGCCCACCAACAACACCAACTACCACTGTCTCTCCTTCCAAACCTCCACCTCTGAAAAAGAAGCAGAAAAGACACAAGCGCCGCTAACAACCCACAACTTCTCCTCCTTTACCACGGTCTGACACTTCAAAATTCTACAGCTAAAGAGGGTCCAAAGGGGCTTGCTCCCTAAACCGTCCCTGCGCGCCTTCGGCGCGCGAAACCATTTGATTCGAGACGGCATTCAGGAATTCCCCAGTCACAGGACGCTCTGTCCCTCAGAGCAACATTCGTTGTTATTTTTTTCCGCAATTGGATGTAAATAAATGTTTCTGTTTATAATAATAATAATAACACTTTGGCCGGCCGCTGATTTGTCGCGGTTCTCGGATGAGAAGGCCTTGGTTACCCCTGAACTCCCAACTGCCTCCCTATCCCCACGCTTCTTCTCTCCTCCCAACATTCGGAGACGAACTGCTTTATGACATCCTTTGCCCTATTCTTCCAAATCTCTCCGAGTAGCAAATTAACCCTCTCCTTTGAGTCTCTCACTAACCACGTGTCCTTCATTCTCCCATCCCACTTCCCCATTATACTCCCAGTGAATCTTATTCTGTCAGACTGGTATTTGAGGCATTCTAGAAGAAAGTGTTCCAGGGTCTCCACCACGCCCAAATTACACATTTGGCGCTTCTTTTCGCTGTTTTTTTCCCAATTTTTCCCCTCAGCTCCAGGGACCGCAGTGCTCAGCTTGAACAACAGTGACCCTCCAAAGGTGCCATCAAGGGAATCTTCAAAACGAGGCTTCTCTTTACCTCGCATGCCACCCAAAGACCTCTTTGATTTGACCCCTCTCGCCAATTAAGGTTACCATCCTCCATGACCCTTTCTCTGACGATTTTTTACCCTGGTTTGCCCCTACGTTTAGGTCCGAGATCTCCATTGAGTAGTTCTCTACTAGCTCCCTCACTTATGTAAGTCTTATATATCACTTGGACATTCTAAGATCCCGTATATACTACGAGGAACTCTCCCGTCACACTACTCTTTTCTCTTCCAATGCAACTGGAATATCCTGTGTTTAAAAGCTGGCACCATAGACCATTATAACAGTAATCTGTTCCAGCTGCATTGGATGCTAAGGCAAAACGATCCACTGGTAAATCTCACAATAAAACACAATAAAACGCAGTCTACTTGTAGACAATTACGAATCAACACAAAAAAACAATTCCAACAATTCAGTAACTGTCAATTGCCGAATATCGGTCTCGTGTTGGGTTGTAAATGTGAACTAACATACTGGCCGAGTCAACTGCACCTTCTTTTTTTTTGGGGGGGGGGGGGGGGGGGGGGGTGAGGGGGTGTTGCCGTTGGCTCAATTGGTATGGTGGCAGAGCATTTATGGCTAGGCAGTTGGGTGCCAGAGTCCTGGGATCGACTCTCGTCAGGGCCACCTTCCGAATAATATTACAGTTTTCAATCCATTGGCGCGGTGCTAGGTCAATGCCTGGTGGAATTCCTGCTTGACATAGGCTGTATAAAATTAAATCTTCACGGACCTTGCATTAATTGAGATTCCTGTGTTTAAAAGCTCGGACCATAGACCATTATACACTGTTCTCTGGAAATTATGCTTCGAAATCATTAGTGACTGAAAAACACTACGAGTAACGTACTGATATTTCCAATGGTGTTTTATATTCTTGTCAGTCTTCCGAAATAAATAGTTCTGTTTAAAATTAGCTTGATAACTATTAATGAAAACCCTGAAATGAAAGCTCCATCACCATCACTTGTATTATCAACGTACAATATACTGTATCAGAAACTTGCTTTTTATTCTGGTGTCACCTGGTCCAAAAAACAGGGACGTGGATAGAGGTTCCCGATTTGGGGGGGGGGGGGGGGGGGGTAGGGTAGTGAATTTCTAACTAGGGGCAGGGACCCGGAGGGGGGGACACCCCTTCTCGGTCCCTCCACCTAGTTGGAAATCACCGCCGAGAACAAATTGAAAATGAAGCCATGAAAGGCGGCATAAAATTGATTCTAGTAACTGAAATGCCAACACATTTATAGTAGAATTATCAGGTTATTATTATTTGTTATTATTCTGGGAATTGAATATGTGCTAAACAAATGCTGAAGCTGAGAAATCTGAGCAATTCACACTCTCCTAACATTAAATCAGATCTTATGCGGGAATGATCAATTTTCGATGTTTCATCATTTTGTTACTGTGAATGATGGAATTAATTCTGGACAACGGTTTTACATGATGCGATTTTCTTGAAGTGCATTTCGAGGAAGTTTTTTATTACGATAAGTAAACGTACTACAGAAATCTCGCACCGATTGACATCATGCGTACTAATGAAGCTCGATATTGCGTACACTATAGTAGGAATTTTGGGAAGTAAAGGAGACTTCATCATCACCAAAGAAGCTCTAAAATCCAGATAGATGGAATTTCCAACTACTCATGACTTGCCCTCCGAATGTCCAACTACAGGACATTTTAGCAAGGATTGGGGAGGGGGTGACACACCGCCACCCCCACCCCCGTCGCCGTGTCCCTGGGTCCAAGTAATTCCATTAATGCGAGAGGGCGACTGTCATAAAACATTTTTATAATGGTAATGATACACATATGCCTTACAGTTTTTGCAACTAAGTTGCCATGCTTCATAAAAAGATAATCATACGTCAAGCAACAAACAAACATTCAGGACAAATGCGTTCTAAATTAGAGTTATTAACCATTTAGTCATTGCACAAAATATAAAAAAAAAAATGTTAATTTAACCCTTTACCTAACCTGAAAAGCAGACGACACTTGCAAAAAAAATTCTTGAATAACTAATTTTTTTCATTTTTTTTTGTCTCAAAAACAAAGGTTATGACCCCTCGTTGGAACGAGCTCGTCGAGCTCGTTCCAACGAGGGGTCATAACCTATGTTTTTGAGACAAAAAATGAAAAAATAATTAAAATTAATTGGTGATTTTTGGGAATAGCGTTAGACGTTTTTGGCCGCAACGTTAGGTAAAAGGTTAATAAAAAAAAATAAAAACTCATTCGACAAAACCATATCATATGACCATTCAATGGAACGGGCTCGACGACTTCGTTGAAATGAGTGATCACATGATATGGATTTATTGAATTTGAAAAAAAAAAAAATTATCTACTCAATTTGTAGGGGGCGCGGTGGCTCAGTAGGTAGAGGTGCAAGCTGCAAGCCGAGAGGTACTCGGTTCGAATCCCACCTGCGGCAACCGCGTTGTGTCCTTGGGCAAGACACTTCACCCCGCTTGCCTACATGGGGGCACGATGATGCTGTGTACTAAGGCGTACTGCACGTCGATGGTGCACATGTCTTCAACCAATCTAACCCTGCCTGTGCCGCGGTGCAGAGTTCAGAGTTACGATGTTGGGGAGCTGACAGCTGCTCGTCGTTGCTCGGTGGTTCTCTCCGGGTACTCCGGCTTCCTCCACCCGTAAAACTGTCACCGACATGATATGACCCTGGCTGTTAATGTGTCGTTAAACCCAAGTAAAAAAAAAACAAAAAAAAAACTCAATTTGTAAATTACACGACGGATGCGGGCTATTCGTTAGGTAGGAGGTTAACCTATTAACACTTTACCAAACGTAACGGCATATCCGAAAAGTGTTATTTACAAGAAATGTCATTCAAAGTTGTTTTTTTTAAATTTTGCCTCCTATTAGTCCTTTTGTTATATAGGCTAAAAAGTAGGACATTTTTAGTCATTCTGTAATTTCTGTGCAAGTGTCAAGTGATGTTAGGTGTTAGATAAAGGGTTGACAAACAACATGCCACAGACAGAATTCACGAATTACAGAATGAAGTCACTAAAAATCAGATGTGTTGTTTGTTTCAAAACAAAAAATACAATAGATGAGGACCCTCTATGTCAAAATTTCATTTATACCATGATTACCTTATATGAAAAGCCTATGACATAAATTTTAGCTTTACACACCAACCGTGATGAATACGCCAGCAATGGGATTTCATAGCAAAAATTTACACCTTCAGTACAACTACATCCCCGTTGACCTTTGGTGACGTCGACCTGAATGCAAACTTGTCTAAATGTATCGCACGTCGCCTCACGAAGAGTAAAATGGAAGTGTCAATCATTTATTACGTTTTTAAATGGGTTTACCTCATAAGATGGCAAAAATTAACATGCATTGTCTCATGTTAATAAAGCATGCATAACTCGAAATAGTATGTTATTAAAACGAAAAAAGGCTCAGTTTCTTTTTTTTTATTTCGTTTCGGCGATAAAATTGACAGCGGAAGTACCGCCCACCGATGCTCGTGTAAACAAAAACAGATTCGCTCGTATGTACGTCTGCTGTTCAGTAAAATCGAGAAAAAATAATAGCGACTCTTAATAATCTGACGATCGTGGTATAAATAAAATATACCCAAAGTTGCTTGGTGTACCAAATGTTCATCACTCGTGGTGAAGTGGTGTTAACCGCGCGCCGAAGGCTCGCGGTTAACACCACTTCGCCACTCGTGGTGAACATTTGGTACACCACGCTACTTTGGGTATATTCTATATATAAACATAGCCAAGAACACCAAGCCTGCACCAGCGTTCCCAAAACCACACCCAGAAACTATACGTACCATCATTTCCGCCAATGGCCACTCGCCGATGTGTCATTTCGAAAAGTAAGGACGCACGCGTTTATTAACCGGTAGAGTGCTAAATTATTTTTGGTAATGATAATTTGTACACATGTCTTTGTCTTGTTACAATATATGGGAGAGAACCAATGGGCACTCTCCCATAAATTCTAACAAGGCAAATCTATACAGACTATATAATTTTCCTTCAAAGATAATATGAATCATATCTGCTGAACATGAGGCCTTTAAGTTATGATACCTGAACTTGTGACTAAAGCCCAAATATGGGCTTCCAGCATTCTACCAGTTAATATTACACGTTAACGGATTTGATTGTCAGGGCAAAGCCAGCCAAATATAGGGGCGAGGGGCCTCATATTTAAAGATATTGTAAGTTCAAAATATATTCCGCATCAAGGCGAAAAACCTACATGAATTTCACTTCTCTGTAAAGCTGGAAAAAAACACACGTGGTGTATATCCAGCTTTAGCGCAGGGACCCAGGGGAGAAACGGTATGTTAGATAAGGTCTAATCTCGTTTAGTTTCTACAGTAGTCGGAGTCTTACGAGACGTAATCGGTTGGTGTCAAGATATCGTCACGGTCAATTAAGAAACGAGATTCTAAAACGATAGAAATGTCGATCGTATCGTCACCTAACAATCATGGCAAGAACGAATCGGTTTTCTCGACAAGTGAAGTCAGCGTTAAGTCACGCGTGAGATGACTTGTATTGATTCTGCCTCGATATACGTCATCTCCCACCGTTTTGACAGGTGGACAGATGAGCGTCGGTCCACCTGACAGTTTAGGGTAAAAAGTATATATATACCTGGAAGAGCAGAGCATTAGACACACACTTGGGGTCACACACGCGTTGGTGAAGTCCAGGACAGGCGGACTCTGTTTCCTGGCATAAGGGTACCTTCTATCACAGGACCCTGACACGGCTGGAATCGCCAGAGAGGGCATTCCATGATTGATTTAGCTTAACGTTGATAGGCGGCTACGGGGCCGAATTCGTGAGAAGGAACACCCCAGGTGGAACGATAAAGTTTAGATTGTCGAGTAGCAGGTATCGGCCTGCAATAGTCAGAAGTGTAGGTTAATTGTATTGTGCGTATTAACCCTTTGAAGCATCAGACTGATTGCGTTCTGAGTAGTTTGTTTTGCTGTCGAAGCATCGTAATACCGACTGGAGATTGGTGTGAGTGACGATTTTGCCCTAGCACAAAAGGGGCATTTGTGAATCGTGAATTCAACCAGTGAACATTTCAATAGGACTTTCACGGAGGACTTTCAAAGGCACATAAGGTATGAATAGACAATATCTGACCCAAATCAGAAGTACGTGTCCTTATAGATGACGAACATTGCTGGTCGGAACCCTCCGACAGCTAGAGGTACAGTTACGCGCAGACGTTGACATTTGAGCCTAAGCGGGTGAAGCTCTTATGGCGAGCTCACAGTAGTAACATTTCCAGTGTGTAGACTATAGTGCCAGTACAGGGCTATAGAATGACTATATGATTGTTTAGAATTATTGAACCATAGCGACCCATTTTCTGTGAAAAGAATCGAATTGTTGATTGTTGAAATATTGAAACGGATTTATTTTTATGTGTAAATAAAAGAATCGTTGTTACTTTAAATCATTCTTTCCATTATACGGCCTAAAGTGATTAGGAATCACACCTAACGGAAATCGAACCTATTTCAGGCCAATTTGGCAGAGAAGGAATCACGGCGTCGGTCTAACTCAGCTCTCTGCGCCGAGTTCGCGACACTTGGATTCCGACCCTCCACGTTGGTCTAATTTTCCCGCAACTTCATCAGCGGGACTAAATAACCCCACGTCAGCCCAGGCCTTACGGGGCCTTAGGTGCCCCTGACATTGATAATCTTTGATAGTTGGTGAATCAGGAGAAAAATTAATTAAAAAATGGAAGCAAGCTGCTACATGTGTTGCGTGGATTTTTGAAAGTAGCAAATTGACAATGTAGAGCGAGGTTACTACCAGGAGTGGAGCAACGACAGGAGACATCATCCAGAAAACTGGAGGATTTGAACATCGGAGTTCCGGATAAATTCGTAGTGATTTGTGTTGTGTAAATATTTTTATGGAACATTCTTGACGAAGACATGCGAGTAAAACTTTTAGTTGTAATATTATTAATGAAATCTTGAATGCCGCTGGTGGATATTCCTGGCTGTGACAAAAAATCTCTTGCCTATTAAAATAAATAAAAATTAATGAGCACATTTAAGCAAATTTCTCCCCGCAAATTTTGTCGGCTTTTTGTCCAGCGATTTCTTGAGTAAAATTTCAGCAATTTTTATTTAAAACAATTATCGCCAGGTTAAGAGTTAAATTATATTCAGCGAACATCCGTCGGTTATCTTAGAGTCAATAACACATCTAGTTGACAAATCTGCCCTAACAACACAACAAGGTGGTGAGACGTATGCTCACTCAGAGGGTAGGTGGTATCTTTGAATACGGTCGAGCTCTCGAGTGACCTAAATCTCTCATCTCAACCCCACGCTCGGGGTAAATCAGGGTCGCACCCCACCCCGATCAGTAATCTTCATGACACCTTTACTGGCGCTAACTACCAATCAGATTACTTGATTTTCCATAATCTGTATGCAGAGTTATCTCCCTTCTGTATACAAAAGCCCATGTCATTCCCAAAGCCAGTAAGCAGTTACTGATAAACCATTGCTCGAACGACTCGAAGCCCATCGAGCAAATGTGTTATCGAGCCTTTCCATCTGCACCTATCAATAGCATTCAGTACGGCCGCCGTGGACTGGTCACTTTCCACGGGTGGCAATAGTTCAACGGGAGCAATAATATTAGATTCCAAACACTAATTATAGGAGTAATCAGCAAAAATTTAATTAATGAAGCACCGGGTACAACCCGGTGCTTCATTAATTAAGATTTTACTGCTGAAGATTATTTTACCTGGTAAACGCGTACGTGGATATCACTACCCACGCGTGGATTGCGATTGTACTGTTTGTATCCTCTCAAACTTTGCTTCTCAAATTTACCAATGACTGCATTTTCCTTCTCCGAAGTAATCAGTCATTTAGTGGGACTGTTCCCAGTATGCTAAGATGTTGTAACGTTCTTTTCTTTCTTAATAAACTTTAGCATTTAATTCCCACATAATCGGAAAACGGTAGATATTGTCTGACAACAGATAAAGCTATTTATATCCCGAGAGTATAGATGATATAACAGCTGCTACAAAATATTAAAATACTCCAGTGTTATAATCTATCATGCAGTGATAACTGTAACTTGGTATACCAATTGCTTTCATGTAAAAAATACATATGTGGCATAATGTTTTAACGACTGGTCGCACAAGAATATATCAACCAGCTAATTGGAATATTTCTACGATTGAAGTGTGGTATTCTGTTCGCTCACTCGCTTTGCCCCAAGAGACTTTATTGACACGTTTATGACAAACACTAGATGTTCTAAACCATATATAATTGGAAAATTCCTGTAATCACTTTTTTTTCTCGACAATACAGAGAATATCTGTATTGCTTGTATTAAGAGAGAATTCACGAGGAAGTGACAAACACACACGCGCGTATTTTTTGTTATGACTAAAGAGTTCATATTTTATATCCACCAGAAGGGGAAATACAAGAAAGAATGCCATCACAAGCCTCGAAGCCAGATAATTTGGACTTCCGTGATCATCTCTTCATCTAACACAACTAGGAGACGATACATTCAAAGATAATTAATAAATAGTTATTTTTTAAAATGCCATTTTTTGTCTCCAAAACATATCTTATGTCCCCTCTTTGGAAGGAACGAGCTAGACGAGTTCGTTCCAATGAGCGGTCGTATGCTATTTTAGAGTTAAAAATGAAACAAGAACTTCGTATCAGAGATGTTGTGCTCGAGTTGTGGTGGATAAAAATGAATCTGTGCTAACACCTGAAAATATTGAAACAATGATACAATCTATGAGGTAGAGAACAGATTTGGTCAAAATCAGATAAAGTTTGTTAAAGTTATCCTGCTGACACCGCCCACGAGTCGAAAATTCAAACAAGAAAACAATCTAAGAAGTTTTACAAAGGTTATGACCCCTCATTGGAACGAGCTCGACGAGCTCGTTCCAAGGAGGAGTCATAACCTATGTTTTAGAGACAAAAAATGAAACAAGAATGAAAACTAATTGGCGATTTTTGAGACTAGCTCTGGCCGTTTTGGCCGGTACGATGGTAAAGAGTTAAAAAGTCTATGAGGACTGGTTTTCAAACTCATCCAAGACATTCTCGAGTAGAACTCACAGAACAAATCGGGTAAAAAAACGGATAACATTTATTCAATTTATCATGCTGAAATCGTGACATGGACGGACGGACGGATGGCGGACAGACCAAAGGACAGACGGGCGGCCACCCACCGACTTTCATCGAAATATGACACAACTCGAAACAAAAATAGAATTTCAATGGCGATTTTTGTGAATAACACTGGGCGAAGATGATCCTAACGCCAAGTAAATTGCTGAATATGTCTTGTGGCATATTGAAAATGCTCAATGGGTTTTAAAAAGAACGATTGGGCATAACCCATGACAAAATATTTCCCATATTCAAGCATTTTCCGTTTTATATACTATTTATTATATTGATTTCTGCTTTGGGTATCTAACTTATTCTGACATACATAAACTGAATCTTGATAAAACTGGAAAATTGCGAAACTCATGATAAAGTTCAATGGTCCATTTGTTCATCGTTGAAGTGTTCCAGTTAAGTCCAGCATGCCACTTTTCGCAAATGTCTTTGTTAATATTCATATTTTAATATTTACGGACGGGGTTTTGGACCAGTGCCGAATAAGTTTTAGTCGGCACCAGTAGCCGAGCGGCACTGTACCAACCGTGTCTACCTAATGATACAGTTAGGCAACACTTATGTTGATATCTTTGATATTGATTTTCAACAATTATTGTTAACAGAGATATCAAAGTATTTGGTTATTTCTATTATCGTCGTTCGATACTAGTTACACGTACCATATTCGAGCAATAGTTAGTGTCGACCTGTATACCACGTAGAAGAAAGGTTATAGGTATCACAGAACTAAATATTTGAATTTGAAATACCCACCTGAAATGTTGCTTGATGCAATCTCTAAAATTAAACAGCCTTGGGAAAATAAATTGTTTCAATAAATGTTTGAAGCATTCTATTGACATCTTGCGTTATTGATGAATATTCCACATAAAAAAGAGGGTGATTTGATGACTTTTGGACCTAAAAAATACAATTTACATTTTGTGTGTTTTTGTAGAGAATTCCCTGAAAAATATATGCACGTGATCGGTACTTCCCTTGCTATCAATTTTTTCTCTCTTATTTGTCGCATGACCCCCTATTTTAGGGTCAGAAAAAGTTGTCTGAAGGGCTATACTTGACAAAGATATTTGAATGCCAAAATTAAAGTGATGCGATCATATTTTGTTTTGCCTGAACGTTATAATGGTTGCCCATGGGAAACTATTTAGTTCCGTGATACCAATAACATCCCTGACTTATCTTGTCACGAAAATCGACTTTCGATAAAGTTATCACTCCTGAAATTGTTAGATGGGCGGGAAGGGCCAATTAAGAAGCATTTAATTGTTGAAAAAACACCAGGAGAAGAAAATGAAGATAAGTTTCCCTTTGTTACTTTTAATAAACGAAAACAACAGACAGCTCAGAGAGCTGTCTGTTGATTTTGTTTATTAAAACTTACAAAATGAAACTTGGCTTTTTGGCAAGCTAATTAGAAACAACTACGTAACTGTCTACTTTAGATCTCTGATGACATTATTAGTAAATGTATTTTTACTTTAATTTGCAAGTTTTCATTCTTCCCAGGAAAAAAATAGCAAATCTTATCTCCTAGACTTGTATATCAATGGAAAGGACAGTGGTTATACTGTGTCATTATGCGCACACTGTGTGACCATTTCAGCGACTGATTGGTTCCCCCGCGTTGTGACCTTGGGCAAGGCACTTAACCCCGATTGCCCACATGGGGGCACGATGACGCTGTGTACTAAGGCGTACTGCACGTCGATGGTGCGCATGCCTTCAACCAATCTAACCCTGCCTGTGCCGCGGTGCAGAGTTCAGAGTTACGATGTTGGGGAGCTGACAGCTGCTCGTCGTTGCTCGGTGGTTCTCTCTGGGTACTCCGGCTTCCTCCATCTGTAAAACTGTCACCGACATGATGTGACCCTGGCTGTTAATGTGTCGCTAAACCCTAATAATAATGATACAACGAACAGAATAAGTTACAGGACATCAAATGATGGTGAAAGGGCCGTTTTCAATGATTTTAAAGAGAGAATAATAGTCAAACTTTCAAACTAATGAGAACAAAATTGTAAAATGCCAGCTTTTGTATTTTTATATTTTTCTACTGGAGAATGTCTGAAGTTTGTGAGATGATGCGCACATGGATGATACAACTTCGCTAATAATTCGAAATTTCAATTTTTATACGTAATCCCCATACTCTTAGTGTTAAATTTACTGAAAACTTTATGAAATTAAGGGGATATAACTTTTCTGTAAATCTATTCCAGTGACGAAAATTGTCAGCCATGTTCTGTTGAGTAACTTGAAACAAATTTACTGAAAACTTCATGAAATTAAAGGGAGCTAACTTTTCTAACTTTTCTGTAAATCTCTTCCAATGACGAAAATTATCAGCCATGTTCCATTGAGTAACGTGTAATATTTATCAATCGTGTTGGAGGTATTTCACGAATTTGACCAATCCGTCCCGTTCTTTGAATGGCACCGAGTCATGTAGTGGCGAGGTGTTATAGTAAGGGGGCAGGCTGTTGCAAATCATGAAATACTAGCATCGACGTTGGTAACTGACTAATACACTGTCCGTTAATCTACCAACAAAACGCTGACATTGGGGTATTCTTGATGGATCAGAGGTATTCAAGTGAGTCACTTGAATGCATAGTCTTTTATTCTGTCGGGTATTTTATTACACGTCTGTTTTTTTTAAATCCCCATCTGCAGCAACATTAAACCATGCGGAAAATGAAAATCCGTTCCGCACACATGTGCGGAACGGAAATAGATGACAAACTATCTCTAAATAGAAGCGAAATTTCACTGGAATGTCCTACAAATCGTGCACCGCAATTACAATTTGAATTCATGGCAACAGCTAAAAATCGCTCCCTGAGTTCCAATGTGTTCTATGTGCCAGTAGGCACATAGAACACATTGGAACTCAGTATGCGAAATAGTAACACGGGTTCCCCTCGCAAATTTGGTGACGATAAAATGTTTTCATTTTGTTGATAGCTGTCAAATGAATTGCTGGGTGTCCTTCTAATAATTGTTTTTTTTTATAAACGTGAAGGTGTGTAATAAACAGAGAACGACACGCGCGTGTAAATTGATTAATTGATATTGCAATTGCGCCATCGCGAAAATATAAAACTCGATGCCTGTGGCCTCTCGTTTTATCTTTCCGCGCTGGCACTCGTGCCATATCGATTAACCCATTCACACGTGTATGTTGTTCTGTGTATGTATGCCAGTTACTAACCCAGAAAAAGACAAACGAACCAGGGTGTAACAATAGAAATTTATTGTAACATTGGGCTGTGGGTTTACCCTCTCAATCGGATAGGAAAAATATTTGCTTAATAAACCGATAGTAGACAAAATGAATAATGCATAAAATAAAATGAGATTTTTTATTTTTATTTTTACATATAATTTTTTTTTTTTTCATTTTTGTGTTTTTTCATCGATTCAATTTTTTATTTTTTCTGTTTTTTTTAAAATAAAATTTTTTTTCTGCTTTTTATTAGATATCTTCCCGCGAAAAAAATCTATTTGAAACAAAAAAATAAAAACATCACAAAAAATTTCCTCCTGGGAAAAATTCGACAGGGAAGATCAGTTATAATGTAATCCTGGAGGCCTATATAGGGCTGTTGGATTAAAATATTATTCCCATAGAAAAGAGAAATGTATTCGTCCGTTTGCCGATGATGGCATTGTGTTCAGTGATCCCATTCAGAAAGGGTTAATTGACATAAACTCTCTTGAGCTAATTTAGTAAAATAAACTATCAAAATCCATTCTTGTGACATGATAATGTCATTTACAGCAACCACTTGAGATATATTGAGTTCCGAGATGACCACTACAAAGGGATCTCAGGGATAATTACCGTAACAAGCCTAGAGCTAATACCTAATGTCTGCTAGTCTTGAGTTCCAGATTTCTCTTGAGGCGTGGTCATGCTTTCTTTAACTACTCCATTAGTACTTGCTGTTGAAAATTTACGCATTGTACCAACGGTGTGTCTTCACATAAATAGATGTCGTCATGTGGCTTAGGCATGTAATTTGAAAGACAAGAATTTAATAAGACATGACGTAAATGGCACCCATTTACCGCTACATTATTGCATTCCCCTAACTAATTGTGACATGCAATTCCGTAACATCAATCCAGTCCAGTCCATCAGAAATAAACCCTTTGATACTTTCGTACATTTTATTACGTACGAAGTCAAACCGAGCGTTGAAGCTTTTGTACGTCTTATTACGTGCGAAATCAAAAAGCGCGTTGATACTTTTGTACGTTTTATTACGTACGAAATCAAAAAGCACGTTGATACTTTTTGGTCATTTGTTTTGGTATTAGTTTTCGATTTTTTAAAGTTTTAACCTCAGTTCCTATTTTCACCCGAATAGTGCTCAGTGACAACCGTTGAGCCAAATGTTATCGCAGCTTAAAATACTAATATAATCCTACTGTCAAGATTTCTTAACTGGTTGAGTGCAAGAAGCCACTATCAGGGCTTTCAAAATGAGGATACCAGAGCAAAAGCCGACATTTTCTTTGCTTATATTTCATATTCAGTCAAACACAAATAATATTTTGTTTATATAAATTTGTTTTATTACAAATTATTGGAGAGTGCCTATGGGCACTCTCCAATACTTTTTAATAAAACAAGTTTCGAATAACAAATTCAGACCACCAAAAATAATCTAGCTCTCAACCAGTTAATCACTAATATGAAAAATATCTTATCTGTTCTTTCCGACGTTTGACGTCGCATTTTGTAAAACGCTCAAGAAATTGAATTCCCAGTGACGTTTGAGCGTCAGGATAATTAAAGTCTCAAAGGGTTAATCTGCACCATCAATCAAAATATTTAAAGGATATAGGCCATGAAATATATTTTTGTTTTGGTCACTGATTTAGGATTTTCACGGGTTTCTTTCCATCAACTTCTGTGACTTTTGGTGCGTAAATTACTTCATATGTTTGGAGTTTACATCTACTTTCACAGTAAAACTTTCCATAACAATCATCATGAAGGTAATCACTTGGAAGATCTCGTTATATAATGACGAGGTAAGTAGCAGCGTGCAGGTTCTCTTGGAACAAACATTGAATAATACTGACAATAAATCTACTAATCGAAAATGATTTCTATAACAACGAAACCTACTTAATTTACTATAAAAGCTGGACAAAATAAATATATCTATATTTCTCACACGATCTTCTACATTTTTCGATCATTAAACCCATACTTCAAAAGGGGCGAATCACGATCATTCAGTAACTTTCCGGAAGTATTTCAAAATGTACGCAGTTGTATTCTTGCGCCTATTTGAACCCTGTCCATCGAGAGAGACGAGGAATGACTTAACGACACTTGCAGTGACATCATTTATTGATTATGGAATTGTTGCATTAAAAATTCCGTCATATACAGTTTTAAAATATCTATAACATTTTGGGACAATGTTTGCAGCGGATGCTGGGCCAAACAATACATTGTTTCTAACAACGTAAATCGGTGCATTGTGTGACGTGCTGTTTGTTTCTCGATCCATTCATCTGGGGTTTTTTTTTCGAGTTTTGGATAAAGTGTGAATGAGAATCTTCAACTCATTCTCAGTTTAGGGTCAAATTTACGAAAACTCGTCCAGTAAAGTAGACATGAATCTTGTCAAAGCCCATTAAATTAAGTCTGGATCGAACCACAGTATTCGGCCCAGATTTAAGATACTGGACACGTTTCGTAAATTTCACAATAAACTGACAAGTTGAAGATCGGCTGCATGTACAGTACAGGATATAACCATAAACAGTGGTCAAACCTGTAACTCATTTACAATACGTCTCTTGAGTTCCAATGTGTTCTATGTGCCTACTTGCACATAGAACACATTGGAACTCGGGGGACGAATAGTATTTTCTTTCATGTGAATACAAATGAACGCTATTAGTATAAAAAAGAAACATGACTGGTCTTTTAAAACGCCGCAGAGGTATTTCAGTCATATCTTGACATAGAATGAAAATATATTTGTAGAAAATGCAATTGTAAACGTTTTAGAGGATTGGTCATAGGTTTCATTTGAAGAACCTTATAAGCACTCTTTCCCCGCCCTGACTTTTGGGTGAATATATAGAAAGTAGATTATCGCAGGATCATCCTAACAACTTAGTTTCTACATGGCAAATGCCATTGAAAAAGAGGTAGAAGTGAAAGAAATACTTTATAAGGCGGCGCTCTCAAGCCACCAGTCTAATTCTGTAAGGAAATCGACGCTGTTATGGCTTGGGGCCAGTCTAGCCCTTAAATAGTCCATTACCCATGGTTAGATGGTCTATAATATTTTAGTTGATCGAAGAAGAGATCTAACGGTTCGCTTTTCCTACCAGCTGAAATATTCTATAGCATTTAATCTAAAAAATTATCATAAACATTCATTTTCTTTTAATCAACTCAGGAAGTGTTCACTATCATGACGTGATTTGACAGAATGTTTCATGACTGGGGCTGCACGGTATTTGAAACTGAATACCGGTATCGGTGTTAAAAAAAATACCGCGGTATACCGGTATATCGAAAAACTGTTCAGATATCTGAACACACCTACCATAATCGGGACTTGAACCATCGGATCGAATCAGCATGCCTTGGTGTTGCAGTTCGAATAAAACTTCACCCAACGCAGACGATATCAAAATTCCTTATTTTGAATATTATTTTATAAAATTTTTCAAAAACTTCAACAAAACCATATCATGTGACCCCTCCTTGGAAGGGTCACATGACGTGGTTTTGTTGAATTTTCTTTAAAATAATATTTTTTCAACTGCTGAGTTTATATATTACCCGGGTGGATGCGGACGATTCGTTAGTTAAATGGACATCTTGAAAATTAAATCCTGGGTAAATAAATAATGACGATAAACCGATATTTTTGTAATTTCACCGATATTCATTCAACACTGATTTGAATACCGGTATGTATCGGTTTATCGATATATCGTGTGGCCTTAATTATCATTATGAATGAAGATTCACAACAGATGACGTTTTTTGATTGCGTCGTGTAGTTCGACTAATTATCTTAATGCCTATATGTTTTCAAGGAGTATTAAAACTTGTTGATTGGAATATCTATAACTGGAACAAGAAAGAATATATGTATCTCTTTGTTAGTATGGACATCACATTGTATCAACGGTCGTCTGCGTACAAACCCCACAACAAGTGAGTAAACAAATAGACCACAACATCGTTGAATTCCGAGCAGAATTAGACTGGTGGACTGGGAGTTTGGCTACTGCCCTCTATGCTTTCGTTTCACAAAATGCGAATTGTTGACCACCGGTAGAAACTGCACTCCGTCTTTTCGTCTTAGGTCTTCCCCCCCCCCCCCCCCCCACACACACACACAAACACACAATTCCTTTCGATGTTGAATTCAGTCTTTTCTTTGTGGTGGCACACTGTGTGTGACAATCTTGTGTTTTTTTCTAGTCTTTCATGCGAGTTCCGAATTTCCGATGAGCTCTCCCAGAAATATATTAAGGCTGCAACAAGGTGCGGGCGCGAGTAACCGGTCATCTCTCACTGAAATAGTCTGATGCAGTGAGGCTCCGTGTGGCTATCAGGTAAGACAGAGATCCTCGTCCATCTAGGATGGGCCCTCAGTAAATGGTCCAGTATGATCCATGGGAAAAGAAATGGCATAACAGTTACAAAGGGAAACTTGGCTTTTATGGCAAGCTGATTAGAAGCAACAAAGTAACTTTCCACTTTGCCTCTTTGTTCAGCGAATATGTTTTACAGTAATTTGCAACTTTGTTTCTTCACATACCAAAAAATAGCACATCTTATCTTCTAGACTTTTATATCAATGGAAAGGATAGTGTCGGTATTTTCTGTTACGATGCACACAATGTTGATACAATGAACAGAAAAAAGTTACAGAACACCAAAAGATGGCGAAAGCGCCGTTTTCTTATTCAAACGTTCGAACTGATTGGGGGAAACTGCAAAATATCTATACCACTCTACAGGAGAATGTCTGAGGTTCATAAAATTATGCGATATATAACTTCGCGGACATTTTGAAATTGCAATTCTTGTAAGAAATTTCCATACCCTCAGTGTTAAATTCACCGACAACTTTCGAAAACTGAGGGGAGCTAACTTTCCTGTGAACCTCTTCCAATCATATCATTTGAGGCGAAATGTCTTAGAAACATATCTCAGCATACAAGTTTACTTGTTGCACCTTCATTATAAATCTGTGACAACCAGTGATCCCCCCCCCTTTCTGTTCGCAGTTATTACATTGGGGACCACCACCGATCAAAGAATCTTCGAACTTTTAATGTTAAATACATTTGTGGAATAACTCCACACTACACTCAGGACGGTAAAACTTGATTCACAGTGTCTGATGCCAGCGGGAATAAATGAAACTCAATAATAACAGGAACAGGAACAAAAACAACAACTTTGTAATTTAACATTTGTGAAATTTAATTCTTGCGAATAACATGTTATTTTCCCAAATAATTTAAGTGCATAGATGCGTTTTAATTGATAGAGTGCCAAGTTATTTTTGGTCATCAAAATTTGTTCATGTGTCTTTGCCTTGTTACAATTTATGGGAGAGTGCCCAGAGGCACTCTCCCATAAATTGTAACAAGGCAAACCCATATAGACTAAGGAATTTCACTACTAAGGTAATATGAAGCACATCCACAGAATATGACACCTTTAAGCTGGGGTACCTGCTCTTCATATTAAAGCCCTGATAGTGGCTTCTAGCACTTTACCAGTTAACTTTTCACATTATGCACTGACCATATGCGGTTTGCGATCTTTCCAAAAATCAACATTCACGTTTTATATTTTAAAACCTTTTTGCCGCCAAAAATAAATCTTATGAGCCCTCATTGGAACGAGCTTGCCTGTCGAGTTCGTTCCTATTACAGGGTAATAACGATTTTTAAGACAAGAAATGAAGTTTTTAGTTATTCAGGTATTGCTATGCGCGTGTCGTCTTCTTGTTGTGTTTGATAAAGAATTAAATAAACACTTCTCCTTTTACCCCCCCCTCCCCCCCCCCCCCCCCACACACACACACTGATGTCAAAATTTCAGGCAGCAAATTTTTGCCATGAACTAACTAGGAATTTAACCAATTCAGTGCTGTTTGGCAGAGCTCGTTGGGATCTGTCAAATAAGACTGAATTGGTTAAATATCTAGTTGCATTATGGGAAAAATGTTGGTTGAAATTTATTTTGATACTTTGACCTCGGGGTGCATAGGGTTACAGTTATTCCTCTTCGAACTCCTTACCCCTTTAAACTCTAGTGGTATATTCCATGCCAGTTCAATGGCAGCAATAAGAAAGGTCAATTTTCATTATTTGGGGTAGACCAATCAATATTTTCAACGTGCAGCCTCGGGGCTGCACGTTGAAAATATTGATTGGCCTACCCAACACATTTACTGAACAGCCATCCCATTTAATGGCGTTATGGCGTATCATGTTGCTGGCCTAAAAAAACGGCCGCTAGTGTTGAAAGGGTTAAAATAACGAATATTGTAAAACTCGTGTTTTGATCTGTGTGGAGTTTTTTTCTGACAAACACCAACGCTCTTTTTGCATTGTTTTTTTTCCACCGATAATAAGTCAACAAATACAACGCAGTAGGAACTAAGGGGTCAATTATTTATAGCGTTTGGATGCCAATAACGAGAAAGTACAGCCAACAACAACTGTCTGGAAACTTAAAACATATACTGGTGCGTAACTAAGGGGTGGTTTATTGTGTATGAACCCATCCACCTCACCAGTCATGGGTAACAGTGTTCGTCATTGGAGAGATTTACGGGGAAGTTATCACCCCTTAAGTTCCTAAGCTGTCAGTAAATTTAACACTAAGGGTTTGAGAATTTCATATAAAAATTTGAATTTTCGAAATGTTAGCAAGTTTGTATCATCGGTGTACGCTTCATTTCATAATCTTCATGCATTTTCCTGTAGAGTAGTATAAAATGTAGAAGCCGTTATTTTATATTTTGTTCCCAATCATCGTGAACGGTTGACGTTTATGTAATAGTTACTAAATGAGCTGGAGGTATTCATGAATTTGAACAACCTGCCAACGTGCGATGTGTGACGCCGAGCCGCGAAGAGTTAGTAACTTACTTACTTACTTACACGCCAATTCACAGAACGCACGGACCAGGTATGGTGTTCTATCGGGTATTTAACGTCTCTTACCAACCCGGAGAAGACAAAGGGATTGGTGTGTAATCTCCGTTGAAACTAGGACTGTCACGATTAATCGATTGTTGATCGGTCACAGCGAAATCGATTAGTATTTTTCGTTGTCGAATAATCGGTAAATTGTATCCCGCTTTAGACGTTTAATAATTAAAAGAAAATTTGATGAAAAGACTATTGTTTCTAAAGGTAAAGAGTTACGAACATCGATGTTAAACCCCGTGAAGCCGTTGGAAGCATTTGTCTTTCAGGTACATTCATCAAAGCTTTGATGTTCTGAACTTTTGAACCGTCAGTGTAATAATCAAGACCGGTCGGCAGTTGCGAAGTTGCGACCGGTCTTGATTATTACACTGACGGTTCAAAAGTTCAGAACATCAAAGCTTTGAATGTACCTAAAAGAGGATCGTCTTCGTTGTTTACCGGAGGTAGGTCAACTGACTTGAACTTCATTTTTTATCGACCTCAGAGAGAGGGAGGGGGGGGGGGTCATCTAGTACGATTAATCGATTATTATCGATTTTTTGCGACAATTAGTCGATTCCTAATTAAAAAATCGTGACAGCCCTAGTTGAAACCCATTTAAAAATAAGAAAAGGCGTTTTCACCATCTTTTAATGTTCTGTAGCATTTTAAAGAATACCAGCTCCACTGTTCATTATATCGACAATGTGTGTATATAGGCATATAATGTAGACACTGTCCTTTCCATCAATATAAAAGCCTAGGGGGTAAGATTTGCTAATTTCTTTTTCATGGAAAGAATAAAAACTTGCAAATTGCTGTAAAAACATTCACTAAACAAACAGCCTAAGTGGACGCTTAGTATTTTAGATGTGATAATGATAGATGTTCTTCATGACGGATTATCTGTGCATAAGTTGCTTTTAATTTGCTGCCATAAAAAGCAAAGTTTCATTTTGTTATGTTCAATATAGGCATCATGCTACCCAAGTCCGAAAAGGACGAAACAGTCCCTTCTAACTACCGACCCATCAGCCTACTAAGTTGTATAGGTAAGCTTTACGAACGAACCCTAAATAACAGATCGAAAGATCACCTTGAATCGGAAAAACTTTTTTAACAAATGGCAAAGAGGCTAATCGATGCAACAAACAAGGTATTGAACACGTCCATAGGCTAGTAGAACATATCAAAACGGCAAACTCGCGGTGAGAAGATGCGCGGCCATCTTCCCTGACGTCGAAAAGGCGTTCGACTCAGTATGGCATAATGGCATTAGGTACAAACTCCACAAATTGGGCCTACCAAACAAAATCATTAAAGTCCTGTCCTCCTTTTTGACCGTGAGAACCATAAAAGTCAGAGTAAACAACGAAATCTCGGAACAGGTTCTACTCAAAGCTGGAACGCCACAGGGTTCGGTCCTCAGCCCTCTACTATTCCTCATCTACGTAAACGATATTGAAATTAACCCAGCAGACAAAACAGAACCTCTCTCAATTCGCAGATGATATGGCCCTCTTCACCGCCCACGAAAAAACAAAATTCTTAAGAAACGACCCCAAAACATGGTCACCAACATTGAGACTTGGTGCAACAAGTGGCGCATCAAAACTAACGTCCAAAAATCACAACTAGTCATCTTTCACCGAAATACAAAAATACAAGATGATGTAATTGTCAAACTTATGATCTCCCAGTCGCTAAATACTCGGAAGCAAAGTTTCTTGGCGTGACCTTAGACGAAAAACTAAGCCTAAAAACCCATGTTCAAAACTAACCTCAAAAGCAAAACAACGCATAGGGCTCCTCAGAAGACTCCGGGGTACTGAATGGGGGGGGGGGGGGGGGGGGGTGGGGGTGGGGGCAAGCGAAAAAACACTAACTAAAATATATAAAACCTTCGTAAGACCAATCTTCGACCACGGTGCGATAATTACATGCGACATAAGCAGAGGGAACTTAAACAAAATGCAAATCGCTCAAAACTATGCACTGCGCGTCGCCACCAGAATGTCGAAAGACACTAGAATCTCGTGGCTACACGAAAAAATGCTCCACCGAACCCATTACAGTCAGATTAACTAAATAAGCGGAATCCACAAAAAAATAAATTAGTAAACAGCGATCTCCAGTCGGAACTCGAGCGACACACCCTAATCAATCGTAGAAACAAATAAACTCTCAGCTGGGGAGGGCTGGGTCTGGGAAGATTTGGGGTGACCCTGGCGCTAAAATACACTAGGAGGGTTTTAGGCGCGCTGATAGTCTTCACCAGTCTCACTGGTGCTAGCAGACCTGGGGAGAGTTGGGTCTGGGAAGATGGGGGGTGACCCTGGCACTAGCATACACTGGGAGGGTTTTAGGCACGCTGGTAGCCTTTACCAGTCTCTCTGGTGCTAGCAGACCTGGGGAAGGTTGGGTCTGGGAAGATTGGGGATGGCCCGGCGCTTACATACACCGGGAGGGTTTTAGGCGCGCTGGTAGCCTTTACCAGTCTCACTGGTGCTAGCAGATCGCGCACACACGACACCTAGACACCTCTCCATCTGTAGTTTTTTTCAAAATTTCTTAACTCGGAATCTAACATCTGAACTAACCGTTATGGATATATCTTTTTAACACCATCTCCTCGGGGTTGGAGGAGATGGGCCTGCCAAAACAAACTCTATATCTTCTCTCAATTTTTATTTATTTAACTCTCATGGCAGGGCTATTCCCAACGAGCGACGTTGGGGTTGGTCGCTCCGAAAGGAGCTGTTTGTTTTAAAACCACTCTCTCCACGCAACAATATCCAATAACTGACAACGAACAAAAGTGGACAACTAGAAATACCAAACCTAAAAGAGTGACTGCAAGCCATCAAACGTTTCATAGACAACCAAGGGGGACTGAAAGGCAGCCACGCCTAGCTGCCGCAAACCTTTTCCCAGGCGCCTGCGGCGCCCAAATCAACATAATCACATCGTTACGTTCAATAAATGAAAACAACAGACAGTCCCAAAAGCTGTCTGTTGTTTTCGTTTATTAAAAGTAAGAAACGGAAACTTGGTTTTGTTTTTTAATGATGACATTGGTGTTTCCTCGGCAATTGCTTTCTCCTTAACTGGACCTTCCTCGCTTACCCAATAATTTCAAGAGAGATAACTTTATCGAAAATTAATTTTCCCGAGATAAGTCATGGATGAAGTTTTCACTCTGGACATTTTCTTCTAATTTGGTGTTTTAACCGTTTACCCAACTTAACGGTCAAAGCCGTCCAGCGCCATTCACAAAAATTACCATTCAATTTTCATTATGTTTTTTTTTTTTTTTTTCGTAGCGAAAACATAGATCATGACCCCTCTTTGGAACGAGCTTATTGAGCTCGTTCCAATGAGGGATCATAAGCTATGTTTTTTACTCAAAAAATGAAAAGAATTAGTTATTCAGTATTTTTATTTGCTGATGTCGTCTGCCTTTCGTGTTAGGTAAAGGGTTAAAGATTGATGTGCTTGTTACTACACTGGATTTACTAGCTGCTACTTGAACTAGTGTCACACAGTCAGTCGGCCATACAATTGGGGCTTGGGATACCTGACTTGGAGTGTTGGGTGTCAAGCACGATCAATTTGGTCACGACTACTGCATGTATAAGTATTTAACCCTTTACCCAACGTAACGGCAAAAACCGGCAGCGCTATGCACAAAAATACTATTCAATTTTCAATATTTTTTCATTTTTTATCACAAAAACATAGCTTATGAACCCTCATTGGAACGAGCTCGCTGAGCTCGTTCCAATAAGGGAGCATAAGCTATGTTTTTGTGATAAAAAATGAAAAAAAAAGTTATTCAAGAATTTTATTTGTAAGTGTCGTCTGCTTTTCGTGTTAGGTAAAGGGTTAACATCCAAAGGGGACTTCCGAAGAACTTTTGCTGACTACAAAAAAATTCAAACTGTATAGTCAAAGCGAGGCTGCGATAAATGCGTGACGTAAACATTATTTATCCTGACTGTGGTTGGTCAATTCCCGACTGGTTGTCGTCAGATCACCGAAGTTAAGCAACGTCGAGCCCGGTTAGTCCTCGGATCGGTGACCGTCTGAGCGAGCGATTCGGACTCCCACGTTGTGTCCTTGGGCAAGGCACTTAACCCCGATTGTCCACATGGGGACACGATGACGCCGTATTCTAAGGAGTACTGCACGTCGATGGTGCACATGTCTTCAACTAATCTAACCCTGCCTGTGCTACAGTGCGGAGTTACGATGTTGGGGAGCTGGTAGCTACTCGTCGTTGCTTGGTGGTTCTCCGTCTTCCTCCACCCGTAAAACTGTCACGGTCATGATTAACCATTGTGCATAAGTATATGACCTTAAACATCAATAAATATATAAATATAAATAATTCCCGACTAATAAAAAGGTCCAACTACATCATCAAGGCATGTCTTCGTCGAAAGGATGCCTTTGTAATGTGCATGTAGAATATTTTATCAGTCGAGACTTGAATCATCAGTCATCATTATATTATTTATTTATTGGTGTTTAAGGTCACATACTTATGCACAATGGCTAATCATGACCGTGATAGTTTTACGGGTGGAGGAAGCCGGAGTACCCGGAGAGACCAGCGAGCAACGACGAGCAGCTGCCAGCTCCCCAACATCGTAACTCCGCACTGCAGCACAGGCAGGGTTCGATAGGTTGAAGACATGCGCACCATCGACGTGCAGTATGCATTAGTACACGGCGTCATCGTGCCCCCGTGTGGACCATCGAGGTTAAGTGCCTTGCCCAAGGACACAACGCGGGAGTCCGAATCGATCGCTCAGACGGTCACGAATCCAAGGACTAACCGGGCTCGACGTTGCTTAACTTCGGTAATATGACGAGAACCAGTCATCAGTCATCAAATCATGTTTACTCCTTCCAATAAAGTCACGTATGGCCGCTTTTCACCAAATCTTTTACTGACTCGGTTGATTATCTATATTTGGTGAATTTAGCGCCAAATCGGCTTGAAACATGATCGCCAATTCTGACGTGGAGACATGGTTTGTGGCACGTCATGTGAAAGAAACCGTTCAAATGAAGGGTCATAAGCTGTAGTTTGCATATCGAGAATAAACGCTTGTTTAGAAAATCAGTCTGGCAAGAGTTTACAGGAGTTGTCTGCATATTACGCTGGATAAAGTGTCGATGGAAGAAGCTGCAGAATCAGTCGTAATATTCCACGAAACTTAAAATGATTCTTTCCTGAAAAATCAGAAAATACCCCTGAGAATGAGACAAAGTTTCTGGTAGAATAAAGTATTCCACAACATTGGTTCTTCGCAGTAAGACTTCTGTCTCACAGAAGAAGAGCTAGAAGCGTGTTTTAGAAGCACATAAAGAAGTGCTTGTAGGTCATACAATGTAACGATCCATATTTCTTATATCAAATCGTCTCTTGTCAGTTCCAGGCTTTTTAATTAAGTTCAGCCCCAGGTATAACACTCTCTCATCTGTTGGTTTCATTGACCATCTCCAACTAATTGAACTGTCAAAACAGCCACCAGAACCAAATTTTCCACAAAGCATGTTGTGACATGAACTGGTAGACATGAAATTCATTCATCATAAAAGTGTTTTACTTTTATTAGTCACCCCTCCCCCCTCCCCACACATATTTTAACCCATATAGGGAACATCAGGCACGAAATTTTAATATTTAGCAATTTCCTTGATTCTTCATCCGTTTGTGTCCATAATTCATAAGTTGTGAAAGGCAGCAATATTGTGGCCTACTTATTGTTGCCTTTCACAACTTATAAATTATGGACACAAACGGACTCAGAGTCAAGAAAATTGCGGGGGGGGGGGGGGCATCCAGGAGGAGGGTGCGAACCCGCCCCTTGTTTTCACAACAACGAGGCGATGGGTCAGAGTATTTTCCGCGATAACACATAGACATGCACTACCTCCAGTATCGAATGTCCAATGCTATTTCAGGTAATACCGTACGCATGGGTACATCTATAGCTCCTGGGCGGGTCTTCCGTAGGCTTTAAAAACTGATTTCCCCTTTCAAAATTTGAATGAGTTGATACAAAATGCCGGGAATATTTTGGCTGGAAAACGTTATGGTCATATTCAAAGTAGCCATCCGAGGGCCACACTGACCTTCCATTTTTCCAAACTTTACCTGACAAGAGTGAGACATATCCTTCCTGTTTGCCCCAACTCGCTATTACGGGCGCCGGATGCTGCTTGGCATCATGACCCATGATTGAAATGTGCCCCCTCCACCCCCACTCAAGATCCTGAATTCGCCTCTATAAACAGGTAACCAAAGCTTCCATGGGAATCGTTTATTGTCTAAATACTTGACTTACACGTAATACCGCAGACAATTTCTGGAAAATTATCAAGTCGTTGATTCGTAAAGATCGAAGAGTATAAAGTATTAAAGGGTCATGCCATTTTGATAATGGGGGTAGTTAGAAATCATAATAAAATTTTATTATTGATACAGACGATCGTGTTCACCAAGAACTCACATTCAATATTTGTAATTCAGACGACTAATTTTGATCACGGCCATTATTTATTTATTTATTTATTGGTGTTTAAGGTCACATATTTCTGCACAATGGCTAATCATGACATGACAGTTTTTCGGGTGGAGGAAGCCGGAGTACCCGAAGAGAACCACCGAGCAACGGCGAGCAACTGTCAGCTCCCCAACATACCAACTCCACACAAGCAGGGTTAGCATTGGTTGAAGACAGGTGCACCATCGACGTGCAGTACGCCTTAGTACACAGCGTCACCGTGCCCCCATGTGGGCAATGGGAGTGAAGTGTCTTGCCCAAGGACACAACGCGATTGCCGCAGGTGGGATTCGAACCGAGGACCTCTCGGCTTGCAACCTGCACCTCTTCCTACTGAGTCACCGCTCCCCCTCACGGCCATTGAGCGATAGCGTTAAAATTGGAAAGAACCTCTCATACCAGTATTAAAACTTTATGGAAGGCTTTGGACATTCATTCACACCTATAGATACTTGAATTTAACCATTTGAGCCCCAGCGGCCGCATTTCTGACCAGGAACATGATACGCCATAACGTTATTAAATAGGATGGCTGTTCAGTAAACATGTCAAGTAGACCAATCAATATTCTCAACGTGCAGCCCAGAGGCTGCACGTTGAAAATATTGATTGGTCTACCCCAAATAATGAATATGGACTCTTCTAATTGCTGCTATTGAACTGGCATGGAAGATACCACCAAAGTTCACGGGGTTAAGAAATCAGATTGTGCACTAGACTGAAGTAATTAATGAATCAGAGATTTGTGAGGTTTCTTTGATTGCACTTGATTGCTCACTGTTATACCCTTCAAATTCAGAAACAATAAATTGTCTGGATAGTTTTTTTTATCTATAAATTAGGAGTTGTTCATTCCTATTTGTTTCATCTTATAATGATTATTTATTAATTTTATTAAGGTTTAACGACACTTTAACAGCCAAGGTCATATCGAGTCGATGACAGATTTACGGGTGGAGGAAGCCGGAGTACCCGGAGAGAACCACCGAGCAACGACGAGCAGCTGCCAACTCCCCAACATCGTAACTCCGCACTGCAGCACAGGCAGGGTTAGGGTGGTTAAAGACATGCGCACCATCGACGTGCAGTACGCCTTAGTGCACGGCGTCATCGTGGCCCCATGTGGACAATCGGGATTAAGTGCCTTGCCCAAGGACACAACGCGGGAGTCCGAATTGATCGCTCAGACGGTCACCCATCCAAGGGCTAACCGGGCTAGACGTTGCTTAACTTCGGTGATCTGACGAGAACTGGTTACCCCAAAGCCACCGCGCCCTCTCTTATAATGATACTAGCACCCAAGCTCTCTGAGAGACCAGGTAGGTTATTTATTATACGCCTGTTCTGTGAATTTCCCACATACAGCAGCACTGAACCATGCGGAAAATGAAAATCGTTGACGGACTATTTTTATAAAGAAGCGAAGTTTCACTGAAATTTTCTGCAAATCGTGCATCGCAATTACAATTTGATCGCTAGCGATAGCTAAAAATAGTCCCATGAGTTCCAATGTGTTCTATATGCCAGTAGGCACATAGAACACAGTGGAATTCAGGGGACGAAAAAGTAACACGGGTTCCCCTCGCAAATTTGGTTGGCGATAAAATGTGTTCTTTTTGTTGATAGTTGTCAAATGAATTGCTGAGTGCCCTTCTAATAATTGTTTTTATAGACGTGAAGGCGTGTAATAAACACAGATCGCGCGGCCTCCCTTTCTTTCCTTCCTCGCTGACACTCGTGCCATCTCGATTAATCCATTCACACACGCGTGTCGTTCTGTGTATATATCCCGGACCTCAAACCCAAAGATGACCTCAGTGCTTTATTTATACCAAAATAATATGTATTAGACAAATTATACGTATATATTTTAGGCGCACTATATATATATATATATATATAAAGCACCAAAAATATATGTATAATGTATCTGATATATCGCCTATGTCAAGTAGAAATTCCACAAGATGTAGCCCAGGCTCCGCGCCACTGGATACCCGTTGGTATGGAGGCAGAACATTTATGCCTAGACGATTGGGTGCCGTAGATGCGGGATCGACTCCCATCAGGGCCATCTTCCAAAGAACATTACAGTTTTCAATCCAGTGGGTCGGTGCCACGACTATGCCTGGTGGAATTCCTCTTGGCATTGGCGATATAAAATTAAATTCAAGCAGTTGCATCTTCACAGATCTTCCATTAATTGAGATTCATTCCTGCATTTAAAAGCTGGGACCATAGACCATTATAATGTATCTGATATACATATATATAGAGAGAGGGTACGTAAAACATTTAAGATGCGCTGTTAGGATATCTAGAATGGTTATCGCCGCAAATGTTCAAGGCAAGTGATTTTGGATATTGTATTAGTTTTCTTCATATACAAATGAAATTAGTAAATGGTAATAAAACATTGCATCCAGTATCAAGGCACCAGTGTCTCTGCACCTATTTTATCAGCAGTCTCTGTAAAACTGCGCCTCACCCCAATCCCATCTGTTCTCATGCTAAACATATCAGCAGTGAGGTATATCTGATCACTTCTACACTACAGTTTAGGCCAGCCTGGGCTTAGAGCCCAGATAGGCCAGATGCGGGATGTTGAAATGGTCAGCTATATACTACGGCTGATAATTCAGGAGCGTGGGTAAGAAAAACTTCATCTCAGTCGCAAATGAGGTGTGCCATGGGTAAGGGAGTGCGATAGTACATACCACAAATTAATCGTTGATGGTTAAAAAATTGGCTGACAAACTGTAATCAACGTGAGATCAAAACTCTCAGGCGTAGTTAGAAAAGATGTGGAAAGAGAAGAACTGGCCACGACCCTGATGTACCTTAACAAATATTTTCTAACTTCCAGAGCTGATAATCATGGCGGCTATGGCGTTGGTTTGCTCGTTAAATTGAATTTATTCTCCCAAATGCGCAATGATCTGTCACTTTTATCCCACTTATTTTCAAATCACATATCATAGAAATCCCTAACTAACCGTGAATGATTAATGGGTATCATTTATAGACCTGAACTATAGCATCAGCAGATCATTACTTGTTATACAGTCTGTTGTATTTCAGCTATCGGAGAAAATAAACCTCGAAAACAAGTAAAATTATCTCATGATGGACTTCAACATGGATCTGATAAATTTTAATAGCCACCAAAAGACAAATATATTTTGTTGATTCATTAATCTGTGGGGGTTCCATGCTTGCATTTTGTGAAATCTAGCAGGGTTACATTTCCTATTGCAACATTAATTCATCATATATTTGGAAAGAGTACTGACAAATATCAGGTCAGGAATTATCATGATTGACGTTAGCTACCATTTCATGACATTTTATCTCGATGAATCTGGCAAATACGCAAACCCATTCAACACATAATGAAAATACGCATTGTAATGTCCATCACAACAAACGATAGTATGTACAGTCTGTTAGAGTTCCCAAATGAAAGTCTGGGTTTTCAATATGAGCGTAGTATCACAGTTGATTTCAAGTTCCAATAAGAGTAAAATCCTCACCCTCTGATTAGATGAGAGCTGGCGTAGTTTCTTTTATGTTTACAGCTCCAGTAGCAAATGTTGCCGTCTGACGTTAAAACGCGAAATATTTGAAATGACGTCGCCCGTTTCGTAATTGCTTCATCAACAGAGTGACTTTCAAGCCGCTTTATTTTTCTGGATTTTTCACCTTGCAGTAGACGGTGTTCCGCAAAGAGTTGTTTAAATTACAAACCGATTTACGATTTGAACTAAGGTGGAATGAGTTTATCTGGTTTATTGATTTTCTATACAGTTCCGTCGTGAGTACACGAGAGGTTTATTTACTAAACCTGTGGTCGTTAAAAGTTGCCTTGCAAAAGGCAACTTTTGACGATCACAAGTTTAGTAAATAAGCCTCTCGTGTTTCACAATGTAGGTTTTGGGCTATGGGTAGTGTCTTATAGGAACATATACGTTATTGTGATGAGTTGACGGTGACATGGTCTGAGGTTTGGGGCTCGGAGTGTATGTTTAACCTCGATGCTTCGCGTGTCGGTTGAACATTGGCTCCGAGCCGCAAACCTCAGACTATGTTACCGCTAATTCATCAAAACAATTTATGTGTCATGAAAGAGCAGGTTTGTTTTTATCAGTGATGCCCTTTTTGACATGTTACGATACGATAATTTATTGCATATTTTCCATAAACAGCTTCTCGGTATCGATGTAGTCTGTCCATCTATTTTTGTTTTTCGGAAAGATAGACCATAAAAGCCTCACCCCGTCTGTGTTTTTTTGTTTCTGGTGCAGCAAAGTTTCGCGGGTAGATGAACGCAGACAAAGCTCTCGAGAAACCACGTGTAACTGCTGGACGTTTCAGTTTTTTAACTGGACACAAACGGGCTCGAGTCCAAGTGGCACCAGGTGGAAGAACACCATGGCGCGGTACTCCCACGAGGGCTACTTAAAGTTAAGTTTCTGATGCCTGATGCCGGTATATTCCATGCCCGTTCAGAGCCATCAGCTGGTAGAATTTATATTCGTTACTTAGGGCTGCGCGTTGAAAAGCTTGATTGTCTACCACACAAACATGGGAAAAGGGGCCTTTCGGTTTGAAAGGGTTAAACACACACCGCAAGTAACATCGTGAAATTTATGAGATATCGGTCATAGTCTGAAGCGCTCCCCATTGGGCTGTTTGGGTCTTTGAATCTGTAGTGAGCAAATAACTAAAATGCGTGTTCCGCGTGTGTTATATATGGCCGATGCAAAATGTTTCATACTGATCTGTCCCCCATTTGTCTTGTTTTCAGGGGATTAAAAACTTGTGTGATTTTAGAATTCCGTGATATCTCTTAACAGCGCCATTTTTACAGTGAGTTTTCAGAAAGTGTAAGATAAAGAATCTCAACAGTTATTGAAAGAAACGAAAACGAATAAATCCCCTTTGAATGAAGCACAAAAATAAGAACAGTTTGGAAGACCCCTTGCTCCTAATCGATGAGTCCAAAATACAAAGTAACCTTCACTTATCGAAGGCGGGTTTTTTCATTCAGCGTGAAGCGGAAAGCGACTGTACACATGTTTATGGCAATCATGTATGCACTCTCCCAAGTTCTCTGGTGATTTTTGTGAAGTTTTGGCTGCCTTTTTAGGCAGCCAAGACTTAATCCCTTGACCCTTGATGGTGTCTTGCATTTCAGTTCAATGGCAGCAATTGGAAGAGTCCATGTCCATTATTGGGTGTAGACCAATTAATATTTTCAACGTGCAGCCTAAGGGCTGCACGTTGAAAATATTGATTGTTTTTTTCCCCACACATTCACTAAGCATCAATCGTATTTAATGAAATTATGGCGCAGCATGTTCCTGGACCGGAAATGGGGCCTCTCGGCTTCAAAGGGTTACCAAGACAGCAAGGCTGAGCAGCTATATGAGCTGTTATATAGTGAATAAAACAAACCATACCCAGAACCTTGAAGGTTAAAGGAACTCCTTTTTACAGTTTAATTACATGTCAAGACGAAGTGTCAAAGTTATGTTCTGCAAACTATAACAATCATGTTCCGAACACTGTAATTTATCAGTATTCCCTTGAGATTTCTTTGAGAACCTGTTTATCCGACCAGTACTAATGATTTTTCAAAAAAATGCCACCGATAATTAAACTTAACCCATTTCATGGGAGTACGGTGGCTCAGTAGGTAGAGATGCAGGATGCAAGCTGAGAGGTTCTCGGTTCGAATCCCACCGGCGGCAACCGCGTTGTGTCCTTGGGCAAGACACTTAATCCCGGTTGTCTACGTGGAGGCATGGTTGCGTTGTGTACTAAGGCGCACTGCACGTCGATGGTGCACTTGTCTTCAACCAATGCTAACCCTGCTTATGTGGAGTTAGTGCGTTGGGGATCCCTACAGTTGTTCGTCGTTGCACGGTGGTTCTCTCCGTGTACTCCTGCTTCCTCTACCCGTGAAACTGTCCGACATGAGGTGACCCTGGATGTCGATAGTGTCGTAAAAACCCAAATAAATAAATAAATAAATAATAAATAAACCCACTTCATACCAGATTTATATACAGGGCCGAAGGCTTCGTATATGAATGAGAACACTACATTTACTGATGAAGTGTAGTTGCTCTTGTTGTTGTTGTTGTTGTGACAGACGTGATAGTAGTAGATGCTGTATTAGTGGTGGTGGTAGCAGTAATAGCAATGAACTTACCCTCTGAAGTCCTCAGCGAGATTAATTGTCAGATAGCTTTGGATCCACACTCGTCCATGTTCAGGAGGTACTCAGCAGAATGTAATTACGGGTTACCATTGAAGAAAGGTGCGTTTGGTAAGCAATATGCTGGCTACATGGTTAACTAAATGGAACAATGCCAGAACAAGATACATAATACCATAGCTAAAAGGTATTCAGCACTACAAATATAACCGTTTTATCTCGATCGTTTCACTCTCCCAATCTTCCTTGGTAAATTGCGAAAAGAACAAGTAACTTAAAAGTACTCTCTTTCGCATAATTCATCTACAAGAGAGTAATTCAAGTATAGTTATGATAAGATAGCAATAAGTATAAACATCTATTTAGCACTTTCTTATTCACTATAGGATACAAAGCGTGCATCTTTCTACCTGTTTGACTGTCCCTTGCCTTTCCGTAACTGCCTGCCTGCCTGCCTGTCAGCCTACCCGAAGCCCACCCGCCCACCCACCCTCCGACCATGCTTTCTTGCCTGCCTGCTCGACCGCCCGTCCACCTGGAAATACGCCCGCCCGGGAATCCGCCCACCCGGAAACAAAACCCATCCGACTGAAATGCCCGCCCATCCGTTCGTTCGTCCGTCTGCCTCAGTGTGATATGCGTGCGATAATGGGGTAGGTGGGTTATGTTATAGTGACATGGTTTAATAGCCGAAGAAGCGTGTGTGGGGTGTAGGTTTGGTGTGTCACAATGCGCGTAAAATCAGTTTACTTCTAACGGATGTCAAATGTGCATACTAGAAAAATCTGATGGAAGCAAATTCAAGATTGTAGCAACGAAATAGTTTAACCCTTTACCCAACGTAACGGTCAAAACGTCCAGCGCTATTCTCAAAAAACACCAATTAATTTTCAATATTTTTTCATTTTTTGTCTCAAAAACATAGGTTATAAGGGCAAAGAATTGACGTTATTGATTCATTATAATACAAGAACTTTGTATCTGCATCGATATAAAAGTGCAAGAATTCTTTCGTATGTCTTGGGTTCTAGGTGGTGTCATCTTGCTAAATGCGCTAACGACGTTCTTACCTAAAGGACAAATCACATATTTGTTTGGCCAAGGAAATGTGTATGTCACTCACTGATCTCAAAACAACTGGATTGTTGGAACGTCACCGAAAACCTTCGAGAATATTTGTTATTGTCGAACGTAGTTTTTTATAGCAACTTTTATCCCCTCTAAGATAGCGGCGGTTGAGACACTTTTATTTTTGTGACCAATAAGCGCTCCAGCAATCCATTTGTATAGAGATCGGTGATGTCATCCCCAAATAATTTTTACAGCCGGGGTATTTAAAAAAAATCATCACTCGAAAAGAAAAATTTCACTGTGCTTGGCTGAACTTGAACGAGTTTTGAATGATAAATGGAAGAAGAACCAAAGGCCACCAGGCATTTGAAAGATTGGTTCAAAAGATGTAGTTTCACATACAACCTCTGTAGTTCTCAAATTGAACATTCAGTGCAAAAAATAGAGCTAGAGATTTAAACACACAAACTAATCAGAAATCACTTTAATTGCTGCACTGACCCATCGTTTTGAAAAGGGAGAGAAATAATACTAACTCAAATGACCTCTGTAAAATACATCGAGGATCTCCACTGACTCCCCGTATTTACGAATCCAGTTCAATAAACTATGTCTAGGCCGAGGCTTTGCACCAGCTCAGGCCTAATTTACCGGACGTATTTCGTACGTATTGCTATGAGCTGCCGACAAATTGAAGATTTTATTTACAGTATGTGGAGAGTGGATTGTAATTAAATCACCCGTGGAGTGGCGATTCCGCTCAAGCAATAATTGCAAATTTGTTGCAAAGCACAGCATGCGCAAGCAAAGTTACAGCCAATGGGCCTCCGGGTTATACTCTTTGGGTGATGACTCCCATCCCCGGGTGATTTAGTTACAATCCACTCTCCACATACTGTATCACGCGATCCAAAGTCCCGCAACAGATGCCTAAATGGATCGAAAAACAAACCGGGCTTCCGACAAGGCCCGAATAAGGTTAAAACAACTTATTGGTTGACACAGTGTCACTCCACAAAATAATCCCCACTGACGCTGATATTTTGGCGCAATAAATAATAGAATGTTTTTAAAAGAATGGTTCGAAATTCAAGGGTCATATTTATAAGATACGCGTCTTTTTAAACTTAAACAGGCGACCAGAAGGCAGGGTTAAAGTTTCTCGCAAAAATACAATCGTGTACACCTGGTGGTAATTCCGGAATATTGCTGAATGACAGTACTTTACCGCTTTTTAATTACTTGTTTAATGGACGGAGAAAGGACCATATGGTGTGATATAAATACGTTTATTCGTGCTGGCTACCAACATTACCAGTTGTCTGTAACTTTCACTCTCTTCCAAAAATATATCAATTCCTTTCTTGCATTCTTAAGAACAAATTATATAATAACAGATCGAGAGTCTTGTTGTTGCATGCTTAACCGTAAATTAAGTAACTACAGAGTGGGAGATAACGAACTAAATTCACATAAAACTCCGTAAACAATTATGTTATAAAATATTGAATGGTTTTGACATCGTTCGAGATAAATTTAACTTGTGCAACAATTCGAGAAAACAAAATTTATCAGCATAATTCTTACACAGTTTTATTTAATAACAGAAGATGCCAGCCATGATGGTCAGGAGAATTTACTTCAGAGCCTGGACATTCATAAGAATAATAACACTCTGAATCGGACTTGTTAACTGGGAAATGTCTTTCCCCAATGACTTATCTCTCTTATCAGGTCCTCTCTTTTGAAACTCTTGTGAGAAATGTAATCATTTACTGCCACGACCTATTCTACATTGGCGGTCTTCGCTTGTATATGTAACTGAGGCTTTCGTAACGAAACGCTGTTGTGGGTATACTTTTGGACTCGTCTCTCTGAGCAGGGGTTGCTCCAGAAGGAGGGCACACCTGTCTTTTTCTGTCGGGAACACCAACCCGCCTCTCCCATTCGGACTCATTTTGACCCCAAAATACTCAAAACTCATCGGGAAACATACTTATTGAGATTCCTAGCCGAGTTCATAAAATTTGGATTGGCTAGGAATCTCAATAACGGAATGCCTTATATGTATACAGGGGAAATCTGATTCAACCTTGATCAATGTTATAGTCGAGACTGAGATAGGTATAGCTATTAAGTAATGGATGAGATATGGGGCAGAATAACAGAAGCCAATAGTACTGGTACAAGGCCGCAATGGAACAAGCATGTTGTAGAAGCTAATGATAGGACAGATAGACCATAGCCCTGTAATGGCCTTGGAGCTTTGGCGACAAGATGGAAGTGGTTGGTAAGACTACATTAGACCCATTGAGGGCTTTTACATAGCCTATTGCGACAAAAAAAAGGGATTCTCCAAAAGGTATCCTCGATAGGTATCCTCAATAGGTATCCTCAAATAATACAATACCAGGCCATAGGTATCCTCAAATACCCGTATGTGTCTATGTGATAGGGCATATTGTGTCACATTGTGACTTTTCACATAAGCACATATGACAAAAAGGGATTCTCCAGTAGGTATCCTCGATAGGTATCCTCAAATAATACAATACCAGGCCATATGTATCCTCAAATACCCGTATGTGTCTATGTGATAGGGCATATTGTGTCACATTGTGACTTTTCACATAAGCACATATGACAAAAAGGGAGTCTGAACAGTATTCCGTAACAAATAAACAACTATCGTATATCATCAGCTGGATGCGAGCTTTTATTGCAAGATGGACATTTTTCTTTGAAGATCCCCATCCCCGAAATGATGGCCGTTCACGAAAAACCAGAGATAAAACACTCTGAAAAGTAGAGATGAAAAATCTCTGGAAACGTGCGCTGAAAGACAAGACAGAAACGGAATACCCTGTCAGGCTGTCACCATTTCTCCGGAGCAGACGTTCAGACCTCGTCCGTTCATGTAATAATTGAACACACAAAACATGAATCATAAGTCGGAGAAATCAAAACATCATAACACACCGTGACTTCCCCAGTTTTTCAGAAAACTGAACTGTCATGAACGGATGACTCGCAAGAACTGATTCAATTATCCAGTGAACTCGAACTAGTCACAACAGATACATCACGTGATACACCCCAACACATTAACCCAGGAAAGACTACCGACCTTCCCAGTCTGCTGTTACTCCAAAATGTCAAGACAACAGTTTCTTGCTATACTTGCGAAACGCAAGAAACTATTATTCTCCAGTAGGTATCCTCGATAGGTATCCTCAAATAATACAATACCAGGCCATAGGTATCCTCAAATACCCGTATGTGTCTATGTGATAGGGCATATTGTGTCACATTGTGACTTTTCACATAAGCACATATGACAAAAAGGGATTCTCCAGTAGGTATCCTCGATAGGTATCCTCAAATAATACAATACCAGGCCATAGGTATCCTCAAATACCCGTATGTGCCTATGTGATAGGGCATTTTGTGTCACATTGTGCCTTGTCACATAAGCACATATCGGCACATAAAGCATGTGCCTATGTGATAGGGCATATTGTGTCACATTGTGCCTTTTCACATAAGCACATATGACAAAAAAGGGATTCCATAGCCACAGGTGTTTTCAAAAAAAGGGATTCCATGGGATATGGCCATTGGATATAGTCTTTTATTGTACAGAAGGGCGATAACTCTGCATACAGGTTATGGGAAATCAAGCAATCTGATTGGTTAGTTATAATTTATATAAATGATCTAGATAAATGAAATAACAAGAGTACACGGAATAGGGTCAGAACTAACAAGAATAGACCAGAAATTGCTAAATATAGCAATAATAAGGTAAACTGTTCCAACTAATAGGCTCTTCTACGCTACTGGAGTATACTCTGGAACAAAGGAACATGCCTAGGTAGAGGAAACTATTACATATATAGATAGACGCAGAGAATTCTGGAAGAATTCGAAATAATACAAGTTGTCGGGTTGTTTGTGGTAATTATCCAGGGAAGTCGTTCCAGAAAATACTCCGATTCAATCGAACACACCCCCGATCATACCCCGTCTTATTGCAGAAAAATTGGGTAACATAGCAATCACGTGCTACCATAGAAACCAAGATGGTGGTCTCCAGTATACAAAATGGACAACGGAAACACGTATCACCCTAACAACACGCGCTGCGCATGCGCACTAACACCACGTATCACTATGGAGATGACGTCACATCATGGCCGCTCACGCGGGTTACCATGACAATACAACATGGCGCCACTAGGTCACGTGACATGACGTCACTTCCGGGGTCATCCACCGGGGTCATCCAACCTACCCTCGAAAGGTACATGACATACTACTGTCAGATCAATCCTGGGCTGCGCAACTTGCTCTGTGACCTTGAGCAAGGCACCTAGCCCCATGCTCTAGTTTACTCATCTGTAGAAAAGGGGAACCATCATGAGCTGACAAAATAATCTTCCGATAGACTTTTGTTCCGTCAAGTGGGCAGGGCAGGGGGCCTTTGGCGCGAGGAAGGATATATGTATTAATTTTGATATTGAAAGTTTACAGCGTGGACTATTATATCAGAATGACGTTAAATCACAGATAGTAATAAAACAATGTATCTTACATCATACAAACATCTGCGAATTGCTTTGAATGCAAGATATCAAGTGCATGCAAGCTGTGTATATACCATACACAGTCTGTCTAGATCTATACGTGGCTACAATTCGGAGTAATCTCTCCTTAGACTATTTCGTTGAAGAAGTTAGAGTTCTATTATGCTATTCAAAAAAAGTAGGGGATATTTGATAAAAGTGTCTGCGGGAATTCAGTTTCTTTTGAAATAAATGTACTTATTTTTAACCCTTTACCCAACGTAACGGCCAAAACCGGCCAGCGCTATTCACAAAAATCGCCAATTAATTTTCATTATTTTTTTCATTTTTTGTCTCAAAAACATAGGTTATGACCCCTCATTAGAACGAGCTCATCGAGCTCGTTCCAATGAGGGGTCATAACCTGTTTTTGAGACAAAAATGAAAAAAATTACTTATTCAAGAATTTTTTTTGCAAGTGTCGTCTGCTTTTCATGTTAGGTAAAGGGTTAACCTTTCGAACACTGAGTTCCTGAATGGCATCAGCTGAAGGCAAGTGTACAGTCACCGAACATTTCACCTTTGTGAACAGCGCCACTGCACTGTTCACAAACGTGCAATGTTCGGTGACAGCGGCGCTGTTAACAAAGGTGTAAGTGTTCCGTCGCCGGACCGTAGACCCTTCATGAATAGCGTAACGGGCTTCCACATGGGGTAGTCGAGATGAAGTGTCTTGCCCAACGCAGATGCCGCAGACCAGAATATAACCCTCTGCACATTGATGTCAAAATACCCAAATTTCAAGCAACTGATTTTCCCATAACACAGCTAGGTGTTTGACCAATTAAATCTTGTTTTACGGAGGTGATTTGATATATCGACATCGCTTTGCAATGGGTTAATATTTAATAACTGTAAAAATATAAAAATCCATAATTAACATTACAGCAATGGAACACACTTTGGGAATGGTTACACGCTTACACGTGCGTCATTCAACTTACTTTTTACTGCACAGAGAGTAATGGCCTGCCAGTTTTTGCTGAGCGAGGAAACCACGATTCTAATTAAGCCTTGCTGAGCATTGAACAACCTTTTATTTGTGTATTTACACTATAAATATATACTATTGAAAAAAGTAGGGGATTTTGATAAAAGTGAGATATATAAAACCGACCGCTGCGACGTCGCGCAAATGGCACCACTCGAGCTGCTAACATATTGTAGCGGGAGTATTGGCCTGTGATCCAATGGTTACGTCATGATATCGTTCGTTCCGCCGCCGCCACACTCTGTTTCGCCTGTTGTAGAAGTCGATAGTGAACCTCAATTCATCGGAAAATATGGCGTTGCTCCACCGACGATTGTCCCAGCGCTGCCATGCTCCACACCAATTACGCCTTGCTGCAATGTGACCTCAGTGAAACGTGGAATTATTCGAGGTCGTCGAGCGTACAGATTCCAGTAGTCTTACCACAGACTCCCACATCTGTCGCTCGTTGCTGCTGCTGTCCAATTTCTGAGGCATTTTGATGATGGCTTCGTAATGCTGTCGTTCGGATGAAACGACTCTGGTTAGCAGTTGTCGCCCTTGGACGACCTGGCCACCCATTGTCTGTCATCAAAATTGCCTTCTGACGTTAGCGTGACAACAACCTGCTAATCACCGATTGAGTAACGTTGAGAATATGAGCCACTGCAGTATGTCTGTTGCCAGCTTCCAACATGCCAATGGCACGTAAACGTTCGTCACGTTTCAGTCTTCACATACCTCAAAAGTTACGTTTCGGCCAGAAACTATTGATGAACGAGTTTATACCAAGAAAAGAAGCCCGTCCAGTACAAATGAAAATTTCAAAAACGTACCTCACAGACATTAACTCGGCGCTCGTGCGAAAAATCTACGCGAAGAATGATCCACACTAAACTTGGTAACATATTGATGTGTCCAATCACGCGTTAGGTAAATACACATCTTAAAATTAAACCCTGGGTAAATAAATAATGACGATAAACCGACATTTTTGCAATTACACTGGTATTCAGTCGACAGTAGTGTTAATACCGGTATATATCGGCTTATCGATATATCACGCAGCCCTACAGAAGACTAATTTTGTACTTATCATGCCACCTGTTTAATTTGACCAATCAACGTGCTCTAATAGCATCGGTGGACTATGCGATATTAGGTTATTCAATGGGGAACCGGCTATCGGGTTGAGTCCATACACTGCCAATGACCGTGTATGAGCCCATATACCCCTCTGCTGGGCGCCATTTTGTTTCCGAATTAATTTTCCCACCTCAAGTTTTCACCTATTTTCGTGCAAATAAAAGACAGCTTCCTGATAAATATTCAAAATGAAGGGATTCGGATCTTTTAATTTATTATTTAATTCGCTTGGTGGCATGATAAATATATAGGAATGTACTGTAGTATTTCTGGGGTGGGATTACCCGGGTCCTTTTTTCATTACTCATCAGTTCATCGTAATCGATTAGACCTGGTATGGACTGATGACGTCATCCTCCAGTATAAAAGGAAAATGCAGCACCAGAGAAGACGTTGGGCCTAAAAGAACAAATTGACGGTTGTTTATTTCTTCTTCATATTACTACTAGTGAGTATTCACCACATTGTTTGATTATACTTTCGCCAACACATAGTATTTCTATTATCAGTATATAGAGAAATATGACAGGGCGTTTACTTGCCAGGTATGACGTCATGTCAGGCTCAGCACGATCAATCTCACTTCGCCTCACACGACGTCCTGTAACTTATAATATTGATCTCTGGGCAAACAGCAGAATGACTGCCGAGCTACTATATCATCGTCTAACAGTCTACATAAATGCTTTATAATGTGTATCTCACATGTCTATGAAACAAACTTACTGTAATCATGAATAAATGTATTCTGTCAATACACTATAGTTGGCATCATCGTTGTAAAAAAGTCCAGAGCGATACCATCTACTCAGCAGAACTGCCAGACTCATTTTTTATGTAGACACATTAAATGCAGAAAGGGGATTGCGTTTTATCGTTGAATCGATACTAAAATATGACAGTGACGCCAGACACAAATAAACAATAAACGATATTAAAATATACACACATAAGTGCGTTTTGGGGTTGAAAAATATGGAATTTAAAGCTCTGTGTATTATGTCTGTTGGTTACCATAGCCAAAATATGATGAAAGCCATCGGGCGGATTCACAACTCAAGTCGTTTTCAGGTGAATTTTGTAAAAGTAGGCGATATTAATGGAATGTGTTTGTCTGAATTTCTTCCTAATTTATGATATCTTATTGAGAACCACCCTGCTTCAAATTTTCTTGTGCGTCTCATTTAAGAATTGAATGCAATTTTTATAATCTTTATTGGAGTATGAGCGGGTACAAAGGGATTCATACAATTTGTACCCATTCCCACACGTTCATACTCCAATAAAGATTTTAAAAATTGCATTCAGTTCTTATAATTACATTCGGTAATTGTTTAAACTACTTTTTACCAAGCAACAAAGCAGAAAGACGAAATAAAACATGTACGAACGAACGAGGCGAAAAACCACCCTCACACAAAAGACAAAGCGCACAACTCTGATTTTTAATTTTCACAACTTTAGAAATGGAAACGAGTATTTTAGTAACGGGCTTTATGCCACAGTTGGGAAATGTCACTAAAGAAACAGCAACGGAGTTCATCACTGCGAGAGGCGCTAAAAAGTTATAAACCCGCCCAAACACCGCCCAAATTACATTCTGTCAACTGCGCTCTACCGAAAATGCGGGTCAAAGTTCGGCCAAATGTATTCATTGGAAAATGAATTACATTTGGTCATGACGTTTTTATCCAGCTGACCAATGGGAATTGAGTATTTGGACCCAAAACGTATAACTACATTAACAATGTAATTATATTTTAAACAAAAAAAGATTTTTGAGGATTTCTTAAGATCAGGACAGTGTTAGCTCAACCAACACAAACCAAAGCGTTATTCATTCACGTTTCGTGAACACATATGCGATAAAGCCTTATTACAAAAGTCGATGGTAATTTTTTATTGTGTTTTTTTGTATCTTTATTTTTTGCATTCAGAATACAGATTATGATCTCTTCAATGGAACGAACCGGTTCCAATGAGAGGTAATAAGGTATGTTTTTGAGATAAAAATGTTTTTTTAGTTATTCAAGAATCCTTTTTGGCAAGTGTCGTCTGCTAGTCGTGTTTGCTAGGAAGTAAATACCAAAAATACATGTTTTCAATTAATTGTGATAAAGAATCATTCCTGCATTCTGCCCACAATATATTTTTATACTTTGTAACCCAATGAGTAAGCTGGGGTGGATAAGAGCTCACAACTTACAATGAGCACAACTCTAATCCCAACTTTATATAAAACTGAAAATCTGAATAAAAGGAACAGTATTTTGGGAAAAAACTGTCTTATTTACCCGTGTGGCAAGAAGAAAAATAGTGTTCCAAACTCCTCGAAACAGCTTGAATCTCAAATTTGTTTTGGAAAAATTGGATTTGCAGCTATGTAGTTCATTAATATCAATGGACACCCTATGTTATCATAACAGTTAACCCTTTACCTAACATGAAAAGCAGACGACACTTGCAAAAAAAAATCTTGAATAACTAATTTTTTTCATTTTTTGTCTCAAAAACATAGGTTATGACCCCTCATTGGAACGAGCTCGACGAGCTCGTTCCAATGAGGGGTCATAACCTATGTTTTTGAGACAAAATAATGAAAATTAATTGGTGATTTTTGAGAATAGCGCTGGCCGGTTTTGGCCGTTACGTTAGGTAAAGGGTTAATGCAAAATTTTCTCCCACCTACTGACATGGTAAAAATATAGACCTGAATTTGGCTCCCAGTAGTCCACGTTTTATCAAAAACTATAATATAATTCATCATTCAAATGGTGTTTACAAAAAATAAACATCCCGTGATATTATATTTCTTATTTGTGGTAGTTTTGGAATAACACCCTCGCTTCTGAAGAGATATCACATTATGTTTGATGAATATTTTGCAATTTTAGTATACAAAGCCTCAATTTTCTCAGAAATGGCACCTAGACTCATGGATATGACACCTACAAAACAAAAAACATAGTTTATTCCCAACAGATGACTAGTAATCCGACAGTGGTATCTCATAACACCGTTAAAGTGTCTGAAACCACCAAACTTTGATCCTGCACTGCTCTGTTTGAACTGCAAGTACCCATAATTGCAATTTCACAACTTTCGTTTGATCCCTACAAACAACTATTCTGAAGAAAAGGGTAAAATTTTAGTAAAAAATGGTTCCAAAGAGACGAACCAAGGCAGATAACTCTAATTCAAATATTTAGTTCTGCCATACCAATAAGAATTCAATCATTGTCGTGTCTAAACATGTCCTATCTCCAGGGTCAGCCACCACACTACGAAAAATATCAATCATACTTGAAGTTACTTTCCGTGTACGAGTCATCGAACAAACATTAAATGGTTAAGTACCATCAACGGCAATAGTGTAGAGTCATATTCATTGAATAGGCACTTTACTAGCAAAACAATTTTATTAACAGAAAATTCCGTTAATTATTTACCTAACACGGTATTTTTAAAAAATAAATTAAATTTCACACTTTTCGAAAACAAATTTCACAATTTTTCAATAAAACTATACAAATATGGACATCATTAGAGCCAGCTCGACGAACTGGTTCTAATGATATCCACATTTGTATGGTTCTATTGAGAAACTTCCGAGACATTTTAGGCTGTGGTACCCTTATCTGTTTAATTTACTGGCCGTTTTGGCCGCTATGTTAGATGTATAGTTAACCAGAATTTGGTTGCTGTGCTTCATTCTGGAGACAAATGTGGTATTTATTCTGTTATATACTGTTTGACAGAGCTCACTGAGCTCTGTCAAACAAGATATAACAGAATAAATGCTTATGTTGTTAGTAATGAGGCAAATAGGTCTGTGATACTTGGGGATTTGAGAGCCGTGTTAAGAACTTTTAGAAAAATCGCAAATTATTTTATTCAATTTGCAGAGATTTCCTCTGTCCTCCGGGGTACGCGTATAGCCCTCGAGATACGGCGAGGAACTATCGAACTCTCCAACGTATTAACCCTGAATAAGGAGATTAACATCGGTTGAAGGCAGAGTGTACTGTTGGTGTGCCTTGCCTCGCGCCTGTTGTGCCCCACTCCTTAGTGCATGGCGCAACGTGCTCACGCATAGGCTATCGGTATGAAGTGTCTTGCACAAGGACACAACTCATATGACGCCGATCGAGGTTGATTCGTCAACCCTTCAGTCTCAACCAAATGCTGTAAGTAATGAGACACCTCACCGAATAAAAAAAAACACCTGTCGTATTTATTCGATCAACCACCTGCAAGAAGAATAGATTTTCTTTTTTCTCTCGTTTTATAAAGGAAATTGTTTTTCAGAAATTTACTCTTGTGAAAGTGAATTATTGATATTGTTTCCTATGCCCTTGGCAATGTTTATACCGCAGTAATTGGCTACATAAGCGGAACGCAACATCCGTTGTTATGAATAATGCATGCCTAATTTAGTAAACTCATAAAATCTAGAGGTTTAAAACAAACATTTCTCGGCGTAAAATTCTCCTGCATTCAACACAGATAACGAACAAGAATTACTAACGCTCTTCTAACCATAATGGATTGTTTGTTTCCGTATTGTGGTTTAACCCTTTACCAGCGAATGCCTGGGACTCTCCTAGAAATAAAAATTTATTATTTTAAATATCATTTTTTTTTAAATTTTGCAAAACATTTTAATAAAACCATATCATGTGGCCCCTCGTTGGAACGAGCTCGGCGAGCTCGTTCCAACGAGGGATCACATGATATGGTTTAGTTGAAAGTTTTTAAAAAATAAAAAAATTTCAACTTCTGAATTTGCATATTACGTGGGCGGATGCGGCCGATTCGTTGGGTAAAGGCTTAACGTCATTTTCAACGGCCAGGTTCCATGACGTGTCTGATATTTTTACGAATGGAGGCGGCCGGAGTGCCCAGAGCGAACCATCGACCAGATTACCTGTTAGGTAGGTTAAAATAGGGTGGCAGCGAGACGCTTCCACGTATTTCGTTGAATGAAGGCAACCAACAACAAACTGCAAAAAATAATATCCAAAACAGACAGCTTGTTACCTTTGAGAAGGTGGAATAACGATTGACTACAAAGTTCTACCCGTGGTTTCAAAATGCAACAAATATGAAAGCTAGCAAATCGGATACAACAAAGAAGGCAATTTTATCTTAGAGCCCCGCGAAACTTTGAAATTTGACTTGACTCTAAAGCATTTCGAAGATTCAATTAGATTAGAATACCCGGATTCGAAAATTTTCAAATCGTCCAATTGTTCTCAAAATCCTACCAAGTCTTTGCTCTACAACTCTTCTTCTATCATCAGGTCTCCACACATGATTCACCGTTATCTATCTATACTATATTTTAGAATGTATGTCTGTCTGTCTGTCTGTCTGCCTGCCTGCCTGCCTGCCTGTCTGCCTGTCTGTCTGTCTGTCTGTCTGTCTGTCTGTCTGTCTGTCTGTCTGTCTGTCTGTCTGTCTGTCTGTCTGTCAGTCTGTCTGTCTGTCTGTCTGTCTGTCTGCTATGGAATTAACTGACACCATATATACCATATTAGGCCACCAACAGACTGTGTAACTAATAATATAACCTTAAATGGGTCTTATTTGGAAAAACCTTAAATGTTTGTAACATATAAACACAATGTCTTATATCGTCAATATTTCATACAGTTTGAAGTTCCACAGCACAAAGAGAGTATATTACAACAAAATCGGTCGTATGTTCGATTGTCGCAAAACTCTTAACCCAGTTGCCCAAGTAGGAGCACGCCGACGCTAGGACGAACAACCATTAACGATACTCGTGCCTCCAACCAATGCTAATCCTACTTGTGTTGGATAAGTAAGCTGGGAGAGTCCGACAATTACTGGTCATTGCTCGGTGGCTATCTCCAGTTCTCCGACTTTTTCCTCCTGTAAAACTCCACGACACGATATGACCCTGTCTGCTGAAAGTGTCGTTAAATCTCCAAAAAACAAACACACCACTAAATCGTCCACAGAGTGGAGTTACACGCGGATAACGACTGTGAAACAGTTCAAGATACAAAAGGGATAGTTTACTCTGTAAATAACATTGCTAGTAGACGACACCTACACAAAGAGTATTTTAACCGAAGATTTTCAGTTTTTGTCTCAGAAACATAGCTTATGACTCCTCTTTGGAACGAGCTCAATGAGCTCGTTCCAATAAGAATCATAAGCTATGTACTGCAGTCAAAAATTGGAATTATATATAAAAAAAATTAATAACAATTTTAGTGAATAGAGTTGGTCGGATATTCCCGTCACGTTAGGTAAAGGATCGAGCAAATGAACATTCGGGTTAAAGCCGGGAGTACATCAGCTAGAACTCAGCATGCTTGTGATCTTTGTGTCAGTTTGGGGTTTCTCATAGAATGTAAAATATTGACTTTGCAGAAACTACAAAGAGAGTTTGTTATATCAGTTTTTTGATGTCTGAATTTTCCAGCGAATGCCTGGGACTCTCCTAGAAATAAATTTAGGCAAAGACAAATGGGAGCGAATATAGCCTCCTTTTTACTGGCAGTCCTGCTTATTATGCAAATCATTACATTATCCTTCATGATTACTGTGGTTTCAAGTGAGTAAACTTTTGTATATTGTCGCTGTACACAACACACTGAATTGACGACAGTCGGGGAAATGGTTAAAATAAATGCTTCACTTTTTTACCAAAATATTCTTTGATAAACATAGTGTGATTTCTTTAACCATCTACAGTGACTTTGCATTGAGAAGAGTGCACAAATCAGTGCCTGTAAGACAACAGTTAAAAAAAATCTTCTGCTTAAGAATTAGCTCCAGATGAGACAATAATCGCATCAGGACCTAACGAACCGAATTGTATGACTCACAGATTTAATTAGTAATCAGACAACGACGCCATATCCAATCAACAACAAAATAAGGAAATACTTTCAATGTTTGGGTTACACAAGGTCAAACCAACAGTACATTATTTTTCCAAGTATTCGAGAAAGTCTATAAAATTTGATAAGAGTTTCACTAATCTTGTAGATGCTATTGCAAATTTGATTAACTCCTCCACAACGAATCGACTGAATTATCCTGACGCGATGTAAGAAAGCTCGTTATTCAATTTGTTCTTTCAGTTCACAGCCTATGAGTCGCCAGGGCATACAGAGCTCGTTGAGCTTCTTCCAGTGGAATTATAAGCCATGATTCGACAACAATAACATGAAATGTTAGTAGTATGTCTCGGGCTTTTCACCTCTGTTTGGTTGTCGTGAGCGGCCATCTTGTGACGTCATCCCCATAGTGATACTTGGTGTTAGTGCGCATGCGCAGCGCTTGTTGTTAGGGAGATATGTGTTTCCATAGTCCATTTTGTATACTGGAGGCCGCCATCTTGGTTTCTATGGTAGCACGTGGTTGCTATGTTACCCAAAAGCTTCTTATAGGATAGGGGTATGTTCGGAGGGTATGTTCGATTGAATAGGAGTAAATCTAATTACCACAAACAACCCGACAATCCCACCAAAATCCACCCCAAACTACCGAAATTGACTTTATTTTTAGTACGAATTTCCCCCAGAATATTTTGTAGTAGAGCAGCACGTAGTGCTATAGTACCGAGAGGGCCTCGGGGGTAAGTTCGATTGAACTAAAGTAGTTTTTATGGTCGGATTACCCAGAATCATTTTTATGCCTTCTTTGTTCTATTTATTCTGACTTCCCTAAACATGTTTATGTTCTATTGTACACATTACAGGTAGCACATAGGCACATGTTGGATGTGCCAATATGTGCTTATGCGACAAGGCACAATGTGACACAATGTGCACTAGCACATAGGCACATGATGGATGCGCCGATATGTGCTTATGTGAAAATGCACAATGTAACACATACAGGTATTTGAGGATACCTATGGCCGGGTCCTATACAGCTCCTATACGGCTCCTAGCTCCTATACGGGTCCTAGCTCCTATACAGGTAGTCTTACCAATGGTTTCCTTCTTTTCTCCAACTGTTTGTCGTATGATTTGACTCTATTGTAGTCAGCCAATACTCTATAGTCTTCTGACATCCTTACAGTCTTGTGTCGTTACTATTGGCTACCGTAATTCTGCCCCATGTTTCAACCATTAATATTGACTTGTAACACTACTTCCTAGCTATACCCATCTCAGTCTCGACTATAACCCCGATCAAGGTTGAAGCTGAGTGCTTCATTTCCCCTGTATAACACGTACAGTACATGGAGAGTGGATTGTAACTAAATCACCCGCAGAGTGGAGTTATCATCCAAGCTATAACTTTCAAATTTTGTACATATCGACAAAAAACACAAGCAATGTTTCAGCCAATGGACCTCCGGGTTTAACCCGGAGGTCCATTGGCTGAAACTTTGCTTGTGCTGGTTAGGCTTTGCAACAAATTTGCAATTATTACTTGGGTGGAATCTCCACTCTGCGGGTGATTTAGTGATAATACACTCTCCACATACTGTATATATATATATAGACAGGCTATATAAGGGATTCCGTAAGTGGTATTCCTAGTCGATCCCGTAAAGTTGGATTCCGTGATTTGACATAAACACTCGAGTCATGTTGTTTCTTCTCATCTACGACCTCAGACTTCGGTACTCGTGCAGGTGTGATATTTTCGAATTATTTATTAGAAATGATATTCTTTCCCAGAATTTCCCGTAATCAAGCTAAGTTGACTTGACTTCAAACTCGGCTGATATGACGCCGATCTCGACTGATATGATATGTAACAAGCCACAGTTGTTCCCCTTGATGCGTCGTTCCTCGATGTCAGCAGTTTGTTTACATCGAAACTGTTAACCTTTTAAACAACGTAACGGCCAAAACCGGCCAGCGCTATTCACAAAAATTGCCATTCAATTTTCATTATTTTTTCATTTTTTGCCTCAAAAACATAGGTTATGACCCCTCATTGGAACGAAAAATTAGCTATTCATTAATTTAATTTGCAAGTGTCGTCTGCTTTTCATATTAGGTAAACGTTAACCGTGATGATCGAATGCAATCATTAAAACTGCTGTTATCGGACATAATGGAGTGGTTTGAAGTGGAGTGTTTGAATGATTAGGAATGAATGACGGGCAATGAGTGAGGATTGGGCGGAGGAAGAAAAGAAAGAAGAGAGTTGTATAGAAAACAGAACGCAATCTAGAATTCAGGGTCGAAAGCAAAGATTCATCGAAGTTAGTTAATTATTGGGGTTTTAACGACACCTTCGACAGCTAAGGTCACCTCGTGTCGAACAGTTTTATGGGTGGAGGAAGCCGGAGTACCCGAAGAGAACCAGCGAACACGGCGAGCAACCGTCAGACTTCCCAACGTACTGACGTCGTGCAAGTAGGGTTAACATTGGTTGAAGACAAGTGCACCATCGGCGTGCATTACGCCTTAGTACATAGCGCCGCCACAGCTGCTTCTTGGATTCTTGGAGGAGGTGCACAAATGTTCGAGTGAGGAATGAAAATAACCAACTGGCTTCTTCTTAATGAAATACTGGATCTGTGATATACTCGTAATTAAATTTAAGAATTCTTTTCGGAAATTCTGTAAGATCTAATCAAATAACTAGAGATATGATACAGAAAAAAATTAACATCTGTCAAGGCATGTCTCAGCTGTTATTATATAACACATGATTAATCATTCCAAGCTGACGGGTCAAAGGAAAACAAGTCGATCTTCCAAAAGTGGAATTGTAATAATATCTTGGCACCCGGGAACACCCACACACAGTTGACCACAAAAGTTCTGTCTAATCCGTGTTGGGCTGGGGGTGGGGGGGGGGGGGGTCAAATCAAAGAGGTCTTTGGTGGCCTGCGTGAGAAGCCGGGTTTTGAAGAGTACCTCGATGGCATCCTTGGTGGGTCACTGTTCGAACTGATGTCGCAATCCCTGGACCTAAGGGGAAAAATTGGGGAAAACAGTGAAAAGGAGTGCCAGATGTGCAATTTAGGCGTAATGGAGACCCTGAAACACTTTCTACTAGAATGTCCCAAATACCTGTCTTGCAGAATAAGATTCACTGAGAGTATAATGGGGAAGCTGGTTAGGAAAATGAAGGACATGTGGTTATTGGGTGACACAAAAGAGAGGGTTAGTATGTGTATCGGAGAGCTTGGGAAGAATAGGGCACGGGATGTCATCAAGCAGTTCGTCTCCGAGGCGGAAACACAGGGGTAACCAAAACCTTCTAACCTGACATCCGCGAGAAATCAGGGGGCGTCCAAAGTATTATTATTATTATTATTATTATTATTATTATTATTATTATTATTATTATTATTATTATTATTATTATTAACATCACGTGTTTGCCTCATATTATATACTTTAGCGGGGAGATACTGCAGTCTTGAAAGGAAAGTTACTTCGTTATTTAAGCGTGAGGAGAGTGATGCTGTTGAATTGTCTCTTCTACGATTAGGCATTTTATCTGGCACAAGCCTGGAAGGTAAGAGTGAATTTAGTGAACGGGAAGCGGGGTGGGGTGGGTAGCAGTTGTCTCTGGTCAAGTATCTCCTGCTTAATCAGACAGACGACACTTGCTAGAAACTAGAAACACCTACTAAAGTTTTACAACTTTTAATTGCTCATAGTTCTCCACAATGTCAGTGATATAGGGCGCTCCCTGTACTGTATCAAATGTTAGCAAACTCGACTCCAGGAACAGGCCTGAAAATAAGGCGTCTGACATTTGCAGAATGAGGTACCCTGAGGGTGAATTTGATCATGCTATCCCATACAGTGGGCCAATTTATCCTCTGCGTACCTCGTTCTGTTTAGTTTTGAGACCCTGATTCAGATTGAGGTTCACAGAGGGTAAATTTAGTGATGCTACCCTGCTCTGGAGGGTAGCATCACTAAATTCATCCTCTGGGACCTCATTTTGCATATGTCAGTCTGCTTATTTTCTGGCTTGTCCAGGAATCAATGCTATAAAACTTTTACAATTGTATTTTCTATAATTGTTTATTTCTAGTTATGACTTTATATGGGTTGAACTGAACCATCAGCATTTCCAGTTAGCATTTCCAATTAGCAAATTGCCAAATCTTTTAAAATGTTAATGATTCATTTTAGTCAGTTATGTTATTAGGTAGAAAATATAATTTTAGGAAATAGTATTGTACAAGTTTGATATTATTGATTCCAGGCTTCAAGGTGTTAAGTATTTGAGCTGTAAAGTGTGATTTTTAAGTCCGCCAATACATTTAGTTTCGATTTCTTTTTATTCTCGGAAATGTTAAACTGCCCAGTCCAGTTTTAGAGACACCTATCAGTGAGGTCTATTCGATAACCAGGAGCAAATACTATCAAACCTGTACAATTATATTTTCTAGAATTGTATTTTCTGCCCGTGAATATAAATCACTAAGATAAATCATTAGCATTTCAAAACACGTTACAATTTATCGGTAGGTTAATTACTACCGGTACATACCACTATTATTTATTGGTGTTTAAGGTCACATATTTATGCACAATGGCTAATCATGACCGTGACAGTTTTACGGGTGGAGGAAGCCGGAGTACCCGGGGAGAACCACCGAGCAACGGCGAGCAGCTGCCAGCTCCCCAACATACTAACTCCACACAAGCAGGGTTAGCATTGGTTGAAGACAAGTGCACCATCGACGTGCAGTACGCCTTAGTACACAACGCCACCGCGCCATTTTGGCAGTAGTATTTTTTATAGAAAAGTATTTTCTATTGATGGAAACATCAATAGAAAATACAATTCTATAAAAATACTACTGCGAAAGTTTTATTTTATTGGGCTCCTGGGCTTACAGTCTTTCTCTATTTATAAGGTGGATCAGTATCTTCAGTCCGCCGGCTTGTTCTGCAGGATGAAAATTAAAAAAAATAACCTCCACTACAATTTCAGTTACAGTACAAGTCAACATAAGTTGTAGCATAACCGCAATAAACTAAGTATAATGCTGCTCCTGCACTGATAAGATCAGAATATGACATCATTTTCTGGAAAGCTCTCAGTGAAAGCTTTCCAGAAAATTATGTCATCTTCATGTCTTATCAGTGTAGGAAGAGAAAGATACAAAGTTTATAGTGGTTATCCTACAACTTATTTTGACTTGTAGTGTACCTACAATTTAATTCTACAAAATCAAGACCAAAGCAATGTTCCATCTCATTAAAAAAGGTCATTGACTTTATATGAGCAATATGTGTACGTAGACTTTACCAACAGAATCGGTCGTTTTGATTCGAGTATATTACGGAAGTCCATTTCTTTTGACTTATCTTTGTTTATCCAGCATGAACGTCTTTCAGGAACTTCACTACAAAGTCATATAGATGTTTTGCGCATATGTTGACTGCAGTGCATAAAATAAGAAATTTCAAAAATATTTGTTCATGACACTTCATCCGCAGTGTATGTCGCTGGTGTGTGCGTGTATATATATGTGTGGGGTGGGGAGGGGAGGGGGTTATAGGTTACTATCACAATGCGAGTACTCACAAGGACTGTTATCCATGTTCAACTAACTGGCCAAACAGCCATGCCAACTTAGCACTCAGTTGAAACACTGTCAAATATACATTGATAATACAATAAAATACTGGTCACATTGCTGGAGATTGAAAATATTAATCAGCCTACCGAATAAATGGGTTCTTCCAAGCCAAGTAACCGTTCGGCATTATATCAAAAACATGAAGTGAAGAGTAAAAGACTCAACTGAATGTGAATACTTTTCTGTTAGTAGTGCTAGACTTTCACCTTAATGAGGCCGGGGAATGAAGAGCGCACATCCTAACCCGTTAGCAGGTTACGCTAAATAACGTGGTGGTAACCTATATTATTATATGATTACACAAATAGCTCCTCAATACCACTGTAGTTTGCCCATCAAATCCAGCTCTCGGGAAAACAAGAGTGTCAAGTATTCCCGATCGTTATCATGCCTGTCTCAAACGAGGCGTACGTGAACGGACTATTTCTAACAGTGACCTATAAATAAATATAGAACATAAGCACAGAACATAAACATGAGTGTCTCCTCATTAAACTCTGTTGACAAACATTCCAGTCGAGGTCTATTTGAAAATGCTGTGCTGAACATTTGCAAAATAACAATTAACAACTATTTTCAAGATGCGAATCCAACAAAACGTAAGAGAACCTGTGTTATCGAAAGCGATTCCGATTGAAATTCAAGTCTTGCCTCCATTGTTTTGACTTTCAAGTTTCATGTTCGACACGAACGTTCGATATTACTACGCTTTTAGGATTCCCCAGTTCCATAAATTGTTTATGGCTATTTGGCTAATATAATTCTTGTTGTATTTGACTTTCCAGGTGTTGTGCTCAATTTAAAATACGAATTGTCATATAATAAACAAATTGCTACAACAGTCAATAATTATTTGTCGCCTGAGTGCTAGAATGTTCTATGTCCCCTATGGGACATAGAACATTCTAGCACTCGGGCGACAAATTGACCTGTGTTGTTGTATTCCGTCTCGCTGACGAGATGAGATCGGTCAGATCAAACTCGACGCCTGTGGAGTCTCGTTTGATCTGGCCGATCTCATCTCCTCAACTCGGCGGAATACAATAACATAGATCAATTGACTGCTGTAGTAATCTGTATGAAATAACGTGTTGTGATGGTTTCTTCGATTTCTCTGTTTTACCATGCCAACCATGCTGTTTACATCTCAACAATAAATAGAAACAACCAGCACGCGAGCTCGCTTTGGAGAGATCGCTTATTAGATTTTGTTACTAATTCTGGCGGAAATAGTGTTAAGACTTGCATGGCATATCATTCTGCTCATATGTGAATTTAGTCTCTGTTGTAGGCGTGTTATTTTGTCGGTGTATTATTTTGTAGTAACCTTTAGGTCGTTCGCGCATTTCTCAATTGACGTAACCTCCGCGTAACCTAAATGACTGTACGTGAGTTATTTCCAGGCCAGTTTAATCAGTTGTTACCGTAAATACGTACGGTTACATGTAAAACAATGGGTTGTCAGTACATTATCATATTTTCAATTTTAATTTGTACAGCATATTGTAATCTCACGAAATCGGAGACCCTGTGCGATGTAACACAGATGATGTCCGGTCATAGCGTGAAATGTCCGCAGCGCTGACACACGAAAATCAGGAGCATAATTTTCAATGAGCTATGTCAAACAATTTTGAATTAATTAAATTCCAAATTGCATTATGGGAAAATTTGACAAATGAAATGTTGATATTTTGACATTACTGTGTGAAGAGGGTTGAGCGATTTAGGACTGACAGGGTTATGTGTTGTTTGTAATTTTGTTCTATAAGTTACAGCCTAAAAAAACTGTTCCAATTAAGGAGCTTGAAAAAACAGTTCCTATCATAGTTTAAATGTGCTTCCGCTTAAAAGTGCTGTCAAGTTTTGTTCCAGAGTCTGGAGATCTTGTCAATTATTCAACTATGGTTTTCTCCAACCATCGATTAGATGCTGTGATTTCCAAATTACAACTTCGGAACCACGGCCAGGATATCATTATCCATTGGCGAAAATGTCAAGTCGAAACCAAAGCAAGGTAATTGCTTGCTGAGAGCTTAACATTTTCCTTTCCTAATGTCTCCACTTCTTTGAGACCCATTTAGTGCCCGCGTTGAATATCCTGGTTAAAACTAGACTCTGTGAATCTCTAATTTCTGGTTGAATCGAATGCGACAGAGAATTTCGAATCGAAACGAATCTTACATCTGTCAAAGTTGGAGATATTGCTCCTTATCATAGCCGTAATATTGTCAGTCTCAACTCATGTATTGTATGCAACGACGAGTCGTGTGTTTTGATGAACCAATAAAAAAACTGAATATTTCAAAACGGAATCAAAGTTGTTTCGAAAACGAAACCTCCTTAAACTCTTATTCTATCATCAGGGAACAATACTATAAAACTTTTACAACTGTATTTTCTAAAATTGTATTTTCTAGTTATGACTTTAAACAGGATGAATTGAACCATTAACATTTCGAAAGATGTGGCAATTTGCCAGTTGGCAAATTGCCATATCTTTTAAAATGCGAATGATTCATTTTAGTCAATTATATTAATAAGTAGCAAATACAATTCCAGAAAATACAATTGAAAACGTTTTTTATAGTATTAGCTCCTGGTCTCCTGTACATGAGACCTGATGGAAGAAGAAGAGTTGCAGAGAAATGACTTGGCAGGATTTTGAGAACATCTGAACGATTCAAAAATTTCCGAATCGGCGGTGTTCTAATTTAACTCAATCTTAGGGATGATGCGGCAGAGAATTTCGAATCGAATCGAATCTCACCGCTCTTCTTAGTAAGAGATATTGTACCTTATTGCAACCATAAATATTGTCAGTCTCCCCCACTCAAGTATTGTAGTATCGAAAACAGAACTTTCTTGAACTCTCAATCTATCATCAGGTTTCCTATACAAGACACCTCATTGAAGAAAAAGAGTTGTAAAGAAATGACGGTAGGATTTTGAGAACATCTGCATGGACGATTGGAAAATTTGCGAATCAACGAAATTCCAATCTAACTGAATCTTCCAGATGATGCTGGAGAGAATTTCCAATCGAGTCGAATCTCGCATCTCTTCTATACACCTGGAACTTAATTAAGCACCCTCTCTTTTTTCGCAGTGGTGTTAACCCTTTACCAAACGAATCGCCCCCATCCGCCCGCATAATATGCAAATTCAGCAGTTGAAAAAAAAATTATTTTTCAAAAAAATTTCAACGAAACTATATCATGTGACCCCTCGTTGGAACGAGCTCGTAGAGCTCGTTCCAACGAGGGGTCAAATGATGTGGTCTTGTTGAAATTTTTGGAAAAATTTTTAAAAATGATATTTAAAATAATAAATTTTGATATCGTCTGCGTTGGGTAAAGGGTTAAAAGAAACTGCCATTACTTTCATACTATCTTTCAGATGGCCAAAAATGATTCTTTGCGGAAAGAAATGAAAGACAACACAATGATGAAAAAATGCAGTATTTTAATGGCGCTAATTACACATATCTGTCACTTACGTTTTAGATGGAAAAATATTCTCTCGATACTGGGACTGGGACGATACATGATGAAACAATGCTGGTAATTATTGACAAAAAGTAACTAGTGATCGCCTGAACACAATAGCAGTGTCTGACGTCAGTAGCGAGTGTATCTATCACGTGCCCGTATGACAGCCTGAACCCTCCTCCTAATGCTACGAACGACCTTCTGATACGGCCCAGGGGCAACTGCTGCCACTCCTCATGCTATGCAGCTTCCAAATCGGCCAAATTCTGTACAGACGGATCCCTTGCTTGCACACGACGTCCAAGAAAGTCACAGAGGTGTTCTAAGGGATTCAAATCGAGGCTCATTGCAGGCCAAGGTAGTGTTGTAATAGCGTTGTTCTGAAGGAATGCTCTCACAGCATGGGAACGATGTGGCCTGGCATTGCCGTCCATGATTACAGGGCAAGTAGCCAACCGGTGGTTGTCAAAATGAGGCACGACAACCGGATTGAGAATGCCCGGATATACTGATGACCATTGGGATTCCCACGTACAGTCACCATATCAAGTTTACAATCATGAGAGAGGCATCTCCAGATCATTACTGATCCTACACAATAGGGAACAGTAGGTCTGATGTTCCTGGGCACGTAAACAGTGTTCTATGCCGCCACACTCTCATGCGACCATCTGTGACGTGAAGCGGGAACCGACTCGTCTGACCAATGGACTCTCCACCACGTCCTGAAATTCCAATGTTGTCGTGCCATACACACTCCAAATGTCGCCTTTGATGCTGATCGGACAGAGCTGGACGCCTGATGACCCTTCTAGGACCTCATACTTAGTGCTTTGAGACGGCGTCGGACAGTTCTGTTGCACAAACGCCTGTTGGGGAGCCAAAGGCGTTTCCAAACCCCACTTGAAGCAAAGAGTTCGCGCCTAACGAGGCGTGACAGACTCCGATCTCCCCGAGGAGAGGTCTTTTGGGGTTATCCTGGCCATGGTCCGTCCTCAACATCGAGGTCTGTTGATGTTTTCGAACAAGTCTGCTGATGACAGAATGACTATAGCCAAGTTACCTTCCAATAGCTTTGAATGACATGCCTGTTGCATGCATGCCAACGGTTTGCCATCTTAGTGCCTCTGACAGTTTCCTCATTGCCATGTCAACATTTATTGATAAAAGAAGTGACAAATTGTCTTGTTTTATACCCAGATATTTCATATGGATAATAGTGTTTTTTGTGACATTCTTGGGAAGCATGCTTCACGTAGACGAGGGGATGTGTTTGGGGTACGCTATCAACTAGAAACAACACGTTTCACTGGATGAAATGTACTGCAAGACAAAGCAATCATTAAAACATAATAATCAGCCACAGCAACTTCACTGTCATGAAACATTTCATGAAGTGCTTAATTAAGTTCCAGGTGTTTAGTTACAAATATTGCACCTTACAGCTGCAAATATTGTCAATCTCCACTCAATTATTGTATGTAACGACGAGTCGTGTGCATTGGCGAATCAATCAAAAACGCGGAATATCCCAAAACGGAATCAAAGTTGTTTCGAAAACGGAACTTCCTTTAACACTTTTTCTGTCATCAGGTCTCAGTACAGGACATCCCCCCCCCTCCCCCCAGTACAGGACACCTGATCGTCGCCTGAGTGCTAGAATGTCCTATGTCCCATAATGGGGCATAGGACATTCTAGCACTCAGGCGACGTGATGATAGAGGAAGAGTTGTAGAAATACGACTTGGTAGGATTTTGAGAACATCTGGACTATTCGAAAATTTCTGTATCAGCGGTATTTTAATCTAATCTAATTGAATCGTCGGAATGATGCGGCAGAGAATATCGAATCGGATCGAATCTCCAATCGAATGCCACCGCTCTTCATGTTGTGAATATTGCACCATCTTACAGCAAAATATATTGTCAGTCTCCACTCAAGTATTGTATGAAACTGACTTGTCTGTTTGGGAAAATTAATCAAAAAGCGAAATATTCCTAAAATAGGGCCCAGAAACCAATGCTTGGGGTGGAAGATTTCTAAAATGGGCAACATGGGTATAAATGATTGGCTAAACTTGAGTTTATCTGCATGTTACAGTCACGATAAGCCAATGTGCAGAAATATGTGACCTCAAACATCAATAAATAAATTAATTAATTAATAACTTTGCCACTTTTGTTTTATGTATAACATCTCTTTGTAAAATTTAACCACGGATTGCTTCTTAAAAAAACATGAGATCTAAATAAAAAATTATGAAAGAAAAAATAAAGAAAAAAATAATTCACAAAATCATATTTGAAATCAAGGTAGTTTCGAAAACGGAACTTCTTGAACTCTTATTCTATCATCAGGTCTCCTGTACAGGACCCCCCCCCCCCCCTACCCTCCCCCCCCCCCCCCCCCCCCCCCACACACACACAAGCACACACACACACCTCCTGTATAGGAGACCTGATGGAAGAAGAAGAATAGTAAGGAAATGACATGGTAGGATTTTGAGAACATCTGAACGATTCGAAAATTTCCGAATCGGCGGAAGGGTATTCTAATCTATTTGAATCTTCGGGATGATGCGGGAGAGAATTTCGAATCGAATCGATTTTCACTGCTTTTATAGTAAGCGATATTGCACCTTATTATAGAGTATTTTTGGCAATTTTTACTGGGCGACATAGATCTCTAATAGGCACCCATCCATTACATTATGGTTTCTCAAAAATGGTAAGTTCTCAACTGATTCAAAATTGGTCATGCATTTCAGTCTAAAATTCTAAATACAAAATTTAATATTAGCAATATTTTTAAAAAGAAATAATACTGATAGTTGTATAAATGTCATTATAAATAACAAAATGAAATCACACACTCTTACATCACCCATGCCATGTTTGAGTTTGAATTTAAAAATTCAACAACCAGTGTACTACACTGGTTGTTGAATTTTTAAATTCAAACTCAAACATGGGTGATGTGAGTGTAGTCGTGTACTCCAATTTTATTTTGTACAAAAATACCTTGTCGCCCAGAACCTTGAAAACTACTGTTACTGGGAGACAAATATTCATCAGTGGGCGGCATTTTGTCGCCCAGCGATAATGTTAAAAAATACTCTGCCTTATTACAGCCATAAATATTGTCAAGTCTCCACTCAAGTATTGTAGACCACGGCGAGTAATGTGTTTTTGCGAATCAATAAAAGGAGGAATATTCCAGAACCGAATCAAAGTAGTTTCGAAAACGGAACCTCCTTTAACTCTTTTTCTGTCATCATATCTTCTGCACAAGAGACAATATGATAGAATAAGAGTTCAAGAGGATAAACTTAGTAGAATTTTAAGAACATCTCAATGATTCTAAAATTTACGAAACAATGCGACACTATTCGAATCGAATCATTGCGGCGATTTCGAATTGATTCCGAATTGAATCGAATATCGAAGCTTCTCTCAGATTTCTAGTATTGCAACGGACGATTGCGAGATCGGAAGATTTCCTTCAGTGAAGCTGTTAGATGAACAGTTTTGAGCTGGTTGTGAAAGTGGTGGGTACGGTGGCGTTGTGTACTAAAGCGTACTGCACGTTGATGATTCACTTGCCTTCAACCAATGCTAACCCTGCTTGTCGGAGTTAGAACGTTAGGGAGTCCGACAGATGCTCGTCGCTGGTCGGTGATTTTGTTCTGATACTCCGGCTTTCTCCATCCATAAAATTGTCCGACTCGAGGTGATCTTGGCTGTCGAAAGTGTCGTTAAACACCAATAAAATTGTTTTTTTTAAAATTAAAAATATGTTTTTCGTCCAGCGTCTTTCATTTGCAGTTTACGTATAAATTTGGCACAACCATTTTAATCGGCTAGTGGTCACCAGTTGAAGCTAATGGGCCAATTATTTGAGTCCATTGCCATACAAATATTTTCCGGGGAGATTCCCCATACCCCGAGATTCAATGGACCAGTCGACCTTAAATTCTCTTGTCCGGAATAGGGACTCCATTGAAAATATAGTACAAGCAAAGTTATATCAGATACTGCTCGTGTGCAATAGATAACTATACTGTTGGGGATGCTGTAACTAGATTGCTTGTCTACCTGCCAACCTTGAAGATGAAATCACAGAACGGCAAGAAGACATTGAGGAAAGATTTTCATCACAAGCTATAAATTTCCTGATATACAGAACACATATGTAGAAGAAGCACTAGTGCAGAGACATCTGGAGGTAAGAGAGTGTGATTATGCCAGTCTTTCAATTTAAGGTACTGATTAACGCCACAAACGGCAGACTTTGTTGTTTCATATCAAGCAAAAGAGAACTAACATGTTGATACTGACTATCCTTTTCATAACACCTTGACAAAAACGACGCTAATTCCCAACAAGTTACAACAAATTTTCAGTGCTCTGTGTTCAACAACAACATAAACGTCAGCGCCACTTGCGTTGTTCGTCCTGACCTCACGTCAATCAAATACTTGATAATGTTCGTACCCTTTACCCAATCGAAAAAGAAGACATTTGCAAAATAATTCTTCAAAACCTTAACATTTAAAAAAAAGATTGCCTAAAAAAATTAGCTTATGACTCTTCATTGGAACGAGTCCAAAGAGCTCGCTCCAATGAGGGTCACAAGCTATGTTTTTGAGACAAAGGTTTAAAAACTAATAAAATTTGAAAGGGAATTCGTGAGAATAAGGCTGTCGGTTTTGACCATCATGTCAGGTAAAGGGTTTAAAACAGATCCGCGATCAGTTCAGTTTGCTTTGTTTAACACTTTGATCCTTGTATTCCAATACAATGCATAATTCTAATAGGGTTGCACGGTATATCGATAAACCGATATATACCGGTATTCAAATCAATATCGATTGAATACCGATGTAATTACAAAAATATCGGTTTATCGTCATTATTTATTTACACACAATTTAATTTTCAAGATGTCTTGAGTTTTTTAACTGTAGCTCCGAATGAATAATATTATCCCTTTATCCAAGGAATCGTCTGCTTGTGCCCTCGTAATATACAAATTCAGCAGGTGAAAAAATAATTTTAAAAAATTCCAACAAAACTATATCATGTGACTCCTCATTGGAACGAGCTCGTTGAGCTCGTTCCAATGAGGGGTCACACGATATAGTTTTGTAAAAATATTTGGGGAAAATCTGATAAACTAATTTTGAAAATAATAAATTTTGATATCGTCTACGTTGGGTAAAGGTTTTTCGAACCGCATTATCAAGGCATGCTAATTCGTTCCGAATGTGATGCTTCGAGTCTCGATTATGGTACTTATGTTCATATATCTGAACAGTTTTCGATATACCGGTATACCGCAGTATTTTTTTGAATACCCATACTGGTATTCAGTTTTGAATATCGTGCAGATCTCAGTTCTAAACTATACTACCGACAGATATAGATTTCAAGCGAGTATTGGGAATAATTCAATTCTACATCACAAACACGGCTGTAGGATTAGGATTATTCTTTATTATTCCTTATCAATTAATTACCCGCTGAGTCGACTCATTGGAGCTTGTCTTGTAACTCTTGCTGTCTTCTATTACGCCTACAGTTTGGAAGTGTTATTTGCTTTCAGGAGTTCATGCCAGTCGTGGGTATCACTATGTAATGTTAATAATAATTCAAGAATCCAAAGTATATCCATGAAGACCGGAATGAACGAACGAACGACCGAACGATTTGTTTAGAAAATCGACTGTTTTTGTTGGACAGGAATTCAGATTGTGTATACACTGAGAGGAAAATGAGTTGGTGGAATATCCGCGTGAAAGTTCTGAAAGTTCCTCTCTTATTTTTCATTGGACTACTCACAATACAAGTCCCTAAATTGTATATTTGGCACTGATCCCTATACAACTAGATTCCTGGAACCTCAGCGAAAAATGTCGCAACTCAGAGTGCCCCACCCCACCACATGATGGCGTCAGGCCAACATTCTGTAACTCCTCCCATCAATGATGTTTGATGACGTGGGGGTTGTTATGCTGTGACTGTAGTCACAGCGCAACAGCTTTAACTTCAACAAAGCTCATGGTGTTTATCTAACACAAAAATAGGTACACTTCAACTTCCCAGTCTCGACACCTGTTTTTTGACAATAATAACCCACATATGTGACATTAAATAGATATAAATTTATCAATAATAACCCAAATATGTTATAAATATGCAATTTATATTGCCACGATAAATGTGCGGATTATCAACACTTTTCACAGACAACAAAGTATATTCCTTAACCCTTTACCTAACATGAAAAGCAGACGACACTTGCAAACAAAATTCTTGAATAACTAATTTTTTTCATTTTTTGTCTCAAAAACATAGGTTATGACCCCTCATTGGAACGAGCTCGTTCCAAAGAGGGGTCATAACCTATGTTTTTGAGACAAAAATGAAAAAATACTGAAAATTAATTGGCGATTTTTGTGAATAATTTTGGCCGGTTTTGGCCGTTACGTTGGGTAAAGGGTTAAAAACAATAGATGTTTGCGAGGCGTCGGGAAATTACAACCTTCCTGAAAATTTTTGTTGTTCAGCATTGGTTGTTTATAGCAACTTCCGCCCCCCCCTCCCTCCCCTCTCGTAAGATGGCGGTGTGGAGACAGTTTTCTGTATGTGACCAATGAGCGGTCCAGCAATCCAGTTGTCTTAACATCAGTGGTTTTCAAAATCCAATTGCTGATTATACCATTGATTAGCAGAGTAGTCTGTAGCAAAATGTACTTGCACCAGTTTGTACTCCCGTTATGTACTCATCATCAGATTTGTCGTAAATTTCTCGAGGATGAAAAAGTTTCATTCCAGTCATCAGCGTTTACTTTCAGATGAAGACAGCAGAAAAAAGTTCTCAGTGAAAACAGACTGTGTATACTGTAATACAAGTTAACCTCTTGCTCTGGAACATTAAGTATTAAATGTAAAGGATTGGGCCGAGCCAGAAGAGTCCAGCTCAATAGGTTCCGACCACCACACACATTTGCAAATGCAATAGTCGATCTATGTTTTTGGAACAAAAGACAACAATGGCACTTCAGTATCCTGCGTTACAATTTTATTTATCCCCTTTTGAATCAAGATATTATTTCCTTTTCTTTCTGTACTCTCTTCATCTTACCCGTTCCTACGAATCCACCAGTTACTCTCTTTCTCCCTTATTTTGGGGAAGGATGGAAGACATTTCGATATGCCGGCAGTCTATGCAATCAGATCCATTTCGCCTTTTGTTCATTTTCAAGAAATTCCACGTACCAATAGGTGTTGGGCTGCATCAATTTTGGAGCCCCGGAGGAGAATCCAATAGGGACCAACTGGGAAATTTCCCGGTGAACCATACGGCCAGTCCGCCTCTGCAGTTTCCTTTTTAAACTTAGAAATAACGAAACAGAATCTCGGAATTCCAGAAAAAATCTCTGAAAAGTGCGCGTTGTGTTCCGTAAGTACAGAGTCCTAGAATATTCTATGGCTATTTTAAGAAAGTGTATAGTGCACGGAAATAGTGCACGTTTGTTTTTAGAACCACCGATAGGTAAAACTATTGGAAATAGTATACTTCGTCTCAGCCAATCAGATGGAAGGGAAATTCACGTGACATATAATATAATATCTTATAAGATATACTAAGGTTTTCATGCATTTCTTTTGGAAATCTTCAAAAACAGGGAAGATGTGTATAAAATTCGGTCAGAAAAAATTTCATATTTGCTGGTTTGGCTGCGGTGGTTTGATGGTTAAAGACAAAATACAATACAATTGCTCACAGAAATAGCTCCTGCACTCTGGAATTTTGCTATATGTTGTATTCCATATTTCATACTAACAAATGTATATGTTTATGAGACATTGGCGCATCAGGCTGTGACAAAACCTGACTGAACATGCTGAAACAGAAGAATTACAAATGCGCAGGGTATGTACTTAATAAAACAAGCCTACCTGAAATTCCTAAGAATATACAAGAACAAAATATCAATGAAAGATATTCCACTTCTAGGGTGGTCGACCTCACAGCAAAACAAAAACAATTATCGGCATGAAAACGTCTTACTTTGGTTTCCGACAGTTATCTAAGAGTACAAAAAGGAAAGACTTGGTGTAAATATTTCAGATAAAATCTGAGCGAAATGAGTAAATTTGATTTGTTAACGACTACGCAATTATAACCCTGGATGATTAGGAATCTGTGAATGCTATTAAATGTAATTGTATAGTTTGTGATCCGCTGAAGGCAACTTGGATATGTCAATAGCGGTAATGAAACAATCGACGGTACCGGAACATTCTATTGTGGAAGTTATTTGGAACTCTTAATTCTGGTTTCCGATCGTTCAATCATGGTTGAAACATGACAACTCTTTATCTATTGAGAATTTAACCCATGATTTTCTGTTTAACCCTTCACCTAACCTGAAAAGCAGACGACACTTGCAAAAATAATTCTTGAATAACTAATTTTTTTTCATTTTTTGTCTCAAAAACATACGTTATGACCCCTCGTTGGAACGAGCTCGACGAGCTCGTTCCAACGAGGGTTCATAACCTATGTTTTTGAGACAAAAAATGAAAAAAATAATGAAAATTAATTGGCGATTTTTGAGAATAGCGCTGGCCGGTTTTTGGCCGTTACTTAGGTAAAGGGTTAACCCATTGTTTCACATGACTTGCAGACGACACTTACTACATGCTTTGCCGACCAAGGCGCATAGCCAGGATATCAAAGTTAGGGGGGGGGGGGGGCAAGAGTAATATCTAGGGAAGCTAGTTCAGCGACATGAACGTAGCGGCTACCTCCTACGTTTGGGGGGGGGGGGGGTAGCTGCTAAGTTCAGATCGCTAAACTATTAGGGGCGCATACTGAATATAGGATGTGTAGCATAATCCCACCAGCCACGTAGCGACGAGATGGGGGCGAGCACAAAAGGGGGACTCCACCTCTTGATGGATGGGTGCCAAACCCCGGGAAACATTCATTTTGAAATTCGAGACAAGAAAACGCAATTTCTTTGATTCTGAGTCTGTTTGTGTCCATAATTTATAAGTTGTGAAAGGCATCAATAATTAGGCCACATCACAATTTATTTTTTTTGGGGGGGGGGGGGGGGGTGGGGGGAGGGGGGCATGTACCACGCAGTAAATTATTATGTCCACGGGTGTCTTGGGGCAAAATGGCCGTCTGTAAAAAAAACAAAGGCGATTTGTTGGAGAGGTTTGACTGAGAATAATGTTAAGTAAAACATTAATGGAGACGACTTCCTTTAATCCGTTCACTGGTGAGTCCCGCAGCAAAATAATGAATAGAACACAAGGACTCTCTAACTAAACGTTAGCGTACAGATTTCTAGATACTGAATTTATACAATGATTGATTATCTATTCTACAATATATGAAAAGCCTATGACATAAATTTTAGCTTTACACACCAACCGTGATGAACAAGCCAGCAATGAGATTTCAATAGTAAAAATTTACACCTACAGTGGAACTACATCCCCGTTGACCTTTAGTGACGTCGACCTGAATGCGAACTTGTCTAAATTTATCGCACGTCGCCTCGCGAAGAGTGAAATGAAAGTGGCAATTATTTATTACGTTTCTAAATGAGTTTACCTCATAAAACACCAAAGATTAACAAACATGCATTGTATCATGTTAATAAAGCATACATAACTCGAAACAGTATGTTATTATGTTATTAAAATAAAAAAGGCCCCGTTTCTTTTTCTGTTTCGTTTCGGTGATAAATTTGACAGCGGAAGTACCGTCCACCGATGTTCATGTAAACAAAAACACATTCACACGTATGTACGGCTGCTGCTCAGTGAAATCGAGAAAAAATAATGGCGACTCTTAATAATCTGACGATCGTGGTATAAATAAAATATACCCAAAGTAGCTTGGTGTACCAAATGTTCACCACTCGTGGTGAACATTTGGTACACCAAGCTACTATGGGTATATTCTATATGTACACCGCGACCTCCTCTCTCTTTATAACTGGATTGCTGGAACGTCAGCGAAAAACGTCGCCACTCAAACTAATCCCATACCCCTTAATATGACGTCAAGTCAATCAACGGGTAACTCCTTCCAATCTAAGAAGTTTAGTTTAGACAATATGTATTTGAAAGTTGTTATAAGTATACAATACATAACTGTTATAGGTATACAATACATAACATAGATGTCACAGTGGAAATAAAAATTAACAGTTTAAGATACTACAGTATATAATATAACAAAACAACTTGAACAAATATAACGATTGTCAAAATACTGAGGAAAGTAGGGATTCGACAGAAAGCTTATAGCTAATGCAAGTCGTCTCCCTATCATCTGTATCAGTTAACTCATTTAAGTGTTATAGATAAGAAGATAAACCCACATGTTGTTGTCTGGAAGTCGATTAAATTAATCCACTTATTAAACTTAGTTGATTATAAAACCAGCCGTACATCCCGGGACCCAGGCCGGGACGCCTCACCCCACACATGCAACCATACTTGTCTACAGTCATGAGGTATATAACCTTTTCGGTAAATAAGATAAGGCTTGGGAATTTCCTGTATCACACACAGAACCAGTCGCAGGTGAAGAGGTGCGAGGTCCTCGTCTAGGAAAGCGCAAGTGTTTGATGACGTGAAGGCTGTTACGCTGTGACTGTAGTCACAGCGTATCAGCTTTCACTTCATCAAACGTTATGGCGTTTATCTTGCACGAAAACACAATATCAACTATCCAATTTCGGCACTCTTTTGTGTCAATAATAACTAAAATATGTCGTAAATATTAAATTTGCATTGCCACATAAAATGTGTACATTATCAATATATTCATTTTTCGCAGAAAATTGAAAATCTCTGAGAAAATGTTTGTTCTTGGGCATTGTATATTCATGATATTACAACGGCTGAGACATTTTTCTAGAAGTGACCAATAAGCGTTCCAGCAACCCAGTTATATAGAGATCGGTTATCGTGACACAGCAAAGATCTACTGTTCAAAAAAGTAGGGGACATTTGATAAAAGTGAGATGTATGAAGAAATATATTTATATTTTCATCAAAAAGACAGTTGAGGCATTGCACTGTGACATCTGGTGAATGATTTCAGCGATAGTTGGGTGTCTGACAAGCACACATTCCATGCACTGAGCTGTAGAAGACATGGACGGTCAGTCAGAGAATTTACACATTCAGTCCAAGATCTCAACACCTTGTAAATCCTCCTCGGTTTGCGAGATTAGCGCGGATCCGACGTGGCATACTCCTCACAAAACGTCCAATATCAGCTTGAATGATGCTATTCCATTCTTCCTGCAGTGCAGTGGCGAGTTACTGGACCTTGGTAGAGGGGGTGTTGGCGTTGTCGTAGGCGCCTGCCACGCATATCCCAGACGTGCTCGATTGGTGAAAGGTCTGGACTTAGTGCTGACCAAGGCGGTGTAGTGATGTTCTGCTCCTGGAGGAACTATGTAGCGACATGGGTCCTGTGTGCTCTTGCATTGTCATCTTGGAAAATGAATCGACGGCCGTGACGTCGCGCAAATGGCACCACATGAGCTGCTATCATGGCGTCACGGTAGTACTGCCCTATGACACGCTCTTGGATGACACGTAGTGTTGTTTTACTTGTCATGGTTATGCCTTCCCAAACCATAACCGATCCACCACCGAAACGATCGTGCTGCCTAACGGTTACGTTATGGTATCGTTCGTTCCGCCACCGCCACACTCTGTTTCGCCTGTCGTGGAAGTCGAGAGTGAACCTCGATTCATCGTAAAACATGGCGTTGCTCAACCGACGATTGTCCCAGCGCTGTCATGCTCCACACCAATTACTCTTTGCTGCGATGTGAAGTTCAGTCAAACGTGGAATTATTCGAGGCCGTCGAGCGTATAAGTTCCAGCAGTGCAGGCGATTCCAGATAGTTTGACCACTGAGTCGCACATCTGTCGCTCGGTGCAGCTACTGTCCAATTTCTGAGGCACTTTGATGGCGGTTACGTAATGATGTGGTTCGGATGAAACGATCCTGGTTAGCAGTTGTCGCCCTTGGACGACCTGTCCGACTTCTGTCATCACCATTGCCTGTTTGGCGGTAGCGTTACCACAACCTGCTAATCACCGATTGAGTAACGTTGAGAATTTGAGCCACTGCAGTCTGTCTGTTGCCAGCTTCCAACATGCCAACGGCACGTAAACGTTTGTCACCTGTCAGTCTTCGCATACCTCAAAAGTTACGTTTAGACAGAAACTATTGATGAACGAGTTTATAAAAAGAAAAGAACGATGAGACCTCCGAGAAAGCCCGTCAAGAACAAATGGAAATTTCAAAACGTATCCCACAGACATTAACGAGGCGCTCGTGCGAAAAACATGCACGAAGTCTTCGTGGGCCGGTGACATTCATGATCCATACTAAACTTGGTAACAAAAAAAAATATTTATTGATGTGTCCAATCACGCGAATCCAATACCATTTTCCGAAAATATCAACGTCAGTTTGGATATCCCCTATTTTTTTTAATAGTATATATAAGCATTGATTGAGACTTTGACACAATGATTCGTTAAAACAAAATTATAATCAGGGATTTTTGTCTTGCCTGGTAGGAGCTTTGAATTCGCAATGATTAATTCATTCATGAATTTTGAACTAAGAATTATTACTCAAGCCTTGTGAAGCCTTTACCCAACGAATCGGCCGCATCCGCCCGCGTAATATGCAAATTCAGCAGTTGAAAAAATATTTTTCAAACAAATTCAACAAAACCATGTCATGTGACCCCCTCGTTGGAACGAGCTCGTCGAGCTCGTTCCAAACGAGGGGCTCACATGATATGGTTTTGTTGAAATTTGTTGAAAAATTTAAAAAAATGGCATTTAAAATAATAAATTTTGTTATCGTCTGCGTTGAGTAAAGGGTTAAAGATATAGATGATTTCAATTAGTCCTGTTAATTCATAACTTCCGTCCATTGAGATAATCGATTCAGACCAACTCTCTGTCCAAAAGTCTATCATTGAACTGACACATTTAATCTAATGGCCAAAAGGATTTCCATGTTTTCGAAATCAATCCTTTCATTTCCTGGGACAACGTATTTATTTTCATACTAAATCCCTCTTAAAATGCACAATTAATTTACTTTCGGATATGAAAATGTTACGATCCTCTCACTTGGCCTCTTCGCGATCTAACTAATGTTCCGGAAATGTGCTGGGGGAGCTATTTAAGTAGATATCGCTTAAAGTGCAGCTTTTCAGATCCCTTGATGTCAGCATCTTGTAGAAGGGTATGGACTGTTCTGTCTAACTTTGGAGACCAAGCATTTGCAGCCGTCAGCAGTATTTGTGTACCTCAGAGGTTCTAAAATTAATAACCCTTTGAACCCTAATGGTATCTTCCATTTTAGATCAACGGTAGCAATTGGAATGGTCCATATTCATTCTCTGGGTGTAGATCAAGAAATTTTTCCAACGTGCAGACTTTGGGCTGCGCGTTGAAAATTGATTAGTACATATTGACGGAGCAGCCATCCTACTTAATGAATTAATAGTGCGTCATGTTCATGGACCGAAAGGGCGGTCTTTCGGGTCTAAATTCTTAAAAAGTAGAATCAACCTGTATATTTTCCCATAATGCAACTGGGAATTTAACCAATTTAGTCTTGTTTGCCAGGGCTCATTTATGCGTATGCTTCGTTGTCTTGAGTGACAGTATAGTGTGTTCGTAGTATGTGGGCGTTGTTCGTAGAGCTAGTTCCAATGAGAGGCCACGTGCTATTGGTGACACAAATACTTAAAAAAAGAAATTTTGTTATCGTGTTTCTTGGGTAAACTGTTAAAAGGGATTACCTGATCATGTCGTGCCCAGAAATTGGCGAAAATAGAGAAAACCTGAATGTATGTTATATTTCCAAAAGACACATTCAACTGCTTTCAAGCCTAGTGGTGATCTTTGCTAGTTTGTAACAAACGTTAAATCTGACTTTAGAAATCCCCTGGAAATCCCCACAATATAACTAATGACGCCTTATTGGAACGAGCCAGGGCAGTTCGTCCCAACAACGGTTCATAAGTCTTTCTTTTTGGGAAAAAACAATGAAAAAGGCAATTTGTATTGTGATTTTTCTGAATATCGCTGTCCGATTATTACCATTACGATTGGGCTGGAGAAATGTATTTTACTCCTAGCACTCTGTTATTTTTCTCTTGTTTAACTGTGAATTTAAACAATTATATTTTGTTTGACAGAGCTCGCTGAGCTCTGTTAAACAATTTATATTTGGTTAAATATCAAACTGCATTATGGGAAATATTTGCTGCTGAAAGCTTAGCTATTTTGACATCAGTGTGCCGAGGGTTTATACGCACTGTTCAACATTTATGGTTCCTATTTCGTTTATGAGTTGGAATGAAACATTACATTCAGTTCCGTGTCATCATGCCTTATTAAAACGAGAACACTTACCTGGCGGTGGAAATATTATTCTATCCAATATCTCACGTGGCCTCCCCTTCCTCTCATTGGCAGGCTCGGAGTGGTACTATACTGTTTTCCGATAGTTTTACCTATCGAAGGTTATAAACATAACCAAGCACTATTCCCGAACACGATACACTTTTTGAAAATAGCCGTGGAATATTTAATGACGTTTGTCTGGCTGAACGCAACGCATCCTTTTAAGGGATATTTTTTATGGAATTTTGTTTCTTTATTTCTACGTCCAATAAATGAAAATGCCTTTCTTTGGCAAGGTCCTTGTCAATAAGAAGTGTACTTGGGATTATGGTTTAATTCCGGGACGGGAATTTTCTGGTTCTCGTTTCTGAAAGCCAGTCACGATACCGGGAAGTTTCCGGCTCTAGTTTCTGAATATCAATCCCGATACCTGGGAAATTCATAGGGTAGTACCGGGAATCAAAGGTTGCGTTGATTTGCAGAACCAATTCCCGTTCTCAAGATTAACCATAGCTCCAACGGCGATACTGTTCTCGGAAGAAAATGATATTCGCCGTAATCTCGTAAACTATCATACGCGATTATTGATACCATGGTAAATGAATTTACCGGGTATTGTTACTGACTTTTTCAGAACATGGATCCACAGAACTGTGAAAGTCCTATTCCCGGTATTAAACCTTACTTAGGATTAAAATCCAGATGGGTAGCAAGATTCGTCCCCGGTTTGTTTGATAAATTATAATTATAGCACGGCATATCGTGGACTATGCCAAATAGTAGTCCCCCAGGACTAGGAAATTTACCTTACGCTTACCTTTCCAATGTTCTAAAAATAACCGTGCACTATTCCAGTGCGCGAAACGCGTTCTAACAGTATGGAATATTCTTGGACGAAACACAACGCGTCTTTTTAAAGGAGTTATTTTATGGAATTTTGTTTCTTCATTTCTGAGTTCAAGAATGGAAATGCCTTTCTTGGGTAAAGTCCTTGACAATCGGATGTCTACTTAAGTCTGGAATCCCAATGGGTAGTAATATTCTTCCTCGGTTTGTTCGATACAGTATAATATGTTCATATGTCAAAGTGTCGCAACTCTGCACACTAAAATATATCTTACCTCCTACAAGTATCTGGAAATTTCATTGGTTCAAAGACGTCACATGCAGACTGCATATAAAACCATATACTGTCTGTCAACATCAATATACGCTGACAGCTATGGGTAATCTCCCCTTTGTTCATTGATTATTCAAAATGGCGGCAGACGATAAAAGCTTCAAGTTGAAAGATTGAGTGTTGGAAGCTCATATTTGGTCTGAAGTGCAGGTTAGGCAACTTAAAAGGCTTCATATTCTGTGGATGTGTGTCATGTTACCTTCGAAATGAAACTGTTTGGTGTGTATGAATTTGCCTTGTTACAATTTATTGGAGAGTGCCTGTAGGCACTCTCCCATAAATTGTAACAAGGCAAAGACACGTGAATACATTGTGAGAATTCTCGCATTTAATTTTGATCGCTGCAACAGTCGGTAAGATATATTCCTTACACAGTTTGTTGGTGGCCTAATATGGTATATATGGTGTCAGTTAATTCCATATCACTCGAGTCCAATATGGAATTAACTGACACCATATATACCACATTAGGCCACCAACAAACTGTGTAACTAATATTGCACGCAGGAGAACTTGAGGCACCGGCAGCACATCAGGGGTGGAGGTCAGACCCCGGGAAAATGCATTTACTTGCACTAGCAGCCCCGCCATGACATGCGAAGCATATATGTCTCGAAGACCGAAATCTCGAGATGAGAGAGTTTGAAAGAGATGGGAGGGGAATTCCTCTCAAACTCCCCAACTCCCCCCATTGAATTTTGAAAGCTCCCAGAACGGATTTGAGGTCTATTTTAGCTTTACTTTGAGAATAAATCCTTGAAAAAATTGAGTGACGAACCTGGGGACATTATCTGCACCCGCTCACCTCCGCCTCCCCCCAGCCACACAACACTATCTCCAAGCAATCCCCCAACACATGGGATGTATGTGTATGTGCGCAGCCTTGAAAAACAGAATTTTCCTTTGATATCATATCTTCATTCTGAGAAGTTAGACGGTGACGAATCATTGTCATTATCGCCATTTCCAGTTTATCTCAGTTGCACGTTATCAAAATAAAGAGAACATTAGAAGGATTGTCTTGGTCAATGTTTACTCTAGAATAAGATTTTCGGGTTTAAGGTTTGACTTTGAGCATGGATACGGATATTGACACGGGGCAAAAAATGAATGATTATTTAGTAGATGTTTGGCATTTTTGAATTTGACATTTTTTATGAAGAAAACATTTGGAGAAAAAAGACATGGTTTCTCTTAATATACGTGTCAGAATTCTTGGCTTAGAGATCAGCTTACTCCATCTGTTGTGTCGAGAGATACTGGCGTTTAAAATTTGGCTCTGAAGGATCATATTTTTCATTGAGATATGGACAAAGCATTCTACGCTGGACACTACAGAGAGTAACGTAATCATGGTGTTGAATGTGTAAAATCAGTTAAGTATACCTGAACAGATCTTATCGGAAAAAATCGTCTGTTCAAAAAGAATTTAAATTAATATAAGTCATGCATTCGGATGGAGATAATCATGTTTCAAACTGTTTACAAACATTGGATTTAATTAAAATTTTCAGTCATCGTTCGTGAATAGTTGCTGCATCCATAATCAGCTTTCCACCTCAGATGACTGGTTCAAGTGGACGGTTATCTCCCCTCATCGACTATCAGAACCCATCAGCTAATTGCTTCGCAGATAATTGGCCAAGGTGTAGTTGAAATATTTCGTTTGTCGTGAAATAAGCAATCACCGTAGGAACAAGTAATGTTTTCCATTCCTCCCCCAGTTGATATTCTTCGTGACGCATCTGGTTTTAACACCCTTTAGGACAGTGAACCTGCAGGTTCAACTCGGAGATGAAATGGCGGAAATTTTCCTTATTATTTATATGTTTTCTTACAGACGAGGAGTGTGTTTGCTTGAAAGAAATTCCACTCCATAGGTGTTTCAGTGGTAGTCCACAATCCACGCATTGCACGTAGAAATGACGATTTTTTTTGCTTGTGGTTCCACGCTCGAGACTTTGCCACTAATACTTCAACATTTCTCTTGAGATTATTAATTTATTCATATTTACGGTGACTTCCAACACCTTTCGCCATGTAGTCACCATAACCAAATTGTAGTTTTACCAATCTTTTATACCCATAATACAACATTATCGGCTTAAGTAACACACAATTTGTTTACCTCAGCAAACAAATACTACTTTAAGTTCCGACCAGGATTACTTGACGGTAAACGGCCAGACAAATTTTTTGTGGGTAGCTTTTTGTATAAATGGAGGATAGTGTTCAACGAAGGACAACTGTTATTTTGCATAAATGATGTGCGTATGCAACATGGTGTGTTTTATTAACTGTTTATGGGTTACTGTGACAGTGATTTCCTATATTTTTTATATCTGATAGCTTTGACGTAATTCTGGTTCTAATCACAAGACAGTTTGTTACGCACATTCATTTTAAAAGCATTAATTTACTGGAAAAAACCCAAACCCAATACTAACTCCACCACAAAACGTTTTCTCTAATGCGACCACAGGAGAGTTTGTATAAACTTTGCTTAAGAGGGTGTTTTTTTATTGTTCTCGAAGGACTCCGAAGTGATCCACATTATATCCTTCGTCCATAGAATGTTCCTTATTAACCCGATAAAAGTGCACAGTTAGAATGGGTAATAAAATAAAAGTTTATTTATGTCAATAGGGGTTTCAGCTCAACCTGTTAGATAAACTACCCCTGGCATTAATGTAATTTGTTGCCTGCAACAATGAAACCATGCCAATGATCTAAAAAGGTTTGCACGCGCGAAACTATTCATTCACGTTGTAACTGCTGATTCTGCTCCACTTTTAGAAAGTTTTACAGAAGCCGCTTTTAACCCCCTCCCTCCTATAAGCATACAAAAGTTACTAACATTAGAGAATAATAAATCTGAATGGTTTTGGTTTTTTTAACACTTGGATTCCTTGGGTGTATTACAAAACTTTATTGCAAAATTGTAGTGCAAGGTTTAGTATCCAAGTGGTTGGGGCGTTCAATACGTTGTCAAGATTTGGTTATTAAAAGCCCGAAAAGTCCCACTGACAGCAGTGCTAATCTTCCACTCTCTGAACAACACACCAAGTTGTTTGGTTATAAATTACCTATACATCCACAAAGTACATTATCTTTTTTGAACAAACAAAAACCGGAAACTATATGTAGTACAACGTAAAATTGAAATTGAAATTTTGAATTTTCGCTTCGGCCGTCTGGTCTTGCATTGAATGAACTTGAAACTTTGTTTTTATGCCTCATGTTTTTGAGAGATTTTCACTCATTCCGACACAAAATTACAGAAACAAACTTTTAGTACTGTATAAACTGGACAAAAATATATTAATTGATGGATTCAAAGCCAGCAGATTTTCAACCAATCGGCCGTTGATTCCTATTTAATCCTACACATCAGGGCACGAGTTCAATGTTTTAGGCTCTCATGAGGATTGGAAGAGATCTCTGCGAGTGGTTTCGAATCCAGGTGATACTTTGACATGGCCGTCTGCATAATACTGCATTTTTTATTTCAGAAGATTGCGCCGTTTCCAACTCCAGGCAAATAATCGCATAAGCCTGCTTTTTGTACAAAATAGAGTTGTGACTGAACGTCGATTGAAAACATGTTGAAAAAAAGGTCCCGCCCCTCACCGGTGGCACAAAATTAATGCTGCCTATTGTTACATGAAAAGGATCAACAGGCGAAATGGATCTCATTGCATAGACTGCCGGAATACGGAAATGTTGTTTATATGGACAGCCAATAGCAGTCCACACAGAGACATTTCGATATACCAGCCGTCTAATCTCCATTTTGTCGCTCTGATGCATGTAAGCAGCGTTCTTCAGTTCTGTGAGCTTGAGAAATCAAACTGTTCTCCCATTGGGTCGAACTATGGTCTCCTCGATAGGTCCTAGCCCCCACTCACCCCCACCCTCACCCCCACCCCCCTCCGTTATGTCTGTTACTGCTATGTTTTCCATTTTATGGTCAAACTAGCCATCTTTTTCGCCAGCGATTTCTGTTTACTTTCGAATTCTGGCCATTACCTAAATTTTAAGGGTAGTGTCGGGATCCATGGGCAATTTTCTTAAAAAGCGAGTTTGCATTTGTTCCATCTATCCACCCGGGACACTGAATTATAAGTTTATGTGGTGTTATTCCAGAAACGGGGGGCAGTCCGCCGCGCACATCCCCGCCCCGTTTCGCAACATCTTGAAAAAGAAAAAATTCAAAAAATCGTTCGTGAATAGTTGCTGCATCGATAACCTGCTTTCCGAGAGAGCGGTGGCTCAGTGGTGGTAGACTGTTGGACTTCTACTAGAGGTCCCGAGCTCGTTCTCCGTCCGGGACGACCTGCTTTGTGTCCTTGGGCAAGGCACTTTATCCCGGTTGCATACATGGGGACACGATGACGCCGGGCACTAAGGCGTACTGAACGTCGATGGTGCACATGTCTTCAACCGCTGTAACCCTGCTTGAGCGGAACTTGAACAGAGTTAGAATGTTGAGGAGCTGACAGTTGCTCGTCGATGTTCGGTGGTTCTTTCCAGGTACTCCGGCTTTCTGCACCCGTAAAACTGTCACGGTCACGATTAGCCACCGTGCATAAGTATGTGACCGTAAACGCCAATAAATAAATAAATATAACCAGCTTTCTACTTCAGATGACTGTTTCAAGTAGACGGTTATCTCCCCTTATCGACTATCAGAACCCATCAGCCAATTGCTTCGCAGAAAATTAGCCAAGGTGCAGTAGAAATATTTCCTCAGTCTTGACATAAGTAATCACCGTCGGAATAAATACATTTTCCACTCCTCACCCGGTTGATATTCTTCGATTCTTCGTGACGCATCTGGTTGTAACACCCTTTAGGACAGTGAACCTGCGGGTTCAACTCGGAGATGAAATGGCTGAAATTTTCCCTATTATTTTTATGTTATTTATCAGACGAGGAGGTGTGTTTGCTTGAAAGAAATTCCATTCCATAGGTGTTTACTTCAATTCATGCAGCACTGCGCGTTGAAATGGGGATTTTTTTTTGCTTGTAGTTCCGCGCTCGAGACTTTCCAACTGATACATAACATTTCTCTTGAGATTCTTAATTTATTCATAACAAGAAATTTGGTATGATCCGATAGTTTGGGCGATATCACCGAGCCGTTGGGTACAGATGTCCTACCCCCCCCCCCCCCCCCCCCCACACACACACACACTCAAGAAAAATACATAAATGAAAATTGTTAGTTACGGCCCTGCCCCAAATAAGATAATATTGTGCAAAGCCCCCCCCCGCCCCCCCCCCCCCTCCCCGCAGCCACACAACAGTATCTCAAAGCAACCCCCCGCCCCCAACACAAAAGATGTATGTACGCAGCCTTGAAAAACAGAATTTTCCTTTGATATCATATCTTCATTCTGTGAAGTTAGACAGTGACGAACCATTGTCATTATCGCCATTTCCAGTTTATCTGAGTTGCACGTTATCAAAATAAAGAGAACATTAGAAGGATTGTCTTGGTCAATGTTTACTCTAGAATAAGGTTTTCGGGTTTAAGGTTTGACTTTGAGCATGGATACGGATACTGACACGGGGCAAAAAATGAATGATTATTTAGTAGTTGTTTGACTTTTTTTAATTTGACACTTTTTATGAAGAAAGGTTTTGGAGAAAAAAGACATGGTTTCTCTTAATTTACGTGTCAGAATTCTTGGCTGAAGGGATCAGCTTATTCCATCTGTTGTGTCAAGAGATACTGGCGTTTAAAATTTGACTCTGAATGATCATATTTTTCATTGAGATATGGACAAAGCATTCTACGCTGGACACTTCACATAGTAACCTAATCATGGTGTTGAATGTGCAACATCAGCTAAGTATACCTGAACAGATCTTACCGAGAAAAAAATCGTCTGTTCAAAAAGACTACAAATTAAAGCTATGTGTAATCAAATTGTTTGTTCATTAGTCTTACATTCGGATGAAGATAATCATGTTTCCCACTGTTTACAAACATTTAAGAATAATTAATCTGAATGGTTTTGTTTTTTTAACACTTGGATTCCTTGGGTGTATTACAAAACTTTATTGCAAAATTGTAGTGCAAGGTTTAGTATCCAAGTGGTTGGGACGGACGTTCAATACGTTGTCGAGATTTGGTTATTAAAGGCCCGAAAAGTCCTACTGACAGCAATGCTAATCTTCCACTCTCTGTACAACACACCAGGTTGTTTGGTTATAAATTACCTATACATCCACAAAGTACATTATCTTTTTTGAACAAATAAAAACCGGAAATAATATATAGTACAACGTAAAATTGAAATTTTGAATTTTCGCTTCGGCCGTCTGGTCTTGCATTGAATGAACTTGAAACTTTGTTTTTATGCCTCATGTTTTTGAGAGATTTTCACTCATTCCGGCACAAAATTACAGAAAAAACCTTTTAGTACTGTATAAAGTGGACAAAAATATATTAATTGATGGATTCAAAGCCAGCAGATTTTCAACCAATCGGCCGTTGATTCCTATTTAATCCTGCACATCAGGGCACGAGTTCAATGTTTTAGGCTCTCATGAGGATTGGAAGAGATCTCTGCGAGTGGTTTCGAATCCAGGTTATACTTTGACATGGCCGTCTGCGTAATACTGCATTTTTTATTTCAGAAGTGAAAACATGTTGAAAAAAAGTGCCGCCTCCTCCCCGGTGGCACAAAATTAATGCTGCATATTGGTGCATTAAAAGGATCAACGGGCGAAATGGATCTCACTGCATAGACTACCGGAATGCGGAAATGTTTATATGGACAGCCAATAGCAGTCCACATAGAGACATTTCGATATACCTGCCATCTAATCTCCATTTTTTCGCTCCGATGCATGTAAACAGCGTTCTTAAGTTCTGTGAGCTTGAGAAATCAAAATGTTCTCCCATTGGGTCGAACTATGGTCTCCTTGATGGGTCCTAGGACAACCCCCCACCCCCGCCCCCACCCCTCCGTTATGTCTGTTACTGCTATGTTTTCCATTTTAATGTCAAACTAGCCATTTTTTTCGCCAGAGATTTCTGTTCACTTTCAAATTCTGGCCATTACCTAAATTTTAAGCTAGTGTCGGGATCCACGGGCAATGTTCTTAAAAAAGCGAGTTTACTTTTGTCCCATCTATCCACCCGTGACACTGAATTATAAGTTTTAAGGGGTACTATTCCAGAAACGGGGCCAGTCCGCCGCGCACATCCCTGCCCCGTTTCGCAAGGGCCTGAAAAAGACAAAATTCAAAACATCTCATTAAAACACTCTATCTCAGACAATTCTCAATAGATTTAATTGAAATTTTCAGTCATCGTTCGTGAATAGTTGCTGCATCCACAACCAGCTTTCCGAGAGTGCGATGGCTCAGTGGTGGTAGACTGTTGGACTTCTATCCTAGAGGTCCCGAGCTCGTTCCCCGTCCGGTACGACCTGCTTTGTGTCCTTGGGCAAGGCACCTTATCACGGTTGCCTACATGGGGACACGATGACGCCGGGCACTAAGGCGTACTGAACGTCGATGGTGCACATGTCTTCAACCGCTGTAACCCTGCTTGAGCGGAACTTGAACAGAGTTAGAATGTTGAGGAGCTGACAGTTGCTCGTCGATGTTCGGTGGTTCTTTCCGGGTACTCCGGCTTTCTGCACCCGTAAAACGGTCACGGTCACGATTAGCCATCGTGCATAAATATGTGACCGTAAACACCAATGAATAAATATAACCAGCTTTCCACTTCAGATGACTGTTTCAAGTAGACGGTTATCTCCCCTTATCGACTATAAGAACCCATCAGCTCATTGCTTCGCAGATAATTAGCCAAGGTGCAGTTGAAATATTTCCCCAGTCTTGACATATGTAATCACCGTCGGAATAAATAATGTTTTCCACTCCTCCCCCAGTTGATATTCTTCGTGACGCATCTGGTTGTAACACCCTTTAGGATAGTGAACCTGCGAGTTCAACTCGGAGATGAAATGGCTGAAATTTTCCTTATTATTTTCATGTTCTTTTATCAGACGAGGGGTGTCTTTGCTTGAAAGAAATTTCACTCCATAGGTGTTTACTGGCAGTCCACAATTCACGCACTGCATGTTGAAATGGCGATTTTTTTTTTTTTTTATTTTTTTTTGCTTGTAGTTCCGCGCTCGAGACTTTCCCACTGATACATAACATTTCTCTTGAGATTCTTAATTTATTCATAACAAGAAATTTGGTATGATCCGATAGTTTGGGCGATATCACCGAGCCGTGGGGCACAGATGTCCTACCCCCCCCCCCCCACACCCTCAGGAAAAATACATAAATGAAAATTGTTAGTTGCGGCCCTGCCCCAAATAAGATAATATTGTGCAAAGCCCCCCCCCCCCCCCGCCCCCCCCCCCCCCGCAGCCACACAACACTATCTCAAAGCAACCTCCCGCCCCCAACACATAAGATGTATGTGTATGTACGTAGCCTTGAAAAACAGAATTTTCCTTTGATATCATATCTTCATTCTCAGAAGTTAGACGGTGACGAACCATTGTCATTATCGCCATTTCCAGTTTTTCTGAGTTGCACGTTATCAAAATAAAGAGAACATTAGAAGGATTGTCTTGGTCAATGTTTACTCTAGAATAAGGTTTTCGGGTTTAAGGTTTGACTTTGGGCATGGATACGGATATTGACACGGGGCAAAAAATGAATGATTATTTAGTAGTTGTTTGACTTTTTTGAATTTGACATTTTTTATGAAGAAAACTTTTGGAGAAAAAAGACATAGTTTCTCTTAATTTACGTGTCAGAATTCTTGGCTGAAGGGATCAGCTTATTCCATCTGTTGTGTCGAGAGATACTGGCGTTTAAAATTTGGCTCTGAATGATCATATTTTTCAATGAGATATGGACAAAGCATTCTACGCTGGACACTTCACAGAGTAACGTAATCATGGTGTTGAATGTGCAACATCAGCTAAGTATACCTGAACAGATCTTACCGAAAAAAAATCGTCTGTTCAAAAAGAATATAAATTAAAGCTATGTGTAATCAAATTGTTTGTTCATTAGTCTTACATTCGGATGAAGATAATCATGTTTCCCACTGTTTACAAACATTAGAGAATAATTAATCTGAGCGGTTTTGTTTTTTTTAACACTTGGATTCCTTGGGTGTATTACAAAACTTTATTGCAAAATTGTAGTGGAAGGTTTAGTATCCAAGTGGTTGGGGCGTTCAATACGTTGTCGAGATTTGGTTATTAAAGGCCTGAAATGTCCTACTGACAGCAGTGCTAATCTTCCACTCTCTGTGCAACACACCAAGTTGTTTGGTTATAAATTACCTATACATCCACAAAGTACATTATCTTTTTTGAACAAATAAAAACCGGAAACTATATATAGGACAACGTAAAATTTAAATTGAAATTTTGAATTTTCGCTTCGGCCGTCTGGTCTTGCATTGAATGAACTTGAAACTTTGTTTTTATGCCTCAGGTTTTTGAGAGATTTTTACTCATTCCGGCACAAAATTACAGAAAAAAACTTTTAGTACTGTATAAACTGGACAAAAATATATTAATTGATGGATTCAAAGCCAGCAGATTTTCAACCAATCGGCCGTTGATTCCTATTTAATCCTGCACATCAGGGCACGAGTTCAATGTTTCAGGCTCTCATAAGGATTGGAAGAGATCACTGCGAGTGGTTTCGATTCCAGGTGATACTTTGACATGGCCGTCTGCGTAATACTGCATTTTTTATTTCAGAAGATTGCCCCGTTTCCAACTTCAGGCAAATAATCGCATAAGCCTGCTTTTTGTACAAAATAGAGTTGTGACTGAACGTCGATTGAAAACATGTTGAAAAAAGTGCCGCCTCCTCCCCGGTGGCACAAAATTAATGCTGCATATTGGTGCATTAAAAGGATCAACGGGCGAAATGGATCTTACTGCATAGACTACCGGAATATGGAAATGTTTATATGGACAGCCAATAGCAGTCCACATAGAGACATTTCGATATACCTGCCATCTAATCTCCATTTTTTCGCTCCGATGCATGTAAACAGCGTTCTTAAGTTCTGTGAGCTTGAGAAATCAAAATGTTCTCCCATTGGGTCGAACTATGGTCTCCTTGATGGGTCCTAGGACAACCCCCCCCCCCCACCCCTCCGTTATGTCTGTTACTGCTATGTTTTCCATTTTAATGTCAAACTAGCCATTTTTTTCGCCAGCGATTTCTGTTCACTTTCGAATTCTGGCCATTACCTAAATTTTAAGGGTAGTGTCGGGATCCACGGGCAATGTTCTTAAAAAAGCGAGTTTACTTTTGTCCCATCTATCCACCCATGACACTGAATTATAAGTTTTAAGGGGTACTATTCCAGAAACGGGGCCAGTCCGCCGCGCACATCCCTGCCCCGTTTCGCAAGGGCCTGAAAAAGACAAAATTCAAAACATCTCATTAAAACACTCTATCTCAGACAATTCTCAATAGATTTAATTGAAATTTTCAGTCATCGTTCGTGAATAGTTGCTGCATCCATAACCAGCTTTCCGAGAGTGCGGTGACTCAGTGGTGGTAGACTGTTGGACTTCTATCCTAGAGGTCCCGAGCTCGTTCCCCGTCCGGGACGACCTGCTTTGTGTCCTTGGGCAAGGCACCTTATCACGGTTGCCTACATGGGGACACGATGACGCCGGGCACTAAGGCGTTCTGAACGTCGATGGTGCACATGTCTTCAACCGCTGTAACCCTTCTTGAGCGGAACTTGAACAGAGTTAGAATGTTGAGGAGCTGACAGTTGCTCGTCGATGTTCGGTGGTTCTTTCCGGTTACTCCGGCTTTCTGCACCCGTAAAACGGTCACGGTCACGATTAGCCATCGTGCATAAATATGTGACCGTAAACACCAATAAATAAATATAACCAGCTTTCCACTTCAGATGACTGTTTCAAGTAGACGGTTATCTCCCCTTATCGACTATAAGAACCCATCAGCTAATTGCTTCGCAGATAATTAGCCAAGGTGCAGTTGAAATATTTCCCCAGTCTTGATATATGTAATCACCGTCGGAATAAATAATGTTTTCCACTCCTCCCCCAGTTGATATTCTTCGTGACGCATCTGGTTGTATCACCCTTTAGGATAGTGAACCTGCGAGTTCAACTCGGAGATGAAATGGCTGAAATTTTCCTTATTATTTTCATGTTCTTTTATCAGACGAGGGGTATCTTTGCTTGGAAGAAATTCCACTCCATAGGTGTTTACTGGCAGTTCACAATTCACGCACTGCACATTGAAATGGCAAATGTTTTTGCTTGTAGTTCCGCGCTCGAGACTTTCCCACTGATACAAAACATTTCTCTTGAGATTCTTAATTTATTTATAACAAGAAACTTGCTCTGATCCGATAGTTTGGGCGATATCACTGAGCCGTGGGTCACAGATGTCCCCCCCCCCCCCCCCACACACACACACCCTCAAGAAAAATACATAAATGAAAATTGTTAGTTACGGCCCTGCCCCAAATAAGATAATGTTGTGCAAAGCCTCCCCCAGCCAGACAACACTATCTCCAAGCACCCCCGCCCCGCAACAAGACATAAGATGTATGTGTATGTGCGCAGCCATGAAGAACAGAATTTTCCTTTGATATCATATCTTCATTCTCAGAAGTTAGACGGTGACGAACCATTGTCATTATCGCCATTTCCAGTTTTTCTAAGTTGCACGTTATCAAAATAAAGAGAACATTAGAAGGGTTGTCTTGGTCAATGTTTACTCTAGAATAAGGTTTTCGGGTTTAAGGTTTGACTTTGAGCATGGATACGGATATTGACACGGGGCAAAAAATGAATGATTATTTAGTAGTTGTTTGACTTTTTTTGAATTTAACATTTTTTATGAAGAAAACTTTTGGAGAAAAAAGACATGGTTTCTCTTAATTTACGTGTCAGAATTCTTGGCTGAAGGGATCAGCTTATTCCATCTGTTGTGTCGAGAGATACGGGCGTTTAAAATTTGGCTCTGAATGATCATATTTTTCATTGAGATATGGACAAAGCATTCTACGCTGGACACTACACAGAGTAACGTAATCATGGTGTTGAATGTGCAACATCAGCTCCCTATACCTGGACAGATCTTATCGAAAAAAATCGTCTGTTCAAATATTTCATCAGACGTGACAAAAGTAATCACCGTCGGAATAAATAATGTTTTCCACTCCTCCCCCAGTTGATATTCTTCGTGACGCATCTGGTTGTAACACCCTTCAGTACAGCGAACCTGCGAGTTCAACTCGGAGGGGAAATGGCTGAAACTTTCCTTATTATTTTCATGTTTTTTTTATCAGACGAGGGGATGTGTTTGCCTGAAAGAAACCCCACCCATAGGTGTTTCATTGGTAGTGTCCACAATCCACACACTCCGCTAAGTAATAACGACTTTTTTTGCTTGTGGTTCCACGCTCGAGACTTTGCCACTAATGCTCCAACATTTCTCTTGAGATTATTAATTTATTCATATTTCGGTTACTTCCAACACCTGTAGCCATGTAGTCACCATAACCAAAATGTAAATTGAAGTTTTACCAATCGTTTATTCCCATAATACAACATTATTGCAAAAAATTCACCCTACAAGGTGAATAAAGCAAAAGTTTATCCAAGTCTTCTGTTGTTGGAATAAACAGCCATTTATGGGATAAAAATTATTCATGGGTTACTGTGACAGTGATTTCCTGTATTTCCACCTGCAGTATGATTTTGACTTTCCGTTTTTATTGCTATTCTTTCTGTTATTGTTGCTATGAAGGGCATTGACGTGTCAGTGTAAAGTAACATTATCACCCATGTGAAGTTCCGTGATGAGTATATTATGGGCTTCCTTTGGTGGCACCCATAGCATCCAGAATAAATGTATCACATTAACAAAATGTTTATTGTGTTTGTTGAGGCTATTCAAATGACCTTGTTGTTGAAAGCAGTATAGCCTGTACCCGGAGGGACCCCATTGGGGGGCCTCGGGAGTGACATCATATCACGTGAGGCGCCATGTTTGGTTGTCCATGGTAATTCGCGTGAGCGGCCATCTTGTGACGTTATCCCCATAGTGATGTGTGGTGTTAGTGCGCATGCGCAGCACGTGTTGTTAGGATGATACGTGTTTCCGTCGTCCAGTTTGTATACTGGAGGCCGCCATCTTGGTTTCTATGGTAGCAAGTAGTTGCTATGCGACCCAATGGCTTATAATAGGACAGGGGTATGTTCGAAGCGTATGTTCGATTAAATCGGAGTATTACGAATTACCACAAAGATCCCGACAAGTTTTACTATTTAGAATTCTTCCAGAATTCTCTGCTTCTATCTATATATTCAATAGTTTTCGTCTCTCTGACCACGTTCCTTTGCCCTGCAGTATACTCCAGTAGCGTAGAAGAGCCTCTCAGTGGGAACAATTTAGATTTTTGGTACTATTTTAGCTTACTCTTGTTGTTTCATTTATCTAGATCACCCAACCAGTTCACTTTACTGGCGCCAATGCAGAGTTATATCCCTTGTGTATATCAAAAAGTCTATTTCATTCCCAAAGCCAATACGCTATTGAGCAGTTACTGAAAAGTCATAGCCGGAACGACTCGAAGTCCATCGAGCAAATGAGCTAACGAGTAATTGCTCATTCGAGTGACTCCTCGAATGACTCTTCGACTCATTTCGGTATTTGAGGATACCTGTGGCCTGGTATTTTATTATTTGAGGATACTTAACTGAGGATACTATTACTTGTTTGGCCCAGCCTTTTGGGCCAACCCAAGACATACCAATTCTAAATTCTCCCAATATGCTATCGAGTAGTTACTGGAAAGTCATTGCTCGAATGACTCGAAGCCCATCGAGCAAATGAGCTTCAGAGTAATTGCTCGATCGAGTGACTCGACATACTGCTCGAATGACTGAAAGTCCATCGAGCAAATGAGCTAACGAGTAATTGCTCGTTCGTGACTCTTCGAACGACTCTTAGCCTCATTTAAGAAAAAAAGGATTTTGAAGGTCATATTTTTTCGAAAAAGGGATTCCACAAAATGGGATTCCAAATAAGGGATTCCATAAGTGGGATTCTGTCTTACGTTGAGTGATTCACACATACTGCTCGAACGACTCGAAGTCTACCGAGCAAATGAGCTATAGAGCAATTGCTCGTTCGAGTGACTCGACATACAACTCTTAGCCTCATTTCAGAAAAAAAGGGTTTCTGAAGGCCACATGTTTTTCGAAAAAGGGATTCCACAAAATGGGATTCCAGAAAAGAATTCCATAAGTGGGATTCCGTTTTACCTCGAGTGACTCGCACATACTGGTGATTTGGTGGGTTTGTGGTAATTCTGTGAATCAGGAAATTACTCTTATACAAAAGAACATACCCTCCGAACATACCCCCGTCTTGCTGTTGGCCATTGGGTAACACAGCAACCACGTGTTACCATAGAAACCAAGATGGCGGTCTCCAGTATACAAAATGGACGACAGAAACACGTATCACCCTCACAACACGCGATGCGCACTAACACCACGTATTACTATGGGGATGACGTCACAAGATGGCCGCTCACGCGGGTTATCATAACAACCAAACATGGCTCGACTGTGTCACGTGACACGACGTCACTTCCTAGGTCCCCCGCTAGGTCCCCCAATGGGCCCAGGTCCATCGCTCTCCCACTACTAACAGGGTTTAACCCTTTACCCAACGTAACGGCCAAAACCGGCCAGCGCTATTCTCAAAAATCGTCAGTTAATTTTCATTATTTTTTCATTTTTTGTCTCAAAAACATAGGTTATGACCCCTCGTTGGAACGAGCTCGTCGAGCTCGTTCCAACGAGGGGTCATAACCTATGTTTTTGAGACAAAAAATGAAAAAAATTAGTTATTCAAGAATTTTTTTTGCAAGTGTCGTCTGCTTTTCATGTTAGGTAAAGGGTTAATATTTTTCAATGGGCGATCATTATAACGTTCGTGTGAAAGAAAATACGATCGCATCATTTTAATTTGCACATTCAAATATCTTTGTCAAATATAGCCCTTCAGAAAATGTTTCTGTGCTCAAAACTGGTGCCATGCGAGAAAAAAAACTTGCCAGGACGGAAACTAAAGGTCAGGGAAACATTTTTTCTGGGAATTCCATCAAAAACACACCACTAGTCAATTGTATTTTTAGGCCTCAAAATTCATCAAAGCACCCTTCTTTTCTATGCAATTTTCAACAATGATGCAAGATTTCAGTACAATGCTTCAAAGGTTTTTTAGAACAATATTGTTTTCTCAAGGCTGCTTAATTTTGGAGATTACATCATTTCATCAAATCTAATTCAAATATTTAGTACTGTCAGGGACGTGGCTAGAGGTTCCCGATTTGGGGTGTAGGTCAGTAAATTTCCAACTGGGGGCTGGGGGCTGGAGGGCGTTCCCCCTCCCAGTCCCTCTCCCTAGTTGGAAATTCACTACCGAGAAAAAAATTTGAAAATGAAGACATGAAAGTGGCATAAAATTGATTCTAGTAACTGAAATGCCAACACATTTATGATAGAATTATCAGGTTATTATTATTTGGTATTATTCTGTGTATTGAATATGTGCTAAACAAATGCTCAAGCTGAGAACTCTGAGCAATTCACACTCTCCTAACATTAATTCAGATCTTATGCATTTTGTTACTGTGAATGATGGAATTAACTCAGCATAACGATTTTACATGATGCAATTTTCTTGAAGTGCATTTCGAGCATTTTTTTTTATTACGATAAGTAAATGTACTACAGAAATCTCGTACCGATTGACATCATGCATACTTATGAAGCTCGATGTTGCGTACATTGTAGTTGTAAATAGTAACAACTGGATGTTTTTCCGACTTGAAACCGAGTTGGAATTTTGGAAAGTAAAGGTGACATCAGCATCACCAAAGAAGCTCTGAAATCCAGATAGATGGAATTGCCAACTACTCATGACTTGCGCTTCGACAACTATAGGAATTTTATGGCTAGGATTGGGGCGAGGGTGACCCCCCCCCCCCCCCCCCTGTCGCCACCTCCATGGTCGTGTAGTGTCAGCTAAGTACTAATCGTCGCCTGAGTGCTAGAATGTTCTATATCCCGTATGAGACATAGAACATTCTAGCACTCAGGCGACGTGATGTAAGTTGCACATTCTCGGATTGAACTCTTAACTCTCAACGCTGAGTATTTTCAAGATAGTTTTTCATCAAATCTAGTCATGGCTGCTGTAAAGCAGCCATGACTAGAGTTGATGAAAATCTAATCTAAATATAACAAGAAATCATTGGTGAAATAATCCATTCAATTTACAAGGGAAAATATGTTTAAATATTCCCAAATTATACTTATATCACTGATAAGAGAAACCCTGTGCTGGGCAGGAATATCCGCCAGCAACATGCAAAGAGTTAAGGTACGCGCTATCCATTACCGTTGAACAGTTGAGATGCCTTGATCTGCTGGACTTCCGTCTCATGTAAGATAGGCATTTCCAATTGTTACGTTAAGGCCGTGCGAAGCCTCGAGACTCTGTTCGATTTCGAATCTTGGGGTGCTATTCGGTTCAAGTCGAATTTGCTGCCTGATTGGTTTTTTCGAATCTTGTTACAGGAATGTAGCTTGATATTAGTCACCTGAGTCATCTCGCAAAAAATAATATTTCAGATAAAAACTGAGAGTAATTGGAGCCCCACCGTCCACAGCAGATGCCCTTTAGTTATCAGCCTGTCCATCCATCCGTTTGTCCGTCCGTTAATCCGTTGTACCGTTCGTTCTTCCGTCCGTCCGTCCCATGTTTTCTGCACTTTTTCAGCTGTTGAAGCATATATTGAAATATTTTTTCTTTTCTAGCTTCCTGGTGGGTACTTAGAGATCAAGTTTCAATTCCATTCTGCTCAATTGGTTTATCCCAGCGTTATTGCCCTTAAACTTGGGAATTCGACAGTTAAAACAGGTTTTTCGCACTTTTTCAGCTATGGATAGAATTATTGAAATGAGGCTTTTTGTACGTAGGTTCCTGATGGGTAGTTACAGATAAGGTTTCATTTCCCTTTCAATCAGTTGGTTTATTACAAAGTTGAACTTGGAAATTTGACAGTAAAACCTGGTTTTCCACACCATTTTCAGCTATGGGTGGAAATATTGAAATGATCTTTTTGTATGTAGCGTCCCGCATTACCATAAGTTCTACTCGTATCGTTTATTACAGAGTTATTGACCTTGAACTATGAAATTTGATAGGTAAACAGACTTTTCACACTTTTCTTCACTAATATTAGAGACACGTCAATGATTTTGGTATGTACCTTCATTGTGGAAAATTACTGTTTTTGCCCCCTTCAGTCGGTTTTCACGCAGTTTCGGAGTTATCGCCCTTGAACTTTGAAATTTATAGTTATAACAGGTTTTCCACAATTTTTTCAGTTGTAAATGGAAATATTGAAATATTTTTTTGTATGTAGCTTCCTGATGGGTACCTCCACATCAAGCTTTGATTTCAATCCGATTATTTCGTTTATCGAAGAGTGATTGCCCTTGAATTTAGAAATTTCACATATCAGTTGCAGTTACAACTCCTCGTCCATCATACGGACTGCTGTTGTTGGAAATTGTACTGGAAAACGAGAGTTTTCATTATAAATATCTCTTTTATATAATAATATAATAATGTAATAATGCTAAAAATACTCTGGACAATGGAACCCAAAACAGCTATTCGGTGCATCGTTTTCCTGGCCTATCAAAACAGGAGGTCTCTCAGGCAGGCCTGAAAATAAGCAGACTGTTATCTGCAGAATGGGGTCCCCAGAGGGTGAATTTGGTGATGCTACCATGCAGAGTGGGGAGCATCACTAGATTTACCCTCTGTGAACCTCAATCTGAATCAGGTTTCACGTTTAAACAGCAAGAAGTACCTGGGTGGTAAATTGGCACACTGTATGGGATAGCATCTGCAAATTCAGCCTCTGGGGACCTCATTCTGCAAATGGCAGATTGCTTATTTTCAGGCTTGCTCTCGGGGAAGATTTTCCTGTATTGTATACTGTTCGCATTGCAAACTGTTTCAAATGCGGGGTGCACAATGATTGTGCCCATCACTTTACATGTAGTTTCCGCTATATTAACATAAATAACATCTTTATCCATGCCATCAGCCGTGTTAATTCCTAATGCACTGTCTCTGTCTCTGTTGAAAGCAAATTTAAAGTAAGGCTTCCTCCGTACAGTTGTGCTATGTAAAATACTATATGTACACAATTAAGAACTTGCAAACAATAATCTAAACAAATAAACCATAACATTCGTCATCCTACGATGACGATGTAGCTAACGTAGACACCACGCCCAAGCATCATGACCAACCTCTTTGTCGCAGTCTAAACGATACGAACTTCACGATGGGGCTTGTTACCACCCCAGGTGCTATGATGAGTAGTGGAGGGAGTCCTATAAGCAGGTTGCTCCTTGCCAACCTTTAAGAACCATCTTTCCGCTGACGTACATGAAGCACCAAACCTCCAATACCAGAAAAGAAATGATTCGATCATCATTCTACATCATGCGTCACATAATTGGTTCCAAGTTCATTCATTTAGTCACAGTCTGTTTTCAGTCACCCCATCTTCCAGGGGGTGGCAGGTAGACAGCCAATCTGGCTATGCCACTTTCCGCGGTATACTACTCATTACATTTGTGCAATATGTTTATTTGTAACCATTTTACATGTATGTGTACCGTGAATAAAGAATCTGAAGCGTCTAAACAATGTCAACAATGAGCTGTTGCTTGCGGCTAACCCTGTGCAGTGCATGGTACCGTTACGTTTCGCACCCATTCCTGTTTTTGAACTGTAATCCTCACTGGGTAATAATATTCTAACCACATCATCAAGGCATACCTTCGACGAAATAAACGAATCATGCCTTCGACGAATAAACAAGGCATGCCTTGACAGGGGCGACGGAACGATTTTCAAAGTGGGGGGCTGGATCGGACGATGGATGGTCGTCGGGGTGACGGGACGACCATGGTTCGATCTGTGGTACGAAAATTTTAAATTCCAGGGTCCCAAAATTCCCATTTCCATGCATCTAAGCGGATATTTTGAGATTTTTCAGGAGATGTATTTGAAAGAAAGATTTCACACTTTGAGAGCCGTTAAAAAACGTCGGTAGAACATACAGGTGAGGTCTATTTATCATCTTTGGTCGTAACGACCAAAGCTGATAAATAGACCTCACCTGTATGCTTTAACAGATGTTAACAGCAATTATACTGTCAGTGTCTGTGAATTATCTTGTCTGGGGGTGGATTTGGTACTTGTATGTCTGTAAGATTACGATCTACTTAAGTTAACCTATTTTTTAAGAGACTGTAGACATTTTAGCCTTTGCTGAAACTTACTTCAAAAAATTATCCTAAATCCATCGTAACTGAACCAGTACGAGAGAAACATAGCTGGCGAAAATATGGGGAGGCTCTGGATACGCCCCTTGTTTCACCAGTCATTGGTTGTGTTAAAATATATGCATACAAAAAGCATGGCCCAGCAAAAAAAAGTGGAGGGGCTGAAGCCCCCCCCCCCCCCCCCCCCCAGCCCCCTCCCCCGTTTCCGCCATCCCTTCTTGATGATGCAGTTGGATTATTTTATCTGTCGGACTTGAGGCATCAAGGTCGGGCCAAAGCAGGTTTTACCCCTCCCCGATGAGTCACCATCGAATCAAAATGTGTGAATCTCAGGGCCTTGTGTTATCACAAGCGAAGTAAATATTCAGTCAATCTACTCCTTGTTTTTCAAATGTTAGCTGATAGATTTGCAAATTGTCTTACATTTGCGAAAGCTTCGGAAATGCGTTGAACGCAAGTGTTGTTCTAAGATTCTCAGTTCACGCCCATTCAATCATGTTGTAAATTTAATTTAAGTAAAACTTGTGAACATTATATTACAATTTTGGGGTTGTAGAATTCTCTCTAGAAACTAATTGAAAATGGTCTCGTATTCGAAAATTGCTGTTGTGTCACGTTAGCAGCCGCGTGACAAATTTGCAAGTCTAATGTCTCTCAACAGTATCTGATGGACCTTTTTCTCTGTCCCAATTTTACATACACAATCAATCAAACAACAAGGAATCCCAATTGTGGAATACCTTTTTTCTGAAATGAGGATAAGAGTCGTTCGAGGAGTCACTCGAACGAGCAATTGCTCGTTGGCTCATTTGCTCGATGGGATTCGAGTCATTCGAGCAATTACACGTTCGAGTGACTCCTCGAACGACTCTTATCCTCATTTCAGAAAAAAGGGATTCCACAAATGGGATTCCTAAAAAGGGATTCCGCAAATGGGATTCCTTCTGGAGAATCCCTTTTTTGTCGTATGAGGCCATGAGGGCCATGTAAAAGCCCTCAATGAGTCCTCATTTATTATCCCTCATAGCCTCATCGAATTTTGAGGTTATGAAGGCCTGTAAAAATCCCTCATTGAGGGATTTTTAATACGACTCTTATCCTCATTTCAGAAAATGGGATTCCTGAAAAGGGATTCCACAAATGGGATTCCAAAAAAAGGGATTCCACAAATGGGATTCAGTTTCCATCTTGTCGCCAAAGCTGCAAGGCCACTACTGGCTATGGCCTATCTGTCCTACCATTAGCTTCTACAGCAGGCCTGTCCAATTGCGGCCTTGTACCAGTACTATTGACTAAACTACCATCCATTAATATTGACGTGTACCACTACTTCCTAGCTATACCTTCGCTCAATGCTTCAAAATGTTTAATCAGATTTCCCCTGCATATATGTAAAGCATTCCGTAAAATATGGATTCCGTGTTTTTACATCGGGCATTACCCTTACCCACAGTACCTCTTGGCCTAGCATTGCATACTACCTATATTAGTCATGGGATAACATAAAGCATTAAGTCGATTAGTAGTATCAATGACTTTCGGGGGACCCACAGAGGTATATATCGTCCATACTATACTGCTGTTCTATACTGCCAGGCATTACCCCCACCCCCACTCCAAAATTCCACTTGACCTGCCATAACATACCACCTATACCAGTCATAGGATAACATGAAGCATCAGATGGATTAACAATACCGAGGACTAACAGGGACCTACAGCGGTACATTCAATGCCTCCTAAGCCCCACTTCTAAACAAGCGATTATAATACTGCCTGACCTAGCATTACGAACTACCAATACAAGGCATAAGATAATACAAAGGATTCGGTCGGTAAATAGTATTAAGGGGTAATAGGCCAACAGACCATTCATCCTGTACTGCCAATCTAAACCACCAATGACTATCTCGCAATACCACACTACCACCCACCCACAATACTGCTTGACCTAGCTATAGCAGACATAGCATAATATGAAGACCCAAGGGCTAATAGTATACCAACATGGATATATACCACTACTACCATATCACCCCCTCTCCCCAAACGAGAAGCCCGACATACCCTGACCCGAATTACGTTATGTCAGATTGTATACTAGACAATAACAGTGGTCAGCATCTCTGTGACGTCGCGCGCGTATCATGACGTCACGACGTCAACAGCAACGTCAACCGTTTCACGGAAAAAAACTTTCAAGAAAACCCAATGTTCACATCATCTTTCCATCACTTACCCATAATATATACCTATAGCCCCATGCGAACATATATCACTATACATACCATAGCATACTATATATACAGTACTACACCATTTACCAAATCTAGATGTATGGTGTCGACATTTTGCACCGGCAAAAGTCCGGTTCCTATGGGAATTTAACACTAGTTGCGCCGGCAAAAGTCCGGGTAATAAGGGACGATCGGATACATGCTATACTACTTTCATTTGTTGTGGAGTATACCCCAAGAGAGTAGAATAGCTCGTCAGTTGGAACAGTTTAAGCTTATTGTTACTATTTTAGCTTTTCTGGTCCATTCTGGCTAGTTCTTAGTTCTAACCCTATTTTGGTGCTCTTGTTCTTGCTTCGAACAACATAAGCCATGTTTTGTTTGTCCAGATCATCTAATCAGTTCACTTTAGTGCAATTAACTAAGCAATTAGATCACTCCATTCATCTAAACCTGCCCACTGTCACGTCGTTATCTGATACAAGAGTTCGCACGAATACGTCCAAGAGTCAGTCGAGCAGTATCTGGAACAGGCATCGCTCAATTGGGTTTGTATTCACCAAACTCAGTTGATTGGGGTTAATTGTTAACCAACTGATTTTAGAATGTAAGTTAGTTATTTTTGAAGCAGATGTTGAATAACAATAAATTAGCATTGAGGATGGCGCATGATGTATCAAGGAACGATATATTCTTCCAGATTTTGTTTCGGGATTCATCTAATATATAAATGCGAATGTCTGAATCTATATCTCTCTCTATCTCTCTATCTATCTTTGTTCCAAGTGAACTCCTCCGTTTCTCGACCGATCGATTTCAAATTTTGTACACAGGGGTAATTCGTCCCTGCAAGTAACATGGAATGGATGTCGTGTCCATGCGGTGGTGACCTTGACCTTGAAATTGATGACCTTGACCTTGACCTTTTATTTCGAAAACGGCTGGGCCGATCGGGCTAAAATTTCATATGTGAGGGTATATTAACCCATCGATCATTTTGACTTTATCGGGGTGCCCGTGCGGGGTGACTTTGACCTTGAAATTGGTGACCTTGGCCTTCTCTTTCGAAAACGGCTGAGCCGATCATATCTGAGGGTATATTAATATAACCATCTATCTTCTTCCGTGCAACGCCGGTTAAAACCCGCTAGTACTAAATAGAAAGCCCTTTACACATAAATTCTGCACTGCACACAGGCCAGAAAATAAGCAGACTGTCATCTGCAAAATGAGGTCCTCGGGGGGTGAATTTAGTGATGCTACCCTGCATAGCAGGGTAGCATCACTAAATTTACCCTCTGTGAACCTCAATCTGATTCAGAGTCTCAAAACTAAACAGAAAGGGGTACCCAGTACCCAGAAGATAAATTGGCCCACTGTATGGGATAGCATCATTAAATTCACCCTCTGGGGTCCTCATTCTGCAAATGTCAGACTGCTCATTTTCAGGCCTGATTACATATCCGAGTCATTGATGCATCTCATAATTCCCATTCCAGAGGATAGTATTACTGTACGTGCTACCTTTCCATCGAATGTCATTAACTCCTTAAGTTAGTGAGATGATTTAACCGATCTTCGGGACAAAGTTTTGGGGCACTGCGAAACTTCGAAATTCGATGCAATTCGAAATCAACCGAATGATTCGATGCGAGTCATGCTGGTCTGAAAATTTTTGAATCGAATGTCCTTCAACAATTCAATACGGCTCGAGTTAGAGGCCGTATTTATGAACCGATCTTGAGCTTTTGTCATGGCCCGTCGTCCGTCTGTCCGTCTGTCCATCTGACCGTCTGTCCGTACGTCAACAATTGGATACGGCTCGGGCTAGAGGCCGGATTTATGAACCGATCTTTACGAAACTTCTTGGGTACCTTTGTTATCATCGTGGGACGAGAACTAGTGTTTTGGGGTGCGGTCCGAAATTCAAGATGGCCAGCAGCAGCCATTTTGTATCTTAGTGCAATCAGTTCTTTGTACAGAACTTCCATATGAAGGTTCTGATCTGAATACATTTTTGAATGAATGTTTAGTAACTAGGAATATATCACATTTAATACGTTTTTTTTTCTCGTGCAAAAATTATGCAAATTAAATGAACTTTGATTTTTTCAGTGCTACTTATACACAGTAAGTGCACATGTCAATACGGCTCGGGCTAGAGGCTGTATTTGTGAACCGATCTTCACGAAACTTCTTGGGTACCTTTGTTATCACCTTGGCACAGGAACAAATGTTTTGGGGTACCTTTGTTATCACTGTGCTATGAGAACAAATATTTTTTAGTTCAGTCAGACCCTCTCTGGGACTCAAAGATTTCTTTTCTAGTTTAGCATCTAACTGTCGCCCACCTTTACAATACTTTACCTATACATTTGCTACAGGCTACGGTCAACATTTATGTACAGGCCATTAAAATACTTTATATATACCTTTGTTATCAGGTCATTATCTAGATGTGTGTCATTGCTGTGTCACATACTATACATGTACATGTCTTACACAAGGTGAGCTACAGTGTCATTGACACTTTCATTTAGTTTTGTAATCATTTCTTTGCCATCAAAAGTTCATGTTCTTGGATTGCTGCATGTTTAGGCTTCATAATCTACAGAATAGCATGGTTGCTGGTGTATTTCGTCCCTTGAGTGCAAGAAGGCTTTGCATTGCTAAAGCATTGCAGAGCCTCGTTGCACTCGGGGGATAAATTCATCAATTTTATTAACTTGATAAATATCAGACATAAACCATTTAATTTTAATTTTTTTTTTAGTTTGTATTGGTTATAAAAAGAGAGAATGTGGCAGACAAATGGACCATGCGGGTGGGCCTGAGGAACAGATTTTTAGCTTTTTAGGATGATGGGACAAGCCTCCATTGTTTTGATGGTTGATAAATGATGTTGTGCATGTATTTACTCAGAAGACACTAAATTCTGTTTTGTCGTATCGGTTTACTTTCGGTGTAAGAAGGGGGAACGGAGGCGGACGCATTATCTGGTTTTATTGCTCCTTGGGATACAAATCTAATTCTTTGGCACGTTTCTAAACTGCCTCTTTGTAGCAAACACAGTTAACCCTTTACCTAAACTGAAAAGCAGACGACACTTGCAAAAATAATTCTTGAATAACTAATTTTTTTTCATTTTTTTGTCTCAAAAACATAGGTTATGACCCCTCGTTGGAACGAGCTCGACGAGCTCGTTCCAACGAGGTGTCATAACCTATGTTTTTGAGACAAAAAATAAAAAAAATAATGAAAATTAATTGGCGATTTTTGAGAATCGCGCTGGCCGGTTTTGGTCGTTACGTTAGGTAAAGGTTCAAGCGGCGTTTGATGGATAAAATCTATCGATATAATTCCCTATCAGCTTATTACATTGCGTGAGTGTCGTGTATAAGCGTGGTTGACAAGAACGCAAAATATTAATCAACACCCGCAGCAATAAATTGCGAGCGGCAAGCAGATGCAGTATATTTAAAAGTAATCCACTTCGTGTCGTTAATAGAAACGTTTTTTTTTTATTGCATCTCCAAAACTACTTTGTTTCATCCAGACATCTATGTTTTCATCGGTATTTAGGCGTATTTCTTAACATTTGATCGCGTTTAAGCCTCGAATGCTTTGTAAACATTTTACAGGACAAAATATGGCTATTTACGCAAACAACAACACGAGTTCCAGATGGTTATCATTGTCAACCCACCCCCACCTGCAGCATGATTTTTACTTTCCATTTTATTGCCATTATTTTTGTTATTGTTGCTATGAAGGACACCAACGTGTCAGTATAACGTAACATTATCACACAGGTTAAGTTCCCTGATTAGTACAGTGTGAGCTTCCTTTGGTGGTACCCATAACATCCAGAATAAAGATATCATATTAACAAAATGTTTATTGTCTTTGCTAAGACTTTTCAAATGACCTGGTTGTTGAAAATAGAATTTAAATTCTGAAGTAATTAAATGAAAAACCCCAATTTCGACATCAATTAAATGCTCCTTTAAATTTAAGACAGAGTTGATAGAATTGACTCTGGGAAAATTGATATGTTCTCGGTGATTTAATATTTTTAATTAATTGAAACTCCGAAGAATAACGCACAGAATGGTCAAGACACAGATATTCACACGCTGTTACTCTGCACTATTTCTACCATTCCGGGCCTAAGCGTTACCTGTACCACTGATCCTCGCTTGACCACTAAAAAGTTTCTATAATTTTTATTTTCCTCTCTCCGATGTACCATGTCTTCTCTGGATGTGCCGTGTGTTCCCTGTTTGCTCTTCGTGTGTCTTCCAGTGAACGTATGCAACCACAGTTAATTATCTCTCGCAACACCAGAAACGTTTAGTTTTGAAGTTGAAAGTCTTCAATTATTTGGGACTAATATATATTAAGGTTATTACTTTGTTCTTGTCATATCGGCTGATATATCAGCCTCAGGTAACTTCATATCAGCCTGAGACCGAAGGTCGAATGCTGATGTGAAGTTACCAACGTCTAATATCTCGACCGATACGAAACTAACTAACCAAGTAGAAACTTCCTTATTTATTAAACCAAACCAATTAATTACAAAATGTTTTCAATGTGTTACCATTTCCTAACAGTGTTATTGTTTCTCGTCCTTTTTCACAATGTACGAAGTTTAATCTTCTTGTTCAACTGGGGAAACCATAATGTTCGGATATCTGAACTGCAGGTTGTCTCACTTCAAGGAATCTCCGCCTACGACTCTGAATCTTAGTTTGCTTGAATTTTCTGTGCAACTCTCTCCTTTCTTCTCTTCACCCGCCCAATATTTACTTATTGCAATCATCTATTCGCCACAATACAAAACGACTCCATTTTGCCTGGTAATTCCAACTTTCCTGATGGCGTTCGTCGAATAAAGATAAACGATTTCGATGTAAACAAATTGACTGCACCAAGTATCGCATCAAGGAGACAACTCTAGCTTAGTTCATATCGGACGAGATAGGCATCATGTCAACCGAGTTTGAAGCCATATCTTCTGACATTGATAGAATGTACTTAAATGTAAAGGTAATGCAACTATAGGTAAATAGTAGATTTTTTAAGCCCATGTTTGGACTTTATGCTGGTGTGGATGTGCTACACCTTAAAAGCTTCGAGTTTTGTAACTGTACTTCATGTTTTCTTTGAAGTGAAATTATATCATCTGTGTGGATTTGACTTGTTACAATTTATGGGAGAGTGCCTAGATAGGCACTCTCCCATAAATTGTAACAAGGCAAAACACATGAAGCAATTTTAATAACTTTCTTATCTTCACCCAACTAATCATTACTTATTGCCAGCTTTAATTCCTCATCACACAAAAACTCAGATTCGTGTCACTCCGTTTTGCCCTTCATAACATTTTTCTAATTGCGTTGGGTGAAAACGGTGAACAATTTCGATGTTATCACACTGGTTGCACCCAGTAAAACGCATCAAGGGGGACAACTCTAGCTTGGCACATATCCGCCGAGATTGGCGTCATATCTGCTGAGTTTGATAATGGGCAATACTGGGAAAGAACATCATAAATAATAAATTATTTAGCCACTGATACCAAAGTTTTGTTTGGAGTATAAATAGTTTTTTTGGAACATGTCTGTGGTCAGAGCACATAAAATCGTCCGAGTTTGCCAATAATTTAAGGCTCGGCTGTTCCATAACATTTCAATTTTACTCTACCGAATCATGAGAAGAGCTCCAAAACTTTTGTCAACCCTAACAACGTTAGTTTGAGTGCCACAGAAACATTTAAACTTAGATTTAAGTTACCCGTGTGACTTAACCAGTCTTATCGCGGCCTGTTCGTTTAAACATCCTAATCTTAGTTTTTATCACAATACATCATCTATAAATATAATATATTTATAGTCGCGATATATAAGTTTTTTTTTATTTCTTACTTCTGACACCGGGTGAGGGTACACACAAATCCGCTGTTCTGAAGAATATAATACATAACATCTGTCTCGAGATACCACCTCGACATTGAAACCACTCTAAGTGCTCTTGAATTGGTATATAGTATCGGTTGACATGACCCGGGTATATACATGTCCATGGCACCTGAGCGTCTGCTCGGTATGTAATAGGTGATTATATCTTTTAATTTGTTTATTTGACGCGATGATGCCTTGTGTGATAGTGTAATGGGTTATTTGGCTCGCCTATAAGTTAGAAGTGTCTGTTCGTATATTTGAATGTGTCTAACACCAGTACTGACTCTTTTCTTTAAGACACAGATTGCTGTGTAATATATTCGCATTGAATCCAAAGTCGTTAGTAATTTTACTTTTCTTCTCAAAAAACTTTGAAAAATAAAATTTAGCTACCTCTTCCGAGTTTTAAAAAAAAATATAGAAGAAAAACTGAATCAAAATCTCCGAGGCTCGGTTAACACTCATGATAGGGTATATTTAAAACTGGTCAGTCATCTCTCGTTTGCCCCTAACATTTATATAATGCGTGTGAGTTCGTAACTGGGAGCAAACGTATATTGCGATATCCCTTTGTCAGCCAGAAGATTGTGTACAATAAAGAAACATTTTATTAATATTTTGTGCTGAGAAGTGACACAAGTAACACACGCCCTCGTCTTACCCACAAGAAGGCGGCCAATGCCTCTGCGTTCCCGTGAAAAATTAACCCACTAACTATGAGCGTTAACCTTCGGGGTTATCGTCATATACCTCTGGGCTCGCGCTGAGCACCTTACTACAGTGGCGTTTGATGATGTGAGGAATTTAGAGATTCTACAAAATGATGCGGGTCGGTGGATAACCGGATCAAGTAATGCAGCCGCACTGGAAGCGGTCAGAGGGGAACTCGTGTAGATACCGGTTAAAGATAGAATAGATATGGGAAAATTATGCTACCTAAATTACCTGGTAAACCTCCCAAACAACAGATGGTGTAAAACGACATTCAATGATGTATGGAATAATAACATTCAGACAGGATGGATGAAGTAGGTGAGGGAGCTAATGGGGAACTACTCTATAGAGACTGGAGATCTAGAAGGGGGCACCAGAAAGGAAGCGTTTTATAAGGGAAAGGGTGCTTGAGAGTTGTAATAGAAACTAGCGAGGTGGAATTAGGACCAAGAGTTCCTTAGACGGGTTATATAAAAAGGATGCGCCATCTTTTGTGTAGTGCCTGGATGGATCGTCTTAGGGGGGGGGGGGGGGGGGTCATTGTTGTTTAAAGTGAGCTCCAAGTCACTGGAGTTGAGGGAGAGAATCGGGAAAAGCGAGGAAAGAGTGTGCCAAATGTATAACTTAGGTGTAACGGAGACCCCGGAACATTTCATTTTAGAATGCTCCAAATACTTGCCCAGTAGAACAAGACTCCTTGGGGAACTAATGGAAAATGGGATGGAAACACGAAGGATAAGTGGATGAGGAATGACATGGGGAAAAGGGTCAGTTTTATAGTTGGGGAAATCGAGAAGGTGCCAGTGGGGGAATAATAAAACAGTTTTTGATTGAATACTGGGAGATTTGGGAGGGGGAGTGGGGGTGGGGCGGATATCCCGGCGGGGCACTGGGTTAATGTAGACATCCTCGTTAGAGGACCGTGACAAATCAGCGGAATGCCGAAGATTTATTATTATGTCAATAAGATCCTCGGACTTGCATGTTTCTGTTGAAGAACTTTTCGGATATTGTAAACTGAAAAGGTGCGACTTAAGATATAACAGGGGTTAATATTTTTCAATGGGCGACCATTATAATGTTCGTGTGAAAGAAAATACGATCGCATCATTTTAATTTGGACATTCAAATATCTTTGTCAAGTATAGCCCTTCAGACAATTTTTCTATCCTCAAAACTGATGCCATGCAACATATAAGAGAGAAATTTGACAGGACGGAAACTAAAGGTCACGGAAATTTTTTTCTGGGAATTCCCATCAAAAACACACCAATAGTCACTTGTATTTTTAGGCCACAAAATTCACCAAATCACCCCTCTTTTCTCAGCAATTTGAGTACAATGCTTCAAAGGCTTTTTTAGAACAATATTGTTTTCTCAAGGCTGTTTAATTTTGGAGATTACATCATTTCATCAAATCTAATTCAAATATTTAGTACTGTCGTTCCTTAAGTCCCAAACTGGACTCAAGTCTGAGCTTTGCCCAGTTGGATATTTTGGAGAGAGAGAAAAAAAAGTTCAGACTCAAGTCTTCGTACTGAAGATCTTGAGTCACCAAACACATTACTATTAGCAATTACATGATTCTATTTTGCATTTGTTGAGTAAAAAAATAATCCTACAATGTTATTTGGGTTGTAGAATTAATTTTTTCATTGATCCTGTTTAACTCATTTTATGTTGTTCGTTAACCGACCAAATTTTATTGAATACTGGACTTTTCGCCGAAAATACATTTCGCCGGAAAAGACACTGAGTTGGCCGGAACTTAAAATTTCTAAAAAAGACACTTCGCCGAATTTTTTTCTCCAATAAAAAAACAGTTCGCCGGAACATAAACATTTTAAAAGAAACAATTCGCCGAATTTTGTTTTCTCCAATAAAAATGACAATTCGCCGGAACCTAAAATTTTTAAATTAAACTCTTCGCCGATATTTTTTGATGATAAAAAGTAACAAATATAACCTTTTTTCGCCGTCCGTCAACTGTTCAACTGGTAATAATTCTTTACAGACCATTCAGTTACAGATACTTTCACAAGATGTTTTATTTTTTCTTCAGTCAACTGCAGCAAATCCAATGTAATACGAATTTATAGTTCACAGTTTACACCCCTCGTAATTGATTTCAACAATTTATGTTTCCAGAAGTTAGGTCACAAGTCCCCCCACCCCCACCCCCACTTCCTCCGAAAAGATATTTATTGACCATTCAGGTAGACCTATAGGCTATACTTCATGTATGCACCTCTATATTTACCATCACGGTTGTCATTCCTGCTTTTACTGTTTTGTGTTGTTTGCAATGATATTATTTCGATATAAAATAATAAAAATAAACTTGTGTTGTTGTTTATAATTTCCAGAAAAATCACTAAGAATTAACCTTGGACACTTCGCCGGAAAATATCGAGACAGTTTATTTCGACGAACTGTCTGATATTTTCGGAGAGGAAAAAGACTATTCGTCGGGAAATATCAGACACTTCGCCGAAAAATTTATTTCGGCGAACTATCTGATATTTTCCGGCAAATAGTCTTTTTTCGGTGAAGTGTACTTTCGGCAAAAAGTCCAGTCACCATTTTATTAATGTTCAACTTTATTTGTACTGTTAAAAAGTCTTATGAAATCAAGGAACTCTAGATTTTTACAGAAAAAATCACAATCGGTGGCGCAAACTTTGAACTCAGCAAAGTTTTTACTTCAGCTTTTTTTCAAAATATCGATCCGAGTCAGTCGCAGCTGAGTCTAGAGAGGTACTTAAGTCTTCAGTCCGAACTTAAGGTGTTTAGAGCAGTTACAATAGATAAAAATGAAATTTTACATGTAGTTGGTGCTGCCGTGTAAGGTTCGCTTGTTTCAGAACACAAAAACACACGCACCTGTTGGAGATAAAGAGTGACGCTTCGAGAAATAACAGGACATGTTTTATTTAGCTACTGTTTGCCAAAACCTAAAACCCACCATAATTGATACTGAAAACGTTGACATGTCGGATATGCTTTCAATGTAAGTTTAGAATAACATTGCTTTTTCTTTAGTGTGGTGGAAGTTTTTTTCATATCCAGTTCAACTTTACATCGTCTGGTGGTTTGGGCATTAGGAATATTTCATTTTAAACAATCTTCTTTTTTCGCATGTACACTCAGTTACGGAGCGACGATCCCAAATCGGTGGGGTCAGCAAGGACAATTACGATATGGGGGATATGCAACAGGGATATCCTGAAAGCCTGGAAAGGTATGGGACAGCCCAGCCTATGTACCTCATCACTATTAATCTGCCCGGGGCGTTATTCTGTCCTACGGTTGGTATAGATAGTGTTAATGCAAGCTCTTGCAGTGTTATTTTATGCTTACTGATCTAGTACGGTAGTATATGGAGGCCTGTCTGTGCCTCCATTGGTCTACAGTTTGAAATTATTACCACTGATCTAACGTATGCTGTGTATTAACCTATGGTTGATATAGATAGTACCAAAATGTAGGTCATGTGGTGTTGTGGGGGTATGTTTGTTTTTCGAGTACGGTAAAATGGGATGGAAGTCTGTACCCCTACTGTATGCTCGTTCGAATAATCCACGGAATACTTTATTCCATCAAGCGGGTTTTATAGGTGGTCCGTAATGCTTGGCATGGAGGTATTGAGGGTTATCCTTGGCAACCTCGTGAAACAGTGCACAGTGTAGGATACATGATCTGTTCCCTGTTGATCTTCTGTTAATCCTCAGTACTATTAATCCGCGAAGGAGTTATTCTGTCCTACGGTTGGTATAGGTCATGCAGTGCTGTTAGGTATGCTTGGTTGTCTGGTACGGTAGTATATGATGGCCTGGCTGTGCCAATTGGTCAACTAGTATCCCTTAATACAACTATCCACCTCAGACGCCTCTAAACTGCTTCTTTGTTGCAAAGACAGTTAAAGTGGTAGCTTAAAACATTGTGTCAGATGTCTGATATGCTGTCCTACGATTAATATGGGTATAGCGCGATAATATGTCATGCTGTGTTGTGAGGTGTGTTTGGCTGTCTGATACAGTAGTATAGGATGGACTGGCTATACTCCGTAGGTCTACCTTTAGCCCTTGGTATTACTAACCAATTGTTTTGTATTGTCCTTTGGGTACTTCGGAATATTGGGAAATTTGGTTGTGGGGTACGCTTGTTTTTTTATAGTATCGTAGTATGGGTATTGTTAGACTTGGGGCGAGGGAACAAAAGACAGTTTGTACGCCTGTAGTAGTGCTACGAGTCATTAGTGGCGGTGGATAGTTCTACCACGGGACAGATAAATGTTGCCTTTAGTGATGGATATCTGGAGTATTTGGTGGAGGCAGAGAAAGCTGATCACAGGACAGGCTGTTGAAGTCATGGTTTAAGCCAATGGTATAACTACTAGGAGCTAGGACCCATATGGGAGCTTGGGAATCCTACTTACGTAATGCCTCTTATCTCTTATATAATCCTTTTTACGAAATCCCACATGGAGTATACTTTGGGGGGGGGGGGGTGAGGATAAGAGTCGTATGTGAAAATGGACAATGTGTCACAAAAATATATGAGCACTGTACAAACCACGTGAATCGAATGACAATTTTACAAAGGTGTCACCTAATCTTCAAATTCCTCTATTGATTAAAATCCATTTCAATGTCCTGGTCCTTTTTTTGGAAAAATGTCAGCTACGTGTTTGTTTTGAAACCAAACGATTGGTACTTATTGGTTATCTTTTTAATTTTTTCGGAGATTACTTTCCATTAATCAATCGACCGCTCGGCATTTATAATTAGAAGGTGGTACTTCACCTTCTTTAACTAGAAATTCGAATGAACTGTGGTTTCCACAAATTGCCTATTGTCGAGGTTATCGTTTAGCATTAAAAATAGCAATGGCATCGCCTGGTCGGAAGAAAATCATTCAAACAGTCAATCAATCTTTGTCATGCAATATATATCGGATTATACTTATTGAAAATATGATGTACACATACAAAAGAAGTGACATATTCAAGTTAAAGTGCTATACAAGTAATGAAATTTTGTATATTTTGAAACCGGTGCCACCCAAACCGTCCCCTGACCGAACCGTCCCCTGACCAAACTATTTGACCCAAACCTTCCCCAACTATTTTACCCAAACCACCCCCAGGTCTGATGCTCCAGTTGATCAGTGGAACCCGAACCGCCCCAAGGCCGAACCGTACCCACTATTTTACCCAAACCGTCCCCACTATTTTACCCCAACCATCCCCTCTATTTTACCTAAACCGCCCCAATCGAATTTTCGACAAAATGGCAATATTTAGCAATGTTTTACACAAGATTTCAACTCTTCTCACCGTCCCTACTATTTTACCCAAACCGCCCCCAATCAAATTTTCGACAAAATGGCAATATTTAGCAACGTTTTACACAAGATTTTGATTCTTTTCAAATACTTCGAGAAGAGTTGAAACGTCATGTAAAACATTATATTAATGGGCCATTACTTTGAGAATAGTTGAAACGTCATGTAAAACATTATATTAATGGGCCATTAAATGGTCTTACAATAAATAAATAACAAGATTGAATTAGTTAATGATGTATTGAAATCTGAGATAACAAAACATGGTAAACGAAACATCATAAACGAAACGTAATAAAAACAAAACCTCGTACATCAATTGTATTTGGAATTACATTACAAGTTCATAATAATAAACGAAACATAATTTAAACGAAAATGCAGACATCAATTGTATTTGGAAATTAATTTTGCAGCTTTAAAAAGTGCCTGTCTTGGAGTGATAGATCTTTCCTGATACGCTTTCCATACATCTTCAATCTGGTTGTTAAACTGCTTCATTTTATTTCTTTGACGCCGCCGCATCTGACCTAGATGGACATATTCAATAAGCTGTGGAAGAAAGCCAGCTTCATGATGAAGTAAATCTACCAACAGAAACAGGTTCAAATTTCTTTTACTGGCGCGGCTATTAATTCTCCTGTGCCATCCTGTAAAAATAATTAATAACTGCGATTAATCACATGTCCAGTAGCAGAGGAAATAAATTGCCTGATATTTAAATGTTTCTGTTACCCTTTTTTCAACAATAATATCAGATTCTAAGATAAACATTCTTGCAGTTATCATTCTTAAAGGTAGTAAACTTATTTCCTATGGTACTGATAAAATGAGTCAGGTTATGAAGTTAAATCAGCTAACATAAGGTAATTATACGAACTGAATCCCTGTGAAAATCGTTTTACTTTTTATAAGTTTCAGTGGAGATAAACACTATTCAAAGTAACCTAGTTAAAAATAAAAATAAATTTAGTATAAATTAATACATACTCTCACAGTCATTGTTGGTTCTGACGTTGAGACCAAAAACTGACCAGCTTTGAAAAGGCATAACTGTAGAGTTTATCCACTGGTTCTCGGTATACACAAACAGTGATTCTAAAGCAGTATCTTCAACTTGGCTCTTCAGATTGTCGAATTCTTGTTGAATGTGGGAATGGTGCAGGAAAGGCAAAGCCATCAATTTCTTTATTAAACAATATACATCTGTACGTTTGTTAAATTCATTCTGAATAATACAACAGAAATTGATTACATTCGTGGTGTGTGTCAATGTGGGTCATACAGGGGGTGTGCAGGTCAATACTCAATCATTACTGAGTTCAAAGATTTATAACGGTGCCATTCAAACTGATGTGTCTTGACATCCATATTTGTGTGGTTTTATTATAAATTATTGAACATTTGTCGTGGGTCAAACTGGGTATGCACATGTCAATACACAATCATTGCAATCATTACTGAGTTCAAAGATTTATAACAGTGCCATTCAAACTGATGTGTCTTGACATCCATATTTGTGTGGTTTTATTATAAATTATTGAACATTTGTCATGGGTCATACTTGGTATACAAGACAATACACAAATATAGTAGGTTAGACCAAAAAGGAAACTCACCTCAAGTCCTAGCTTCTGAATTCTATGGAATATGGCCTGCTGCCAGTGGAATGCACAGCCTTTTATCTCCACATTTGGAAGACGCGTCCTTATGGAAGCCCATACACCTTTTTCAAAATCCAGCATACACCTTTGCACTTCAATACTTTCAACACCACCCAATTTCTCCAAAACTGCTTCTATTTTTACCCCTCTTATATATTCTCTAGCATGGCTCGACATCACAACGGCGGCATTTTTCAACTTATTATTTTCGGTAAAATGTGACTGCTAATCAAAAGCAACCCCAAATACAAAGATGTTTGTGATTGCAGTGATTCTGACTTTTGCTTTGAAGTTAAAGCATTATCCAGGCTTGGCAATTTCAGGAGAGCGATTTTTTAGCTCTCCTTACTGAGCTCCTGAAAGAATTAAGGAGAGCGAAAAATTGCCCTCTTAAATATTTTGGTCTGGGATGATTGAGATTACATGTATTATGCTAACATTAAATTTTTGTTGTAAAGCAAAAATGTAATTGAACTTCAAAGTCACATAACATCACGTAATTTCATTTTGAAAGTGGTTTAGTGGTAAAAGGTAATGGCTGCAACCATATCCAAACACAGTTGCAATCATTTGAAGCAAAATGGGTCACAGCAATATTTTTTTTTCTGTCAGTTTCAAGTTCAACAACTGACATCACAGTTTGAGGGGTAATTATTCAAGGAATATTGACACTATAATATACTACCATTACTACTATCCTGTCACTTGAAGCACTTGCACCAGGATGTGACTGTAGATTCAAGCAGATCTGTTGTCCAAGAAAGTCATACGCCTACTACTACCACCTTCAACCCCCTTGGGGGGGTTGAAGGTGGTAGTGGTAGGCGTATGACTTTCTTGGACAACAGGTCTGGGTACACACACAGGTCTTGTCAAGTGTTTGTTCGGTTGTTGAGTGAGACATCTAGATGTCTAAGAGATTTCGCTTTACCTTAGTAAAGTTAATAAAATCACTGATGTAGTCTGTTGGTTTCAGTTTCAATGAGTTCGTTCAATTGGATACTTAAAATGCTGTGTAACGCTAATTGCTCTCCTAAGCTGATTGAGGAGAGCGATTTTTTGCCCTCCTGCATTTTTCAGAATGCCAGGCCTGATTATCTGGGTGTATTTTTAGAGCAAACACTCTTTGAAGCATCTATAAAGAAGTAATCATAGTGTTTTTTTAGTGTAAACATTCTTTGAATCAGTAAGGACTATTCAGAGTGTTCTTTTTTGAACTTGCTGACACCTTGCGAAATGAGTGAGACGTGTCATCCTTCTACCAATCCGGTTTGTTTTTTACATTCATTTCAGTTTTCAACAAAATTAAATCACTTCTGTCATAATTATGTTTGGAAGGACACGTGTGTGAATATTTTCTTGAGGACGACAATCGGATATAATTTCATTGATTCATATATAATTTTCTAGTGTCCAGGCGGATATAATTTCATTCATTCGGATTTAATTGTTGGATTTTACGATTCTATTCCGGTAAGTGGCTTTAAATCTAAACATCCACAACATTAAATGAAAAAAAAGTAATAAAATAAAAGTAAAAAAAAAAAAAAATAACGAAAAAAAAAAAAACAAAACAAAATGGGGACGGTTTGGGTTCTTAGTTTTAAGGACGGTTTGGGTGAAATATCTAGGGACGGTTTGGGTTGCTTAGGTGGGGGACGGTTCGGCCAGGGGATGGTTTGGGTGGCATTCTTTGAAACTCCCACCTCTGATATTCCTTGATTGAATTCAAAATATGCACAAATTATACATCAAAATGAAAGTTGGGAGGTATAGAACATGAAAAATATATGAAATCCACTCATAGAGTTGACAACAGGCACCACTGGTTCCTGAAAGTCTGCTACTGTATTTGTACCAGAACTGATAATATACAATAATATTTCATGAGAACAACTTGTGGCCAAATGTGCTTCACATTTCCAAGAACAAAGCTAGGATGCTGCGATAGAACTGCATTTGGGAAAAGGACAACAGTGCTTACATTTTTTTATTGAAGATGGATTCCATGTTTGACAGACATGCGAAAATCATTTGATACCACAAATTTTCATCAAAAAACAAAATCGTAACTTTAACACATTTCAACACAGACCTGGTAATTCATTCTTGTTTCCTCAGCAAAAAAATGCTGTGGAAAACTGGTGCTTCTACGGCAATTGCAGTCGAGCCTGTTCGATTGTGTGAAAATCATCGGGGCTGGTCAGAATCTCAATTGCCATGTTTTGTAGTATGTGGTGAAGTGAAAACTTTCCAGTAACTGTAACATGTGAAAGTAGTTCGAGATACATGTGGCTATATCACGGGTGCCTGTGATATAGTCTACAGGCTATATCACAGGTGCCCATGGTATAGTCTACAGGCTATTTCACGGGCACCCGTGAAATAGCCAATAGATACGCCACAGGCTATTTCACAGGCTCTCTCTTGGATATTTGTTGATTATGATAGATATTATATATAAAAGATTCATCTAATATTTTACTGATTTTATTGTGGAAAATATGGAAGATGAAATAAAATTTGTATCTAATATTAGCAGTATGCAAAATACAGGCTGTAGAAACCCAAAGCACAATATTACCAGACACTTTTTATGAAACGTTCATAATATTCAGTTTGAAGTCGGGTACAGGTATTGTGACACAATGTGGAAATTCCATTCTATATATTTACAACAGACACAATATTATGATCTCATTTACATTTTTTACAATACCAATATTTTACCTTGGGCTCTGTTTTTAACCCAGCACAAGAATTGTGTGACCAATTCAAACAACTATCACAACCTATGGAGCGAACATGCGACAAATCACCATTACAATGAATACAGAGAACAGGAAGCAATTTCTTGGTATCAACGGCACATGTTACAGCGGTCCACACATCATCATCAAAGAAAGTCCGTATCAGATTGAGGTCAATGTTTGCATCTAGACAAGAAGATGGAAGATTTTCAGGCACTGTCTCAACAAATTGTTCTGAAATTTTACAACCACTCAATGCTTGTTCAACAATATTGTCATTTAAAAACCATTTGAGCATTATTTGCTGTCTCATTTTTGTGTCTTTTCTATGAAAAGGTAGTACTTTTCCTGATTGAACCTTTTGACTCTTGCGGGGAAAACCTATGGCTGTAGTGACCTCCCTTTGGATCTGCCACGTTTCTTTGCTTATGGAGCAAATGATGCGGTGTCTAAAGGATTTTCATTTGGCTCCTCCGTTTGCTGTCCCTCATCAGAATTAGTAAGATCTGGTAAGCTGTTGTCTGATTGTTCATATATTGTAGGCAATGCAGGAAATAAATTTTGGGATGTTGTTGCTCGAGGCGTCGATGAAGAATTAGTTTCTTTCCCTCCAATGAGTAGTTCTCTCATCTCACTAATTTTACTCATGTAGAAGTTGAATCTCTTCATTCCCATATTCGAAATACAACTTGCAATTTTTTTCTGTTTCAAACAAAGCCTTCTTATATTTTGCATTTGCACCTAATATTTTCCTTTGGGGTGTTTTCACAACAGATGTACGTGTTGGTGTATTCACTGAATTATCACTAATCAGCTGAGGCAAATGTGAGTAATTATAAACATTTGTCTACTTTTCATCAACAACTTCTGGACAATAATGTCTCTCCTGATTATGAGTGCGGATAGCAAAAATATGATGACAAGGTAGTTTTGTGGATAAAAAACATGGGCACTGACAGGAGTTATTTGTTACACTCAAAACACCAAGTGAACTATCTACTTTATTCTCATCAATAACTTTCACTTTTGCTGCCAAATCAAGTTGTATCTTAATCTTTTCAAAAGCAAATGCAGTCACTAGTTCTTAGAATGCGACCTCACACTTATCAGTTAATGGTACTGTGCTAACTTTACTGATAGCTGTTATGACTCTGTGGTGATTTCTATCACGTCGATGGGACAAACATGACATATATCCAACTATGAAGTCCTTTAAATGTTATTATTTAGATGTTATTATTTGTTTCAGCTTCTGCAAAAAACACTCCAACCGATTGTTTGTACTAGTGCCTAAAAAATACTGCTGTGATTTTAAACCTTCTACCCATTCTTGGTGAATGTTGTGCCAATATTCATCGTAGTACCTTCTAACTCTGTCGTTTGGAGAAATATCACAAAATTCATTATACATTTTTATGTAATCATTTTCACATTGAGCATATGCCATACATTCTAATTTTGATAGCAGCGTCTGCCGTTCACCGGATGTAATTCCAAGTTTGTCAACCATTATTTCATGAGAGAATGTCCTCAACACATGGAATAAGCAGATTTGAAGATTAATTTGCGGCAACTGTTCTTTGAATATTTTACGTTCTCCCATATCCTTGTTTGTGATAACTACTCTAATTTTACCCCAACTTGGATTTCTGTCTTTAAAAATAAGTCTACAGTAAAACCTGTCTTGAGAGACCACTGTCTTGAGAGACCACCTGTCTTGAGAGACCACATCTGCCAGGCACCGATTGGTTTTACTCTATAATGGACCTGCTATGGGAGACCACCTGTCTTGGGAGACCACCTGTCTTGAGAGACCACTGTGACCTGGTACCAACTTGTATTTTTATGCCATAATGGACCTGTCTTGAGAGACCGCCCCTTTGAAGACTGAAACCATGACAAAAACTTTTTACCTGTTCTGGAATTGGAAAATCCATTGTGGTTATAAAAACATAATTAAAAGTATTAAAAGCTCTTAATTAGGTTTCAATTGCTAACTCATTAAAGATTGAGATGTTTTTATAAGACCTCTGTGAAAAGATTATGATTATTGCTGAATAAACAATTTCATACATACCTGAAATGTGACTGATATGAATAAAAATAAATTTGTGTTGAAAATCTTTTTGTAACAAATTGAAATGGACTGTTATAAAAATTATAAAAATAAATTAGTGTTGAAAATCTTCAATGAAGATTTTCAACCTTAATTTTTTTTTATAATTTTTATAACAGTCCATTTCAATTTGTTACAAAAACTTCATTAAAAAGAACAACAACAAAGTAATTACAAAAATCTATTCTTCTCCATTTCTGAATTTTGTGGTTGGTTATTCACTGACTTGAGAAAACCTGAAACCTGTTATGAGAGACCACCTGTCTTGAGAGACCACTTTTGTGCAGCCCAAAGGGCGGTCTCTGAAGACAGGTTCTACTGTATCATGTTTTTCAGTGTATTTGCATCTTCTTCTTGAACTAAAGCTGAACATACAATGTGACTCACTCCATTTCCATTGACAGCTATTAGTGAATGAAATGGCATGTCATTATAATTTGTTTTATGTGTAGCATCAGCAAGTATTAATTCAGGGAAACGATGAAATGTACTTTTCATTTCTGCATCTTGCAAATAAATGACAGTAACAACACCATGCTCATTCAGTATAAATTCATTGTCTAGTGAAGGGTATTTTGAAGGGATAAAATCTGCAAGTTGTTTGACATCAGAATCACCAGTTGTACACACAGTTGCAGCTCTTTTTGACCGCCTAACAATATTTTCAATATCTTTCACCATAATTTGTTTCCCGGTCTTTTCTTTAAAGTGCTGTTGTATCTATTTTTTGTTTCCTCCAAGTTTTGGACTACTTCCACGATTTCTTGTTCTGTTTCGTTGTTCACACGATGCTCCGTTGGGTGGTGCCTATATTCAAGTTCTGAAAGTACATGGTTGTGTTGGTTAACCATACTCGACACATATAAATGCTGGCCATCCACTGAAACCCTAAATTTTATAACAAATTCACAGCCAGTTTTAATACATGTAGTCTTTTGTTTGCTGCATCATTGTCCAGTTGTAAGTCTTGGCTTGTAATTCCCATTATGACTGCATGCAAACACAACCTCAGAATATACCACGTCGTCATTGAAATTCTTGTTGGGTGCCTTCCGCCTCCCCGCTTCTATAGTTCTCGCTTCTTTCTTCCAAAGATTTACAAAATTCTCATCTTGGTAACGCTTAACTTTAGACTGCACTTCTGAAAAATTTGAAAACAATTCTCCGACTCATCTTGTAATGCAACTTGGTAAGGCCACACAAAGTAGATCTTCTGTTTCTCAGGCCATTATTTGTGAAATTGCATGCGGGCGAGCAGTTTTTTATTTTATTTTTCATTTCAGTAATTACTTTTTTGCCATCAAAAGTTCATGTTCTTGGTTCAAGTTTTAGGCCTCATAAACTACAGAATAGCATGGGTAGTGGTTTATTTCATCCCTTGAGTGCAAGAAGACTTTGCAATGCTAAAGCATTGCAAAGCCTTCTTGCACTCAAGGGACAAATTCATCAGTTTTTTTAACTTGGGTAAAATATCAAACATAAACCATTTAATATATATTTTTTTTGAGTTTAAATTGGTTATACAAAGAGAGCATGCGGCAGCCAAAAGGACCATGCGGGAGGGCCTGAGAAACAGATTTTTTATTTTTTTAGGCCTAACTGATGACTTACCTGAAGATTCTGGGTTTTATAGAAAAAAAACCTTAGCAAAAACAATATGTGATCAATATAAAGGTGAGTTGACTTCAATCAGTAATTAAACAACAAAATGATTCCACATCAACAAAAAAGACACCAAAAATCTGCTTCATAATTAGGCGCCATACTTTAAATAATGTTTTGTCAAAACAACATGATGATATTTCAGTCAAGCAGTTACAGTACGTGGAGAGTGTATTATTACTAAATCACCCACAGAGTGGAGAATCCACCCAAGCAATAATTGCAAATTTGTTGCAAAGCATAACCAGCACAAGCAAAGTTTCAGCCAGTGGACCTCCGGGTTAAACCCGGAGGTCCATTGGCCGAAACATTGCTTGTGTTTTTTGTCGATATCTACAAAATTTGAAAATTATAGGATGGGTGATAACTCCACTCTGCTGGTGATTTAGTTACAATCCACTCTCCATGTACTGTAGATGTTTTACAAACATGAAGGAAAGTGAGTGGTTAAATTAACAACTGCTAACTGGTGTGTAATGTTTCTCTAATACAAATCAATTTGGTGAGAAGAGAAATAACAATTGTAATTAATCAAATCAATACATTTGAATCACTTGAACTGCACTTGACTCAAATTACGTTGTGATCACACAACCAAACATTCACTTGATTATTAAAATCAGCTTCTCGTTCAATCAACAAATATGGGCGTGTTTATGGTAGTGCTCAAACGATTAGTCAACTAGTTTATGTCGACAGTTTTTTCGCCTATAGTCGACTCTGGTTTTTGTCGTCGACTACTCGAAACACAGTAGGAGGACTTGCAAGCCAACAAAATCTCAGTAGAAAGATCAATGACTTCACATCTCCGGGAAATAGGGTTACAAAATGCTTGGAAAAAAACGTCTGCCAATCGCTGGCTTCAGATAGTGGATGCGACAATGTAACCACCGACCGGAAACTCGATAAACTTCAAAGAACTTTATAGACACTTTGTCCACAGCACGTGTTGTGTCACGCTCCCTGACTCCCATGCAGTGTCTCAGTGTCTTGGTTTGACTCTTCCAGTGCTGATGCGCCAACATCAAAATATAAATTGTTGAATGTTTCTCGTAATACAACTGGTCCCCGACGTTCATTTTTTTCCTCTTTTGTCTATGTGGTAACCCGGAGAACCGGGGAACCAACATTTTCGGTCTTTTCCTAATTTTCTTGGTTCCGTTTTCTATACTTTGACGCACTGAGAACCGACTACTTTTTCCGTGGACCAAAAAGGCTCTACACTAAAATAGGGAGGTTTATGTGTTTGACACGTTTATTTTACCATGACGCATAGCTCATGGTTCCTCCTTGTAACGAAGCAGGGGGTAGCCTGTTAGGATCTAAAAAAAAAGTCTTTTTCTCGTGTAATGCAGTGTTGTTGCCCGTTTACAAGCGCAAATTCCGAAGTTAGTCTGGCTTGCCGATTAGTTGCCGTTGACCCGTTTTTTGGGGTGTCGACTAGTCGACTTTGAAATTCAATAGTCATTTGAGCACTAGTTTATGGGAAAGCGACTGACAGTCTGTTTTGTATTGAATTCATGGAAAAGTCAATCAAGCCTAAATAATTTATCAGAGCTCGTGAAATAGCCTGACTGTAGACTATATCACAGGCACCCACGATATAGCCACTTCGTATATAATCACAATCAATGTGCAGAATCTTTCACTCAATTAGATCATGCCAATATCATGAACCATGTGAATGCGGAGAAAAAAACTTAAGTAAGCAGGCGACTTGCTCAATATGTAGAGTATGAGTGAAAATAAGATGCTGCATAACCACAAACTAAGTATCTCACTTCTTCTATGTTGATAACACTAGAATCTGACATCAGTTTCTGGAAAGCTCTGACAGAGCTTTCCAGAAACTGATGTCTGATTCTGATATTATCAACATTGAAGAAGTAGAACACACAGTTTCTCAGAGTAGTGCAACTAACATGGTTTGATTCCTTGTGTAACCTGGAAGTTGTGTAATTTCTGGTATCACAAGGCTTTCTGAAGAAGCCATCCTTGGCAGTTTTTTTGCTGTGGATATTTTTCATTTTCTCTGCATTTTTCTTGGCACTGCTGATTGCTGAGGGTCATGATACCTTGCATAAAATATGGCAACTGTATAGTCTCTATATAATAATAGTATTAGGGCGATCTTTCTCATTATTTGATTTTAGACGTCATTGTTTTTCATTTCTTTTTCTGTCCGATGACGTTGACGGAAATCGAAAGTAAGAATATTTGTAAACAAAGACTTTATCCCCATGCATATCTGTCGCTGTGTTTTGAAGGATTTTGATGCCCAAGCTTTGTTCTTGGAAATATGAAGCACATTTGGCCACAAGTTCTCAGGAAATATTATTGTTGTATCAGTTCTGGTACGAATACGGTAGCAGACTTTCAGGAACCAGTGGTGCCTGTTGTCAACTCTATGAGTTGATTTCATATATTTTTCGGGTTCTATACCTCCCAATCTTCATTTTGATGTATAATTTGTGTATATTTAATTTGAATTCAAGGAATATCAGAGGTGGGAATTTCAAAATATACAAAATTTCTTTACTTATATAGCACCTTAACTGCCATCCTGCAATCCTTACAAAATAGGGTGGTTAGTGTAATGTGGCCAACACACCAGAATCCACCATAATTTGCTAATCATCAATTCGGCACAATGTCTTTTCAACCTGAGTCAATTCGGACTTAGGTCGGTTGGCCTGACAAATACTGGGGCAACTGCATTTGATGCAGATTATGTGAGATACAGTTAACAAAACTTTTATACAACAACCAATGGCCCAGACTAGCTGGTGCTCACTCAAATATTAATCCAGGGCCAAACACAAATTTTGCGTCCCAATCCCCAAAATTTGCATGAAAAACTGAAAAATTTATGTCCTATCTGATCCTCCATACTTTTCCGATCTGCGCATGTGCAATATCCAGGAATACACCGAAATTGATGCCAACCATCATTCTTTGTTTGGCCCTAAAGTCATCAACAATGAACTGACATCTGTGCTTTTAAATATCATTTTCGAGGATGCCAGACACAAATCAGTGGTAAAATTGGCAGATCCAAGGACATAATTGGATGATGGAAGTGAACAACAGTGGTTAGGAACGTTCAGGGCTGTAACTTTATAATTTTTATCAAAATTATTTCATTTTTCCCAATTTCGGGATATGTGCCTGACGTCATCATTCTTGCTAATGATTTATCCACTGTTTGTTAAGTGTTCCTTTCCTATCCGTCCTTGAAGACCTCTTGTTAAACTCCCAAGCTTTTTGGCTTGTTTTTATTGAAATTTTTTATTAAATTTCTTGGGAGTTTAACGTGTATTACAGAATGTTTATTCTGTTTATCCCCATGGTTACGTCCTCATCGTAGGGGCGTTGGGTCGTTTGGGTCATGTATCTTCTATCCGATGTATCGTTTTTTCTTCATCTGAAGATCTTGCTTTACATCTGGTAGCTTTAAAATCTGTTACTGACTTTGTCCCTTTTTATTCAGTGCCTGAGGTCTTGTTTCCGGTTTTTTCCTTAACATTGTTGTCATTGGCAACGTTCTTAAAATATATGTAGTATTTACTTATTATTACTGTAGGATTGTTGTAAGTTACATGTTTTAATATTCCGGTAGTGTAGCCGGGGACCAGTCGTGAGGGCGACTAGGGTGATTATGACGCCCTTCTAAGCCCAAAGTCGCCTAGAAAAATAGTCGGGGCGATTACAAGTCTCCCTCTAAAAATTGGCCAAAATGAGGAAAGGCTGAACTGACTGATGTGAGGTTTACATGAAAACGATTATTTTCAAAAATCGAATGTGCTCGAGTGTGATAAATGGGCATTTTAATTCGTCAAATAAACGTCTGTTTATTTTAAATCACACGGCAATCAATTAAATTGTCCATTGTCGCTTTTGGCAGATTTTTTTCAGATTTCAGTCGAAGCTTCAAGTGTCGAAACGAAAATAGGTGACTTACGCGACTCAACAAAATAACCCAGTTTGAAAGTAGGTTACGTCGCTTAGGATGCCGAAAATGTATACACAACGGACATATTTTATAACAGTATTTTCATTTCGTTTTGCGACAACTGTTAACTGTTGGGCTGTCTATTCCCAGAAAAACACGAATGGAATTGAAACACATGAAAAAACGCTTTAGTGATGACAAGAAAAGCTTTGTACAGGGCACAAGTGTGCATGTGGACGATCTTGAAAAAGGGTCCTCCCTAAACACCGGAATGACACGAAATGACATGCAATGACACCGAAATGACACGCAATGACACCGTAATGCCATAAAAATGATGCGGAATGACATTTCTTTTAGAAAATACTCGCCCCCAGAATGTATTTTGTTTATTAACTAACAAAGTACCTCCCAAGCAACCTTCTTACATCTGGTCCTGTTCACACATTCAGACTTGGGAAATTATTAGCTTAGTAGACTTTGGTGAAAGGCAACCACAGGAGGGTGCTGGGGGGTTGGCACGAAGAAGAGGGGAGGGGAGGGGTCATCAAGGAGAGGGTAGCAGTGGAGGATTTTCAGTCAATAATTATTTGTGATTTTTAGCTCAACTTGACAAAGTCAAGCTGAGCTATTGCCATCACTTCTCGTCCGTCGGCGTACGTACGTACGTTAGTATGTTAGTACGTTAGTACGTACGTCCACAATTTCCTTTGGCACACCTCACAGGTCGCATTTATGATCAGATTACTTTGAAACTTCTTATGCTTGTTTGGGGTGACCTCTAGATGGGAGCTATTGATTTTCTTCAATTTCCGTCATAAAATGTTGCCGCGGCCAACGTTCTTAGAACTTAGTTTAGTCAAACCACAATATTTCCCTTTGGCACTCCCTACAGGGCACAGTTATGATTTGATTGCTTTGAAACCTAATACGCTTATTTAGGGTGACCTCTAGATGGGAGCTATTGATTTTCTTCAATTTCCGGCAAAAAATGTTGCCACGGCCAATGTTCGTAGAACTTAGTTTAGTCAGACCTCAATATTTCCCTTTGGCACAACCTACAGGGTACATTTATGATCGGATTGCTTTGAAACCTGGCATGCTTGTTTGGGGTGACCTCTAGATGGGAGCTATCGATTTTCTTCAATTTCTGTCAAAAAATGTTGCCGCGGACAACGTTCTTAGAACTTAGTTTAGTCAAACCACAATATTTCCCTTTGGCACACCCTACAGGGCACATTTATGATTTGATTGCTTTTAAACCTGGTAAGCTTATTTAGGGTGACCTCTAGATGGGAGCCATCGATTTTCTTCAATTTCCGGCAAAAAATGTTGCCACGGCCAACGTTCGTAGAACTTAGTTCAGTCAGACCTCAATATTTCCCTTTGGCACACCCTACAGGGCCCATTTATGATCAGATTGCTTTGAAACCTGGTATGCTTGTTTGGGGAGACCTCTAGATGGGAGCTATCGATTTTCTTCAATTTCTGTCAAAAAATGTTGCTGCGACCAATGTTCTTAGAACTTACTTTAGTCAGAAGACTCAATATTTCCCTTTGGCACACCCTACAGGGTACATTTATGATCGGATTGCTTTGAAACCTGGCATGCTTGTTTGGGGTGACATTTAGATGGGAGCTATCGATTTTCTTCAATTTCAGTCAAAAAATGTTGCCGCGGCCAACGTTTTTAGAACTCAGTTTAGTCAGTCCCCGTGGGAACCCCGGGAAGTAAGCAGCACTTGTTTACTGTGGTGAACCAGTTCCGCTTTACTAGTAAAATAGGACCCAGTCACCAATGCTTGGGGTGAAAGTCCTCTAAAATGGGCAACATGTAGATCAACGATTGACTAAACTTGACTTCATCTCCATGTTGTGTCACGATTAGCCACGGTGCATAAATATGTGACGTTAACCACCAACAAACAGTTTAGTCAGACCACAATATTTCCCTTTGGCACACCCTACAGGGCACATTTATGATTTGATTGCTTTGAAACCTGGTATGCTTGTTTGGGGAGACCTTCAATTTCCATCAAAAAATGTTGCCGCGGCCAACGTTCTTAGAACTTGGTTTAGTCAGAAGACTCGATATTTCCCTTTGGCACAACAACCTATAGGGCACATTTATGATCGGATTGCTTTGAAACCTTTCACGTTTGTTTGGGGTGATCTCTAGATGGGAGCTATCGATTTTCTTCAATTTCCATCAAAAAATGTTGCCGCAGCCAACATTCTTAGAACTTAGTTTAGTCAGACCACAAATTTCCCTTTGGCTCACCCTACAGGGCTCATTTATAATTAGATTGCTTTGAAACCTGGTATGCTTATTTACGGTAACCTCTAGATGGGAGGTATCGATTTTCTTCCATTTCCGTCAAAAAATGTTGCCACGGCCAACGTTCTTAGAATTTAGTCTAGTCAGACCACAATATTTCCCTTTTATACACCCTACAGGGCACATTTATGATCGGATTGCTTTGAAACCTGGCATGCTTGTTTGGGGAGGCCTCTAGATGGGAGCTATCGATTTTCTTCGGTTTCTTTCAAAAAATGTTGCCACTGGCAAAAAAAATGACATTGGTCCCAGTGATCTTCAATTTTGTCATTTCATTTATAACTTACCAAGTTCAAGTTTGTCAAGTTGAGCTACAGTGTCATTGACACTTTCATTTAACCTGGCACAGATGCATCATGGACAACTGGACCCGGATTATTTGGACGTTAATGGAGGACCACAAATTGAAAATATGAAGGGGCAGCGGGGGTGGTGCATGAATATTCTTAATTTTCCCCACTTGCCTATGAAGTCTCCCTACATGACTCTGCAGTCTCCCTATTTTTTCTGGAAGGAGACTTGAAGTCTCCCTAAAATTCCCTACCTGGGCTGGTCCCTGAGTGTAGCAATAATTTTTAGAGTTTTGTCCACACTTAGGCTCTAGCGGGATACCCTTGGGCTGTTCATGTTCCCTTTGGGAACTTGGGCTTTTGTCAAAATTTTTTCGAAAGAATTTTTGAAATTAATTTTTTCGATTTGTATTTTGATTGTTGATTATTATGTATATTTATCATATATTTATTGTGGAGTTGGTGGGATTTCAATCGACTTTGTTTGATTAATTATGAATTGGTAATTGCTTAAAATGCAAGGAGAGGAAGTCTTCCTCAGATTTACATGCTTGTTGCTTTGGTTGTAGTCGATGTACTCCCACAAATTCTTGTCCTACATGTGTTGATTGGGATGACGAATGTTGGATGCGGGTGTCACGATATGCTGTTAGCAGTGAGAGGCCAATGCCAGTTCTCTCGCCGCAGAGTCATTCAAGTTTCTCAGTTTCTTTTTCAGAAGAACAAGAACATGGTGATGGTTATGTGATACCTACCAAAAGTGTGCTACCGTCGTCGTGCTCTGATGAGGAAAGAGCTAACTGCTAAGGTGCTCCTGAATATTAGGCAAGGGTTAGAGCCACTGCCTGGTGGTTTTAATCCTTTGCCAGCAGCTATCTTGACCAGTGATGCGGTTACTCTGTCTGTGGGAGTCGTGATGCCGGGTATGTCCGTTGCGGTCGAAGGAAGTGTAGTGGATAGAGCGAGCACCTTAAAATCTAAACATGCTCACCCAGCGATGACGGAACTAGGGAAGAAGCAAGCAAGTGTTTTAGGAAGCTTGGCGAGGTCTGAAAGGGCTGCGAGCGGGAGAGGTCCCTCTCTGTCCCAGCAACATCTGGGGCCAGATGTGGTGAAAACTTGCGCGGGCTGGAGCATAACCTACTTCTGCCATTGGGGATGCTCCGTCTAGATTGCAGTCGGCCTCGGCTACAGTCACGGCTTCTTCTACTACGAATAATAAACACACATGACCGTATCCTAGCTACCCGACTTTGGATATCCAGTCTGCTGCGCTAAGAAGGGACCACTCTTCGCCGTAAAGTCGGACCATCCGGTGGCTAGGGAGACGAGGCCTCGATCATCGGGTCATTCGGAGAAGAGATCCATCTCTGGCATGCCGTCCTAGGAGCAGCAAGCGGCTAAGAAACAGAAGGCCGCTGCTCCTCAGGCCTTGATGACGGCCTTGCTGTCGTAGGTTACACAGCTGATCGCAGCATTCCAGCAAGTGCAGGAGCAGCTTCCCTCAGACTCAGAACCTGAGCTGTCGGACGGTGCTGTGTCATTCCAGCCGTCTGTTCACGCAGATGCAATGGACTGAGATTTGCAACTGATTCTCTCAGATGGTGAAAGGGATAAGGAAGAGGATTACCCTTCCCTTTCGGAACTGCACATGGTTGCGATGGATTTCATCCATCAATACTACCCTGAATTTGTTCCGCCGAATTAGAATGCTGCGACAACAAGAGAGAAACCGCTGGCGTCATTGGACGCAGACTTTATACGGAGAAAGGAAGAAGTTCTTTCTTTTCCGGTTCAGTCTAGGCAGGTGTCACAGGCTTTCGGCTATGTAGACGATGCTGTATTCAACCTCTCGAGTGCGATGAAAAAAGGTTGTTTCTTATCCACATCTTCCATAAACATACCGTTTCTTGGACCACATTCATTTAAAACGGTTGGCGAATGTGTTCAGAGAGCTCCTCTGCATTTGGATGAGTGAATTTGGACGCAATATCCAACGCAGATCACCTTACAAGAGCTTGGCGCAATGTGTCAATTGTGCTTATTGGGTATAAGTACACAAGTACAAATTGGGTGTTAGTGTGCTGCATGCAATGCGGTCACATTGTGATACAGTGTGTATTAACACATGAGCACATCTCGACATGATCAACATACAGTTTCTTATGTGTAAGGTACCCTAGCTTGCACGAGGTCTAGACATTGTAGAGACTGATAAGGACTAGATGAATGGAGCAATCCGATTACACCTGTTGAGGACCTGACCTAGGATATAGTCAGGACAGGGTCAGGAATAGCTAAGAAGCAGGGACCGATCAGGACTATTTAAAATACGTTCTAACCTCGGAGCCTATTTTTTCAATTCATGCGCCAGATTTCAATTTACGGAGTCACACTGCTGTTTGTAACACACACTGCAAGTATGTAATAGCTCTCATCATTTTCATTTAGTACACTATAGCAAACATTAATCTTCACTGTGGTTTCTGATCAAGTCTTGGCTGCCTATTTGATCAGAAACCACAGTGAAGATTAATGCTTGGTAATTAAGACTTGAAGTATTAACTTAAGCACTCTACAACAATGATAAATGATAATCATATATATAATACATGTAAGAGTGTCTCTCTCGATTATCCATCGAAAGAATATCAAAATATGATCTGAGAAGTTACGCGCCAACTGAGAAGCCTATTTATGAGATTTAAGAGCCAGGTCCTGATGTTTCAGAACCAAATACGCACTGGCTCATGCCCAGGTCGGTCCCTGCTAAGAAGTATGGAGTTGTGCTACAAGTCAATAGCAATGGTACATAGCTGTAATTCCCCAAGGGTGTAAGACGATAGTATTGGGTGACTACAACAGAGGCAAATCATAGGATAGATAGTTGAGGACAAGATGGAATCCGATGTTAAGACTACCTGGAGATGTATAGGAGTTTGGAATCCCACTTACGGAATTCCACTTATGGAGTCCCTTCTCCAGAATCCCTGTAGAATCTCTTTTTATTGAAATGAGTCGAAGAGTAGTATGAGGAGTCACTTGTTCAAGCAACTGCTCGATAGCTCATTTGCACAATAAGATTGAGTCAATCGGGCATTGACGAGCAAGCAGTAGTGGAATACTGCATTGATTGTGATATGTATTGGGGCCCGTAGCGGCAGTAGTGTACTAAGAGGCGTAGTAGTACCACAAGTTGGTAATGGTTGAGACACTCTAGATAAGGACAGACTAGTGATAGCCTATAGTAATTATATAAGGAAACAATGGTACAAGGCTGCAAGGCTGCAAGGCGTGTAGAACACCACACTAAAGGTGAATACAATGTATGTATACTGAACATAGAATAGATGGGTGTGACTATGGACAAGTCGGCAGCGGCAGTGGCACAGCGGAAAGTCTTGTGCCCCCCCCCCCCCTGCGAGATAGAGACAGGGGCCCTTTCATAATGGTGGTTGCCTTTAAAACTGGAGCAAATTTAGTGTTGTTACCGTGCACAGCATTCAGCAGGCTTGGCAATTTCAGGAGAGCGATTTTTTAGCTCTCCTTACTGCCCTCCTGAAAGAATTAAGGAGAGCGAAAAATTGCCCTCCTAAATATTTTGGTCTGGGATGATTGAGATTACATGTATTATGCTCACATTAAATTTTTGTTGTAAAGCAAAAAAAATGTAATTTAACTTCGAAGTCACATAACATCGCGTAATTTCATTTTGAAAGTGGTTTAGTGGTAATGGCTGCAACCATACCCAAACACAGTTGCAATCATTTGAAGCAAAATGGGTCACAGCAATATTTTTTTTCTGTCAGTTTCATGTTCAACAACTGACATCACGGTTTGAGGGGTAATTATTCAAGGAATATTGACACCATAATATACTACCATTACTACTATCCTGTCACTTGAAGCACTTGCACCAGGATGTGACTGTAGATTCAAGCAGACCTGTTGTCCAAGAAAGTCATACGCCTGCCACTACCACCTTCAACCCCCCTTGGGGGGTTGAAGGTGGTAGTGGTAGGCGTATGACTTTCTTGGACAACAGGTTTGGGTACACACACAGGTCTTGTCAAGTGTGTGTTCGGTTGTTGAGTGAGACATCTAGATGTCTGAGAGATATCGCTTTACCTTAGTAAAGTTAATAAAATCACTGATGTAGTCTGTTGGTTTCAGTTTCAATGAGTTCGTTCAATTGGATACTTAAAATGCTGTGTAAAGCTAATTGCTCTCCTAAGCTGATTGAGGAGAGCGATTTTTTGCCCTCCTGCATTTTTCAGAATGCCAGGCCTGATTCAGGATTTCACATAGTACATACGCCATAAATTAAGAGAAGGTATAGACTATAGGATCGATTCTAAAAGTATGACTCTATAGATTTTTTCATTACATGTTTTAAGTTTCACCTCCACCATCCAACGATACACACATGCACACCCAACATGTGTGACTTGAGAGGCACCATGTATGTATATCAGTTACAATGATGTAGCATTCACTTAAAAGAAGAATACATAGACTATAAGGAGTATGTCGTGTGGAAGTGAGAGTTTGAAATTATGTGTATTTGGTACAATGTGGATTGGGCAACAGTCACACATGTAAACATATCAATACATACACAACCAGGCATGTATAACAGATAACCATAAGTGCTACGCCAACATAGCCAATCCTGAATTTAGTTCATAAAATTAACATTTATGACACTTGTGATATTTACCAGTTATTAAATGTTGAATAGAACCAAATCAGGATTGACTATGTCTTTGTTAAGACATATACTTACTTACCCTACTGATGGGAAAAACAACCTCTCCTCCTTGCGTTCTTGTGTGCAAATTCCTTCACAATCTCTGCAAATCACATTACACAGTACACAGAAATGAATAGATTCTAAGAATAAGAATGATGCAAGTGGATGCTAAACTGAAACGAAAACCCTGAAACTGAAACTAGTCACGACGTAAGCTTTTTTTTGCCACCGAGTTGCCACATTGCATTCACTTTGACATGAGACAACAATACAGTTTGCTCCTTCTGTTCTTTTTTCTTTCTGTCAACCCCATTCCTCCTATCTGTTTGTTTATTTCATTCTATCTGTCATCATTTCCTGCTATCGTTTATTTATCTCTCTTCCTCTACTCTTTTTTTACTATCTCTCTCTTGCTCTCTCTCTCTCTCTATCTTCCTTTCCCTCTTTCTTCCAGCTTTGGGACATCCTTCAAGATGGATGCCCCCCTTCTAGCTGGGGTCCCCCACAATGCGGGCCCCATCCCCTATGCCACTGGGCAGCAGTAGTCTTGAAGCTATGAAGGTTATTTGGATAGATTAGAAGCCAGGGGCTGAACAGGGTTAGGAGCCATAATTGTCTCCTGATAAATATCCTGCAGAAGGTATTCTTCAAAAGGTGTCGGGGCAACCTTGCACTGTCAACATAATAACTTGATTAAATGTTCTCCGATTTAACTAATATTTGCCATTGAGGTCTTTTGCTATAATATCTCAAGCGGGTTCGAAAACTGGCCAGGCTCAATTTTTTTGTTACAGAGTTATGGGCCTTAATTAATTTTTACGAATTCTGAACTTATTAGCATTATAACTTAAATACAGGTTCTAGATTTGACAACCAGCATATGATTGAAAACCAGGTTGGGAATATGCAACACTCTCTGGTTGCCACCACAGCTCGACGCCTGCATCTCCGATGCACACCTCTTGTTTCAGGGAACCCTTCCAACAATTAATCAGATGGTAGAGCTTCAAGTATGTTATAAATTTTTATATCACACATAGTGGTCCTCCATATATGGATAATGTGGGCGGGCAGTTAAAGGGTTAAACTATAGCATATGCAAAATGGGATAAGTGATGGACCGATTTGCCCTAATATTTGGTATGAATAGTCTTTGCTTTGATTTGGAGGCAGAATGAAGATGTTTGGGAACAAAACTTTCTGTAACCACTGACAACACCAACTTGCCCAATGCAGTCTGTTACAGTAATAGCTATTGCAGATTACCATTGGTATAAATTTGGGTCTTTTCCTTTTCTACCATTCTGTGTGCCATCACAGACTTTGGAACATTTGTGTTCTTTCCAAACTGTTCAAGTGGTTTTTCTAAACAGTCACCATCACAACAAAAGTGATTAAATATTGGCTACATCGAATTTGAAACAAGTTGAGGCAAAAAGATACATCTAAGCATGCACAGTTGGTCACAGTGGATTTTTGTGCCCCACGACGAATAGTTGGGAGGCATATTGTTTTACCCCTGTCTGTCTGCTGTCTGTAGGTCCCATGTTCGTCTGTCTGTCCGCATCTAGGGTACATTGTTTGTCTGGCTAACGCCTCACAGTTTTCAAGCTAGGACTTTCTATATTTCAAAGGATGTTTGTACATACATGTATACCAGAGGTGTACATATTGTCAGGATTTTGATTTGCTTCAATAGTTCACAAAATTACAGGTTGTTGAACTTGGTCAGTTTTTTGTAGAATTTCACCTGTATGGTATGTGGTTTGTGTGTGGTAGACTTTGCATCATACAGTACGTGGAGAGTGTATTATCACTAAATCACCCACAGGGTGGAGATTCCACCCGAGGAATAATTGCAAATTTGTTGCAAAGCATAACCAGCACCAGCAAAGTTTCAGCCAATGGACCTCCGGGTTAAACCCGGCGGTCCATTGGCTGAAACATTGCTTGTGCTTTTTGTCCATATGTACAAACTTTGAAAGATATAGCTTGGGTGATAACTCCACTCTGCGGGTGATTTAGTTACAATCCACTCTCCACGTACTGTATGTGTCTTACAGACACAGCTCATGTACGAGTAACAAATCACAGTTTGCTCTTCAACCTCCTATGTCCATGTGTGCTGAGCGGGGATATGCTTCAGTCTAGTTTTACCAATAGCATTCCTGGAATATACAACCGATTTTGCTTTAGGAATCTCAGGGTATTCTCTGTATGTTATCAATTGTATGTTTAGTATTTGGAAAAAGTTACCAATTGAAATTGAAAGATGTTCTTTCTTTATTTAACCCTTTACCCAACGAATTGTCACATCCAGCCGTGTAATATGCAAATTGAGCAGCTGAAAAACACTATTTTTAAAAAAATTCCAGCAAAACCATATCATGTGTCCCCTCTTTGGAATGAGCTTGTCAAGCTTGTTCCAATGAGGGGTCACATGATATGGTTTTATGAATTTTTATGAAAAATTAAAAAAAATGATATTTAAAATAATAAATTTTGATATCGGCATTGGGTAAAGGGTTAATAGTGTTGCTTCGATGAGGAATTTATTTTTTACCCTCAATGTATCATTGCACCAGCGTATTTATGCAATACGATCCAGATTACCCAACTTGGACCATGTCAGTGTCAATTCTAAAATGTTTTATACATGTGGGAATCAGCTCCTGAAATTTCATCGGAGTTTTATGGAATAAACAAAATAAATATATAGTGTTTTCAAATGAAATATTTATTCTGCTTGTAGAATTATGAGTTAAACCATCTCACCAGATGCTAGTCGGTTTAATTCTGAATCCTACTCATAGAATAACTTTTTATTTGAAAAATCTATACGTTTATGTCTGCAAACTCATGCTGCCTGAATCAGTTCTTAGTTCTTAAATAATATAGAATTTGAGGGTACTGTTATACCCTTGTCTGCACAAAGTACAACTGGCACATATTCAATAGTAAAAAGCAGCCTCATGTTTACTAGTGATGAGCCCAATTGAGCCGATAAGATAAATGACCCATCATCCGAATGCAGATGTCTTGGATACAGAATTAGCCGATTGTTGATGCAGATGTCAAATGGTCAGTGTTTTATGTTTAATTGATGGTAATTGCCAGCCAATGCAGCGTGTACACTCCATTTCCGACAACAGTTTCAGTGGTGTTTGTTATCAATGTTGAGGGCGTTAATTAACCATTTAATTATTGATGGGGGGCACTTTTATTTTATGAATAGGCGCTGTCATCTTGTATACATAATATTTGATAAACTGGAATCATGGCAGAATAAAGCGATCCGAAACAAATATACATGTAAACCCGAACACAACAGTTTTATCTGTGCTCGTCAAAATTTGAATAGATAAAACGGAACTACAAATCAGTCAAGAGTCATTTCAATAAAAAATGTCTTAAATCTGGATGATGAATTGATGAAATCTCAACAATGTTTCACGTGTGACCATTTATGAGGGCCAATCCCACACCCCTGACTACCAATTGTCATTCGATGGGTGCTTATCGGCCAATTGCTAATTGTGTACCGATTAATCGCATCATCACTAATGTTTATAGGTTTCTAGGGTTTACCCCTTAAGAGCCTTGTTCCAACTTCCAATTTTGATGAGTTACTTGTCTTACATGTACATGTGGAACACATGTTGCAACAGGCATTTGATGGGCGCTGATGGAAGTTAGTACCTTAGCTGTGGATGCTAACAGGGTTTCCGCCAAGGAAAAAAATATTGGGTCTTGTTGGATATACCACCCAGTTGAAGTTCCGACAAAAAAAAAAATGACTTTATTTTTGAAATGCCCTTTGCATCTTTTTGCGTTAACTTTCTTTTGTAAAATCCTTATTTACTTCTCCTTGTGAATTTCCAAATGATCATAATATTGAATTCAACTGGAGAGCAATGCGTTGGGGATGTATTAAGGGCACATGTTTCACAGGGTGGCCTTAATTCCGAATTGCTTTGATGTCCTGATTACTCTGACCATCAAATCAATGATTGATGCTAGAAATCCAGAGCACCTTGCTTTAACCCTTTACCTAACCTGAAAAGCAGACGACACTTGCAAAAATAATTCTTGAATAACTAATTTTTTTCATTTTTTGTCTCAAAAACATAGGTTATGACCCCTTGTTGGAACGAGCTCGTTCCAATGAGGGGTCATAACCTATGTGTTTGGGACAAAAAATGAAAAAAATAATGAAAATTAATTGGCGATTTTTGAGAATAGCGCTGGCCGGTTTTGGCCATTACGTTAGGTAAAGGGTTAAGATTACCCCGTGCTGAGATTTCAATGAAACGCAATCATGGGGTGGGGGGGGGGGGGTGGGGGAGGGGGGGGGGGGGGTCACGATATACGTGTTATAAATAAATGCCATAGTAATACATTTACCTAAGGACAAATTTTACTTTTTGGGCCATGATATTACTACAAAAGATAACTAAGGCCCTACAAAGTAGATCTTCTGTTTCTCAGGCCATTATTTGTAAAATTGCGTGTGAGCAAGCACTTTTTTATTTTGTTTTTTATTTTTATATTTATTTCTTTGCCATCAAAAGTTCATATTTTTGGTTTATGTTTTAGGCTTCATAATCTACGAAATAGCATGGATGTTGGTGTATTTCATCCCTTGAAAGCAAGAAAGCTTTACAATGCTTTAATAAAGCATTGCAAAGCCTTGTTGCACTCAAGGGACAAATTTATCAATTTTTTAACTTGGGTAAAATATCAGACAAAAGACATTTAATTTTTTTTTTTTTTAAACTTTACATTGGTTTTAAAAAGAGAGCATGTGACAGCCAAAAGGACCATGCGTGAGGACCTGAGAGACAGATTTTAAATTTTTTTAGGCCTAATTCCACATTGGTAAACAAGCTTAACTCAACATTTTTCTGACCATGACCTGCAAGGGGAATGGGTTTGGTTACTGGACCTAAAATCGTCCCGGGAAAACCCTGATTATAGTGAAGTCTTGGCTGCCTGTTTAGGCAGCCAAGACACTAGACACCACTACTGAGTCAACATTTTACTTTATGAAGGAGCACAAAAAAAATCAGTAGAATTCTCCAGATCTTGAAGACTTTCAGAATCTATGACAAGAATCATGTGAACGCTTTTATTCTCATTGTTTCCCTTGCAAAAATCATTTGTGAGAATCAATTGTGATTCTCACATGAATTTTAAGACCTGAATAATTAATCCTCTCCACTGCAAGACACTGTGGAACCACAGTAGACAAATAGTTGAAACCCTGGAAAGTGAAGCAGTTCTTGTTTACTTTGGTAAACAAGCTCTGTTTTACCGGGAAAATAGGTCATGGTCACCAATGCCTGGGATGGAAGATGGGCAACATGGGTATAAACAATTGCCTGGACTTGACTTTAAATCCATGTTGCTGGCACAGTTATCCATTGTGCAGAAATATGTGACCTTAAACACCAATAAATAAATAAATAAATTAGTTGAAACTCCACTCCACTTGGTTTACCCCTGGGGAGAAGTAATTTATGTCACTATCCATCCTTTGTATGGGTAGAAGTCCCATCCTTTTGTTTGTTATGTACTGAGCACATGTATAGAGGATATCTAATGAGTCGCAATTTCATATGAAATTTCTGTACAGAGTTCAATGAGAGGTCATAAGCTATGTTTCTGAGGCAAAAAATGCAAAATGTTCAGCTATTCAGGAAATGTTGGTTTTTTTTCAATTGTCATCTGGTATTTGTATTAGGTAAACAGTTACCGTAATGAAAAATAGAAGATTAAGTCAGTTCTACTTCTGAAACCAACTCATTCCCACTGTAACAAACCTCAACATTGACTTCTGATGTATTTGCATATCAGATGTGTTGTGAAAGATACTTTCCGTAATGAACTATTTCATGGTGATAAATGAAGAAAATCTATTTATAAAGCCCCACAAAGTAGATCTTCTGTTTCTCAGGGCATTTTTTGTAAAATTGCATGTGGGCAGGCGTGCATTTTTAGCTCATCTTGACAAACTCAAGCTGAGCTAATCTCATCGCTTTCCGTCCATCGTCTGTCATTTGTCCGGCGTCTATCGTCCGTCAACACCATGTTTTGGTCTTCTCCTCCAAAGCCACTGGGCCAATTCAAGTGAAAGTTTGTGTGAGTTATGGTCCCGAAGGGGCATTGCATTTTTGTTCAACTCAACATGCCCAGCCCCATAGGGAGGGAGTGGGGAAAAATGCTCCAAAATATTTTTAAAATCTTCTCATGAACCAATGTGTACAATGACCTGATATTTGCTATGGAGCTTCCTTTTGAGGTGTAGAATCAAGTTTGTTCAAACGAAGTTCGTGAAGCAATATTTGGCTTTGTAAAGGGAGGGGTAAGATTTTTGGCTCAGCCCAAAATTTCTATTTTCTGAATCGATGGTCTGGTTTGAACCAAATTTAGTATGTGGTATTATTGGGTTATAAGTACTTGACTCGTGCAAAAAAAAAATTTCCGCATCCCCATGGGAACCCTGGGAGCTAAAAATAAAAATATTTTCAAATGCCCATATTTCCCAAACCACATGGAACAGAGAGCTGTTATTTGGTTTGAAGTATCCTTAGAACCAGTAGAATTGAATGGTAAAAAAAAATTGCCATCTGTTATGTTAGGGTGTTCTGTAAAGGGCATCGAAAAAATGCTCAGTCAGCATATTTGCAAAAATTTAAAAAAGTCTTTTCTCCAGAACCAATCATCAGAATCTTTTGATATTCGGTATACAGAATTCATAGGGGGGTCAGTTACAGGTTTGATAAAATAAAGCCCATTGGTTCATATTTGGGCTCAATACAGGAGCCCAAATTTTTAACATGGGGTAATATGGGGAATATTCTTGAAAAATCTTCTTCAGAACCACCAGTCAGAATCTTTTAATGTTTGGTATACATCATTGTTATGAGGGTCAGATTCAAGATTGTTCAAACCAAGTCCCTAGGTTAATATTTGGGCTTCCTACAGAAGCCCAAATTTTAACTGTTCAATATGGAGGATAATTTTAAAAAATCATCTTCTTCAGATCCACCATTCAGAATGCTTTCATATTTGGTATGCAACATCTCTAGGGTGGTCACATTCAAGTTTGTTCAAATCAGATCCCTAGGTATATATTTGGGCTCGCTATGGTAGCCCAAATTTTTACTTAGTGCGATATGAGGAAATTTCTTTAAAAATCTTCTTCTTCAGATCCACCAGTCAGAATGCTTTCATATTTGGTATACAACACCTCTGGGGGGTCTGATTCAAGTTTGTTCAATTTGAGTGCCTGGGTTAATATTTGGGCTCCATTTGGGAGCCTGAAATTTAACTTAATACAATATGAGGGAATTTCTTCAAAAATCTTTTTCTTCTGATCCACTGGTCAGAATTCTTTCATATTTGGTATACAACATCTCTAGTGAGGTCAGATTCAAGTTTGTTCAAATCGGATCCATAGGTTAATATTTGGGCTCACTATGGTAGCCCAAATTTTAACTCAGTGCAATATGAAGAAATTTCTTTAAAATTTCTCTTCTTCAGATCCAACAGTCAGAATGCTTTCATATTTGGTATACAACATCTCTAGGGAAGTCAGATTCAGCTGTGTTCAAATCGAGAGCCTGGGTTAATATTTGGGCTCCCTGTGGGAGCCAGAATTGGCCATGTTGCTGAAGAATTAAAAATGTTGTATTCAGTACCCTCTAGAGGTGTGTAACTAAGATTAATCCACATAGGTTGTATCAAGGGGCTTCATAGGGGAGCTCTACATTTTACATTATGTTCAACTGAAGAAAAGGCATGATGCCCGGATTATTTTTGTCACTCCTGAGGGACTCAAGGATTGACAGAGTATCCTACGGAGATGGATTGCTTAGTGTAGACACATTCTTGGACTCTGTTTATATTGTGTTCTGTTCAAGATGAGCGCTTCAGGCCCCATGGGGCCTCTTGTTTTATTTAATTTTTTGTCATTTGTAATTATTTCTTTGCCATCAAAAGTTTATATTCTTGGTTTGTTTTATGTTTTAGGCCTCATAATCTACAGAGTTGCTTGGGTGGTGGTGTATTTTGTCCCTTGAGTGCAAGAAGACTTTTCAGTGCTAAGGCATTGCAAGCCTTGTTACATGCAAGGGACAAATTCATCAATTTATTAACTTGGGTAAAATATCAGACATAAACCATTTAATTTTTATTTTCTTAAGTTTGCATTGGCTAAACAAAAGTGCATGCAGCAGCCAAAATAACCATGTGGGACGGCCTGAGAAACATTGTAAACTTTTTAGGCCTAAATGTAATGTTCTGTTTTTGTTTCAGAATGTTCAAGATGTAGTGGTTTATATAGGTGTTTAGTATGACAGTTTTCGATAAAATAATACAGAATGAGCTGGTTTGATGCAAAGAATTTCACGAGCTTTGCAACACAAGCCATCAAGAATGCACAGAAGAAAATTGACAAAGTACTGGAAATTGAAGATGAGTCCGCTGATATCACTGGTAAGCACATGTATATGTGATTATTAAGATAAAGAAATACGAATACATATATGATCTAGGGAAAAGATAAGCTTGTGTATTGAAGGCAAAAATAATAAAAGTTGAATGGTGATTTCTTATCAACCTACCTTACAATTGTTTACAACAGGCTTGCATTACAGTGGAAGTCCCTAACTCTGAAGTATACTCTCTATTATGTTCTTTCCCAAGCGATTTGGGAAAGAAAAGTGGTGCAAAAGCACCAAGAAAAAATAAGCCAAAACTGGGTCGAGTGCAACCGGTGCACACCCAGTAGGGGATGCTCTTCTCCTAGTACTAATCCACGGCTTCTGGTACCAGTGCGCAGACGTATAACCAACGTGTCGTTCTTTTTTCTTCCGCCATCTTAGGAAGATGCACTTTCGTTTGCTCTGATAAAACAGTGATAATTCAACTCATTTACACCATGTTCCTGTGACTGAATTATGGATCTGCTGATCATTGAATAACAGGATTGTATTTTTTTAATATTCTCATAACATTCATTTTTTGTATTTTATATTCTCCGTTTTTTCACGACTTTCGTACCATGCAGTTCGGTTATTATTATTGGTTGACAAATTTATGCTCTCCTTTTGGTAATGTTCTACTGATGATCGGAATCGGCCACCCCAATCGGCCGATTGTGGGCAATCAGCTGACAACAGCAACAGCTCCTGGAAAATCGGTTCAACCGATTGTTGCCAAGCAATTTTTGTGATGATTCATTAACCACATTTTATTATCTTCAGCAATTGTTCAATTGTTAATGTAAAATGATGTCAATGATACCATTCAATAAAGCTGAAAAAACACCACAATGTATAGTCTTAATCTCTCTAGATGCCCCTTTACAGGATATACAAGTTAAATGACAATTAAAGCTTAAAATTGAGAGTACTTGCTGCAATCACCAGTTCATGACGGAAAAGTGAAAGTTGCACTCCACTGACTCACGTCTCAATAAAAATTACCAGAGAACCACATTTACCGCCCAAGTGTGCATGACTGGTAATTTTACTGGGCCCGAGTCAATGGAGTTTAACACTGTGAAATATGTTCAGTTTAATGTAGTTCTTTTGAGTCTCGACTTATCTAGTAGTGAACAGACTGTAAACCCGTAAAATAAGTTCAATTTAATGTAGTTCTTTCAAGCCTCGACTTGTCTACTAGAGCACGGTATTACAATTGTAATCGGCATCAGAATCTGCCAATTGTGAGCTAAAATAACCTGTAATCGATCAGTGGCCATTTTTGGTAATTGGTTGAACACTACCTTTTGGATATTGTTTTTGGAGTTAGGTGTCAGTGGGGGGCTGTTCTGGCAGGATTTCTCCCCTCCATTGAGAGTGGAATTTCTTCCTTTTGGGTCCCTTTTGGCTGTTTGGGTTCTGTTAAGTTCCCACCAGGCCTTTATTTCCTGCCATGTTCCTCCAGTAGTTGGGGGTGTTCTGCTTCTTTTTTCTGTTGGGTTCACCTTCCCTTCTACTTCTCTCACCTCTGCTATGCCCAGGACCATTCCTTGTGGGCAATGCCTTTTGCCGAAGCATGTGGATGATTCTCATGCTTCATGTTCCACATGCAATGGGTGTTCTTCTGATCGACCATGTGGGCTCTGTGGGTCTTGGTCGTCCACCTTTAGACTTCTGTGAACCATGTGGTGCATTCTCATGGCAGTTCCTCTTCGCCTGTGGAAAAAGAGAATGCTTCGTTCGGGACCTCATGACTATGTCTGGTGAGAGTTCTACCCCCTCCGTGGGGGATTTGCAGTCTGTACTTCAAGTGGATACTGTGGGAGCTGTTGAAATATCCGGTGAAGAGATGCCTGGTTCTGGGATGGTTGTCCCTCTCCAATCGATATCTGAGGCTGTCACTAGGGTTGTGACTCCTCCCTTGGAGCTGAGCTTGGTTGCTCTCTCCACCTTTCCACCGGTTTCAACAGCATCCTACGTATCTTCTGTTACTGTTGTTCTGGCTGCAACATCTACGGTCACCGTTTCAGCCAGCATCGGCTAAAGATTGGCGGTTGTGATTTTTCACTTCGGTTTCGTTTTTTTTGGGTTGAAGACCAGGGTTTCGGTTTTGGTTCCATTTTTTTTCTACTTTATGCATTCTTAACTAATTTTGGGAATTTGGAAGTGAAGAACCAATGAACTCATGTTCAAGTATGAAGTGATAGTCTTAGAATGTTTTTTTCCAGGTGAACTTGAATTCATTGGTTGTTCATAATTCAAAATTGTTATTGCAGAGTATCAGAAAAATTAATTTAAGCACTTTTAGGCCTCAGACCATGATTTTCAAGGACTGTTATAAGCTTGATAAGATTCGGAGACAGGAAAAGCTTAACACTGTCACCAATGCAAATCATTTAGAGTATTGTATAGAAAGAAAATTATTCCCCTTCGATCGGTGCATATACAAAACATATCTCCATGTGCTTTTGTGCTATAAATAAATATATATACATGCAATGTATGACGAGGCATTAGGAGACGATTTTAGCGTAGAATGTTGCATTAAAACTCTTATATATTTCATATAACTATCTTACCACTAGCACATCTGGGTTTACATGTTGTGTGTGCATACATTCGGGTGAAATTTAATTTAGTAGTACTAATAGTACTTACTGCAGATGATCGCCGATTTCTTGCAGACGATCTCTCATCCAGTAACTTTTTAAGCTTCGGGTAAATTGTTATTCTTCGACTCTATATGTCAAATTAGGTTACTCGTATTTACATGTTCGGAAGCTATTTCTCGTTTGCAAATATTGCAGGTGCAAAATTTTGATTTCAGGTCATTTTGATTATAGTGCAAGGGACTCAGATCTTTTGTCGCCATTTTAACTCAAGAAAACTTGGTAACTGTTATGTGGTACACACGGTTGGTTACCAAGTTCCACTTTCGGTTCCGGTTCTGTAATCAGTAGATATCTGTTCATGACACTTGGTGCCTTCACCCCATCCACTCGCCCCCCCCCCCACCCCCCCCCCACCCCCCACCCGATGGTGGATGATATGGGTTAGTTCTATGAAATAACACCTGCATTTTTAATTTAGCTCAACTGTTGTTCCAGGATACATAGATGATGCGTTGTAACAGTATTAATGATTAATTAAAAAAAAAGTAACATCGGTTATGTGACTGCAATTTTGGTGCACACGTTTTTTTTTTCACAACTGAAACCGAGTTGTGGCCTTGGTTACCCACCAGTCTCTATTGTCGGCTTATACCTGCAGGAGTCTGCAGGGATGTCTGGTAATTTGGATGTGGGATATTGGCCTCAGCCTTCCCTGGCTTCAACTTGGCAAAGTTAGAAGGGGCTGCCGGCCGAACCCTCTGCTGTGGTCACTCACGCGTCAAGGTCACTCACGCGTCAAGCCCAGCAGGCTTTTCCATGGATTCAGATGTACATGGTGGGGTCACCATGGACTCTGTTGTGTTTCCGTCCACACACTCTGGTCCTTTGGCCCAGTCTTGCGGGACCGGCACATTTTGTGTAGTCTGGACCTTCTGCCCCTCAGAGGTCTGCGGCGACTCTCCTGAGTTCCCACACTTCAGATCCTCAGGTATTTCATACCCCTAGAAGCATCTGTATTCAGATGTTTCGGCTGCTGCCTGTCGCCCTGCGTCGGGTGTTCTAGAGGATCGTGACCCTTTGCTTGTCAAGAGGGTCAGAAGCGAAGCCACTTTGTCGAGTCATTCCCACATCGAACTGGCTGATACGGGCAGTGAGCTTAGGGAGGCCCTCTCCTTGCTCACGCAGGTTCTTTCCAAGAGCCTTCCCGTTGCCTCCAGCGAGGCTACAAGTGGCTTCCAGGTGCCACCCACAGTGCCGCCTTGTGGGATTGGAAGCAGGCCGCTTTCTGATCCCCCTAGTGTTCCTACACCATGGGAGGCATCGGCTGGTTTGCCTGAGATGGGCTATGTGTCTTCCGACTCAGAGGATGTGTCAGACACACCTGACATTGAGAGCCATCAGTCTTCTGACTTGGGGGCAGCTCTTGACTTTGTGTTTGAGTTCCTTGGGCCTTCACCTGACTGATGACGCATGTGATAGCCTTCCATCGCACATGGTCCAGGGTTACTACTTCGGCGTCTCTGGATGATATCCTCTGGAGGCACTGCAGTGCTGCTCTTCTGGAGTCAGATGTCGACACACTGTTGAGCCTCATGTCACTAGGTTTCAGAGTCAACGAGGAGAAGTCGGACCTGGTCCCTTCTCAGTTGTTTTGTCATCTGGAGATGGACTTCCGTGCTCAGCTGAATATGTTGGCGGTTCCCCAGGCGATGGCATTGATTCTCTCAGCTCTTTTGCCCTGACTCTAACCCAGTACACGTTGGCGACAGCACAGAGTATTCTCTGGCTGCTCGGCCTCTGCAGTTCGGTGACGGATCTCATTCCTTTAGGTCGGCTGCATGTCAGACCTCTCCAACACTTTCTGCTCAGTCGTTGGAGACTGAATGTCGATCCTCTGGATCTGGTGCTTCAGTTACCAGCATCTCTCAGTCATCATCGTCTTTCCTGGATGGATGTTCAGTGGATTATGCTTTGCTCTGTCTGGTTCGTGTAATTTGCATTTATCTCAACCGGATGCAGTTCAGGGGGAAAGGCAGGAAATGATTCTTTCTGTCTCTTATTCCTGGTCAACAGAAGATCTTTCCTCAGTCCATTTCTCGATGGATTTGTGTTGCTATTCGCACATCATATGCTCGTCTAGCAACTGCCGATTGTATTATCGATCGTATTTCTGCCCACGAGGTACATGCCTTGTCTACATGTACCTCCTGGGCTTATGCTAACTCCATCAAGTTGTCGGATGTTATGTAGGTAGCCTACTGAAGAAATGCTTCTACTTTCTCCACCTTCTATCTGCATCAGTTGTAGGAGCAGTCTAAGAACCCTTTTTCTTTGGGCCCTCTTTCTTCTGCTCAGGCTGTTGTCTACACTAGCCATTAGGCTTCTTCCAAGGTCAGTTCCAGCCCTGTGCTTGGTTACTGTCCTTTCTGTCTGTTTGTCACACAGAGCCATACGCCTCATCTCTCATTGTCATTTACTAAAGTTTGTGATGCTATGGTTTTATAGGTCTAGGGAACTCTTCTGTCCACGGTTCCAGCGCAGACGGGTTATGTGGGGGTTGGTTATGTGATTCCCTCCTCCTCTTATCTATTCAGCCTGTTGTAAACAGTTGTTAGGTAGGTTGATAAGAAATTTAAATTTGTTGTTAGGTAGGTTGATAAGAAATTTAAATTTTATAGTAAATTTCCTTTCTTATTATACCTACCACAATTATTTATGTAGAAGCCCGCCTGTCTTCTTATTCTGGTGAGAATCCTTCTTCCCCACTGATCACAAAACTCCAATGTTGGCGGATTCACATAAGAATGACATGTTGGTTATATGTCTTGCGCACTGGTACTGGAAGCCGTGGTTTAGTACTAGGAGAAGAGCGTCCCCTACCAGGTGTGCACCGGTTGCACTCGACCCAGTTTTGACTTATTTTTTCTCAGTACTTTTGCACTACTTTTCTTTCTAAAATCGCTTTCTCAAATAGAGAGTATACTTCCGATTTAGGGACTTCTACTGTAGTGCAAGCCTGTTGTAAACAATTGTGGTACGTATAATAAGAAAGGAAATTTACTATAAAATTAAACTTTTCGTGCATTTCACTGATATGGCCTTTATCTTAGGTAAAGGTTACTAAGAGAGAAGTTTTCTAACGGTGAGGCCTAAAAAAGTTTAAAATCTGCTTCTCTGTACCTCCCCCATGGTCCTTTTGGCTACCACATGCTCTCTTTTTATTACCAATGCAAACTTTAAAAAATAAAAATTAAATGGTTTGTGTCTTATATTTTAACTAAGTTAATAAAATTGATAGATTTGTCCCTTGAGTGCATCAAGGCTTGGCAATGCTTTAGCATTGCAAAGCCTTCTTACACTCAAGGGACAATATACACCTCCACCCATGCTATTGTGTAGATTATGAAGCCTAAAACGTAAAACAAACCAAGAAAATGAACTTTTGATGGCAAAGAAATAATCACAAAAATAAAAAAAATGCCCGCCCGCCTGCCCACATACAATTTTACAAAAAAGGCCTGAGAAACAGAAGATCTACTTTGTGGTGCCTTATCCAAAAACTAATTTCTTCCAGAATGCATTGTCATTCACATTATTTTGAAAGTGTTTGTTGCCTTAGCTGGGTGGTTTGGTTTCAGTTTCATTTTTTTAGGAACAAAAGTTGCAGTTTTGGTTCGGTATTTCAACGAGTTGGTTTCCAGTGCAGAAAATTAAGTCCCAAGTTGGTCTTTCCTGCTTCAGTCAGTTAAAAGTTGCTGTGAAGGGTATTTGTCCAAAATAATTATTCTAATACACCATTTTATGTCCATGTTACTACACAATCTAATTATTTTTTAGAACATCACTCGTACTTTCAATGATTTCACTACCATTATTGGAATCACATTGGTTGTATACAAAAATTATGAATCAAATTCAACAATAGGGCACCCTGAGATGAATAAACTAATGGGATTTCACATTGAAAGGTACTGAAGTATATATTTTAACCCTTTACCCAACGAATCGGGCCGCTTCCGCCCGCGTAATAAGCAAATTCAACAGTTGAAAAATATATTATTTTTCAAAAAATTTCAACAAAACTATATCATGTGACCCCTCGTTGGAACGAGCTCGTCGAGCTCGTTCCAACGAGGGGTCACGTGATATGGTTTTGTTGAAAATTTTTTGATTTTTGATATCGTCTGCATTGGGTAAAGGGTTAAGATGATAAGCTAGCCACAAATAATTAAGATATTATCTTGAAATAAATCAAGGTTTAACCCTTAGGTCCACATACAGCCACAAACTGCTCCTTTCATGTTGTTCTGAGAAAGTTGTCCCAAGTGTATTCTTCCTTGAGAACTGATGCATTTATCTTGTTTTTGCATCATTGTCAGGGCTGAAAATGAACAAAATTAATGGGTGCAGTTTTAAGCTCCCACGAAATCAGAGACGATAGTAAATTGCACCTGTAAAATGTTAGTATTTGAATTTTCAAGGGAATACTTTCACTGAACACCAGAAACCTTAACCCTTTGAACCCAAGTGGCCGTTTTTCCAGCCAGGAACATGATACATCATTAAACTGGATCACTGTTCAGTAAATGTGTGGGGTAGACCAATCAGTATTTTCAATGTACAGCCCAAACACTAGAAACCTTAACCCTTTGAACCCGAGCGGCCACTTTTCCAGCCAGGAACATGATACATCATAACATCATTAAATGTGAGTTGTTCTTAACACTTTTATGATCGATTTCAAAAACCAGCCTTCTCCAATAATGAGGGGTCAAGTTAATTCATTGATTTTAACTATTTTCATTTGTTGATGCGATACCTTCAACAAATATTCTTTGTTTGGGCCAATATTCAGTATTTGAGTTTAACAGAAGAATCTACAGGTCGAATTTGAAAACCAGTGCAGTCCGATGATCAGGGGCAGAGTTATGGCCCCTAATTAGTCAATTTTATTTTTTTTTGAAGAGTTACTTGCCTTCATCTTCAATTTTTGCTGATTTAGGACTCGTTTCCTATTAAAAGGTCATATCCGAAATTATTGAATATCCTCGGCCAAATGGCTATTTTAATAGGTCAGTTTTGTACTGGAGGTATGATAAATGGTTTTGTGTTGGGAAATTATATTCATTTAGCAGGTTTATTCAGTTAAAAGATATCCAGTTAAGTGGGCTCCACTATACTTATAACTCTCAGAAGAAATAAAAAACACCCAAAACAATCACTCCAAACTCCACTTTTAACAAAGCTCTTCTGGTTGTTAAACCTCATTGTAGGAAGATGTAATGACCAGGTGACCACGGCAAAGAATTCATCTTGGATTCACCAAATTCACTCTGCCTTCAGTAAAAAGCAACTCCGAAGTTGCCTTGTGAAAATTCAGTTTACCTTGAAATGAGGTGATTTTGCTCAAAACTTTGAAAAAAAAACACCTAAGAGACATTTTATTAGAAGTTTTAAATGATATTGGAGCTCATTTTCATTGTAACTAAAATAATGATTTTATTTTTTTCCCAGGTATTTAATCCTTCAAACGATCGATAACACTGTCACATTGAATGTAAGAACAATCACAGGTATTTGGCACAAGCTGAGAAATAAAAAAAAATTATATCTGATAGCGTTTTTGGATTGATGCTGACGTGCCCCCATTATGGGTTATTAGCTCACCGAAGGGAGCTTAACTTATCACTTGCCGTCCGTCGTTGTCGTCTGTCGTCCGGCATCCGGCGTCCGTCGTGAACTTTACATTATCGACTTCTCCTCCCAAACCAATAGCCCAATTTTATTCAAATCTTGGTCAAATATTCGTCCACCAATACCAATTCAGATTTGTTCAAATAAAGTTGCCTCTCCCCCTGGGTGGTGCCACACCCCCAAGGGGCACCAAAATCCTTAAAAATCTTCTTCTCATGAACTATTAGTGGCAGAGACCTGATATTTGGTTTGCAGCTTCCTTTTGGGTTGTAGACTCAGGCTTGTACACAGAAAGTTCGAGGGGCAATATTTGCCATTGTTATGGGAGGGGCAGTAATTTTGGCCACGCCCAAAATTTCTATTTTCCAAACCGAGAGGCTGATTTGAACCAAATTTTATGTGAGGGCTTATTGGGTCATGAGTACTTGATTTATGCAAAAAAAAAATTTCCCGCAGCCCCGTGGGAACCGCAGGAGCTAAAAATAGAAAAAATTTAAAACGCCCGTATCTCCAAAACTGCACGGCATTGAGAATTTTTATTTGGTGTGCAGCTTCCTTAGGACCAACAGAAAGGATTGGTAAAAAAAAATTGCCATCGGTTTTATCATAGGGTACAGTTTCGGGACTTTGAAAAAGTGCTGAGTCAGCACTTTTTAACACTGTAGGCAATGGGAAAAACATTAAAAAATCTTCTTCTCCAGATCCAGCAGGCAGAATCTTTTGATATTTGGTATGCAACATTGTAGGGTGGATCTGATTCAAGTTTGTTCAAATCGGCCCCCTGGGTTCATATTTGGGCTCAGTATAGGAGCCTGATTTCGAACTTAGTGCATTTCAGGCAAATTTCTTAAAAAATCTTCTTCTCCAGATCCAGCAGGCAGAATCTTTTGATATTTGGTATGCAACATTGTGGGGTAGATCTGATTCAAGTTTGTTCAAATCGGCCCCCTGGGTTTATATTTGGGCTCAGTATAGGAGCCCAAATTTGAACTTACTGCATTTCAGGCAAATTTCTTTGAAAATCTTCTTCTCCAGATCCAGCAGGCAGAATCTTTTGATATTTGGCATGCAACATTGTAGGGTGGATCTGATTCAAGTTTGTTCAAATCGGCTCCCTAGATTCATATTTGGGCTCACTATAGGAGCTCGAATTCGAACTTAGTGTATTTCAGGCAAATTTCTTCAAAAATCTTCTTCTCCACATCCAGCAGGCAGAATCTTTTGATATTTGGTATGCAACGTTGCGGGGTAGATCTGATTCAAGTTTGTTCAAATCGGCCCCCTGGATTCATATTTGGGCTTACTATAGAAGCCCAAATTTGAACTTAGTGCATTTCAGGCAAATTTCTTAAAAAATCTTCTTCTCCAGATCCAGCAGGCAGAATCTTTTCATATTTGGTAAGCAACATTGTGGGGTGGATCTGATTCAACTTTGTTCAAATCGGCCCCCTGGGTTTATATTTGGGCTCAGTATAGGAGCCCAAATTTGAACTTAGTGCATTTCAAGCAAATTTATTAAAAAATCTTCTTCTCCAGATCCAGCAGGCAGAATCTTTTGATATTTGGTATGCAACATTGTGGGATGGATCTGATTCAAGTTTGCTCAAATCGGCTTCCTAGATTCATATTTGGGCTCACTATAGAAGCTCGAATTCGAACTTAGTGCATTTCAGGCAAATTTCTTAAAAAATTTTCTTCTCCAGATCCAGCAGGCAGAATCATTTGATATTTGGTATGCAACATTGTGGGATGGATCTGATGCAAATTTGTTCAAAACGGATCCCTAGATTCATATTTGGGCTTACTACAGAAGCTCGAATTCGAACTTAGTGCATTTCAGGCAAATTTCTTAAAAAATCATCTTCTCCAGATCCAGCAGGCAGAATCTTTTGATATTTGGTATGCAACATTGCGGGGTGGATCTGATTCAAGTTTGTTCAAATCGGCCCCCTGGATTCATATTTGGGCTCACTATAGAAGCTCGAATTCAAACTTAGTGCATTTCGGGCAAATTTCTTCAAAAATCTTCTTCTCCAGATCCAGCAGGCAGAATCTTTTGATATTTGGTATGCAACATTGCGGGGTGGATCTGATTCAAGTTTGTTCAAATCGGCCCCCTGGTTTCATATTTGGGCTTAATATAGAAGCCCGAATTTGCACTTAGTGCATTTCGGGCAAATTTATTAAAAAATCTTCTTCTCCAGATCCAGCAGGCAGAATCTTTTGATATTTGGTATGCAACATTGTGGGGTGGATCTGATTCAAGTTTGTTCAAATCGGCTTCCTAGTTTCATATTTGGGCTCACTATAGAAGCTCGAATTCGAACTTAGTGCATTTCAGGCAAATTTCTTAAAAAATCTTCTTCTCCAGATCCAGCTTCAGAATCTTTTCATATTTGGTAAGCAACATTGTGGGGTGGATCTGATTCAAGTTTGTTCAAATCGGCCCCCTGGGTTTATATTTGGGCTCCGTATAGGAGCCCAAATTTTAACTTAGTGCATTTCAGGCATATTTCTTAAAAAATCTTCTTCTCCAGATCCAGCAGGCAGAATCTTTTGATATTTGGTATGCAACATTGTGGGGTGGATCTGATTCAAGTTTGTTCAAATCGGCCCCCTGGGTTTATATTTGGGCTCAGTATAGGAGCCCAAATTTGAACTTAGTGCATTTCAGGCAAATTTCTTTGAAAATCTTCTTCTCAAGATCCAGCAGGCAGAATCTTCTGATATTTGGTATGCACCATGCTTAGGGGGGTGAGATTCAAGTTTGTTCAAGCCAAGTCCCTGGGTTCATATTTGGGCTCACTGTGGTAGCCCGAATTATAACTTAGTTCAAAATGAGGAATTTTCTTTAAAAATCTTCTTCAGATCCAGCAGTCGGAATGTTTTGATATTTGGTATGCAGCATCCTTAGGGGGTGAGATTCAAGTTTGTTCAAGCCATGTCCCTAGGTCCATATTTGGACTCACTGTGGGAGCTCGAATTGTAACTTAGTTCAAAATGAGGACTTTTCTTTAAAAATCTTCTTCTTCAGCCATGTCCCTAGGTCCATATTTGGACTCACTGTGGGAGCTCGAATTGTAACTTAGTTCAAAATGAGGACTTTTCTTTAAAAATCTTCTTCTTCAGATCCAGCAGTCGGAATGTTTTGATATTTGGTGTGCAGCATCCTTAGGGGGGTGAGATTCAAGTTTGTTAAAGCCAAGTCCCTGGGTTCATATATGGGCTCCCTGTGGGAGCCTGAATTATAACTTAGTTCAATATGAGGAATATTCTTTAAAAATCTTTTTTTTTTAGATCCACTGGTCAGAATCTTTGGATATTTGGTATAAGCTTTTCTTAGGAGGAGCAGATGCAACTTGTTGAAATCAATTCTCTGGGGTGATATAAATTTAGGCTACCATGTCAGGTGAGCGTCCTCAGGCCCCTTGGGGCCTCTTGTTATTTTTTTTTTGATTTCTCAGCTTGTGCCAAGAACCTGTGAGAACAAGATGAGAAAAATAATGTTTTATTATCGGGGAGATTGGGAAGAATGGGGTACGCATCAGTACAGTCGCCGTGGAATGGCACTTTTCCACGTACCCACAGTGGGTGTGAACAAACGTGCAAAAAGACAATAAAATTTGTCTATGGTAAGTGACCGTGGACAGAAAAAAAATGTATGGCATGGGCAGACATGTTAACCTCCAGAATAATTTTTCAGGGAACCTGAGGGTGATTTTCAGGGAAATGGGATGGATTTCAGGGAAAAGTTCGCACAGGGACAAAATAAAAGAAAAAACTTGCGAATTTTCAGCTCATGGACCATCATTAACACCAGGTTATATCCAGATCTAGTTGTAGGTTATGCTGATGCATTTATGCTATGTTAAAAAATCATAAAATAATTGTTTATTTGACCCCCCACCATACCCCCCCCCCCCCCCCCCCCCCACACACACACAGACATCCACACACCCACCCACAGAGCACCACCACCTGTGGTTTGCTTTTATCAAAGTCTACTAAACTAATAATTTCCCAAGTCTGGAAATGTTAACAGGAAAAGATGTCCTAATGTTCAGTTAATGCAAGAAGATTAGTACTTGGAAAGTATCTCTATCAAAATCCTTCTTGCATGTGTGGACGCTTGTGCCCTGCTCAAAACTTTTCTTTTCATCATTGAAACATTTTTTTTTTTGTGATATGACTCCGAACGTTTTACATAAGTTACAATGGGAAAGAAATATTCAACTGTTGTTTTCCGGGATTTTTGGTCCAAATCTGATTCCTGTCCAGGAGGCCGGGAACTACACTAAAATTTGGGGATTTTCCCAGGCATTCCGGGAGAGTTAACATGTCTGGGCAGGAGCATTTAGCTCAACTGCCCACGGCAATAATATGTTCCATGGGCATTGCCATGCTGGGTATTAAGAGCCACGCCAATAGATTATTGATGATCTTCACAAATTCAAGCAATTTTTTTAGATAGTCTTAATGTCATCTCCGCTAATTAATGCATCAAATATTTTAAGTAACGTTTTGTCTTTCCTCGTATCCAGCTATTGCTGATTGAGGTAAAACAATTATATACAGTGTTTGGTTAATTTCAGGAATGTTCACAGCCATTTACCTCCAACTGGAAGCAAATTTTATCCCAGACACTTTCAGAGCACTAAATTTTTCAACCTTTTCCCAATGTGGGAGGGCCCTGGACTCTTACTCTAGGAAGGGTGCTCCCCCTACCAGGAAGACCACCTATTCAGGACCTTTGTGTCTCAGGACATGCCTAAGGCATGCTATACCATGCTGTCTCTGAATATTGTGCGCCCCCCACACCCCCCATGTTTGAGAATCCAAGCCCCGCCCCTGCATTCAATAAGTTTCTTTCACATTATTAGGTCTATATTTGCCATAAAATTAACTATAGGCAAACAGATAAAACCCTCCCCACGCCGAATCACCAGTCAGATTTCATTATTGCTGAACTTCTTCCCTCAAAAGTATGGATTGTGACACAACACTGGAACGAGTTCTTGTCAGTGAGTGTCATTGGGGCAAACAAAATTTTTCATGTAGGTCTTCCATTTATATGTATGTAAGGCTGCTAAGACCAGTGTTAAATAATTAAATATTGATTTAAAAAACATATTGAACATTGAAGGTGGGGGGGAGGTTGTCCCCACCCGGCATACCCCCCCCCCCCCCCTCCACCATTTTGGCATGTCACCATCACAATCGAGTCAGTAACAATGATTGCTGTTGCACGAGAAGTTATCAATCAAGAATTAAGAAAGAAAAATACATTTAAAAAGAGCCATTTGGACACTGGTTGTGATGATTCTTGTTACAATATCTGGGTAAAATCTAAGGAACCATTGAAAGACGACTAGTGCTTTTGCTAATTTATTAAACTTGTAAACTTGTTTTTTCTCCAATTTTTTTCAAAAAATGATTTGTACAAAAAAAATATGTCACCCTTCATTAAAATGAGCACAGTGTAACTCGTGCCATAATTAAGATGTCACCTGATATGTTTCTGTAGAATTTTTTTAGCTCACCTGAGCGAAGCTCAAGGGGAGCTTTACTAATCACTTTCTGTCCGTCGTCCGTCGTCCGGCATCCGTCGTCCGTCGTCGTCCGTCCGGCGTTAACTTTACATTATCGACTTCTCCTCCTAAACCACTAGCCCAATTTTATTCAAATGTTGGCTAAATGTTTATTACCTAATGCCAATTCAGATTTGTTCAAATGAAGTTGCCCCTCCTCCTGGGTGGTGCCACGCCCCCAAGGGGCACCAAAATCTTTGTAAATCTTCTTCTCATGAACCAGCAGTAGCAGAGACTTGATATTTGGTGTGCAGCTTCCTTTTGAGGTGTAGACTCAGATTTGTTCAAGAGAAGTTTGTGGGGCTATACTTGGCGTCGTTATGGGAGGGGCAAAATTTTTTGCCCCGCCCAAAATTTCTATTTTCCAAACCGAGAGGCTGATTTGAATCAAATTTTATGTGAGGGCTTATTGGGTCATGAGTACCTGATTTATGCAAAAAGAAATTTTCCCCGCAGCCCCGTGGGAACCGCAGGAGCTAAAAATAGAAAAAATTTAAAACGCCCATATCTCCAAAACTGCACGGCACTGAGAATTTTTATTTGGTGTGCAGCTTCCTTAGGACCAACAGAAAGGATTGGTAAAAAAAAATTGCCATCGGTTTTATCATAGGGTACAGTTTCGGGACTTTGAAAAAGTGCGGAGTCAGCACTTTTTAACACTGTAGGCAATGGGAAAAACATTAAAAAATCTTCTTCTCCAGATCCAGCAGGCAGAATCTTTTGATATTTGGTATGCAACATTGTAGGGTGGATCTGATTCAAGTTTGTTCAAATCGGCCCCCTGGGTTCATATTTGGGCTCAGTATAGGAGCCCGATTTCGAACTTAGTGCATTTCAGGCAAATTTCTTAAAAAATCTTCTTCTCCAGATCCAGCAGGCAGAATCTTTTGATATTTGGTGTGCAACATTGTGGGGTGGATCTGATTCAAGTTTGTTCAAATCGGCCCTCTGGGTTTATATTTGGGCTCAGTATAGGAGCCCAAATTTGAACTTACTGCATTTCAGGCAAATTTCTTTGAAAATCTTCTTCTCCAGATCCAGCAGGCAGAATCTTTTGATATTTGGCTTGCAACATTGTAGGGTGGATCTGATTCAAGTTTGTTCAAATCGGCTCCCTAGATTCATATTTGGGCTCACTATAGGAGCTTGAATTCGAACTTAGTGCATTTCAGGCACATTTCTTCAAAAATCTTCTTCTCCACATCCAGCAGGCAGAATCTTTTGATATTTGGTATGCAACGTTGCGGGGTAGATCTGATTCAAGTTTGTTCAAATCGACCCCCTGGATTCATATTTGGGCTTACTATAGAAGCCCGAATTCGAACTTAGTGCATTTCAGGCAAATTTCTTAAAAAATCTTCTTCTCCAGATCCAGCAGGCAGAATCTTTTCATATTTGGTAAGCAACATTGTGGGGTGGATCTGATTCAAGTTTGTTCAAATCGGATCCCTGGGTTAATATTTGGGCTCAGTATAGGAGCCCAATTTCGAACTTAGTGCATTTCAGGCAAATTTCTTAAAAAATCTTCTTCTCCAGATCCAGCAGGCAGAATCTTTTGATATTTGGTATGCAACATTGTAGGGTGGATCTGATTCAAGTTTGTTCAAATCGGCCCCCTGGGTTCATATTTGGGCTAAGTATAGAAGCCCGATTTCGAACTTAGTGCATTTAGGCAAATTTCTTAAAAAATCTTCTTGTCCAGATCCAGCAGGCAGAATCTTTTGATATTTGGTATGCAACATTGTGGGGTGGATCTGATTCAAGTTTGTTCAAATCGGCTTCCTAGATTCATATTTGGGCTCACTATAGAAGCTCGAATTTGAACTTAGTGCATTTCATGCAAATTTCTTTAAAAATCTTCTTCTCCAGATCCAGCAGGCAGAATCTTTTCATATTTGGTAAGCAACATTGCGGGGTGGATCTGATTCAAGTTTGTTCAAATCGGCCCCCTGGGTTTATATTTGGGCTCAGTATAGGAGCCCAAATTTGAACTTAGTGCATTTCAAGCAAATTTATTAAAAAATCTTCTTCTCCAGATCCAGCAGGCAGAATCTTTTGATATTTGGTATGCAACATTGTGGGATGGATCTGATTCAAGTTTGTTCAAATCGGCCCCCTGGATTCATATTTGGGCTCACTATAGAAGCTTGAATTCAAACTTAGTGCATTTCGGGCAAATTTCTTCAAAAATCTTCTTCTCCAGATCCAGCAGGCAGAATCTTTTGATATTTGGTATGCAACATTGCGGGGTGGATCTGATTCAAGTTTGTTCAAATCGGCCCCCTGGATTCATATTTGGGCTTAACATAGAAGCCTGAATTCTCACTTAGTGCATTTCGGGCAAATTTATTAAAAAATCTTCTTCTCCAGATCCAGCAGGCAGAATCTTTTGATATTTGGTATGCAACATTGTGGGGTGGATCTGATTCAAGTTTGTTCAAATCGGCTTCCTAGTTTCATATTTGGGCTCACTATAGAAGCTCGAATTCGAACTTAGTGCATTTCAGGCAAATTTCTTAAAAAATCTTCTTCTCCAGATCCAGCTTCAGAATCTTTTCATATTTGGTAAGCAACATTGTGGGGTGGATCTGATTCAAGTTTGTTCAAATCGGCCCCCTGGGTTTATATTTGGGCTCCGTATAGGAGCCCAAATTTTAACTTAGTGCATTTCAGGCATATTTCTTAAAAAATCTTCTTCTCCAGATCCAGGAGGCAGAATCTTTTGATATTTGGTATGCAACATTGTGGGGTGGATCTGATTGTGATTCATGAACGTATTTATTTGTTAAGTTGATAGAATCTTAGACAAAATTTGCAGAAAAGATCTACTATAGAAGGGGTGGTATCCAGGGTGAACCGTTTACCCAAATCTAGCAGTACTAATGCATTATTCACACAAATCTCTGTTCAAATTTTATGACCCCTCATTGGAACACACGCATTCAGCTCATTCCAACAAAGGTCATATGCCATGTTTTCGAGACAAAAGAATAAAAATTTTAGTTATTCATGAAATTTTTAGGCAACTGTTGTCTGTTATTCACATTGCTTCATGAAATTTCAGTACTTTTAGAAGTTACCTCAGTAATCAAGGGTTAATTCCCCTTAATTAAATGTCGCCTCTAAAAAACAACCACTTTGCATATCTTACCTTTTTACCAGCATAACTGCCAAAACTTGTCAGCATTCTTCGCAAAAATCGCTATTCAAATTTTAATTTTTGTCTCTTAAACATACATGTACTTATCGCTTGTAAATACCCCATTGGAATGAGCTTTTTGAGCTCATTCCAATGAGAGGTCGCACACCATGCTTTTTGAGTCAAAAAAGCAATTTTTTAGTTATTCCAGAATTTCGTACGTAAAACACAGCTTTATGACTTCACATTAAAATGAGCTCTCTAAGCTTGTTCCAATCAACATTCACGCACTATGTCTTTCACACAAAAAATAAAATTTTCCATTTATTCAGGAATTTTGTTTGCAAGAACACTCCTACCCCCCCCCCCCCCCCCCCCCCCCCCCCCCCCCCGCCCACACACACACACACACACACACACACACAGACACACACATCTAAAAGTTCGGCAGCAAAAAAACAGTTACTTCAATTTTTAAATGCATTATAGGAACAACTTGCCTAATCAAATTTAAATACTTTTGCATCATTCTGTATCTAGAACAAACCATTTACCATATCTTTACGCAAAATTCTCCAGCATCATTCACAAAAAAACACCATTATTTATATATTCACATTTCTGTCTCAAAAATATACCTGATCTTCCCATACCCCTATTGGAATAAGCTGTTTGAGCTTGTTCCAATGATGATAAAAAAAACTAATATTTTGTGAAAATTTTTGTTTTCTTGCATGCAAATATGTACATGTAGCACATGGAAGATATCCACAGTTGGGGAGAGATGTCCAAATTCCTTGTTTGTGCTTCATGCTAAACCAGTTTGTCTGCAGAGATAAATTTGCTTTATTAAAAATCATTGGAGATTGGCCACACACCAATGATTTTAAATAAAACTAATTTTAGGTAACAAATGTTGAACTTCAAACAAAATCTATCACTCAACCAGTTAATGTTGATGAGGCATGACATGGAGAAGGTGACCTAAAATACTTCTTAGAGTCACTTTGTCAGGTGAGCGATTAAGGCCACGTGGGGCCTCTTGTTTGAAAAATGTTTTTTAAAGCTCAATAAATTGCTTATAAATTGCATGGATCAGAGCAGCAGATTTGTAAGTTGAGAGTCAACTTTCAAACAATGCAAGTGCAGGTCTATAATGGCCAGCACTAATCAGACAAGTGGAAATGCACATCATGATTTTCAATATTGTGTGCGTGGGTGAAATCTTCTCCACAGCAGTTTATGTGACTATGGTCAGTTACTTGCATAAAGGTTTGAACCAACATATAACTCTGTAAATGCTGTTATTTTGTTTTATACATTTTCTTTATTTTATGGTTTCTATTTATACAATGAGAAAGGTGGACTGCTGGGGTGGAATGTCAAGGTCCGGATGAGTGAGATTTCCATATGTTTATACTAATAACCAATTGCAGTGGCCCAGACTAGCTGGTGCAAACTCTATATTATCAAGGGCCAAACACAAATTTTGAATCCCCCAATCCCCAAAATTTGCATACAATACCGAAAATACCCTCCATACTTTTACCATCTGTCCATGCACAGTAGACAGGAAGAGACTGGAATTGGCGCAAACATCATTCTTTGTTCAGCCCTAAACTCAGTAACAATGATCTGACATCTGTGCTTTAAAATCTCCTTTTTTAAGGATGCCAAACACAAATCAATGCAAGAATTGGTGGATCCAAGGCTGTTAATGGCTGATGGAAGTGAACAACGGTGGTTTCAAATGTTCAGGGCTGTAACTTTATAATAATTATAAAAATTATTTCATGTTTCCCACTTTCGGGACGTGCGCCTGACGTCATCATTCTTGCTAATAATTTATCCACTGTTTGTTAAGTGTTCCTTCCCTATCCTTCCATGAACCCTTCCTGTTAAACTCCTAAGCTTTTTGGCTATTTTTTATTTATTTAAATTTTTTATAAGCTCATCTTGACAAAGTCAAGCTGAGCTAATCGCATTGCTCTTCGTTTGTCGTCTGTCCGTCGTCCATCCGTCATCACCATGTTTTGGTCTTCTCCTCCAAATCCACTGGGCCAATTCAGGTTAAAGTTTGTGTGAGTGATGGTTTTTGATTTTTGTTCAACTCAACATGCCCAGCCCCATAGGGAGGGAGTGGGAGAAAATGCTCCAAAATATTTTTAAACTCTTCTTCGCATGAACCAGTGTGTACGATGACTTGATATTTGCTATGGAGCTTCCTTTCGAGGTGTAGAATCAAGTTTGTACAAACAACGTTTGTGAAACAATATTTGGCTTTGTAATGGACGGGGTAAGATTTTTGGCCATGCCCCAAATTTATATTTTCTGAACCGATGGTCTGGTCTGAACCAAATTTGGTATGTGGTATTATTGGGTCATAAGTACTTGACTCATGCAAAAAAAATTCCCACATCCACATGGGAACGCCCATATTTCCCAAACCACATGGAACAGAGAGCTGTTATTTGGAATGAAGTATCCTTATGACCAGTAGAATTGATTGGTAAAATAAAATTGCCATTGGTTATGTTAGGGTGTTCTGTAATGGGCATCAAAAAAATGCTGAGTCAGCATATTTGCAAAAAATTTAGAAAATCTTTTCTCCAGAACCAGTCATCAGAATCTTTTGAAAAGTGACCAACAGTGGTTTCAGCGGTGGTTTCAGAATCTTTTGATATTCGGTATACAGCATTCATAGGGGGGGGGGGGGGGGGGGGGGGGGGGGGGGGGGGTGGGGGGGTGGGGGGCAGATACAAGTTTGTTAAAATAAAGCCCATTGGTTCATATTTGGGCTCAATACAGGAGCTCAAATTTTTAACATAGGGTAATATGGGGAATATTCTTTAAAAATCTTCTTCAGAACCACCAGTCAGAATCTTTTAATGTTTGGTATACATCATTGTTATGAGGGTCAGATTCAAGATTGTTCAAACCAAATCCCTAGGTTAATATTTCCTACGGAACCCCAAATTTTAACTTTGTTCAATATGAGGGATATTCTTCACCCGAGAAGTCGGACCATCCGGTAGCCAGCGATTCGAGTCTTCGATCATCGGGACATTCGGAGAAGAGATCTATCTCTGGATCTTTGTCTCAGGAGCAGTAAGCGGCGAAAAAAAAAGAAGACTGCTGCACCTCAAGCCTCGGTAACAGACTTGCTGTCGCAGATTGCGCAGCTAATCGCAGCATCCCATCAAGTGCAAGAGCAGCCTTCCGCAGACTCCGGTGGTGAGCTATCGGACAGTGCCGGGTCAGTCCAGTCATCTGGACATGCAGATGCGATGGACCGAACGTCACAGCTGAATCAGTCGGATGGTGAAAAGGACAAGAAAGTAGGGCTGCACGATATTCGTATTTCAATACCGGTAACAGTATTTTAAAAAATATCGTGATATACCGGTATATCGTCAAGTTCAAAACATGTAAGATTCTCACCCAAATCGTCCCAGTATTTTTTTTACATTTGCAGTCAAATAATTACGTTTTAAAAGTATTGACATAATAAGCCTAGTATCTTGTCTTAATTCATTCTTGTATAAATATTTGGAAATAAACTTCATGATGGCACAACAAATATCGTTTATTTTGAGTCGATAATTTCTATATACTATTTGATCCATATTTTTACAAAACAAAAACGCTTAACCTGCGTTTTGTCGTGTACATGTGAATAGATCACCATTAGAGGGCATTTGCCATGTACTGGTTAAGCAGGACGCCGCTAGAGGGCTAGGAGTTTGTACACTTTTCCACAAATGAAAGTAGTCAGTTTTGTCACGCGGTATCACAAACAGCTGAATTTGAAATGCACATGCTCGATCGGCACGTTTTGATGTACCGGTGAACGACCTCGTGCAGTGGGTGAATGCTGGCGATGGAAATACTATTTCAATATTAAATCACTCTTAACAAAGTGAAAATAAACAATATTATTCCCTTTATATTTTTATTGGTGTTTTGATGACTATTTGTCTAATTTTTAAGATGTGGCATATAAGTCAGATCAAAACGTTCACCTACTTTTCAAAACATTAACACGCGCGAACTGGTGTTGACAAAAATGAATATTCATTACCACAGCGCTTGGAATTGTGGGTTCATTAATACGTACGAGTTTTGTTCATATTGAAAAGCACATTCCAAGTGTGCCGGTAATAAAATAAAAAAATATTACTGCAGCGCTTGGAATTGCGAGAACAAGTGCAATGATTAGTATTAAACCAGAAATTTTCCGGTCCAACAAAAGCCATTATTAATGGAAATACGGTAATCATTCTTCACGGTTTTCGTTCGAAGGCATACTGTTTGGGGAAAATCTGTACTTACCCATGTCATCAGAGAAACAAAAATAAAACAGCTTATGGGAGAATATTTTACTAGTACCAGGACATGAAGAGTACTGATACAAAACAAACAAACTGCTTTCACAGTTTCTATTTATATTATATACACTTTTTTTCAATCATCTGTGAGATTAAATAGAATTTTTACGGAAAATGTCTGTCACTAAAAAACGCGGCTCGAAATGAATATCATCACAGGCGATATACCGGTATTAAAAAAAAATGGACGATATTTAACAGGTTAAGATTTCAATACCGGTATTACCGGTATATCGAAATACCATGCAGCCCTACAAGAAAGAGGATTACCCTTCCCTTTCGGAACAGCATATGATAGCTATAATTTTTTATTCATCAGTACTATCCTGACTTTGTTCCACCTGATCAGCAAGCTGCAGCTACTAGAGAGAAACCGCTGTTGTCTCTGGATGCAGATTTCGTGCGGAGGAAAGAGGATGTTCTTTCCTTCCCGAAACAATCTCGACAGGTGTCGGAAGCCTTCGACCATGTTAACGACACCAAATTCAACCTCTCTCGTGTTAAGAGGAAGGCAGATTCTTATCAACATCTTCAATAATATACTGTTCCATGGACCACGTTCATTTAAAACGGTTTGAGAAAATGTCCAGAGAGTTCCTATGCATTTAGATGATCAGGCCGGGGATTTAGATATGTCCCTACCTGCATCATTCAGTATACGCTCGGAAGTGACGGAATGTGCTATTTCAACCAATAGAGCGAATCTGGGCGTGGTGTCCTGCGCAGATCACCTCACCAGAGCTATGGCGCAACGTCTTAATGGGAAGGAATTTAACTATAGGTCAGAAGCCCTAAGCTGATGGGACGAGGTTCTTCACAGGGGGGATGTAGTTTCTCCTTCTGTAAGCCTCGTAAGTGGTACAGGTGATGGACAAGACCTCTATTGCTTACCAGTTGGCGGAAGGTTATCAAACTTCACGAGAAACTGGATAGAAGTCAAGGAAGATCACTGGGTGAGAAGTGTAGTCTCGGAAGGCCTAAGGCTATCATTCTGAACGAAACCCCCACTTACAAGATGTGTGGTGGACCCTTTCAAAAGAGAGTCTGTCCTAGCACATGTACAGGCTCTCTCATTGAAGGAAACTAGAGGTCGTTGAGAATAGACTTCTGTTGCTTTCCACTTAGCAGAAGGTTATCAACCTCGCTAAAAAGTGGATGAAAGTTGAAACAGTGGATGAAAATTGCGGAAGCTCAGTGGACGAGAATGTAGTCCCAGCAGGCCTGCGGCAATCAGTCCGATCAAAGCTCCACTTACAAGATGTATGTATTGGACAAATCTTCTGGTGAATTCTTCCAAGAGAGTCTCTCCTTGTGGAGGTACAGCTCTCCTATTGAAGAAAGGCAATAGAGGTCGTCAAAATATTCTCCAGGTTTTTTCAAGTCACCTGTTTCTCATCCCGAAGCCGGACGGATAGTGCATAGATAGGCTGACATGGCTGTCTTGTTTGGAATAGAGCCATTAGAGGGAATAAGTATGTCTTTTCACTCTCGGTGTTGTATTCCTTGGTGTCAAGACATTTAATGCCATTGTGGACGCCATAGTAGCCTTGTATACTGTTACAGCGGTCTTTTCTTATAATTAGCGCCTAGTGTTTTAAGTCTCCATTTAGTGAGCGTTCAAAGGCTGCTAGTGACACAGATATGTCTTCATGTAGACGAAGCCTCATTACTGTGCAGCTACCTTGAGCTTACTGTCTCTTTGGGAATTATGACTGTTAGAATAGCGGCTCATCATTCCCTACCTTGTGCGACGATGTTTGTAAGTCTCTGTTTAGTGAGCTTTCAAGGTTGCTAGTTACACCGAGATATCTGTCTTCACGGAGCGGAAGACTTTAAGCTACGTTAGCTAGGCTCTGACTGCTGTCTTTTGGGAATAAAACCAATAAAGGTAGAGTGCTTTTCGGCTAGTTTTCCTAGGTGTCATAGACTTGAGTCTTATTGTTTACACCTTAGTAGACTAGCTAGAATCATGACCGATGTTTTTTCAGTAATTATGCAGTGACATAACTGAATTTATTATCTCTTGGGACTACTGTCTCTTTGGGAATATAGGGCTGTTAAAATAGCGGCTCTTCATTCCCTACCTTGCGCGACGATAGTTGCAAGTCTCCGTTAAGTGAGCCTTCAATGTCGCAACTTACACCAATTTATCTCTTCAGAGATGAAGACTTATAAGCTACGGCTAGCATTGTAAGTCTCCTTTGTGAGCTTTTAAGGCTGCAGTTATCAGCCTTTTATTGTCTTCACTTATAGGAAGACCTTTAGCTGCTTCAGTTAGGCTGAGTTCGTTGTCCTATCGGACATGATACCATATGTTAGAGGAGGTTATTCTCTTCCTTCTGGTATGGTTTGGTGTTAGTTATATGAGGCTATAAGCTCTATTGATGACGCCATATTTACCTAGTGTGATTATGTCTATATGGTGTCTTATTTGTTCATCACGTCCCTCTCCATCCTTCGTGGCATTATGAAGTCGGTCAGACGTGAGGGAGCCCTGCGGTTCCTACACTATTTGATAACTAACACAAGAGCGATTCAAGTAATGTGGATCGAGGGGTTCAATAGGAATTATTCGTCGAACCCCCTCCCCCCCAATTACAGGGAAGGATGTAGTTTTCTTCCTGTAGGCCTCGTATGCATTCAAGTATATGCATGCCTTTCAAGGCATCCACTATTTAATTGTTTCCTGTCGTTGTTCATTTATAAGTCATATACGAGCATATGATTCCTTATCAATAAATTGCTAGCCTTTGTGTACCTGTGTGGCGGACATGTCGGTTATCTGGGCGACATTCTCCAATGTGACAATTAGTCCACTCTGAAAAGTTTCGCTCAGAGCGGTCCGGCCTTTTCTTACAACGTATGAGTTTTTTACTCAGTTAACTGCGTATTAACGTTGTATTTTTCAATCAGTTTCCTGGTTACACTTGTATCACTTGGACATACTGTGGATACAGGTCGTATTCAGATGAGTACACGCTGAATTTTATTGCTTGTGTGCATAATATGTGTATTTTTATACTGTACCAATGACCCAGACATAGCTGGTGCTAACTCTTAAAATATAGGGCCAAACACAAATTTTGCCCCCCAATCCCCAAAATTTGCATCTAAAACCAAAGAAAACATGTCCTGAAAGGCCCTCCACACTTCGCCTCTACTGCGCATGCGCAGTGTCAAGGACGTTCCGAAATTGGCGCCATTAATCATTCTAAGTTTGGCCCTTCATCAGTTAACATCTGACTGATCTTTGTGCTTGTAAATCTCAGTTTAAATGATGCCAGACACATAAATATTAGTGAAATGGTGATTCTAAGGAGGATAGAGAAGGATGAGAGGAAAAAATGTGTGACAGAATATTATCAGGGCTGTAACTTAAAATTTTTTAATGAAATTATGTTAAGTTACCTATTTTCGAGGCAGCAGCCATTTTGTTGTCATTCTGATTAATTAGTTACACTGTTTTTTAAGTGTTTTCCTCTTTCCCTGTCCTTTAAGTTCCCCCTTGCTATTCTCCCATGCTTTTGGCATAGTTTTTGTAATTATTATTACTAAATTTTCTTGGGAGTTTTAGCTGATTACAGAATGAATTCTGTTTCTTTTCCCCATGTTTACGTCTTCACCTACGGGTGGTTAGGCGTTGTGTTCTGCATCTACCATCTGATGTTCTGCAGTTTCTTCCCTGGAAGTCTCTGTTTTGCATCAGATAGTGTATTTTTGGTAACTGATTTCGGGCCTGGGTGCCTGGAGTCTTATTTTAGTGTTTTTACACTCATTGTTTACATTTTCAACAGCCCTCTGTGTGAGGGGGGATTTCTGGAAAATAATATCTTGATGTTATTTTAATCATAACTAGATACATTATTATTGTTCGTAAGTGTTGAATAAATTGTTTAAAATATTTTTAAAATTTTTGTCCACCCTTAGGCTTGGGATCCATTGGGGCTCAACGTTACTTTTCAGAAACTTGGGCTGTTCTGAAAAAATATTTTTTCAAAATATTTTGATTTCAATTATTTTTTCTATATTAATGGATCATATTATTATTATGTATTTTGATTGCCAGGGGTTGGTGCGAGTACCAGGACTTGTTTTCTTTTCACATTGAAAGGATGTTGATCAATTGTAATAAGAGGAAGTCTTCCTCTGACTTTATAATCATTCTATATGTGGTCAGTGTACTCGCATTAACTCCTGTTCTGTATCGTATGATTTCGATGACAATATGGGAAGCGTATGTCACGGTATGTTATTGGGGAATTGGACACTCCGGTCCTTTCCCCGCAAGGTCACTCTACTTTATCAATTTCTATTTCAGACGATCAAGATTAGGGTGATGTATCTGTGATGTCTTCCAACAGTGTGCCTCCGTCATCACAATTAATGAAGGGCTAGCGGAAAAGTGCTCATATAAATACGCCAATTGCCTAAGAGGACCCTAGTAGGTTCGACGGCCTTTGACGTCCGCTAGCTCGCCCGGTGTAGCGTCCATTCACCGAATGGTTCGGCAGCCGGGTTCGTCCGTTGCGGTCTAGAAGGAATTTTGGGGTGATGCGAGCACTATAAATCAACCTAATGCACACCCAGTGATGGCGGATCGGAGGGAGAACGGAGGAAGCCTTTTAGTCCGGTGCATAGCTCGTTCCGGTCCATCCGGACGGCAAGCGAGAGAGGCCCCTCTCTCGTTCAACAACATCTGGCCCCAGATGTTGTGGTACAAAATGTTTCGCATTCGGAGCATACGTCCATCGCTCGGGACGCTCCGACATATAGTCAGTCTGGAGTAGACTGTCAATAAGGCTTCCTCGTTCTCATAGTTGCGCGCACGACCGCTCTTGGCTACGTGACCATGGATATCCAGTCAGCTTCGCCAGTCAGAGATTCATCGGCGACCAGGTCACACCATCCGGTAGACAGGGACACGAGGCCTGCAGACTCCGGACGTTCGCATAGGAAGTGTGCGGGAGTCGACGTACACGGAGCTTCCGGCGGCAATGCATCGTAAGACCGCTACTGCACAGGCCTCGGGAACGGACATGCTTTCCTAAATAGCACAGTTTATCGCAGCATCCCAGCATCAACTGAATCTGTCGCATATTTTTTATCCGACGATGCTGGGCTTGGGACGCTCCGCGGAAGCGGGTACGGACGTCCGAAAATTTCATCCGGTCCGACGGGATACCGAAAGGGATTTGGAGGATTTCGAGCTTTCCCTTTCGGAACAACATATGTTGTTGTGTATGTCATCTGACTTGGTCTTCTACAGCTTCTTTCGTCGGACCAGAATGCTGCGATGCCGGATAAGAAACTGATAGCGTCGGTGGACTTAGTAATTTTTGGTTCGGTTCAGGGACATCGTCCCTCAGTTCCGACATAGTCCATTAATGTCACGCAAACTTTCGAATTATTGAACGACGCTATATATTATTATTATATGCTTGCTATAACCAAGCATTTCTGGTTTCTTGTTCGCTAAGTTACGGAGATGTCTTTCAAAAGTGTGCCTCTGTCGTCATAGTTAATGAAGAGCTAGCGGCAAAAAGTGCTCATGGAATATGTCTATCGCCTACGGAGTGACATTCGCTAGCTCACCCGTTGTAGCGTACATTCATCGAATAGTTCGGCTGCCGGGTTCGTCCGTTGCGGTCTAGGAAGGAGATTTGGGTGATGCGCTCACTTTAATTACTTTAGTACTCACCCAGTGACGGCAGATTGAGGACAGATCGGAGGAAGCCTGTTGGTCCGGTTCCTGGCTTGTCCAGGTCCGTCCGGGCTGTGAGCGAGAGAGGTCCCTCTCTCGTCCAACAACATAGGGGACCGCATGTTGTGGTTCAGATATTTTACATTCGGAGCATATGTCTATCGGTCGGGACGCTCCGTTATATTGACAGTCCGAGAGACTGTCTTTAATGCTTCCTCATCCTCACAGCAGGGCACACGACCGCACATTGGCTACGTGACCTCGAGTATCCGATCAGTTTCGTCATCCACGGCGAATAGGTCGCGCCATCCGGTAGCCAAGGGACACGAGGCCTATACACTCCGTTCGCTCGCATATTGGTAGTATGCACGGGGTAACGATCACGGAGCTTCCAGCGGCAATGCATTGTAGGACCGCTTCTCCTCAGGCCTAAGTGACGGACGTGCTATCCGAGTTAGCACAGTTGTTTCGCAGCATCCCAGCAATTGACAGTTTCTTGGTCGAATCAGGAATTATCCGACGGCGCTGGGTCGGTGCGGTCCGCGGTTGCATCAGGTACGGACGACCGAACGCTTTATAGGGTCCGACAGGATGGCGAAAGGGATTCGAAAGATTTCGAGTTTTCCCTTTAGTAGTATCGGAAGCTGCCTTTCATATCTTCTGGCATTATCTTCCAGTGATTGTTATTTCGGACTTCATTGCTGCGATCTTGGATAAGAGACTTAGAGCGTCATTGGACTCGGATTTTTCGATCGGTTCAGGGGCATTATCCCTGACTTACCGACGCAGTCCAATAATGTCATTACAACATGTGTTTTATTTTTCGACGCTATATATGCATACAAGCCTGCTACCAAGCATGATAGTTTAGTTTCTTGTCCGCGTTGCTCATTTCTGCCGTTTTATCATTTATACGAATAGTTTATTTTGGCAGAGCAGGGCATACCGAGAGTTCATATGCGTCTAGACGGTGTGGTTAAAGACTGGAAATATTCTTTTTCGCCGTTTATGTCTTTTCCAACTTCAATGTTGGAAACGACATGATGTATAGTAGACTTAACTTAGACGCTTTATCATACGTAATCCGCCTTACTGAGGTGTTATCATTACGTTTTCAAGAAAAGATTTACGGGATATTATTCTCAATGTAATTTCTTCTGAGGGCAGTAGTTTGTTCACGTATAACTCCGCCCTTTAGTGGCTGATTGGAGTTGGTTAGACGTGACGCAGCCCTAGCTACATCCATACGCGTGGATAGTAAGGTTAAGAACTCTCTCAGAGTCGCTTCGTTCTCGGAGGAGCTTCTCTTCGACGGCAACTTTTCGGCAATCCATGAATTGCTCGATTTACACGTTCTCTTGTCTATCTAGTGTTACAAGAGATTCAGACTGGGGCAAACATTCGGTGGTTGACTCAGAGAGTACCACCGCAGTTGCCGGACCTGAGTGTGGCTGTTATGACGGTTGCCAGTCAAACAGATTGGGATATAATACTGATCCCAACGGATTCGAAGTGCCAGGGTCTTTGGGTTCCGCAGTCTCTTAGCAACCAATTTTCTTCCGCGGAATAATGTTCTTTAGGCTTGCTTTATGTCATTGCATGAACATTATTCAGAAACGCATGCCCAAATCCTGTCCGTTAATTCGACAGTAGTGGCGTATCTCCGGAACCAGGGAGGCACTCTTTCGTTTCCGTTATTCAATTTAATGGAAAGAATCCGTCTGTTGGTTATAGTACACCAAGTTCTGTTTTGGTCCGTCATATTCCGGGTCGTCTGATTGTTTTACCGGACTCCCGTTCACTTACGGGTCGCTTGTTGCTGTCAGAATGGACTCTCAACAAACAAGTATTCAATCAGATTTGCTATCTATGGGAGCGCCCAATGATGATTTATTTATGACACAGCTTGCTAATCAATTGCAGACGTATGTGTTGGCTTGTCCAGATCTCTGAGCTAATGTTGTTAACGCTCTATTGATCTATAGGACGGAATGATAGGATACGCGTATCCTCCGGCGCTGTTGTTTCAGCAGGTATTGCTAAGATAAACAACCACAATACATTTCTGTTGATAGCATCTCTATCTTCACAGAGATCATGGGTAATTTACTCTCATGTCTACTGTGGGTCTTATCGTGAAATCTTCCTCAATGTGAGGATCTTTTTTCACTGGGTAAATCGTGTCATCTTTACCACAACCCGCAAGGTCGCAACCTTCATGTATTCCGTTGTGTGGTCCGTATTGCATTGTAAGCATTGTACTGGACGAGCTTTGGACGCGATTTCTTACTATAGGAGATCCTCTTCTTCGCTATTCTATGCGGCTAAAGTGGAGGCTCTTCCGTCGTTGGTGTAGGGATCATAATGTTCATATTGTTGATCCCTCCATACTACTCATTGCAATTTTTTAGTATACTTGTTTCACAAGATCTACTGCAGCCTGTTATTAGTAAGGTTATAGGTTTATGTTACCTCATAACTATGCACTCTACGATAGTTTACAATTGAGTCTTATGTCTCTTTATCTAAGTCAGTTAGTAACTTTTTGATATATAGACTTAGAATCTTTAGATTAAATTCCTATATGGATTTTAACTTCGGTTCTTATTTAGCTAAGTAATCATTTGAGCCTCTGGAAACAGTAGTTTTCAAATTCTGACCTTTTAGACAGTAATTCTGTTGGTTTCTCTTTTACTGTTGAGTCAGTGAGTTTCATGCACTATCGATGGATGATTTTCACTTTCGTAGTTTCGGAATCACTACTTCCGTTACTATTTAGGTTGGATTTTTGCATAAGAGTTAGGCTCCTAATATCCGGAACCTATTGTTATTAAGGACCTTCCGTCTTTGTACGGGCATAGGCCTTTACTCTTTCCGGGTAGAGTTTATGTATTTATAAACAGATATCTGTTTATTACTATGGGCGTAAGCTTCTTCTGTCTTTGATGCCTAGTAGAAGGACGTTTCGCTCCATTCTATTGTTAATGGATTCTATTAACTATCGGTACTGCTTATGGTATATCATTGACTTAGCAGTTGTGCTTAAGATTTCGGCTCATGAAGTAAGAGTTCTTCTACATCTTGGGCTTACATTAATAATGTCGCAATTATAGATTTTTGAAGGCTGCTCATTGCGCTCAGCCATCCACATTCATGAATTTTTATCTCAGAAATATCGAGTCCATTTCTGGAGGCCTCTATTGTTAGGTCTATTATCTACTGCTCAGAATGTCATTCACTTAACACTTGCTACTCTAGCTAGGTAGGCTGTCTGTTTCGGCAGTGTCTCCGTTCTGCTGCCCTCTTCGCTCTGGGCTATTTGACCCAGGGCAAGAAAAAGGGGGGGGGGGGGGGAGGGTGTTCCCTTGGGTCACCTGTTTTACTATGAAAACAAGGGGATACCTCCTCCGAAGTTAGTAATTCTGAGCTGTTATTGGGATGGTTATTTAGTGAGAAGTTTATGTTTTTAAAATTCATTCAAGTCTTAGTTTTTAAAGTATAGCTTTTGATTATTGCATATGTCAACGGACATGATTATGCAATCCTCAGACACTTTTAGGACTATAAGAGTCTCTATTCTCTAGACTTACTTTATTTATTGGCTTACTTTAAAAATTATTAGTATAAGGATTATATTGGATATTAATAGAGTACATGGATGTATGAAGCTCAATTTTGGAAGGTGTTGTATCTTTCTAATTTATCTTAAATAAGAAAGATGCATGTAAGGCCTATTACTTCTTTTTCCCTACAGGGGATGACTCTATTTTATATTATTGAGCGTATTCCATTTTGCTCTATGTCCTTGGCCCTCCAGCCTTTTTACTATTCAGCTATGTCTGGGTCATTGGTACAGTATAAAAATGTTAAAAAATTTATAGTAATTTCTATATTTTTTATACTTACCAATGACCCAGACGGGGATGGCCCTCCCAGGAGTTGGGAACTCTTGCCTCCCCGCTGAGTACATAGCGCTTACCAGGCACTGGTTATTAGAATGATTAATGGCGCCAATTTCGGAACGTCCTTGACACTGCGCTTGCGCAGTAGAGGCGAAGTGTGGAGGGCCTTTCAGGACATGTTTTCTTAGGTTTTAGATGCAAATTTTGGGGATTGGGGGGCAAAATTTGTGTTTGGCCCTATATTTTAAGAGTTAGCACCAGCTATGTCTGGGTCATTGGTAAGTATAAAAAATATAGAAATTACTATAAATTTTTTAACATTTATTAGGCAGACGCATTATTGTACAGATTATATAAATTCTTGCTCTGCTTATAGAGCTCATGAGAATTTTGGGTCTTTTTGGATCAGTTATGGAACTGCCAATAGGCCATCTATGCATATGCTCTCAATTCTTGGCATCATTATTCGGAGTAGTATATTCTTTCTTCGAACACTCATTGGTTGTTACGGATCTAGGAAACAATGAATTATTTCGCGGACGGTCCATGGCGAGTCTATCATAGCTTGTTCCATGTTCTAATTCCAGGTTTCCTTCAGTTACAGTACATATATTCGTACGTTCAATTGGAGTGTTATTATTGGAATTAATTGTACACCTGAATGGGGACGCGTGTTTTCTCTTCAGATAGTTTTCATTGGGATTCAATTGGAAAAATGTATGGTTGAACACATTATATCACCAGTTTTCGACCTATCTATGTATTCTGACTCCGGTATACGTTAGAAGTGTGCACTGTTAATTACCGGGATCGCCACCATAGCCTTAGCTTCTGAAGTGGAGTTAAGCACCAATAATTGATTATAATTAATAACTGGGTGCCTGTTGGGTGAATATATATTGATTATTTGGTACCCGCTTTTCACTGATTCCAGAGCGCTCCCTTCTTTGTTTTGAAGAATATTCCTTCAAAAAAAAAGGGGGGGGGGGGTTGATTTTTCTTCATCTTCTCCAGCTTGATAAGTGTGTAACTATGAGTCTGTAGATTATTATGAATCCTAGATGCAGCTTGTTTATTATTAGCTTAACTTAACAAAGTCAAGATAAGCTATTGCCATCACTTGTGCAAAAGTCTGTGAGTCTGTTCATATTTTCCTTTAGCACAGGCTACACCCTGTAGTTCTTGGCCGATCGCCATGAAATTCATGTGCAGGTTTGAGGCCATGTCTAGATGAGAACGGCCCCTTTTGGTTGCGATCAGTCAACAATGTTGGCTGCCCGAGCACAAAACCCAAAAACTTTTATTGCAGTCTACAGGTCGTATTTATGGAGGAATTTCATGGTAACTTGGTAGGATGACTCTGTATAATATCTAGATGAGAACATCCCCTTTTAGTCATGATCTATCAACCGTGATGACTGCCCAAGCCTGAAACCCAAAAACTTTTAGCACAGTCTACAGGCCATATTTAATGCCGAGTGATTTCATTGTAACTTGGTAGGATGACTCCATATGATGTCTAGATGAGATCTTCTCTATTTGGTTGCGATCTGTCAACCATGATGACTGCCTGAGCCCAAAACCCCAAAACCTTTAGCACTGCCCACAGGTCATATTTATGGAGGGATTTCATTGTAACTTTGTAGGATGGCTCCATATAATGTCTAGATGAGAACGTCCTCTTTTGGTCGCGAGCGGTCATCTGTGACTGCTTTTGGGCCCCGAAGCCTGAAAACCCTTAGCACAGTGTACAGCTCTTATTTAGGAAGGGATTTACTGTAACTTGGTAGGATGACTCCAGATAATGTCTAGATGAGAACGTCCCCTTTTCGTCATGATCATTCAGCCATGATGGCTGCCGAAGCCAAAAACCCCAAAACCTTTAGCACAGACTACAGGTCGTATTTATGAAGAGATTTCATTTGTAGCTTTGGAGGATGATTCAGTATAATGTCTAGATGAGGACGTCCTCTTTTGGTTGGGATGGGTCAACTGTGATGGCTACATATGCCTGAAGCCCAAAAACTTTATCACAGTCTACAGGCCATATTTATGAAGGGATTTCATTGTAACTTGATAGGATGACTTATTTTGGAATAATTTCCCTGTAACTTGGTAACTTTGGTTGACATACATTAACTGTGAGAGCCACATTAACCCACCCCTCACTTCGTTAGTACAGTCTACACCTCAAATTATTTTATTGAAAACATAGCATACAGGGAACAGAAATTAACATATTCTCAATTATCACAATTCCTGTCTTATTTCATAATCCTTTCATAAACATTGAATATTATCCTTTTCATCAAACACAACATACAATCAAGTTAAGCTACAGTGTCATTGACATATTCATTTATATATGTTTGTGTGGGTTAGTCTCTCACTCTCGAATATTCCATCCTAATTTAAGGGGCTTAGTCCGGACTAGCCTTAAAAATTGGGGGCTTTTTACACCCAATTAGCATAATCTTTCATGCAAAGATTACAGAATTACTTGAATATGGCTCCTTATTTATGATATGTCTTCTCTATTATTGTATAGAGAGACATACATGTAATTCCTTTTAAATTTATTTTCCTTTCACCTTGGAATGCAGTCTTAGGAGCTATATTTGGTCTGCTAATTCTTAAGTCCTAGGCCCTCTGCCTTTTTACGATTCAGCTAGTCTGGGCTATTAGTTATAAGTATAAAAATATGATAAATTTAAAGTAATTTGTATATTTTTTATACTTGCCAATGGCCCACTCATACCTTCCCACTGAGTTATTAGTACGCTCATCTACAAAGAATGATGTTGGAGCCAATTCCAGTTTCTTCCTGACTACTGCGTATATACAGATGGTAAAGGTATGGAGGGCCAGATAGGACTTTCAATTTTCAGTATTGTATGCAAATTTGGGGGATTGGGGGTGGGGAGGGGGGGGGTTCAAAATTTGTGTTTGGCTCTTGATAATATTGAGTTTGCACCAGCTAGTCTGGGCCATTGGTAAGTATAAAAACAAGAAATTCATCCCTTACTTATTTATAGGGTGGTGGAGGTAAGGGTGGAACAGAATCATGTCATATTTCGAAGGGCTCTGAGCCACTAATGTGGGTTTTATTTTCTCGGTCCTTGTTTTTTTTAAAAAAGGCAATCTCCAAACCGAATAGAGTAGGCCTACATGCTCTGTGAAAACCGCATAGATATATATAAATTTATATTAAATAAGGTTGTGCTAAAGTCATTATTTAATATTAATATATACATGTTATGATGTAATCTTGTTTTCACAATTATGGGGAAAATCGATTGTTTATTTTGAAATGGTTGTCGTTTAAATTAATAATAATAAATTGTGAAGCGTTTCACAAAGAGGTAAAAATGGTCGACGTAACTTTATTTAGTATTAATATTTTTCATAATTTTTTTTCACAACTTTGGGAAAAGTTGTTCCTAATTCTTAATTGGTTGTCGTTCAAATCTGTTGGCAATAATTGTGAAGCGTTTACACATACATGTACTGTACAGCAAATATCACTTAATCTGTTTCGCAGTTCTGTCCAGGACACCAATCAAGTTGATAATCCATTTGTCTCATACTGTCCCAAGTTTTTATTCAAATGTTGGACACAAATCACAGAAATACTCTCCGACAATCAACGGCAATTTGTAAGACACAGTTCCTCAGACCTGGGCATTTCATGTAATCATCGCTTGCAGCATAGTATATCAAACTAATTGGCTGCATGCACCCATGGAATTAACAAATTTAACAATTGAAAAAAAAAGAGTAAAACAATTTCAACAAATCCAAATCATGTGGCCTCCTCATTCAGTTAGGGGTCATGTGATATGGTTGATATATATATAAAAAAGAACAAACATTTGAAAAAGAAGTAATTAAAATAACAACTTTTGATATCATGTGCATTGGGTAAAGGGTTCTTTTTAGAGCTGTAGGTTAACCGAAACCGAACCGAGGTTTTTAGTTTTTTTTAAAAACCGAAACCAAAACCGTCGACATCCCGTAATCTAAGTTTTTTTTCGGGTTTTCTTTTATTAAATACTCTCTTGCTGCAGAAATTTACAGAATGTAGCCATCCCAGAGTAGTGAGAGTACCCAGACACTGCCAATGGCAGTGTCTGGATACACTCACTACTCTGGGAAGGCTACATTCTGTGAATTTCTGACATTTCAGTTTAGTTCGTGTTTGCAGCTTTCCTCAAGTTGCGTGTAGGTGTCAGACCATGAAAAATGACCAAGCACAATAAAAGTTCTGTATATTTAGGTAATTATTGTATTGGCCTTCCTGATTCTTCATGTATTATATAGCTTATTTCGGCCATTCATTGAGTTTCACTCAATTTCACTACCATTCAGTTATGATTCCGGACATAAGAATGAGTTTTATTGAATTTTACTTGGCCCCATGAACAAACCGAAAACCGAACCGAACCGAGGTTTTACTCCACCTGAAAAACCAAAACCGAAACCGAACAAGAAATTTAAAAACCTACAGCTCTAGTTCTTTTTCCTCGTAACAACTTACATATACAGTAGAATCCTCTTAATTGAATATCCATTTTGCCAATGAAAATTATTCAATTAACAGGAGTATACAATTAACAGGGGTTTGGTCAGTTTCTTGTGTTCTGGAGGTAAACTGAGCATTTATTCTATTATATCTTGTTTGACAGAGCTCATAGAGCTCTGTCAAACAAGATATAATAGAATAAATGTCTGTATTGGATGTATGAGGCCAAAAAGGTTGATAAATAAGGGGAACTTGGTGCATGTCACAGCAATTTTTTCGACATAGTACAAGAATTTATATACAATAAACAGGAGTTTACTCTATAACTCATATGCAATTAACAGATCAAATTTGTACTGAAGTTATGGTAAATGGTTTTGTGTTTGAAAGTTATCTTCAATTTACAGGGATATACAATTAAGAGATATCCAATTAAGTGGGCTCCACTGTACCAGCATGGCTGTAATCGATGTTGTCATTACAAAGTCAGGGACTTGGCTTATTTACACAGAGGGGACTGAAACTGAAATCTGGTAGGTGGGCTTCTTTTCGATTATGGGCTTATACCCAGGTCAGTACAGGAAAACACTTCATGCCCAGGACTAAAATTTGGTCACTATAAGTTTCTTTGCACAAAATGACAAGTCATACATGTTTTACGATCACAGTTAGTTACCATGACAACAATTGTCTACTATTGAATACATCACAACATTGCCAGTTGTCTTGGCTAATTTTGAGGACTGCTTCTTGAAATAATGCTGCATTTTTTTCCTTCTTTTTTTTTAGATTCCAGTGTTCCCGTAGGTTCTTCACAATTACCTGATGAGAGCAGTAAGACAACAGATGGATCTGAAAGCAAATCCCCAAGTTTCTCTGCATGGTCAGCATGGGGCGCATTTGGCTCACAACAAGAACAAAGTTGTGAGCAGGGTGAAAAGGAAGATATTGCCAGTAGTTCAAGTCCAGAACGATCATCAAGCTCCTCTGAAACAACATCTGTTATAAAATCAAAAATAAGATCAAGATTGGCAAAGAAAAATGCAGAGGCAAAGAAAAGTATCACTGAGGCTGATACTGAGTCTAATGAATCATTTTTGAGCATTGAAGATGGAAGTAAAAAATCAAATGAGCAAGTACAAAGTCCATTTGAGAAAGCTTTCCCAGAGTCAGTCTCTTCTACCAGGGAAGAAGTTGTTGTTAGTGGTGGAATCTTGCCCACTCATTCTTCATTTGGTTTGCCTTTGACAGAATCTGTTGCAAAGAAAGAAAGTATTCAAAAAGAAGTATTGTCTGAAGTGGTCACAGATAAGATTAAAATCAAGACTATTGACGTGGAAACAACCCAGTCAGAAACCAATATAGTGAAGTCACCTCCTTCAGAAACTACTGTGGGTGATCATTCTCAGTGCTTTTCTGAACAGCCAGAATCTGGTGACATAAAAAATGACTTGGTGATATCAAGTGAAGATTTGAAGCAATATGACAGTCGTGAGAAGTGTGTTAATGATAGTTTAATTGTTTCAGAACATCAGGTGATAACTCCAGATAATAAAGACACCGACTTCAATCTGTCAGTCAAACCTTTTACACCTGAAAGTGACCACTCTTCTCTTTTGGAAGATATTGTTACAGTTGGCAAGTCTGATTATGCTGAAAATCATGCAAATACTGAGAGCGATGCCATACAGGACAGTTCTGTTGCCCAGATTGTCAGTTGTAATGTTGAAGTAAATGCTCCTGAAATTGTTTTTGACGAAGATCGTGAAATAAAGAAGCAGGTGGATGATCTTGAAAGTGATTTCGAACACAAAGAATGGCTTGATAGTGTTATACCTGATATGGGAGTGGCTGAGAGCTTCATTGATGTTGGAATGGACGTATCAAAGCCTGATTTGAAAGTCATTGATAACAGTGATGTTGTCAGTGGGGAAAATCATACTGTTAGTCCATCTTTACAGTCTGTTGATGTTATACCTGATATTTCATCAGTGTCATTGGTTAAGGATGCATCTGAAGGTAGGGAAGATGAAGAAATTCTGTCATCGTCAGCAGTTCTCGATCATCCTGCAATTAAAAGAACAGATTCTGAGATATGTACGGTTGCTGCAAACAGTAGTTTAGAAAGCAGTCAAGTGAACAGGATGATTTCTGAATCGGATGATGCTGCTACATCTGTCACTGATGGTTCTATTGATTCTACAGACATTTCACAAAAGTATGAATTCACATCAAGTGAAATCAGTGATTTAGCACTGAACAAGATGATTCATCCAGCTACAAATACTCTGTCAACTAACTTTGTGAATCCTGAAGATTCTACGGATGTGTCTTCTATATCTCAACCCTTTCCTGGGGAATCTTTTTCCTCAGAATTGGATGTTGTGAACCCTGAGCTGACAAATTCCAGTACATGTGATCTCTCATCTCAAGAAACTTTACCAACTCAGGACGATTCTGAAGCACCATCAGATAGTAAATATCTGGCTGTGAGCAAAGATAAACCTTCATTTAACAGCAGTGATTCTACAGATACTCTCAAACTAGACAGTAGTTTGGATACAACACTATCAGAGGAAGCTGCTGCCACATTAGAACAGACATCTAACCAGAGTGATGAGAGTGATGCAAGTGCTGGCAGTAGCTCTTATGTTAAATGTTTGTTAGAAGAAGCTATAGAAGACAGTGCACGTGTTGACCACGTAGGGGAAATACATTCCATTCATTCTGAAAAACCTGAACATGTCAAGGTGGAATCAGAGGGTGAAAAAAGTTTTTATAGTGGACACAATTCCAGTGATGAAATAGACACCACAACTTCATCAGATATTGAAATTATTTCAACCCCAACATCTAATGGAGAAAAAGGAAATGGTGCTCCAGACTTCTCTCCATTAAGAATAGCTTTATCTCGGAGTAAGAGATCAAGTCAAACTCATAAGAGGAATGACAGTCAGTCTAGCTCCAGTACAAACAGTCGTGTTGGCGAATGTGAACAGTTGAGTCCTGGACGAGACAGCTTGGATTCTTCAGAAGGAAATCATGAGCATGGTAAGTTTTTATTGTTACTCTCACTTCATTCATCACATTTTGAGTTGCACACCGAAATCGATAGCATAATCAACATCAGATTGGTTACTGATTGACACATTCTGTTGGTTAACCTTTCTCACAATGTGTGTCCAATTTACACAGGATCATTCTACGAGAATAACATATGGCTTTGGGGAAAAATTGGCCAGGGAAATTGGACCCTAAAAGGCATTCCTCCCCCCACCCTCTACCCCAGCACTTAAACATGACTTTAATACCCTCTTTAAATTGAATTCCTGTTTTGATGTGAAAAACAATTATATAATTTTTTCACATTGGGGTGTAATTTACAATTTGAGCAGTTGAAAAAATTATTTTTGAAACATTTCAGCAAAACCATATCTTGCAAACCCCTCATTGGAACGAGCTCATTGAGCCTGTTCCAATAAACAGGTCACATGATATAATTTTGTTGAATTTTTTTACAAAAAAATTTAAAATAAGATATTTTGAAATGATCTGTACATTGGGTAAAGGGTTGATGGCTATACACATCATATCTTAAGCTCTGAGTATTCTTTTCCTTATGTGAACTTAAACACCAATGACACAATTCCTACATGAATGGACTGTTCATGTCTCCACAGATCAGTGTAATGAAAGAAATTTTAAGATTTCCTGTGTCTCAAATTTCCTATTTACAGTGGCCTTGAACCACTCGATTTCTATACAACTGGCTTACTGGAATGCTCATTGGTCATATATAGAAAAGTGTCACCTTCACCACAAGTTTTCAGTTTCCGGACACCTCATAATCTCCGAACATTTTAAAAAATATACTTCGATGTCTGCAAAAATGGAATGTGTTGATTATGTTCACAGCTTGAATATTTACAACTTATTTTAATTATTATTAGAGTTGGGTGGTATTCAAATTTCAAGTTCGGTTTCAGTATCTGTATTTTTAGAATGATTTACTTTGGTAATAGTACATTATTTGGTGTCAACAACATACATGCACTCTAGTGTTCAACCGATTACCAAAAATGGCTGCTGACTGATTACCAGTTATTTGAGCTCACAATCGGCCGATTCCGATGCCAATTCCAATTGTAATACTGTGTACTACTAGATGAGTCGAGGCTTCAAAGAACTACATTAAATTGAACATATTTCACAGGCTGCAGTAAAATGACCAGACGTGTAGACTTGGGTGGTATATGTGGCTCTCAGAGCCACTTGTACCACCCAAGAACACACAACTGGTCATTTTACTGTGACCAGAGTTAATGGAGTGCAACCTTCAGATTTTCTGGTATTTGAACTGGCAATTGCCGCAAGTACGCTCAATCAGTTGAAACAATGTTCTGGGGGCTGCTGTTGTTGTCATCTGATTGCCCACAATCGGCCGATTGGGGTGGCCGATTCCGATCATCGGTTGAACCTAATGCACTTCCACTGATACCTATAACAAGTGGTATTTTTGGTATACTTCTCAACCCCTGGGTATTTTCTCTTACCTTCTTTCTTACATCAAATGACTGATGGTGTGATGGTGACTGCTTTTAGAAATTCATAGTCCATGTCTGTTCTTGACATGAATTTTGCATAATGTCCTGTACTTTGTTCTTTTATATTTTAACTAATGTCATGAATATTTTTCAGTACAAAAATTTCAGTATTTTGAGATTCTCTCGGTATATAGATGGGTGGTATTGGAATTTTAAGTTCGATATCAGTTTTGGTATTTTTAAGGGGGTATACCACGGTATCAGTTTAGTATTCATTATCTGACTTGACTGAGATTTGCTGAAATTACCAAAAGGGAATTTACATGAGGAAAATACAAAATAAGTTGTTCTTGTATCATTCTACCACAGCACTACAAATGACACTACCAATGGGATCAACAGTGGCATTCTTTTCCGAAAAACAAATCATATCTACAATAATTTTATAACTTGTTCTAAATGCTCCTTAACCTTTAACCCTTTTCCCAACAAATTGCCCGCATCCACCCGCGTAATATGCAAATTCAGCAGCTGAAAAAATATTATTTTTCGAAAAATTTCAACAAAACCATATCATGTGACCCCTATTTGGAACAAGCTCGTCGAGCTTGTTCCAAAGAGGGGTCACATGATATGGTTTTGTTGAAATGTTTTTAAAAATGATATTTAAAATAATAAATTTTGATATCATCTGCATTGGGTAAAGGATTAAAGTTCTATTCCAGGTGTATGCAATCTCAGAGCATGTGCCCTGACCATGTCATCTTCCAGAGATTCTGCTGATAATAGACAAAGCTCCTGGCTGTGATTTCTAGATACATCTTGGCTATCTTAACTGACTAGAAATCACTGCTAAACACTTGGACATGTACAGGTTGTAGTCAAGTGAGAATTCATGTCAGTTGCCCAGCTCCCTGAGGGTTAACCCTTTACCCAACGTAACGGCCAAAACCGGCCAGCGCTATTCTCAAAAATCGCCAATTAATTTTTATTATTTTTTCATTTTTTGTCTCAAAAACATAGGTTATGACCCCTCATTGGAACGAGCTCGTCGAGCTCGTTCCAATGAGGGGTCATAACCTATGTTTTTGAGACAAAAAATGAAAAAAATTAGTTATTCAAGAATTTTTTTTGCATGTGTCATCTGCTTTTCATGTTAGGTAAAGGGTTAACAAAACTTAAATGAAAATCAGCCACTTCTTTCATACAATCAAGCCTCAACAGGGCCTTATAAATAGTGAATGTAGGGAAATATGAAAATGCAGACAGTTTCGGTATTCAATGATTGGTTCGGTTTGTTTTTTTGTTACCCCCATGATATCGGTATTGGTTTGGTTTTTCAGTATATTGCTCATCTCTACCTACGTATGGTAAATCGGTACTGGTTCGATACCGATACCCAACAGTTTTTATATGCCCGTTTTCAGAAAACGCTGTGCGTCTGTCCATCCACACGTCGTACAATAACTCGAAAACGTTTCGACCAATTTTTGTGATTTTTTGGTGGAAAGTATATGTTGGTAGAAGGAAATTCCCTTTCGATTTGTGTCGCTGTCCGATTTGTCATTCTAGAGTTATGGGACTTTATTTGTCAAAATATAGGCAATTTTCCACATGTCGGACAATAACTTGAAATGCTTTGAGCAATTTTCATGATTTTTTGGTGGCAAGTATATGTTGATGGAAGGAATCTCCCTTGCGATTTGTGTCACTGTCCGATTTGTCATTCCAGAGTTATGGGACTTTATTCATCAAAATATAGGCAATTTTCCACATGCCGGACTTTGAGCAATTTTCATGATTAACCTGACAAGTACACATGTTTTCTCATATTGTGTGCTTCCCTCTTGTAATTAATAACAGGCGTATCATGCGCTCATGGCTCTGCTGTTTATTACGATATACCACCCATCTGTAATTACCATTAATACAGTGTGCTATTTGTGCGCATTTCATGACAGAACTTCTAGTTTTAACTGTATCGTTGCCTGGGGGGGGGGGGGGGGACCATAGGGGACATAGGACATTCTAGCACTCAGGCGATGATATCACAACAACAGCAATTGCATTATGCACAAATGAATTAAAGTAAGGACCATAACTCTAATTTTCGTATTAATGCAAATTGAATATTTAGAACATTATTACAATTATTATTGACCAAAAACAAGTGCCGTGGTTGGAAAGTTGATACAGTGTTATTAGTTTTCATGCAAGGTAAATGCTATGGCGTTTGATGACGTGAAAGCTGTTGTGCAATGGCATAACAGCCTTCACATCCACAGATGTTATGGATTGGGATGATTAAACATGTTTAATTGATTTCCAGCAATCTAGTTGTAAAGAGATCAGTGCCCTGAACCAATTCATTATATACCCAGAAAAATGACTGACAGTTTAAGTAAATATTCCAGTTTTTTATCTAAGGTCTTGGGGGTGCGGTGGCTCAGTAGGTAGAGGTGCAGGTTGCAAGCCAAGAGGTCCTCAGTTCGAATCCCACCTGCGGCAACCGCGTTGTGCCCTTGGGCAAGACACTTCACCCCCATTGTCCACGCGGGGGCACGGTGGCGTTGTGTACTAAGGCGTACTGCACGTCGATGGTGCACTTGTCTTCAACCAATGCTAACCCTGCATGTGTGGAGTTAGTATGTTGGGGAGCTGACAGTTGCTTGGTGGTTCTCTCCGGGTACTCTGGCTTCCTCCACCCGTAAAACTGTCATGGTCATGATTAGCCATTGTGCAGAAATATGTGACCTTAAACACAAATAAATAAATAAATAAACCTAAGGTCTATTAATGCTGCTGAATATAAAACTAGATGCTCAAATTTTTTTTAGGAAAACCAATTGGTGAAGAAAACAATTGTTCACTCAATTTTGGCAGGTCTGAAATGGTTATTTATTTTTCTATAACTTGTTTGTACAAAATGTACATAGACATGTATTCTTGTTGTGATGATTCTGAACATTGTGATTAATAGCTACATGTATATTTTATTTTTTTTCAAGTCCATAAAAAGATTGATGAAGAAATAGAAAATCCATATGAAACCCAGAAATTGCTTAAGGTAAGAGACTTATTTTTATCTACGAAAGAGCACTGCTTCTAAATTTAGAAAATCCAGTTATTGTGCAGTTTGATGATAAACAGCACAGTTTAAAAACTAATGAGTCTAACTGTTCATTTGTAGAAGAGAGGTATTATTTAGCATTACATACTATGACAAAAATCATCTGTTGATATTTCATTGAATGCTTTTACAAAGAACTTTCCTCTTGTATATTGGTCTGAGTCTTAAGCCACCCAGACACTTACACGACAGAAGTGTCATAAAGAGGCACGCATTGAGTGTGGGCCAGGCCATGCCCAAAATTTAGACATTTTCACAAATAAATTTTGAGGTGTCACAACATCATTTTCATGCCAGTGAAGTGCCTAATGCGCAAACTATGCACAACCTATGCACACAGGCCTGAAAATAAGCAGTCTGACATTTGCAGAATCAGGTCCCCAGAGGTTGAATGCTATCCCATGCAGTGGGCCAATTTATCCTCTGGGCACCTCTTTCTGTTTAGTTTTGAGACCCTGATTCAGATTGAGGTTCACAGAGGGTGAATTTAGTGATGCTACCCTGCTTATTTTCTGGCTTGTATGCACAACTCATGCGCAACTATTGCGGGCCACTGAGTGTCACTGCTTGGTAATGCATGCCTCTGTTGCAACGTAAACACCCATGGAATGCAATTGTACGCATAGTTTGTGCATACGCAACTATGGCGTGTCAATGAGTAATCATCCATTCCCTGGCATGACAACCTCACAACTTATGCGCAAAGAGTGCTTACTCTTTTGCAACTACGGCATAATGATGATTGCCATGGTGTTCCATCGCATGACATATATGTGTTCATGGCAGATGCGGACCTAATTCGTAACTAATGCATGTCAGATGACACGACATGCTACAAACTATGCTTACCTTTGTCATGATGAGAAGTTTAGTGCCCCAAATGTGGCACGTGTTGGCATGCAAGAATGCGGACCTGTTCATGACCAAAATGCTTGCAAGTGTCAGGGTGGCATTATGCATGCCTCATCCATTGAGGAAGAACTAGAACTTTTAACTCGTAAGTCCTCAGGTTAATTTTACGTTAATGACTACCGTATATATACATTATCATGACCATATACATTTATTACACGCCTGTTCTTTGAAATCTCCATCTACAGCAACACTGAGCCATGCGGAAAATATAAATCTGTTCCGCACATGTGAAATCGTTGACAGACTATTTTTATAAAGAAACAAAATTTCACTGGAATTTTCTACAAATCGTGTACCGCAATTACAATTTCACTCCCTAGCGATAGCTAAAAGTCGCCCCCTGAGTTCCAATGTGTTCTATGTGCCAGTAGGCACATAGAACACATTGGAACTCAGAGGACGAAAGAGTAACACAGGTTCCCCTTGCAAGTTTGGTTGGCGACAAAATGTATTCTTTTTGGTGATAATTATCAAATGAATTGTTGAGTGTCCTTCTAATAATTGTTTTATAGATGCAAAGACATGTGGTGTGTAATAAACACAGAACGACACGCGTTTGTGAATGGGTTAATCGATATGGCACCTGTGCCTTTGCGGTTGGATAAAACTCGAGGCTTGCAGCCTCTCATTCTATCCTTCCGCGCTGGCACTCATGCCATATCGATTAACCCATTCACACATGCATGTCGTTCTGTGTATGAACACAGCTGCAGATGATTTAACAGTGTTTTTATATTATTGTTGCCTGCCTGTACACAACACCATAAATGTCATTGCCAATGTCCTCAATGCCATTTTTTTCACAACGCAAATCATATATCAAATCAGTTGTGTGATTTGTTCCAAACACACCTGGACTTCAAAGGCACAGCTGCAGATGACCTAACAGTGTTTCTATATTATTGTAAGCTGCCTGTACACGGTACTACAAATGCCATCTTTTGGGCAACGCAAATCATATATCAAATCAATTGTCTTACTCGTTCCAAACACACCTTAACTTCAAAGGCCTATTCAGGCTTTAGTGATCTCAGATCATCTGTCCTTAGCATGACATCATTAGGAGGTCCTGCTGACAAGAATTAACCTTGATTAGAACTTGACTAGAAATTGCTGCTAAGCAACTGGACATATACAGGTTGTAGTCTAGTTAGAATTCAGTACAATTATCCAGTCCCTTGAGGGTTAGCAAAACGGAAAAGAAAATCAGTCTCTTTTCTCATGAACAAGTCAGAAAATAAGCAGACTGTCATCTGCAAAATGAGGTTCCCAGTAAATTTACGCTCTGTGAACCTCATTCTGAATCAGGATCTAAAAACTAAACAGAAAGAGGTACCCAGAGGATAATTTGGCCCACTGTATGGAATAGCATCATCAAATTCACCCTCTGGGGACCTCATTTTGCAAATGTCAGACTGCTTATTTTCAGGCCTGCTCATGAAAGTGAATACTTAAACTATCAAGCCTCAATAAGGCCTTAACCTTTACCTAACATGAAAAGCAGATGACACTCGCAAAAATAATTCTTGAATAACTAATTTTTTTCATTTTTTTGTCTCAAAAACATAGGTTATGGCCCCTCGTTGGAACGAGCTCGACGAGCTCGTTCCAATGAGGGGTCATAATTTATGTTTTTGAGACAAAAAATTAAAAATATAATGAAAATTAATTGGCGATTTTTTTAGAATAGCTGGCCGGTTTTGGCCGTTACGTTGGGTAAAGGGTTAAAACAGTGAAATTTGAAAATAGAGATGGTTTCGATATTCAATGACTAGTTTGATTTGGAGCCCTGAAAATAAGTCGCAAACAGCTGTTCAGGTTACAGGGAGGTTATGACAATTTATAAAAAACGTAACCTGCCAACCATTCACATTCGCCGTTGACCATTGACGAAAATTCAAAAGTGCTCATCACTTCACTGCTCTGTTCCAATGTTCAGTGAATATTTCCCTTGCTGATGAAGCCTACAGAGTGGGGCTGGACGGTATTGGAATAAACAAAATTATCATGGGAAGGCTATTTCATGAAAATTATTACCCAAACGTACACAGTATTTACTGTATCATTCTTTTGCTAGGAGTCGGCGCTGACACTGACCTTTGGAGTATGTAAGCTACAAAAATCAGGCAGGCTCTCATTAACTTCAAACCCCTATCAAACACCTGGTCAACATTTTTTTTTGAAAACTGTATGGCCTTGCCCCTCCCCTGAAATAGCTTTCTATGGCAAATACTACTGACAAGTCTGCGGAAATCTATTTAATTAATCATTTCAATTGGTCGATTTCCATGCTGATTTGCAGAAATGCCACATTTCATGTGCTGTTATCTCCCTTGATATGCCAGATGTGATACTTTTCATCAATGTTTAAACAAGGTATGATAACAATGTCATCTTGAAAAGTCACCAAAAGTTGGTTATTTTGAATTACATCTCCTCCAAAAAATAGATAACTTCATGCTGTTAAAATGACAAATTTTGACGATACTTGTAGGTTCATACTTTGCAAATTGATGAATAACAGTATAAAACCTGGAGAAAGTTCATTCAAACTTTCTGGAGTTTAAATTTAAATGTCACAGAGTACTGGGATATGAGTTGATGGTTTGCGGATGCTTTGAATGATACTGACTTTGGACACTTCAGACGTTTTTGGAGGCAATTCAGACCCTGGATGATTCGGGCCTTGAACACATGTACATTTATCATCCGAAATTGTCCAGGACTCTCTAGAAGTGATAAAATGTAAATCTTCAGACAATTTAAGAAAACAGGTTATGACTACTAAAATAGGCGTAACCTGTAAATAGGTTAGGGACCCGATTTCTTATTTCTATGTCTGTGTTTGGTATTTCAGTATCCCCATGAGATCCGTATCAGTTTGGTATCTCTGTTCGATGTTCATGCATTTCTTTCTCAACAGGTGAGATTCTACAATGTTGTGTGGAGAGAAAAATGGACAGAAAATTTCAATCAGATCATGACCTGGTTCGAAATTCTCAGAATGCTTTATACTGTACCCTGTTGGAATGAGCATTCTGTGTCTTCACAGATGTTTGTCCCACCACAGTATTTTATTGGAAAAAGACTTATACATACTAATCTTTGATATAAAATAGACTTTGCACGTCCAGACAAATTGGTCAGAGTAATGACATCTCTCGATATTGAAAATGGGAGGCATGCTTTATACTGCTCGCTGGGGGCACGATGACGATGTGTATTAAGGCGTACTGCACGTCGATGATGCGCATGTTTTCAACCAATCTAACCCTGTGTGTGCTGCAGTGCGGAGTTACGATGTTGGGGAGCTGGCAGCTGCTTATCATTGCTCGTTGATTCTCACTGGGTACTCCGGCATCCTCCACCCATGATCATGATTATCCATTGTGCATAAATATGTGACCTTAAACACCAATAAATAAATAAATAAATAAATAATACTGCTCACTGCCATTGGAAGTGAAGCACACTATTGTTGAGTCCAGGCATCGGGAAAACATATTTTTATACTGTACCAATGACCCAGACATAGCTGGTGATAACTCTTAAAATATAGGGCCAAACACAAATTTTGCCCCCCAATCCCCAAAATTTGCATCTAAAACCAAAGAAAACATGTCCTGAAAGGCCCTCCACACTTCGCCCCTACTGCGCATGCGCAGTGTCAAGGACGTTCCGAAATTGGCGCCATTAATCATTCTAAGTTTGGCCCTTCATCAGTTAACATCTGACTGATCTTTGTGCTTATAAATCTCAGTTTAAATGATGCCAGACACATAAATATTAGTGAAATGGTGATTCTAAGGAGGATAGAGAAGGAGGAGAGGAAAAAAATGTGTGACAGAATATTATCAGGGCTGTAACTTAAAATTTTTTAATGAAATTGTGTTAAGTTACCTATTTTCGAGGCAGCAGCCATTTTGTTGTCATTCTGATTATTTAGTTACACTGTTTTTTAAGTGTTTTCCTCTCTCCCTGTCCTTTAAGTCCCCCCTTGCTATTCTCCCATGCTTTTGGCATAGTTTTTGTAATTATTATTACTAAATTTTCTTGGGAGTTTTAGCTGAATAACAGAATGAATTCTGTTCTTTCCCCATGTTTACGTCTTCACCTACGGGTGGTTAGGCGTTGTGTTCTGCATCTACCATCTGATGTTCTGCAGTTTCTTCCCTGGAAGTCTCTGTTTTGCATCAGATGGTGTATTTTTGGTAACTGATTTCGGGCCTGGGTGCCTGGAGTCTTATTTTAGTGTTTTACACTCATTGTTTACATTTACAACAGCCCTCTGTGTGAGGGGGGGATTTCTAAATAATAATATCTTTGTTATTTTAATCATAACTAGATACATTATTATTGTTCGTAAGTGTTGAATAAATTGTTTAAAATATTTTTAAAATTTTTGTCCACACTTAGGCTTGGGATCCATTGGGGCTCAACGTTACTTTTCAGAAACTTGGGCTGTTCTGAAAAAATATTTTTTCAAAATATTTTGATTTCAATTATTTTTTCTATGTTAATGGATCATATTATTATTATGTATTTTGATTGCCAGGGGTTAGTGCGAGTACCAGGACTTGTTTTCTTTTCACATTGAAAGGATATTGATCAATTGTTTTAAGAGGAAGTCTTCCTCTGACCTTATTATCATTCTATATGTGGTCAGTGTACTCGCATTAACTCCTGTTCTGTATCGTATGATTTCGATGACAATATGAGAAGCGTATGTCACGGTATGTTGTTGGGGATTTGGACACTCCGGTCCTTTCCCCGCAGGGTCACTCTATTTTATCAATTTCTATTTCAGACGATCAAGATTAGGGTGATGTATCTGTGATGTCTTCCAACAGTGTGCCTCCGTCGTCACATTTAATGAAGGGCTAGCGGAAAAGTGCTCATGTAATACGCCAATTGCCTAAGAGGACCCTAGTAGGTTCGACGGCCTTTGACGTCCGCTAGCTCGCCCGGTGTAGCGTCCATTCACCGAATGGTTCGGCAGCCGGGTTCGTCCGTTGCGGTCTAGAAGGAATTTTGGGGTGATGCGAGCACTATAAAATTAACTTAATGCACACCCAGTGACGGCGGATCGGAGGGAGAACGGAGGAAGCCTTTTAGTCCGGTTCATAGCTCGTTCCGGTCCATCCGGACGGCAAGCGAGAGAGGCCCCTCTCTCGTTCAACAACATCTGGCCCCAGATGTTGTGGTACAAATGTGTCGCTAGCGGAGCATACGTCCGTCGCTCAGGACGCTCCGTTGTATAGGCAGTCCGCTGAGACTGCTAAGGCTTCCTCTTCTCGTCAGCACACACGACCGCACCTTGGCTGCGTGACCGCCGATATATTACCAGCTTCGCCGATCAAGGATTCTTCGGCGACCAGGTCACACCATCCGGCAGCCAGGGATTCGAGACCGATGGACTCCGGACGTTCGCATAGGAAAAGTATGCGGGAGCCATCTGATGCGGAGCTGCCCTCGGCGAAGCAGCGATAGACTGCGCCTCCGCAGGTCTCGACGCCGGACATTCTTGTGCACATAGCACAGCTTATCGCAGCATCCCAGCAGCCGACAGAAACGGTGTCGGATCGAGAATTATCCGACAGCGCTGGGTCGGTAGCCGGGGACTCGAGGCCTGCAGACTCCGGACGTTCGCATAGGAAGTGTGCGGGAGTCAACGTACACGGAGCTTCCAGCGGCAATGCATCGTAAGTCCGCTACTGCACAGGCCTCGGGAACGGACGTGCTTTCCTTAATAGCACAGTTTATCGCAGCATCCCAGCATCAACTGAATCTGTCGCATATATTTTATCCGACGATGCTGGGTCGGGACGCTCCGCGGAAGCGGGTACGGACGTCCGAAAGTTTCATCCGGTCTGACGGGATACCGAAAGGGATTCGGAGGATTTCAAGCTTTCCCTTTCGGAACAACATATGCTGCGATGCCGGATAAGAAACTGATAGCGTCGGTGGACTTAGAAATTTTTGGTTCGGTTCAGGGACATCGTCCCTCAGTTCCGACATAGTCCAATAATGTCACACAAACTTTCGAATTATTGAACGACGCTATATATATTATTATTTTATGCTTGCTATCCAAGCATTTCTGGTTTCTTGTTCGAAGAGTTATGGAGATATCTTTCAAAAGTGTGCCTCTGTCGTCATAGTTAATGAAGAGTTAGTGGCAATAAGTGCTCATGGAATATGTCTATCGCTTACGGAGTGACATTCGCTAGCTCACCCGGTGTAGCGTACATTCATCGAATGGTTCGGCTGCCGGGTTCGTCCGTTGCGGTCTAGGAAGGAGATTTGGGTGATGCGAGCACTTTAATTACTTTAGTACTCACCCAGTGACGGCAGATTGAGGACAGATCGGAGGAAGCCAACAACATAGGGGACCGCATGTTGTGGTTCAGATATTTTACATTCGGAGCATATGTCCGTTGCTCGGGACGCTCCGTTATATTGACAGTCCGAGAGACTGTCTTTAATGCTTCCTCATCCTCACAGCAGGGCACATGACCGCACATTGGCTACGTGACCTCGAGTATCCGATCAGTTTCGGCATTCAGTGATTCCACAGCGAATAGGTCGCGCCATCCGGTAGCCAAGGGACACGAGGCCTATACACTCCGTTCGCTCGCATATTGGAAGTATGCACGGGGTAACGATCTCGGAGCTTCCTGCGGCAATGCATCGTAAGACCGCTGCTCCTCAGGCCTCAGTGACGGACGTGCTATCCGAGTTAGCACAGTTGTTTCGCAGCATCCCAGCAATTGACAGTTTCTCGGTCGAATCAGGAATTATCCGACGGCGCTGGGTCGGTGCGGTCCGCGGTTGCATCAAGCTACGGACGACCGAACGCTTTATAGGGTCCGACAGGATGGCGAAAGGGATTCGAAAGATTTCGAGTTTTCCCTTTAGTAGTATCGGAAGATGCCTTTCATATCTTCTGGCATTTCTTCCAGTGATTATTTTTCGGACTTCATTGCTGCGATCTTGGATAAGAGACTTATAGCGTCATTGGACTCGGATTTTTCGATCGGTACAGGGACTTTGTCCCTGACTTACCGACGCAGTCCAATATTGTCATTACAACATGTGTTTTATTTTTCGACGCTATATATTTATATATATATACAAGCCTGCTACTAAGCATGATAGTTTAGTTTCTTGTCCGCGTGGCTCATTTCTGCCATTTTATCTTTTTTACATATAGTTTATTTTGGCAGAGCAGGGCATACCGAGAGTTCATATGCGTCTAGACGGTGTGATTAAAGACTGCATATATTCTTTTTCGCCGTTTATGTCTTTTCCAATTTCAATGTTGGGAACGACATTATGTATAGTAGACTTAACTTAGACGCTTTATTATACGTAATCCGCCTTACTGAGGCGTTATCATTACGTCTTCAAGAAAAGATTTACGGGATATTATTCTCAATGTAATTTCTTTTGAGGGCAGTAGTTTGTTCACGTATAACTCCGCCCTTCAGTGGCTGATTGGAGTTGGTTAGACGTGGTGCAGCCCTAGCTACATCCACGCGTGGATAGTAGGTTAAGAACTCTCTCAGAGTCGCTTCGTTCTCGGAGGAGCTTCTCTTCGACGGCAACTTTCCGGCAATCCATGAATTGCTTGATTTATACATTCTCTTGTCTATCTAGTGTTACAAGAGATTCAGACTGGGGCAAACATTCGGTGGTTGACTCAGAGAGTGCCGCCGCAGTTGCCGGACCCGAGTGTGGCTGTTATCACGGTTGCCAGTCAAACAGATTGGGATATATACTGATCCCTACGGATTCGAAGTGCCAGGGTCTTTGGGTTCCGCAGTCTTTTAGCTATCAGTTTAACTTCCGCGGAATAATGTTTTTTAGGCTTGCTTTATGTCATTGCATGAACATTATTCAGAAACGCATGCCCAAATTCCTGTCCTTTAATTCGGCAGTAGTGGCGTATCTCCGGAACCAGGGAGGCACTCTTTCGTTTCCGTTATTCAATTTAATGGAAAGAATCCGTCTGTTGGTTATAGTACACCAAGTTCAGTTTTGGTCCGTCATATTCTGGGTCGTCTGATTGTTTTATCGCACTCCCGTTCTCTTACGGGTCGCTTGTTGCTGTCAGAATGGACTCTCAACAAACAAGTATTCAATCAGATTTGCTATCTATGGGAGCGCCCAATGATGTTTTATTTATGACACAGCTTGCTAATCAATTGCAGACGTATGTGTTGGCTTGTCCAGATCTCTGAGCTAATACTGTTAACGCTCTATTGATCTATAGGACGGAATGATAGGATACGCGTATCCTCCGGCGCTGTTGTTTTAGCAGGTATTGCTAAGATAAACAACCACAATACATTTCTGTTGATAGCATCTCTATCTTCACAGAGATCATGAGTAATTTACTCTCTTGTCTACTGTGGATCTTAACGTGAAATCTTCCTCTATGTGAGGATCTTTTTTCACTGGGTAAATCGTGTCATCTTTATCACAACCAGCAAGGTCGCAACCTTCATGTATTCCGTTGTGTGGTCCGTATTGCATTGTAAGCACTGTACTGGACGAGCTTTGGACGCGATTTCTTACTATAGGAGATCCTCTTCTTCGCTATTCTATGCGACTAAAGTGGAGGCTCTTCCGTCGTGGTGTAGGGATCATTATGTTCATATGGTTGATCCCTCCATACTACTCATTGCTATTTTTTAGTATACTTGTTTCACAAGATCTACTGCAGCCTGTTGTTATTTAGGTTATAGGTTTATGTTACCTCATACCTATGCACTCTACGATAGTTTACAATTGAGTCTTTTGTCTCTTTATCTAAGTCAGTTAGTAACTTTTTGATAAATAGACTTAGAATCTTTAGATTAAATTCCTATACGGATTTTAACTTCGGTTCTTATTTAGCTAAGTAATCATTTGAGCCTCTGGAAACAGTAGTTTTCAAATTCTGACCTTTTAGACAGTAATTCTGTTGGTTTCTCTTTTACTGTAGAGTCAGTGAGTTTCATGCACTATCGATGGATGATTTTCACTTTCATAGTTTCGGAATCAATACTTCCGTTACTATTTAGGTTGGATTGTTGCATAAGAGTTAGGCTCCTATTATCCGGAACCTATTATTTTAAGGTCCTTCCGTCTTCGTATGGGCATAGGCCTTTACTCTTTCCGGGTACAGTTTATGTATTTATAAACAGATATCTGTTTATTACAAGGGCGTAAGCTTCTTCTGTCTTTGATGCCTAGTAGAAGGACGTTACGCTCCATTTTATTGTTAATGGATTCTATTAACTAGCGTACTGCTTATGGTATATCATTGGCTTAGCAGTTGTGCTTAAGATTTCGGCTCATGAAGTAAGAGTTCTTCTACTTCTTGGGCTTACATTAATAGTGTTGCTATTATAGATTTTTGAAGGCTGCTCATTGCGCTCAGCCATCCATTCATGAATTTTATCTCAGAAATATCGAGTCCATTTCTGGAGGCCTCTATTGTTAGGTCTATTATCTACTGCTCAGAATGTCATTCACTTAACAGTTGCTACTATAGCTAGGTAGGCTGTCTGTTTCGGCAGTGTCTCCGTTCGGCGGCCCTCTTCGCTCTGGGCTATTTGACCCAGGGCAAGAAAAAGGGGGGGGGGGAGGGTGTTCCCTTGGGTCACCTGTTTTTACTATGAAAACAAGGGGATACCTCCTCCGGAGTTAGTAATTCTGAGCTGTTATTGGGATGGTTGTTTAGTGAGAAGTTTAAGTTTATAAAATTCATTCAAGTCTTAGTTTTTAAAGTATAGCTTTTGAATATTGCATATGTCAACGGACATGATTATGCAATTTTCACACACTTTTAGGAGTATATGAGTCTCTATTCTCTAGACTTACTTTATTATTGGCTTACTTTAAAAATTATTAGTATAAGGATTATTGGATATTAATAGAGTACATGGATGTATGAAGCTCAATTTTTGGAAGGTGTTGTATCTTTCTAATTTATCATAAATAAGAAAGATACATGTAAGGCCTATTACTTCTTTTCCCTACAGGGGATGACTCTATTTTATTTTATTGAGCGTATTCCATTTTGCTCTATGTCCTTGGCCCTCCAGCCTTTTTACTATTCAGCTATGTCTGGGTCATTGGTACAGTATAAAAATGTTAAAAAATTTATAGTAATTTATATATTTTTTATACTTACCAATGACCCAGACGGGGATGGCCCTCCCAGGAGTTGGGAACTCTTGCCTCCCCGCTGAGTACATAGCGCTTACCAGGCACTGGTTATTAGAATGATGAATGGCGCCAATTTCGGAACGTCCTTGACACTGCGCATGCGCAGTAGGGGCGAAGTGTGGAGGGCCTTTCAGGACATGTTTTCTTTAGTTTTAGATGCAAATTTTGGGGATTGGGGGGCAAAATTTGTGTTTGGCCCTATATTTTAAGAGTTAGCACCAGCTATGTCTGGGTCATTGGTAAGTATAAAAAATATATAAATTACTATAAATTTTTTAACTTTTATACTGTACCAATGACCCAGACATAGCTGGTGATAACTCTTAAAATATAGGGCCAAACACAAATTTTGCCCCCCAATCCCCAAAATTTGCATCTAAAACCAAAGAAAACATGTCCTGAAAGGCCCTCCACACTTCGCCCCTACTGCGCATGCGCAGTGTCAAGGACGTTCCGAAATTGGCGCCATTAATCATTCTAAGTTTGGCCCTTCATCAGTTAACATCTGACTGATCTTTGTGCTTATAAATCTCAGTTTAAATGATGCCAGACACATAAATATTAGTGAAATGGTGATTCTAAGGAGGATAGAGAAGGAGGAGAGGAAAAAAATGTGTGACAGAATATTATCAGGGCTGTAACTTAAAATTTTTTAATGAAATTGTGTTAAGTTACCTATTTTCGAGGCAGCAGCCATTTTGTTGTCATTCTGATTATTTAGTTACACTGTTTTTTAAGTGTTTTCCTCTCTCCCTGTCCTTTAAGTCCCCCCTTGCTATTCTCCCATGCTTTTGGCATAGTTTTTGTAATTATTATTACTAAATTTTCTTGGGAGTTTTAGCTGAATAACAGAATGAATTCTGTTCTTTTCCCCATGTTTACGTCTTCACCTACGGGTGGTTAGGCATTGTGTTCTGCATCTACCAACTGATGTTCTGCAGTTTCTTCCCTGGAAGTCTCTGTTTTGCATCAGATAGTGTATTTTTGGTAACTGATTTCGGGCCTGGGTGCCTGGAGTCTTATTTTAGTGTTTTTACACTCATTGTTTACATTTACAACAGCCCTCTGTGTGAGGGGGGGATTTCTAAAAAATAATATCTTGATGTTATTTTAATCATAACTAGATACATTATTATTGTTCGTATGTGTTGAATAAATTGTTTAAAATATTTTTAAAATTTTTGTCCACACTTAGGCTTGGGATCCATTGGGGCTCAACGTTACTTTTCAGAAACTTGGGCTGTTCTGAAAAAATATTTTTTCAAAATATTTTGATTTCAATTATTTTTTCTATATTAATGGATCCTATTATTATTATGTATTTTGATTGCCAGGGGTTAGTGCGAGTATCAGGACTTGTTTTCTTTTCACATTGAAAGGATATTGATCAATTGTTTTAAGAGGAAGTCTTCCTCTGACTTTATTATCATTCTATATGTGGTCAGTGTACTTGCATTAACTCCTGTTCTGTATCGTATGATTTCGATGACAATATGGGAAGCGTATGTCACGGTATGTTATTGGGGATTTGGACACTCCGGTCCTTTCCCCGCAGGGTCACTCTACTTTATCAATTTCTATTTCAGACGATCAAGATTAGGGTGATGTATCTGTGATGTCTTCCAACAGTGTGCCTCCGTCGTCACAATTAATGAAGGGCTAGCGGAAAAGTGCTCATGTAAATACGCCAATTGCCTAAGAGGACCCTAGTAGGTTCGACGGCCTTTGACGTCCGCTAGCTCGCCCGGTGTAGCGTCCATTCACCGAATGGTTCGGCAGCCGGGTTCGTCCGTTGCGGTCTAGAAGGAATTTTGGAGTGATGCGAGCACTATAAATTAACCTAATGTACACCCAGTGGCGGCGGATCGGAGGGAGAACGCAGGAAGCCTTTTAGTCCGGTTCATAGCTCGTTCCGGTCCATCCGGACGGCAAGCGAGAGAGGCCCCTCTCTCGTTCAACAACATCTGGCCCCAGATGTTGTGGTACAAAATGTGTCGCAAGCGGAGCATACGTCCGTCGCTCGGGACGCTCCGTTGTATAGGCAGTCCGCGGAGACTGCTAAGGCTTCCTCTTCTCGTCAGCGCACACGACCGCACCTTGGCTGCGTGACCGCCGATATATTACCAGCTTCGCCGATCAAGGATTCTTCGGCGACCAGGTCACACCATCCGGTAGCCAGGGACACGAGGCCTGCAGACTCCGGACGTTCGCATAGGAAGTGTGCGGGAGTCAACGTACACGGAGCTTCCGGCGGCAATGCATCGTAAGACCGCTACTGCACAGGTCTCGTGAACGGACGTGCTTTCCTTAATAGCACAGTTTATCGCAGCATCCCAGCATCAACTGAATCTGTCGCATATATTATATCCGACGATGCTGGGTCGGGACGCTCCGCGGAAGCGGGTACGGACGTCCGAAAGTTTCATCCGGTCCGATGGGATACCGAAAGGGATTTGGAGGATTTCGAGCTTTCCCTTTCAGAACAACATATGCTGTTGTGTATGTCATCTGACTTGGTCTTCTACAGCTTCTTTCGTCGGACCAGAATGCTGCGATGCCGGATAAGAAACTGATAGCGTCGGTGGAAATTTTTGGTTCGGTTCAGGGACATCGTCCCTCAGTTCCGACATAGTCCAATAATGTCACACAAACTTTCGAATTATTGAACGACGCTATATATATTATTATTTTATGCTTGCTAACCAAGCATTTCTGGTTTCTTGTTCGCAGAGTTATGGAGATGTCTTTCAAAAGTGTGCCTCTGTCGTCATAGTTAATGAAGAGCTAGCGGCAATAAGTGCTCATGGAATATGTCTATCGCCTACGGAGTGACATTCGCTAGCTCACCCGGTGTAGCGTACATTCATCGAATGGTTCGGTTGCCGGGTTCGTCCGTTGCGGTCTAGGAAGGAGATTTGGGTGATGCGAGCACTTTAATTACTTTAGTACTCACCCAGTGACGGCAGATTGAGGACAGATCGGAGGAAGCCTGTTAGTCCGGTTCCTGGCTTGTCCAGGTCCGTCCGGGCTGTGAGCGAGAGAGGTCCCTCTCTCGTCCAACAACATAGGGGACCGCATGTTGTGGTTCAGATATTTTACATTCGGAGCATATGTCCGTCGGTCGGGACGCTCCGTTATTTTGACAGTCCGAGAGACTGTCCTTAATGCTTCCTCATCCTCACAGCAGGGCACACAACCGCACATTGGCTACGTGACCTCGAGTATCCGATCAGTTTCGTCATTCAGTGATTCCACGGCGAATAGGTCGCGCCATCCGGTAGCCAAGGGACACGAGGCCTATACACTCCGTTCGCTCGCATATTAGTAGTATGCACGGGGTAACGATCACGGAGCTTCCAGCGGCAATGCATCGTAAGACCGCTTCTCCTCAGGCCTCAGTGACGGACGTGCTATCCGAGTTAGCACAGTTGTTTCGCAGCATCCCAGCAATTGACAGTTTCTCGGTCGAATCAGGAATTATCCGACGGCGCTGGGTCGGTGCGGTCCGCGGTTGCATCAGGTACGGACGACCAAACGCTTTATAGGGTCCGACAGGATGGTGAAAGGGATTCGAAAGATTTCGAGTTTTCCCTTTAGTACTATCGGAAGATGCCTTTCATATCTTCTGGCATTATCTTCCAGTGATTGTTATTTCGGACTTCATTGCTGCGATCTTGGATAAGAGACTTATAGCGTCATTGGACTCGGATTTTTCGATCGGTTCAGGGACATTGTCCCTGACTTACCGACGCAGTCCAATATTGTCATTACAACATGTGTTTTATTTTTCGACGCTATATATATATATACAAGCCTGCTACCAAGCATGATAGTTTAGTTTCTTGTCCGCGTTGCTCATTTCTGCCATTTTATCATTTATACGAATAGTTTATTTTGGCAGAGCAGGGCATACCGAGAGTTCATATGCGTCTAGACGGTGTGATTAAAGACAGCATATATTCTTTTTCGCCGTTTATGTCTTTTCCAATTTCAATGTTGGAAACGACATGATGTATAGTAGACTTAACTTAGACGCTTTATCATACGTAATCCGCCTTACTGAGGCGTTATCATTACGTCTTCAAGAAAAGATTTACGGGATATTATTCTCAATGTAATTTCTTTTGAGGGCAGTAGTTTGTTCACGTATAACTCCGCCCTTCAGTGGCTGATTGGAGTTGGTTAGACGTGACGCAGCCCTAGCTACATCCACACGAGTGGATAGTAAGGTTAAGAACTCTCGCAGAGTCGCTTCGTTCTCGGAGGAGCTTCTCTTCGACGGCAACTTTTCGGCAATCCATGAATTGCTTGATTTACACGTTCTCTTGTCTATCTAGTGTTACAAGAGATTCAGACTGGGGCAAACATTCGGTGGTTGACTCAGAGAGTGCCACCGCAGTTGCCGGACCCGAGTGTGGCTGTTATGACGGTTGCCAGTCAAACAGATTGGGATATAATACTGATCCCTACGGATTCGAAGTGCCAGGGTCTTTGGGTTCCGCAGTCTCTTAGCAATCAGTTTTCTTCCGCGGAATAATGTTTTTTAGGCTTGCTTTATGTCATTGCATGAACATTATTCAGAAACGCATGCCCAAATTCCTGTCCTTTAATTCGACAGTATTGGCGTATCTCCGGAACCAGGGAGGCACTCTTTCGTTTCCGTTATTCAATTTAATGGAAAGAATCCGTCTTTTGGTTATAGTACACCAAGTTCAGTTTTGGTCCGTCATATTCCGGGTCGTCTGATTGTTTTATCGGACTCCCGTTCTCTTACGGGTCGCTTGTTGCTGTCAGAATGGACTCTCAACAAACAAGTATTCAATCAGATTTGCTATCTATGGGAGCGCCCAATGATGATTTATTTATGACACAGCTTGCTAATCAATTGCAGACGTATGTGTTGGCTTGTCCAGATCTCTGAGCTAATGTTGTTAACGCTCTATTGATCTATAGGACGGAATGATAGGATACGCGTATCCTCCGGCGCTGTTGTTTCAGCAGGTATTGCTAAGATAAACAACCACAATACATTTCTGTTGATAGCATCTCTATCTTCACAGAGATCATGGGTAATTTACTCTCTTGTCTACTGTGGATCTTAACGTGAAATCTTCCTCTATGTGAGGATCTTTTTTCACTGGGTAAATCGTGTCATCTTTATCACAACCAGCAAGGTCGCAACCTTCATGTATTCCGTTGTGTGGTCCGTATTGCATTGTAAGCACTGTACTGGACGAGCTTTGGACGCGATTTCTTACTATAGGAGATCCTCTTCTTCGCTATTCTATGCGGCTAAAGTGGAGGCTCTTCCGTCGTGGTGTAGGGATCATTATGTTCATATTGTTGATCCCTCCATACTACTCATTGCTATTTTTTAGTATACTTGTTTCACAAGATCTACTGCAGCCTGTTATTATTTAGGTTATAGGTTTATGTTACCTCATACCTATGCACTCTAGGATAGTTTACAATTGAGTCTTTTGTCTCTTTATCTAAGTCAGTTAGTAACTTTTTGATAAATAGACTTAGAATCTTTAGATTAAATTCCTATATGGATCTTAACTTCGGTTCTTATTTAGCTAAGTAATCATTTGAGCCTCTGGAAACAGTAGTTTTCAAATTCTGACCTTTTAGACAGTAATTCTGTTGGTTTCTCTTTTACTGTAGAGTCAGTGAGTTTCATGCACTATCGATGGATGATTTTCACTTTCGTAGTTTCGGAATCACTACTTCCGTTACTATTTAGGTTGGATTGTTGCATAAGAGTTAGGCTCCTATTATCCGGAACCTATTATTTTAAGGTCCTTCCGTCTTCGTGTGGGCATAGGCCTTTACTCTTTCCGGGTACAGTTTATGTATTTATAAACAGATATCTGTTTATTACTATGGGCGTAAGCTTCTTCTGTCTTTGATGTCTAGTAGAAGGACGTTACGCTCCATTTTATTGTTAATGGATTCTATTAACTATCGGTACTGCTTATGGTATATCATTGACTTAGCAGTTGTGCTTAAGATTTCGGCTCATGAAGTAAGAGTTCTTCTACTTCTTGGGCTTACCTTAATAGTGTCGCTATTATAGATTTTTGAAGGCCGCTCATTGCGCTCAGCCATCCACATTCATGAATTTTATCTCAGAAATATCGAGTCCATTTCTGGAGGCCTCTATTGTTAGGTCTATTATCTACTGCTCAGAATGTCATTCACTTAACAGTTGCTTCTATAGCTAGGTAGGCTGTCTGTTTCGGCAGTGTCTCCGTTCGGCTGCCCTCTTCGCTCTGGGCTATTTGACCCAGGGCAAGAAAAAGGGGGGGGGGGGGGAGGGTGTTCCCTTGGGTCACCTGTTTTACTATGAAAACAAGGGGATACCTCCTCCGGAGTTAGTAATTCTGAGCTGTTATTGGGATGGTTGTTTAGTGAGAAGTTTAGGTTTTTAAAATTCATTCAAGTCTTAGTTTTTAAAGTATAGCTTTTGAATATTGCATATGTCAACGGACATGATTATGCAATTTTCACACACTTTTAGGAGTATATGAGTCTCTATTCTCTAGACTTACTTTATTATTGGCTTACTTTAAAAATTATTAGTATAAGGATTATTGGATATTAATAGAGTACATGGATGTATGAAGCTCAATTTTTGGAAGGTGTTGTATCTTTCTAATTTATCATAAATAAGAAAGATACATGTAAGGCCTATTACTTCTTTTCCCTACAGGGGATGACTCTATTTTATTTTATTGAGCGTATTCCATTTTGCTCTATGTCCTTGGCCCTCCAGCCTTTTTACTATTCAGCTATGTCTGGGTCATTGGTACAGTATAAAAATGTTAAAAAATTTATAGTAATTTATATATTTTTTATACTTACCAATGACCCAGACGGGGATGGCCCTCCCAGGAGTTGGGAACTCTTGCCTCCCCGCTGAGTACATAGCGCTTACCAGGCACTGGTTATTAGAATGATGAATGGCGCCAATTTCGGAACGTCCTTGACACTGCGCATGCGCAGTAGGGGCGAAGTGTGGAGGGCCTTTCAGGACATGTTTTCTTTAGTTTTAGATGCAAATTTTGGGGATTGGGGGGCAAAATTTGTGTTTGGCCCTATATTTTAAGAGTTAGCACCAGCTATGTCTGGGTCATTGGTAAGTATAAAAAATATATAAATTACTATAAATTTTTTAACTTTTATACTGTACCAATGACCCAGACATAGCTGGTGATAACTCTTAAAATATAGGGCCAAACACAAATTTTGCCCCCCAATCCCCAAAATTTGCATCTAAAACCAAAGAAAACATGTCCTGAAAGGCCCTCCACACTTCGCCCCTACTGCGCATGCGCAGTGTCAAGGACGTTCCGAAATTGGCGCCATTAATCATTCTAAGTTTGGCCCTTCATCAGTTAACATCTGACTGATCTTTGTGCTTATAAATCTCAGTTTAAATGATGCCAGACACATAAATATTAGTGAAATGGTGATTCTAAGGAGGATAGAGAAGGAGGAGAGGAAAAAAATGTGTGACAGAATATTATCAGGGCTGTAACTTAAAATTTTTTAATGAAATTGTGTTAAGTTACCTATTTTCGAGGCAGCAGCCATTTTGTTGTCATTCTGATTATTTAGTTACACTGTTTTTTAAGTGTTTTCCTCTCTCCCTGTCCTTTAAGTCCCCCCTTGCTATTCTCCCATGCTTTTGGCATAGTTTTTGTAATTATTATTACTAAATTTTCTTGGGAGTTTTAGCTGAATAACAGAATGAATTCTGTTCTTTTCCCCATGTTTACGTCTTCACCTACGGGTGGTTAGGCATTGTGTTCTGCATCTACCAACTGATGTTCTGCAGTTTCTTCCCTGGAAGTCTCTGTTTTGCATCAGATAGTGTATTTTTGGTAACTGATTTCGGGCCTGGGTGCCTGGAGTCTTATTTTAGTGTTTTTACACTCATTGTTTACATTTACAACAGCCCTCTGTGTGAGGGGGGGGATTTCTAAAAAATAATATCTTGATGTTATTTTAATCATAACTAGATACATTATTATTGTTCGTATGTGTTGAATAAATTGTTTAAAATATTTTTAAAATTTTTGTCCACACTTAGGCTTGGGATCCATTGGGGCTCAACGTTACTTTTCAGAAACTTGGGCTGTTCTGAAAAAATATTTTTTCAAAATATTTTGATTTCAATTATTTTTTCTATATTAATGGATCATATTATTATTATGTATTTTGATTGCCAGGGGTTAGTGCGAGTACCAGGACTTGTTTTCTTTTCACATTGAAAGGATATTGATCAATTGTTTTAAGAGGAAGTCTTCCTCTGACTTTATTATCATTCTATATGTGGTCAGTGTACTTGCATTAACTCCTGTTCTGTATCGTATGATTTCGATGACAATATGGGAAGCGTATGTCACGGTATGTTATTGGGGATTTGGACACTCCGGTCCTTTCCCCGCAGGGTCACTCTACTTTATCAATTTCTATTTCAGACGATCAAGATTAGGGTGATGTATCTGTGATGTCTTCCAACAGTGTGCCTCCGTCGTCACAATTAATGAAGGGCTAGCGGAAAAGTGCTCATGTAAATACGCCAATTGCCTAAGAGGACCCTAGTAGGTTCGACGGCCTTTGACGTCCGCTAGCTCGCCCGGTGTAGCGTCCATTCACCGAATGGTTCGGCAGCCGGGTTCGTCCGTTGCGGTCTAGAAGGAATTTTGGAGTGATGCGAGCACTATAAATTAACCTAATGTACACCCAGTGGCGGCGGATCGGAGGGAGAACGCAGGAAGCCTTTTAGTCCGGTTCATAGCTCGTTCCGGTCCATCCGGACGGCAAGCGAGAGAGGCCCCTCTCTCATTCAACAACATCTGGCCCCAGATGTTGTGGTACAAAATGTGTCGCAAGCGGAGCATACGTCCGTCGCTCGGGACGCTCCGTTGTATAGGCAGTCCGCGGAGACTGCTAAGGCTTCCTCTTCTCGTCAGCGCACACGACCGCACCTTGGCTGCGTGACCGCCGATATATTACCAGCTTCGCCGATCAAGGATTCTTCGGCGACCAGGTCACACCATCCGGTAGCCAGGGACACGAGGCCTGCAGACTCCGGACGTTCGCATAGGAAGTGTGCGGGAGTCAACGTACACGGAGCTTCCGGCGGCAATGCATCGTAAGACCGCTACTGCACAGGTCTCGTGAACGGACGTGCTTTCCTTAATAGCACAGTTTATCGCAGCATCCCAGCATCAACTGAATCTGTCGCATATATTTTATCCGACGATGCTGGGTCGGGACGCTCCGCGGAAGCGGGTACGGACGTCCGAAAGTTTCATCCGGTCCGATGGGATACCGAAAGGGATTTGGAGGATTTCGAGCTTTCCCTTTCAGAACAACATATGCTGTTGTGTATGTCATCTGACTTGGTCTTCTACAGCTTCTTTCGTCGGACCAGAATGCTGCGATGCCGGATAAGAAACTGATAGCGTCGGTGGAAATTTTTGGTTCGGTTCAGGGACATCGTCCCTCAGTTCCGACATAGTCCAATAATGTCACACAAACTTTCGAATTATTGAACGACGCTATATATATTATTATTTTATGCTTGCTAACCAAGCATTTCTGGTTTCTTGTTCGCAGAGTTATGGAGATGTCTTTCAAAAGTGTGCCTCTGTCGTCATAGTTAATGAAGAGCTAGCGGCAATAAGTGCTCATGGAATATGTCTATCGCCTACGGAGTGACATTCGCTAGCTCACCCGGTGTAGCGTACATTCATCGAATGGTTCGGTTGCCGGGTTCGTCCGTTGCGGTCTAGGAAGGAGATTTGGGTGATGCGAGCACTTTAATTACTTTAGTACTCACCCAGTGACGGCAGATTGAGGACAGATCGGAGGAAGCCTGTTAGTCCGGTTCCTGGCTTGTCCAGGTCCGTCCGGGCTGTGAGCGAGAGAGGTCCCTCTCTCGTCCAACAACATAGGGGACCGCATGTTGTGGTTCAGATATTTTACATTCGGAGCATATGTCCGTCGGTCGGGACGCTCCGTTATTTTGACAGTCCGAGAGACTGTCCTTAATGCTTCCTCATCCTCACAGCAGGGCACACAACCGCACATTGGCTACGTGACCTCGAGTATCCGATCAGTTTCATCATTCAGTGATTCCACGGCGAATAGGTCGCGCCATCCGGTAGCCAAGGGACACGAGGCCTATACACTCCGTTCGCTCGCATATTAGTAGTATGCACGGGGTAACGATCACGGAGCTTCCAGCGGCAATGCATCGTAAGACCGCTTCTCCTCAGGCCTCAGTGACGGACGTGCTATCCGAGTTAGCACAGTTGTTTCGCAGCATCCCAGCAATTGACAGTTTCTCGGTCGAATCAGGAATTATCCGACGGCGCTGGGTCGGTGCGGTCCGCGGTTGCATCAGGTACGGACGACCAAACGCTTTATAGGGTCCGACAGGATGGTGAAAGGGATTCGAAAGATTTCGAGTTTTCCCTTTAGTACTATCGGAAGATGCCTTTCATATCTTCTGGCATTATCTTCCAGTGATTGTTATTTCGGACTTCATTGCTGCGATCTTGGATAAGAGACTTATAGCGTCATTGGACTCGGATTTTTCGATCGGTTCAGGGACATTGTCCCTGACTTACCGACGCAGTCCAATATTGTCATTACAACATGTGTTTTATTTTTCGACGCTATATATATATATACAAGCCTGCTACCAAGCATGATAGTTTAGTTTCTTGTCCGCGTTGCTCATTTCTGCCATTTTATCATTTATACGAATAGTTTATTTTGGCAGAGCAGGGCATACCGAGAGTTCATATGCGTCTAGACGGTGTGATTAAAGACAGCATATATTCTTTTTCGCCGTTTATGTCTTTTCCAATTTCAATGTTGGAAACGACATGATGTATAGTAGACTTAACTTAGACGCTTTATCATACGTAATCCGCCTTACTGAGGCGTTATCATTACGTCTTCAAGAAAAGATTTACGGGATATTATTCTCAATGTAATTTCTTTTGAGGGCAGTAGTTTGTTCACGTATAACTCCGCCCTTCAGTGGCTGATTGGAGTTGGTTAGACGTGACGCAGCCCTAGCTACATCCACACGAGTGGATAGTAAGGTTAAGAACTCTCGCAGAGTCGCTTCGTTCTCGGAGGAGCTTCTCTTCGACGGCAACTTTTCGGCAATCCATGAATTGCTTGATTTACACGTTCTCTTGTCTATCTAGTGTTACAAGAGATTCAGACTGGGGCAAACATTCGGTGGTTGACTCAGAGAGTGCCACCGCAGTTGCCGGACCCGAGTGTGGCTGTTATGACGGTTGCCAGTCAAACAGATTGGGATATAATACTGATCCCTACTGATTCGAAGTGCCAGGGTCTTTGGGTTCCGCAGTCTCTTAGCAATCAGTTTTCTTCCGCGGAATAATGTTTTTTAGGCTTGCTTTATGTCATTGCATGAACATTATTCAGAAACGCATGCCCAAATTCCTGTCCTTTAATTCGACAGTATTGGCGTATCTCCGGAACCAGGGAGGCACTCTTTCGTTTCCGTTATTCAATTTAATGGAAAGAATCCGTCTTTTGGTTATAGTACACCAAGTTCAGTTTTGGTCCGTCATATTCCGGGTCGTCTGATTGTTTTATCGGACTCCCGTTCTCTTACGGGTCGCTTGTTGCTGTCAGAATGGACTCTCAACAAACAAGTATTCAATCAGATTTGCTATCTATGGGAGCGCCCAATGATGATTTATTTATGACACAGCTTGCTAATCAATTGCAGACGTATGTGTTGGCTTGTCCAGATCTCTGAGCTAATGTTGTTAACGCTCTATTGATCTATAGGACGGAATGATAGGATACGCGTATCCTCCGGCGCTGTTGTTTCAGCAGGTATTGCTAAGATAAACAACCACAATACATTTCTGTTGATAGCATCTCTATCTTCACAGAGATCATGGGTAATTTACTCTCTTGTCTACTGTGGATCTTAACGTGAAATCTTCCTCTATGTGAGGATCTTTTTTCACTGGGTAAATCGTGTCATCTTTATCACAACCAGCAAGGTCGCAACCTTCATGTATTCCGTTGTGTGGTCCGTATTGCATTGTAAGCACTGTACTGGACGAGCTTTGGACGCGATTTCTTACTATAGGAGATCCTCTTCTTCGCTATTCTATGCGGCTAAAGTGGAGGCTCTTCCGTCGTGGTGTAGGGATCATTATGTTCATATTGTTGATCCCTCCATACTACTCATTGCAATTTTTTAGTATACTTGTTTCACAAGATCTACTGCAGCCTGTTATTATTTAGGTTATAGGTTTATGTTACCTCATACCTATGCACTCTAGGATAGTTTACAATTGAGTCTTTTGTCTCTTTATCTAAGTCAGTTAGTAACTTTTTGATAAATAGACTTAGAATCTTTAGATTAAATTCCTATATGGATCTTAACTTCGGTTCTTATTTAGCTAAGTAATCATTTGAGCCTCTGGAAACAGTAGTTTTCAAATTCTGACCTTTTAGACAGTAATTCTGTTGGTTTCTCTTTTACTGTAGAGTCAGTGAGTTTCATGCACTATCGATGGATGATTTTCACTTTCGTAGTTTCGGAATCACTACTTCCGTTACTATTTAGGTTGGATTGTTGCATAAGAGTTAGGCTCCTATTATCCGGAACCTATTATTTTAAGGTCCTTCCGTCTTCGTGTGGGCATAGGCCTTTACTCTTTCCGGGTACAGTTTATGTATTTATAAACAGATATCTGTTTATTACTATGGGCGTAAGCTTCTTCTGTCTTTGATGTCTAGTAGAAGGACGTTACGCTCCATTTTATTGTTAATGGATTCTATTAACTATCGGTACTGCTTATGGTATATCATTGACTTAGCAGTTGTGCTTAAGATTTCGGCTCATGAAGTAAGAGTTCTTCTACTTCTTGGGCTTACCTTAATAGTGTCGCTATTATAGATTTTTGAAGGCCGCTCATTGCGCTCAGCCATCCACATTCATGAATTTTATCTCAGAAATATCGAGTCCATTTCTGGAGGCCTCTATTGTTAGGTCTATTATCTACTGCTCAGAATGTCATTCACTTAACAGTTGCTTCTATAGCTAGGTAGGCTGTCTGTTTCGGCAGTGTCTCCGTTCGGCTGCCCTCTTCGCTCTGGGCTATTTGACCCAGGGCAAGAAAAAGGGGGGGGGGGGGGAGGGTGTTCCCTTGGGTCACCTGTTTTACTATGAAAACAAGGGGATACCTCCTCCGGAGTTAGTAATTCTGAGCTGTTATTGGGATGGTTGTTTAGTGAGAAGTTTAGGTTTTTAAAATTCATTCAAGTCTTAGTTTTTAAAGTATAGCTTTTGAATATTGCATATGTCAACGGACATGATTATGCAATCCTCAGACACTTTTAGGAGTATAAGAGTCTCTATTCTCTAGACTTACTTTATTTATTGGCTTACTTTAAAAATTATTAGTATAAGGATTATATTGGATATTAATAGAGTACATGGATGTATGAAGCTCAATTTTGGAAGGTGTTGTATCTTTCTAATTTATCATAAATAAGAAAGATACATGTAAGGCCTATTACTTCTTTTTCCCTACAGGGGATGACTCTATTTTATTTTATTGAGCGTATTCCATTTTGCTCTATGTCCTTGGCCCTCCAGCCTTTTTACTATTCAGCTATGTCTGGGTCATTGGTACAGTATAAAAATGTTAAAAAATTTATAGTAATTTATATATTTTTTATACTTACCAATGACCCAGACGGGGATGGCCCTCCCAGGAGTTGGGAACTCTTGCCTCCCCGCTGAGTACATAGCGCTTACCAGGCACTGGTTATTAGAATGATTAATGGCGCCAATTTCGGAACGTCCTTGACACTGCGCATGCGCAGAAGGGGCGAAGTGTGGAGGGCCTTTCAGGACATGTTTTCTTTGGTTTTAGATGCAAATTTTGGGGATTGGGGGGCAAAATTTGTGTTTGGCCCTATATTTTAAGAGTTAGCACCAGCTATGTCTGGGTCATTGGTAAGTATAAAAAATATATAAATTACTATAAATTTTTTAACTTTCAAAGAAAACATTAACGAACATCTGCACACTGTTCCTTCCACTAGTGTACAGTAAATGGGGATTCCAAAAATATTAAGCATTTTTTTTAATAAGCTGTTTGCAACAATAATCAAATTTATTTGAGTTTGGTTTAATACATGAAATGCAACTTCAGTGGAACAATTGTCAGTGAATCGGATGATTCTCCATGGAATGCATGAGTGAAAAGACAGTGAGTGGCATAATTGGCCTTTGATGTTTCTTGAATTATTTTGTTTACAAACCATTTCTTGGAATGTGAAATTTGATTAGTTTGAAGTCTTAGAATACTACAGCTTATAATTCAGCGTGTGTTGTTCACATTTTCATGCATCTATTGTATTAACCCTTTACCCAATGCAGACCATATCAAAATTATTTTAAATATCATTTATTAAATTTTTCAAAAAATTTCAACAAAACAATATCATGTGACCCCTCATTGGAACGAGCTCAATGAGATCGTTCCAATGAGGGGGTCATATGATATGGTTTTGTTGAAATATTTTGAAAAATTTTATTTTTTCAACTGCTCAGTTTGCATATTACGTGGGCGGATGTGGGCAATTCGTTAGGTAAAGGGTTAACTGACTTATTTCCCAAGAACAGATTTTAACCGTTTACAAAAAAACACAATATCAAAACTTGTTATTTTAATATTTTCCCCCCAATTCTTGAAAAGATTCAACAAAACCATATCATGTGTCCCTTCATTGGAATGAGCTTCATAGAGCTCATTCCTATGAGGGGTTCACATGATATGGTTCTTTTGAATTGTTTTAAATTTTTTTCTGCTGTACAATTTATATATTATGTGATGGATGCAGCTGGTTTGCAAAAAGTCAAAATTGCAGGTGCAACGGTGTGCAAGAGCGACAACTCACCTCAAATTCAAAAGACTGGAGTAATGTTTTTTTCATGAAACAAGAGAACTTTTATTGTTTTGGTGTTTAGCTACAAAAAGTTTAGAACATGCTGTTTGTGACCAATTCGTTATCATTTCCTATGTTATGTCTTTGCATGATGCGAATAAATGCATGTCGGTGTATGATTTTAGCTTGCATGATTTTGCCATTCATTTTTTATACAGTGGAACCCTGTTAATTGAATAGCCACTTCGCCAATGAAAATTATTCAGTTAACAGGAGTATTCAATTAACAGGGATTGTGATTCTTTCCTGTATTGTAGAGATAAACTTAGCATTTATTCTATCATATCCTGTTTGACAGAGCTCCATGAGCTCTGTCAAACAAGATATAATAGATTAAATGCCGGTTTTAGATGTACTGAGGCCAAATAGGTCTATAAACAAAGGAAGACTGCGGCGAGTCAGGGTAATTTCTCGACAGGTTACAAGATTTTTTTGTTCAATTAACACGAGTTTACTCTAACCCTATATTCAGTTAACAGGTGAAAATTGTACTGGAGGTATGGTAAATGGTTTTGTGTTGGGAAATTATATTCAATTAACAGGGTTATTCAGTTAAGAGATATCCAATTAAGTGGGCTCCACTGCAGTTAGAATAAAGGTTTTGTTATAAAACTACATACATTTTTTGTTGCAGAGATAGAGTGACTTAATTAAAATTCAACTGAACCTGCCTTGAGATCATGTGATAAATTACCGATAAATAAATATGAGGAAAATTCTTTAAAAATTTCTTCAGATTCACCAGGCAGAATCTTTTTATATACATGTATGGCATTCCCCATATTCTTACTACAGGTGGGGTGGTCAGATTCCATTTTGTTCAAATCAAGTCCACGGGCTAATGTTTGAGCTCCCTATGGAAGCCAGAATCTTAACTTAGTTCAGTATGAGGAATATTCTTTAAAAATCTTCTCCGTTAAAATACGATATTTGGTATACAGCATACTTATGGGGGGGGGGAGGGGTGTCCCTCTGTTCACATTTGATCTCCTTATGGGAGCCTGAATTTTAAATTCATTCAGTACAAGGAATATTCTTTAAAAATTTCTTGTTCATTCAGATCCACCAGTCTTTTGACCAGGGCTGTCATGATTAGTCGATCAATCGATTGTCGATCGGTCATGCCAAAATCGATTAGTATTTTTCATTGTCGAAAAATCGGTAAATTTTACCCTCTTTTAGACGTTTAATAGTTAACAAAAATATTTGATGAAAAAACTAATGTTTCTAAAGGTGAAATGTCAAGAACGTTGACGTTAAACCTCAAGAAGCCATTGGAAGCAATTACCTTTTAGGTACTTTCAAAGCTTTGATGTTCTGAACTTTGAACTGTCAGTGTAATATTCAAGAACTTTGCAGCTGATGGCCGGTCTTGATTATTACACTGATGGTTCAAAAGTTCAGAACATCAAAGCTTTGAATGTACCTAAAAGAGGATCGTCTTTGTTGTTTACTTGAGGTAGGTCAACTGACTTGAACTTCATTTTTAACGACTTCCAAGAGAGGGAGGGGGGGGGGGGGGAGGGCATCTAGGTACGATTTTTATCGATTATTTGCGACGATAAATTGATTCCTAAATTAAAAAATCGTGACAGCCCTATTTTTGACATTTGATATACATCATCCTTAGTTTGGGTCTGATTCAAGTTTTTGGAATCCAGTCGCCCAGCCCTTATTTGGACTCCCTATCAAGCCCGAATTTTAACTTCATGCAACATGAGGAATTTTCTTCAAAGATCTTTTTCACATGAACCAGCCAGAATCTTTTGATATTTGCTAAAAAAATTCTATTTGAAACGAATGTTCTGTTTTCATTAATAACTCCATCTGTTTGCAAGTGTGTAAAAACACACAACCAAAAAGCCTTAATTTTTAAAAAAAAAACCATGTCTTATTCATTTCTTTGTTGACTCCCATTCTCATTTCACTCCATTTCTTCACACAATTTATGTCTTTCAGGAACACTAAATATTTCATCCAGTTTCAACCCCAAATTCTAACTAGATGGTCTCACTTGTGTGCAAAGCACACTATAGTGTATCCCCGCATTTGCATCCTTGACTTTGTATGAATGCTTGATACAAAGAAGAAATGTATTATATGACACACTAAAATCATATTGAGTGGCACAGGTGACACAGCTTCGTGCACACCTACAGACTCCACTGCAACATTTGGGCATAGTTTTAGCGTTTCGAATTACATACATGTACCCTGGGAGCCTTTCGCCGGAAACGGTCTAAGAAAACATGAAAGTGGCAATGGTGGCACCCCAAAAATCCGAAACCTTCGTGCACATCTACAGACCCTACTGCAACTTTTGAGCATAGTTTTAGCATTTCAAATTACATACTCTGGGAGCTTTTCGCCAGAAATGATCTAAGAAAACACGAAAGAAAAACGGTGGCACCGCCACGTGGCATCTGAAAAATCTGAAACCTTTGTATGTATCTACAGACCTTACTGCAACATTTGAGCATGGGTTAAGCATTTCGAATTACTTACCCTAGGAGCCTTTCGCTGGAAACGGTCTAAGAAAACACAAAAGTGGCAACGGTGACACAGCCACTTAGCACCCAAAAAATCCAAAACCTTCCTACGCATTTACCGACTCTACTGCAACATCTCAGCATGGTTTTAGCGTTTCGAATTACATACTCTAGGAGACTTTCGCCGGAAATGGTCTAAGAAAACACGAAAGTGGCAATGGTGGCACAGCCACGTGGCACCTGAACAATCCGAAATCTTTGTGCACATCTACAGACCCTACTGCAACATTTGAGCATGGTTTTACCATTTTGAAATACATACTGTAGGAGCCTTTCGCCGGAAATGGTCTAAGAGAACATGAAAGAGGCGACGGTAGCACAGCCACGTGGCACCCCAAAAATCCAAAACCTTCGTGCGCATCTACAGACCCTACTGCAACATTTGAGCATGGTTTTAGGATTTTGAATTACATACCCTAGGAGCCTTTCACCGGAAACGGTCTAAGAAAATGTGAAAGTGGCAACAGCACAGCCACTAGGCAGCTGAAAAATCTGAAACCTTCGTGCACATCTACAGACCCCACTGAAACATTTGAGCATGGTTTTGGTGTTTCGAATTACATACCCTAGGAGCCTTTCGCCGGAAACGGTCTAAGAAAACACCAAAGTGGCAATGGTGGCACAGCCACGTGGCACCTGAAAAATCCGAAACCTTCGTGCGCATCTACAGACCCCACTGCAACATTTGAGCATGGTTTTAGCGTTTCGAATTACATACCCTAGGAGACTTTCGCCGGAAACGGTCTAAGAAAACACAAAAGTGGCAATGGTGGCACAGCCACGTGGTACCTGAAAAATTGGAAACCTTCGTGCACATCTACAGACCCTACTGCAACATTTGAGCATGGTTTTAGCATTTCGAATTACATACCCTTGCAGCCTTTCGCCGGAAACGGTCTAAGAAAACACGAAAGTGGCAATGGTGTCGCAGCCAGGTGGCAGCTGAAAAATCCGAAACCTTCGTGCGCATCTACAGACCCCACTGCAACATTTGAGCATGGTTTTAGCATTTCGAATTACATACCCCAGAAGCCTTTCGCCGGAAACGGTCTAAGAAAACACAAAAGTGGCAACGGTGGCACAGCCACGTGGCACCTGAAAAATCCAAAACCTTCGTGCGCATCTACAGACCCCACTGCAACATTTGAGCATGGTTTTAGCATTTCGAATTACATACCCTAGGAGCCTTTCGCCGGAAACGGTCTAAGAAAACACAAAAGTGGCAACGGTGGCACAGCCACGTGGCACCTGAAAAATCCGAAACCTTCGTGCGCATCTACAGACCCTACTGCAACATCTGAGCGTGCTTTTAGCATTTCGAATTACATACCCTAGGAGCCTTTTGCCGGAAACGGTCTAAGAAAACACGAAAGTGGCAATGGTGGCGCAGCCACATGGCAGCTGAAAAATCTGAAACCTTCGTGCGCATCTACAGACTCCAATGCAACATTTGAGAATGGTTTTAGCGTTTCGAATTACATACCCTAGGGGCCTTTCGCTGGAAACGGTCTAAGAAAACACAAAAGTGGCAACGGTGGCACAGCCACGTGGTACCTGAAAAATCGGAAACCTTCGTGCGCATCTACAGACCTCACTACAACATTTGAGCATGGTTTTAGTGTTTCGAATTACATACCCTAGGAGCCTTTCGACGGAAACAGTCTAAGAAAACACGAAAGTGGCAATGGTGGCACAGCCACATGGCAGCTGAAAAATCCAAAACCTTCGTGCGCATCTACAGACCCCACTGCAACATTTGAGCATGGTTTTAGCATTTCGAATTACATACCCTAGGAGCCTTTTGCCGCAAACGGGCTAAGAAAACACAAAAGTGGCAATGGTAGCACAGCCAAGTGGCACCTGAAAAATCGGAAACCTTTGTCCACATCTACAGACCCTACTGCAACATTTGAGCATGGTTTTAGCGTTTCGAATTACATACCCTAGGAGCCTTTCGCCGGAAACGGTCTAAGAAAACACGAAAGTGGCAATGGTGGCGCAGCCAGGTGGCAGCTGAAAAATCTGAAACCTTCGTGCACATCTACAGACCCCACTGCAACATTTGAGCATGGTTTTAGCATTTCGAATTACGTACCCTAGGAGCCTATCGCCGGAAACGGTCTAAGAAAACACAAAAGTGGCAACGGTGGCACAGCCACGTGGCACCTGAAAAATCCGAAACCTTTGTGCGCATCTACAGACCCCACTGCAACATTTGAGCATGGTTTTAGCGTTTCGAATTACATACCAAAGGAGCCTTTCGCCGGAAACGGTCTAAGAAAACACAAAAGTGGCAATGGTGGCACAGCCACGTGGCACCTGAAAAATCTGAAACCTTCGTGCACATCTACAGACCCTACTGCAACATTTGAGCATGGTTTTAGCATTTCGAATTACATACCCTAGGAGCCTTTTGCCGGAAACGGTCTAAGAAAACACGAAAGTGGCTACGGTGGCACAGCCACGTGGCACCCGAAAAATCCGAAACCTTCGTGCGCATCTATAGACCCTACTGCAACATCTGAGCATGGATTTAGCATTTCGAATTACATATCCTACGAGCCTTTTGCCAGAAACGGTCTAAGAAAACACAAAAGTGGCTACGGTGGCACAGCCACGTGGCACCCGAAAAATCCGAAACCTTCCTACATATCTACAGATCATTTAGCAACACCCTAGTGTAATTTTAGAACTCCGAATTACATAGGTTGGGACTATTCAGCAAAAAAGTGAAAAAATAACGCATTTTTTAAGTGGCTTCACAGAAGCCACCTGGTGGCACAAAAATTTAAAAGTTGTATTTTTGGGTTGCACAGACCCTATCAAACAACTGTAGAAAGTTACAGCGTTTCGAATTACAAAACCGGACGTACAGAAGTACGGACGTACGGACATATGGACGTATGGACGTACGGACGGAGATCATGACAATATCCCCGCATTTTTTAAAATGCAGGGATAACTATCCCAGAACGTCTTTTCATAGGGAAGCACTTTTGTCATTTTTCAGCTTAATTTAAGCCTTACGTAGGATGTTTACTGGGAGTGGTCATTGAAAAGCAGTGCCTCCGTTTTCACATCATTTTGGGTGATAATCATTTTTCAGCATAATTTCAAGCTTTACATAGGATGTTTGCTAGCAGGGTTCCCACGGGTGACTAAGGATCATTCAGTGACTTGAAATCATGAAAAAAATGCCAGGAGGGCTTGAAAAGCCTTGAATATTCATGAAATAAAAATACTAACGAAGCATAAAATCATAAGGCCACACAAAGTAGATCTTCTGTTTCTCAGGCCATTATTTGTAAAATTTCATGCGGGCGAGCGGGTTTTTACTTTATTTTTTATTTCTGTAATTATTTCTTTTCCACCAAAAATTCATGTCCTTGGTATGTTTTAGGCCTCATAATCTATGGAGAAGCATGGGTGGTGGTGTATTTTGTCCCTAGAGAGCAAGAAGGCTTTGCAATGCTTTAGCACTTTTGCACTCAAGGGACAAATTTATCAATTTTTTTAACTTTGGTAGAATATCAGACATAAACCATTTAATTTTTGTTTTTTTTCAAGTTTGCATTGGTTATAAAAAGAGAGCATGCGGCAGCCAAAAGGACCATGCGGGAGGGCTTGAGAAACAGATTTTTAATTTTTTTAGGCCTAACTAGATAGTTTTATATGACAGTGTTTGTGAAGGCGTGGTCCTATCTAAGACCCTCAGGTCATTACCCCCTCCTCCCACTTCCCTTGAAGGGAAGTGGGAGGAGGAGGTAATGACCAGAGCATCCTAATTTGGACCTGTGAAGGCCAGCCTTGAAAATCCTGGAATTTGACAATTATATAGCCTTGAAACATGCTGAAATATGACATGAGACACCCTATAATAGCCTTGAATTTTATCTGTTCTAGCCTGTAGGAACCCTGGTTGAGAGTGGGGTGTGCTGTGGTCATTGAAAACCTCCTTTTTCAGATCATTTTGGGTATAGTTATTGCAATATACACAGAAGACAAGGTGACATTTCCTTTTTGCCTCCAACTTTTTGATCCCTTTCAGGGCTTAAAATTCATGTTTATATAGGCCATGCTTGTTCGCCAAACTACATTTCAGTTAAGGAAATATCGCCGTGATATAGTTGCTGATGTGGCATTAAGTACCAATAAATAATAAATAGTTATGGAAATAAAATTTATTGTATAAAAATAAAAAAAGAAGACCCAAACCGAATTATAGTGTCAGAACTATATACATGTATCTAATGCAATTTCTAAAAAAAAAATTTAAAATATCTTATGCTGTTGGTGCAGAGAAATCTCATTGTTTTACAGTTTGTTAACCCTTTACCTAACCTGAAAAGCAGACGACACTTGCAAAAAAAATTCTTGAATAACTTATTTTTTTCATTTTTTGCCTCAAAAACATAGGTTATGACCCCTCATTGGAACGAGCTCGACGAGCTCGTTCCAATAAGGGGTCATAACCTATGTTTTTGAGACAAAAAATAATGAAAATTAATTGGCGATTTTCGAGAACAGCGCTGGCCGGTTTTGGCCGTTACGTTGGGTAAAGGGTTAACCCTTTACAAACAAAAGTGATCATTGTTACTCACAAAAAATCGCCACTGAAATTTTATTGTTTTTTTAGTTTTTGCCTAACAACATAGTTTACGTGTATGTCCTCTCCTTGCACTTGTTCCAGTGATGGGTCATAATCTATGTATTTGAGGCAAAAATTGTAAATATTCAGTTACTCCAGAATATTTTTGCACTTTGATGAGTAAAGGGTTAACTTAACATGTCTCACATGCATGTGGTAGTTTGTAGCTGTATTTAATGCTATGAATATTTTACATTTTTTAATACATAGCTGGCAAATAGCTCAGAACAAAATGAGGCATTGAGTAAGGTAAGGTTATTTTACTGTGAGACTCAGTAAAGCTTGAATTCAGCTTCGAATAACTTGTGGTTTTCTTGCATATGGGTGTGGGCTGACAATTTTTATTTCTAACCTTTATCATAATGACTCATTAATGACTGTCAGTGATTCAAGCTGCCGTATGTATATAGAAATCTTAGGTAGAATAGAATATTTTATCTTACCGTAAGTATGCATTTGGGGTCTGTAATAACCTGAATGCAGCATGTATCAGGAGCCCCTGATAGAAAATCTGCATAATACAAGCACATGCTTGGTTACGATTTGTTTATGTTACTATTTACATCACAGGATTTAGAAACGCATTTGCGAGGGATCTTTACATTTTCTATACACGAAAAGAGAAAAATAACCAACTTTTTAAAAGTATAATTATTGAATTATGGAACCACATTGATGTTATGCTTTTGTACCAGAAGCATTCAATCTGGAGTAACACAGTAATACCGTTAAAAGCACACAATCTCTTCAGAATGTTGAGCATATACCCGCTCACTAAATTTATCAGAGTATCGCTCGAGTTCAAGGCAGATGCATACAGTTTCAACCAAAGCAACAAACATTTTTATGAGTCTTGAAAATGAAATCTGAAATTAAAATGCTAGTTAACCCTTTACACAGCACACAGGATATCAAAATTTATTGGGGGCGCGGTGGCTCAGTTGGTAGAGGTGCAGGCTGCAAGCCGAGAGGTCCTCGGTTCGAATCCCACCTGCGGCAACCGTGTTGTGTCCTTGGGCAAGACACTTCACCCCGATTGCCTACATGGGGGCACGATGATGCTGTGTACTGAAGCATACTGCACGTCGATGGTGCGCATGTCTTCAACCAATCTAACCCTGCCTGTGCTGCAGTGCAGAGTTCAGAGTTACGATGTTGGAGAGCTGACAGCTGCTTGTCGTTGCTCGGTGGTTCTCTCCGGGTGCTCCGGCTTCCTCCACCCGTAAAACTGTAACGGTCACGATTAGCCATTGTGCATAAGTATGTGACCTTAAACACCAATAAATAAATAAATAAATATCAAAATTTATTATTTTAATTATTGATTTTTACAAATTTTCAAAATAATTACAAAGCCATGTCATGTGATCCCCTCATTGGAATAAGCTCAACAAGCTCATTCTAATGAGGGGTCACACAATATGGTTTTGGTGACATATTTTGAAAAATATATTATCAACCTACCTCACAATTGTTCATAACAGACTTTCACTACAGTGGAAGTCTCTAACTCAGACATATACTTTCTATTTGTTCTTTCCCAAGTGAAAAAGTGGTGCAAAAGCACCAAGAAAAATAAGCCAAAAACTGGGTTGAGTGTGACCAGCGCACAACCTGTAGGGGACACTCTTCTCTGTACTAATCCACAGATTCTAGTGCCAGTTCGCAGATGTATAACGAATGTGTCATTCTTCTTTCTTCCACTATCTCGTGAAGATGCACTTTGATTGTGCTCATCAAAAGTGATGCCTTTTGACTCGATGTTGATGATGTTCGTATTCTGTGTTGTGGAATCGTAGCTGTTGCTTCACCATCCAGACATACAGGGCTGTGTTTTTGTATATTCTCTCGATTACTCACATTATTTTTCAAAATGATGTATGTTTTTTTTCTATACCGATTTTGCATGCGATATTCGCAAACCGTGCTGTTTCGGTCTCTTGTTCATTAAATTGACAGTAATGCTAACCTTTGGGGGTTTTGCGTTTTATCTGAGTTTGGTATCAGCTGGGGACTATTGTGGCAGTTTTCCTCCCTCTGTTGAGGGTCAAATTTTATTTCCTGCCACCTTAAGCTGGTAACTAGGGGTGTCCTGATTTTTCTTTGGGTTCACCTTCCCATCTCCATTGCTCTCATCAGATATGTCTGGGACTATTCCTCGTGGGTGCTGTTCGTTGCCTTAGCATGCTCCACTTGATATGGGTGTTCCGTTGAAAGACCCTGTGGGCGGTATAGTTCTTGGTCTTCCACCATTTGGGCTTCCATCTGTTGTGTAGTTTGTGCACATGGCCATTCCTCCCAAGCATGTGGGAATGGGTACGCAGTCATTCTGGGCCTCCCGAACCGACTCGATCTGGAGAGAGTTCTACCCTTTTGGTGGGGGTTTTGCAGTCTTTTTCTGGCATGGATACTGTGGTAGCTGCTGACATTCTGGTGAAGAGATGCCTGGTTCAGGGACTGCTGCCTCCCCTCCAGTCGGCATCTGAGGATGTCACTAGGGTTGTGACTCCTCCTTTGGAGCCGAGCTTGGTTGATCTCTCTGCTTTTCCACCTTTGTCAGCAGCTACTGATATATCTGCTCCTTCTGCTGCTCCGTCGGTGTCATCATTGGTTACCGTTTCAACCAGCCTCGGCTTAACCCTGCAGGGGGCTGCAGGAATTTTTTCTTCTTTGGACATGTGATATCTGCCTCAACCTTCCCTGGCTTCAACTCAGCGATGTCGGAAGTGGTTGCAGGCCAATCTCTCTGCTGTTGTCTCTCAGCCATCGAGCCCAGCAGTTTTGACTTTTGATTCAGATGTCCATGGTGGGGTAACTGCCGTCCACGCACTCTGGTCCTTTGGCCAGTTTTGAGGGACCGGCACATTTTGTGTAGCCTTGACCTATCAATCAGAGGTCCATGGCGACTTTCCTAAATTCCCGCACTTTGGATCCTTGGGGTATTTCATACCCCTATAAGCATCTGCATTCAAATGTTTTGGCTGCCACCCGTCGCCCTGTGTCAGGTGTTCTCGAGGATGGTAACCCTTCGCTGGTTAAGAGGGTCAGATGTGAAGCCACTTTGCCGGGTTGTTCCCATGTCGAACTGGGAGATACGGGTCATAAGCTAAGGGAGGCCCTCTCCTTGCTGATGCAGGCTCTTTCAAGAGCCTTCCCATTGCCTCCAGCGAGGCTACTAGTGGCTTTCAGGCACTCTCCGCAGCACTGCCCCCCGGGAATGGAAGCAGGCCACTTTCTGATCCCCTTGGTGTTCCGACACCATGGGAGGCATCGGCTGGTATGCTCGAGATGTGCTATGTGTCTTTCGACTCCGGGGATGGGTCAGACACACCTGATGTCGAGAGCTATCAGTCTCCTGACTTGGGCACAGCTCTTGACTTTGTGTTCGAGTTCTTTCCGGGACCATCAGACCATAGCCTACAGCCTGTAGAGCAACCTGCTTCTGGGCACTTTTGACCATACCAGTCTGTACAGGTGGTCAAAGCTTTTGCAGCATTGGACTCTTAAGCTGTGTTCCAAGGCTATGAAGACTTCATTCTTCACTAGGGCTGATACCTTTTTGCCCCCTGTGCATTATCATTCCTACAATTCCGCCAATCCATCGATCTGCCAGACTTTGACGGTCTTGGATCAGGACTCCTCCTCCCTCAGGCTTTCTAAGCCCAAGTCGGCTGTTATTCCTATGGTGACTTTGGAGTCCCTGTTGGGCTTATCCAGAGAGATACTGGGCATGCTTTCTCTCTCAGGTCGTCTCTGCCTTGGCTGCTTATCAGCCTCCAGATAAGTTTGATAACATGCAGGTTCCTTTGCGTTTGATCTCTAAGGTGCTCATGCATCTTACTCAGGCGTGCCTGTAACATGGATAATTTGGAATTCATTTGCCTGGACCCTGTGTTGGATGCTCTTCGATCAGCTTCTTTGGTGGGTCTGCGACTTTTCCATGATTCCGTGGCGACGGTCTGGCAGGACGTCCTGTGTCATTCCAAAGATCAGCTGCTGCTTCGCCAGCTTGATCTGCCTTCTGTTGGAGGCTGTGGCCATTCCAAGCCTAACAAACACCCTTCTGCTTCCTCTGTGAAGTCAAGGGCTGATCCTCCTGCCTCCGCTTCTTCCTCTTACATGGTGAGGGTAAGTGTTAGCAGACCAGAGGGTAGTCTCAGGATCCGTCTACTAGCAGAGGAGGTAGTTTTTCCTCTCACGGACCTCATTGGTGCTCGGCATGAAGGTCCTCACCTCGACTCATCCTGGGATTGCAGAAGGATTTTGCAGACCGTTGGGCCACGATGACATCCGATCCTGGGTGTTAGATGTTGTGTGGTCCAGTCTGGATATCCTTTTTGAGGCACCTCACTCTGTCGAGGGTGCTGCTTCTAACCCAAGTTCCTTCAGACAGTTCATGTCAGGAATTTTTTATCAAGGTCGTCAAGAACATTCATTCAATGGGTTTTTATTCCCGCCTGTTCTTGGTGCCGAAGAAGGACAATTTGGCTCTCCATTCACCAGGGAGATTTTGCTTCCAGCATCGACCAGTGCTTACTTTCACATTCCAATTCATCAGACATCGCAAAAGTATCTCAGGTTTGCTTTTCTGGGGCGAGTTTACCAGTTCAAGGCCATGCATTTTGGCCTCAGTCTGGTTCCTTGGTCCTTCACCTGACTGATGTCACATGTGATAGCCTTCCATCACGCACAGTCCAGGGTGACTACTTTGGCGTATCTGGACGATATCCTCTCTTCTGGAGTCTGATGTCGACACACTGTTGAGCCTGCTCTTGTCACTATGGTTCAGAGTCAATTCAATGAGAAGTCGGACCTGGTCCCTTCTCATTCGTTTTGTCATCTGGGGATGTGTTCCTGTACTAAGCTGAATATGGTAGCGGTTCCCCAGGGGAGGGCAGTGATTCTCTCAACTTTCGCCCTGACTCTGACACAGACCACATCTGCGACAACTTGAAGTATTCTCCGGTTGCTCGGTCTCTGCCATTCGGTGACGGATCTCATTCGTTTAGGTCGGCTGAATGTCAGGCCTCGCCAACACTTTTTGTTCAGTTGTTGGAGACTGAATGTCGATCCTCTGGATCTGGTGCTCCAGTTACCTTCACCTTCTTCCATGGACGGATGTTCAGTGGATTATGCAGTGAGTTGGACTTGCCCTCGTTCGATTTTGTTCTGATGGCAGATGCCAGCAATCTCGAATGGGGCAGGACATTGGATACTTTAGGTCTTTCCCTTCACATTGTTTGGGCCAGCATCAGGCAGCTCTTCACATCAACCAGAAGGAGCTTCTTGCTCTTCTTCTGAGTTTCCGTCAGTAGATCCCCCACCCTTTGAATCGTCAAGTCCTGTTATCCGACAATTCAACAGTGGTCACTAACATTCGGAACCATGGCGACATGCATGCACTCATCTCCCATGTACGAATTGGCTCAGGATCTTCTATTGCTCGCTCAGGACGTCAACTCTGTTATGGTGGTTCATCACATTCCCAGTCGTCAGAACGTCCCAGCCGACTTCCTGTCCCTAGTACGCCCTACGGGGCATTTCCACCGAGTGGATGCTTCACAGAGCAATGTTCCAGTTGCTTTGCGATCTCTGGGATCATCCCTGCATCGATCTGTTTGCGACCCAATGTAACCATCAGGTGGACACTTTGTGTCCCTATGTTCAGATCGTCTGGCTTTTGCCATGTATGCTCTGTCACTTGATTGAAATGGTCTAGTCTGCTATGCCTTCCTGCCGGTTCCAATTCTGCCTCAGGTTCTAGCCAAGATACAAACCTGTAGTTGTCGAATCATTCTGATCACTCCCCTGTCGCCTTAGCAGATATGGATCAATCTGCACCACTTTCTGTTGGCTGCAGTTTTGGTACATCCTCCTCTATGTCATTACCTTTTTTGTCAAGGTCATCCAAGGAGGTTTCACGTTGACCCGACTTCATTGTGCCTTCACGCATATCTTTTGTCTGGTCCTGTCTCCTCTACAGAGGTTTTTTGAGATGGGCAGTGGAGTGCATTTCTTCTTCAAAGCGTTGCACCACTGGTTTAGGTGGAAGGCCTTCTGTTGATAGTGTGTTATTCACTCTGTTGATTATTCCGATCCTTCGATAACACAGATTGCAGAGTTTTTGGTATATTTGTTTGATTCTCAGGGTCTCCAGCCTGTTACCATCAAGGGGTACAGATCCACACTTTTGGAGACTTTTTCGCATGTGAGAAAGCATCGTATCAGCACTAATCCAAACCTCTCCAAGCTTCTTCGGTACTTTTCTTTGAAAAGGCATAGGATTTTACAACTGACCCCAAGATGGAAGCTTTCTTAGGTGCTGCTTTGCTTTGCTTTGGGGGGGGGGGGGGGGGGGGGGCACCATTCACGCCATTATCCCAGTTTTGTCACATACAAAATGGCTTTCCTGATGACTTTTGCATCAACCAGAAGGGTTAGTGAGCTTCACACCCTCTCAGTTGATCTGGCCTTCTTCAGGAGCCCTGCCAACAGTGTTTCTTATACCACTGATTGCTCCTTTAAAAAATCAGGCCTGGAAATAACTTAAGAATGATCATTTAGGTTATGTGGGAATTACAGTACAGTTGCTGTGGTCTGGTCATAATCCATGTGTGGTCAGTGATGTCCACTTTTGTGTTTACCAGGTAATAAAAATCATCATCAGCAAAATTTTAATTGATGGAGCACCGGGTTGTACCAGACTATTTACGGGTGCATTCAAATTCGCATAATTAGCTGTTCCAGTCGCAGAGAGTACTTTACTCCGAGCTGGAATGAGTGCACTCAGATGGCGGTCAAGGCTTTTTTTTTTATCATATTCATTATATTTTTTTATATTCATGCACATTGGGGGAATTCGCAGGAAGTGTGCACCTGTTACAAAAATAAGTGTAAACAAAATAGTTCTCTTTTACTTCAAATCAGTTTACCAAAAAAACGGTGGGGGAATCTTTAATGCTAGCATTGCTATGCAATGTTGAACTGTAAGTCATATTAAACCTTTTATTGCAACAGTGAAGTGATCTGGGTCATCGCATCACGTCTTGTTGAGAAGGTCAGATCTTAGATCTGCAGGGACCGATCAGGACTATTTAAAATACGCTCTAGCCTCGGAGCCTATTTTTTCAATTCATGCGCCAGATTTTAATTTACGGAGTCACACTGCTGTTTGTAACACACACTGCAAGTATGTAATAGCTCTCATCATTTTCATTTAGTACACTATAGCAAACATTAATCTTCACTGTGGTTTCTGATCAAGTCTTGGCTGCCTATTTAGGCAGCCAAGACTTGATCAGAAACCACAGTGAAGATTAATGCTTGGTAATTAAGACTTGAAGTATTAACTTAAACACTATACAACAATGATAAATGATAATCATATATATAATACATGTAAGAGTGTCTCTCTCGATTATCCATCGAAAGAATATCAAAATATGATCTGAGAAGTTACGCGCCAACTGAGAAGCCTATTTCTGAGATTCAAGAGCCAGGTCCTGATGTTTCAGAACCAAATACGCACTGGCGCATACCCAGGTCGGTCCCTGGATCTGACCTCCTCAACTCGACGTGATACTATGACCCAGATCACTTCACTGTAGCAATAATATGTATTTATTGTGTCCGTGGAAATATTGCCCACCTGTGGAAAGTGACCAGTCCATGGTTGCCGTACTGTATATCAATTGTAAAATAATGTTCGCGAATGAACTGCATGTTATGACAAAATAATACAACATAACTTTGTTAAAGAATAGAATGGCATGCAGTTTACATCTTTAAAGGAATTTCCGCCTAAATAAAAAGCATCAACTAATGAACAATCTTGCTTTGGCGAAATCATGCATTTGTTGTTGCTATTTATTTCAGCAGAAATTCTGCCTAAAAACCAGACTGTTTTAACCCTTCACCCAACGTAATGCCAAAACCAGCCAGTGCTATTCTCAAAATTGCCAATTAATTTTAATTATATTTTCATTTTTTGTCTCAAAAACATAGGTTATGACCCCTCTTTGGAACAAGCTTGTCAAGCTCGTTCCAATGAGTGGTCATAACCTATGTTTTTGAGACAAAAAATGACAAAATTACTTATTCAAGAATTTTGTTTGCAAGTGTCGTCTGCTTTTCATGTTAGGTAAAGGGTTAATTCCCATGAACAACTTATCTAGAGTCCTGGGCCTGGCATGTACTTGTCATTTGCATTTTAATTTGCATTTCAGAGTTTTACATCTTTACTTTCTTTTTCATCTTCACTGCCATTACATTGATATGCTGTGCTCTTTAAAGACTTTCTTTGAACATTATCACATTGCACCTACAACTGTAAATGTTGAAATCACTTGAATAAATATCTACAGCCTGCATATCTGTTTTTGTCACAGGCTCTTGACTTACCCATATTTTGAATTTATGAGCCAGGTACTGGGGAGATGTTTCACTTCCCAGTGCAGACTCTTAGAACCACTGCGTGGGACTGCTGCCTTCTTGTACATGTAATTGACTATACTTAAATTTTTTACCACATCAGTATCTTCTTTGGAAATCCAGTACTTTCCAAAGTGTGATTTACTGGGATTTCCCAGTTTGATTATAAATGATAACTTAATAAGTGAATTATGCAATCAGCAATTGTGTCATGTATCCATGCATGCAAACGAAGATGCTTTGCCGTGGGTGTAATGGGGACTTCATTATTTTTTTTGTTTTAACCCTTTACCTAACATGAAATGCAGACGACACTTGCAAAAAAAATTCTTGAATAACTATTATTTTTATTTTTTGTCTCCAAAACACAGGTTATGACCTCTCATTGGAACGAGCTCGATGAGCTCGTTCCAATGAGGAGTCATAACCTATGTTTTAGAGATAAAAAATGAAAAAATAATGAAAATTAATCAGCTATTTTTGAGAATTGCGCTGGCTGGTTTTGGCCGTTACATTAGGTAAAGGGTTAAATAATATATTATTTTTAATAATGAAAAGTAATAAACAGAGTAATCGCTTGACTGGACTGGTTTCGTGAAAGAATTCATTCGAGGCGAGGGGCTAGATTGTAAAATGATAACTTAATAAGTGAATCATAATTCATGAGAGATGAGGGACGTACAACGTCCCTCATCTCTCATGAATTATTCCACGTAACCAGTCCAGTCAAGCGAATACTCTCTATTAAATGAATTTGCAATACATTGTATAAAGTGTCTTTTTGATCAGCATTCTGAGAAAAACTGATTATGAAATCATGTATAAATAGAATTTTAGGCGCAGTTTATTTGGAAGACCGATGCCATGAATTGAAATAAGGCTTGAAGTAGATCACCTATGAGAACAATAATTTGGCATTGTGGGTAGAAGAAATGAGGGTTGTGAAGAATGGATAGCAAGCTTTACTGTGTTTAGGTTAATGATCTATTGCATTGATTGGAATTGCTGGAAAGGGAAAACTTGTCGCCTACATTTTGCAAATTTCACTGCCGGTTCACAATCAGTTATACATTTAGATTTATTGTTTATTGTGTTTTATTGATGTGTGTGTGTGTGTTTTTAGATGCAGGGTTCCTGTGGGGCCTTGGATTCAAGGAATGACCTTCTATTTGACGTAAGGGTTATTCAAGGCCTTGAAATCCTGGAAAATGTGGCAGGAGGCCTTGAAAAGCCTTGAATATCCGCAAAATAAAAATGCCAAGAAATCACATATTCATAACTATATAGTTTTATATGCCAGAGTTCATGAAGGTGTAGTTCAAACTAGGCCCTTCCATTCATCAGCCCACCTCCTCCCACTTCCCTGGAAGGGAAGTGGTGATGAATGGAGGGGCCTAGTTAGGAGATCCATGAAGGCAGGGCCTTGAAAATTCTTGAATTTGGAATAGCCTTAAATTTTTTCAGTCCTTGCCAGCAGGAACCCTGAGATGGCACTTTTACTTTTTCTGTAATTGGTGTGTCTTAGAAAATGTACATGGTATATCATATATTGTACAATACCTGCCAAAGGTAACTGTTGTGTCCTTGACTTCATTCCTATTCCCATGCAGGTGCATGGTGGCACTGTATACTAAGGCGTAATGCATATCGATGGTGCACTTGTCTTCAACCAGTGCTAACCCTGCTTAAGTAGAGTTGATAGGTTGGGGAGTCAGACAGTTGTTTCCACTGCTCGTAGTTCTTTCTGGGTATTACAACTTCCTCCACTCCTAAAACTGTCCGGCATGAGGGGACCCTTGCTGTTGAAAGTGTTGTTAAAACCCCAATAAATAAATAAATACCAAACATGATAAGCAGATGACACTTGAAAAAAGAATTCATGAATAACCAAAAATTTTCATTTTTTGGCCTCAAAAACATGGACTATGACCCCTCATTGAATTGAGCACAATGACCTCGATCAAATGATTTGTCAAAGTCAGTTGTTTAGAAGCAAAAATAAAAAATATTGAAATTTGAATAGTGATTTTTGTGAATAGTAGAACAGAATACAATAAAAGTGGAGTACATTCAGGCACTAAAATCATTGACCCAAGTTGGGAGTTTTTCTTGTATTTTGCATGCGCCAAAGGCACACATGAAATATAGGCAAAACTCCCAATAAGAGACATTTGTTCCTGTCCCCCACACTCTACCCGAGTTGTGCTCTGTATTTGTACCATTATTAAACTTAAATGGATGAAGCTGATATTTTGAAAGATAAATCCCTCCTTAGGTGGTCTGATTACATTCTTGCTTGACACTGTTTTGTATCGTAACGATCAATCAGATGCGTGATTACATGACATTATTACTTTCCAAAGTGTGATTTCTGGGTTTGATTATAAATGATAACTTCACAAGTGTATTATGCAATCAACAATTGTGTCATGTGTCCATGTGCACAAATGAAGACGGTTTGCCGTGGGTGTTATGGGGACTTCATTGTTTTTTGTTTTTTTAACCCTTTACCTAATATGAAAGCAGACGACACTTGCAAAAAAAATTCTTGAATAACTATTATTTTCATTTTTTGTCTTAAAAACATGCGTTATTTTAGACAAAAAATGAAGAAAATGATGAAAATTAATTGGCGTGTTTTGAGAATAGCGCTGGCCGTTTTTTCCCGTTACGTTAGGTAAAGGGTTAAATAATATAATTATTGTTTATAATGAAAAGTAATAAACGGAGTGATCCCTTGACTGGACTGGTTACATGAAATAATTCATTTGCGGTGAGGGACTATATTGTAAAACACTTGTGCGCACTCGTGTTTGTACAACATCCCTCACCTCTCATGAATTATTTCACGTAACCAGTCCAGTCAAGCGATTACTCTCTATTTCTTAGATATAGCCTGGATCCCACATGTTGTGTACCTACAACATTTCTCACTGTATTAAAGTGGGTAATGTTAAATACACACAGCAATCATGATATAAAGCTGTCAAGATATTAGACATTATATAAAGGGTTGTAAGGGTTAAACTGTCATCGTATGTAGTTGGGTAACATGTAGGGCTGCAATGATTAATTGTGACACGAATGCATTGTGATTCATTCTCTGATGATACATATCATGATACATGTGAGCCAAAAATTTCCTGAATATTTTGTTAAGGCCATAGTTATTTGAAAGTCTGTTTAGCTTAAAACAAGAAATTGAGATGTAAATGCAAAATGGGGTTATTTATTATTTATTATTGTGGGAGTGGTACCTGTCATGCCCTTTTTCTGCCCTTTGCATTCATGCACAGTATTGAGTCAGAAAGAGAACTGAATGAATTTAATATTTATTTGAAATTAATAACAGAACTTCAACTCGAGTCATGACAAAAACAAACATGAATCATAAAAAGTAAACTCTACTGACTCATGGTCAATAAAAAACCATGTTGGGCCTCACAGTTGTATGTGAAAGCCATATCCAATTTGTGCTTATTTCACTCATATTTCTCATGTGGCTGCTTCCTTTTATGAATTGGCTGTTTGGATTTTGAGATGCAATGAGTACATATTGGATAATGACTTGCATTTTGAGGTTTCAACTTACTTCTCGTACCCTAATGATTTCTGATATGATGATTTCTGGGGGGAGGGGAGGGAAGGGGGTTGCGCCACATTTCCGAAGGCGCATGCATAGTTTAAAATCACATATTGGTCGCATGGTTTCTGCAGCAAAGTAGACAAATGAAGATCGTGTACGCATGATAACGTAAGATACCATCAAAGGGCCTCATTTGAAAGATTGTTTAGAAAAAGAAAAGTCCACATTGGATAAAAAACTGTTCTTTATTTTTAAAATTCCCTGCAGGAGTGTGTCTACACAAGGCAGCTGATCTCGCCCTTTTCGATGCAATTATTCATTGTTCTGGCCATCTCAATCAGCTTCTCATTTTCAGTGTCACTTGTCTACCTGTCCAGTGTCGGTATCATTTTGTTTCACCTTGGCCTGGGCACCCAGTGTCACTTGTCTACCTGTCCAGTATCGGTATCATTTCGTTTCACCTTGACCTGGGCACCCAGTAACAGGGGAGTTTGGAATGAAAAAACAACACAGAATGCACCCCACTCCACTTTTATTAGCTCAACTTTGGCGAAGCCAAATTTGAGCTTATGCCATGGCCAGTCATCAGAAAGCGCTGATTTGAATAATTTTTTGTATGAATGTTTAGTACCATGGGATACATCACATATAATACAGGTTTTTTTCTCGTACGTAAATTATACAAATTAGACTAACTTTAATGTATTTAGTGTTACTTTCAGCATTGTAAGTACAAATACCAATACGGCTCGGTCTAGAGGCCATATTTATAAACCGATCTTTACGAAACTTCTTCGGTACCTTTGGTATCACCGTGGGACGAGAACGAGTGTTTTTGGGTGCGGCCCAAAATTCAAGATGGCCGATGGCAGCCATTTTGTACAAAATTAGATGCAATCAGATTTTTGCACAGAACTTCCATATGAAAGCGCTGATTTGAAAAAATTTTTGTGTGAATGTTTAGTACCATGGGATACATCACATATAACACAGGTTTTTTTCTCGTGCAGAAATTATGCAAATTAGATGTACTTTGATTTTTTCAGTGCTACTTACACACAGTAAGTACACATGTCAATACGGCTCGGGCTAGAGGCTGTATTTATCAACCGATCTTCACAAAACTTCTTGGGTACCTCTGTTATCACATTGGGACGAGAACAAGTGTTTCTGAGTGCGGTCCAAATTTCAAGATGGCTGCCAGTGGCCATTTTGTACCGAAATTAGGTCTAATCAGTTTTTTGTACACAACTTCTATACGGCTCAGTCTAGAGGCCTTATTTATGAACCGATCTTTACAAAACTTCTTGGGTACCTCTGTTATCACCGTGGGATGAGAACGGGTGTTTTTGGGTGTGGTCTGAAATTCAAGATGGCCACCAGCAGCCATTTTGTACCAAAATTAGTGCAATCAGTCTTTTGTACAGAACTTCTGTATGAAAGTTCTGATTTGAATAAATTTTTGTATGAATGTTTAGTAAAATGGAATACATCACATACAGTATGGGTTTTTTATGCAAATTATATGAATTTTGATTTATTTAGTGCTACTTATACACTGTAAGTGCACATGTCAATACAGCTCGGGCTAGAGGCTGTATTTATCAACCGATCTTCACGAAACTTCTTGGGTACCTTTGTTATCACCTTGGGACGAGACTGAGTGTTTCTGAGTGCGGTCCAAAATTCAAGATGGCTGCCAGTGGCCATTTTGTACCGAAATTAGGTCCAATCAGTTTTTTGTCACAACTTCTATACAGCTCGTATTTATGAACTGATCTTCACGAAACTTCTTGGGTACCTTTGTTTTCACCTTTGGACAGGAATGAGTGTGTTTTGGGGTGCCTTTGTTATCACTGTGGTATGAGAACAAATATTTTGAGGTTCAGTTGGACCCACTCTGGGACTCAAAGATTTCTTTTCTAGTTTAGCATCTGACTGTCACCCACCTTTAGAATACTTTACCTATACATTTGTTACAGGCTACGGTCAGTATTTATGTACAGACCGTTACAATACTTTATATGTACCTTTGTTATCAGGTCATTACCTAGATGTTTGTCATTGCTGTGTCACATACTATACATGTACATGTCTTGACAAGTTGAGCTACAGTGTCATTGACACTTTCATTTTTCCTGCAGATTAATTGACTCCTGTTTTCTCCATACTTACCAGGTCCGTTCACATCAGCATCTCAGCAGGTATTTTTCTCACGATGGGATCAGAAGTTTTCAATGGGGAATTGTGAGATTTGTTTTCAGCTGCAACGTTGTATAGAAATATACACATGCAGTGCATGAACTGGTATGTTATATCAATCTTCAGACTGGCATTTTCATTAAAACATTTATTTTCTGGTTCTTTACTACATTGATTTTAAGCATGATAATGTGAGGGAAGTGTAATGAAAAACAACACAAATTATTTGAAGTATGTATATATTTTTTTGTATTTTTTGGAAAACATACCGATATACCACCAAACTCCTCTTGGGTTGAAAAGACATTTCACGTCCGACAGGTTTCCTGGATGTTCCAAAGATAGAAGGTTAAAAAAATGTTTTTCTCACAAAATTATGGTGTTCAAATATTTCGAATTTCCAAATATTTAGATGAAATACGGTAACATGCTGTTATCAGCGACAAAAATCAAAATGCGGTGATTTATGCTAAACAGCCTGATGACAGTTCTAAAATGGTTACATCATTGACTACTGTCATCTATTATATGAAGTTTCCTTTTGAAATCAAGTTTATAGAAGTTTGAATTATGTCTCCCCTTCCCAGAAGGGAGACATATTGTTTTAGTGCATATTTTTCTTCTTCTCCTTCTTCTTCTTCTTCTTCTTCTCATACAAACTTTGTCCGGGCCATAACTTTGAATTATGTCTCCCCTTCCCAGAAGGGAGACATATTGTTTTAGTGCATATTTTTCTCCTTCTTCTTCTTCTTCTTCTTCTTCTTCTTCTTCTTCTCATACAAACTTTGTCCGGGCCATAACTTTTTTGTCTTTTGACCTACACCTTAGATACTTGGCATGTGGATGTATCACCATGAGCCGGTGTGCAGTGTACCTTCATGTGATCTTGACCTTTGACCTGAAGGTCAGATTTATGTGTTTTTTTAAGGGAAACATCACACAAACTTTGTCCAGGCCATAACTTTTTTGTCTTTTGACCTACACCTTAGATACTTGGCATGTGGATGTATCACCATGAACCAGTGTGCAGTGTACCATAGTGACCTTCATGTAACCTTGATCTTTGACCTGAAGGTCAGATTTATGCACTTTTTTAAGGTAAACTGTCTGGACCAGAACTTTTTTGTATTTCGAGTCAGGCTTTAGATATTTGGCATGTGGATGTATCACCATGAGCTGGTGTGTAGCATACCATTGTGATCTTCATGTGACCTTGACCTTTGATCTGAAGGTCAGATTTGTGCTTTTTTCAAGGAATCTTTGTCCGGACCAAAACTTGTTTGTCTTTTGAGCCAGGCCTTAGATATTTGGCATGTGGATGTATCACCATGAGCCAGTGTGTCACATACCATTGTGACCGTCATGTGACCATGACCTCAAGGTCAAATTTATGTACTTCAAATAGGGAGTAATTGTCCTGACTAGAATTTTTTTGTTTTTTGACCTAGGACTTGGTTATTTGACATGTGGATGTGTCACCATGAGACCGAATGTCGTGACCTTTATGCGACCTTGACCTCAAGGTCAAATTTATGTACTTCAAATAGGGAGTAATTGTCCAGACCAGAATTTTTTTTGTTTTTTGACCTAGGACTTGGTTATTTGACATGTGGATGTGTCACTATGAAACCACATGTCATCTACCTTGATGACCTTCATGTGACCTTGACCTCTGACCTTAAGGTCAAATTTATGTACTTCAAATAGGGAATAATTATCCAGACCAGAACTTTTTTGTTTTTTGACCAAGGACTTAGATATTTAACATGAGGATGTATTGCAATTAGACCACATGTCACATGTAATCATGACCTTCATGTGACCTTGACCTCAAGGTCAAATTTATGTACTTTAAATAGGGAGTTATTGTCCAGACCAGAATTTTTAGCTCAACTTTGGCGAAGCCAAATTTGAGCTTATGCCATGGCCAGTTGTCCGCCATCCATCTGTCTGTCAACAATTCAGTACGGCTCGGGCTAGAGGCCGTATTTATGAACCGATCTTTACGAAACTTCTTGGGTACCTTTGTTATGACTGTGGGACGAGAACATGTGTTTTGGGGTCCGATCCGAAATTCAAGTTGGCCGCCAGCCGCCATTTTGTACCGATGATGCAGAAATCTGTTTTTTGTACAGAACTTCCATATGAAAGCTCTGATTTGAATAATTTTTTGTATGAATGTTTAGTACCATGGGATACATCACATATAATATGGGTTTTTTTCTCGTATGTAAATTATGCAAATTAGACTAACTTTGATGTATTTAGTGTTACTTTCAGCACTGTAAGTGCAAATGCCAATTCGGCTCGGGCTAGAGGCCGTATTTATAAACCAATCTTTACGCAACTTCTTGGCTACCTTTGGTATCACCGTGGGACGAGAACGAGTGATTTTGGGTGCGGTCTGAAATTCAAGATGGCCAATGGCAGCCATTTTGTACAAAATTAGGTGCAATCAGATTTTTGCACAGAACTTCCATATGAAAGTGCTGACTTGAATAATTTTTTGTGTGAATGTTTAGTACCATGGGATACATCACATATAATACAGGTTTTTTTCTCGTGCAGAAATTATGCAAATTAGATGAACTTTGATTTTTTCAGTGCTACTTACAGTAAGTGCACATGTCAATATGGCTCGGGCTAGAGGCTGTATTTATCAACCGATCTTCACAAAGCTTCTTGGGTACCTTTGTTATACCTTGGGACGAGAACGAGTGTTTCTGAGTGTGGTCCAGAATTCAAGATGGCTGCCAGTGGCCATTTTGTACCAAAATTAGGTCCAATCAGTTTTTTTGTCACAACTTCTATGCAGCTCGTATTTATGAACTGATCTTCACGAAACTTCTTGGGTACCTTTGTTTTCACCTTGGGACAGGAATGAGTGTGTTTTGGGGTGCCTTTGTTATCACTGTGCTATGAGAACAAATATTTTGGGGTTCAGTCAGACCCACTCTGGGACTCAAAGGTTTCTTTTCTATTTAGCATCTGACAGTCACCTACCTTTACAATACTTTACCTATCCATTTGTTACAGGCTACGGCCAGTATTTATGTACAGACCGTTACAATACTTTATATATACATTTGTTATCAGGTCATTACCTAGATGTTTTTCATTGCTGTGTCACACACTATACATGTACATGTCTTGACAAGTTGAGCTACAGTGTCATTGACACTTTCATTTTTTTTTGACATGTGGATGTGTCACCATGAAACCGCATGTCCGCTACCTTGATGAACTGCATGTGACCTTGACCTCTGACCTCAAAAGGAAGAGGAGACATATGTTTTAGTGTGCTAAAACACTTTCTAGTTTACATTGTTTTCGAGTAATCGTTTGCATTGAATAGCACAAACCATTAACCTCACTCTTAAATCTTTATATATAGCACTAAGAGGAAGCAAATAAAAAATCCCAAGAAAATAGAAGTGTGTCATAATGTTTTGCAGTCAAAAAGTTTGAGAAATCTAATTTCATTGAAAGGAATTTACTTGATCCTGACTGTATGATGATTGTTAATTGGCTAATGTGTGGGTGGATATCTGACTTTTCCTTCCACTCACCAGTCCAGAAGAAATGTGAGGACACAAGAAGCAAATCTGCTGTTATGGACCACCGGGTTACCCGGTGGTCCATAACTGCAGAATTGCTTCTGGAGTCCTCACATTTCTACTGGTCTAGCAAAAATACGTAATAGAAAGATCCAACCACACAGTGGCAAGAAGCAAATCACATTTTGTGAAGTTTTAATGATTGTGGTGGTGACACTTGATTAGTGGTAGTGTTTCATTATATATATTGTATTGTGGGGATAGGATCGTGATACGAAACATATCGTGAGAAAACGTACCATTGCAGCCATAGTCACATGCTAGAAAGTGCTTGGATTTATATTAGATAAAGGCTTAAACTGCCATTGAAGGTGCTCAATTTAGTCGAGGAACATGTTTGAAAGTGTTTCAACTAGCATTGGATAAAAGTCTAAACTGTCACTGAAGTTGTTCACCCTTTATCCAAAGTAATGGTCAAAACTGGCAAGGGCTATTCACAAAAATCCCCGTTTCAATGAGGGGTCATACCGGTAAGCCATGTTTTTGATGCCAAAAAATGAAGAAAAAATTTTTGATACGTTATTTATCGTCTTCCTTTCATGTTAGGTAAAGGGTTAAAGATTTACGTTGTGTGGCTTTATATGCAAATATTTTTGTGTTTGGAGCATTAATATTGGCATTTTCATTATATTTATTTAGTCTTTGAGCTTGGTGAAACAAGCCACAAAGTTATTTTTGTGTTGTTATTTTATCATAAAACATGAGATGGAGATTTTGAAGTATTTTGGAACTGAATGTTATGTATTGATGTTTATAAAACACTAATAGTTTATTTATTATATTAGTTTATTTATATTTTTTTCTATAATTATAATCATTAATAAGTTTATCCCATTGCTTTTCTGTATTGCCTTAGGAATGTGCTGGTTCTAAAAATCTACCCATTTAGAAATTCCTGCTCTGCCAAATCTGTATCTTATATAATCAATGTTTTTTTTATTGTTGATCCAAAGAGAAGCTAACATTATTCACAAAAACTGCCATTCTTATATTACTTTTTCAATTTTTGAGTAAAAATGATAGCTTATGCCCCTTCATTGATGTGAGCTCATTGAGCTTGTTTCAGTGAGGTGTCATAAGCTTTTTAAAGGCAAAAAAAATAATATTTAGTTATTCAAGAAAGCTTTCGGCAAGTGCTGTTGGACGGTCATGTCAGGTAAATGGTAAATCAACTGTTTTGCAACAAATTATTGCACACACCCTCTCAGGATACTCAAAAAAATTATAATAAAAACCAGACAAGTCAGCATGAGTAAAATAATGATTTACTTAGTGAACACACATGTCACATCCACTCATCCAGAGAATCTGAAGGCTGTTTTGCAGAACCATCATTTTTCGATAAGAGATCTGACACAGGCCTGGCATTATGAAAAATACAGAAGGGCTAAAAATTGCCCTTCTAAATCCTCCCAGGTGGGCAAATGCTCTCTCCAGGATACACATCTTCACTTGAGTTCCATTCTGTTCTTTCTCCCAATAAGAAGTTAGAACAGAATGGAACTCAGGTGACAACATGTTTAAGGAAGTCTTCTTGCGTCATATAGTAAGTGTAAGAATAACAAGATTGACCATATCTATCCCAAGCAGTATTTCTAGGGAAATGTGAACAGCATCTTAAGGTAGAATTGTACTTTCCCCAAGAATGTTCAAATAATATTCTACATCTAATTGGCGGCATTACCAGAGAGTTACATATCACCAGTACCATGAATGTGACAGAATGTTTGAACATGAAGCCCAGTGGTGCAGCTGAGTTTTATTTTTGAGCAAATTATATATTCCTTTTTGTCATATGAATATTGAGCCATAGAAATTGTCCACATAAAATAGAATTAGCACTGCAAAACAATTTGTGATGTGTTTAATTGGCTAGAAGCAGGAGGGCTAAAAATAACCCTCCTAAAAAAATTGCGAGGGCTCCAGGAGGGCAGCCCTCATTTAGAATGCCAGGCCTGTTCATAGCTACAGGCTTAGAACCATTTGTATGGTTGTCCCTTTACCTTATGTAACAGCAATAACCATCCAGCTCTATTCACAAAAATCACCATTCATATTTTATTAATATTCCAATTTATGTCTCTGAAACATAGCTTATGACCCTCTCATTCAAACTGGCTCACTCGTTCCAATGAGGGGGCATAAACTATGTTCTTGAGGTAAAAGATGAAAATTTTAATTACTCCTGATCACTCGAGAAAATTTTTTTGCAGGTGTCACTGAGTGTCATCTGTTTTTCATGTTTTGGGCAAAAGGTTAATCCTCTGCACACTTATGGTAAAATACCAAAACCTCAAGTGACAACTTTTTCCCATAATGCAACTTATAATTTAACCAACTCAATTTTGTTGACAGGGCTCAATGAGCCATGTCAAACAAGATTGAATTGATTCAGTTACTCGTTTCATTACAGAAAAATTTCATTCTAGAAAAATTGTGCAGCTTGTAATTTAGACATCAGTGTGCAGATGATTGAACAGATACATCAACCTTTTAGGCCACAAAAAATAAATTAAAGTATTCTCAGGCAACCTTTTTTCAAATCAGTGAGTGAGGGTTTTAATTAAAACTCTTAGAAGCCGGGAAATCAGAATGAATTTATTGAACATGACATAGCACGAAAAACTTACAGTAAAGCAGGTGCTTCTAGTCAAGTGTTGTCTGCCTATTCAGGCAGACGACACTTGAGTAGAAGAACCTACTCAGTGTTTAATTCTCCCCCGACCCAAAGATAGCCGAACTGTCACAGCCAGATTACCTGCCGTATTACATCACAGGCAAGAAAACTTGACTCTCAGCTTCTAAGAGTTAATTTTATTCTTGCATATAATGAGTATGGACTGAGAGGCTTCTTGCTCTCTTTCCACACACAGAGTATACAAAAAGTGCATAATTAACTCATTTAACCCTTTACCCAACGTAACGGCCAAAACCGGCCAGTGCTATTCTAAAAAATCGCCAATTAATTTTCATTTTATTTTCATTTTTTGTCTCAAAAACATAGGTTATGACCCCTCATTGGAACGAGCTCGTCGAGCTCGTTCCAATGAGGGGTCATAACCTATGTTTTTGAGACAAAAAATGAAAAAAATTACTTATTCAAGAATTTTTTTTGCAAGTGTCGTCTGCTTTTCATGTTAGGTAAAGGGTTAAATAATTTTGACCCTCAAGAGCCAAATTTCAACTTTGATCACTTTTTACTGCAACAGAACGGGTGCCTCAACATGCTGTCTCTACAGAACACTTACAAGTTACATATTAACTCCTTGCATGCTGCTGGCAGATATACCTGCCCAGAACAGGATTTATCTTGCCACTGAAATAAGTATAATTTGGGCACATTTTATCAAATTTCCTCTTGTAAATTGCGTGGATTTTTACACCAAAACTTAGGAGGCATGGTGGTTCAGTAGGTAGAGGTGCAGGCTGTAAGCTGAGAGGTCCTCGGTTTGAATCCCACCTGCGGCAACCACGTTGTGTCCTTGGGCAAGATACTTCACCCCCATTGCCCACATGGGGGCACACTGGCATTGTGTTCTAAGGCAAACTGCATGTCAGTGGTGCACTTGTCTTCAACCAATGCTAACCCTGCTTGGGTGGAGTTAGTATGTTCGGGAGCTGACAGTTGCTCAGGGGTTCACTCCAGTACTCTGGCTTCCTCCACCTGTAAAACTGTCATGGTCATGATTAGCTATTGTGCAGAAACACATGTGACCTTAAATACCAATAAATAAATAATTAAATACACCAAAGCTTTCTTAAGTTAAACTTCTATGAATTTTTTATCAAATCTGGTCATGGCTGCTTCATAGCAGCCATGACCAGATTTGATGAAAAATATCTTGAAAATACTCAGCAGGTTAAGCGTTAAGTGCCTTGGTAGTCATTTCTCAAGTCTTGGTATGGGCAGCCAAGTCTTTCCTAAAAACAGCTGCAAAGCCACAGAATGCAATTTCATGGTTCCCACGTGACCTTGGATTCAAGAAATGGCCTTGAATTCAACAAAGTGTGTTTCAAGTACTTGAAATCTTGGAAAATGGTCAAGGGAGCCTTGAAAATCAATGAATTTTTGCTGAATAAAAACATTCCAACAATATAGGAATTAACATCCTTCATCATTGTGTATACTAGTGATCATGTATCATCATTCATCGCAGAAAGGCCTTGAAAATTCTTCAATTTAGTTGGTGTAAGGCCTTGAAAAATGCTATAAAATGTCGAGAAACAGCCTTAAATTTGATCGGTCCTTGCCTGCAGGGACCCTGATTGTCATTAGTTATCCTCTTCAGATTTCAGTTACATACATCAATCATAAAACATAAACAGCTTTGAGTCTCCCAATTTTGTAGTAAAATCAGGTAATAATGAAAGGTACTGCAAGGCAATAAAATGTCCCATGAGGGGATTCAATTCAAATGGGGGATTGCCTGAGAATCAATACATTGTTTTTATTTAGTTTGATCATTTGATACTTCTGTACATCTTATGATGTACGAAATCAAACAGCGCGCTGATACTTTGTGGTCATCTATTTTGTTATTATTTTTCATTTTTTTTTTTTTAAAGTTTTAACCTCAATTTCTATTCTCCCCCAGAACAGTGCTCAGTGACAACCATTGAGCCAAATGTTATCACAGCTTAAAATACTAATATAATCCTGCTGTCAAGACTTCTTTACTGGTTGAGTGCTAGAAGCCACTATTAGGGTTTTCAAAAAATGAGGATACCAGAGCAAAAGCTAACACTCTCCTTGCTTATATTTCATATTCAGTCAAACACAAATAATATTTTGTTTATATAAATTTGTTTTATTACACTAAAACAAATTATGAATAACAAGTTCAGACCACCAAAATCTAGCCCTCAACCAGTTAACTGGTAGAGTGCTAAGTTATTTTTGGCCATCAAATCTTGTACACATGTCTTTGCCTTGTTACAATTTATGGGAGAGTGCCTATGGGCACTCTCCCATAAATTGTAACAAGACAAACCTTTACGTACTAAATAATATCACTTCAAAGATAATACAAAGCACATTCACTGAATATGAGCCTTCAACCTGTGGTACCCACACTTCAGAATAAAGCCCAAATATGGGCTTCCAGCACTCTACCAGTTAATCACTAATGTGAAAAATATCTTGTTATTTGTACTTTCTGACGTTTTGACGTCGCATTTTGAAAAATGTTGAAGAAACTGAATTCCCAGCGACGTTTGAACGTCAGGATAATTAAAGTCTCAAAGAGTTAAACAATATTTATTTCCAAAGTTTAGCGAAAATTACAGAATTCAAGTACAATGGTTCGGATAGCAGCGAACACAAAGCATGGATGGAAATGGATTTAATAAAAAGCTGCAAGCTTGTACTAAACTGCTTCCAATTTTTTTTTAGCTGTTTCACATTTGTAAAATACATGTAGATGATTGCAGAATAAAAAAAAATTAAAGAATGAAAGTAAATACGTTGCAGTAGTGGTTATTAATTCTTTAAACCAATAAAAACATTACAAACCTTTACATAGCTTCAGGGGCCCAAAGCCCAAAAACCTTTAGAACAGTCTACAGGTCATAATTATGAAGGGATTTTATTGTAGCTTGGTAAGATGACTCCAAATAGTGTCCAGATGAGAACGTCCCCTTTTGGTCACGATCATTCAGCCTTGATGGCTGCCCGATCCCAAAAACCTTTAGCATGTCTGTAGGTCATATTTATGAAAGGATTTCATTGTAACTTGTTAGGTTGACTCCATATAATGCCTAGATGATGACATCCCCTTTTGGTCGTGGTTGGTCAAATGTGATGTCTACAGGTGCCTGAAGCCCGAAAACCTTTAGCACAGTCTACAGGTCATATTTATGGAGGGATTTCATTGTAACTTGGTAGGTTGACTTCATATAATGTCTAGATGAGAACGTCCCCTTTGGACGCAATTGGGAAACTGACGGCTACAGGGGCCCGAAGCCCGAAAACCTTTAGCACAGTCTACAGGCCATATTTATGAAGGGATTTTAATGTAACTTGTTAGGATGCCTCATTTTGGAATAATTTCATTGTAATTTTGTTGATATATGTTAACTGTGAGGGCCACATATATTAACTGTGAGGTCATATTAACCCACCCCTCAGCTCTTTAGTACAGTGTACACCTCATATTATTTTTATCATAAACATAGCACACAGGGAACAGAAATGAACATATTCCCAATTATCACAATTCTTGTCTTATTTCATAATCCTTTCATAAACATTGAACATTATCCTTTTCATCAAACACAACACACAAGTTAAGCTACAGTGTCATTGACACTTTCATTAGCTTAACTTGACAAGTCAACATAAGCTATTGTCATGCATGTGGAATTCTGTTAGTCTTCACATTTTCTTTAGCACAGGCTACACCTCATAGTTCTTGTCTGATCATCCCGAAATTTCATATGCAGGTTCGAGGTCATATCTAGATGAGAACATCCCCTTTTGGTGGCTATCGGACAACCGCAATGGCCACCCGAGCCCGAAACCCCAAAACCTTTAGCACAGTCTACAGTCATATTTATGAAGGGACCTCATTGTAACCTGGTAGAATGACTCCGTATAATGTCTAGATGAGAACATCCCCTTTTGGTCACGATTGGTCAACTGTGACAGATGCACTGCCCCAAAACCTGAAAACCTTTAATCTACAGGTCGTATTTATTGTAACTTCGTAGGATGACTGCATAATGTCTAGATGAGAACGTCCTATTTTGGTTGGGTTCAGTGAAATGTGCTGGCTGCAGGGGCCTGTTACCAAGATTCCTTTAGCACAGTCTACAGCTTGCATTTATGAAGGAATTTCATTGCAAATTTGCAGAATGACTCAGTATAATGTCTAGATGAGAACGTCCTATTTTGGCCGCGATTGGTCAACCGTGATGGCAGCACAGGCACACGTCCTAGATTTGTTACAGTCTACAGTTCATATTTATGAAACAATTTCATTGTAACTTGGAAGGATAACTCGGTATGATGTCTGAATGAGACTGTCCTATTTTAGTCATGATCGGTCGGCTGTTATGCCACCTGGTCATATGACCTAGATTCCTTTAGCACTGTCTGCAGGTTGTTTTTATGAAAGCATTTCATTGTAGCTTGGTAGGATAACTTGGTATGATATCTGGATGAGTTTCTCCCATTTTGGTCATGATCGGTGAACCGGGACTGCCGAACCGTCATGTGACCTAGATTACTTTAGCAAAGTCTACGAGTTATGTTTATGAAGCGACTTCATTATAACTTGGTAGGAGGAGGATTCGTTTTGGTATGATTTTACTGTAATTTGGTAACATTGGTTGACATACATTGACTGTGAGGGCCACATTATCTCAGGCCTCAGTTCTTTAGTACAGTCTACACCTCAAATTATTCTTATTGAAAACATAGCATATTGGGAACAAAAATTAACACATTCTCAATTATCACAATTCTTTTTTTATTTCATAATCCTTTCATAAACATTGAACATTATCCTTTTCATCAAGCACTACATACAGTCAAGTTTAGCTACAGTGTCATTGACACTTTCATTGTTATGAAACAACTGCCCGTGCACTTTGACTGTAGCTTGCAAGAGCTTGTTTAGTACTGGTAAAATAGGACCCAGTAACCAATGCCTAGGCGTGAAGTCCTCTAAAATGGGCAACATGGGTATAAAGGATTGGTTGGACTTGACGTTATATCCACATTGCGGTCATGATTAGTCATTGTGCAGAAATGTGTGACTTAAAACACCAATAAATAAATAAATTGAATAGCCCTGTTAATTGAATATAATTTCTAAACACAAAACCATTTACCATACCTTCAGTACAAATTTGACTTGTTAATTGCATTATGGATATTGGAATACACTCCTGTTAACTGAATACCAAAAATTGTACCATGTCGAGAAATTACCTTGATGAATAAAGAAATCCCCTTCTTTATAGACATATTTAGGCTCAGTAGATTCAACAAGGCATTCAGCCTATTATATCTTGTTTGACAGAGCTCCATGAGCTCTGTCAAACAAGGTATACAGAGGTATATAGAAGATATCTACGCTAGTGAAAAATAATTTCTTTTCAACCTACTCACAATTGTTTACAATTGGCTGTAACATAAGTGCAAGCCCTACTTCGGAACTAACTCAAGCTTTTAGAAACTTTTCCAAACGAGTTGGAAAAGTACTAGAGTGCAAAAGCACGAAAAAGATTAAAAAAAAGGGTCGAGCGAGACCAGCGCTCGAAATTACAGTTACTCTCTCTGCACACCTATTGCGTTTACCGAGTGCATGAGCAAAAACAACCGTGACGTCAATTCCTTTTATTTCCACCATTTGTACATGGTCGGAAATTTTTGTGACTCGTGCTACTTTGCTGTTTTTTCTTCGTGAACAACTTATTAAATGTGTTTTCTACATTATTAGTGTGCAAATGGATTGTATCCTTTTGTCAAGCTATCAAAATTGTTATTGATTCATGTTAATTTTTATCATTATTGCTTGTTTCTTCACACTTCATCTTGTTTTTCCCCCACGTTTGAACACGACCTTTGTGCTGTTTTCCGTCGGCGGGAGGCGTGATTACATTATTTTCATTAATATAATGCCAAAGACTATTCCTTGTACCTCTTGCTTGCAAGTGAAGCATGTGGACGACTCTCATTCCACATGTGTCACTTGCAACAATTGCCCTCAGGCCCAATCATGTGGTATTTGTGGGGTTTGGTCCTCTAAATTCTGGGCTTCTGTTAACAAGGTGGTTCTGTCCAGAGCTAGAACCCCTCGTTCTCGGAGTAAGGGTAGCAGTGCTGTAGCCGACTTTTCTGCTGGTGCATGTGGTGACTCTGTCACACAGGATTCTGATCTGTCTTCTGTAGCGAGTTCCTCTGCAACTGTTGAGGGTGCTAGTTCAGTGGTACTTGACGGGGAGACCGAGGTCTCTTTGTCTTCTGATGTCACTCTTGAGCCGTCTGTTTTCGTAGAGAGTTTCTCCGAGGTCAGCTCGGTGACCCTCTCCGATCTGCCGCCTACACTGTCGACTGTTGCCGAGGAAGTTGTTACTCAAGGTCCTATTCTGTCTGATGGTGGCTCTTCCTTCTCCTCTGGGGATGGTCTACAGTCTCAGGGGACCGAGGCTGTATCTGCTGGTGTGTCTGTGTGCTCTCAGCCTTCCCTAGCCTCGCGGCAGGGCTGTGCGGGTTTGCTGTCTGCTCCGTCTCATCTGGCTAGGTTTGCTCCTAGTTGGTTGAGCCAGTCGGTCGCTTCGGCAGCGATTCCTCGCTCCTCGAGTAAATTGTTTATTGTTCCTCCTTCCCCTGCTAGTGTGCCGCCTAGCAGGATGGTGTTGGGATGTTGGCATCCAGGGCCTGCTGTTCGGCAGCGGTCAGTGACAGCCCCTGTTAGCTGTCAGCCTCGGAACCTTCCTCCGGTGATTCCTCACTGTGTTCCGAGTCTGGGTGTCAATCGATGCTTGCCGTTGGTCTCAGAGGATGGGCATTTGGGGCCGTCTGCCATGCAGAGGCCAATGACAGGTTCCTGTCATTCTTGGAACAATCCTCCGGTGTCTTCTCACCATGTCCTAGGTCCAGCTACTGATCGACGTGTGCCGTCGGTCTCTTTAGAGGATTTGCAGGCAGGACCTTCTGTTTCGCAGAGGTCAGTGATGGCCCCTGGGCGTCACAATCGGGACTATCCTCCGGTGTCTTCTCACCGTATCCCTATTCTGGCTGCCGATCGATGTTCGATGTCGGTCTCTTCTGAGGATTTGGGTTCTACCAGAAGGGTCCATTGGGAGGACACTCCGTCGGGCGATGCTGCTGCGATGGATTCGAAGGGTGACCTGCGTCAGGCCATTTTGGCGCTCACCCGGTTGCTTTCTAGCAACCCTCAAGTTGGCCTCTCTGTGCCTCCTGAGGCACAACCTCCTTTGGTTGGTCGCCGAGATGTCTCGCCTGGCCCCTTGGATACTGCACAGTATTCACAGGAGGTTTCTGCTGGTCAGCCCGAGTTGGGCTACGTCTCCTCTGCTACGGAGGATGATGAGTATCTTGAAGGTGATGGGCCCCCTCGTCAGTCTTGGGGCAGGCTTTGGATTTCGTCTTTGGCTTATTGCCGGACGTTCAACCTTCCGACCAGCCTTCTATGACCGTCCGGCCGCGGTCCACTGTGGAGCGCTGTAACCCTGTTGAGCCTTCTAGCTCCGGGGCTTTGCATCCTCTGCAATCGGCTCAGGTTGTTGAGTCCTTCCAGGGCTTGGACGCCAAAATACGTTCTAAGGCCCTTAAGGGTTCCTTCTTTTCTAGAGCTGATGCCTTTCTGCCTCCATCACGGTTTTGTGTTTACGATTCCGTCCGTCCACCAGTCTTCCAAGGGATGACTACTGTGGATGAGGATTCTTCTTCCCTCGGGTTAACTAAGCCTAAGTCGGCAGTTCTCTCGATGTCGGTAGTTGAATCTATGGTAGGCCTGTCCCGAGATATGCTGGGTATGTTATCTCTCGCGGACCATGTCGTTGCTGCCCTGGCTGAATATTTTCCACCAGGGGAGTTTGATGACGCTCAGGTGCCTTTTCGCATTTTGTCACAGGCTCTTATGAACTTGACACACGCTCACGCCTGTAACACGGCTAATTTGGAGCTGGCATGCCGGGATGCAGTGTTGGATTCTTCTTCATCCCTTCCTTCTGAGAAACGTGCTGTTCTGAGGTCTGCCCTCTTTGGTGGGACCTCAGTTGTTCCATGGTTCCGTGGAAGCTGTTCGTGGCGAAGTTCTTTGTCATTCGAAGGACCAGCTTTTGCTGCGACAGCTTGACCAACCTGCTGCTGCGGGTGGAGGTCGTTCCAGGCCCGCCAAGTATGCTGCTGCGTCTGCCTCATCGGCGACGTTGGCTACGCTTTCGGCTCCGTCTGCTCCTTCTGCACATAAGAAGCGCCGATGTGGCCAGGCTCGCTGGCAGCCTCAGGCAGGAAAGTCTCAGGACTCTGTCATTTCCCGAGGTGGTTTCTCCTCTCGGGGGCCTCGTCGAGGCCGCAAGTGAAGGTTCTCACCTCGATTCGCCTCCAGTCGGGGGAAGGCTGTCACTGTTTTACGACCGTTGGACAGAGATAACGTCGGACTCTTGGGTCCTCGACGTCATTCATTCTGGTCTGCGACTGTCCTTCCATCGGCACCCCAGTTTATCTCGGGTGCCCCTCCCGACTCAGGTCCCTTCCGATTCTCTGCGTCGGGACCTTCTGGTGCAGGAGATCGACAATCTCTTCTCCAAAGGGGCGATCGAGGTGGTCAGGAACACCCTTTCACCGGGGTTTTACTCAAGACTTTTCTTGGTGCCAAAGAAAAACGGCCAATATCGTCCTGTCATCGATATGAGTATTCTGAACGAGTACATAATAGCTCCTCGTTTCAGTATAGAGACTTTCCGGTCGGTTCGACGTTCAGTTCATCAGGGCGATTTTGCTGCCAGTATCGACCTGAAGGATGCCTACTTCCATGTTCCCATTCATCTGGCGTCACGGAAATACTTTCGGTTCTCGTTTCGGGATCGAGTTTATCAATTCAGAGCTCTCCCGTTCGGTTTGAACCTGGCTCCTTGGGCCTTCACTCGACTGATGTCACATGTGCTTGCTTTCCACCGCACTCAGTCGGCAGTGACTTCGTCAGCCTACCTAGACGACATCCTCCAACGGCACCACGATGCTGCTGTTCTGGAGTTCGATGTCCGGCTGTTTCTTTGCCTGCTAGCGTCGCTGGGTTTCAGAGTCAATCGCAAGAAGTTGGATCTCCTTCCTTCTCAGCGATTCCATTATTTGGGGATGGATTTCGACACTCTTCACAATGTAGTGTCGGTCCCCCAGGCTCGGGCGACGATTCTTTCCGCCTTGACTCGGAACCTGCTTCAATCTTCCTCGGTCTCGGCCAGGACTTTCCTTCAGATGCTGAGCCTTTGCGGTTCGGTGACAGATCCCATTCCGCTCGGTCGCTTGTTTGTCCGACCTCTCCAACACTTCCTGTTGGATCATTGGCGTCCGAATGTAGATCCGCTGGACCTGGCGTCCCAGTTTCCCTTGATAATTTAACCAACTAATTGTTCAACTCACAGTTGAAATTCAATAATTATAATTCTACAAATGAATAGATTTTCATATTTTTCATTTACTTACATTACTCGCACTCAGTTCATTAGGAGGGGTCAGAAATGATTCTTTCTGTCTCTCATTCCTAAGAGACAGTCTATCTCTTCCCATTCTATTTCCAGGTGGATCTGTCTTGCAATCAAGCTGGCTTATTCCTGCTTGTCTGCGTCGGATCTTGTTTCGAACTGGTTTAATGCTCATGAGGTTTGTGCCATTTCTACATCCTGGGCTTTCTCCAATTCTGTTTTGCTCTGGGATGTTATGAATGTGGATTACTGGAGGAGTGCTACTACCTTCTCCTCCTTTTATCTCCGCCACCTTCAGCAGCAATCTGAGGACCTTTATTCTTTAGGACCTCTCGTTGCTGCTCAGGCTGTTGTGCACCCTTGTTAAAATTGTTTTTATCAAGGTTGTGCTTTGCTCAGCCTTGTTCTTTTCAGGTGCCTTCTATCTATCTTCATTACAGGTTTCGTTATTGTTCTCTGCCATCCTTGCTTTTCTTTCTGCAACTCTTGTTGGTATTAGTTATGTGATTCACCTCCTATTGTTTATTCAGCCAATTGTAAACAATTGTGAGTAGGTTGAAAAGAAATTAAATTTTTTTAGTAAATTTTGTTTCTTAACATACCTACCACAATTGTTTACCGGAGGCCCACTCTCCTTGGGGATATCTTTGATATCGATGCCTCCCCGCTAAATCACAAACTTCTCGTTGGCGGAAATACGGAATTGACGTCACGGGGTTAGGGTTAGGGTTAGGGTTGACGTCACGGTTGTTGCGCATGCGCTCGGTAAACGCAAGAGGTGTACATGAATTTGCCTTGTAGGCACTCTCCCATAAATTGTAACAAGGCAAAGACATGTGAACTCACTGTGAGAATTCTCTCATTTAATTTTGATCGCTGTTGTAATAAGTTCTGTGCATCGATGCAGCAGTCGGTAAGATATATTCGTTCTCATCCAATATGAAATTAACTGACACCATATATATCATATTAGGCCTTCTAGAATGCCCAAAATACCAGCCTAAAAGAACAAGATTCACAGGGAGTATAATGGGGAAGTGGGATGGGAGAATGAAGGACATGTGGTTAGGGGGCGACTCAAAGGAGAGGGTTAATATACTAATTGGAGAGATTGGGGCAAGGGATGTCATCAAGCAGTTCGTCTCCGAATGTTGGGAGGAGAGAAGAAGCGTGGGAATAGGGAGGCAGTTGGTAGAACATGGGTAACCAAGGCCTTCTCATACAAGAACCGCGACAAATCAGCAGCCAGCCGAAGTGTTATTATTATTATTATTAGGCCACCAACAAACTGTGTAGCTAATATTATTTTACTTTATTATTTTACTATTATTATACATCTAATTTTTCAGTCATAGAATCACCAGAACGGCTTGAAATAGCATGAACTTCTGATACTGCTGGTAAAGCACTGAATCGCTTGTAATAGTATCAAAGGCGTAGTGATGCACCGAAGCGTGATGTCATTTAGGAAGCCACTGAGGGATATTCCTTGTTATCCATCAAGCCGAGGGATATCGAGAAATATCTTTTATATAATTTACGATAATAAATTGGATATAAATGATTGACTAAACTTGACTTTATCTCACTGTTATTATTTGTGCCAAAATATGTGACCTTAAACACCAATGAATAACAATAAATAACTTGTTGATGTGGATTCTTCAAATTCTATTCATTTGTGTTGAATTGGTGCCATCTTACAGAATCTTCATAAGACTGGCACAATTGGCAAGTGGTTTATTTTCAAAATTTTGGACGCATTGTTTAAATGAGAAAAGTCATTTGTGATTGTTGTGGTAGAGAGTAACTGTTATTATGCACCAGACCTCCACTGGAGGATTCGGGGGTATCTAGTAAAGCCCTCCATCCATCTGTCCATCCATTGGTCTGACTGTCTGTCCATCAGTGTGTCTGCCGCTCGGATTTGGATCAGCTTTGGAATGCTGATAGACCTGAATGGGGGAACGGATATGCACAAGGAACGGGTACCGTCCAATAAATTTTTCCAGAGTTATGGCCCATTTTGACTTATAAAATATGGCTGTTTTCACTCTTTCCATGTAGAAAACTTTTCTGTTCCACAATACCTTCAAGGTTACTTCGAACTTGCATCGGGGTCGGGGGCAGTGGCCCATGCTTTCCATTGCCCTTGTTGTTTAAGGTTTGATTACTTTTTCACCAGCAGCATGTTGTAATATGCTCTCCTAAGAATAAATTGGTATACTGTATATCCCATTATATTTTATTTTACCCTCTAACACAACTAGGAGTTTACTCTTACAGAAAAATTTCTTGAATATCTAACAAATTTACAATTTTGTTGCCTAAACAATATGCTTATTATTCCCAATGGAACTTGCTCATTGACCTTGTCTAATGAGGGATCATACATAAGCTTTGTTTTTCTGTGGACTCAGACATAATGAATTATAATTCTAACTGGGAAACTCGGAAAGGTGCCTTCACAATGAATGAATTGATACAAAATACATCTTAACTTTAACTGTTTGCATGCTGCTGGTGGATATTTCTGCCGAAGACAGGATTTCTCTTGCCACTTAAATAAGAGTAAGTTGGGCACATTTAATCATATTCCTTCCACCCCCCCCCCCCCCCCCCCCCACCCCTCCCAACCCATTTAATTTAGATTATTTTTTTCATCAACTCTGGTCATGGCTGCTGCATGGACAAGATTTGATGAAAAATATCTTGAGAATACTCAGCAGGCTGAGAGTTAATTCTTTACCTTACATGCACAAATTAAAAATTTCATATTTTAATTATATTTTAACAATTTTTTTTAAAAATTTTCACCAAAAATGTAACGTGACCTCTCACTGGAATGAGCTCAATGCATCTGTTCCAATAAGGGGTTACATGATATGGTTTTATTGAAATTTTTACAAATTTTTTTTTTTCACTTGCTCATATTGTAAATTACACCAGGCAGATGCATCCAGTTCACTGGGTAAAGGTTTTTAAGGTGCATGTCAAGACTTATAATGAAAAAGTATTTTTAATTAATTGTTTTGTTTTACAGAAACTAGCCGAGATCAGTGAGGTGCTACAGGCAAGAGAAAACAAGCTTGTTCAACTGAGCAAAGAAAATAATGATCTGCTGGAAACTAATAGTGTATTGCGCAAGTATGTTCTGTTTTTACAAGTTCGATTATTGTTTCTTTCTAAATTACTTTGGCAATCAAAGTTTTCTTTTTTGTTTTTCTGGGAGTTTGGAAGACCCACTAATAATTTAAATTAAAAAATTCTGTGGTTCATACCACTAATACAGTACACACAATTACATGTAGCCTTGGCAATTCCATCGATAGAGACTCCAATGAGTCCCCAGGTTATTGTTAAATTTACGAAGCTTGTTCATACAAATAAGTCTGCAGGCTCGGTTCAGTCCTGATTTACTAGACAAGTTTAACTGGTAGAGTGCTGGAAGTCCATATTTGTGCTATATACTGGAGTGCAAGTAGGGCGACATAAAGACTTTGTACTCTGCAGAAGTGTTTCTGATCATCTTTGAAGTTAAATTTATTTTATCTGTATGGATTTGCCTTGTTACAATTTATGGGAGAGTGCCTTTTGGCACTCTCCCATGAATTGTAACAAGGCATAAACATGTGAACAATTTTGACCACCCAAAAAAATAATTCAGCACTCTACCAGTTAATAATTTGAATATAAACTGTCGAGGAGTTGAAGATGTTATTTATCGCTTGACTCCAAATGCTATAAAAGATGCCTGAAAGCTCAGTCCAGGCCTTGGTTACAATCAGGTTTAATGGGTTTTATAATGAACTTGTATTTATTCCAGTCAATTACTTCAAGTAGAAGAGGCCAGGGAAGCAGAATTGGAAGACATTACCACATTGACAGCAGAGTTTACAGAAAGACTAGCAACATCAGATCGAAAGCTTCAAGCAACTATAAAAGTGTGTAATAATACTGGTTATTTGTTATTGCTGACCATTATGGGAGCATGGTCGCTCAGTGGTTAGACTTCAAACTGAAAGGTCCACGGTTCAATCCCCACCAGGGGTAACTGCATTGTTTCTTTGGGGGCATGGTGGTGTTGTGTACAAAGGCGTACTGCACGCTGAAGGGGCACTTGTCTTCAACCAGTGCTAACCCAGCTTGTGCCTAGTTAGTACATTGGGGAGTCTGACAGTTGCTCACCATTGCTTGGTGGTTGTCTCTGTCTCTGGGTACTCCAGCTTCTCTCATCTGTAAAACTGTCAGGGGTGTCCCTGGCTGTCAAAAGTGTCATTAAAACCAATAAAAAAACCCCCAAACTTGACCATTACAGAACTGTGATCACAATAGTGGACAGTGAATATCAACCTATTGTGACTCGTCCACAATACGTTCAAAATACTCGGTCCACTTTCCTCCTCACAATGGTCAAGTATCTGACCCATTGAAAACAATATCCAAGAACCAGTGTTCACGTTGGCCTAAAATTTTTTGGTGGCTTGTGGAAATTTTGTGGAAAAAAGTAGGAATGTGATCGTATATGAGAACAAATTAACCATGTATCATTCCTTGAGTGCAAGAATGTGCCTTCTGCAATACCAAAGCATAGCACATGGCTGTCATCGGAACTTGTTTCACTCAAAAAATGTTATTTTAATTTTGCTTGACCTGACTCTTATTTGTAAAAAAAAACTGCAAATGATAAAAATATAGATACAGTAGAATCCTCTTAATTGAATATCCATTTTGCCGGTGAAAATTATTCAACTAACAGGAGTATACAATTAACAGGGATTTGGTCAGTTTCCTGTGTTCTGGGGGTAAACTGAGCATTTATTTTATTATATCTTGTTTGACAGAGCTCATAGAGCTCTGTCAAACAAGATATAATAGAATAAATGCCTGTATTGGATGTAGTTAAGTCAAAAAGGTTGATAAATAAGGGGAATTTGGTGCGTGTCACAGTAATTTTTTCGACATATTACAAAAATTTATATACAATTAACAGGAGTTTACTCTACAACCCATGTGCAGTTAACAGATCAAAAGTGTACTGAAGGTATGGTAAATGGTTTTGTGTTTGAAAATTATATTCAATTAACAGGGATATACAATTAAGAGATATTCAATTAAGTGGGCTCCACTGTAATAAAAAAGGAAAAGGCTTTTATTAACGTTTACATTATTTTGTGATTATTTACTCACTGTTTATTCACTCCAACTAAACTAGTAGCTAGTAATTTATTATATAAAGGATTATAATAAAGATTAAGCAAGATAAAAAGAGGATACAGGTACGAAGAACTGTGTTGATAAGAATTAGATTAAATGGATAAACGGTTAACAAAACAGAACAATGATTATTCCTAGCTCTTACTTATAGATTACTTGTCAGGTGTGAATTCTGTTTCACATGTGTCGTCAGGCAGCAATTTTATCAAAAACAACTCACTGAAATAATAATTCGAAAATTTTGGATCTGCGAATCACAATTTTTTTTTCGAATCGTATCTGATATCAAATTGAATCTTAAAAGACAAGTTATTTCATATTGCACCCAAACAGAAGTTACAGAACACTGTGATGACCCTTATAAGACCGAGTGAACACCTTAAACATTAAAACAAATATTCTCGATAATACCGTCACTGAAACAGCTAGGCATATTATCCATAGTTTTAGTTTTTGAAGGCTTAAATTGTTACTATTCACGTTCTTAAGAACGTGAATAGTAACAAGTTAAGCCTCCAAAAAATAAAACTATGGATAATGTTCTGGGCAAAATTCACTACTTACATAACAATTAAACATTGTCAGTTACTCAATTGAATAGGAATTGAGCCTACATGAATGAATTGTCTAATGACAGTTTTATCCAATTTTTGTCGGAAATGTAACAAACTGAAGTTAGTATGAGAGATTCGAAAAAAATCGAAATCTTCAGACTGATATTCGGGATCGATCTCGAAGTTGACGTATGTTATCGATATCAAAGCAAATGAAATCTCGAATGTTCGCCAGATCCTAATTATAACTCATGTTTCTTGTTAGGAATGGTCTTGTCATTTCAACTAAGCTCATCTAGACCAGATTAACCCTTTCAACACTGGTGGTATCTTTCATGTCAGTTGAAATGCAGCAATTAGAAGCATCCATATTCATTATTCGGTAGTAGACCAATCAGTATTTTCAATGTACAGCCTTGGGTCTACCATCACATAACTTTGAAAATATTGACTGGTCTAACCACCCATAACTTAGCAGGCATCCTACTTAATAAAGGTATGACGTACAATGTCCCTGGGCTGGTAAAGCAGTCTCATGCTCAAAGGGTTAAGATGAACATCAATTCAGTGCATCTGGATCTCCTTCTTCATTTATTTAATCTTATTTGTTTTACAAGGATTGGCGAACAAGTTAACTGGTAGAGTGCTGGAAGCCCTATTTTGGACTTTACTAAAAGTGACAGGCAATAACTGTCTGTAGCTACATTTTGCCTGAGGAAGCCTTTATTGTCCCTGATATGAATCAAATTTTTTATACAATACCTTGCTCTCAGACATTTAATTCGATAGTGCCTATAAGGCACTATCCAATTAAATGTAATAGAGCAGTATATGATGAGCTTTGATTTGTTGTCAGAGAAAACTCGGCACTTTACCAGTTAAGCAACTTATATTAATGCCTCTCCTTGGCCCAATGGCCCTGGTGTGTGGCGATGACCTTCATTGTGGCAATCTCATGGCCTCACTCTTCTCGTATACTACAAAGGGCTCTTTAGCCTGCATGGAGTGTGTCTCTCTTTGCACAGAGGACAGCCATTTTACGTCCCCACCCGATAGGACTGTACACTGTGTCAGCATCAACCGCACAATTTATGCTAACAGAGAGTGTTCAGACACCTCAAGAACTTTTCCTGACTGGGGATCGATCCCGGGACCTCTGGCATGAGAGACCAGTGCACTATGAGGGCATTTAAATGGGTGTTGTATTGAGAAAGCTGCACTCTGTGGCCAGTGGCAAGTTTCTGTTATAGTTCAGCAGGCCCTTATACATTTAACTGGTAGAGTGCTGGAAGCCCATATTTGGGCTTTACTCTGAAGTGTCAGTACCAGCACTTAAAGGCTTCATATTATGTGGATGTTGTTCATATCACCTTTGAAGTGAAATTATTTAGTCTGTTAGGATTTGCCTTGTGACAATTTATGGGAGAGTGCCTATTGGCACTCTCCCATAAATTGTAACAAGGCAAACATATGTGAACAAATTTTGATGACCAAAAATAATTCAGCACTCTACCAGTTAAAGTTTCTGGTGAATGATGACAGTATTCCCTCAAAATTCTTACACTAACATTTTACGGGTGCAATTTATTCCCGTCTCTGATTTCACGGGAGCTTTAAATAAACTGCACCTGCCAATTTTGTTCATTTCTAGTACTGTGATCAGCCTCCCCATGGGAACCCCAGGGAATGAAGCAGTGCTTGTTTACTTTGGTAAACATGCTCTGATTTACTGGTAAAATAGGACACAATAACCAATGCCTGGGTTGAAAGTCCTTTAAAATGGTCAACATGGTAATAAACAATTGACTGGACCTGATTTTATATCAATGTTGTGGTCACGCTTAGCCATTGTGCACAAATATGTGACCTTAAACACCAATTAATAGATCAGTAAATCTTGTAGCCAGTGTCCATCCAGTATACATGGTTTGGGTTATCCAAAAAAACTCTCCATTGCCCGCGTGGGGGCATGCTGACGCCGTGTACTAAGGTGTACTGCACGTCGATGGTACACATGTCTTCAACCTATCTAACCCTGCCTGTGCTGCAGTGCAGAGTTACGATGTTGGGGAGCTGGCAGCTGCTCGTCGTTGCTCGGTGGTTCTCTCCGGGTACTCCGGCTTCCTCCACCCATAAAACTGTCACAGTCATGATTAGCCATTGTGCATAAATATGTGACCTTAAATACCAATAAATAAATAAATAAATAAATAAATAAATAAATGAATAAATACCGTATTTACTCTATGTATTGGGACACTTTATGATTTGGGACACACATTTTTTCCAGAAAATTATATTTTTTTTATGCTCCAAAGTTTGGGACATTCAGGAGATTTGTTTCCAATTGACCCGTCACTAGTAGCAGACGACACTCATAAAAAAAATTCTTGAGTAACTAAAAATGTTCATTTTTTACTTCCAAAACATAGCTTATGATCCCCCATTGGAATGAGCGTAATGCGCTCATTCCAATGATGGATCATAAGCTTTATTTTGGAAGCAAAAAATGAAAATATAAAAAAAATTGGACTGCTATTTTCATGTATAGTGATGCAAAACGAATCACACACAACTTTATTCAGCATCAAATCAAGACCAGGCTGTGTTCTTTCCCCATTTTCTAAGAATTGGGACACCTGTGAAAATAATTATTTTTAGCTGTCCCAATACATAGAGTAAATACAGTAATCCAAAAAACTGCTAATCCATCTCTCATAAAATGTAATAGAGTGGAGCCCACTTAATTGGATGTCTCTTAACTTATTGAGTGCTAGAAGCCAGTATTGGGGCTCTATTGAAAAGTGCTGAAATAGGGCCTTGACAGTATTCAAATTTCTATACCGGTATCGGTTTTGAAAAAAATACCGCGATATACCGGTATATCGTAGACCAGTTCAGAGGGTGAAAAACTCGGGTGATGTTCTGGGGAACTGAGTTCATAAACAATTGACAACACAGTTATATTTTGAGCGATTAACAATTGAATAAAATTTACTGTACCTTATGTTCAACTGAACCCAGTATCTTTAAGAAAGCACTTTTTTTTTTACAAACGTGCACAGAGTTATTTTATTTTGATTTCAAATCACATCACAGAGACAGCTCAGACATGAGGGAAAACAGTAAAGTGCCATGACTTTCTGTTTGAAAAGAATATCCCACAATTCGCCACTGTAGCTGACTGTAGTGTTTATTTTTCCTTTGTTCATGAATATTAATTAATACATCTGTTTTATGGAGTGTGTGCATTTCGCACCCTGCATTTTCCTCTCCATTGTTTGATTCTTCTTATGATCTATTGTATTTTAAGTGTTGATAGATATGGTCAATGGTGTGTTTGTGTTAGTAATTAATGTCCATGTGATCGGCAATTATTAATGTCTGAATGGATTATTATTGCGCAGTCTTCCCCTTCCCTTTGTTTCTGTTTCTGTACCGTGTATGTTCATACCCCCAAAACTTCAGCTGATGTGATGCGTGGTTAGCACAGTTCTTAAAGGGTTAAGATTTAAATACTTTTATTTGAATTCATTATTAATTTCTGTGATAACATCTGTAAAAAAAATATTTGAAGTTACAAAAAAAATAGTCAAGTTTTAGATTGCTGGTTGTCATTTTAAAACTGGGACGAAAAGTGACAGGGACGTCCAACCCACACCTTCATTGCCCTTGAACAGCTTATTAATATTCATAAGTTCAAAGTTCACAATGAGAGTGTTGATGGAAATGCTGATCACCATGGCTTCAGGTTTTATCTGTTTTTGAGAGGAATAGAATAAATAAAACAAACACTCCCTATAATGATTTTGTGAGTAATTTTATTATTCACACTTGGAAACGTGAGAATACATACACAACTGTGTCAAAGTATTCAATCCCTGAATTCGATGCACTCCTGAAATATTCAACTTTCAGTTTCAGTTTCAAATTGCTGGTATGTGTATACTTACTTGTAACTTACGCAGCTCAAGTGCACTGCAAATGGTGTTTTCACTGGTTGAATGAAGATTGACTGACATGTACTTTATCGCAGGAGTTGTCAGTTTTTCCCTAATAATATATCGACTTCAACTTGGATAATTTGATCCAATACCGTTTCTTACGATATACCGGTACTTTTAAAACAATACCGGTATTCATCCGGTAGCGTTCTCAATACCGGTTATCGCCGGTTTACCTGTACACCGTACAGCCCTATGCTGAAAGCCACCATAGTGGCTTTACACTGTTTGCCTGTTGGCACTCTCCAATAAATGGTAACAAAACAATGATTTATAAACAAAATCTTGCAGTATTAAGGCTACCCTTGTTGGTAGCATTGTATCTTTGAAAAAATACTTGTGTTTCAAATCACCTTTCAAAAGTATCTCAGCACTCTACCCACAATTGGATTTGTTATTCAGCATTAAACGCCCCCCCACCCCCCCCCCCCCCCCCCCACCCACCCACACCCCAGATGGCAGCAATGGAGACACATTTCAGTATATGACCAGTGAGCATTCCAGCAATCCAACTGTATAGAAATCTGTTGTGGGGTTGATGCTGTCACATTGTGCCATCCTGTTGGGAGGGGACGTAAAATGGCTGTCCTCTGTGTGGAGAGAGACACACCCCGTGCAGGCTAAAGATCCCTTCATAGTATTTGAGAAGAGTGAGGCCACAAAGTTGCTGCTACGAAGGTCATCCCACACACCGGCACCATTGGGCCAAGGAGAGTGCCAACAGGCAGCCAACAAGCACTCTCCAATAAATGATGATGAAACAAATAGTTATGAAGATCATCTTGCTAAACTAGGGCTCCCCTTGCAGGTAGCAAGGCATCTTTGAAAAAATATACTTATGTTGCAAATCACCTTTGAAAAATAATGTAGCACTCTACCAGTTAATTGAATAACCCTGTTAATTGAATACAACTCCCAAACACAAACCCATTTACCTTCCGTACAAATTTGACCTGAAATTGCATACAAGTTGTAGGGTAAACTCCTGTTAATTGAATGAAAACAACCAAGCAGCTGCAAGGAACTGTCAGATTCCCCAATGTACTAATTCTGCACAAGCAGGGTTAGCATTGGTTGGAGACAAATGCATCATCGATGTGCAGTATGCCTTATTATACAGCGCCACTGTGTCCCCACTTGGGCTATCAGGATTAAGTGCCTTGCTCAAGGACATAATGCAGTTAACCCTTTACCCAACGAATCGCCCACATCCTCCATCGTAATATGCAAATTCAGCAGTTGAAAAAATATTATTTTTCAAAAAATTTCAACAAAACCATATCATATGACCCCTCGTTGGAACGAGCTCATTGAGCTCGTTCCAACGAGGGGTCACATGATATGGTTTTGTAGAAATTTTTTGAAAAATTTAAAAAAATGATATTTAAAATGGTAAATTTTGATATCGTCTGCGTTGGGTAAAGGGTTAAACATGGTGGAGATCAAACCGTAGACATTTCAGTTTGAAGTCCAATGCCATAACCACTGAAGCACCAGGCTTCCTGTTCCTTGTTTAACTGGTAGTTTGCTGGAAGCCCATATTTGGGCTTTATTCTGAAGTGCTGTACCGCAACTTAAAGGCTTCAAATTCAGTGTCTATGCTTCATGTTATCTTTGAAGTGATATTATTTAGTCTGTTAGGATTTGCTTTGTTACAGTCTATGGGAGACAACCCACAGGCACTCTCCCATGAATTGTAACAAGGCAAGGACAATTGAACAAATTTGGATGGTTAAAGATAATTTAGCACTCGACCAGCTGAAGGACAAGTTGGTCACAATTTGGGGAAAATATTTGAAGATAAAATGAATCATTACCACCATGGAGGATTGTGGGCAGATAGTGTATTGAAGTCTCAATCTCATCTCTTGATCTTATATACTACTCAAAGTTTGCTAAGCACCAAATATTTGACACATCATTGTTAAATTTGCTTGTGACATATTTGCGATATTTATGGTGGATATGATTGAGGAATGTATGGAGATGGCCCCCAGTGTTTACATGAGCTCTCTTGACAGGCACATGGCATGTGTAGGGTATTCAATCTTCATTTCAACACAAACCCTTGTGACTTAATGATTGAATATGGCAAATGCAAATGTAAGAAAACATTTGTCTGAAGCAGAAATGTGGTGGGCTGTAGGGATGGTGGAGCAAAGGGCTACCCATCGTCAGGTTGGTGAAGCCCATGGTGTTCACCATACGCTGATCACCAGAGCCTGGGTAAGATTTCAGCAGTATGGCACACCAGTAAGACGGCATGGTGGTGGCAGAGACAGGGCAACATCTGCAGGTGAAGACCGGATTTTGATCATTCAGGACCGTAGGAACCACTTTGCCACAGCAACCCAGCTTCGCAGTGACCTTCAGAATGCATCCGGGTTAAATGTTTCGATGCAGAATATCCAGACAAGGTTGCACAAAGGTGGTCTCCGCTTGAGAAGACCATGTATTCGCAATTTAGTGTCCCAGAACCATCACCAGGCACAAAATGAATGAGCGATGGACCACGTTGGATGGACCACAGAAGATTGGCGACCTGTCCTTTTTACAGATGAGTCAAGGTACTGCCTAGACCACACATAGGTATTATAGGGTATGGAGAATACCAGGAGAGCGATTCCATGCAGCCAACATTGTTGAGCATGACCGCTTTGGTGGAGGGTCAATCATTGTCGGGGGCGGCATCAGCTGGGATGGTCGTACAGAGCTCTGTGTCCTTGAACATGGTACATTGACTGCACAACAGTATATTGATCAGATCCTGGATGTCCATGTCAGATTGTATGCAGGTGCAGTGGGTGATAGATTCATTCTGATGGACGATAATGCCTGTCCTCATGTTGCCCATGCTGTCAGGGAGTACTGACACAGGGATGGGATTGAGCATATGGACTGGCCAGCAAGATCCCCTGACCTCAATCCAATTGAACATGTCTGGAATGAGTTGCAGCTTGCAATTGCAGTCCGTCCAGTCCAGCCAAGAAGTGTTCAGCAGCTTGGTGCCATGCTGGTCCAAGGATGGAACAACGTCCCACAAAGGACCACCAGGAACCTGATTGGGGGCATGAGAAGGCATTGTCAAGCTTTAATTAACAGTAATGGGTCTCATACTCGATATTGAAGCCATATCAGTTTTTGTGTAAACTATGCACGGTAATTTATATTGGGTTCTACATTTCTAAACTCGTTTTAATGCTTTCAGTGATTGAATATTGAACTAATTCCATTGTAGGAGAGAGATGGCCTCAAAAAACAGTTGCAGACCACACAGGATGAGATGACAAAGAGGTAAATAAATTTCTTTGGAATGTGCTGCATTTACTCTTTATCGTAATTTGAGACTGAAGCACAGGGTTTCCACTCAAATGAAAAGTCCTTGAATTTTTGCCCCCCCCCCCTTCACCCCCTTCCTTCCCTATCCTTGAAAAGTATTTGATTTTCCACCCCCTTCCTCGAAAAGTACTTCAATTTAGTATACCTATAACCAGGGTTTCCACTACCATGGCTGAGGGTTCATCAACTGGACTCATTCCCCCACCGATCATTTACTGATAAAGCATAAAATTCGGTCGAAAAAACAAATAGCATGGCGCCATAAAATTCTATTCAATACGCGATCATTCTCCCAACAAAGTTGACACATTTTAGGAGCACCATTTCCAGAAATGGCATTCTGCAACTTAAGATTGTCAAGTGTACTTCGGAAATTATCGCTATTTGTGCCATTTACCGCTTAGGTAAGATGTTGTATGCCGATTGTAGCAAAGAAACGGCAATAGCTTTGGGTGTTTTCCCGAAGATTCGACATACTTATTCTCTCAAAATTGTTCACACAAAAACATGGATCACCATCTCAGATGCAAGGAAATGGCCTTCCTGCAGTGTTCAATTCTAAAATTTTCTCCACTTGGCATAAACCATGGTCGCTCCAGGTGATCTCTGATTTTCTCCTCCAACCAGACCCACTAATTTATTTGTAACGGAAACCGTGCTGTTACCTCTGAGACAAGAAGTTTCATGATAACCCACCGCAATCTGTCATGTAGATTCTAGACTATTGCAGTTTATTTCATGCGTTTCTGTCAGTAATCTGATAATATGCTGTGATGTAATACACTGTTGGAACAAACAGTGTGTTACAACACAGCATTTCATCATTATGACATCATGACAGTAAGTTTTATCATCATTACAATGCAGATGATGGTTCAGGGATAGTTAAGAAATGAATAAAATGGGAATTTGAGTCAAGATGTTTTTCGAAGGTCTAGTAATGCAGTTGAATGAAAAAATGGTCACCTTATTTTTAGGTAAATGGCAGGCAAATGAAATGGTTGTTTACCCAATATGCACAGTGCTGATAGTCCTTGAAAATCATTATCAAATTCCTTGAAAATTGCTTAAATAGTACTTGAACTTGGTTCTCTGATATCGAGGGAATCCTGAAGCAAGTTGTAAAATGGTATCACAACTTTGATCCTCTCTAAATAAGTTTGATGAAGTGATATATCATCTAATGTGCACCCAACATGGTGAACATGGGCCCAGCAGTCTGACCATGTTTTTGGACAAAGTGGGAAAGAAAAATTCCATGTACTCTTGCTGTCTTTGTTTGCGATTCCTCTCTTTATTATCACTTAAAAATATGACTTGCAGCTTTCTTGTATTGGACATCCCCACTGTTCTTGTTCTCACCATTGTTTACTTCCATTGGTTTTTTAGCTCATCTTGACAAAGTCAAGCTGAGCTAATCTCATCGCTCTCCGTCCGTCGTCTGTCGTCCGTCAACACCATGTTTTGGTCTTCTCCTCCAAAGGCACTGGGCCAATTCAAGTGAAAGTTTGTGTGAGTGATGGTCCCAAAGGGGCATTTCATTTTTGTTCAACTCAGCATGCCCAGCCCCATAGGGAGGGAGTGGGGGAAAATGCTCCAAAATATTTTTAAAATCTTCTTCTCAAGAACCAGTGTGCACAATGACTTGATATTTGCTATGGAGCTTCCATATGAGGTGTAGAATCAAGTTTGTTCAAACGAAGTTTGTGAAGTAATATTTGGCTTTGTAATAGGAAGGGTAAGATTTTTGGCCCCGTCCAAAATTTTTTTTTTCGGAACCGATGGTCCGGTATGAACCAAATTTGGTTTGTGGTAGTATTGGGTCATAAGTACTTGACCCATGCAAAGGGAACCCTGGGAGCTAAAAATAGAAATATTTTCAAACGCCCATATTTTCCAAACCCCATGGAACAGAGAGCTTTTATTTGGTATGAAGTATCCTTATGACCAGTAGAATTGAATGGTAAAAAAACTTGCCGTCGGTTATGTTAGGGTGTTCTGTAATGGGCATCGAAAAAATGCTGAGTCAGCATATTTGCAAAAATTTAAAAAAATCTTTTCTCCAGAACCAATCATCAGAATCTTTTGATATTTGGTATACAGCATTCATAGGGGGATCAGATAAAAGTTTGTTGAAATAAAGCTCATTGGTTCATATTTGGGCTCTCTACAGAGCCCGAAGTTTTATCATAGGGTAATATGGGGAATATTCTTTAAAAATTTTCTTCTTCAGAACCACCAGTCAGAATCTTTTAATATTTGGTATACATCATTGTTATGAGGGTCAGATTCTAGATTGTTCAAACCAAGTCCCTAGGTTAATATTTGGGCTTCCTACAGAAGCCCAAATTTTATCTTTGTTCAATATTGAGGGTAATTTAAAAAAATCTTCTTCTTCAGATCCATCAGTCAGAATGCTTTGATATTTGGTATGCAACATCTCTATGGGGGTCAGATTCAAGTTTGTTCAAATCAGATCCCTAGATGTATATTTGGGCTCACTATGGTAGCCCAAAATTTTACTTAGTGCAATATGAGGAAATTTCTTTAAAAATCTTCTTCTTCAGATCCACCAGTCAGAATGCTTTTATATTTGGTATACAACATCTCTAGGGGGGTCAGATTCCAGGTTGTTCAATTCGAGTGCCTAGGTTGATATCTGGGCTCCATATGGGAACATGAAATTTAACTTGGTACAATATGAGAGAATTTCTTCAAAAATCTTCTTCTTCAGATTCACTTGTCAGAATGCTTTCACATTTGGTATACAACATCTCTAGGGGGGTCAGATTCAAGTTTGTTCAAATCGGATCCATAGGTTAATATTTGGGCTCGCTATGGTAGCCCAAATTTGAACTTAGTGCAATTCGAAGAAATTTCTTTTACAATTTCTCCTCTTCAGATCCAACAGTCAGAATGCTTTCATATTCGGTACACAACATCTCTAGGGAAGTCAGATTTAACTGTGTTCAAAGCAAGAGTCTGGGTTAATATTTGGGCTCTCTATGGGAGCCGGAATTGGCCATTTTGCTGAAGAATTAAAAATTTTGTATTCAGTACCGTCTAGAGGTACTAAGATTAATCCACATAGGTTGTATCAAGGAGCTTCATAGGGGAGCTCTACATTTTACTTATGATCAACTGAAGAAAAGGCATGATGCCCAGATTATTTTTGTCACTCCTGAGGGACTCAAGTATTGACAGTGTAGCCTATGGAGATGGCTTGCTTAATGTAGACTCATTCTTGGACTCTGTTTAAATTGTGTTCTGTACAAGATGAGCTCTTCAGGCCCCGTGGGGCCTCTTGTTATTTTCCAAGTTTGACACAAAACCCTTTTTGAATATAAGTTACATATTGAGTTTAATAGGAATTTTCTTACTTATAAATAGATTAAATCATGATTTTCTGGACCATACTCTTGCAGTTTTCTCTGTAAACATCAGATTCTGATCTCTACAACTGGATTGCTGGAACACTCATTGGTCACAAATAGGAGAGTGTCCCATTGTCCGCTGTTGTATGGGGCACTTGTTGCCTTAACTGGTAGAGTTCTAGAAGCCCATATTTGGGCTTTATTCTGAAGTGCAGGTACCACAAATTGAAGATCTGGAATTCTATGGATGTGCTTCATATTGTCTTTGAAGATGAATTATTCAGTGTGTGTGTATTTGCTGTGTTACTATTTATGGGAGCGTGCCTACAGACATGCTCCCATAAATTGTAACAAGGCAAAGACATGTAAACAAACTCGTACAACCAAAAATAATTCCGCACTCTACCAGTTAACTAACCAATGTTCAACATGAAAAATTTTCTCGACAATACCTTGACTTGCCACAGGTTTCCTTTGTTTATAGACCTATTTGGCCTCAGTACATCCAAAGCAGGTATTTAATCTATTATATCTTGTTTGACAGAACTCATGGAGCTCTGTCAAACAAGATATAATAGAATAAATGCTTAGTTTATCTCTAGAATAAAGGAAAGTGACACAATCCCTGTTAATTGAATATTCCTGTTAATTGGGAGCGCGGTGGCTCAGTGGTAGACTGTTGGACCTCTATGCTAGAAGTCCCGAGTTCAATCCCCGTCTGGGACGACCCGCGTTGTGTCCTTGGGCAAGGCCCTTTATCCCGGTTGCCTACATGGGGGCATGATGATGCCATGCACTAAGGTGTACTGCACGTCGATGGTGCACATGTCTTCAACCGCTGTAATCCTGCTTGAGCAGAGCTTGAACAGAGTTAGAATGTTGAGGAGCTGACAGTTGCTCGTCGATGGTAGGTGGTTCTCTCTGGGTACTCCAGCTTCCTCCACCCCATAAAACTGTCACGGTCACGATTAGCCATTGTGCATAAATATGTGACCTTAAACACCAGTAAATAAATAAATAAATACTCCTGTTAATTGAAAAAATTTCATTGGCAAAGTGTCTATTCAATTAACAGGGTTCCACTGTATTGATGATGGCCACATTTTTTGTGTCATTGCAAATTAAATATTTGCAACATATTTTTGTTATTATTGACAAAACAATAGTGCTGAGATTGGAAAGGTGATACTGTGTTGCTAGTTTTCGTGTTTCGTTAACACCATGATGTTTGATAAGTGAAAGCTGTTACATTGTGACGACAGCACAGCCCCACAGCTTTCACATCATCAATGGGATGAGTTATCACTTGATGGATTTGATGCCATCTTGAGGTGGAGGCTGGAGGAAGACAAAATTGAGTTGCAACTTTTTTGCGAATGTTTCAGTAATCCGGTTGTGTAGAGATTAGTGACCTCCACTCATATCATTTGAGTAACTCAGTTCACAAATTTCATATCAAACCGAGACTTGTTAACCCTTAAGGACCTAATTCAGACCTTGACGGCTGTTTGCAACAGAACAGGTGCCCCAACTTGATGTCTCTGAGGAAGCTTGCAAGTTACATTCTAAGTGTCATGGCAGTTGTTTCTTCGCAAGTCTTGGTTGCTGATAGACACAACTGCAACATGGCCACAACATGTAGACTGTCAAAAGTGTAGAAAAAAATGTATTAACCCTTTACCCAACGTAACGGGAAAAACCGGCCATCGCTATTCTCAAAAATCGCCAATTAATTTTCAAAATATTTTCATTTTTTGTCTCAAAAACATAGGTTATGACCCCTCGTTGGAACGAGCTCGTTCCAACGAGGGGTCATAACCTATGTTTTTGAGACAAAAAATGAAAAAATTTAGTTATTCAACATTTTTTTTTGCAAGTGTCGTCTGCTTTTCATGTTAGGTAAAGGGTTAAATTCTCAACCCCTTAACTGGTATAGTGCTAAATTATTTTTGACCATCAAACCTTGTACTGATGTCTTTGCCTTGTTACAATTTATGGGAGAGTGTATGGGCACTCTCCCATAAATTGTAACAAGGCAAACCCTTACAAACTAAATAATATCACCTCAAAGATAATACAAAGCACATCCACTGAATACGACCCTTCAAGTTGTGGTACATGCACTTCGGAATGAAGCCCAGATATGGGCTTCTAGCACTCTACCAGTTAAGGATTAAAGATTCCTTATTTTTTGATAGTTTATTCTGAATTGTATTGTCAGTATAAAATTATTAGATTCCAGTTGTGTTCAGTAATTTCGCAAAGGGATTCTGTGGCCATAATTTAATTTGTGCTTGTTTATCTCTTCCGACTTTGATATCTGAATGAAAAACAAACTTGTTCATCATTAATTTTTGAAAATTTGTTTTTATTTTTGAAGGGCCAAAGATAATACATTGCCTAATCTGTTAAAAGAAAAGGACCAACAGTTAGAAGAGTTGATGATGGAAGGTAAATACAGTGGAGCCCACTTAATTGTATATCTCTTAATGGAATAACCCTGTTAATTAAATATAATTTCCCAACACAAAACCATTTACCATACCTCCAGTACAAATTTGACCTGTTAATTGAATATAGGTTATAGAGTAAACTCCTGTTAATTGAATAAGAAATATTGTAACCTGGCAAGAAATTACCCCGACTCTCCCCAGTGTTCCTTTGTTTATAGACCTATTTGGTCACAGAGCTCTGTCAAACAAGAGATAATAGAATAAATGGTAACTTTGTCTCTAGAATACCGAAAATTGACACAATTCCTGTTAATTGAATACTCCTAGTAATTGAATAATTTTCAGTGGCAAAGTGACTATTCAATTAACAGGGTTCCACTGTACTAATGAATCCATGGACTGGACAATGGAAACTAACTGTTTACTGACTTATGGTATAAACAAAAAACAGTTTAGGTTTGTCATTGGAATGATCTTGAAAATACTTTAATATATGATTGGTTAATTGATTAATTGTTTCTTTATTTCACAGTAAACATATACACAATAATAAACAAGAATAATGATGATGATAAAATTACATGAAAACACATACAGTATGTGGAGAGTGTATTATCACTAAATCACTGACAGAGTGGAGATTCCACCCAAGCAATAATTGCAGATTTGTTGCAAAGCATAACAAGCACAAGCAAAGTTCCAGCCAATGGACCTTGGGTTATACCCGGAGGCCCATTGGCTGAAACATTGCTTGTGTTTTTTGTCCACAAGTACAGAATTTGAAAGTGATACTTTGGGTGATAACTCCACTCCCCGAGGGATTTAGTTACAATCCATCTCCACGTATGTATACCATGGGAATAACATAATCAGATTGGCTGTCTTCCTGTTATCCCCAATGTTTAATCCATGATGCAAAGACTTAAAATTACAGTATTAATACCATGGGGAATAACATAACCAGATTGGCTGTCTTCCTGTTATCCCCAATGTTTAATCAATGATGCGAAGACTTAAAATTACAGTTTTGATCGATATTGTTAACCGTTTACCTAATGAATCGGCCACATCTGCCCGCATAATTTACAAATGAGCAGTTAAAAAAAAATCATTTGTCAAAAAATTTCAACAAAACCATATCATGTGAGCCCTCATTGGAACAAGCTCATCGAGCTCGTTCCAATGAAGGGGTTGCATGATATGGTTTTGTTGAAATTTAAAAAAATAAAATACAAAAATATAATTGAAATACGAAAATTTCATGTGCATTAGGTAAAGGGTTAAGAGAAGACTTTGGTTGGGTGTATAGTTACAGTGCAGAGAGAGTGTCATAATTACCACAATGATACATAAAGATTTTTTCAAAAAATATTTGGAAAGGTACTATATAATAAATATAGTTGAAAAGTTTATCCAAGTTTTTTACTGAATTCAAAGGCATTGTCATGAACCAGAGTATAGATAGTTATGTCAAAATGCTTGGTGCTGTAAAGCAAGCCCGAATATAAGCAGACTGTCATCTGCAAAATGAGGTCCCCAGAGGGTGAATTTGGTGATGCTACCCTGCACAGAAGGGTAGCATCATAAAATTTACCCTCTGTGAACCAGACATGTTAAGCTGATGAATTGTAAAATTGTGAGATTTCTGAGCAAAAATAGTGAGATTTCACTTTTTAAATGGCTCAAAGAGTAAAATGTATTGACATTAATAGTAATAATAATAATAACACTTTGGGCAGCTGCTGATTTGTCACGGTTCTCGGACGAGAAGGCCATGGTTACCCCTGTACTCCCAACTGCCTCCCTATTCCCACGCTTCTCCTCTCCTCCCAACACTCGGAGACGAACTGCTTGATGATATCCCTTGTCCCATTCTTCCCAATCTCTCCGATTAGCATATTAACCCTCTCCTTTGAGTCTCCCCTAACCACATGTCCTTCATTCTCTCATCCCACTTCCCCATTATACTCCCAGTGAATCTTATTCTTTTAGACTGATACTTTGGGCATTCTAGAAGAAAGTGTTCCAGGGTCTCCACCATGTCCAAGTTACACATCTGACACTCCCTTTCACCGTCTTTCCCAATTTTCCCCCTCAGCTCCAGGGATCGCGACCTCAGCTTGAACAACAGTGACCCCCCGAAGGTGCCATCAAGGTACTCTTCAAAACCTGGCTTCTCTTTATCATGCAGACCACCCAAAGACCTCTTTGATTTGACCCCCCCCTCTCACCAATTATGGTTACAGTGAGTGAGATTCTGTTAAAAATCCCAATTTTAGCTGATTTTAGCCTCGTTTTAACAAATATTTATGCTGGAAAATAGTGAGTCTCCCTCTAAAATAGTGAGACTTAACATGTCGCTGTGAACCTCAGTCTGAATCAAGGTATCATGCTAAAACAGAAAGATGTACCCAGAGGATAAATTGGCCCACTGTATTTGTTAGCATCAACAAATTCACCCTCTGGGGACCTCATTTTGGAAATGATAGGTTGCTCATATTCAGACTTGCTGTAAAGGTATACACAATTAGCAGATGTAGTCTATAATGTAATATTCGTTGAAGTAAATCTTGAATTTATCATTGGTTAGAAATCTACCGTTGCTTTGATAGTTATATTTTATATTTCAAACAGGTGAGAAGCTCTCCAAACAAATTCTGCAGAATAACAATATCATTAAGAAATTGCGGTCAAAAGAAAAGGAAAATGAATCTCTTATTACCAACAAGACGTAAGTTCATATCTTTTTTTTTTTTAACTTATTTACTCTTATTATGTTGACATTCTAAGCTCTTATAAAAGTCTGAAATGTTGGGGATTCACATTATGTGTCAGTGCATGCAATTATTAGATAGGATCTCGAGCAGTTGTCTTGGAAGTGACTTCTAGTCAAGTTTTTGGTGCCTGTAGAGGCAGCCAAAATCTTGACTAGAAATCACTAACAAGCCTCGAGAAAAACAGAATGTAGTGTAGTAAACATTTAAAAAATTATCTAGTTCTGAAAGCAGGTGCTGGTTTTCAGAATCCTTGAAAGTGCTCTAAACTATGTTTTTGAGGGGAAAAAAAACTTTTTTAGTTATTCAAGAATTTTGTTGCAAGTATCGTCTGCTGTGTTTATTAGCCATAATGGCATGCCTTTCATCAAAGACATGCCTTGATGAAATATAGGACTTTTCCCCTCCCTAGACAGGACACTTTCTCCCTACCAAATTGTCAGTAGGATGTATTCCCCCTAGACATTTTCCCCGGCAAAATTATTTAAGAATATATTCCCACCTGAAAATTTTCCCCCAATCTTTCTCATTTCACTGAAACATGCTGGGACACCCTCCAAGAAAGTCGTCAGAAGCATAAGCTTGTCCAATTTTTCAAAATGCATCATCAGTTTTCACCTTTATATATTTCCAACAAGGTACCACCTATAACATCACTCATTGCTCAAGGGCATAAGCTTTGATCAAATGTGAATCATCTTGATCCATTATGTCACACAAATCTGTACCAGGCTTTTTTTGCCCCAACTGTTACCAACTATTGGAATAACATACTTATTCCAGTGAGGGATAACTCTTCCATTAGACATTTTAAGAGTTTCCTAAATGGCTGCCTACCATCATTTTTCTCTAGAATCAAATTGCAACCAGCTGAAATATATATACCATTGTAGATTAAGGTTACATTGTACTCATATTGATGCCCACTTATACAACAACCATATCTCAACCTCTCCCTTTTGTCAGTAATGGTGAGCACGAAACAACAGTGCATTTCTTGAATTGTACATAGAAAACTCCCAAGTTTTCAGAGCAGTACAAGATTGTATCTTACTGAGTGGATGTTTCCACCAACTCTGACAGTTCTGTAACCTACTTATGCTTGATTGCTTTGAAGGTATTGATCATTGCTTCTGTATGGCATGAACCCTTTACCTAACATGAAAAGCAGACGACACTTGCAAAAAAAATTCTTGAATAACTAATTTTTTTCATTTTTGTCTCAAAAATATAGGTTATGATCCCTCATTGGAACTAATTCGATTAGCTTGTTCTAATGAGGGGTCATAACCTATGTATTTTAGACAAAAAATGAAAAAGTAATGAAATTTAATTGCCAATTTTTTAGAATGGTGCTGGCCGGTTTTGTTCATTATGTTGGGTATTGGGTTAAGCCATGATCCAGGTCTTTAAGTAAACTGGAGGACAGAAGTTTGGAATATTTGCAACCCCACATTTTATTCTGGTAACTAATAATAATGAAAATCAAATAACAAACTGAAGGATCAGTCATTACTCCAAATTGATTCTTGTGAATCAAGACAAATTTTAAAGCCTGAGGAATGTGTGTATGTATTCAGAATGGATATAATATTGTATGTCATGAAGTTGATATGCACTCTGTTTTTCTTTTAGGAAGAAGATTGATGAGCAGTCAAAAGAGATTTCACATTTAAAAACAGTACTTGATTCAAAAGAAGAAATAGAGACAAAACAGTCAGGTAGAGTAGTCGTCGGTAGAATAATTATCTTCTAGATGTTATGCTATCAGAGTAATTGTGAATGGTCAGTGCAACCCCCCCCCCCCCCCATCCCACCCACACACACACACTGATGTCAGAATAACAGAATTTTAAGCGGTAAATTCTTTTTCTAATGCAACTAGGACTTTAATCAATTCCTTGATTTTAATCAATTCATTTTTATTTGGCAGTGCTCAATGAGCTCTGTCATACAAGACTGAATTGGTTAATTTCCCAGGTGCATTAGAGTGCACAAAGTACATCTTCTTTTTCTCAGACCATTTTTTGTGTGGTGGGCGTTTTTTATGCCCTTCACTTCAAAAGTCGAAGGAGTATCTAGTGGAGACCTCTATCTGTTCATCTGTCCATTGATCTGTTCGTTCATACCAACATTTTCCCTTGTATCTTAGCCACTGCTACTCCGATTTGAATGATATTTAGGGGTTGTGATAGAGCATCATGAGGGAACGATACCTGTATAGCGTGAGTTTCTTCCACACATTTTTTCCCGAGTTATGGCCCTTTTTTACTCTTTTGACTTAGAAATGTTTTTGCAGGTCAGTGGCATTGGCCCACACTTTGCGTTGCCCCTCTTGTTATCCGACTGTCTGTACAAACGTTTTACATTGTAATTTCAAGGCCATCTCTCAGATTTGGATCTCCTTTGGTATGCTGATAGATCTGTTTGGGGGACGGATATGCACAAGGAATCTGTTCCGTCCAATATTTTTTTCCAGAGTTATGGCCCTTTTTCAAGTTAAAAAAATTTTCTATTTTTTGTCACTCTTTCCACTTAAAAAATTTTTCTGTCCCACATTACCTTCAAGGCTGCTTCAAACTTGCATATGGGTTGGAGGCATTGGCCCATGCTTTGCATTGGCCTTGTTATTTTATTTTTTATTTTTCAAATTATTTCTTTGCCATCAAAATTTCATGTTCTTGGTTTGTTTTATGTTTTAGATCTTATAATCTACAGAATAGCAAGGTTGGTAGTGTATCTCGTCCCTTGAGTGCAAGAAGGTTGTGCAATGCTAAAGCACTTACCAAGTTTAAGTTTGTCAAGTTGGGCTATAGTGTCTTTGACACATTCATGTGGAGGAGAAAGTCCGAGTAACTCTCCATTCCTTAAAATAATGGAGCTGAGAGCCTGAAGGGGTCGAGACCCATTGTTGTAAGGAATGGAGAGTTATGAGGATTTTCACCTACTTTTAAAATACACCTGCGACTTTATCTTTTGTTTTGAGTCTCCATTATTTTTCAGGAATGGAGAGTTAACGTGAATAACTCTCCATTACTAGTGAACAGAGATTCTATCCCTGAATGACATGGTTTTAACATCAGACACAGTGGAGGCAAAGCAGGATTATTTGGCTTTTCCCTTTGGAAAAGACAATAGTTTTTCTACAGATTATTATTTTAATTTATAAATAATGATCATAACATCATGATATTCCATTCTTGTTCAATGCACCTCGTGTCGAACAGTTTTATGGATGGAGAAATTCATCACTTTTGGGAATTTCAAGTCTTGAAGGTTGCCGTGTCTCCTTAACCTTTGCCTCAGCTTGTTCACATGATGCTATCAAATCATTATCGCTGATGTCCAAAAACATATCAGTGTGGATGTAGATGGACTGAAGGGATGGATTTTTGTTTTTCCGAGTTTTCTTGCATAATATTTAGTATGTCATCAATGGCATTATCAGTGTCGTAATCTGACTGAGTGTTAGTAGAAAATGTATTCTGAGTCAGAAATAAACTCTCCCCATCACTTGAAGACATTTTGGAGAATGGACAAATTTAGTCTCATACAATAGTTAATGATCAGCTCTTAAATCTTAACCCTGATTACTTTTGACTTTAGAGTAGCGTTCATAACAAGTAATAATAACTGTCCATTCCTAAACTAACTTGTATCTATTCAAGGCATGCTGTTAAAATTGACTGGTGTGACATTTAGGTGTATTTTAATAAGAATTAATGCTTCAAAATTTCAATGTCTGTTGCACAGCATTGCCAAATAGAGTTGGCCCCTATGTTCTAACATATTTTGCTTGTCTGGTAAATGCTTGTCTCTAGCAAAGTTTTTATTTGTTATTTAAAATAAAAAACAAATCTTTTTGGACAAGCCTGAGAATTAAGAGAAAATTTATTTGATCTTAGTATGTATTGGGTCCATAATTACCTGAATACATCGTGTCTCAGGGGCCTTTGATGTGGATACTGTATCTTTATCTGATGTATCTTACATCTGCGTACAAGCATGTGCTTAGTTACGATTTGTTTATGTTAGTATTTGGGAGCATGGTGGCTCAGTAGTTACAGAATTGGATTTGATCCCCACCAGGTCTAACTGCGTTGTGTCCCTGGGCAAGATACTCAATCCCAATTTCCCATGCTGGGGTATGGTGGCACTGTGTACTAAGACATACTGCATGTTAATGGTGCACTTGTCTTCAACTATTACTAACCCTGCTTGTGTGGAGTTAGTACATTGAGGAGTTTGGTAGTTGCTCGGTAGTTTTCTGCAGGTATTCTGGCTTCCTCCACTCATAAAACTGTATGACACGAGGTGACCCTGGCTGTTGAAAGTGTCATTAAATCCCAATAAATAAATAAATTATTTTAGTATTTACAGAACTTTAACTCTTTCGAAAGGCAATTTCGAGAGACCATATACATTTCTATATAGGAAGTTAGGAACAGGGATAAATTCTTCTCAAAAGTATACATATTAAATCATCAAACAACATTACTTTTATGTGTTTGGGTCTCAATCATTGTAAACATTCGACATTGTAAACACACTGTTTACAGCACACAGTCTTTTCAGAATGTTAAACAAGCACACTCCTTAAGTTTATCTGGGGGTCGGGAAAGAGAGAATCCATACCTACTATGAGTGTCCGAGGATCCCATGAGACCAACATGGTTGAATCCCTGTTGTGTACTGATAATACTGTTAACTCTTTACCCAACACAACTTTTTAATTTTTAAAATATAAACTGAATTTGAAAATTTATAAAAAAAAACTAAACAATATTTACCAATAAAATCTTACAAATATGGATGTCATTGGAACTGGCTCCTTGAGCCAGTTCCAATGACAGCCATATTTGTGCAATTTTATTGACCAAGTGTCAGGATATTTTGGGTTACTGTAGTCTTGTATTAGTTAATTTGTTCCCACGATTTTGTTAAAGGGTTGAATTGACTCATTTTTGATGCGAATCCTAGCAGAGGTGCAGCAAGAATCTACATGGATTCTCACTAGTATTGTTGCGTGAATCTTTGTGTGAATCGAGTCTCGGATTCTCGTCGAAATATAAGGCCTGGCATTTAGCTTGGAATAGTTTAAAAACTTGTGTAAAAGGTCCTTGAAAATGGCTTGAAAGGGTTCTTGAAAGTTCTTGAATTAACCTCATCCTTGGGACAATGAACCCCATCTTTTTAGCTGCAGTACTGTCACTTCTCAGAAGAATCCAGCTGGATGTTTCTTGTTCTTGGTCTGTTGACCCTTGGGGTCTTGGACAATTGTCTTGAATTCACACCTGACCACAGCCTGTACACATCCAGTGGCTTAGCAGTGATTTCTAGTCAAGTCATGGCTGCCTGTTAAGCAGTCCTTCGTGTGAGTAAATTTTATGGGTGTAAAAAAGTGCACTCGCAAATTGTGTTGCGAGTGCAATTTTGTGCAAATCGCACTTGCAAAATTCCCCAAAGTTTCACAACTATGCATGTTTGAGACAGATGTGTTTAAATACAGCTACTGTACTCACCCGTGTCGAAGCCCATATTCGTGATTAATCCCACCCCTCGCCTTTTCAGATTTATGAACCAGGGTCCCTACTCAAGTCAAAGCCCCCCCCCCCCCCCCCCAGTTTCAAATTGGACGAAAGTTGTTTGAGACGTCAAATTTACAGGAATCAAATGCAAAAACAGATGACTTGTTGCAACACTGTACTTACCCCGGTATCAAATAGAACTGTAATACTGTATTACATATATTTTTGGGAGTTGAGGTTTTTGTGTTGTTAAATTCGTCTTTTGTGCAATACATTATGTCTGTGTTCAGTGTAATAAGTCTTTATTAAAATATTGTATATCCCAAGCAAAATTGACTTGTTTATTTTTTGTACACCTCGTTTTGGAAGCTGTGACTTGTTTAAATAAGTGTGCACACTGCTGTCAATAGTTGTATGAAACACGCCTATAACATATAGTTTTCACAGTGGTTGAACATCATCACAAAGATACTGATTGAACACTGCCACTTACGAACGGTGCACAACTCATTGTGAAAGAACACTGCCACTTTCGAGCATGCACAACTCACTGTGAAAACGGGTGTTCAGAAATTAATGAGAAAGTGGTAATTAAAAATAAAAAATAATTACAACTCTGGTATTTGAGAATTACATAACAATTTAACCAGCGATATGATGTATGACTTATTGGTTTAATAAAACATGCTCATTTATCATTTCATCATGCTCTGCAACATGTGAAGTTATGACTTTCAGTGTAAAATCAATTTTTTGAATTTTGCCAAGGGAGGCAACTATTTTGTTATTCATATTCCGCCGTGTGAATTTTATCTGGTCTTCATATTATGATTTTTTTTTATTGATTTTGTGTGAAGCTATATTTTGTTTATTCGTAATAAATGTACATATTTAAAAAAAAAAACCCAGCTATTTTTAAACAGACTATGTTTGTCTGTTTTCAAGGGGGTGGTTTGCAGTGTTGATTGACATACTTAACTTACGTCCATTTCTAACTTCAAGAGTAACCTGTACAAAAATGAAAACAACACCGCATGGTTTTCTGTTTGTTTTATTAGCTCAACTTTGGCGAAGCCAAATTTGAGCTTATGCCATGGCCCGTCGTCCGTCTGTCCGTCAACAATTGGATACGGCTCGGGCTAGAGGCCGTATTTATGAACTGATCTTTACGAAACTTCTTGGGTACCTTTGTTATGACCGTGGGACGAGAACGAGTGTTTTTGGGTGTGGTCCGAAATTCAAGATGGCTGCCAGCCATCATTTTGTCCCGACGATGCAGAAATCTGTTTTTTGTACAGAACTTCCATATGAAAGGTTTGATTTGAATAATTTTTTGTATGAATGTTTAGTACCATGGGATACATCACATATAATACGGGTTTTTTTCTCGTGCGTAAATTATGCAAATTAGACTAACTTTGATGTTTTTTGGTGTTACTTTCAGCACTGTAAGTGCAAATGCCAATACGGCTCGGGCTAGAGGCCGTATTTATGAACCGATCTTTACGAAACTCCTTGGGTACCTTTGTTATCACCGTGGGACGAGAACGAGTGTTTTTGGGTCCGGTCCGAAATTCAAGATGGCCGATAGCAGCCATTTTGTACAAAATTTGGTGCAATCAGATTTTTGCCCAGAACTTCCATATGAAAGTGCTGATTTGAATAATTTTTTGTGTGATTGTTTAGTACCATGGGATACATCACATATAATACAGGTTTTTTTCTCGTGCAGAAATTATGCAAATTAGATGAACTTTGATTTTTTCAGTGCTACTTACACACAGTAAGTACGCATGTCAATACGGCTCGGGCTGGAGTCTGTATTTATGAACCGATCTTCACGAAACGTCTTGGGTACCTTTGTTATCACCTTGGGACGAGAACGAGTGTTTCTGGGTGTGGTCCAAAATTCAAGATGGCTGCCAGTGGTCATTTTTGTACCGAAATTAGGTCAAATCAGTTTTTTGTACACAACTTCTATACGGCTCAGGCTAGAGGCCGTATTTATGAACCGATCTTTACGAAACTTCTTGGGTACCTTTGTTATCACCGTGGGATGAGAACGAGTGTTTTTGGGTGTGGCCCAAATTTCAAGATGGCCACCAGCAGTCATTTTGCAAATTAGATGAACTTTGATTTATTCAGTGCTACTTATACACTGTAAGTGCACGTGTCAATACGGCTCGGGCTAGAGGCTGTATTTATGAACCGATCTTCACAAAACTTCTTGGGTACCTTTGTTATCACCTTGGGATGAGAACGAGTGTTTCTGGGTGCGGTCCAAAATTCAAGATGGCTGCCAGTGGCCATTTTGTACTGAAATTAGGTCCAATCAGTTTTTTGTCACAACTTCTACACAGCTCATATTTGTGAACTGATCTTCACGAAACTTCTTGGGTACCTTTGTTTTCACCTTGGGACAGGAATGAGTGTGTTTGGGGTGCCTTTGTTAACACTGTGCTATGAGAACAAATATTTTGGGGTTGAGTCAGACCCACTCTGAGACTCAAAGATTTCTTTTCTAGTTTAGCATCTGACTGTCACCCACCTTTACAATACTTTACCTATACATTTGTTACAGGCAACGGTCAGTATTTATGTGCAGACCGTTACAATACTTTATATGTACCTTTGTTATCAGGTCATTACCTTGATGTTTGTCATTGCTGTGTCACATACTATACATGTACATGTCTTTGTCTTGACAAGTTGAGCTACAGTGTAATTGATACTTTCATTCATTAAATTGAGAATTGAAACCCGAAATCTGAAAATGAAACGTATGTACAAGATAATTATGAGAATTTTTAAAGCAAATTCTTATTAAATTAGCATTGTACTTTCGGTTTCGTTTACTGGATGAATGGGGATGACATGACATGCGCAGTGAACAAAGGAAACTGGAAATGTTTCAGTTTTTCACTGACAATGTCGATTTGGACCTCTTGCGGAGTGGATGGTGATATGAAGGTGGGGGAGGGGGGGGGGGGGGGGGGCATATAACAGAAGTTTTAATTTTGTTTTACCATTAACCAATGGACAATAACAAAATAGATGTCCATTCTGACTTGAAGTGTGGCAATGCTTGTGAGTTGAGTGCAATTTAAGTGAAGTTGAACTGTTCGATGATGAGCGCTATTTTTTGCGCTCGTCTTTTTTAAATTACGGGCACTTGCGAGCGCAATAGCGCCCGTCTCACGTGAAGGATTGGTTAAGGCAGCCAAACAGGCAGCCAAGACTTGACTAGAAACCACTGCTTAGGTAATTTGTCTATTGTTAGCAGGATTTCTTCATGATGGCATGTTAAGGGCACCTGTTCTGAGGTTGTAAAACTCAGAAATAGGCCTTTACGGTTTAACCCTTTACAAGGCATACATGATATGAAATTTTTTTTTTTCCAAATTTTTCTCCCAAAATTTCTACAAAATCATATCATGTGATCCCTCACTGAATTGAGCTTGTGCTAATGTGGGGTCACATAATGTGGTTTTGGCTTTTGAAAAACATTTTTTTTCCAACTATTAAATTTGCATTCAGATTCGGATGATTCATTAGGTAAAGGGTTAAAAGGCTAAATAACATTGTAGGTGGAACCCCCCAAAAATCTATTAATTTCCATATTTAAGCCATAAAACAATCTGAATTTCCTTGTTATAATTCCCGAATTGGACGGTTTCAATTTATCAGCAGAACAGGGCTATCATTCCACTTGTGTTGCACACTCTTGTTATGCCCCCAACCTCCTTAGGAGGTTCGGTTTGTATACAGTGAAGGTCTCTGATCGTCCATTTGTCTGTCCATGTCCATCCATCCAGAAATTTGCATTATAATTATTATATTGGTTGTTGGATTTTGATGTCCTTTGGTATGATGATAGACCGGCATTGGGGAAATGATATCCACAAATTGTGGGTTTTGTCCACACATTCATTGGAAAAATAGTAAAATGACGTTTTGCATTATAATTCTGGTATCGGTTGTCAGATTTTGATGTCATTTTGGTATAATTATAGACCAGCATGGGGGTCATAATATCCATATTGCGGGTTTCGTCCTTACATTTCTATCAGAGTTATGGCCCTTGTTACACTTCAAAAAACTCTATGTACGAACGTTTTGCGTTTTTAACTCAGTTATTTGTGTGTAGATTTTGATTTCTTTTGGTATATTGAGTGACTAGCATGGGGAAATAGACATCCACATATTGCAGGTTTCATCCAAGCATACAGACCAGGGTTATGGCCCTTGTTACACGCATAAAACTTTCCGTACAAACAGTTTGCATTATAACTCCGACGTCGGTTGTTGGATTTTTATGTCCTTTGGTGTGGTAATCGATCATTTTGGAAGGAAGGATATCTGCATATCGCAGACTATGTTCATGTATGCTTACCACAGCTATGCCTCTTTTTAAACTTAGAAAAACTGTCCTTGTGAAGTTTTTGCATTGATTTTGTTTCCGTGGAAATAATTTTTGTTGAATGGCACCCAAAAATTGAATAATTTTTGTATTGCCCATGTTAACATTACAGGATGGGACATATACAATGCATTGCATTGCACTATTTTCTTGTTATATGAATTTAAGTTGCATACAAGTAATTTGTATTTCTGTTGGAATTGTTTGTATTAGTCTGATACCAGGCTAGTGAATGGGGCTTATTTCAGTTGCTTGTTTTTATTTTCTTTTTCAGAAGCCATTGATCAGCTAAACACTGCAGTTCAAAAGCAAGAAGAAGAATTAATTCATCTAAGGGTGAGTTTTTACAAATCATATAGAGCAGTTCTCCGAGTCCAGGCCTGAAAATAAGCAGTCTGACATTTGCAGAATGAGGTCCACAGAGGGTGAATTTGATGATGCTATCCATATAGTGGGCCAATTTATCCTCTGAGTTCCTCTCTTTGTTTAGTTTTGAGACCCTGATTTAGACTGAGGTTCACAGAGGGTAAATTTAGTGATGCTACCCTGCTGTGCAGGGTAGCATCACTAAATTCACTTTCCAGGGACCTCATTTTGCAGATGAGAGTCTGCTTATTTTCTGGCTTGTCTGAGTCATGATTTTATATGAAAATTTATAACCGGAGTTCACTAAAATCAATTCAAAGTTGAAGTTTACTGGTGCTCAGATCGATTTTAGTGGGCAAGGGTAAGAAATATAATTCAATTTGTGACGAATTTGACATTTTTTTAATCATATAATATGTAATTTGATCCTTTACGGCAAAAAATGAAAACCACTAATCAAAAAACTAGCCAACTAAATGTGAAAAATAAAAAAGAAATTTGTCTTGAAAACATACATTATAATCCCTCATTGGAACAAGCTCAATGACCTAAGCTTTGGTTGCAAGGTCAAAACATAATTTTTTTTTAGACCATTTGCTCTGTTAACCCTTCTCCCAATGCAGACAATATCAAAATTTACTATTTTAAATACAGTGGAACCCTGTTAATTGAACAGCCACTTTGCCAATGGAAATTATTCAATTAACAGGAGTATTCAATTAACAGGGATTGTGTCACTTTCCTGTATTCTAGAGATAAACGTAGCATTTATTCTATTACAGTCGGCTCCGGTTAATATGATACCCTGGGTGCTTGGGAATTTTATTATAATAACCGATTATTATAATAAGAGAAATTGGTTTTGTCAACACGGCGACAGTGTTGACACGCCGGTAAATACAAGTTGCATTCACCGGCGTGTCTACACTGTCACAAATGCAAACATCAACGAGAATTTGCCTTAATAATTTTTACCTTAAGACTTGGTTTATTGCTCATGAGATATTTCATCAACTCAAAAACTTCAAAGGTTGGTTATTTGAAATATTTTCCAACATTCACGGTGCACATAATTCGGAAAATACATGTGTTCATTGTGGACATTTTTCTGTCAGATGACCTTGTCAAATGTCAACCAGCGAAATTTGCTGGTGAATTGGACTCGGTTGTAATTCCCATTTAAAACGTTTGCGTCTCAATTGGAAATTACGACCGACTTTGTCCGGAAATAAATACGTGCATGACATCATATGGGGGAAATACTTGGCTCAAAACAACAAGCACGGATTTTGAACAACATGCATTAACATGTATTATTTATTAAATAAAACTTGATGAATATATACACAACAGGATGGATTTATTATTCACTTTTTATAACAATTAAAAATAAAAATCATGACATGTCTTCAGTGTTGTATCTAAAATTCAGCCCACGTCACACCCGGAATCCCCCAAGGAACTGCCATGGGACAGTATCCGTCAAAATAAATTGTGGAATATAACAAGGAAATTTCGCCGTCATTTTTCCTGCACTGATAAGCCGTACGGACATAGATTTATCAGAGCAGAAAAAATGGGATGAAATTTTCTTGTTATATTTCATGATTTATTTTAAACTTTCGAACGTGTGTGTGTGTGGGGGGGGGGGGTCAGTTAGGAATGGTACTTGTCGGGTTTTCACACCAGCAATCCCCCAAGGAACTGCCATGGGACAACACCCATCAAAATAAATTGTGGAATATAACAAGGAAATTTTGCTGTCATTTTTCCTTCTCTGATAAGCCGTACGGACATAGATTTATCAGTGCAGAAAAAATGGGATAAAATTTTCTTGTTATATTTCATGATTTATTTTAAACTTTTGAACGTGTGTGTGTGTGTGTGGGGGGGGGGGGGGGGGGCAGTTAGGAATGGTACTTGTCGGGTTTTCACACCAGCAATCCCCCAAGAACTGCCATGGGACAACACCCGTCAAAATAAATTGTGGAATATAACAAGGAAATTTCGCTGTCATTTTTCCTTCACTGATAAGCCGTACGGACATAGATTTATCAGAGCAGAAAAAATGGGATGAAATTTTCTTGTTATATTTCATGATTTATTTTAAACTTTTGAAAGTGTGTGTGGGGGGGGGGGGGGGGGAGGGGGCAGTTAGGAATGGTACTTGTCGGGTTTTTACACCAGCAATCCCCCAAGAAACTGCCATGGGACAACACCCGTCAAAATAAATTGTGGAATATAACAAGGAAATTTCGCTGTCATTTTTCCTTCACTGATAAGCCGTACGGACATAGATTTATCAGAGCAGAAAAAATGGGATGAAATTTTCTTGTTATATTTCATGATTTATTTTAAACTTTTGAACGTGTGTGTGTGGGGTGGGGGGCAGTTAGGAATGGTTCTTCTTGGGTTTTCATAATCATTTTTTACACGTGTTCACGGACTCCAGTTGATGTATTCCGTAAGGTGTACAGATTCTAACAGGTTAACTTTTTTTACAATGTCACTTGCGGTCACACTGGGATTTGAGTCAATCTCACTTATAACTTTACGAACAATTTCCTTTCGATAATTTCTTTTTAAGTTACTGATTATACCTTGGTCACATGGTTGAATCACTGAAGTGGTATTGGGTGGCAAGAATTCAACTTGTACGTGTTGTAGACTGTCGGCATAATTCTGAGGATGGGCAGAACAGTTATCGACAAGAATTAAAATTTTGCGTTTCTGCCGTTTCATTGACTTTTCCAAGTCCTTCAACCACTCAATAAAGATATCACCTGTCATCCATGAGTTTTTATTGTTTTTGTATTTCACAGGCAGTGTATTTTTGCCCCGGAAACACCTGGGGTCTTTTGATTTACCAATCACCAGCAACTCACGCTTATCTGTCCCTACATGTTGCAACACACGAGCACCGTGTATCTCTCCTTTGCTTTTTTCCCACCGCTTGCCTTTTCACCTTTTGATAGAAACGTTCCAGTTGCTAATGGCCTGCAGTATAAACCGGTCTCGTCGGCGTTGTAAATGTCATCATGTGAATATTTATTTAAAAAACCTGGAAGCACATCCTTCAGCCATGTGTCGGCAGCTTTGTTATCTGCATCTTTCTTTTCTCCGTGAAGCTTTTTGTAATTTATTTGATTTTGTCGCTTCCATCGTGACAGCCATCCGCTTGTGGGGTTGAAGTCAGGCTTTTCCAGGTGTTGGGCCAAGTCTTTGGACTTTTCCATTAATAAAGCACCAGAAATTGGAATATCTTTTTCTCTGGCATTTCCGGACCACACCGACAATGCCTGCTCGACATCAGCTGCCTTTCCCGTCCGTTGCCTTTTTCTGTCTCGGTTTCCATCAAACTCCCATTTCTTTTGGATCCCCTCGCGTTGAGAGGAAATTTTAGAAATTGCGGCCTGTGAACATGAAAATCTCTTCGAAAGCTCTGTCTGAGTGTGTTTTTTGTCCAACAGTTTAACAATCTCATATTTATCATCGAGTGACAGATCCGTGCGTTTACGTTTAGACATTTTGAATGATTTGACCCTCGCAACAACCCCGCCCCTGTTTTATGTAATTTTGGGCTACCCCTGTTTTTTCTATTGAACAAATAAATCACAAACAGCTTTCTCTTCCTTTGCACAGAAAAACAATACCTTTTATTAAATGATAAACAAACCTGCAAAGAACTGAGGGCTACTTTGTTTTTACAGGGTTACAAATAAAGAACAAACAACTTTACCACAGACAAACTCAATCGCCCTTCAAAAGCAATCCAACGCATCAAACAAAACAACCGACAACAATAATCACAGCTTGGGAAAGCCAGGGAGTTCCTCAATTTTCCCAGAATGCAATTTTTTCAAAATGACCTTACATGCACAAATGTACACAATCAGCTGGTTATTTTTAAACAAAATTGGACATTAAAAGACAAGAAAATGTTTCTTTGGTATGTTTGTTGAGTTATTTGAATTGAAAGTGTTGACATGTTTATGAAACAACTGTCTTCAAAAGTATGTATATTTTTATCGAAGCCCTTCATCGATGATGACCACGTTGCGTAAGTGATGTTGACATGCAGTAAGGCCAGGTTCACAATATCATTATCACCACATGTGCTGAAACTATCGCCGTATGAGACGATGATGGATAGAATATTTATTAAAACTTATTTTAAGGGTAAAAAAAATAGATAAAAATCAACAAAATGATGCAAAAATATTGAGTATGATAACAATTTTGCATTACATAAAACGAAAATGCAAAAATTTATATTACATTAAGCAGTAAAAAAGTACATGAAATGTGATGAAAATGGTTTGGTGCAGAGCATTTTTATTATAATAAACGAAATATTATAATAGCCGTTATTATAATAAGTGGAGCCGACTGTATATCTTATTTGACAGAGCTCCTTGAGCTCTGTCAAACAAGATATACTAGATTAAATGCCTGTATTGGATGTACTGATGCCAAATAGGTCTATAAACAAAGGAAAACTGGGAAGATTCATGGTAATTTCTCGACAGGTTACAAGATTTTTTATTCAATTAACAGGAGTTTACTCTATAACCTATATTCAATGAACAGGTCAAATTTGTGCTGGAGGTATGGTAAATGTTTTTGTGTTTGGAAATTTTTTTCAGTTAGGCCTAAAAAAATTAAAAATCTGTTTCTCAGGCCCTCCCGCATGGTCCTTTTGGCTGCCGCATGCTCTCTTTTTATAACCACTTTAAACTTAAAAAAATAATAATTAAATGGTTTATGTCTGATATTTTACCCAAGTTATAAAAATTGATGAATTTGTCCATTGGGATGGGATGAAATACACCACCACCCATGCTATTCTGTAGATTATGAGGCCTAAAACTTGAACCGAGAACATGAACTTTTGATGGCAAAGAAGTAATTACTGAAATAAAAAATAAAATAAAAAAACGCTCGCCCGCATGCAATTTTACAAATAATGGCCTGAGAAACAGAAGATCTACTTTGTGTAGCCTTAACACTGTTATTCAGTTAAGAGATATCCAATTAAGTGGGTACCACTGTATTATTTTTTCAGATTTAAAAAAAAAATTCAGCAAAACCATATCTTGTGACACCTCATTGGAATGAGTCTGGCAAGCTCATTCCAATGAGGTGTCATATGATGTGGTTTTGTTGACATTTGTTTCAAATGATAAATTTGTATATTACGTGAGCGAATGTGGCTGATTTGTAAGGTAAAAGGTTAGTTACATGTAGATGATAGAATAAATTGTTTTTAATTGAATAAGAAAATCCGGTGATCTATCAAAGAATTACCGTGACACCCACTGAATTCATGTTTCAAAACCTTTTTGGTCTCAGTACATCCAGTAAAAGCATTGAATCTATTATATTTTGTTTGACAGAGCTCCATAAATATGGAAGTCTGTCAAACAATATATAATAGAATAAATACTCAGTTTGTCTCTAGAATACAGAGGAATGTACAATTTCCTGTTAATTGAATATTCCTGTTAGGCCACACAAAGTAAATCTGTATTTTTATACTGTACCAATGACCCAGACATAGCTGGTGCTAACTCTAAAAAATCTAGGGCCAAACACAAATTTTGCCCCCCAATCCCCCAAATTTGCATCTAAAACCAAAAGAAATCATGTCCTAAAGGACCTCCATACTTTGCCCTTACTGCGCATGCGCAGTGTCAAGGACGTTCCGAAATTGGCGCCAATTATCATTATCTGTTTGGCCCTTCATCAGTCAACATCTCACTGATCTTTGTGCTTGTAAATCTCAGTTTAAAGGATGCCAGACACGTAATTATTGGAGAAATGGTGATTCTAAGGAGGATATAGAAGGAGGAGAGGAAAAAGGAGTGACAAAAAATAATCAGGGCTGTACTTAAAAATTTTTATGAAATTATGTTAAGTTGCCTATTTTCGAGGCATGGGCCTGTTGTTGTCATTCTTGCTATAAAGTTGCACTGCTTATTCAGTGTTTCCTCTCCCCTGGTCTTCTAAGTCCCCCCTTGCTATTATCCCATGCTTTTGGCATATTTTTGAGAAAGATCATTTCTAAATTCTCTTGGGAGAGTTAGCTTGGTTACAGAATGAATTCTGTTATTTTCCCCATAGTTACGTTTTCACCCATGGGTGTATAAACGTTGTGTTCTGCATCTACCATCTGATGTTCTGCAGATTCTCCCCTGGGAGTCTCTGTCTTGCATCAGATAGAGTGTAATTTTGATGACTGATTTTGGGCCAGTATTGTCAGTGCCTGGAGTCATGTTTTCTGGTGTTTTTACACTGTTTGTTTGCATTGGCAACAGTCTCTTTTGAGGGGGGCTGTTTGCCTTTGGAGTAGTTTATCTCACTATAAGATACATTATTATTATCCGTAAGTGTTGCATTAATTACTTAATATAATTTTAAAATTTTTGACCACACTTAGCCTTGGGATCCATTGGGGCTCAATGTTACTTTTCAGAAACTTGGGCTTCGCTGAAAAAATATTTTTCAAAAATTATTTTGATTTTCAATTGTTTTTTCAATATTAATGGATCATGTTATTATGTATCTTTGTGTTTAGGGGTTTGTGCGAGTACTAGGACTTGTTGTTGACTTTTCACAATGAAAGGATATTGTTCAAATTGTAATAGGAAGAAATCTTCCTCTGACTTTCATGATCATTGTATTAATTGTAGTCAGTGTACTCGCACTAATCCCTGTTCTATATGTCAATATTGGGATGACAAACATTGGAAACGTGTGTCACGATATGTTGTTAGTGGAGAAAGGGCTATGCCGGCTCTTTCTCCGCAGGGTCAATCTACTCTATCAGTTTCTATTTCAGAGGAACAAGAACAGGGTGATGTTTCCATGTTATCTTCCGCTAGTGCGCTTCCGTCACAAATGAATACAGAGCTAGCGGCAAAAGTGCTCATGGAGATAAGACAAATGTCGTCCGCTAGCTCGCCCGGTGTAGCGTCCATTCACCGAATGGTTCGGCAGCCGGGTTCGTCCGATGCGGTCCAGGAGGAAATGTTGAGTGATGCGAGCACTACAAACATTCAACGTGCACACCCAGTGACGGCGGATAGTAGGAGAGATCGGAGGAAGCCTTCGAGTCCGGTTCCTAGCTTGTCCAGGTCCAGCCGGGCCGCGAGCGAGAGAGGCCCCTCTCTTGTACAACAACATCTGGGACCAGATGTGGTACAAAATGTGTCGCATGCGGAGCACACGTCCGTCGCTCGGGACGCTCCGTTGTATAGGCAGTCCGCAGAGACTGCTCAGGCTTCTTCCTCTCACCAGCGCACACGACCGCACCTTGGCTACGTGACCGCCGATATTTTACCAGCTTCGCCGATCAGGGATTCTTCGGCGACCAGGTCACGCCATCCGGTAGCCAGGGACACGAGGTCGGTGGACTCCGGACGTTCGCATAGGAAGAGTATGCGGGAGTCACCAGATGCGGAGCTGCCCTCGGCGAAGCAGCGAAAGACTGCGCCTCCGCAGGCCTCGATGTCGGACGTGCTTGTTCAAATAGCACAACTTATCGCAGCAACCGACAGAAACGGTTTAGCCAGTTTAGATGCTTTATCTTACGCAGACCACCTTACTAAGGCGTTATCACTGCGTCTTCAAGGGAAAGAATTCCAGGATATACAATCCTCTTTAAGACTTCTTTCAAGGGCAGTAGCTTATTCCACGTGTAACTGCGCCCTTTCAGTGGCAAACCTGGAGTTGGTTAGACGTGACGCAGCCCTAGCTACATCCACACTCGTGGATAGTAAGGTGAAGAACTCTCTCAGAGTCGCTTCGGTCTCCGGAGAACTTCTCTTCGACGGCAAGCTTTCTGCAATTTATGATAAAATTACAAAGAAAGCTTCGGATTCTCTGCTGTTCAAATCTGCTTCTAAGAAGTCGGACACGGCAGACAAGAGTAAGACAGGCACTTCTGGATCTAATGCGCCCAAGAGAGATTCCTATAGAGGTTCCGGTGCGTCCTCTTGGTCTTATTCAAGAGACCGTCAAGGCAGCGACTCACCTGCGGGACGTCCTTCGGGCCGGGACAACCGGTCGGACGCCCCGAGGTCGACGGGACAAGGTGCGGGTCGTGGAGGACGTGGTTTCTCCTACCGCAGGCCTCGCAGGTCCAGGAGGTGATGGCTTCAACCTCTATCGCGTGCCGGTTGGCGGAAGGTTGTCGAGTTTTTCACAAGAGTGGGCATCGATTACAGACGACCCTTGGGTGAGAGGGGTGATTTCGGAAGGTCTAAAGATATCCTTCAAACGAAAGCCTCCATTAACTCGAAGTCCAAAATGGACTCGACTTCCGTCAAATCCGCAGAAAAGAGACGCTCTGTTATCAGAGGTGCAGTCTCTTTTAATGAAGAACGCGGTAGAGGTCGTAGAAAACCAGGAGACACCGGGATTCTACAGCCATCTGTTTCTGGTTCCGAAACCAGACGGCTCGTTCCGTCCAGTCATAGATTTGAGCTGGATAAACAAGCTGATCGTCGCTCCGAAGTTTTATATGGAGACGATTCGATCGGTCAGTGCGAGTATTCGGGTGAACGATTATGCAACAAGCATAGATCTCAAAGATGCGTACTTTCACGTCATGGTACATCCGACATTCAGAAAGTATCTACGCTTCGCAGTCCTAGGGGTGGTGTATCAATTCCGGGCGATGTGCTTCGGGTTGAATCTAGCACCCTGGGCTTTCACTCGAGTAATGAACTCGGTAATGATGTATTTCCGAGCTCATTCGTCTGCGGTAACGTCGGCCCACCTGGACGACATTCTTCAGAGGTACGGCAACGAGTTAACGCTTCAGAACGATGTGGAGAATCTGCTTCTATTGCTCCGACGTCTCGGTTTTATAATAAACGAGGAGAAGTCGGATCTGGTGCCGTCCAAGTCATTCACACATCTGGGAATGAGCTTCGAGACGCACAACAATCTCGTTCATCTGCCGTTAACGAGAGCGAAATTAGTCAGTTGTTACGCTCGCTATTGTCTGCACGCAGACAAAGTCACAGTGAGGGAGTTCATGAGACTGATAGGTCTGTGCGGAGCCGCTGCGGATCTCATTCCGATGGGGCGGTTACGCACACGTCCTCTCCAAATTTTCTTGACTCAGAATTGGAGTGTGAAAATTCATTCGCTCGACATAGACGTTCTCTTGTCAGATCAAGTGAAACGAGAGATTCAGACTTGGGCAAACATTCAGTGGTTAACTCAGGGAGTTCCGCTGCAGTTTCCGGATCCGAGTTTTACCATTATGACGGATGCCAGTCAAACAGGTTGGGGTGCATCATTGATCCCAGCGGATTCGAGATGCCAGGGTCTTTGGGATCCGCAATTCCTGGGCAAGCACATAAACATCAAGGAAATGATGTCAATTTGGCTTGCGTTACGTCATTGGATGGACATTATTCACAATGCTCATGTCCAAATCCTATCCGACAATACGACAGTAGTGGCGTATATACGGAATCAGGGAGGCACTCATTCAATTCCGTTGTTCAATCTAACGGAAAGAATCCTTCTGTTTGCTCTAGAACATCAAGTTCTTCTTTCGGTCCGTCATATACCGGGTCGTCTGAACGTACTAGCAGACTCCCTTTCACGAAAGGGTCGCTTGTTGCCGTCGGAGTGGACTCTCAACAAACAAGTATTCAATCAGATTTGCTACCAATGGGAACGGCCAATGATAGACTTATTTGCGACACATCTCAACAATCAGTTGCAGACGTATGTGTCGCCGTGTCCGGATCCAAGAGCATTTGCAGTAGACGCTCTGTCGATCCCTTGGGACGGAATGATAGGATATGCGTATCCTCCAGCGCCGTTAATTCAGCAAGTATTGCTAAAGATAAAACAATCTCAATGCAAGATTCTGTTGGTAGCATCTCTGTCTCCACAGAGACCGTGGATAAATCTACTCAGGTGTCTGTTGTGGGACCTACCGCGAAAGCTTCCTCCACGGTAGGATCTTCTTTCGCAGGGGAAATCGCGTCAACTCCATCACAACCCGCAAGGTCTCAACCTTCACGTTTTTCCGTTGTGCGGTCCTTCTTGCATGTCAAGCACTTTTCAGGACGAGCAGTGGACGCGATTTCTAACTGTAGGAGGACCTCCTCTTCGCTAAACTATGCGGCTAAGTGGAAGGTTTTTCATCGTTGGTGTAGGGATCATTCTGTTGATATTTTTGATCCCTCCATACCAGACATTGCAAACTTTCTAGGATACTTGTTTGACGAAATCAAACTGCAGCCTGTTACTATTAAGGGTTATAGGTCTATGTTATCTGATACCTATGCACATCATGTTAGTTTACAAATTGGATCTAATGTCTCTTTATCTAAGTTAGTTAGAAACTTCTCGATAAATAGACCCAGAACTCTTAGGTTAATTCCTAAGTGGAATTTAGCTTGGGTTCTTCTTAAACTGAAGGAAAAGCCATTTGAACCTCTTGGGACAGTAGATTTCAAATTCTTGTCTTATAAGACAGCTTTTCTCTTAGCTTTCTCTTCTGCTAGAAGAGTCAGTGAGATTCATGCACTGTCGGTGGATGATTCTCACTATCGTAGTGTCGGGAACACTATCACCTTCACTACTAATGTGGGATTTTTAGCTAAGAATCAGGCTCCTAATGAATATCTGGAACCTATTGTTATTAAGGCTCTTCCGTCTTCAGACGGGCGTAGGCCTTTACTCTGTCCTGTTAAAGCGTTACGTATCTATAAACAGAGATCTCAGTTTATCAGAAAGGGACGAAAATGTTTCTTTCTGTCTCTCATGCCTAATATATTGAAAGGACATTTCGGTCCATTCTATTGCTAGATGGATTCAATTAACTATCCGTACTGCTTATGAAAATTTATCTTCTTCTCAGCAGTCTGTGCTTAAGATTTCGGCTCATGAAGTAAGAGCTCTTTCTACTTCTTGGGCTTACGCTAATAGTATTGCTATTACAGATTTAATGAAGGCTGCTTATTGGTCTCAGCCATCCACATTCACAAATTTTTATCTCAGAAATATTGAGTCCATTTCTGGAGATTTGCATTGTTTAGGTCCGTTATCTGTTGCTCAGAATGTCGTCCACTAAACAGTTGCAACTATAGTTATGCAGGCTTTCTGTTCCGGCAGTGACTCCGTCCAGCTGCCCTCTTCGCTCTGGGCTATTTTACCCAGGGCAAGGGGAAGGGGGGGGGGGGGGAGGGTGTTCCCTTAGGTCACCTGCTTTATAGTGAAAAGCAAGGGAATGCCTCCTCCGAAGTCAGTATTTCTGAGTCGTTTCCGGGATGGTTTTAAAGTGTAATATTAATGTTAAAAATTCATTCATGTCATATTTTTAAAGTGTAGCTCGGTGTGAAGCATTTGTATATGTCAAGTGTCAAACGGGCGTTAATATACAATCCTCAGACACTTTTAAAGAATATAAAGAGTCTCAATTCTCTGGACTAACTTTATTTATTGGCTTACTTTAAAAATAATTAGTATAAAGGGTTATACTGGATGTTAATAGAGAACATGAATGTTTTTGTGCTCAATTATGAGGGTATTGTATCTTTCTAATTTAACATAAAATAAGAAAGATACATGTAAAGCCTAATACTCCTTTTCTCCTTGAGGGGTTGACTCTATATTATATAGTTGAGCTTATTGGATTTTCCTCTATGTCCTAGGCCCTCCAGCCTTTTTACTATTCAGCTATGTCTGGGTCATTGGTACAGTATAAAAATGTTAAAAAATTTATAGTAATTTATATATTTTTTATACTTACCAATGACCCAGACGGGGATGGCCCTCCCAGGAGTTGGGAACTCTTACCTCCCCGCTGAGTACATAGCGCTGACCAGGCACTGCTTGTAAGAATGATAATTGGCGCCAATTTCGGAACGTCCTTGACACTGCACATGCGCAGTAAGGGCAAAGTATGGAGGTCCTTTAGGACATGATTTCTTTTGGTTTTAGATGCAAATTTTGGGGATTGGGGGGCAAAATTTGTGTTTGGCCCTAGATTTTTTAGAGTTAGCACCAGCTATGTCTGGGTCATTGGTAAGTATAAAAAATATATAAATTACTATAAATTTTTTAACTTTTCAGGCCCTTATTTGTAAAATTGAATGGGGGCGAGCATTTTTTTATTTTATTTTTTATTTCTGTAATTATTTCTTTGCCATCAAAAGTTTATGTTCTTGGTTTATGTTTTAGGCCTCATAATCTACGGATTAGCATGGGTGGTGGTGTATTTCGTACCTTGAGAGCAAGAAGGCTTTGCAATACTAAAAGCATTGCAATGCCTTCTTGCACTCAAGGGACAAATTTATTAATTTTTTTAACTTGGGTAAAATATCAGACATAAACAATTTAATTTTTATTTTTATCAAGTTTAAATTGGTTGTAAAAAGAGAGCATTTGGCAGCCAAAAGGACCATGTGGGAGGGCCTAAGAAACAGATTTTAAATTTTTTTAGGCCTTAAGCTCTGTCAAACAAGATATAATGGAATAAATTCTCAATTTATCTCTAGAATACAAAGAAATGTCCGTTTTCTGTTAAATGAATATTCTTGTTAAGCTCTGTCAAACAAGATATAATAGAATACATACTCAGTATGTCTCCTGAATACAAAGCAATGTCCAATTTCCTGTTTATTGAATATTGCTGCTAATTAAATATTTTTTACTGGCAAAATGACTATTCAATTTACAAGGTTCCACGAAATTTATAATCAATGTTTGTATTCCAAAATCCCTGTAGGAACCCCAGGAAGTGAGTAGTGCTTGTTTAACTCTTTACCTAACATAACGGCCAAAACCGCTCAGCGTATTCACAAAAATCACCATCCAATTTTATTTATTTTTTCGCTTTTTTCTCAAAATCATAGCTTACGACCCCTCATCGGAATGAGCTCATTGAGTTCATTCCAATGAGGGAGTCATAAGCTAGGATTTTGACGCAAAAAATGAAAAAAATTAATTTTATTTGCTTGTGGCATCTGCCTTTCATGTTAGGTAAAGGGTTAATGTGGTAATCAAACTCTCTTTCAGTGGTAAAATAGGACCCAGCCTCCAGTACCTGAGGTGGAAGTCCTTTAAAATGGGCAACATGGGAATAAATGATTGGCTGAATTTGACTATAAATCCATGTTGTAGTCATGATTGGTCATTGTCATTGTACAGGAATATGTGTCCTTAAACTCTAATAAATAAATATATTCTAATCAAAGAACATGTTTATCCAAACAGGTGGTCGATGACAGTTCTAGTTTTTATTTCCACCTTATAATGAAGCAAAAAACAAAAAAAATAATGCAGTTGATCACTCACTGGAATAAGCATACCAAGTAAGCATATTTTAGTGCGTGATCAGAGCAAATGTTTGGGAAAATAAAATGCAAAACTATATTTACTGACATTCTGATTTCTATCTACTGAGTTTTAATCTTCATTTTCAGGGGGATCAAGATGACCATACAGAAAGAATTCGGAGTATGCAGAATGCATTGGATAATTCTTACAAGTGAGGAAATTTTATTTATTATATTTTGAATTGCTTACTCCTGAACAATATAAAGAGTATTCTTTTGCATCTTGTAATGAAAAGTGTTTTAACCCTTTACCTAACATGAAAAGCAGACGACACTTGCAAAACAAATTCTTGAATAACTATTTTTAGCTCAACTTGACAAAGTCAAGCTGAGCCATTGCCATCACTTCTCGTCCGTCGGCGTACGTACGTACGTACATACGTACGTTAGTACGTACGTCCACAATTTCCTTTGGCACACCTCACAGGTCGCATTTATGATCAGATTACTTTGAAACTGGGCATGCTTGTTTGGGGTGACCTCTAGATGGGAGCTATCGATTTTCTTCAATTTCCGTCAAGAAATGTTGCCGCGGCCAACGTTCTTAGAACTTAGTTTAGTCAAACCACAATATTTCCCTTTGGCACACCCTACAGGGCACATTTATGATTTGATTGCTTTGAAACCTGGTATGCTTATTTAGGGTGACCTCTAGATGGGAGCTATCGATTTTCTTCAATTTCCGGCAGAAAATGTTGCCACGGCCAACGTTCGTAGAACTTAGTTTAGTCAGACCTCAATATTTCCCTTTGGCACACCCTACAGGGCACATTTATGATCAGATTGCTTTGAAACCTGGTATGCTTGTTTGGGGAGACCTCTAGATGGGTGCTATCGATTTTCTTCAATTTCTGTCAAGAAATGTTGCCGCGGCCAACGTTCTTAGAACTTAGTTTAGTCAGAAGACTCAATATTTCCCTTTGACACACCCTACAGGGTACATTTATGATCGGATTGCTTTGAAACCTGGCATGCTTGTTTGGGGTGACCTCTAGATGGGAGCTATCGATTTTCTTCAATTTCCGACAAGAAATGTTGCCGCGGCCAACGTTCTTAGAACTTAGTTTAGTCAAACCACAATATTTCCCTTTGGCACACCCTACAGGGCACATTTATGAATTGATTGCTTTGAAACCTGGTATGCTTATTTAGGGTGACCTCTAGATGGGAGCTATCGATTTTCTTCAATTTCCGGCAGAAAATGTTGCCACGGCCAACGTTCGTAGAACTTAGTTTAGTCAGACCTCAATATTTCCCTTTGGCACACCCTACAGGGCACATTTATGATCAGATTGCTTTGAAACCTGGTATGCTTGTTTGGGGAGACATCTAGATGGGTGCTATCGATTTTCTTCAATTTCTGTCAAAAAATGTTGCCGCGGCCAACGTTCTTAGAACTTAGTTTAGTCAAACCACAATATTTCCCTTTGGCACACCCTACAGGGCACATTTATGATTTGATTGCTTTGAAACCTGGTATGCTTATTTAGGGTGACCTCTAGATGGGAGCTATCGATTTTCTTCAATTTCCGGCAAAAAATGTTGCCACAGCCAACATTCGTAGAACTTAGTTTAGTCAGACCTCAATATTTTCCTTTGGCACACCCTACAGGGCCCATTTATGATCAGATTGCTTTGAAACCTGGTATGCTTGTTTGGGGAGACCTCTAGATGGGAGCTATCGATTTTCTGCAATTTCTGTCAAAAAATGTTGCCGCGGCCAACGTTCTTAGAACTTAGTTTAGTCAGAAGACTCAATATTTCCCTTTGGCACACCCTACAGGGCACATTTATGATCGGATTGCTTTGAAACCTTTCATGCTTGTTTGGGGTGACCTCTAGATGGGAGCTATCAATTTTCTTCAATTTCCATCAAAAAATGTTGCCGCAGCCAACATTCTTAGAACTTAGAACTTAGTTTAGTCAGACCACAATATTTCCCTTTGGCTCACCCTACAGAGCACATTTATGATTAGATTGCTTTGAAACCTGGTATGCTTATTTACGGTGACCTCTAGATGGGAGCTATCGATTTTCTTCCATTTCCGTCAAAAAATGTTGCCACGGCCAACGTTCTTAGAATTTAGTCTAGTCAGACCACAATATTTCCCTTTTATACACCCTACAGGGCACATATATGATTAGATTGCTTTGAAACCTGGCATGCTTGTTTGGGGAGGCCTTTAGATGGGAACTATTGATTTTCTTCGGTTTCTGTCAAAAAATGTTGCCACTGGCAAAAAAAATGACATTGGTACCAATGATCTTCAATTTTGCCATTTCATTTATAACTTACCAAGTTCAAGTTTGTCAAGTTGAGCTACAGTGTCATTGACACTTTCATTTTTCATCTTTGGTCTCAAAAACATAGTTTATGACCCCTCGTTGGAATGAGCTTGACAATCTTGTTCCAACGAGGGGTCCTAACATATGTTTTTGAGACAAAAAAATAAAAAATAATGAAAATTAATTGGCGATATTTGAGAATAGCGCAGGCCGGTTTTGGCCATTACGTTGGGTAAAGGGTTAACTTCCAGATTATATTCCATCGATAGTCTATCTTTGTCTGAAATTGCTCTGCAATTATTTCAGAAGCTCATAAATAATTAAGGATAAAATTTTTAAGCAGGTGCATCTCGAAGATGACTTTGTTCTGACTGTGATGGCACAAGTTCTGACTGATAAAATATTCCACCTTCTTTATCAAGGCATACCTTCCTCAGATGCATGCCTTGATGAAGTAGTTGGAATATTTGTCAGTTGGGATTACAGTTAAAAAGCTCAATAGTTCTTGGAAATTTACTAATATAAATACATGTAGTATGTGTGACCAAATTTGTCAAGCTTGGCCCTCAATGTCCCGAGTTGGGTTCCATTGGCCTCCATTTGAATGATCAGGTCTGTCTGCGACGTAAGTCCTAATAGAAAATATTGTTTCTTAACACTTTAGCTAGTACATCAGCCACATTTGCCTGAGTGTGTAAGAGAGCGGTTGCCAAGTGGATAAGTACGCTCATCTCTCATGCCTGAAGCCCTGGGATTGATCCTTGGTCTGGGAAAGTTCTTGAGGTGTTCGAACACCATATGTCAGCATCAGTTGTGGGGTTGATGCTGTCACCACGTACCATTCTATTAGGTGGGGACATAAAATGGCTGTGCTCTGTGCAGAGAGAAAACACTCTGTGCAGGCTAAAGATCCCTTCGTAGTATTTGAGAAGAGTGAGGCCATGAAGTTTCCACTTAGAAGGTCATCTCACACACCTGCGCCATTGGGCCAAGCAGAGGGGTTAATATAAGTTGCATAACTTGCTACTCATCAATCCTTGTAAAACAAATAAGCTTAAAACAATCTGTCTGTGTAATTTAGAAATTAAGCAGTTGAAAATATATATTTTTATACTGTACCAATGACCCAGACATAGCTGGTGCTAACTCTTAAAATATAGGGCCAAACACAAATTTTGCCCCCCAATCCCCAAAATTTGCATCTAAAACTAAAGAAAACATGTCCTGAAAGGCCCTCCACACCTCGCCCCCACTGCGCATGCGCAGTGTCAAGGACGTTCCGAAATTGGCGCCATTTATCATTCTAAGTTTGGCCCTTCATCAGTTAACATCTGACTGATCTTTGTGCTTTTAAATCTCAGTTTAAATGATGCCAGACACATAAATATTAGTGAAATGGTGATTCTAAGGAGGATAGAAAAGGAGGAGAGGAAAAGAATGTGTGACAGAATATTATCAGGGCTGTAACTTAAAATTTTTTAATGAAATTATGTTAAGTTACCTATTTTCAAGGCAGCAGCCATTTTGTTGTCATTCTGATTATTTAGTTACACTGTTTTTTCAAGTGTTTTTCCTCTCTCCCTGTCCTTTAATTCCCCCTTGCTATTCTCCCATGCTTTTGGCATAGTTTCTGTAATTATTATTACTAAAATTTCTTGGGAGTTTTAGCTTAATAACAGAATGAATTCTGTTCTTTCCCCATGTTTACGTCTTCACCTACGGGTGGTTAGGCATTGTGTTCTGCATCTACCATCTGATGTTCTGCAGTTTCTTCCCTGGAAGTCTCTGTTTTGCATCAGATGGGGTATTTTTGGTAACTGATTTCGGGCCTGGGTGCCTGGAGTCTTATTTTAGTGTTTTTACACTCATTGTTTACATTTACAACAGCCCTCTGTGTGAGGGGGGGATTTCTAAATAATAATATCTTTATGTTATTTTAATCATAACTAGATACATTATTATTGTTCGTAAGTGTTGAATAAATTGTTTAAAATATTTTAAAAATTTTTGTCCACACTTAGGCTTGGGATCCATTGGGGCTCAACGTTACTTTTCAGAAACTTGGGCTGTTCTGAAAAAATATTTTTTCAAAATATTTTGATTTCAATTATTTTTTCTATATTAATGGATCATATTATTATTATGTATTTTGATTGTCAGGGGTTAGTGCGAGTACCAGGACTTGTTTTCTTTTCACATTGAAAGGATATTGATCAATTGTTTTAAGAGGAAGTCTTCCTCTGACCTTATTATCATTCTATATGTGGTCAGTGTACTCGCATTAACTCCTGTTCTGTATCGTATGATTTCGATGACAATATGGGAAGCGTATGTCACGGTATGTTGTTGGGGATTTGGACACTCCGGTCCTTTCCCCGCAGGGTCACTCTACTTTATCAATTTCTATTTCAGACGATCAAGATTAGGGTGATGTATCTGTGATGTCTTCCAACAGTGTGCCTCCGTCGTCACAATTAATGAAGGGCTAGCGGAAAAGTGCTCATGTAATACGCCAATTGCCTAAGAGGACCCTAGTAGGTTCGACGGCCTTTGACATCCGCTAGCTCGCCCGGTGTAGCGTCCATTCACCGAATGGTTCGGCAGCCGGGTTCGTCCGTTGCGGTCTAGAAGGAATTTTGGGGTGATGCGAGCACTATAAAATTAACTTAATGCACACCCAGTGACGGCGGATCGGAGGGAGAACGGAGGAAGCCTTTTAGTCCGGTTCATAGCTCGTTCCGGTCCATCCGGACGGCAAGCGAGAGAGGCCCCTCTCTCGTTCAACAACATCTGGCCCCAGATGTTGTGGTACAAATGTGTAGTTAGCGGAGCATACGTCCGTCGCTCGGGACGCTCCGTTGTATAGGCAGTCCGCTGAGACTGCTAAGGCTTCCTCTTCTCGTCAGCGCACACGACCGCACCTTGGCTGCGTGACCGCCGATATATTACCAGCTTCGCCGATCAAGGATTCTTCGGCAACCAGGTCACACCATCCGGCAGCCAGGGATTCGAGACCGATGGACTCCTGACGTTCGCATAGGAAGTATGCGGGAGCCATCTGATGCGGAGCTGCCCTCGGCGAAGCACCGATAGACTGCGCCTCCGCAGGTCTCGACGCCGGACATTCTTGTGCACATAGCACAGCTTATCGCAGCATCCCAGCAGCCGACAGAAACGGTGTCGGATCGAGAATTATCCGACAGCGCTGGGTCGGTAGCCGGGGACTCGAGGCCTGCAGACTCCGGACGTTCGCATAGGAAGTGTGCGGGAGTCAACGTACACGGAGCTTCCAGCGGCAATGCATCGTAAGTCCGCTACTGCACAGGCCTCGGGAACGGACGTGCTTTCCTTAATAGCACAGTTTATCGCAGCATCCCGGCATCAACTGAATCTGTCGCATATATTTTATCCGACGATGCTGGGTCGGGATGCTCCGCGGAAGCGGGTACGGACGTCCGAAAGTTTCATCCGGTCCGACGGGATACCGAAAGGGATTCGGTGGATTTCAAGCTTTCCCTTTCGGAACAACATATGCTGCGATGCCGGATAAGAAACTGATAGCGTCGGTGGACTTAGAAATTTTTGGTTCGGTTCAGGGACATCGTCCCTCAGTTCCGACATAGTCCAATAATGTCACACAAACTTTCGAATTATTGAACGACGCTATATATATTATTATTTTATGCTTGCTATCCAAGCATTTCTGGTTTCTTGTTCGAAGAGTTATGGAGATGTCTTCAAAAGTGTGCCTCTGTCGTCATAGTTAATGAAGAGTTAGCGGCAATAAGTGCTCATGGAATATGTCTATCGCTTACGGAGTGACATTCGCTAGCTCACCCGGTGTAGCGTACATTCATCGAATGGTTCGGCTGCCGGGTTCGTCCGTTGCGGTCTAGGAAGGAGATTTGGGTGATGCGAGCACTTTAATTACTTTAGTACTCACCCAGTGACGGCAGATTGAGGACGGATCGGAGGAAGCCAACAACATAGGGGACCGCATGTTGTGGTTCAGATATTTTACATTCGGAGCATATGTCCGTTGCTCGGGACGCTCCGTTATATTGACAGTCCGAGAGACTGTCTTTAATGCTTCCTCATCCTCACAGCAGGGCACACGACCGCACATTGGCTACGTGACCTCGCGTATCCGATCAGTTTCGGCATTCAGTGATTCCACAGCGAATAGGTCGCGCCATCCGGTAGCCAAAGGACACGAGGCCTATACACCCCGTTCGCTCGCATATTGGAAGTATGCACGGGGTAACGATCTCGGAGCTTCTGCGGCAATGCATCGTAAGACCGCTGCTCCTCAGGCCTCAGTGACGGACGTGCTATCCGAGTTAGCACAGTTGTTTCGCAGCATCCCAGCAATTGACGGTTTCTCGGTCGAATCAGGAATTATCCGACGGCGCTGGGTCGGTGCGGTCCGCGGTTGCATCAAGCTACGGACGACCGAACGCTTTATAGGGTCCGACAGGATGGCGAAAGGGATTCGAAAGATTTCGAGTTTTCCCTTTAGTAGTATCGGAAGATGCCTTTCATATCTTCTGGCATTTCTTCCAGTGATTATTGTTCGGACTTCATTGCTGCGATCTTGGATAAGAGACTTATAGCGTCATTGGACTCGGATTTTTCGATCGGTACAGGGACTTTGTCCCTGACTTACCGACGCAGTCCAATATTGTCATTACAACATGTGTTTTATTTTTCGACGCTATATATATATTATATATATATACAAGCCTGCTACTAAGCATGATAGTTTAGTTTCTTGTCCGCGTGGCTCATTTCTGCCATTTTATCTTTTTTACATATAGTTTATTTTGGCAGAGCAGGGCATTCCGAGAGTTCATATGCGTCTAGACGGTGTGATTAAAGACTGCATATATTCTTTTTCGCCGTTTATGTCTTTTCCAATTTCAATGTTGGGAACGACATTATGTATAGTAGACTTAACTTAGACGCTTTATTATATGTAATCCGCCTTACTGAGGCGTTATCATTACGTCTTCAAGAAAAGATTTACGGGATATTATTCTCAATGTAATTTCTTTTGAGGGCAGTAGTTTTGTTCACGTATAACTCCGCCCTTCAGTGGCTGATTGGAGTTGGTTAGACGTGATGCAGCCCTAGCTACATCCACGCGTGGATAGTAGGTTAAGAACTCTCTCAGAGTCGCTTCGTTCTCGGAGGAGCTTCTCTTCGACGGCAACTTTCCGGCAATCCATGAATTGCTTGATTTATACATTCTCTTGTCTATCTAGTGTTACAAGAGATTCAGACTGGGGCAAACATTCGGTGGTTGACTCAGAGAGTGCCGCCGCAGTTGCCGGACCCTAGTGTGGCTGTTATGACGGTTGCCAGTCAAACAGATTGGGATATTCTGATCCCTACGGATTCGAAGTGCCAGGGTCTTTGGGTTCCGCAGTCTTTTAGCTATCAGTTTAACTTCCGCGGAATAATGTTTTTTAGGCTTGCTTTATGTCATTGCATGAACATTATTCAGAAACGCATGCCCAAATTCCTGTCCTTTAATTCGACAGTAGTGGCGTATCTCCGGAACCAGGGAGGCACTCTTTCATTTCCGTTATTCAATTTAATGGAAAGAATCCGTCTGTTGGTTATAGTACACCAAGTTCAGTTTTGGTCCGTCATATTCTGGGTCGTCTGATTGTTTTATCGCACTCCTGTTCTCTTACGGGTCGCTTGTTGCTGTCAGAATGGACTCTCAACAAACAAGTATTTAATCAGATTTGCTATCTATGGGAGCGCCCAATGATGTTTTATTTATGACACAGCTTGCTAATCAATTGCAGACGTATGTGTTGGCTTGTCCAGATCTCTGAGCTAATACTGTTAACGCTCTATTGATCTATAGGACGGAATGATAGGATACGCGTATCCTCCGGCGCTGTTGTTTTAGCAGGTATTGCTAAGATAAACAACCACAATACATTTCTGTTGATAGCATCTCTATCTTCACAGAGATCATGAGTAATTTACTCTCTTGTCTACTGTGGATCTTAACGTGAAATCTTCCTCTATGTGAGGATCTTTTTTCACTGGGTAAATCGTGTCATCTTTATCACAACCAGCAAGGTCGCAACCTTCATGTATTCCGTTGTGTGGTCCGTATTGCATTGTAAGCACTGTACTGGACGAGCTTTGGACGCGATTTCTTACTATAGGAGATCCTCTTCTTCGCTATTCTATGCGACTAAAGTGGAGGCTCTTCCGTCGTGGTGTAGGGATCATTATGTTCATATGGTTGATCCCTCCATACTACGCATTGCTAGTTTTTAGTATACTTGTTTCACAAGATCTACTGCAGCCTGTTGTTATTTAGGTTATAGGTTTATGTTACCTCATACCTATGCACTCTACGATAGTTTACAATTGAGTCTTTTGTCTCTTTATCTAAGTCAGTTAGTAACTTTTTGATAAATAGACTTAGAATCTTTAGATTAAATTCCTATACGGATTTTAACTTCGGTTCTTATTTAGCTATGTAATCATTTGAGCCTCTGGAAACAGTAGTTTTCAAATTCTGACCTTTTAGACAGTAATTCTGTTGGTTTCTCTTTTACTGTAGAGTCAGTGAGTTTCATGCACTATCGATGGATGATTTTCACTTTCATAGTTTCGGAATCAATACTTCCGTTACTATTTAGGTTGGATTGTTGCATAAGAGTTAGGCTCCTATTTCCGGAACCTATTATTTTAAGGTCCTTCCGTCTTCGTATGGGCATAGGCCTTTACTCTTTCCGGGTACAGTTTATGTATTTATAAACAGATATCTGTTTATTACAAGGGCGTAAGCTTCTTCTGTCTTTGATGTCTAGTAGAAGGACGTTACGCTCCATTTTATTTTTAATGGATTCTATTAACTAGCGTACTGCTTATGGTATATCATTGGCTTAGCAGTTGTGCTTAAGATTTCGGCTCATGAAGTAAGAGTTCTTCTACTTCTTGGGCTTACATTAATAGTGTTGCTATTATAGATTTTTGAAGGCTGCTCATTGCGCTCAGCCATCCATTCATGAATTTTATCTCAGAAATATCGAGTCCATTTCTGGAGGCCTCTATTGTTAGGTCTATTATCTACTGCTCAGAATATCATTCTCTTAACAGTTGCTACTATAGCTAGGTAGGCTGTCTGTTTCGGCAGTGTCTCCGTTCGGCTGCCCTCTTCGCTCTGGGCTATTTGACCCAGGGCAAGAAAAAGGGGGGGGGGGAGGGTGTTCCCTTGGGTCACCTGTTTTTACTATGAAAACAAGGGGATACCTCCTCCGGAGTTAGTAATTCTGAGCTGTTATTGGGATGGTTGTTTAGTGAGAAGTTTAAGTTTATAAAATTCATTCAAGTCTTAGTTTTTAAAGTATAGCTTTTGAATATTGCATATGTCAACGGACATGATTATGCAATTCTCAGACACTTTTAGGAGTATAAGAGTCTCTATTCTCTAGACTTACTTTATTATTGGCTTACTTTAAAAAATTATTAGTATAAGGATTATTGGATATTAATAGAGTACATGGATGTATGAAGCTCAATTTTTGGAAGGTGTTGTATCTTTCTAATTTATCATAAATAAGAAAGATACATGTAAGGCCTATTACTTCTTTTCCCTACAGGGGATGACTCTATTTTATTTTATTGAGCGTATTCCATTTTGCTCTATGTCCTTGGCCCTCCAGCCTTTTTACTATTCAGCTATGTCTGGGTCATTGGTACAGTATAAAAATGTTAAAAAATTTATAGTAATTTATATATTTTTTATACTTACCAATGACCCAGACGGGGATGGCCCTCCCAGGAGTTGGGAACTCTTGCCTCCCCGCTGAGTACATAGCGCTTACCAGGCACTGGTTATTAGAATGATAAATGGCGCCAATTTCGGAACGTCCTTGACACTGCGCATGCGCAGTGGGGGCGAGGTGTGGAGGGCCTTTCAGGACATGTTTTCTTTAGTTTTAGATGCAAATTTTGGGGATTGGGGGGCAAAATTTGTGTTTGGCCCTATATTTTAAGAGTTAGCACCAGCTATGTCTGGGTCATTGGTAAGTATAAAAAATATATAAATTACTATAAATTTTTTAACTTTTCAAAAAATTTCTACAAAATTATATCGTTTGACCCCTCATTTTATCTAACAATCATAAAGATTTTGGACTGAAAACCAGGAGAAACGGTACGTATGACATAATGTGTTCCAATTCCGTATCACGTAGACAACGCATTCTTATTCTGTATCATATCGACGACCCATTTCCGGGAACACGACGGGCTGTCATAAGAACATAAGAACAGGCACATGAGTACATTCTATGTGCGTTTCAGTGATTGACTCCGCTGATCTCTTACAAAACAAAATTCCTTACAGTTAGCGATAGAACTATTAATAGCCAATCCCCCCCACCCCGCACACACAAACCCAATAAATAGAAACTGCACAATTCAGTATTACACACTTGTAAATTCAGGCATATCATCGTAGGAAGTGACACTGAGAGTGAATAATTTGACAACACAACTTTGAAAATTGCTGTGACAGCGTTACTCATTGTTAGAGTGCACAACAATGTAGTTCCATAAAATATAGGGTTTTTTAAAAAATTTTCTCGCCCATCATTATGTCTGAAAACTGTATTAATAATTTAAGATTTAATCTGTTTATGTGACAGAATTGTTAGATAAATGAATTATCATGATAATGTGCATGTCCTGTGATTTGTATCAGATTCTCGGTGGTGTCCAAAAATGGGATCACAACTCGCCGGCAAAGACAGCTCGTTGAGAACCCATTCTGGCCACCACCTCGAATCTGATACAAATCACAGGACATGCACATTGTCATGATAATCTGTATGGAATCTTCTCTTTGAGCTCGTTCCAATGAGGGCTCGCATGATATGATTTTCTTTAAATATTTTTTTTTAAATTAAAAACCATTAGTAAAAATAATAAATTTTTATATCCTGTGCATTGGGTAAAGGGTTAAGAAAGTATGTGATTACAAGGGAGAGTGAATCAATAATTTCGACACCACATCCATAAAATGTCCTAACTGAAAAATTTATTGGGTGGTGTTGGTGTGGGAGGTGGTCATTGAGTGGACATAGCCCTTATTGAGGCAAAAAATCAATTTTTTTAGTTATTCAATAATTTTTATTCAAGTTCTGTGAGGGAGCACGGTGGCTCAGTGGTAGACTGTTGGACTTCTAGGCTAGAGGTCCCAGTTCAATCCCCGTCCGGAATGACCTGCGTTGTGTCCTTGGGTAAGGCACTTTATCCTGGTTGCCTACATAGGGGCACAATGATACTGTGTACTAAGGCATACTGCATGCCGATGGTGCACATGTCTTCAACCGCTGTAACCGTGCCTGAGTGGAGCTTGAACACACTTAGAATGTTGAGGAGCTGACAGTTGCTCATCGATGCTCGGTGGTTCTCTCTGGGTACTCCAGCTTCCGCCACCCATAAAACTGTCATGGTCATGATTAGCCATTGAGCATAAGCATGTGACCTTAAACACCAATAAATAAATAAATATTCAAGTTCTGTGTTTGGTAAAGTGTTAATTCATCCAACTGACTTTACAGAAATGCAGAATAGTTTGTTAATTATGCCCTTTTAACTGAGTTGTTCTATAAATTGTATGTAATTAAGTGGAACTCACTGTATATGTCAGTGAAAGTACAAGGTGTTTGTTCCATGCATGACAGATGTACCCCCCCCCCCCCCCCCACCCCCCTCTCCCCCCCCCCCCCCCAGGTTTGTTGTAGTGCTGAAATATATATATAATATTTAATAATTGTTTTTTCAGTTTTTTCAACATATTTCATCAAAACCATTTCATGTGACCCCCTCATTAAAATGAGGGTTCACCACATGTATGGTTTTGTTGAAATGTTTTGAAATTTTTTTTTTTTTACTGCTTAATTTGTAAACTGCGCAGGCAGATGCAGCCAATTTGTTAGGTAAAGGCTTAACTGGATAACCTGTTCACAACCAATTACTGACCAAACTGGTTAGAAAAGCTGTCAACTAATGATTCACAATATTCATGATGCTCAGTATTCTATTGGTAAAGTTATTATGTTTAAGTCACTGTCCCCACAATTGTTTTACCCATCAATACAGCACACAAAAAATGCACAAAATTATACTGAATTTACAGAGTGCCCTCAGTGATGTATGAAACTTACAAGCCCAGTTCAGAGTCAAAGTAAATGGTCCCTTTGCTGGCTTTGTATGAAAAAATATTGGGCAACCTTTAACCCTTAAGGGCCTGGAGACTTTTATACAATTTCGCTATACTTTGAAAGTCTACCTCCAGTGACTTTGCAGTTGTATCTAGTCACGTCTTGGCTGCCTGTAGAGGCAGCCAAAATTTGCCTAGAAACAACTGACAAGGTACTTAGAAAAGACGTTTTGAGTTTACCTAAACAATGCTTATTGGGGCATCTGTCCCTTTGCATTAAAAAGTTATCAAAAGTCGGAATTAGGCCCTTAAGGGTTAATTCTTTGTTGCCCTGCACAGTGTTTGTGAGTACTGTGCTATGTCATCCGTGAGTACTGAGTATTCTCAGAAAGTATTCCATTGGGTGTATACAACTGAACATTGTCAAGTGCCACTCTACAACATTCATTTGTATATGCCCTGTGGAATATTTTCTAGGAATGCAGCTCAAAAATCAGACTTGTTTCAATCTCATACTCAATGTAAGAATGGCTGCTGAAACCGGTTATTATTTGTTAATTAGCCTCTTAACCCTTTCATGCCTCGTTGGTGCGTGCCGCGTCAGTGGTAAACTGACACTACAAACCCGTTGGCGCGCTGCGTGCCGATGGCATAGTAATGCATCTACTCTTACCTCAGTCCACGTGTGCTGTCTCTATCAGTCCACAGGAGTAATTTCATGCCCGAATGAATTTAGAGTTGTTTCCCTTTAGTTGATTGGCTACAGTTTTAGTGCATATTGCACCAGAATCACAGTAATTCCACGGACGAATATGACTAATGATAGCAACGTGTAACAGGATTCTGCGGTACAGTCTGGCTCAAAGCAAGCTGACACACTTGACACTACTATGAGTGCTGGACATTCAGATGATGTTGCCAGTAATAATCTAGATGATGGAGAGAGTCCTTCAACGTCTGGAATATGACTGGCCAGTGGTAGGGGACACGGCAGAAAAAGAAGTGCTGGTCAGGGACATGGCAGAATACGAGGGAGCTTGCGTGGTCGTGGAATTGGTCCAATTTTTCAATGGGAAAAATGCACAGATTTTGTTCCACTAGATATCCCATGTTCTGAAGCTGGGAAGATAAATCTTGACTTACCTGACAATCCAACCAAATGAATGGGACTTTTTATACCTTTATCTAATGGACAAGATGATCCCGAAATTAACCCCAGTATCCAAAGTCTGGGGGGGAGGGAGGGGGGGGGGGGCAGTTTGGCTGAGTCGCGAAAGGGTTAAGGCTAATAGACCAACTTTTTCAACACTGGTGGATTGGTTATTGATTTGCTATATTTAACCTTTTACCCCATGTGAAAACTCTGGGATGTGAAGCAGTGTTTGTTTACTGTGGTAAAAATGTTATGCTTTACTTGTAACTATTACCTGTGGTGGAAGGCCTCTTGAGATGGCAGAATAGGTATCAACAATTGGCTGAACTTGACTTCATACTTATGTTGTGGTCATGAGATAGACACAGATGATGAAAGAGTCTTTAACCCTTTACCCAACACAGACAATATCAAAATTTATTATTTTAAATAACATTTTTTTCAAATTTTTCAAAATATTTCAACAAAACCATATCATGTGACCCCTCATTGGAACAAGCTCGATGAGCTCGTTCCAATGAGGGGTCACATGATATGGTTTTGTTGAAATTTTTTGAAAAATAATATTTTTTCAACTGCTGAATTTGCATATTACGTGGTCGGATACGGCCGATTCGTTGGGTAAAAGGTTATACACCAACAAATAAAATATTTATCATTTTAACACTTTTATTTGCAGAGAGATTGCTGATTTACATAAATCCTATGCTGCTAGAGACAGCCAAGCACAAGAGAAAGTGCTTAGTTCTGAAATACAGCTAAGAGAACAACTTAAATTAAGTATGGAAAAAGAAATTCAACAATACAGACTGGAGAAAGAAGCTCTCATCATGCAGGTTCGAAAATAATCATTTATTTCACTCCATTGTAAATTTTTCATATTTGCTGCATGTTAGTCAAACATTTCATTATCCTAGACCCTTGATGTATATACTGTAAAGCCTTTGCCCTATATAACAGTCAGTGCTATTTACCAGAATTTCTTTAATAACTAAAAGTTCTCTTCAGTTTTGCCTCAAAAACATAGCCAATGACCCCTTTTTGAAAAAAAGGGTCATTAGCTATGTTTTTGAGATAAAAAATGAAAAATAATAAAATTTTGATGATGAATTTTTGCACAAGTCATCAACTGTTCTGGATAAAGCGTTAAGTTTTTCCTGAAAAGTAAACAAAAACACTCTTCAAGCAACCAGAAAATGGACAAATACCCGTGAAAAGACTGCCAAAACACACCCTGCATCAATCCTGTCTGGTACATGTCACCTGTTGACAAACTGTCTAGTACCTGCTCAGTGCTACTCATCTTTGATGGAAGTAACATTTGGCATATGTGTATAGCTTGAATTTGCCATTCATCTTGTTTCTTTCTCTTCTCACAGATCTATAAAAAAATCTGTATCCTTTTCTTTGTCCTTACGAGTTCTCAAATATACAATGTTTTTGGTGAGCAAACTGTTTCAGTACCAGGATCTTTTTGGGGGTTAATACTATAAAACTTTTACAGTTGTATTTTTCAACGTTGTATTTTATATTTATGAAATAACTGATTGAAATGAACCATTAGCATTTTCAAAGATGTGTCAAATTGCCAGTTGTCAAATTGCCATATCTTTTAAAATGCTAATGATTCATTTCCGTCGGTTATATTCACATGTAGAAAATACAATTCGTGAAAATACAGTTGTAAAGGTCTTATAGTACTGGTCCCTCAAATGGATGCAAAACTGTATTTTATTTGTGCTGATGATATGACACCCCTTTGGAATATGGCTCTGAGCTTTTTACCTGCGTCGCTAGCGGCAGAGCAGGTCTAGTAACCACTTGACTCCGTCCATCCATCAGTCCGTCCGAAACACTTCTTCCGTCAAAGTTTTCTTGGCTTCTATGAAAGGGAATGATTTTATATTTAGTCTGCTGCTTCATAATGATGAGTTGTATCGTGTATCTAATTTTCAGATCAATTGCATGCAGTGACGCAGGTCCAGACCTGGTATTGGTCTTGGCTTGTTTCAACAAGGAGCCACACATCAAAGGATACAATGAGCTTGATAAGAACCAGATACACTCAGGAATATCCTGGGAGAATGGTGGCTCAGTGATAAACTGTTGGACTTCTATGCTAGAGGTCCCGACTTTGATCCCTGTCTGGGATGACCTGTATTGTGTCCTTGGGCAAGGCACTTTATCCCGGTGGCCTACATGGGGGCACGATGACGCCGTGTACTAAGGCATACTGTACGTCGATGGTGCACATGTCTTCAACTGTTGTGACCCTGCTTGAGCAGAGATTGAACAGAGTTAGAATGTTGAGGAGCTGACAGTTGCTCGTCGATGCTCGGTGGTTCTCTCCTGGTACTCTGGCTTCCTCCACCCGTAAAACTTTCACAGTCACGATTAGTCATTGTGCATAAGTATGTGACCTTAAAAAACCAATAAATAAATAAATAATATCAGGAATATCCTGAATAGAGTAGATTTATCTAGGACTTGGCAATAAGATAGTTAACCCTTTAACGTAATAGGAATAAGATATATTTTGGAGACAAAAAATTTAAAAAATCAGTTATTCCAGAACTTGTTTTGCAATTGTTGTCTTCTTGTCATGTTAGGTAAAGGGCACCAAACCATGTACCATACCCTGAGTACAAATTTTACCTGTTAATTGCATGTAGGTTATAGAGTGAACTCCTGTTGTTTGGGAAAAAAATAGTTCTGTCTGTTGAAGTATTACTCTCGACATCCTCTGAATACATCATGTTTATAGATGTATTTGGCTACAATACATCCAGTACAGTGGAGCCCACTTAATTGGTTATCTCTTAACTGAATAACCCTGTTAATTGAATATAATTTCCAAATACAAAACCATTAACCATACCTCCAGTACAAATTTGACCTGTTAATTGAATATAGTTTACAGAGTAAACTCCTGTTAATTGAATAAAAACTCTTGCAACCTATCGAGAAATTACCCTGCCTCTCCCCAGTTTTCCTTTGTTTATAGACTTATTTGGCCTCAGTACATCCAGTACAGGCATTTGCTCTATTATATCTTGTTTGACAGAGCTCATGGAGCTCTGTCAAACAAGATATAATAGAATAAATGCTAAGTTCATCTCCAGAATACAGGAAAGTGACACAATCCCTGTTAATTGAATACTCCTGTTAATTGAATAATTTTCATTGGCAAAGTGGCTATTCAATTAACAGGGTTCCACTGTATAAGTATTCAATATATTATATCTTGTTTGACAAAGCTCCAAGAAGAAGATAAATGAAGGTTATTACCATCATGTGAGTTTCCTAGATGCTGTTTTCATGTCAAGACCTCTTCTCTGGGCATATATCGACGAGTCCGATAGGACAAGGCAATGTATGACCCAGAGACGAGACTGAAACTTCAATGCACCATCTCAATAACCAATTTATCTTGTACTATTTCTCCCTTTCTTAACTTGTTCGTATAATGAAGAGATTGGACACAGTTTTTAACAATGACTGTTTTGACAATCATTCAGAGTGTATGATTGGATTTTTTATGATTGAAGATCATGATGTCATGGTATTGCGTTCTTGGGTTGTGCATGATGTAAATCCCCATTCATTGTTGTTTACAATGAAGTTTATCATAGTGTTTCTGCCGTGTGTTTCTTTATTCTATGTTTCATGTTCAACACATAGTAGGCCTTTATAAAAATATCATCAAGGCAAGGAATGATCTCGTCGAATTTATTTCGTTGAGCTGGTGATTTATTTCTCATTTAATGACTATTATCGAAAAAGTTAACTGGTAGAGTGCTAAGTTATTTTTGGTTCACATGTCTTTGCCTTGTTACAATTTATGGGAGAGTGCCATAGGGCACTCTCCCATAAATTGTAACAAGGAAAATCCACACAGACTAAATAATTTCACGTTTAAGATAATATGAAGCACGTTCACAGAATATGTAGGTTTTATGTTACAGTACCTGCCCTTTAGAATAAAGCGCAAATATGGGCTTCCAGCACTCTACCAGTTAAAGAAACATTCTCTTTCTGAATCGAATGATAGCATGTGCAGTTGCTACCCTCAATATAGATTTATATTTTGTCTAGACATTTTTACTTGTATTAGCAGAAATACATTCTTATTATAAGATACAATAGAATGAATGCTCAGTTTATCTCTAGAATATAGGGACATGACCAAATTCCTGTTAATTGAATAGTCCTGTAATTGAATATTTTTCACTGGGAATGTGGTATTCTATTAACACTTTGAACCCGAGACACCACTTTTCCAGCCCAGGAACATAATGCGTCATACTTTCATTAAGCAGGATGGCTGCTAAGTTAAAGTGTGGGGTAGACTAATCAATATTTCCAATGTGCAGTCCCAAGACTGCTCGTTGAAAATATTAATTGGTCAACCCCCAAATAATAAATATGGTCTCTTCCAATTGCTTCCATTGTACTGACATGGAAGATACCACCAGAGTTCAAAGGGTTAACTGTAGGCTTTTGAATGATGAAAATCTTGACATCTCCTTTTTTTTTATACAGATCGAAGATTTACGGCTAAGCATGTCTCGCATGGAAAAAGAACACAATAGGCGAGAAGATTTATTAAAGGAAGAAATTTCAGATTTACAAAGGGTAAGTAATTATTCAATCATTAACCCTTTACCCAAAGCAGACAATATCAAAATTTATTATTTTAAATATTATTTTTTTCAAATTTTCCAAAAAATTCAACAAAACCATATCATGTGACACCTTATTGGAATGAGTTCGATGAGCTCGTTCCAATGAGGGGTCACATGATATGATTTTATTGAAACATTTTGAAAAATTTCTTTCTTTCAACTGCTGAATTTGCAAATTACGTGGGCAGATGCAATTCGTTAGGTGAAGGAATAACCAGAGATTACTTAGGGTTTCTTCGGGGGCCGAATATAGGCCCCTTTCCCAATGGCATTTTGGCATGATTTTTCCCCAAGTCTCAATGCAAAAATTCCCAATCTCATTCTCTACTGGAACAAAAATTTAATTCATAATTGATGTTCTGAACTTGGTAGTCATAAGCCCTCAGAAAACTATAATTGCCAATCTAATGAGGCATAGAGAGAGTTGGAATTCAAGAGTGCACAACAGGTTCTTCTTGGTTAGTATAAAATAAGTTTAACCCACTGCAAAATGAAGTGGAAATAATAAAAGTTTTGAGAAGCAGATATTTTACCTTATGCAACCAGCTGATGCAACTAGGAATTTATCCAATCCAGTCTTATTTGACAGAGCTCAATGAAATCTGTTAAACAAGATTTAATTGGTTAAATTCCTAGGTGCATTATGGTAAAATTTGACTTCTTGAAATTTTGATATTTTGACATTGTTCAGTGGGTTAATAAGGACAAGATAGATGCTTGAACATGACTGTTTGTTAACCCTTTACCTAACATGAAAAGCAGACGACACTTGCAAAAATAATTCTTGAATAACTAACTTTTTTCATTTTTTGTCTCAAAAACATAGGTTATGACCCCTCGTTGGAACGAGCTCGACGAGCTCGTTCCAACGAGGGGTCATAACCTATGTTTTTGAGAATAACTAATTTTTTTCATTATTTGTCTCAAAAACATAGGTTATGACCCCTCGCTGGAACGAGCTCGACGAGCTCGTTCCAACGAGGGGTCATAATCTATGTTTTTGAGACAAAAAATGAAAAAAATAATGAAAATTAATTGGCGATTTTTGAGAATAGCGCTGGCCGGTTTTGGCCGTTACATTGGGTAAAGGGTTAAAAAACTTATTACTTGCACTATATGCATAGCTGCTTCTGTATTAAGTTTCTCAGTTCAATTCCAAGGTAACATTTCTTATTCTGTGTATGTTTATTCTTCTGCAATATAAATTCCCGGTTGAAGCCCTCAGGGCACAAATTTTTCCTGTGGCATAGACCCTGGACCCATTACAAACTGAACAGTTAAATGAAAATTTGTTTTTTTAAATTTCAACAAACCCATATGTCCCCCCCCCCCCCCCCCCCCCCCCGACTTCCCCCCCCCCCACCCCTCATTAGAATGAACTCATTGAGCTCGTTCCAGTAAGGGGTCACTTGATATAATTTTGTTGAAATTGTTTTTTTAATTTAAGAAAAATAACTACAAATTTTGGTATCGTGTATGTTAGAAACAGGGTTAATGTGCCAAAAAAGGTTCATAAACACATGAAGTTAGGATTTGAATGAGTTGAACCTTCAGACCAATTTGAAATCTTATCTAATTTTAAAGCTTTGAAAGGCCGAAGTTAAGAATTGGTGACGATCTTTATTATATGACTATGTAATTTAACCACTAAATATCACTACTGTTTGACGATCTTTTCCTGGTCCCCGGAAAATCCAGTGTGGAATCCAATTCCGTATCACTATAGTATGACAGACTATTTACGGGTACGTCCGAACTTGCATAATTAGTGGTTGCGGTCACAGAGAGTACTTTACTCCAAGCTGGAATCTGTGCTCTTGAACGGTGGTCCGGGTTTTTTAGCGTATTCATTATATTTTTTTTTACCGTATTCATGTGCATCGGGGGATTTCCCAGAAGTGTGCAACTGTTACAAAAATAAGGGTAAACAAAAATAGTTCTTTTTTTTACTTCAATCCAATTAACCAAAAAAAGATTGGGGGTATTGTTAATGCTAGCATTGGCATGCGATGTTGAACTATAAGTCATATAATAAACCTTTTATAGCTACAGTGAAGTGATCTGGGTTGTCACATCACATCTCGTTGAGAAGGTTAGATCACCTGCTCAAACTCTCTGCCTGCGGCAACTCGTTTGATCTGGCGAGCTGACCACGTCAACTCGATGTGATGCTACGACCCAGAAGATTACTTCACTATAGCAATAATATGTATTTATCACATATTTTGCATATTTTTATACTATAAACCAATGGCCCAGAGCAGCTGGTGCAAACTCAAAGTTATCAAGGGTCAAAAGGGGGCGTGGTGGCTCAGTTGGTAGAGGTGCAGGCTGCAAGCCGAGAGGTCCTCGGTTCGAATCCCACCTGCGGCAACCGCGTTGTGTCCTTGGGCAAGACACTTCACCCCCATTGCCCATGTGGGGGCACGATGACGCCATGTACTAAGGCGTACTGCACGTCGATGGTACGCATGTCTTCAACCAACCTAACCCTGCCTGTGCTGCAGTGCGGAGTTACGATGTTGGGGAGCTGGCAGCTGCTCGTCGTTGCTCGGTGGTTCTCTCCGGGTACTCCGGCTTCCTCCACCCGTAAAACTGTCACGGTCATGATTAGCCATTGTGCATAAATATGTGACCTTAAAACATCAATAAATAAATAAATCAAGGGTCAAAAACAAATTTTAAACCCCCCAATCCCTCAAATTTGCTTGCAGAACCAAAAATTAAAAGTCCTATCTGGCCCTCCATACTTTTACTCTCCGCGCATGCGCAGCTGTCAGGAAATTACTGGAATTGGCGTTAACATCATTCTTTGTATGGCCCTAAAGTCAGCAACAATGATCTGACATCTGTGCTTTAAAATCTCCTTTTCTGAGGATGCCAGACACAAATCAATGCAAGAATTGGTGGATCCAAGGCTGTTATTGGAAGTCAGCAAGTTTCTTGTACTCGGCGAGGTATAATAGACTGCGAGTGGGAGAGGCCCCTCTCTAACCTAACAACATTTGGGGCCAAATATTGTTAGGAGAAACTTGTACGAGCCGGAGCATACATCCGCCCACCGCTCGGGATGCTCTGTATAGTCTGCAGTCAGGGTCGGCTTCAGTCACGGCTTCCTCCGCTACGTTTCACAAGCCAAAATGAAGTTTTCTGGTTGGAAACTTGCACGAGACAGAGCATACGTCCGCCCACTGCTCAGGATTCTCCGTCTAGTCTGCAGCCAGGGTCGGCTTCAGTCACGGCTTCCTCTGCTGCCATATTAAAGCACAGACGACCGCAGGCTAGCTACGCGACTTCAGATAACCAGTCAGCTGCGCGAAGACGGAGCCTTTCTTCGCCTTGAAGTTGGACCATCCAATAGCTAGCGATCCGAGGCATTGATCAATGGGACGCTCAGAGAAGAGATCTATCTCCGGATCTTCGTACCAGGAGCAGCAAGCGGTTGGAAAAACAGAAGACCGCTGCTCCTCAAGTCTCGGGAACAGACTTGCTGTCTCAGTTGCACAGCTATTAGCAGCATCCCAGCTAATGCAAGAGCAGCCTCCCGCAGACTGCAGTGCTGAGCTGTCGGACAGTGCTGGGTTCGGTCTGGTCAATTGTGCATGTAGTAGGAGCCAGAAGTTTCTTTACGAGACACTCGGCTAGATATGGGGTCAGATCTCCGTTTGAAGAACCTTCTCCATCCCGTTAACAGTCGGGGCTGACTTATTGAGTCAGAACACGCATCGAAACGTTCCTCCCACACTGCAGCCAGGGCCGGCGGCAGTTATGGCTTCTTCTACTTACAGTAGCCGGATTCGGTGGCAGCTATGGCATCTTCCCTTGATTCATTAATGAAGCGTGTTGACCACAGACTAGCTATCTGTCTTCGCAAGTTCGGGTTGATAGCTAGTCGTTTGAGACTAGTACTACCGTTTAACAGACTCCGATGGTGAGCTGTCAGTCGGTGCTGCGATGGTCCAGTCATCCATTTTGTCAGATGGAGTTAACTATATTTGAGGATGGAACATTTGGATGGTGAGAGGGATATGGAGTGTGAGTATCCATCCCTCACAGAAGGGCATGAACAGGGCGGGGATGAAAATATGTCCCTACCTGCATCATTTAATATATGCTCGGAAATAATGGAATGTGCTATTTCATTGAAAAGAGGAAATCAGGGCGCAATGTCCTAAGCAGATCACCTTACCAGAGCTATGACGCAACATCTCAGTGGAAAGAAATATGAGGACGTTGTTCCTCGCTAAGAGTTCTTTCCAGGGCAGTCATGTATGCCACATACAACTCCACACGGACAGTGAATTTGGAGTTGGTAAGACATGATGCTGCCCTTGCGTCATCATCACTTATAGATGACAAGGTGAAAAGCTCTCTCTGAGTCACTCCAGTTACCGGAAATATACTATTTGACGACGAGCTTGCGTTGATATATGTGTAGGCTACAAGAAGCTTCACTGCTCTGCTATTGAAGTTGCTGTCTCATCAACACACTTCAGCTACCGGGGTAAGCGAGTCCGTTCTGCTTCTAAGTAAGCATCATAAGAATGTCTTGCGAAGGTACAATACCCTCTTATATTTACTCTGGAAGTCGTCATTATAGTGACTCTGGAAAGGGGTATAGGTCTGATCAAGGCTATGGATCAGACACCCCTAGGCCGACGATTAATGGAAGGTTATCATCTTCACGAGAAACTGGGCATTTATCACGGAAGTTCCTTTCAAAGAGAGTTGCTTCTAGTGGAGGTAAAGGCTCTCTTATTGAAGGGAACAATTGAGGTCGACGAGATGTGCTTCTTCACGGGGAGGATGTAGTTTCTCCTCCCGTAAGCATCGTAAGTCATACAGATGATGGACATGACCTCTATGGCTTGCCAGTTTACGGAAGATTATCAACTTTACGAGAAACTGGACGTTAATCACCGAAGTTCCTTTCAAAGAGAGTAACTTCTAGTGGAGGTAAAGGCTCTCTTATTGAAGGGAACAATTGAGGTCGACAAGACGAGCTTCTTCGCGGGGAGGACGTAGTTTCTCTTCCCGTAAGCATCGTAAGTCATACATGTGATGGACATGACCTCAATTGCTTGCCAGTTGATGGAGGATTATCAACTTCACGAGAAACTGGACGTTAACATGTAAGTTCCTTTCAAAGAGAGTCGCTCCTAGTGGAGGTAAAGGCTCTCTTATTGAAGGGATCAATTGAAGTTGTCGAAAATAGATTTCGGTTGCTTGCCACTTGGCAGTAGGTTACAAACCTCGCAAAAGTGGATAAATCCGGATGGATAGTGCATAGATAGGCCGAGATATGTCTTGGTGTCATGACAATTATGTCATTGTGGATGCCATAGTAGCCTTCTGTACGGTTACAGCGGTCTCTTCGGTTAGGCTCTGTCCGATGTCTTTTGGGAATAAAACCGAAAAAGATACCATGCTTTTCGGTTTGTTTTTCCTAGGTGTCATAGACTTGAGTCTTATTGTCACACCATAGTAGCCTAGCTAAAATCTTGAGTGAGATTTTTTTTTTCAGTATTATGCAGTGGCATAACTGAATTTATTATCTCTTGGGACTGCGGTCTCTTTGGGAATTCAGGGCTGTTTATATAACAGCTCTTCATTCCCTACCTTGCACGATGATAACTGTAAGTCTCCATTAAGTGAGCCTTCAGGGTCGCAACTTACACCGATATATCTGTCTTCACGTGAATGAAGACTTATAAGCTATGGCTAGCATTGTAAGTGTCCTTAGTGAGCTTCTAGGGCCTCAGTTATCAGCTTTTAATGGTCTTCGCGTACAAGAAGACCTTTAGCTGCTTCATCTAGGCTGAGTTAGTTGTCCTATCAGACATGATACCATTTGTTAGAGGAGGTTATTCTCTTCAAACTGGTATGGTTTGGTGTGAGTTATTATGTTAATAAGGTATATTTGTTCATCACGTTTTCTCCGCCCTTAGTGGCATTATAGAGTTGGTCAGAGGTGAGGGAGCCTTGTGGTTCCTATACTATTTGATGACTAACACAAGAATGATTTAAGTAATGTGGGTGAGGGGGGTTCAATATGATTTCGAATCCCCCCCCCCCCCCCCACGCCGCCAATGTGTTAAGAGGCGATTACCGGGCAAGACGTAGTGTTCTTCCCCTAAGTCTTGTATGGATTTAAGTATATACATACATTTCATGACTTCTCGATTGGCAGCTGGGTCATGTTCCATGGCGACCTCATGGGCACATCCACTTTTTAGTTGGTTGGTTTCCTGTGGTTGTTCGTCTATATGTCATATACGAGCATATGATTCATCAATAAATTGCTAGCCTTTGGGTACCTGTAAGGCTGTCTAGTCAATTAACTGGTATTCAGATGATTACATGTGGGATTTCAATGCTCACGTGCATTATGACAATGTAGGAAGATGCATTATTGTATGTTATGGACCTTAGAAACAATGAATTATTTCGGAGGCGGTCCATGACGAGTCTGTTAATCATAGCTCGTTCCATTTCTAAATCCAGGTTTCTATTTTTTTCCGTACCCAATCAAATACAACTTGTCTTTACACTCTCACATATTTGCACATTTCTGGGAGCATAGATATCGGATAGAACACGTCTGGGAGTGTTATTTATTGGAATTTATTGTACACCTGAATGGGGCCGCCTGTGGGTTACCTCAGAAGTGTGTTTACTCTCCAGAGATCGTCCATTGTGAGTCTATTGGACATGTGTATGTTATATATTATATCACCGGTTTTCGACCTATCTCTGTATGCCGACTCCGGTATACGTTACAAGCGGGCGATATTAATTACCGGGATCGCTGCTATAGCCTTAGCTTCTGAAGTGGCATTAAGCACCTGGGTGCCTATTCGACGAATATATATTGTTATTTGGTACTGCTTTTAGTGATTCCAGAGCGCACCCCTCTTTGTTTTTGAAGAAGATTCCTTCAAAAGGGGGGGGGGGGGGGGATTTTTTACTTCTCCTCTGGCTTGATAAGTGTGTAACTATGAGTGAAGCTGTTTTGTCTGTAGATTATCCTGGATACAGCTTGTGTATTATTGTATATGGCATATGTTTGTGGGGGATAACCTCTCATTCTCAAATATGCCATCCTAATATTTTTATACTGTACCAATGACCCAGACATAGCTGGTGCTAACTCTTAAAATATAGGGCCAAACACAAATTTTGCCCCCCAATCCCCAAAATTTGCATCTAAAACCAAAGAAAACATGTCCTGAATGGCCCTCCACACTTCACCTCTACTGCGCATGCGCAGTGTCAAGGACATTCCGAAATTGGCGCCATTAATCATTCTAAGTTTGGCCCTTCATCAGTTAACATCTGACTGATCTTTGTGCTTGTAAATCTCAGTTTAAATGATGCTAGACACATAAATATTAGTGAAATGGTGATTCTAAGGAGGATAGAGAAGGAGGAGAGGAAAAATGTGTGACAGAATATTATCAGGGCTGTAACTTAAAATTTTTTAATGAAATTATGTTAAGTTACCTATTTTCGAGGCAGCAGCCATTTTGTTGTCATTCTGATTATTTAGTTACACTGATTTTTCAGTGTTTTCCTCTCTCCCTGTCCTTTAAGTCCCCCCTTGCTATTCTCCCATGCTTTTGGCATAGTTTTTGTAATTATTATTACTAAATTTTCTTGGGAGTTTTAGCTGAATAACAGAATGAATTCTGTTCTTTTCCCCATGTTTACGTCTTCACCTACGGGTGGTTAGGCATTGTGTTCTGCATCTACCATCTGATGTTCTGCAGTTTCTTCCCTGGAAGTCTCTGTTTTGCATCAGATGGTGTATATCTGGTAACTGATTCCGGGCCTGGGTGCCTGGAGTCTTATTTTAGTGTTTTTACATTCATTGTTTACATTTACAACAGCCCTCTGTGTGAGGGGGGGATTTCTGGAAAATAATATCTTGATGTTATTTTAATCATAACTAGATACATTATTATTGTTCGTAAGTGTTGAATAAATTGTTTAAAATATTTTTAAAATTTTTGTTCACACTTAGGCTTGGGATCCATTGGGGCTCAACGTTACTTTTCAGAAACTTGGGCTGTTCTGAAAAAATATTTTTTCAAAATATTTTGATTTCAATTATTTTTTCTATATTAATGGATCATATTATTATTATGTATTTTGATTGCCAGGGGTTAGTGCGAGTACCAGGACTTGTTTTCTTTTCACATTGAAAGGATATTGATCAATTGTAATAAGAGGAAGTCTTCCTCTGACTTTTATAATCATTCTATATGTGGTCAGTGTACTCGCATTAACTCCTGTTCTGTATCGTATGATTTCGATGACATTATGGGAAGCGTACGTCACGGTATGTTAGTGGGGAATTGGACACTCCGGTCCTTTCCCTGCAGGGTCACTCTACTTTATCAATTTCTATTTCAGACGATCAAGATTAGGGTGATGTATCTGTGATGTCTTCCAACAGTGTGCCTCCGTCGTCACAATTAATGAAGGGCTAGCGGAAAAGTGCTCATGTAAATACGCCAATTGCCTAAGAGGACCCTAGTAGGTTTGACGGCCTTTGACGTCCGCTAGCTCGCCCGGTGTAGCGTCCATTCACCGAATGGTTCGGCAGCCGGGTTCGTCCGTTGCGGTCTAGAAGGAATTTTGGGGTGATGCGAGCACTATAAATCAACCAAATGCACACCCAGTGACGGCGGATCAGAGGGAGAACGGAGGAAGCCTTTTAGTCCGGTTCATAGCTCGTTCTGGTCCATCCGGACGGCGAGCGAGAGAGGCCCCTCTCTCGTACAACAACATCTGGCCCCAGATGTTGTGGTACAAAATGTTTCGCATTCGGAGCATACGTCCGTCGCTCGGGACGCTCCGACATATAGTCAGTCCGGAGTAGACTGTCAATAAGGCTTCCTCATTCTCATGGTAGCGCACACGACCGCTCTTGGCTACGTGACCTCCGATATCCAGTCAGCTTCGCCAGTCAGAGAATCATCGGCGACCAGGTCACACCATCCGGTAGCCAGGGATACGAGGCCTGCAGACTCCGGACGTTCGCATAGGAAGTGTGCGGGAGTCAACGTACACGGAGCTTCTGGCGGCAATGCATCGTAAGACCGCTACTGCACAGGCCTCGGGAACGGACGTGCTTTCCTAAATAGCACAGTTTATCGCAGCATCCCAGCATCAACTGAATCTGTCGCATATTTTTTATCCGACGATGCTGGGTCGGGACGCTCCGCGGAAGCGGGTACGGACGTCCAAAGATTTCATCCGGTCCGACGGGATACCGAAAGGGATTTGGAGGATTTCGGGCTTTCCCTTTCGGAACAACATATGCTGTTGTGTATGTCATCTGACTTGGTCTTCTACAGCTTCTTTCGTCGGACCAGAATGCTGCGATGCCGGATAAGAAACTGATAGCGTCGGTGGACTTAGAAATTTTTGGTTCGGTTCAGGGACATCGTCCCTCAGTTCCGACATAGTCCAATAATGTCACACAAACTTTCGAATTATTGAACGACGCTATATATATTATTATTATATGCTTGCTATAACCAAGCATTTCTGGTTTCTTGTTCGCAAAGTTACGGAGATATCTTTCAAAAGTGTGCCTCTGTCGTCATAGTTAATGAAGAGCTAGCGGCAATAAGTGCTCATGGAATATGTCTATCGCCTAAGAGATCCCTTGTAGGATCGACGGAGTGACATTCGCTAGCTCACCCGGTGTAGCGTGCATTCATCGAATGGTTCGGCTGCCGGATTCGTCCGTTGCGGTCTAGGAAGGAGATTTGGGTGATGCGAGCACTTTAAGTACTTTAGTACTCACCCAGTGACGGCAGATTGAGGACAGATCGGAGGAAGCCTGTTAGTCCGGTTCCTGGCTTGTCCAGGTCCGTCCGGGCTGTGAGCGAGAGAGGTCCCTCTCTCGTCCAACAACATAGGGGACCGCATGTTGTGGTTCAGATATTTTACATTCGGAGCATACGTCTGTCGGTCGGGACGCTCCGTTATATTGACAGTCCGAGAGACTGTCCATAATGCTTCCTCATCCTCACAGCAGGGCACACGACCGCACATTGGCTACGTGACCTCGAGTATCCGATCAGTTTCGTCATTCAGTGATTCCACAGCGAATAGGTCACGCCATCCGGTAGCCAAGGGACACGAGGCCTATACACTCCGTTCGCTTGCATATTGGTAGTATGCACGGGGTAACGTTCACGGAGCTTCCAGCGGCAATGCATTGTAGGACCGCTTCTCCTTAGGCCTCAGTGACGGACGTGCTATCCGAGTTAGAACAGTTGTTTCGCAGCATCCCAGCAATCGACAGTTTCTTGGTCGAATCAGGAATTATCCGACGGCGCTGGGTCGGTGCGGTCCGCGGTTGCATCAGGTACGGACGACCGAACGCTTTATAGGGTCCGACAGGATGGTGAAAGGGATTCGAAAGATTTCGAGTTTTCCCTTTTGTAGTATCGGAAGCTGCCATTCATATCTTCTGGCATTATCTTCCAGGTATTGTTATTTCGGACTACATTGCTGCGATGTTGGATAAGAGACTTATAGCGTCATTGGACTTGGAATTTTGGATCGGTTCAGGGACATTGTCCCTGACTTACCGACGCAGTCCAATAATTTCATTACAACATGTGTTTTATTTTTCGACGCTATATATGCATACAAGCCTGCTACCAAGCATGATAGTTTAGTTTCTTGTCCGCGTTGCTCATTTCTGCCGTTTTATCATTAATACGAATAGTTTATTTTGGCAGAGCAGGGCATACCGAGAGTTCATATGCGTCTAGACGGTGTGGTTAAGACTGGAAATATTCTTTTTCGCTGTCTATGTCTTTTCCAACCTCAATGTTGGAAACGACAATGATGTCTAGTAGACTTAACTTAGGCGCTTCATCATACGTAATCCACCTTACTGAGGCGTTATCATTACGTCTTCAAGAAAAGATTTACGGGATATTATTCTCAATGTGATTTCTTTTGAGGGCAGTAGTTTGTTCAGGTATAACTCCGCCCTTCAGTGGCTGATTGGAGTTGGTTAGACGTGACGCAGCCCTAGCTACATCCACGCGCGTGGATAGTAAGGTTAAGAACTCTCTCAGAGTCGCTTCGTTCTCGGAGAAGCTTCTCTTCGATGGCAACTTTTCAGCAATCCATGAATTGCTCGATTTACACGTTCTCTTGTCTATCTAGTGTTACAAGAGATTCAGACTGGGGCAAACATTCGGTGGTTGACTCAGAGAGTGCCACTGCAGTTGCCGGACCCGAGTGTTGCAGTTATGACGGTTGCCAGTCAAACAGATTGGATATAATATTGATCCCAACGGATTCGAAGTGCCAGGGTCTTTGGGTTCCGCAGTCTCTTAGCAACCAATTATCTTCCGCGGAATAATGTTTTTTAGGCTTGCTTTATGTCATTGCATGAACATTATTCAGAAACGCATGCCCAAATCCTGTCCGTTAATTCCACAGTAGTGGCGTATCTCCGGAACCAGGAAGGCACTCATTCGTTTCCGTTATTCAATTTAATGGAAAGAATCCGTCTGTTGGTTATAGTACACCAAGTTCTCTTTCGGTCCGTCATATTCCGGGTCGTCTGATTATTTTACCGGACTCCCGTTCACTTAGGGGTCGCTTGTTGCTGTCAGAATGCACTCTCAACAAACAAGTATTCAATCAGATTTGCTATCTATGGGAGCACCCAATGATGATTTATTTACGACACAGCTTGCTAATCAATTGCAGACGTATGTGTTGGCTTGTCCGGATCTCTGAGCTAATGTTGTTAACGCTCTATTGATCTATAGGACGGAATGATAGGATACGCGTATCCTCCGGCGCTGTTGTTTCAGCAGGTATTGCTAAGATAAACAACCACAATACATTTCTGTTGATAGCATCTCTATCTTCACAGAGACCATGGGTAATTTACTCTGTTGTCTACTGTGGGACTTAACGTGAAATCTTCCTCAATGAGAGGATCTTTTTTCGCTGGGTAAATCGTGTCATCTTTATCACAACCAGCAAGGTCGCAACCTTCACATATTCCGTTGTGTGGTCCGTATTGCATTGTAAGCATAGTACTGGACGAGCTTTGGACGCGATTTCTTACTATAGGAGATCCTCTTCTTCGCTGTTCTATGCGGCTAAAGTGGAAGCTCTTCCGTCGTTGGTGTAGGGATCATTATGTTCATATTGTTGATCCCTCCATACTACTCATTGCAACTTTTTAGTATACTTGTTTGACAAGATCTACTGCAGCCTGTTATTATTAAGGTTATAGGTTTATGTTACCTCATACCTATGCACTCTAGGATAGTTTACAATTGAGTCTTATGTCTCTTTATCTAAGTCAGTTAGTAACTTTTTGATAAATAGACTTAGAATCTTTAGATTAAATTCCTATATGGAATTTAACTTCGGTTCTTATTTAGCTAAGTAATCATTTGAGCCTCTGGAAACAGTAGTTTTCAAATTCTGACCTTTTAGACAGTAATTCTGTTGGTTTCTCTTTTACTGAAGAGTCAGTGAGTTTCATGCACTATCGATGGATGATTTTCACTTTCGTAGTTTCGGAATCACTACTTCCATTACTATTTAGGTTTCCCCGTGGGAACCCCGGGAAGTAAGCAGCACTTGTTTACTGTGGTAAACCAGTTCCGCTTTACTAGTAAAATAGGACCCAGTCACCAATGCTTGGGGTGAAAGTCCTCTAAAATGGGCAACATGTTGATCAACGATTGACTAACCTTGACTTCATCTCCATGTTGTGTCACGATTAGCCATGGTGCATAAATATGTGACGTTAACCACCAACAAACAAACAAACAAACTATTTAGGTTGGATTTTTGCATAAGAGTTAGGCTCCTAATATCCGGAACCTATTGTTATTAAGGTCCTTCCATCTTCATACGGGCATAGGCCTTTACTCTCTCCGGTTAGAGTTTATGTATTTATAAACAGATATCTGTTTATTACTACGGGCGTAAGCTTCTTCTGTCTTTGATGCCTAATAGAAGGACGTTACGCTCCATTCTATTGCTAATGGATTCTATTAACTATCAGTACTGCTTATGGTATATCATTGACTCAGCAGTTGTGCTTAAGATTTCGGCTCATGAAGTAAGAGTTCTTCTACATCTTGGGCTTACATTAATAGTGTCGCTATTATAGATTTTTGAAGGCTGCTCATTGCACTCAGCCATCCACATTCATGAATTTTTATCTCAGAATATCGAGTCCATTTCTGGAGGCCTCTATTGTTAGGTCTATTATCTACTGCTCAGAATGTCATTCACTTAACAGTTGCTACTATAGCTAGGTAGGCTGTCTGTTTCGGCAGTGACTCCGTTCTGCTGCCCTCTTCGCTCTGGGCTATTTGACCCAGGGCAAGAAAAAGGGGGGGTGGGGGGAGGGTGTTCCCTTGGGTCACCTGTTTTACTATGAAAACAAGGGGATACCTTCTCCGGAGTTAGTAATTCTGAGCTGTTATTGGGATGGTTGTTTAGTGAGAAGTTTATGTTTTAAAAATTCATTCAAGTCTTAGTTTTTAAAAGTATAGCTTTTGAATATTGCATATGTCAACGGACATGATTATGCAATCCTCAGACACTTTTAAGGAGTATAAGAGTCTCTATTCTCTAGACTTACTTTATTTATTGGCTTACTTTAAAAATTATTAGTATAAGGATTATATTGGATATTAATAGAGTACATGGATGTATGATGCTCAATTTTGGAAGGTGTTGTATCTTTCTAATTTATCATAAATAAGAAAGATACATGTAAGGCCTATTACTTCTTTTTCCCTAGAGGGGATGACTCTATTTTATATTATTGAGCGTATTCCATCTTGCTCTATGTCCTTGGCCCTCCAGCCTTTTTACTATTCAGCTATGTCTGGGTCATTGGTACAGTATAAAAATGTTAAAAAATTTATAGTAATTTCTATATTTTTTATACTTACCAATGACCCAGACGGGGATGGCCCTCCCAGGAGTTGGGAACTCTTGCCTCCCCGCTGAGTACATAGCGCTTACCAGGCACTGGTTATTAGAATGATTAATGGCGCCAATTTCGGAACGTCCTTGACACTGCGCATGCGCAGTAGAGGTGAAGTGTGGAGGGCCATTCAGGACATGTTTTCTTTGGTTTTAGATGCAAATTTTGGGGATTGGGGGGCAAAATTTGTGTTTGGCCCTATATTTTAAGAGTTAGCACCAGCTATGTCTGGGTCATTGGTAAGTATAAAAAATATAGAAATTACTATAAATTTTTTAACTTTTGGGGTCTTAGTCCGGACTAGCCTTAAAAATTGGGAACTTGTTACATCCAATTAGCATAGTCTTCATGCTAAGAATACGGAATTACTTGAATTTGGCTCCTTATTTATGATATGTCTTCTCTGCTGTATAGAGAGACATACATGTAATTCCTTTTAAATTTAATTTCCTTTCACCTTGGAATACAGGCTTGGAACTATGTTGGTCTGCTAATTCTGAAGTCCTAGGCCCTCCGCCTTTTTTATAATTCAGCTAGTCTGGGCTATTGGTTTATAGTAAAAAAAGTATGATAAATTTAAAGTAATTTGTATATTTTTTGTACTTACCAATGGCTCAGACGGGTATGTATGTCCCTCCCATGAGTGGGCACTCATACCTCCCCGCAAAGTTATTATGTAGTACTCTTTTCTACAAAGAATGCTGTTGGCGCCAATTCCGGTCACTTCCTGATGGCTGCGCATGCGCAGAGAGTAAAAGTAAGGAGGGCCAGATAGGACTTTCAATTTTCGGTTTTGCAAGCAAATTTGGGGGATTGGGGGGGGGGGGGGGGGGGAAGGGGGTTCAAAATTTGTGTTTGGCCCTTGATAACTTTGAATTTGCACCAGCTAGTCTGGGCCATTGGTAAATATAAAAAATATACAATTACTTTAAATATTTTTTATACAACAACCAATGGCCCAGACTAGCTGGTGCTAACTCAAAAATTAATCCAGGGCCAAACACAAATTTTGCCCCCCAATCCCCCAAATTTGCATGCAAAACTGAAAATTTCATGTCCTATCTGGTCCTCCATACTTTTGCAAACTGCGCATGCACAGAGCATCCAGGAAGACACTGAAATTGGCGCCAACCAGCATTCTTTGTTTGGCCCTTCTGTCAGTAACAACAAACTGACATCTGTGCTTTTAAATCTCAGTTTTAATGATGCCAGACACAAATCAATGGTAGAATTGGTGGATCCAAGGACACATTTGGATGATGGAAGGAAGCAGTTGTGGTTGGAAACGTTCAGGGCTGTAACTTTATAATTTTTATCTAAATTATTTCATGTTTCCCAATTTCGGGACATGGGCCTGACGTCATCATTCTTGCTAATGATTTTTCCACTGTTTGTTGAGTGTTCCTTCCCTATCCTTCCTTGAAGCCCCTCTGTTAAACTCCCAAGCTTTTTGGCTTATTTTATTAAAAAATTTTTTTATAAATGTCTTGGGAGTTTGACGTGTTACACAATGTTTATTCTGTATTCCCATGGTTACATCCTCACCCTAGGGGTGTTTAAGCATTTTGGGTCATGCATCATACATCCGATGTATCATTTTTTCTTCTTCTGAACATCTTGCTTTACGTCGGAAATTTCTAAATCTGTTACTGACTTCGGGCCTCTGTATTGAGTGCCTGGGGTCTTGTTTCCGGTTTTTCTTCTGATGTTGTTTACATTGACAACGTTGTATAAATATATGTAATTTCCTATTTATTTCATAGTAGGTCTGTTGTAAGATACATTCATAATGTTCCGGTAGTGTAGCAATTAATTTTTGGAATTTTGTCCACTTTTAGGCTCTATCGGGATACATTTGGGCTTGTCTTGTTCCCTTTGGGAACTTGAGCTCCTGTCAAAGGTTTTCGGAAAAAAAATTTTGAAATTAATTTTTCGATTTATATTTTGAATGTTATTTATTATGTATCTTTTTCATATATTTATTGTGGATTTGGTGGGAGTACTGTCGACTTTGTTTTGATTCATTATGAAATTGCTCAAAATGCAAGGCGAGGAAGTATACCTCGTATTTACATGCTTCTTGCCTTGCTTGTAACTCAAAAATTAATCCAGGGCCAAACACAAATTTTGCCCCCCAATCCCCAAAATTTGCATGCAAAACCGAAAAAATCAAGTCCTCCATACTTTTGAGATCTGCGCATGCGCAGTATCCAGGAAGGTACTGAAATTGGCACAAACCTTCATTCTTTGTTTGGCCCTAAAGTCAGCAACATTCAACTGACATCTGTGCTTTTAAATCTCATTTTTTGAGGATGCCAGACACAAATCAATGGTAAATTGGTGGATCTAAGGACATAAATGGATAATGGAAGTGAACAACGGTGGTTAGGAACGTTCAGAGCTGTAACTTGATAATTTTTATCAAAATTATTTCATGTTTCCCAATTTCGGGACATGTGCCTGACGTCATCATTCTTGCTTATGATTTATCCACTGTTTGTTAAGTGTTCCTTCCCTATCCTTCCTTGAAGCCCTCCTGTTAAACTCCCAAGCTTTTTGGCTTATTTTTATTGAAATTTTTTATTAAATTTCTTGGGAGTTTAATGTGTATTACAGAATGTTTATTCTGTTTATCCCCATGGTTACATCTTCACCCTAGGGATGTTGGGTCGTTTGAGTAATGCATCTTCTATCCGATGTATCGTTTTTTCTTCATTTGAAGATCTTGCTTTACATCTGGTAGCTTTAAAATCTGTTACTGACTTTGGGCCTTTTTGTTCTGTGCCTGATGTCTTGTTTCCGGTCATTTTCTTGACGTTGTTTACATTGGCAACGTCCTTAAATATATGTAGTATTAGTTATTATTACTGTAGGATTGTTGTAAGATACATTAATTAGTATTCCAGTAGTGTAGCAATAATTTTTGGAATTTTGTCCACACTTAGGAACTTGGGCTTTTGTCAAAAATTTTTTGAAAACTGTTTTGAATTTAATTTTTCGATTTTGATTGTTGATTGTTATGTATCTTTATCATATATTTATTGTGGAGTTTGTGGGAGTTCGATCGACTTAGTTTTGATTAATCATGAAAGCTTGTTGCTCAAAATGCAAGGCAAGGAATTCTTCCTCAGATTTACATGCGTGATCACGGAAGATCAGTGGGTGAGAAGTGTAGTCTTGGACGGCTTACGGCTATCATTCCAAGCGAAACCCCCCACTAATGAAATGTCCATGTTGGACAAATCTTCTGGCGGATCCTTTCAAAAGAGAGTCTCTCCAAGCAGAGGTACAGGCTCTCTTATTAAAGGAAGCAATAGAGGTCATCGAGAATAACAATTCTCAGGGTTTTTACAGTCACCTGTTCCTCGTACCGAAGCCAGATGGCTCGTTTCAATGGGTAATAGACTTGAGCTGGATAAACAAGCTTATCGTGGCTTCAAAGTTCTATATGGAGACCATTCGGTCGGTAAGGGCGAGCATTCCAGTGGACGACTATGCGGCAAGCATAGATCTAAAGGTTGCTTACATTCATGTCTTGGTAGATTCGGCATTCAGAAAGTACCTACGGTTCACCGTACAAGGAAAGGTTTATCAGTTCAGAGCAATGTGCTTTGGTCTGAACCTGGCTCCCTCGGCATTTACTCAAATAATGAACTCGGTAATGTCATACTTCCGAGCTCATTCCTCAGTGTTAACGTCAGCTTACTTGGACGACATTCTGCAGAGATACAGCAACAGAATTATACTTCAGAATGATGTTCAGAGTCTGCTTCTATTACTCCAACGTCTCGGTTTCATCATAAACAAGAAAAAGTCGGATCTAGCTCCGTCCAAGTCGTTCACTCACTTGGGAATGAGCTTCGAGACTCACAACAATCTGGTTCGTCTGCCGTTACCCAGATCGAAATTAGTCAGTTGTTATGCTCACTTTTGTCTGCACTCAGATGCATTAACAGAGAGGGAATTCATGTGACTGATTGGGCTGTGCGGAGCGGCTGCAAATCTTATTCTGATGCGCTGCCTGCGCACTAGTCCCCTCCAGATATTCTTTACTCAGAACTGCAGTGTGAAGACGCATTTGCTCGAAACCAGTATTGTTTTAACGGACCTAGTAAAACAAAAGGTTCAGATTTGAGCAGATCTTCAGTTGTTAACTCGGGGAGTTCCACTGCAACTGCCGGATCTGGCTTTCACGATTATGATGGATGCGAGTCAAATGGGCTGGGGTGCGACCCTATGTCCTACAGACTTGAAGTGTCAGGGTCTTTGGGCCTCAGTTACTAGAGAAGCACATAAACATCAAAGAGATGATGTCAATATGGTTAGCAATTCAACATTGGATTCTCCTAATAGCGAATGTCCATGTTCAAATTCTGTCGGACAATTTGACAGTAGTTGCTTATCTGAGGAACCAATGCGGCACTCATTCGATTCCATAATGCAAATTAACAGAGAGGATTCTCCTATATGTCATGAATCATGGTGTTCATCTCTCTGTCCATCATATACCAGGTCGTCTGAACGTACTAGCAGACTCGCTCTCTCGGAGCCATGGGAATGGACTCTCACCAAGTGAATATTCAGACAGATTTGCTACCAGTGGGATCGTCCCATGATAGATATTTTTGCAACACACCTGAACAATCAATTACCAATGTTTGTGTCGCCATGTCCGGATCATCGAGCGTATGCAATAGATGCTCTCAGTTTCATGGGACAGAATGATATGATAGGATATGCATATCCTCCAACACTGTTGATTCAGCAGATTCTGTTAAAGATCAAACAGTCTCGTTGCAAAATCCTGCTAGTAGCACCTCTGACATCACAGAAACCTTGGATCAATCTTCTCAGGTGTCTGTTATGGGACATTCCCCAGAAGCTTCCTCCACGGGAGGACCTTCTTTATCAGGGGAAGTCACGCGCACTGCATCACAACCCGGAAGGTATCAACCTTCACATATTTCCGTTGTGCGGTCCTTCTTGCACGAAAAACAGTTTACAGGATGCGCAGTGGTCGCATTTTCTAACTGCAGGAGGTCCTCCTCTTCGTTGAACTACGCAGCGAAGTGGAGGGTTTTCTTCCGTTGGTGTAAGGATCAGTCGATAGACGTAAACGATCCGTCAATACCAAATATTGCTGATTTCCTGGTCTACTTGTTTGACGATCTCAAACTGCAGCCTGTCACCATTGAGGGCTATAGGTCTATGTTATCAGATACTTATGCTCATCATGATAACTTGGCTATTGGATCAAATACTTCATTATACAAGCTAGTTAGAAATTTCTCTATCAATAGACCTAGAACCCTCAGATTAATTCCTAAGTAGAATTTGGCTTGGGTTCTGTTGAAGCTCAAAGAAGCTCCTTTTCAGCCATTGGACGTCGTAGAGTTCAAATTCTTGACCTATAAAACAGCGTTTCTCTTAGCCTTTGCTGCTGCTAGAAGAGTCAGTGAACTTCATGCTTTATCTGTTGATGAATCTCACTACCGTAGTGTGGGTAATACCATTACCCTCATACAGAGGTGGGGTTTTTGGCTAAGAATCAGATTCCAGACAAGCGGCCGAAGCCTATTGTCATTAAGGCTTTACCATCCTCCGATAACCATAGACCTTTGCTGTGTCCAGTCAGGGCTATGAGCATTTATAAACGTCGATCAGATTTTGTTAGAAAAGGAAGAAAACGTTTCCTTCTTTCATTGATTCCTAACAGAAAGGATATTTCTGTTCATGCTGTCGCTAGATGGATTCAGTTGGCAATACGCATTGCCTATGAAAATCTATCCTCGGATCAACGTTCTGTTAATAAGATATCAGCGCACGAGGTTAGAGCACTGTCCACTTCTTGGACTTATTCCAACAGTATAGCCATTACTGATCTCATGAAAGCTTCATACTGGACATTTACCAAGTTTTACCTGAGAAATTTAGAGTCCATCTCCAGTGACCTTAGATCTTTGGGTCCTCTTTCTGTTGCTCAGAATGTCGTCCATTAACCCTTTACCTAACCTGAAATGCTGACGACACTTGCAAACAAAATTCTTGAATAACTATTTTTTTTCATTCTTTGTCTCAAAAACATAGGTTATGACCCCTCATTGGAACGAGCTCGTTCCAAAAAGTGGTCATAACCTATGTTTTTGAGACAAAAAATGAAAAAATAATAAAAATTAATTGGTGATTTTTGTGAATAGCGCTGGCTGGTTTTGGCCGTTACGTTGGGTAAAGGGTTAATGGTTATATATATAGGTATTTAGGCAGTCCTTTCCAGCATTGACGCTGTTCCATTGCCCTCTTCGTTCTGAGGATATTTACCTCAGAACAAGGGGAATGGGGGGGGGGATGGTTTTTTCCCTTATGATCATCTGGCTTTATAGTGAAAAACAAGGGAAGACCTCCTCCTGTATCAGTGGTCCTGAGTCAGTGCTGGGATGGTTTTAATGTGTAGCTCGGTGTGAAGCAATAACTATGTCTCATTTATGTATGGTTTTTAAAGTCTAGCTCACTGTGAAGCATTTGTATATGTCACATGTCAAACGGGTGTTAATATACAATCCTCGGACACTTTTAAATGAGTGTAAAGAGTCTCATTCTCTGGACTATCTTTATATATTGGTTTTCCTTCACCGAATTAGCATAATGGGTTATGCTGGCATTAAATGGAGAAATTATATATTATGTAATACTCAATTACATTGTTGGTGTTATGCCTTTCCCTTTTCTCGTAAAGGAGAAAGACATATATAATTCCTATCTTCTCCTCTGTTTCAAGATACGTTTTTGTTTCTACCGTAAACTGGGAACGATTAAACATTTGTAGTAGTATGGTGTTATATGATGCAAATTTAGATACCATAGCCTTTATTTATTTAAAAACTATAAATTGCTCCCAAAACTTTACCAGGAAAAACGTGAAAGTTCAAATCTATTCTTAGAGAGGCAGATGCTCTCCATGTACTCTTCCGATACACTCCCAAATTTCGGCCGTTTGGACCATGCATGATTTGGACCAGATAATTTTTGATGAATTGGGCAAAATTTCTGGATGGTTTGGACCAGATGCACATATAAATTGGGCCTTATCTTGGACAATTCAGACTATTCCTCTTCTGGCAACTAATTGATCAGCAATTGAATTTTAATATGTACACCTTAAATGAACTTCGGATACAAAAAAATTAAAAATTAAGAAATAAATAGTGGAAAATGTATATGATCCAAATTGTCCTAGACTTGGCCCGAATCGTCCAAACTGCTTGTCTGAAGGATCAGTTGTCCTGAAATTCGGCCTGAATCGTCCAGAAATCGGTCCCAAATTGTCCAAAAAATATGGTCCAAATCATATGTGGAGCGATTGGTTGGAAGTACACGAATAACACCGGAATCGTCCAGTCGAACGCGTTGCATTGTTGAAGTTGTTTGTTTTTTCTTTGGAAGGGGTAGATTCATTCTCACTGACAAACAAGGCTGTTGCTAAGAGTAAGATAGATTGGTGGCAGGGTCAATTGATCAGCCTGGTCAGATTATTTTTTCGGCCGATTACCAGGCCGGTCCCGATTGACCTGGTCAAAATGGTGCCATGTATCAATTCATATAGCCCCTTGAACATATGCCTTCAGATAATGTGACAATGGTTTGTTTATCAAATTGGCTAAGCCAATGAGTTCAAAGGATTGACCTTTACTCACAGATGCCTGGCAGTTCTTTCTGGGTACCTTAACTTTCTCAGCCTTCAAAGTTGTTTGACATGTAACCCTGGATGTATTCCAAACAAACAAGCAAACATGCATTATGTAAATGCTTTTAACTGTTTTTTGTTTTATTTTTTCCTCAGAAATTACAGGAAGATGAAATGAGAAATCAAGACTTGACAAATAGTGTTACATCAGGTATGAACAGTTTACTTTCATTATTATTCAAAATTAACCCTTAATCTAAAAAATCAAGTATATCTCTTCTGTTCTGTTGTCAAAAATCACAGTTCTTACCACACAATTCTTATTATATTCTTTCATTTTTTTATCCATACTACAGTGGGGAGAGGATGACACTGTACAAAGGCATAGTGCACATCGATGGTACTAGAGCTGTAGGTTTTTAAATTTCTTGTTCGGTTTTGGTTTTGGTTTTTCAGGTGGAGTAAAACCTTGGTTCGGTTCGTTTTTCGGTTTGTTCATGAGGCCAAGTTAAATTCAATAAAACTCATTCTTATGTCCGGAGTCATAACTGAATGGTAGTGAAATTGAGTGAAAGTCAATGAATGCCCGAAGTAAGCTATACTACATGAAGAATTAGGAAGGCCAATATAATAATTACCTAAATATACAGAACTTTTATTGTGCTTGGCCATTTTTCGAGGTCTGACACCTACACGCAACTTGAGGAAAGCTGCAAACACAACTAAACTGAAATGTCAGAAATTCACATAATGTAGCCTTCCCAGAGTAGTGAGAGTACCCAGACACTGCCATTGGCAGTGTCTGGGTACTCTCACTACTCTAGGATGGCTACATTCTGTGAATTTCTGCAGCAAGAGAGTATTTAATAAAAAAACGAAAAATCTTACATTACGGGATGTCGACGGTTTCGGTTTTTTAAAAAAAATAAAAACCTTGGTTCTGTTTCGGTTAACCTACAGCTCTAGATGGTGCCCTTGTCTTCAACCAATGCTTGTGTGGAGTTAGTCTGTAGGGGAGTCTGACAGTTGCTCACCATTGCTTGGTGGTACTCATCTTCCTCCACCCATAAAACTGTCCAAATTTGTTTTATTACAAATTATTGGAGAAACAAATTTATATGAACAAAATATTATATGCTTTTGACTGAATATGAAACATGAGCATGGAAGATATTGGCTTTTGCTCTGGTATTCTCATTTTTTTTAAAGCCGTGATAGTGGCTTCTGACACTTAACCATATATTAGGATTGTTCTGGAGAGCAGATTTCAGAAAAGATCTGGGAAACTAAGAATCTCCATATTCATGATATTTATCAGTTGGTGTTCAAGGCCACTTTCAAGAAATATGGATATCATGACTCTAATGTAAGCAATGGATATCATGACTCTAATGTAAGCATGAAGTCAAGTTTAAGTAATCCCTCATAACTATGATGTGTTGGTTACAAAGTTCTATTTTACCAGTAAAGCAGAACTTGTTTGTGTACCACAGGAAACAAGCTCTGCTCCACTTCCCATGGGGGATAATCTCTGTAGAAATATGAAAAAAGTTATCTATCAACACAAACAATTAAACATTTTAGGATTGTGAGTAAATTAAAGACCAACAAATGGTGACTAATCTAGCAGTAGGACAAATATTTGAAAGCCAAAATGAAAGAGAGAGGGTGAAAAAATTATTAGCTGACATCCACGTCAACAATATTTCCAAACCTAAAATGGATGGTGTCAGAGTGAAATAGAATTATCTTCCTTTGACTGGAAACTTTTAACTTTTCTCAAAGGTACATCAAGGGAGGTAATTTATCCATACTTGCAATTAAGCAATTTGAAAGAGCAAATAAGGCCCAACAAAGTAGATCTTCTGTTTCTCAAGCCATTTTTTGTAAAATTGCATGTGGGCAGGCAGTTTTTCTGCCCCCCGACTTAAGGTCTCAGCCATAACTCAGAAACGAATCATAGTACAATTGTTAAATTTTTTACAAATGTTAAGGACAGTCAGAAGGTGTGTCGCGTATAATAGTTTCCGCCGCATCTGCAAGGTGAAGGTCACAATTGACCTTCATATGTTCAAGATCACAAATTGTGGCTCAAGCATAACTCCAAAACTATTAGGGCTACAATCATCTAACTTCGCTCATTTATAAAGGACAACTGGTGGATGTGTCACACACCACAGCCAGGTCCATAAGGTCAAGGTCACATTTCAAGGTCACACTGAAAATCATCAATATTCGTGTCTCCCCCATAAATCAGAAACGAACCAAAGTACAAATATTAAACTTTTTACAAATTTTAAGGACAGTCAGAAGGTGTGTCGCGTGCATTAGTTTTTGCCACATCTTCAAGGTGAAGGTCACAATTGACCTTCATATGTTCAGCGTCACAAATCGTGTATCAAGCATAACTCAAAAACTATTAGGGCAACAATCATCTTACTTCACTCAATTATTTCCAAAGTTATGGCCCTTTTCACTCTTTCGACTTGAAACTTATTGGCAGGTCGGGGGCATTGGCACACGCTTTGCACTGCCCTCTTGTTTATTTTATTTTTTAATTATTTCCTAGGCATCAAAAGTTCATGTTCTTGGTTTGTTTCCATGTTTTAGGTCTCATAATCTACAGAATAGCATGGGTGGTGGCGTATATCGGCCCTTGCATGCATGAAGGCTTTACAATGCTGAAGCATTCCAAAGCCTTGTTGCACTCACGGGACAAATTTATCAAATTTATTAACTTGGGTAAAATATCAGACAAACCATTTAATTTTTATTTTTTTAAGTCTGCATTAGTTATAAAAAGAGAGCATGAGGCGTCCAAAAGGACCATGTGGGAGGGCCTGAGAATCAGATTTTTAACTTTTTTTTAGGCCTAAGCAAGATTTTCAAAGCGATAGACCTGTATTAAGGCCCTAAAATTTGCATGCTTTGTTATTTAGATGTTTGTTTTAACACTTTACCTAAATGAGTTTCCCCCAACAGTATAAGACTTACTTTGTAATATTTTTTTCTAATCCATATTATTGCTTATATTTCTTATATTTCTTCATTGGATACCATATTTTTATACAACAACCAATGGCCCAGACTAGCTGGTGCTAACTCAAAAAATAATCCAGGGCCAAACACAAATTTTGCCCCCCAATCCCCAAAATTTGCATGCAAAACTGAAAATTTTATGTCCTATCCGGTCCTCCATACTTTTGCGAACTGGGCAGTATCCAGGAAGACACCTAAATTGGCGCCAACCATCTTTCTTTGTTTGGCCCTCCAGTCAGTAACAACAAACTGACATCTGTGCTTTTAAATCTCAGTTTTAATGATGCCAGACACAAATCAATGGTAGAATTGGTGGATCCAAGGACATAAGTGGATGATGGAAGGGAACAATGGTGGTTGGAAATGTTCAGGGCTGTAACTTTATAATTTTTATCTAAATTATTTCATGTTTCCCAATTTCGGGACATGGGCCTGACGTCATCATTCTTACTAATGATTTTTCCACTGTTTGTTAAGTGTTCCTTCTCTATCCTTCCTTGAAGCCCCTCTGTTAAAATCTCAAGCTTTTTGGCTTATTTTATTGAATTTTTTTTATAAATGTCTTGGGAGTTTAACGTGTTACACAGAATGTTTTTTCTGTATATCCCCATGGTTACGTCCTCACCCTAGGGGTGTTTAGGCGTTTTGGGTCTTACAAATGTTGCGTGCCGGTACCCTAGTATCGGCTTCCTCCAAGAGATACTATTTCAGCTACTGTCAGGATGCTGAATGTCAAAAGGTGACTTGCAAGTACAAGGGTTTGAGAGTGTCCAAATTAAAAAGAAACCACCCTCATGCACTTGCATGAGCAAGTCAAATTCTCAAGGTTAGGGGATAAACTTCTCTATAAGTTTATTTTACACAGAAGAACTGGATCTCACGAAGGTGTGGGCAAATATATTAAGAGTGCAACATGTTTGTGGGTCACCTGATGATAACTGTGAAAAGAGAGGTGATGATGCAAACAATGAAACAATGGGTAAGGCTAAATGAAAACACCTGTTTGAAAGTTGATGACCTTTATTAACATAATGTCATTAAAATATCTCTTCAAGAGATGATAACTTCTTGTTTATTTAGTTCCAATAAACATACACATTAAGTAGTGATTGATCACTCCAGTAGATGGGAATCATGAAACTTGAACGTTTTAGAAATATCCACCCAAATGCCGGAGGAAATTCACCAGCAAAAAGTCACAGTGGCTGAATGTTAATTACGGACAAATTTAAGTCAGTGTAGGGCAGTAGCAATATAAAGAGTAGGCCTACAATAGGTTTAATAGTATTTATTTCTGACACCAAGATTGTTTTACAGCTTGCCAAGATGTTGGTGGATCGAGCGCCGTCACGTTGGTAGAGTCCACCCGGATGCCGGCGAAGGCTACACCAATATGCTGGTGGAATCCAGTTTCACCCAAATGCTGGTGAAACGGGATTGCCAGAATATCTTATTAAAGACGCTTACTGAGGTGATGGGTAAATGTTTTAAATGGTGGATGTTAGATGATTATAATTTTCCATCCTTTCAAACGGTTGAACCTGATCGTTGGAGTATTTCAGATAAGTGTTGGTGGATAATGTTTTGTTGCTGGTGGAATTTCACCGGCAGACGATCGACCGACGCTACCAGTTCCACCAAGATTTCCCACCGCTACTTTCGTTAACAATATTCAATAAGTATCGTTGCCGGCGAAACTAACCATCCCAATTTCTGACTGCATTTTTGTCTAATGAGAATAATTATTTCTCCAACGAAAATTTTCTCCAACGAATGTTTATTTCTAGTTGCTCAATTTTGAGTGTCTTGGCTGAAGTCAAACGACGTGAAGCCATGATTTCCCGAGGGGAGCCCTTGTTATACCCACCCGGGCAGGCTTCGACCAATCAGAATCGAGATATCACAACTTTTCCCAAGATGCATTCCAGTAGCGAAGCTTGAGTTGGAAATTGTAAATAGTAGAAATTTACACATGTTTTTGATGAGCATTCGGATTAAATAGACACAATTAAAATGCATGACAGCCTAGAACGGCGATTGTACATGAAAACCCGAAAAGTATGAAGTTTAACAACGATTGTGTGAGAAATATTTATTGCGAATGAAATGAAGTGGACCAAAATGAAACGCGAGCTTCGAAACCGGGACAACCAGGAAAAGTTGGGACTTACAAAATGCACTCGTAGGATTAAAATACGCCCTAAAACGTCCTAAAAACCAGGTAGGTTGGTGAAAAATATATCTACCATTTCCAGAATATATGTGGTCAGGTGTAATTCTGTGAAGAATTACGAATATAATTTTTCATAAACTGAAGTTGCCTAATTTCGTGAATCACTGTTTGTGGCGAGTAATCCACATTCAAAGTTATGATAGATACTGGTCAATACCTAAAAATTGGTTAGAATCTGTTGTGAAAATAGGGCCATTCACTGATATGTTGTCTAAGTATACTGGCATATTGCTGATGAGACGTAAATATGGGATTTGGGCTATTTCTTGATTTTCTAGCTTTCCCAGCACAGATATAAATTGGGTCTACCTAAAATATCACAGGGACAGAATGCCACTGAAACTAAATAATTAAGCCAACTAACATACTAATTTTAGCGTCGCAACACTTCTGATGTATCGTTTTTTCTTCTTCTGAAGATCTTGCTTTACATCGGATAGTTCTAAATCTGTTACTGACTTCGGGCTTCTTTATTCAGTGCCTGGGGTCTTGTTTCCGTTTTTTCTTCTAATGTTGTTTACATTGGCAACGTTGTATAAATATATGTAGTTTCCTATTTATTTCATGGTAGAATTGTTGTAAGATATATTTATAATATTTTGGAATTTTGTCCACACTTAGGCTCTATCAGGATACCTTTGGGCTTGTCTTGTTCCCTTTGGGAACTTGGGCTCCTGTCAAAAGTTTTCGAAAAAAATTTGTTTTGAAATCAATTTTTCTATTTATATTTTGAATGTTATTTATTATGTATCTTTTTCATATATTGATTGTGGATTTAGTGGGAGTACTGTCAACTTTGTTTTGATTCATTATGAAAGCTTATTGCTCAAAATGCAAGTCAAGGAAGTCTTCCTTAAAACATAAACATGCTCACCCAACGAGCATCTTAAAACATAAACATGCTCACCCAGCGATGACGGAACAGAGGAAGAAGCCAGAAAGTACCATGGGAAGCTCAGCAAGGTCTGAAAGGGCCGCAAGTGAGAGAGGTCCCTTCTTTCCCAGCAGCATCTGGGGCCAGATGTTGTGATTAGAAACTTGCGTGAGTCTGAGTATACGTCCGCACCTTTCGTCTGGGACGCTCCATATAGTTCGCAGCCAGCCTGCAGTTACGGCTTCTACAACATCATCTAAAAAGCACACACGTCTGCACCTTAGCTACACGACTTTGGATATCCAGCCTGCATCGCCATGAAGGGACCACTCATCATCTGCGAAGTCAGACCATCCGGTAGCTAAGGAGATGAGGCCTCGTTTATCAGGACGGCCGGAGAAAAGAGCCATCTCGGACACACCATCCCAGGAGCAGCAGGCGGCCAAGAAACAGAAGACCGCTGCTCCTCAGGCCTCCGTTACGGACTTGCTGTCGCAGATTGCGCAGCTCATCGCAGCATCCTAGCAAGTGCAAGAGCAGCCTACGGCAGTCTCAGAACCTGAGCTGTCAGACGGTGCTGGGTCGGTCCAGTCATATGCCCTTTCAGATGCGTTAGACCGAGACTCACCACTGATTCAATCGGATTGTGAAAGGGATATCGCCATTTAGACGGAGCCATATTCAAACTCTCCTGTGGGAAGAAGAAAGATGGTTTCTTGACATCATCTTCCATAAATTTACTGTTTCTTGGACCACGTTCATTTAAAACGGTCGGGGAAGATGCACAGAGAGTTCCTCTGTGTTTGGATGAATAGGCTTAGGATCTAGAGCTATCCTTGCCTGGGTCATTCACAATTTGCTCGGACACAATTGAGACGGCAATTTCTTCAAATAGAGCGAATTTGGACGCTATATCTCACACAGATCACCTTTCAAGAGCTGTGGCGCAACATCTCAACGGGAAGGAATTTGAGGATGTGCGTACCTCTTTAAGAGTTCATTCCAGGGCAATTATATTTACCTTGTATACTCCGCCTTAACAGTGGCTAATTTGGAGTTAATCAGACGTGATGGTGCCCTTGTGTTGTCATCTTTAATCTCTGGACACACAATATTTGACGACAAGCTTTCATTGGTTTATGACCAAGCTACAAAGAAAGCATCCAATACTCTGCTTCTAAAGTCGGCGTCTAATCGACCTGCCACAGCAGAAAAGAGTAAAGGAGGACGTCCCAGACAGAAATCGTCTAAAGGGGACTCCTTGCGAGGGTATAGGAAACCCTACTATAATTACTCTAGAGATCTTCAATACAGCGACTAGGGAAAGGGGCATAGGTCTGATCGAGACTACTGGTCAGATGCCCCTAAGCCGGCGGGTCGAGGCTCTTCGCGAGGTGGACGTGGTTTCTCCTTCCGTAAGCCTCGCAGCTACAGGTGATGGTCAGGACCTCTATTGCTTGCCAGTTGGCAGAAGGTTATCAAGATTCGCAACAAACTGGATAACAATTACGGAAGACCAGTGGGTGAGAAGTGAAGTCTTGGACGGCCTACGGCTAACATTCCGTGCGAAACCACCACTAACATGGTGTCCGCGGTGGACAAATCTTCCGGCAAATCCTTGCAAAAGAGAGTCTCTCCTAGCAGAGGTACAGGCTCTCTTATCAAAGGAAGCAATAGAGGTCGTCGAGAATCAAAATTCTCTAAGATTTTACAGTCACCTGTTCCTCGTACCGAAGCCCGACGGCTCGTTCCAACCGGTAATAGACTTGAGCTGGATAAACAAGCTTATCGTGGCTCCAAAGTTCTATATGGAGACAATTTGGTCAGTAAGGGTGAGCATTCGAGTGAACGACTATGCGGCAAGCATAGATCTAAAGGATGCATACTTTCATGTCCTGGTACATCCGGCATACAGAAAGTACCTGCAAGGGACAGTGTATCAGTTCTGAGCGATGTGCTTCGGTCTGAACCTGGTGCCCTGGGCTTTCACTCGATTAATGAACTCGGTAATGCCTCACTTCTGAGCTCATTTGTCTGCGGTATCATCGGCTTACTTGGACGACATTCTTCAGAGATACAGCAACAAAACAATTCTTCAGAACGATGTTCAGAGTCTGCTTCTTTTGCTCCCACATCTCGGCTTCATCGTAAACGAGAAGTCGGCTCTAGCTCCGTCCAAGTCGTTCATTCACTTGGGGATGAGCTTTGAGACTCACAACAATCTGGTTTGTCGGCCGTTACCCAGAGCGAAATTAGTCGGTTGTTATGCTCACTTTTGTTTACAAATACACTCAGAAGCATTAACAGTGAGGGAATTCATGCGCCTGACGGGGTTGTGTGGAGCGGCTGCGGATCTTATTCCGATGGGTCGCTTGCGCAGACGTCCCCTCCGGATATTCTTTACTCACAAATGGAGTGTGAAGATGCATTTGCTCGAGACCAGTATTGTTTTAATGGACCTAGTAAAACAAAGGGTCCAGATTTGGGCAGATATTCAGTGGTTAACTCAGGGAGTTCCACTGCATCTGCCGGATCCGGCTTTCACAATTATGATGGATGCAAGTCAAACAGGTTGGGGTGTGACCCTGAGCCCGACAGACTCAAAGTGTCAAGGTCTTTGGGACCCTCAGTTCCTAGAGAAACATATAAAAATCAAAGAGATGATGTCAATATGGCTTGCGCTACAACATTGGATTCACATTATAGCGGACGCTCATGTTCAGATATTGTCGGACAACTCGACAGTGGTAGCGTATATCAGGAACCAGGGAGGCACTCATTCGATTCCGTTATACGAACTAATGGAGAAAATTCTTCTGTATGTCGTGAATCATCATGTTCAACTATGGGTCAGTCATATACCGGGTCGTCTGAACGTACTAGCAGACTCGCTCTCTCGGAAAGGTCGCCTGTTGCCATCGGAGTGGACACTCAACAAGCGGGTATTCAGACAGATTTGCTACCAGTGGGATCGACCCATGATAGATTTGTTTGCGACACACCTGAACAATCAGTTGCAGACATACGTGTCGCCATGTCCAGACCATCGAGCATACGCAGTAGATGCTCTGTCATTCTCATGGGACGGAATGATAGGATATGCGTATCCTCCAACTCCATTGATTTAGCAGATTCTGTTAAAGATCAAACAGTCTCGTCGAAAAATTCTGCTAGTAGCATCTCAGTCGTCACAGAAACCGTGGATCAATCTTCTCAGGTGTCTGTTATGGGACATTCCCCAGAAGCTTCCTCCGCGAGAGGACCTTCTTTATCAGGGGAGGTCACGTGCACTGCATCACAACTTGGAAGGTCTCAACCTTCACGTATTTCCGTTGTGCGGTCCTTCTTGCATGGCAAGCAATTTACACGACGAGCAGTCGATGCAATTTCTAACTGCAGGAGATCCTCCTCTTCCTTGAATTACGCAGCGAAGTGGAAGGTTTTCTTCCGTTGGTGTAAGGATCAGTTGATAGACGTCTATTGCCAACTTTCTGGTCTACCTGTTTGACGTTCTCAAACTGCAGCCTGTCACTATTAAGGGCTATAGGTCTATGTTATCAGACACTTATGCTCATCATGATTACTTGGAAATTTCTCTTTAAATAGACCTAGAACCCTCAGATTAATTCCTAAGTGGACCTACAAAACAGCATCTCTCTTATCCTTTGCATCTGTTAGAAGAGTTAGTGAACTTCATGCTTTATCTGTTGACGAATCTCACTACCGTAGTGTTGGTAATACCATTACTTTAACTACTGAAGTGGGATTTTTGGCTAAGAACCAGGCTCCAGATAAACGGCCTGAGCCTATTACCATAAAGGTTCTGCTGTCTACGGACAACTGTAGACCTCTTCTGTGTCCAGTCAGAGCTATGTACATATATAAACGCCGATCAGATTTTATAAGAAAAGGAAGAAAACGCTTCTTTCTTTCGCTAATTCCTAACAGAAGAGATATTTCTGTTCATTCTATTGCTAGATGAATTCAGCTGGCAAGTTTATTGCCTATGAAAATCTATCTTCGGATCAGCGTTCTGTAAATAAGATATCAGCGCATGAAGTTAGAGCGCTGTCCACTTCTTGGGCTTATTCTAACAGTATAGCCATTTCTGATCTCATAAAAGCTGCGTACTGGACAGAGCCTTCTACATTTACCAAGTTTTACCTTAGAAGTTTAGAGTCCATCTCTGGTGACCTCAGATGTTTAGGTCCTCTGTCTTTTGCTCAGAATGTCGTCCACTAAATGATTACATCTATAGTTATTTAGGCAACCCATTCCAGCAGTGATGCTGTTCCGCTGCCCTCTTCGTTCTGTGGTCATGTACCTCAGAACAAGGGGAAGGGGGGGGGGGGGGGGGACGTTTTTTTTCCCTTATGATCATCAGGCTTTATAGTGAAAAGCAAGGGAAGACCTCCTCCGGTGTCTGTAGTCCTGAGTCGGTGCTGGGATGGTTTTAATGTGTAGCTCAGTGTGAAGCAAATAATATGTCTCATTTATGTATTGTTTTTACAGTGTAGCTCACTGTGAAGCATTTGTATATGTCACGAGTCAAACGGGCGTTAATATACAATCCTCGGACACTTTTAAATGAGTATAAAGAGTCTCATTCTCTGGACTATCTTTATATTTTGGCTTCCCTTCACCGAATTAGCATAAGGGGTTATGCTGGCATTAAATGGAGAATTATATAATATGTAATGCTCAATTACATTGTTGGTGTTATGTCCTTCTCGTTTCTCGCAAATAAGAAAGACATACATAATTCCTTTCTCTCCTATTCTCCTGTAGGAGATATCCTTTATGAAGTGATTGAGTGATTGGATTTTCCTCTATGTCCTAGGCCTCTCCAGCCTGTTTATGATTCAGCTAGTCTGGGCCATTGGTTGTTGTATTAAAAATATTATAAATTCATAGTAATTTGTATATTTTTTATACTTAACAATGGGCCAGACGGGGATGGCCCTCCCATGAGTGGGCACTCATACCTCCCCGCTGTTTACAACATTTAGCAGGCAATTTTTAGAAAGAATGATGGCTGGCGGCAATTTCGGTATCTTCCTGGATACTGCGCATGTGCAGTTCACAAAAGTATGGAGGACCAGATAGGACATAAAATTTTCGGTTTTGCTTGCAAATTTGGGGGATTGGGGGGCGAAATTTGTGTTTGGCCCTGGATTATATTTTGAGTCAGCACCAGCTAGTCTGGGCCATTGGTAAGTATAAAAAATATGCAAATTACTATGAATTTATAATTTTTAGACTGGTTTGATATGTGAGGTAATTGTATTTTAAAATATGAACTTTAATTTTACATTTCAGCAACCAGACCACTATTGAGGCAGATTGAGAATTTACAAGCATCTTACACAGAGCAGTCCACCTCATGGGAGAGGGTTGAGAAAAACTTAACAGAGAGATTAGGTTAGTGATTTGTTGCCAAACAACTGAGTTGGAAAGTATTTTAAGAAATTCAGTTGATGAATATATAGATACTTCAAAATATAATATTGGCAGCAAATATTGTATTTTTCAAATGGTGCCAAACAATTTTTTTTTGTGTAAATTCAGTGACCCAGATGTCTAAAAATATATGTTAACCCTTTACCCAACGTAATGGCCAAAACCAGCTAGTGCTATTCACAAAAATTACCATTCAATTTTCATTTTTTGTCTCAAAAACATAGCTTATGACCATTCATTGGAACGAGCTCAATGAGCACATTCCAGTGAGTTGTCATAAGGTATGTTTTTGACACAAAAAATGAAATAAAGTACCGTAGTTATTCAAGAATTTTGTTTGCAAGTGTTTTCTGTCTTTTGTCTTAGGTAAAGGATTAAAAAAAATGCAGTCTGTTGTTGGGGGCATACTATTCACACCTCGTCTTTCTGTGAACTGTCGGGTAGTACCACATTTTGTAATACCTTTTCAATAATAGCTAAAAATCAGGACTTAAGATTTTAGTCTCCATCAGGTTATTCTTTACATATACAACTATTGTTATGCCTCTGATCACCTCTGGAGGGTTTCGAAGGGCAAGAAGTCGAGGGCTCTGCCAGTATTTCCAAAATCTGTACAAATGTGTTGCATTATAACTCAAACAATATTTGTCAGATTTTGATGTCATTTGGTATGGTGAGAGACCAGTATGGGGAAAAGGATATCCACATATTGTGGGTTTCATCCACACATACGAACCAAAATTATGTCCCTTCTTATACTTTCAAGACTGCCCCTTTGAATGTTTTATATTATAACTAGAGCATTGTTTTTCAGGTTTTGATGTCCTTTGGTGCGGTGATAGACCAGTATGGGGGAAAGAATATCCATATATTATGGATTTCTCCAATGTGTATTTACCACAGTTATACCCATTGTTAGAATAAAAAAAACCACTGTCTCTGTCTACTTTTTGTATTGTTTTTTAACCATAGGAATAATTTTTATTGAATGGCGGCAGAAAATTGAATAATCTTTATCCTGCTCTTGTTCAATTGTTTAACTAAGTTGTTCATTTGTTTGTTCAAAATGGCAGACATTTATGTTATCATTAGAGATGCCGCCATCCAATGAGTATTGTATGCTATCCAGACCTGTTAACTCTCCTGCTTTCGCCGGGAGACTCCCGGTTTGGTACCCAATATCCCACACTCACGGCAACATCCTATTTTCTCCTACTTTGATACTTTTCAAAATTAGTTATTCAGTACTGGTAATCCATCACGGCATCACTGAATCCACCAGCTTTTGTTTACAAATACAAAAACATGTGCTCTACTCTCATTGGCAAGGTCATTAAGTTTGTGTGAAATGTCACCACTTAACGTCGGAACTGATTACCAATTCTGATTTTTGTCAATGATCGGCTATTGTGTTCTGTGATTATTGCAACATAGTCAAAATAAATGAACTTGAGATGTAGGATAATTGCTGAAATTGATTATATATTAAACACACACCTTTGCTTGATATAAGAGTAGCAGTCACATCAAAAAATAAATCACATACTATTAATTATGTACACTCGAAATTGGGCAAAAATACGCACAAATTTATTGTGCATTTCGGATTTCAGATAATTATATTTTATAGACGAATGGCGCATTCAAATGAGTTGCGGTAATTTTCAGTATGTTGGGAAAAAATTCTAATTCAGGATTTTCTAAGGCAGGCTGTGAAAGAAAGTCTGTTTTGAGCGAAAAAATCTCTAAAAAGTTGGTAATTTACGGCACTTGGACGTTTTTTTATACACGAATTGGTAGTGATAAATGGACAACAACAACAAATCCCGAGACGTTTCGTCCTGTTCTGTGGTATAATTTTCATGTTTCACTGAAAAATGATCACCTCCATTCCAAATCCCCTTCATAAATGACCAACTACTTCAAGTGAATAACCAACGTAGTTAGGGGGAGGGGGGGGGGGGTCGCTGGGCATTGGAAGGTCAAATTACCACAAACAACTGACAAGTACAAAACCATTGAAATATGGATGTCATTGGAACAAGCTCAGATATTGGCACATGGCCATATACATATTTCTGTTTTGCTCTATATTTCTAGGTTTTGGCTTTTGAAAAGACAAATTGTTCAAATAAAACACATTAGGGTGGAGTATCTCGTGGGGGTGGGGGGGAGGTAACATGGAAATTATTGATGTGCTGTCTGCGTGCGAAAATCTCACTGACAAGCATCCAAATCTCACTGAGAGCTCATCAAAATCTCACTGATGGTCACCTCCAGAGGTTAACAGGTCTGATGCTATCTGCGTTATTGCAGGATGGTGCATACACAATACTTTGCATTGCTCCTTTTTCATTTTTCATCAATGTTTTGCTAGTGAAAAATTCTCGTTCAACAGTAGTATTCAATTAACTGTTTGAGTGCTAGAAGCAAGCCAGAAAATAAGCAGACTGTCATCTGCAAAATGAGGTTCCCAGAGGGTGAATTTAGTGATGCTACCCTGCTCAGCAGGGTAGCATCACTAAATTTACCCTCTGTGAACCTCAATCTGCATCAGGGTCTCAAAACTAAACAGAAAGAGGTACCCAGAGGATAAATTGGCCCACTGTATGGGATAGCATTATCAAATTCACCCTCTGGGAGCTTAATTCTGTAAATGTCAGACTGCTTATTTTCAGGCCTGACTAGAAGCCACTCTCTTGGCCCTATTGAAGAGTGCTGAAATCCACTTCATTGGCTTCACACTGTATGCTTTAGTTTGTTATCTTGGCAGTTGAAAAAAGTCTATATAAAATTGTTTATTACAATTTATTGGACAGCCAATGGGAAAATTGTTACAAAACTATCATTTAGGGAAAAAACCTTTCTAAGCCAAGTCTCTCGGTGCTTGTAGCATGGTATTGTTAAAAAACAATACTCTGGTTGCAAATCACCTTTGAAATAAAAGTCAACACTCGACCAGTTAACAGACATATGGTCTTTTTTGTATTCAGGCTATTAACATGAGGATTTATTCTATTTTGCAATGGTGCTCACTTAACTAATTGCATAACCCTGTTCATTATTTATTTATTGGGGTTTAACGACACTTTCAACAGCCAGGGTCACATCATGTTGGACAGTTTTATGGGTGGAGAAAGCCAGAGTACCTGGAGAGAACCAGCGAGCAATGGTGAGCAACTGCCAGACTCCCAGTGCACTAACTCTGCCATGCGGGGTTAGCATTGATTGAAGACAAGTGCACCATCGACTGGCAGAACGCCTTAGTACACAGTGCGACCGTGCTCCCGCAATGGCAATCCGGATGAAGTGCCTTACCTAAGGGCACAATGCAATAACCTCTGGTGGGGATCGAACCGTGTACCTTTTGGTTTCAAGTTCAAGCCGTAATCACTTAGTCACCATGCTCCCAACCCTATTCATTGCATATGATTTCCAAACACAAACACCAAACCATTTACCATACCTTCAGCACAGATTTGACCGGATAGTTGCATACAGGTTATAGAGTAAACTCTGGATAATCAAATAAAAAATCTTGTATATATGTATTGAAGAATTACTGTGACAGCCACCAAATTCTCTATGTTTATATATAGAATAAACGTATAGTGTTTTCAAAATAAAAAATTTATTTTACTAGTAGGATTAAGAATGAAACCGATTATCCTCTGACGAGTCTGTTTCATTCTTAATTCTACAAGTAGAATATATTTTTTACTTGAAAACACTATACTTTTATTTTGTTTATCCCATAAATCTTTTACAAGGCAGTCGTGGCGAAATCGTACTGTTACTCACTACAAAACACAGTGAGAAGTGAGGAGCACATTGGTTCAATTCGAAGACAAGCAAAATTGCCCAAAATAAAAAAGGCGCAGTGATACATTTCTGTCTAAAAATAATCCCCCCTACAAACCTGAGCTAAACTTTCAAAAATACCTTATTAAATGAACAGTGTGTAGTGTTTTCTACTGGCATTGTGTAATATTTTCAAACAGGTTTAAAGAAAACAACAATTGAACTGTTACTTAAACTACACGAATGCGGTAGAGGTCAGAGGTCAACAAGTCCGTCTGTACTGTAGGAATAAATTCTTTCAGTGTTAAACCTATGGGGAAAATTTATCACCCTACTAGGTGAATAAAGCAAAAATTTATCCATGGCTTTTATTGTTCGAATAAACATTTATGGGATAAAGAGGTATCTGGCCTCAGTACATCCAGTGTAGGCATTTAATTTATTATATCTTGTTTGACAGTCACAGAGCTCTTTGAGCTCTGTCAAACAATATACAATAGATTAAATACTCAGTTTATCACTAGAATACAGGAAATGACCAAATTCCTTTTAATTGAATATTCCTGATAATTAAATAATTTTCTCTGGCGAAGTACCTATTTCAAGTGACTGGATTTCACTGTATTCAGAGCTCATGGAGCTCTGTCAAACAAGAAATAATAAATTACATGCTAATGTTGTTTTTAGTGTATAACATGACTGTAGCAATGTTTACCCTTACCTTAATTTCTCGGATAGGGAGCGTGGTGGTTCAGTGGTTAGGGTATTGGACTTCAAACCAAAAGGTTCACGGTTCGATCCCCACCAGGTTGTACCTGCATTGTGTCCTTGGACAAGGCACTTAATCCCCATTAACCACATGGGGGCACGGTGGCGCTGTGTACTAAGGCATACTGCACTTCGATGGTGCACCTGTCTTCAGCCAGTGCTAACTCTGCTTGTGTGGAGTGAATCCCTTGGGGAGTCTGACAATTTCTCACCACTGCTCGCTGGTTCTCTCTGGGTCTTCTGGCTTTCTCCACCTGTAAAACTATCTGACATGAGGTGACCCTGACTGTCCAAAGTGTCATTAAACACCAATAAATAAATAAGTAAATCAACACCATATTGAAATAATTTGATGATGAACGAGTATGCTTTAAATTTTGAAAAAAACTGTCTTGATAATTATCACATCGATGAAAATACTTATGTTTCAGAAAAAATTCACCCATTTCTGTAATCATTGATGCTTGGTATAAGCCGAGAAATAAAAAAAAATACTTGATAATCTTTTCCCACTGATTCTGTTGAGAATGCAGTTAAAAAAAATATTTGATACAGCTTTCTATCGATTTTAACAGATTGCAGAATGCTGTCAGAAATGATATTTGATAAAAGTTTTTGATTGATTCTGTAGAGAATGCTGCCAAAAAATGATGACAGTTATTGATTGATTCTGTTCAAAATGCTGTAAAAAAATTTTGCCATTAAGCCCCCCGAGTTGCAATGTGTTCTATGTGCCTATTGGCACATAGAACACATTGGATTTCAGAGGACGATATTGAGCTATCGCTAGCGATTCAAATTGTAATCGCGTTGCACGATTTGTAGAAAATTCCAGTAAAATTTTGCTTCTATTTAAAAATAGTCCATCAACGATTTCCATTCCTCACACATGTGCGGAACAGATTTTTATTTTCCACATGGTTTAGAGTTGCTGTAGATGGGGATTTCATAGGACAGGCGTATAATAAAAAGTAAATGAAATGTGAATTAATGCCCACTTATATGCTACCAGTATTTAGAACTCATCTTTGAGCTTTTTACCTTGAACTATCTAAAAAGGCTAAGATTTACACTATTGTTTACTCTTTTTCGCAGCTGATGTTCATAACCAGCTTGCAGTTGCTGTAGAAAAAGAACGGCATGCAAGCGAAAAACTCATAGAATTTTGTGCCAGAGTAACTTCATTTGAAACTTTAACAAGCCGTTTGAAACAAGAGAAATCCCAACTGGTAGCTCAACTTGAAATGGAGAAGTCCAAGGTAGAAGTACTGGAGGACCATAAAAACAGGTATGATAAGTATTGTAAATAATTTATTGGGAACTCTGTGTTAATCATCTAACCTAATGTATGGGATATCAAAATTTATTATTTTAATTATTTATTTTTCACATTTTTCCAAAAATTTAATTTTAATATACCATATCATGTGACCTCTCATTGGAATGAGCTTGACAGGCTCATTCCAATGAGGGCTCACATGATATGGTTTTGTTGAAATATTTTGAAATTTTTTTTTTTTCGACTGTACATTTTGTAAACTAAGTGGGCATATGCAACTGATTAGTTGAGTAAAAGATTAACCTTTGACTTGAAGTAACTGCCATATCTGGCATCACTATTCACAAAAATTGACATTCTAACTTCATTATTTCTTCAATTTTTGACACCAAAACATATCTTATAACCCCACTCGTTGAAAAAAGCTTCTTCAAAAGCTATGTTTTAGAAGCGAAAAATGAAAATTGTTTTGTCATTCAATCAGTTTTGTGAAAGTGTCGTCTGTTCATCATGTTTAGGTAAATGGTTAATTACATTATTTTCGTACTTGTATTTTCAAAGGGGTACAATGCTGTAATATATCAGTTTACGATCTTGTAATGAAAATCAGTTTAATGCACTGCTCATCAGTTAATATGTGTATAACATTGCAGATAATGGCCGTTGTTTTACAAGATGCCTTTTTCTGAGATAGGTTTTAATGTGGATCTTGACTTTGCCTTATCAGCAGATCTTTTTTTTATACTAAATTTTTTTATACTATAAATCAATGGTCCAGACTAGATGTTGCAAACTCCAAGTTATCAAGTGCCAAACACAAATTTTGAACCCCCCAATCCCCAAAATTTGCTTGCAAAACTGAAAATTAAAAGTCATATCTGGTCCTCCATACTTTTACTCTCCATGCATGCGCAGCCATCAGAAAGTGACCAGAATTGGCGCAAACATCATTCTTTGTTTGGCCTTAAAGTCAGCAACAATGAACTGACATCTGTGCTTTAAAATCTTCTTTGTTGAGGATGCCAGACACAAATCAGTGCAAGAATTGGTGGATCCAAGGCTGTTATTGGATGATGGAAGTGTTCAACGGTGGTTTTGGATGTTCAGGGCTGTAACTTAAATAATAATTATAAAATTATTTTATGTTTCCAAATTTCAGGATATACGCCTGACGTCATCATTTTTGATAATGATTATTCCACTGTTTCTCAAGTATTCCTTCCATGAACCCTTCCTGTTAAACTCTTAAGCTTTTTGGCTGTTTTTTATTGAATTTTTTTTATTAAATTCTTTGGGAGTTTAACATGTATTACAGAATATGTATTCTGTTTTTCCCCATGGTTACATCCTGAGTCGTCCTCACCCTAGGGGTGTTAGGTCGTTTAGTCTTGCATCTTCTATTTGATGTATCGTTTTTTCTTCATAGGAAGATCTAGCTTTGCATCTGGTAGCATTTAAATTGGTTTCTGACTTTGGGCCGTTTTGTGTACCTGATGTCTTGTTTCCGTTTTTTCCATTGACGTTGTTTACATTGACAATGTCCTCAGATATAGGTAGTATTTTATATTCTATTACTGCAGAAGATGCTGTAGGAGACATGGATTATTATCCCGGATTGCAGCTCAATAAATTTGGATTTGGTCCACACTTAGGCTCTTTCGGGATGCCTTTGACACCGGGTAACTCTGTTGCAGTTGAAGGAAGTGTAGATGTGGGTAGAGCGAGCACTTAAATATAAATAAGATCACACAGCAACAACGGAAATAGGGAGGAAGTCGGCAAGTTTCTTGTTGGAAGGCTTGATGAGGTCTGATAGACTGCGAGCAAAGGGCCAAATGTTGTTATGAGAAACTTGCATGAGCCGGCTCATATGTCCGCCCACCGCTCCGGACGCTCTGTCTAGTCTGCATCCAGAGCCGGCTTCCTCCACTACGTTTCACAAGCCGAGATGAAGTTTTCTTTTAGGGAGGCTTGGCAAGGTCGATGAGGCCGCAAGCAGGAGAGGTTCCTCTCTAACCCAACAACATTTCGGGTCAAATGTTGTTATGAGAAACTTGCACGAGATGGAGCATACGTTTGCCCTCCGCTCGGGATGCTCCGTCTAGTATGCAGCCGGGGTCGGCTTCAGTCACGGCTTCCTCCACTACGTTAATAAAGCACACACGACCGCAGGCTAGCTACACGACTTCAGATATCCAGTCAGCTGCGCGAAGACGGAGCCATTCGACGCCCCTGAAGTTGGACCATCCGATAGCTAGCGAACCGAGGCATCGAACAATGGGACGCTCGGAGAAGAGATCTATCTCCGGATCTTCGTCCCAGGAGCAGTAAGCGGTGGAAAAAACAGAAGACTGCTGCTCCTCAAGACTTGGGAACGGACTTGATGTCACAGTTGCGCAGCTATTAGCAGCATCCCAGCTAATGCAAGAGCAGCCTCCTGCAGACTGCAGTGTGGAGCTGTCAGACTGTGCTGGATCTGTCCGTTCAATTGTGCATGTAGAAGAAGCCAGAAGTTTCTCTACGAGGCGCTCGGGTAGAGGGGTCAGATCTCCATTTGGAAAACTCTCTCCATCCTGTTAACAGTCGGGGTTGACTGTGTTTGTTGTGAGAAACCATATTGAGTCACAAGTTCAGAGCATTTTTTTTTCATCCCGTTAACAGTCGGGACGACTGTTTTGTGTTGTAAGAAACTTCAATGAGGAGGAGCATCCGTCCTATGTGATGAGTCGGGATGCTTCTTCTGCACTTCAGCTGGGGTCGTCTGTGGTTACGGCTACCTCTTCTTCCATGGATATGCACGATAAGGGATAGATGCCTACAAGTTTCTAACGAATGCTTGGCGAAGTCTGGAGTAGACTGCAAGCTGGAGAACCTTCTCCTTTCCGTCAGCAGTCAGGGTCGACTGTTTTTGGTGCGATAAACTTTAGTGAGCTGGGACACCTGTTTACGCTTGCAGTTAAGGACGCTTCTTCCACACTGCATCCACATTCGGTTCCAGCTATGACATCTTCCCATGCTTCATTAATGAAGCACGTTGATCACAGACTAACTATCTGACTTCGCAGGTTCGGGTTGATAGCTAGTCGGTTGAGATTAGTACTATCATTTCACAGACTCCGATGGTGAACTGTCAGACGGTGCTGCATTGGCCCAGTCATCCATTCAGTTGGATGGAGTTGACCATATTTGTGAATGGAACATTTGGATGGTGAGAGGGATACAGAGTTTGAGTCTCCATCTCTCACAAAAGGGCACTTTAAGACTATGAAAAATCTTAAGCTTTTAAGAATATTGTTCCATCTGAAGTCTGCATTTAGATGAGCAGGCCGGGGATGTAAATATGTCCCTACCATTATCATTTAATATATGCTTGGAAATAATGGAATGTGCTATTTTATTGAAAAGAGCAATCTGGGCACAATGTCCTAAGCAGATCACCTTACCAGAGCTATGGCGCAACGTCTCAATGGAAAGAAGTAAGAGGACGTGGTACCTCGCTAAGAGTTTTTTCCAGGGCAGTCATGTATGCCACATACAACTCCGCACGGACAGGGAATTTGGCATTGGTAAGACGTGATGCTTCCCTTGTGTCATCATCACTTATGGATGACAAGGTGAAAAGCTCTCTCTGAGTTGCTCCGGTTACTTGAAATATACTATTTGACAACAAGCTTGCGTTGATTTAGGGGCAGGCTACAAGAAGCTTCCAGTGCTCTGATATTGAAGTTGCTGTCTCATCAACACACTTCAGCAGACCGGGGTAAGCGAGACCATTCTGCGTCTAAGAAAGCATCATGAGAATGTCTCGTGAGGGTACTATAACCCTCTTATATTTACTCTGGAAGTCATTATAGCGACTCAGGGAAAGGGGCATAGGTCAAGGCTATGGATCAGACCCCCCCCCTCCCCTAGGCCGATGATTAACGGAGGGTTATCAATGTTAATCACAGAAGTTCCTTTCAAAGAGAGTCACTTCTAGTGGAGGTAAAGGCTTTCTTATTGAAGGGAACAATTGAGGTCGACAAGATGAGCTTCTTCGTGGGGAGGACGTAGTTTCTCCTCCCATAAGAATCGCAAGTCGTGCAGATGATGGACATGACCTCTATTGCTTGCCAGTTGACGGAAGATTATCAACTTCACGAGAAACTGGACGTTAATCACGGAAGTTCCTTTCAAAGAGAGTCGCTCCTAGTGGAGGTAAAGGCTATCTTATTGAAGGGAACAATTGAGGTCGTCGAGAACAGATTTCGGTTTCTTGCCGCCACTTGGCAGTAGGTTATCAACCTCGCAAAAGTGGATAATTTACGGAAGATCAATGGATGTGAATGCAGTCTTGGCAGGCCTGCATCTATCAGCCCGAGCAAGCTCCACTTACAAGAATACTTGTTAGACAAATCTTCCAAGAGAGTCTTTACTTCTGGAGGTATAGCTTTCCTATTGAAGAAAAGCATTAGACATCGTCGAAATTATTCTCCAGTTTTTTATTATCACCCATTTCTCGTCCTGAATCTGGATGGATAATGCATAGATAGGCTGAGTTATGCCTTGGCGTCAAGACAATTATGTCATTGTGGAAGCCATAGTAGCCTTCTGTACGGTCACAGCGGTCTCCTGCTTTAGACTCTGTCCGCTGTCTTTTGGGAATAAAACCGAAAAAGATGCTGTGCTTTTCGGTTTGTTTTTCCTAGGTGTCATAGACTTGAGTCTTATTGTTACACCATAGTAGCCTGGCTAAAATCATGAGTGAGATTTTTTCAGTATTATGCAGTGGCGTAACTGAATTTATTATCTCTTGGGACTGCGGTCTCTTTGGGAATTCAGGGTTGTTTTTATAGTGGCTCTTCATTCCCTACCTTGCACGACGGTAATTGTAAGTCTCCATTAAGTGAGCCTTCAGGGTCACAACTTACACCGATATATCTGTCTTCACGTAGATGAAGAATTATAAGCTTTGGCTAGCATTGTAAGACTCCTTAGTGAGCATCTAGGGCCCCAGTTATCAGCTTTTTATGGTCTTCACATACAGGAAGACCTTTAGCTGCTTTATCTAGGCTGAGTTAGTTGTCCTATCGGACATGATACCATTTGTTAGAAGAGGTTATTCTCTTCAAACCAGTATGATTTGGTGTGAGTTATTATGTTAATATGGTGTATTTGTTTTTCACGTCCTTCTCTGCCCTTAGAAGCAATATGGAGTCGATCAGACGTGAGGGAGCCTTGCGGTTCCTATACTATTTGATGACTAGCACAATGTGGGTGAGGGGGTTTGATATGATTTTGAATCCCCCCCCTCCCCACCCACCGCCAATGTGTTAAGAGGCGATTACCGGGCAAGACATAGTTTTCTTCCCATAAGCCTCATATGCATTTAAGTATATATATGCATTTCATGACTTCTCGATTGGCGGCTGGGGTCGTGTTCTGTGACGACCTCATGGGCACATCCATTTTTTAGTTGGTTTATCTCCTGTGGTTGTTCGTCCATATGTCATATACGAGCATATGATTCATCATCAATAAATTGCTAGCCTTTGGGTACCTGTTAGACTGTCTAATCAGTTAACTGGTATTCAGATGATTACATGCAGGATTTCAATGTTCGCATGCATAATAAGTGTATTATTAGGCAGACGCATCATTGTATGTTATGGACCTTAGAAACAATGAATTATTTTGGGGGCAGTCCATGATGAGTCTGTTAATCATAGCTTGTTCCATTTCTAAATCCAGGTTTCCATTAATTTTGGTACCCAATCGAATATAACTTGTCTATACATTCTCGTATATTCGCATGTGTTTGGAAGCATAGATTTCGGATAGAACACATCTGGGAGTGTTATCTATTGGAATTTATTTTACACCTGAATGTGGTCGCCTGTGGATTACCTTGGAAGTGTGTTTACTCTCCAGAGATTGTGATTCTATTGGACATGTGTATGTTGTATATATTATATCACCAGTTTTCGACCTATTGACGTATGCCGACTCAGCAATATGTTACGAGCGGGCACTATTAATTACCGGGATAGCCGCGATGGCCTTAGCTTCTGAAGTGGTGTTGAGCACCAATATGTTAATAATTATTAATATCTGGGTGCCTGTTCGACAAATATATTTTGTTATTTGGTACCGCTTTTACTGATTCCAGAGCGCTCCCCTCTTTGTTTTTGAAGAAGATTCCTTCAAAAATGGGGGGGGGGGAGGGGGGGGGGAGGTCGATGATTTTTTAAATCTCCTCTGCCTTGATAAGTGTGTAACTATAAGTGAAGCTGTTTTGTCTGCAGATTATATTCTGGATACAGCTTGTGTATTATTGTATATGGCGTATGTTTGTGGGGGTTAACCTCTCACTCTCAAGTATGCCATTCTAATATTTTTATACTGTACCAATGACCCAGACATAGCTGGTGCTAACTCTTAAAATATAGGGCCAAACACAAATTTTGCCCCCCAATCCCCAAAATTTGCATCTAAAACTAAAGAAAACATGTCCTGAAAGGCCCTCCACACCTCGCCCCCACTGCGCATGCGCAGTGTCAAGGACGTTCCGAAATTGGCGCCATTTATCATTCTAAGTTTGGCCCTTCATCAGTTAACATCTGACTGATCTTTGTGCTTTTAAGTCTCAGTTTAAATGATGCCAGACACATAAATATTAGTGAAATGGTGATTCTAAGGAGGATAGAGAAGGAGGAGAGGAAAAGAATGTGTGACAGAATATTATCAGGGCTGTAACTTAAAAATTTTTAATGAAATTATGTTAAGTTACCTATTTTCAAGGCAGCAGCCATTTTGTTGTCATTCTGATTATTTAGTTACACTGTTTTTTCAAGTGTTTTCCTCTCTCCCTGTCCTTTAAGTTCCCCCTTGCTATTCTCCCATGCTTTTGGCATAGTTTCTGTAATTATTATTACTAAAATTTCTTGGGAGTTTTAGCTGAATAACAGAATGAATTCTGTTCTTTCCCCATGTTTACGTCTTCACCTACGGGTGGTTAGGCGTTGTGTTCTGCATCTACCATCTGATGTTCTGCAGTTTCTTCCCTGGAAGTCTCTGTTTTGCATCAGATAGTGTATTTTTGGTAACTGATTTCGGGCCTGGGTGCCTGGAGTCTTATTTTAGTGTTTTTACACTCATTGTTTACATTTACAACAGCCCTCTGTGTGAGGGGGGGATTTCTAAAAAATAATATCTTTATGTTATTTTAATCATAACTAGATACATTATTATTGTTCGTAAGTGTTGAATAAATTGTTTAAAATATTTTTAAAATTTTTGTCCACACTTAGGCTTGGGATCCATTGGGGCTCAACGTTACTTTTCAGAAACTTGGGCTGTTCTGAAAAAATATTTTTTCAAAATATTTTGATTTCAATTATTTTTTCTATATTAATGGATCATATTATTATTATGTATTTTGATTGCCAGGGGTTAGTGCGAGTACCAGGACTTGTTTTCTTTTCACATTGAAAGGATATTGATCAATTGTTTTAAGAGGAAGTCTTCCTCTGACCTTATTATCATTCTATATGTGGTCAGTGTACTCGCATTAACTCCTGTTCTGTATCGTATGATTTCGATGACAATATGGGAAGCGTATGTCACGGTATGTTGTTGGGGATTTGGACACTCCGGTCCTTTCCCCGCAGGGTCACTCTACTTTATCAATTTCTATTTCAGACGATCAAGATTAGGGTGATGTATCTGTGATGTCTTCCAACAGTGTGCCTCCGTCGTCACAATTAATGAAGGGCTAGCGGAAAAGTGCTCATGTAATACGCCAATTGCCTAAGAGGACCCTAGTAGGTTCGACGGCCTTTGACGTCCGCTAGCTCGCCCGGTGTAGCATCCATTCACCGAATGGTTCGGCAGCCGGGTTCGTCCGTTGCGGTCTAGAAGGAATTTTGGGGTGATGCGAGCACTATAAAATTAACTTAATGCACACCCAGTGATGGCGGATCGGAGGGAGAACGGAGGAAGCCTTTTAGTCCGGTTCATAGCTCGTTCCGGTCCATCCGGACGGCAAGCGAGAGAGGCCCCTCTCTCGTTCAACAACATCTGGCCCCAGATGTTGTGGTACAAAATGTGTCGCTAGCGGAGCATACGTCCGTCGCTCGGGACGCTCCGTTGTATAGGCAGTTCGCTGAGACTGCTAAGGCTTCCTCTTCTCGTCAGCGCACACGACCGCACCTTGGCTGCGTGACCGCCGATATATTACCAGCTTCGCCGATCAAGGATTCTTCGGCGACCAGGTCACACCATCCGGCAGCCAGGGATTCGAGACCGATGGACTCCGGACGTTCGCATAGGAAAAGTATGCGGGAGCCATCTGATGCGGAGCTGCCCTCGGCGAAGCAGCGATAGACTGCGCCTCCGCAGGTCTCGACGCCGGACATTCTTGTGCACATAGCACAGCTTATCGCAGCATCCCAGCAGCCGACAGAAACGGTGTCGGATCGAGAATTATCCGACAGCGCTGGGTCGGTAGCCGGGGACTCGAGGCCTGCAGACTCCGGACGTTCGCATAGGAAGTGTGCGGGAGTCAACGTACACGGAGCTTCCGGCGGCAATGCATCGTAAGTCCGCTACTGCACAGGCTCGGGAACGGACGTGCTTTCTTTAATAGCACAGTTTATCGCAGCATCCCAGCATCAACTGAATCTGTCGCATATATTTTATCCGACGATGCTGGGTCGGGACGCTCCGCGGAAGCGGGTACGGACGTCCGAAAGTTTCATCCGGTCCGACGGGATACCGAAAGGGATTCGGAGGATTTCAAGCTTTCCCTTTCGGAACAACATATGCTGCGATGCCGGATAAGAAACTGATAGCGTCGGTGGACTTCGAAATTTTTGGTTCGGTTCAGGGACATCGTCCCTCAGTTCCGACATAGTCCAATAATGTCACACAAACTTTCGAATTATTGAACGACGCTATATATATTATTATTTTATGCTTGCTATCGAAGCATTTCTGGTTTCTTGTTCGAAAAGTTATGGAGATGTCTTTCAAAAGTGTGCCTCTGTTGTCATAGTTAATGAAGAGTTAGCGGCAGTAAGTGCTCATGGAATATGTCTATCGCTTACGGAGTGACATTCGCTAGCTCACCCGGTGTAGCATACATTCATCGAATGGTTCGGCTGCCGGGTTCGTCCGTTGCGGTCTAGGAAGGAGATTTGGGTGATGCGAGCACTTTAATTACTTTAGTCCTCACCCAGTGACGGCAGATTGAGGACAGATCGGAGGAAGCCTGTTAGTCCGGTTCCTGGCTTGTCCAGGTCCGTCTGGGCTGTGAGCGAGAGAGGTTCCTCTCTCGCCCAGCAACATAGGAGACCGCATGTTGTGGTTCAGATATTTTACATTCGGAGCATATGTCCGTTGCTCGGGACGCTCCGTTATATTGACAGTCCGAGAGACTGTCTTTAATGCTTCCTCATCCTCACAGCAGGGCACACGACCGCACATTGGCTACGTGACCTCGAGTATCCGATCAGTTTCGGCATTCAGTGATTCCACGGCGAATAGGTCGCGCCATCCGGTAGCCAAGGGACACGAGGCCTATACACTCCGTTCGCTCGCATATTGGAAGTATGCACGGGGTAACGATCACGGAGCTTCCAGCGGCAATGCATCGTAAGACCGCTTCTCCTCAGGCCTCAGTGACGGACGTGCTATCCGAGTTAGCACAGTTGTTTCACAGCATCCCAGCAATTGACAGTTTCTCGGTCGAATCAGGAATTATCCGACGGCGCTGGGTCGGTGCGGTCCGCGGTTGCATCAGCTACGGACGACCGAACGCTTTATAGGGTCCGACAGGATGGCGAAAGGGATTCGAAAGATTTCGAGTTTTCCCTTTAGTAGTATCGGAAGATGCCTTTCATTTCTTCTGGCATTTCTTCCAGTGATTATTATTTCGGACTTCATTGCTGCGTTCTTGGATAAGAGACTTATAGCGTCATTGGACTCGGATTTTTCGATCGGTACAGGGACATTGTCCCTGACTTACCGACGCAGTCCAATATTGTCATTACAACATGTGTTTTATTTTTCGACGCTATATATATATATATATATACAAGCCTGCTACTAAGCATGATAGTTTAGTTTCTTGTTCGCGTTGCTCATTTCTGCCATTTTATCATTTTTACAAATAGTTTATTTTGGCAGAGCAGGGCATACCGAGAGTTCATATGCGTCTAGACGGTGTGATTAAAGACTGCATATATTCTTTTTCGCCGTTTATGTCTTTTCCAATTTCAATGTTGGGAACGACATTATGTATAGTAGACTTAACTTAGACGCTTTATTATACGTAATCCGCCTTACTGAGGCGTTATCATTACGTCTTCAAGAAAAGATTTACGGGATATTATTCTCAATGTAATTTCTTTTGAGGGCAGTAGTTTGTTCACGTATAACTCCGCCCTTCAGTGGCTGATTGGAGTTGGTTAGACGTGACGCAGCCCTAGCTACATCCACACGCGTGGATAGTAAGGTTAAGAACTCTCTCAGAGTCGCTTCGTTCTCGGAGGAGCTTCTCTTCAACGGCAACTTTCCGGCAATCCATGAATTGCTCGATTTATACGTTCTCTTGTCTATCTAGTGTTACAAGAGATTCAGACTGGGGCAAACATTCGGTGGTTGACTCAGAGAGTGCCGCCGCAGTTGCCGGACCCGAGTGTGGCTGTTATGACGGTTGCCAGTCAAACAGATTGGGATATATACTGATCCCTACGGATTCGAAGTGCCAGGGTCTTTGGGTTCCGCAGTCTTTTAGCTATCAGTTTAACTTCCGCGGAATAATGTTTTTTAGGCTTGCTTTATGTCATTGCATGAACATTATTCAGAAACGCATGCCCAAATTCCTGTCCTTTAATTCGACAGTAGTGGCGTATCTCCGGAACCAGGGAGGCACTCTTTCGTTTCCGTTATTCAATTTAATGGAAAGAATCCGTCTGTTGGTTATAGTACACCAAGTTCAGTTTTGGTCCGTCATATTCCGGGTCGTCTGATTGTTTTATCGCACTCCCGTTCTCTTACGGGTCGCTTGTTGCTGTCAGAATGGACTCTCAACAAACAAGTATTCAATCAGATTTGCTATCTATGGGAGCGCCCAATGATGATTTATTTATGACACAGCTTGCTAATCAATTGCAGACGTATGTGTTGGCTTGTCCAGATCTCTGAGCTAATAGTGTTAACGCTCTATTGATCTATAGGACGGAATGATAGGATACGCGTATCCTCCGGCGCTGTTGTTTTAGCAGGTATTGCTAAGATAAACAACCACAATACATTTCTGTTGATAGCATCTCTATCTTCACAGAGATCATGAGTAATTTACTCTCTTGTCTACTGTGGGTTTTAACGTGAAATCTTCCTCTATGTGAGGATCTTTTTTCACTGGGTAAATCGTGTCATCTTTATCACAACCAGCAAGGTCGCAACCTTCATGTATTCCGTTGTGTGGTCCGTATTACATTGTAAGCACTGTACTGGACGAGCTTTGGACGCGATTTCTTACTATAGGAGATCCTCTTCTTCGCTATTCTATGCGACTAAAGTGGAGGCTCTTCCGTCGTGGTGTAGGGATCATTATGTTCATATTGTTGATCCCTCCATACTACTCATTGCTATTTTTTAGTATACTTGTTTCACAAGATCTACTGCAGCCTGTTATTATTTAGGTTATAGGTTTATGTTACCTCATACCTATGCACTCTACGATAGTTTACAATTGATTCTTTTGTCTCTTTATCTAAGTCAGTTAGTAACTTTTTGATAAATAGACTTAGAATCTTTAGATTAAATTCCTATACGGATTTTAACTTCGGTTCTTATTTAGCTAAGTTATCATTTGAGCCTCTGGAAACAGTAGTTTTCAAATTCTGACCTTTTAGACAGTAATTCTGTTGGTTTCTCTTTTACTGTAGAGTCAGTGAGTTTCATGCACTATCGATGGATGATTTTCACTTTCATAGTTTCGGAATCAATACTTCCGTTACTATTTAGGTTGGATTGTTGCATAAGAGTTAGGCTCCTATTATCCGGAACCTATTATTTTAAGGTCCTTCCGTCTTCGTATGGGCATAGGCCTTTACTCTTTCCGGGTACAGTTTATGTATTTATAAACAGATATCTGTTTATTACAAGGGCGTAAGCTTCTTCTGTCTTTGATGTCTAGTAGAATGAGGTTACGCTCAATTTTATTGTTAATGGATTCTATTAACTATCGGTACTGCTTATGGTATATCATTGACTTAGCAGTTGTTCTTAAGATTTCGGCTCATGAAGTAAGAGTTCTTCTACTTCTTGGGCTTACATTAATAGTGTCGCTATTATAGATTTTTGAAGGCCGCTCATTGCGCTCAGCCATCCACATTCATGAATTTTATCTTAGAAATATCGAGTCAATTTCTTGAGGCCTCTTTTGTTAGGTCTATTATCTACTGCTCAGAATGTCATTCACTTAACAGTTGCTACTATAGCTAGGTAGGCTGTCTGTTTCGGCAGTGTCTCCGTTCGGCTGCCCTCTTCGCTCTGGGCTATTTGACCCAGGGCAAGAAAAAGGGGGGGGGGGGGGAGGGTGTTCCCTTGGGTCACCTGTTTTACTATGAAAACAAGGGGATACCTCCTCCGGAGTTAGTAATTCTGAGCTGTTATTGGGATGGTTGTTTAGTGAGAAGTTTAAGTTTATAAAATTCATTCAAGTCTTAGTTTTTAAAGTATAGCTTTTGAATATTGCATATGTCAACGGACATGATTATGCAATTCTCAGACACTTTTAGGAGTATAAGAGTCTCTATTCTCTAGACTTACTTTATTATTGGCTTACTTTAAAAATTATTAGTATAAGGATTATATTGGATATTAATAGAGTACATGGATGTATGAAGCTCAATTTTGGAAGGTGTTGTATCTTTCTAATTTATCTTAAATAAGAAAGATACATGTAAGGCCTATTACTTCTTTTCCCTACAGGGGATGACTCTATTTTATTTTATTGAGCGTATTCCATTTTGCTCTATGTCCTTGGCCCTCCAGCCTTTTTACTATTCAGCTATGTCTGGGTCATTGGTACAGTATAAAAATGTTAAAAAATTTATAGTAATTTATATATTTTTTATACTTACCAATGACCCAGACGGGGATGGCCCTCCCAGGAGTTGGGAACTTTTGCCTCCCCGCTGAGTACATAGCGCTTACCAGGCACTGGTTATTAGAATGATAAATGGCGCCAATTTCGGAACGTCCTTGACACTGCGCATGCGCAGTGGGGGCGAGGTGTGGAGGGCCTTTCAGGACATGTTTTCTTTAGTTTTAGATGCAAATTTTGGGGATTGGGGGGCAAAATTTGTGTTTGGCCCTATATTTTAAGAGTTAGCACCAGCTATGTCTGGGTCATTGGTAAGTATAAAAAATATATAAATTACTATAAATTTTTTAACTTTTAGGGCTTAGTCTGGACTAGCCATAAAATTGAGAACTTGTTACATCCAATTAGCATAGTCATTCATGCTAAGAAAAATGGAATTACTTGAATTTGGCTCCTTATTTATATTTCTTCTCTATTACTGTATAGAGAGACATACATGTAATTCCTTTTAAATTTAATTTCCTTTCACCTTCGATTGAGAGTTGGGAACTATGTTGGTCTGCTAATTCTGAAGTCCTAGGCCCTCCGCCTTTTTACTATTCAGCTAGTCTGGGCCATTGGTTTATAGTATAAAAATATTATAAATTTAAAGTAATTTGTATATTTTTTATACTTACCAATGGCCCAGGCGGGTATGGCCCTCCCATGAATGGGCACTCTTACCTCCCTGCTGAGTTATTATGTAGTACTCTCTTCTACTAAGAATAACGTTGGTGGCAATTCCGGTCACTTCCTGATGGCTGGGCATGCATGGAGGACCAGATGGGACTTTTAATTTTCGGTTTTGCAAGCAAATTTGGGGGATTGGGGGTTCAAAATTTGTGTTTGGCCCTTGAGTTTGCACCAGCTAGTCTGAGCCATTGGTAAGTACAAAAAATATACAAATTACTTAAAATTTATCATATTTTTATACTGTACCAATGACCCAGACATAGCTGGTGCTAACTCTTAAAATATAGGGCCAAACACAAATTTTGCCCCCCAATCCCCAAAATTTGCATCTAAAACTAAAGAAAACATGTCCTGAAAGGCCCTCCACACTTCGCCCCTACTGCGCATGCGCAGTGTCAAGGACGTTCCGAAATTGGCGCCATTTATCATTCTAAGTTTGGCCCTTCATCAGTTAACATCTGACTGATCTTTGTGCTTTTAAATCTCAGTTTAAATGATGCCATACACATAAATATTAGTGAAATGGTGATTCTAAGGAGGATAGAAAAGGAGGAGAGGAAAAGAATGTGTGACAGAATATTATCAGGGCTGTAACTTAAAATTTTTTAATGAAATTATGTTAAGTTACCTATTTTCAAGGCAGCAGCCATTTTGTTGTCATTCTGATTATTTAGTTACACTGTTTTTTCAAGTGTTTTTCCTCTCTCCCTGTCCTTTAAGTTCCCCCTTGCTATTCTCCCATGCTTTTGGCATAGTTTCTGTAATTATTATTACTAAAGTTTCTTGGGAGTTTTAGCTGTATAACAGAATGAATTCTGTTCTTTCCCCATGTTTACGTCTTCACCTACGGGTGGTTAGGCGTTGTGTTCTGCATCTACCATCTGATGTTCTGCAGTTTCTTCCCTGGAAGTCTCTGTTTTGCATCAGATGGTGTATTTTTGGTAACTGATTTTGGGCCTGGGTGCCTGGAGTCTTATTTTGGTGTTTTTACACTCATTGTTTACATTTACAACAGCCCTCTGTGTGAGGGGGGGATTTCTAAATAATAATATCCTTATGTTATTTTAATCATAACTAGATACATTATTATTGTTCGTAAGTGTTGAATAAATTGTTTAAAATATTTTTAAAATTTTTGTCCACACTTAGGCTTGGGATCCATTGGGGCTCAATGTTACTTTTCAGAAACTTGGGCTGTTCTGAAAAAATATTTTTTCAAAATATTTTGATTTCAATTATTTTTTCTATATTAATGGATCATATTATTATTATGTATTTTGATTGCCAGGGGTTAGTGCGAGTACCAGGACTTGTTTTCTTTTCACATTGAAAGGATATTGATCAATTGCTTTAAGAGGAAGTCTTCCTCTGACCTTATTATCATTCTATATGTGGTCAGTGTACTCGCATTAACTCCTGTTCTGTATCGTATGATTTCGATGACAATATGGGAAGCGTATGTCACGGTATGTTGTTGGGGATTTGGACACTCCGGTCCTTTCCCCGCAGGGTCACTCTACTTTATCAATTTCTATTTCAGACGATCAAGATTAGGGTGATGTATCTGTGATGTCTTCCAACAGTGTGCCTCCGTCGTCACAATTAATGAAGGGCTAGCGGAAAAGTGCTCATGTAATACGCCAATTGCCTAAGAGGACCCTAGTAGGTTCGACGGCCTTTGACGTCCGCTAGCTCGCCCGGTGTAGCGTCCATTCACCGAATGGTTCGGCAGCCGGGTTCGTCCGTTGCGGTCTAGAAGGAATTTTGGGGTGATGCGGGCACTATAAAATTAACTTAATGCACACCCAGTGACGGCAGATCGGAGGGAGAACGGAGGAAGCCTTTTAGTCCGGTTCATAGCTCGTTCCGGTCCATCCGGACGGCAAGCGAGAGAGGCCCCTCTCTCGTTCAACAACATCTGGCCCCAGATGTTGTGGTACAAATGTGTCGTTAGCGGAGCATACGTCCGTCGCTCGGGACGCTCCGTTGTATAGGCAGTCCGCTGAGACTGCTAAGGCTTCCTCTTCTCGTCAGCGCACACGACCGCACCTTGGCTGCGTGACCGCCGATATATTACCAGCTTCGCCGATCAAGGATTCTTCGGCGACCAGGTCACACCATCCGGCAGCCAGGGATTCGAGACCGATGGACTCCGGACGTTCGCATAGGAAAAGTATGCGGGAGCCATCTGATGCGGAGCTGCCCTCGGCGAAGCAGCGATAGACTGCGCTTCCGCAGGTCTCGACGCCGGACATTCTTGTGCACATAGCACAGCTTATCGCAGCATCCCAGCAGCCGACAGAAACGGTGTCGGATCGAGAATTATCCGACAGCGCTGGGTCGGTAGCCGGGGACTCGAGGCCTGCAGACTCCGGACGTTCGCATAGGAAGTGTGCGGGAGTCAACGTACACGGAGCTTCCAGCGGCAATGCATCGTAAGTCCGCTACTGCACAGGCCTCGGGAACGGACGTGCTTTCCTTAATAGCACAGTTTATCGCAGCATCCCAGCATCAACTGAATCTGTCGCATATATTTTATCCGACGATGCTGGGTCGGGACGCTCCGCGGAAGCGGGTACGGACGTCCGTAAGTTTCATCCGGTCCGATGGGATACCGAAAGGGATTCGGTGGATTTCAAGCTTTCCCTTTCGGAACAACATATGCTGCGATGCCGGATAAGAAACTGATAGCGTCGGTGGACTTAGAAATTTTTCGTTCGGTTCAGGGACATCGTCCCTCAGTTCCGACATAGTCCAATAATGTCACACAAACTTTCGAATTATTGAACGACGCTATATATATTATTATTTTATGCTTGCTATCCAAGCATTTCTGGTTTCTTGTTCGAAGAGTTATGGAGATGTCTTTCAAAAGTGTGCCTCTGTCGTCATAGTTAATGAAGAGTTAGCGGCAATAAGTGCTCATGGAATATGTCTATCGCTTACGGAGTGACATTCGCTAGCTCACCCGGTGTAGCGTACATTCATCGAATGGTTCGGCTGCCGGGTTCGTCCGTTGCGGTCTAGGAAGGAGATTTGGGTGATGCGAGCACTTTAATTACTTTAGTACTCACCCAGTGACGGCAGATTGAGGACAGATCGGAGGAAGCCAACAACATAGGGGACCGCATGTTGTGGTTCAGATATTTTACATTCGGAGCATATGTCCGTTGCTCGGGACGCTCCGTTATATTGACAGTCCGAGAGACTGTCTTTAATGCTTCCTCATCCTCACAGCAGGGCACACGACCGCACATTGGCTACGTGACCTCGAGTATCCGATCAGTTTCGGCATTCAGTGATTCCACAGCGAATAGGTCGCGCCATCCGGTAGCCAAGGGACACGAGGCCTATACACTCCGTTCGCTCGCATATTGGAAGTATGCACGGGGTAACGATCTCGGAGCTTCCTGCGGCAATGCATCGTAAGACCGCTGCTCCTCAGGCCTCAGTGACGGACGTGCTATCCGAGTTAGCACAGTTGTTTCGCAGCATCCCAGCAATTGACGGTTTCTCGGTCGAATCAGGAATTATCCGACGGCGCTGGGTCGGTGCGGTCCGCGGTTGCATCAAGCTACGGACGACCGAACGCTTTATAGGGTCCGACAGGATGGCGAAAGGGATTCGAAAGATTTCGAGTTTTCCCTTTAGTAGTATCGGAAGATGCCTTTCATTCATATCTTATGGCATTTCTTCCAGTGATTATTTTTCGGACTTCATTGCTGCGATCTTGGATAAGAGACTTATAGCGTCATTGGACTCGGATTTTTCGATCGGTACAGGGACTTTGTCCCTGACTTACCGATGCAGTCCAATATTGTCATTACAACATGTGTTTTATTTTTCGACGCTATATATTTATATATATATACAAGCCTGCTACTAAGCATGATAGTTTAGTTTCTTGTCCGCGTGGCTCATTTCTGCCATTTTTTCTTTTTTACATATAGTTTATTTTGGCAGAGCAGGGCATACCGAGAGTTCATATGCGTCTAGACGGTGTGATTAAAGACTGCATATATTCTTTTCGCCGTTTATGTCTTTTCCAATTTCAATGTTGGGAACGACATTATGTATAGTAGACTTAACTTAGACGCTTTATTATACGTAATCCGCCTTACTGAGGCGTTATCATTACGTCTTCAAGAAAAGATTTACGGGATATTATTCTCAATGTAATTTCTTTTGAGGGCAGTAGTTTGTTCACGTATAACTCCGCCCTTCAGTGGCTGATTGGAGTTGGTTAGACGTGATGCAGCCCTAGCTACATTCACGCGTGGATAGTAGGTTAAGAACTCTCTCAGAGTCGCTTCGTTCTCGGAGGAGCTTCTCTTCGACGGCAACTTTCCGGCAATCCATGAATTGCTGGATTTATACATTCTCTTGTCTATCTAGTGTTACAAGAGATTCAGACTGGGGCAAACATTCGGTGGTTGACTCAGAGAGTGCCGCCGCAGTTGCCGGACCCGAGTGTGGCTGTTATGACGGTTGCCAGTCAAACAGATTGGGATATATACTGATCCCTACGGATTCGAAGTGCCAGGGTCTTTGGGTTCCGCAGTCTTTTAACTATCAGTTTAACTTCCGCGGAATAATGTTTTAGGCTTGCTTTATGTCATTGCTTGAACATTATTCAGAAACGCATGCCCAAATTCCTGTCCTTTAATTCGACAGTAGTGGCGTATCTCCGGAACCAGGGAGGCACTCTTTCGTTTCCGTTATTCAATTTAATGGAAAGAATCCGTCTGTTGGTTATACTACACCAAGTTCAGTTTTGGTCCGTCATATTCTGGGTCGTCTGATTGTTTTATCGCACTCCCGTTCTCTTACGGGTCGCTTGTTGCTGTCAGAATGGACTCTCAACAAACAAGTATTTAATCAGATTTGCTATCTATGGGAGCGCCCAATGATGTTTTATTTATGACACAGCTTGCTAATCAATTGCAGACGTATGTGTTGGCTTGTCCAGATCTCTGAGCTAATACTGTTAACGCTCTATTGATCTATAGGACGGAATGATAGGATACGCGTATCCTCCGGCGCTGTTGTTTTAGCAGGTATTGCTAATATAAACAACCACAGTACATTTCTGTTGATAGCATCTCTATCTTCACAGAGATCATGAGTAATTTACTCTCTTGTCTACTGTGGATCTTAACGTGAAATCTTCCTCTATGTGAGGATCTTTTTTCACTGGGTAAATCGTGTCATCTTTATCACAACCAGCAAGGTCGCAACCTTCATGTATTCCGTTGTGTGGTCCGTATTGCATTGTAAGCACTGTACTGGACGAGCTTTGGACGCGATTTCTTACTATAGGAGATCCTCTTCTTCGCTATTCTATGCGACTAAAGTGGAGGCTCTTCCGTCGTGGTGTAGGGATCATTATGTTCATATGGTTGATCCCTCCATACTACTCATTGCTATTTTTTAGTATACTTGTTTCACAAGATCTACTGCAGCCTGTTGTTATTTAGGTTATAGGTTTATGTTACCTCATACCTATGCACTCTACGATAGTTTACATTTGAGTCTTTTGTCTCTTTATCTAAGTCAGTTAGTAACTTTTTGATAAATAGACTTAGAATCTTTAGATTAAATTCCTATATGGATTTTAACTTCGGTTCTTATTTAGCTAAGTAATCATTTGAGCCTCTGGAAACAGTAGTTTTCAAATTCTGACCTTTTAGACAGTAATTCTGTTGGTTTCTCTTTTACTGTAGAGTCAGTGAGTTTCATGCACTATCGATGGATGATTTTCACTTTCATAGTTTCGGAATCAATACTTCCGTTACTATTTAGGTTGGATTGTTGCATAAGAGTTAGGCTCCTATTATCTGGAACCTATTATTTTAAGGTCCTTCCGTCTTCGTATGGGCATAGGCCTTTACTCTTTCCGGGTACAGTTTATGTATTTATAAACAGATATCTGTTTATTACAAGGGCGTAAGCTTCTTCTGTCTTTGATGTCTAGTAGAAGGACGTTACGCTCCATTTTATTGTTAATGGATTCTATTAACTAGCGTACTGCTTATGGTATATCATTGGCTTAGCAGTTGTGCTTAAGATTTCGGCTCATGAAGTAAGAGTTCTTCTACTTCTTGGGCTTACATTAATAGTGTTGCTATTATAGATTTTTGAAGGCTGCTCATTGCGCTCAGCCATCCATTCATGAATTTTATCTCAGAAATATCGAGTCCATTTCTGGAGGCCTCTATTGTTAGGTCTATTCTCTACTGCTCAGAATGTCATTCACTTAACAGTTGCTACTATAGCTAGGTAGGCTGTCTGTTTCGGCAGTGTCTCCGTTCGGCTGCCCTCTTCGCTCTGGGCTATTTGACCCAGGGCAAGAAAAGGGGGGGGGGGGGGGGGGGAGGGTGTTCCCTCGGGTCACCTGTTTTTTACTATGAAAACAAGGGGATACCTCCTCCGGAGTTAGTAATTCTGAGCTGTTATTGGGATGGTTGTTTAGTGAGAAGTTTAAGTTTATAAAATTCATTCAAGTCTTAGTTTTTAAAGTATAGCTTTTGAATATTGCATATGTCAACGGACATGATTATGCAATTCTCACACACTTTTAGGAGTATAAGAGTCTCTATTCTCTAGACTTACTTTATTATTGGCTTACTTTAAAAAATATTAGTATAAGGATTATTGGATATTAATAGAGTACATGGATGTATGAAGCTCAATTTTTGGAAGGTGTTGTATCTTTCTAATTTATCATAAATAAGAAAGATACATGTAAGGCCTATTACTTCTTTTCCCTACAGGGGATGACTCTATTTTATTTTATTGAGCGTATTCCATTTGGCTCTATGTCCTTGGCCCTCCAGCCTTTTTACTATTCAGCTATGTCTGGGTCATTGGTACAGTATAAAAATGTTAAAAAATTTATAGTAATTTATATATTTTTTATACTTACCAATGACCCAGACGGGGATGGCCCTCCCAGGAGTTGGGAACTCTTGCCTCCCCGCTGAGTACATAGCGCTTACCAGGCACTGGTTATTAGAATGATAAATGGCGCCAATTTCGGAACGTCCTTGACACTGCGCATGCGCAGTAGGGGCGAAGTGTGGAGGGCCTTTCAGGACATGTTTTCTTTAGTTTTAGATGCAAATTTTGGGGATTGGGGGGCAAAATTTGTGTTTGGCCCTATATTTTAAGAGTTAGCACCAGCTATGTCTGGGTCATTGGTAAGTATAAAAAATATATAAATTACTATAAATTTTTTAACTTTCCACCATCTGCCTATTTAACTCTTAGAAGCCGGGGAATCAGAATGAATTTATTGAACATGATACATCAGGAAAAACTTACAGTAAAGCAGGTGCTTCTAGTCAAGTGTCGTCTGCCTATTCAGGCAGACGGCACTTGACTAGAAGCACCTGCTAAGTGTTTAATTCTCCCCCAGCCCAAAGATAGCCGAACCATCACAGCTAGATTACCTGCCGTATTACATTACAGGCAAGAAAACTTGACTCTCGGCTTCTAAGAGTTAAACATCTGTTCATCATTTTTTTGTCTGGGCTATATCTTTTGTGTCTGGGTGGCTGTAAATCTGTCAATGGAACTTTATACAATAATATTTTATAATGCGACAGGTGTCCATTACGGCATTTAGGTAAATATGCCCCCCAGGTAAAAGGCACAATGAAGGTGAGGAGTCAGTTTACTCAGTATACTTGTTTGTCCCATAATGAACATTTTGTATTGAAACTTTATAACTACAAAATATGTCTGTGTATGAGTCACATCTTTTTACTCTCAAAACATGGTACCAAAATGGGGGTGTGACTTATACAAAGGTACAACTGTTTTAGCAGATGATCATTTGAATGAATTGAAAATCACTTCGATGATTTTACATCTGCATTCAAGTCATTTTTTGCCAAGTATCACATGCTTTGAGTGTTTTTGTATTGAATTAAAATGAAAAAATTGATAAAAATATTTTAAAAAACCCATAAATGCTACTTTCAAATTGTTGTTAATTACCTTTGAATTGAAGGAGGAAAAAAAATGTATATGTTGCATGTTTACATGCTGGTTTTTCCCAATTGCAGGAATGTAGATAAAGTGATGAGGAGGTGTTCAGTGGGTGCAAAGAATCAAAATTACACTAAATTTATTTTAATCCTGAAAAAAAAAAACCTGTTAATAATTCTTATGTCTTCAGTAATAACCCCTTTCAGAAATGTATATGCATAAATCCACCAATCATTCCTTTTAATATTTTTTTACAGCCAAACCAACTTCACTAAACTTGACTTCATACCTGTGTTGTGGTCATAATATAACCAAAGATGCTGATATTGACCTTCAACACCAATTAATAAATAAATAACTGAAACTGGAGAAATCACTCTGGAACCTTGAAAGAAGAAATATACAGTGATTTCCCTTTCATCAGTAGTGTAACGGCATTTCAAACTGATACTTGTAATTGCACCCTAACTTCTTTGAATTTATGTCTATGTTTGAATAGGGGTTTACACATACTGAGCTTTATTTTATGTTTGATGGGGGCGCGGTGGCGTGGTGGCGTTGAGGTAACTGGTTCTCGTCAGATCACTGAAGTTAAGCAACATCGAGCCCGGTTAGTCCTCTGATGGGTGACCGTCTGAGCGATCGATTTGTACTCCCGCGTTGTGTCCTTGGGCAAGGCACTTAACCCCGATTGTCCACATGGGGCACGATGATGCCATGTACTAAGACGTACTGCATGTCAATGGTGCGCATGTCTTCAACCAATCTAACCCTGCCTGTGCTGCAGTGCGGAGTTACGATGTTGGGGAACTGGCAGCTGCTCTTCATTGCTCGGTGGTTCTCTCTGGGTACTCCGGCTTCCTCCACCCGTAAAACTGTCACGGTCATGATTAGCCATTGTGCTTAAGTATGTGACTTTAAACACCAATAAATAAATAAATAATAAATGAATAAATTTTGTGTTGATAACAGTTAAATACCCAAGAAATGAATAATTAATTTTTTCTTATAAGAATGCATTTCCCTCAATACAACTAAAAACATGTAGACAAAATACAAATCTGTAATGAGGGTAGCAACTGCACATGCGATCATTCAATTCAGAAAGAGATCATTTTTTTAACCTGCACTTTTGAAAACTGATTACACATGTCGAGGCCACCATTGTGATGAAAGTAATTAATGATGAATAAATCACCAACTGATCGAAATAAATTAGACTAAAACCATTTTTTGCCGTGATGATATTTTTATTTAGGCCTACCATGCGTAAAATGTGAAAAATAATAAAAAGAAACAGACAGTTGAAACACTGCTATAAACTTCAACGGTTATAGTACAAGTGGAACAATGAATGGGGATTACTTCATGTACAGCTCAAGAATGTAATATCATGACATCATGATCTTCATCAAGTCATCTGTAAAATGAGGTCCCGAGATGGTAAATTTAGTGATGCTACCCTGCATAGCAGGGTAGCATCACTAAATTTACCCTCTGTGAACCTCAATCTGAATCAGGTTCTCAAAACTAAACAGAAAAAGGTACCCAGAGGATAAATTGGCCCACTGTATGGGATAGCATCATCAAATTCACCCGCTGGGGACCTCGTTCTGCAAATGTCAGACTGCTTATTTTCAGGCCTGATCTTCATTCATAAAAAATCAATTTACAGACGATGAACGATTGTCAAAATATATGCGAATAAATGAAGAAAGGGAGGAATATTGTAAGATAAATTGGTTATTACCACCAAGTGGGTTTCTGAGATGGTATATTGAAGTCTCGACCTCGTCTCTTGGTCATATATCAACTCATCTTAATGGACTTGTTGATATATGCCAAGAGACGAGGTCTTGACTTAATACACCATCTCGGAAACGCACTTGATGGTAATAACTTACATTTATTGTTGGACTTCTTCCATTGTGAAGCATACTCATATAAGATGACTTTATTCAGAGTCCTACCAAGTTATACTTCCACCTAACAGGTATATGGAACCTCTCAACCTAGTTGTGAAGTGTTTAGTTTGACAACTACTGCAGCATGACATTCTGTATAATATAAAATAGATTTATGCCATCATTTAAAACAGGAGAATAAATGAACAAAGTAAACTACAGCATACATTTTTAGCTCAACTTTGGCGAAGCCAAATTTGAGCTTATGCCATGGCCTGTCGTCCGTCATCCGTCTGTCCGTCAACAATTGGATACGGCTCGGGCTAGAGGCCGTATTTATGAACCGATCTTTATGAAACTTCTTGGGTACCTTTGTTATGACCGTGGGACGAGAACGAATGTTTTTGGGTGCGATCCGAAATTCAAGATGGCTGCCAGCCACCATTTTGTGCCGACGATGCAGAAATCTGTTTTTTGTACAGAACTTCCATATGAAAGCTCTGATTTGAATAATTTTTTGTATGAATGTTTAGTACCATGGGATACATCACATATAATACAGGTTTTTTTCTCGTGCATAAATTATGCAAATTAGACTAACTTTGATGTTTTTTGGTGTTACTTTCAGCACTGTAAGTGCAAATGCCACTACAGCTCGGGCTAGAGGCCGTATTTATGAACCGATCTTTACGAAACTCCTTGGGTACCTTTGTTATCACCGTGGGACGAGAACGAGTGTTTTGGGGTCCGGTCCAAAATTCAAGATAGCCGATGGCAGCCATTTTGTACAAAATTTGGTGCAATCAGATTTTTGCATAGAACTTCCATATGAAAGCGCTGATTTGAATAATTTTTTGTGTGAATGTTTAGTACCATGGGATACATCACATGTAATACGGGTTTTTTTCTCGTGCAGAAATTATGCAAATTAGATGAACTTTGATTTTTTCAGTGCTACTTACACACAGTAAGTACACATGTCAATACGGCTCTGGCTAGAGTCTGTATTTATGAACCGATCTTCACGAAACATCTTGGGTACCTTTGTTATCACCTTGAGACGAGAACGAGTGTTTCTGGGTGCGGTCCAAAATTCAAGATGGCTGCCAGTGGCCATTTTGTACCGAAATTAGGTCTAATCAGTTTTTTGTACACAACTTCTATACGGCTCAGGCTAGAGGCCGTATTTATGAACCGATCTTTACGAAACTTCTTGAGTATCTTTGTTATCACCGTGGGATGAGAACGAGTGTTTTTGGGTGTGGTCCGAAATTCAAGTTGGCCACCAGCAGCCATTTTGTACCAAAATTAGTGCAATCAGTTTTTTGTACAGAACTTCTGTATGAAAGTTCTGATTTGAATAAATTTTTGTATGAATGTTTAGTAACATGGAATACATCACATATAGTACGGGTTTTTTTCTCGTGCAGAAATTATGCAAATTAGATGAACTTTGATTTATACAGTGCTACTTATACACTGTAAGTGCACATGTCAATACGGCTCGGGCTAGAGGCTGTATTTATGAACCGATCTTCACAAAACTTCTTGGGTACCTTTCTTATCACCTTGGGACGAGAAGGAGTGTTTCTGGGTGCGGTCCAAAATTCAAGATGGCTGCCAGTGGCCATTTTGTACCGAAATTAGATCCAATCAGTTTTTTGTCACAACTTCTACAAAGCTCATATTTGTGAACTGATCTTCACAAAACTTCTTGGGTACCTTTGTTTTCACCTTGGGACAGGAATGAGTGTGTTTTGGGGTGCCTTTGTTATCACTGTGCTATGAGAACAAATATTTTGGGGTTCAGTCAGACCCACCTTGGGACTCAAAGATTTTTTTCTAGTTTAGCATCTGACTGTCACCCACCTTTACAATACTTTACCTATACATTTGTTACAGGCAACGGTCAGTATTTATGTACAGACTGTTACAATACTTTATATGTACCTTTGTTATCAGGTCATTACCTAGATGTTTGTCATTGCTGTGTCACATACTTTACATGTACATGTCTTTGTCTTGACAAGTTGAGCTACAGTGTCATTGACACTTTCATTTCTAGTTTAGCATCTGACTGTCACCCACCTTTACAATACTTTACCTATACATTTGTTACAGGCAACGGTCAGTATTTATGTACAGACCGTTACAATACTTTATATGTACCTTTGTTATCAGGTCATTACCTCGATGTTTGTCATTGCTGTGTCACATACTTTACATGTACATGTCTTTGTCTTGACAAGTTGAGCTGCAGTGTCATTGACACTTTCATTTATTTCGTCTATTTAACATGAGATTAGTATGACTGGAATGGAAAAGTAAAAGAAAAAAAAAATTCACATTACATGTACTCATCTAACGCCATGTTTCAACTTCACCATTCTTGTACCTTTCCTTCTCTTTAGCCCACTTTGGGGGTGCAACTTATATAAATGTTATAGACCCAGGTAAGATATTTTGGGTGAGAATTGGAGGTGTGATCTACAGGGACATATATGGTACATATTTTATTATCTTGTTTTACAGTGAATCAGTGAAAATAGAAACTGTGAAGCAAGAACTTCAATCTCAAATAAAGACACTAAAGAAAGATAAGGTAATTTTAGCTTAGGCCCAAAAATGGACAAGTAATTTTTAAAATCAGTGATGGAGGGAGGTTTTTATTTTTATTTTTGTTTATTATATTTATGCATTATCTTCAAAAAATAAATACTGCCCATATAATATCAGTTATTTTGTTCAGAACTGAGCAAACTGGATGTTTACAGCCAAATACAATTAAGACCTAAAAAAGTTAAAAATCTGTTTCTCACGCCCTCCCACATGGTCCTTTTGCTTGCTGCATGCTCTCTATTTATAACCAATGCAAACTTAAAAAAATAATAATTAAATGGTTTATGTCTGACATCAGTGACAGCAGAATAAAAAAATTTCCCCCACTTCATTTTATCTCTTCCTGGGTTAAGAGTGTGTTTTCTCTGTTGCTGAAGGTACAGAGTCTCCCCAGGAAAACTGTTTAACCCTTTACCTAATATAAAAAGCAGACGACACTTGCAAAAAAATTCTTGAATTACTAATATTTTTATACTGTACCAATGACCCAGACATAGCTGGTGCTAACTCTTAAAATATAGGGCCAAACACAAATTTTGCCCCCCAATCCCCAAAATTTGCATCTAAAACTAAAGAAAACATGTCCTGAAAGGCCCTCCACACCTCGCCCCCACTGCGCATGCGCAGTGTCAAGGACGTTCCGAAATTGGCGCCATTTATCATTCTAAGTTTGGCCCTTCATCAGTTAACATCTGACTGATCTTTGTGCTTTTAAATCTCAGTTTAAATGATGCCAGACACATAAATATTAGTGAAATGGTGATTCTAAGGAGGATAGAAAAGGAGGAGAGGAAAAGAATGTGTGACAGAATATTATCAGGGCTGTAACTTAAAATTTTTTAATGAAATTATGTTAAGTTACCTATTTTCAAGGCAGCAGCCATTTTGTTGTCATTCTGATTATTTGTTACACTGTTTTTTCAAGTGTTTTTCCTCTCTCCCTGTCCTTTAAGTTCCCCCTTGCTATTCTCCCATGCTTCTGGCATAGTTTCTGTAATTATTATTACTAACATTTCTTGGGAGTTTTAGCTTAATAACAGAATGAATTCTGTTCTTTCCCCATGTTTACGTCTTCACCTACGGGTGGTTAGGCGTTGTGTTCTGCATCTACCATCTGATGTTCTGCAGTTTCTTCCCTGGAAGTCTCTGTTTTGCATCAGATGGTGTATTTTTGGTAACTGATTTCGGGCCTGGGTGCCTGGAGTCTTATTTTAGTGTTTTTACACTCATTGTTTACATTTACAACAGCCCTCTGTGTGGGGGGGGATTTCTAAATAATAATATCTTTATGTTATTTTAATCATAACTAGATACATTATTATTGTTCGTAAGTGTTGAATAAATTGTTTAAAATATTTTTAAAATTTTTGTCCACACTTAGGCTTGGGATCCATTGGGGCTCAACGTTACTTTTCAGAAACTTGGGCTGTTCTGAAAAAATATTTTTTCAAAATATTTTGATTTCAATTATTTTTTCTATATTAATGGATCATATTATTATTATGTATTTTGATTGCCAGGGGTTAGTGCGAGTACCAGGACTTGTTTTCTTTTCACATTGAAAGGATATTGATCAATTGTTTTAAGAGGAAGTCTTCCTCTGACCTTATTATCATTCTATATGTGGTCAGTGTACTCGCATTAACTCCTGTTCTGTATCGTATGATTTCGATGACAATATGGGAAGCGTATGTCACGGTATGTTGTTGGGGATTTGGACACTCCGGTCCTTTCCCCGCAGGGTCACTCTACTTTATCAATTTCTATTTCAGACGATCAAGATTAGGGTGATGTATCTGTGATGTCTTCCAACAGTGTGCCTCCGTCGTCACAATTAATGAAGGGCTAGCGGAAAAGTGCTCATGTAATACGCCAATTGCCTAAGAGGACCCTAGTAGGTTCGACGGCCTTTGACGTCCGCTAGCTCGCCCGGCGTAGCGTCCATTCACCGAATGGTTCGGCAGCCGGGTTCGTCCGTTGCGGTCTAGAAGGAATTTTGGGGTGATGCGAGCACTATAAAATTAACTTAATGCACACCCAGTGACGGCGGATCGGAGGGAGAACGGAGGAAGCCTTTTAGTCCGGTTCATAGCTCGTTCCGGTCCATCCGGACGGCAAGCGAGAGAGGCCCCTCTCTCGTTCAACAACATCTGGCCCCAGATGTTGTGGTACAAATGTGTCGTTAGCGGAGCATACGTCCGTCGCTCGGGACGCTCCGTTGTATAGGCAGTCCGCTGAGACTGCTAAGGCTTCCTCTTCTCGTCAGCGCACACGACCGCACCTTGGCTGCGTGACCGCCGATATATTACCAGCTTCGCCGATCAAGGATTCTTCGGCGACCAGGTCACACCATCCGGCAGCCAGGGATTCGAGACCGATGGACTCCGGACGTTCGCATAGGAAGTATGCGGGAGCCATCTGATGCGGAGCTGCCCTCGGCGAAGCACCGATAGACTGCGCCTCCGCAGGTCTCGACGCCGGACATTCTTGTGCACATAGCACAGCTTATCGCAGCATCCCAGCAGCCGACAGAAACGGTGTCGGATCGAGAATTATCCGACAGCGTTGGGTCGGTAGCCGGGGACTCGAGGCCTGCAGACTCCGGACGTTCGCATAGGAAGTGTGCGGGAGTCAACGTACACGGAGCTTCCAGCGGCAATGCATCGTAAGTCCGCTACTGCACAGGCCTCGGGAACGGACGTGCTTTCCTTAATAGCACAGTTTATCGCAGCATCCCAGCATCAACTGAATCTGTCGCATATATTTTATCCGACGATGCTGGGTCGGGACGCTCCGCGGAAGCGGGTACGGACGTCCGAAAGTTTCATCCGGTCCGACGGGATACCGAAAGGGATTCGGTGGATTTCAAGCTTTCCCTTTCGGAACAACATATGCTGCGATGCCGGATAAGAAACTGATAGCGTCGGTGGACTTAGAAATTTTTGGTTCGGTTCAGGGACATCGTCCCTCAGTTCCGACATAGTCCAATAATGTCACACAAACTTTCGAATTATTGAACGACGCTATATATATTATTATTTTATGCTTGCTATCCAAGCATTTCTGGTTTCTTGTTCGAAGAGTTATGGAGATGTCTTTCAAAAGTGTGCCTCTGTCGTCATAGTTAATGAAGAGTTAGCGGCAATAAGTGCTCATGGAATATGTCTATCGCTTACGGAGTGACATTCGCTAGCTCACCCGGTGTAGCGTACATTCATCGAATGGTTCGGCTGCCGGGTTCGTCCGTTGCGGTCTAGGAAGGAAATTTGGGTGATGCGAGCACTTTAATTACTTTAGTACTCACCCAGTGACGGCAGATTGAGGACAGATCGGAGGAAGCCAACAACATAAGGGACCGCATGTTGTGGTTCAGATATTTTACATTCGGAGCATATGTCCGTTGCTCGGGACGCTCCGTTATATTGACAGTCCGAGAGACTGTCTTTAATGCTTCCTCATCCTCACAGCAGGGCACACGACCGCACATTGGCTACGTGACCTCGAGTATCCGATCAGTTTCGGCATTCAGTGATTCCACAGCGAATAGGTCGCGCCATCCGGTAGCCAAGGGACACGAGGCCTATACACTCCGTTCGCTCGCATATTGGAAGTATGCACGGGGTAACGATCTCGGAGCTTCCTGCGGCAATGCATCGTAAGACCGCTGCTCCTCAGGCCTCAGTGACGGACGTGCTATCCGAGTTAGCACAGTTGTTTCGCAGCATCCCAGCAATTGACGGTTTCTCGGTCGAATCAGGAATTATCCGACGGCGCTGGGTCGGTGCGGTCCGCGGTTGCATCAAGCTACGGACGACCGAACGCTTTATAGGGTCCGACAGGATGGCGAAAGGGATTCGAAAGATTTCGAGTTTTCCCTTTAGTAGTATCGGAAGATGCCTTTCATATCTTCTGGCATTTCTTCCAGTGATTATTTTTCGGACTTCATTGCTGCGATCTTGGATAAGAGACTTATAGCGTCATTGGACTCGGATTTTTCGATCGGTACAGGGACTTTGTCCCTGACCTACCGACGCAGTCCAATATTGTCATTACAACATGTGTTTTATTTTTCGACGCTATATATTATATATATATATACAAGCCTGCTACTAAGCATGATAGTTTAGTTTCTTGTCCGCGTGGCTCATTTCTGCCATTTTATCTTTTTTACATATAGTTTATTTTGGCAGAGCAGGGCATACCGAGAGTTCATATGCGTCTAGACGGTGTGATTAAAGACTGCATATATTCTTTTTCGCCGTTTATGTCTTTTCCAATTTCAATGTTGGGAACGACATTATGTATAGTAGACTTAACTTAGACGTTTTATTATACGTAATCCGCCTTACTGAGGCGTTATCATTACGTCTTCAAGAAAAGATTTACGGGATATTATTCTCAATGTAATTTCTTTTGAGGGCAGTAGTTTGTTCACGTATAACTCCGCCCTTCAGTGGCTGATTGGAGTTGGTTAGACGTGATGCAGCCCTAGCTACATCCACGCGTGGATAGTAGGTTAAGAACTCTCTCAGAGTCGCTTCGTTCTCGGAGGAGCTTCTCTTCGACGGCAACTTTCCAGCAATCCATGAATTGCTTGATTTATACATTCTCTTGTCTATCTAGTGTTACAAGAGATTCAGACTGGGGCAAACATTCGGTGGTTGACTCAGAGAGTGCCGCCGCAGTTGCCGGACCCTAGTGTGGCTGTTATGACGGTTGCCAGTCAAACAGATTGGGATATATACTGATCCCTACGGATTCGAAGTGCCAGGGTCTTTGGGTTCCGCAGTCTTTTAGCTATCAGTTTAACTTCCGCGGAATAATGTTTTTTTTTTTTTTAGGCTTGCTTTATGTCATTGCATGAACATTATTCAGAAACGCATGCCCAAATTCCTGTCCTTTAATTCGACAGTAGTGGCGTATCTCCGGAACCAGGGAGGCACTCTTTCGTTTCCGTTATTCAATTTAATGGAAAGAATCCGTCTGTTGGTTATAGTACACCAAGTTCAGTTTTGGTCCGTCATATTCTGGGTCGTCTGATTGTTTTATCGCACTCCCGTTCTCTTACGGGTCGCTTGTTGCTGTCAGAATGGACTCTCAACAAACAAGTATTTAATCAGATTTGCTATCTATGGGAGCGCCCAATGATGTTTTATTTATGACACAGCTTGCTAATCAATTGCAGACGTATGTGTTGGCTTGTCCAGATCTCTGAGCTAATACTGTTAACGCTCTATTGATCTATAGGACGGAATGATAGGATACGCGTATCCTCCGGCGCTGTTGTTTTAGCAGGTATTGCTAAGATAAACAACCACAATACATTTCTGTTGATAGCATCTCTATCTTCACAGAGATCATGAGTAATTTACTCTCTTGTCTACTGTGGATCTTAACGTGAAATCTTCCTCTATGTGAGGATCTTTTTTCACTGGGTAAATCGTGTCATCTTTATCACAACCAGCAAGGTCGCAACCTTCATGTATTCCGTTGTGTGGTCCGTATTGCATTGTAAGCACTGTACTGGACGAGCTTTGGACGCGATTTCTTACTATAGGAGATCCTCTTCTTCGCTATTCTATGCGACTAAAGTGGAGGCTCTTCCGTCGTGGTGTAGGGATCATTATGTTCATATGGTTGATCCCTCCATACTACTCATTGCTAGTTTTTAGTATACTTGTTTCACAAGATCTACTGCAGCCTGTTGTTTTTTAGGTTATAGGTTTATGTTACCTCATACCTATGCACTCTACGATAGTTTACATTTGAGTCTTTTGTCTCTTTATCTAAGTCAGTTAGTAACTTTTTGATAAATAGACTTAGAATCTTTAGATTAAATTCCTATACGGATTTTAACTTCGGTTCTTATTTAGCTAAGTAATCATTTGAGCCTCTGGAAACAGTAGTTTTCAAATTCTGACCTTTTAGACAGTAATTCTGTTGGTTTCTCTTTTACTGTAGAGTCAGTGAGTTTCATGCACTATCGATGGATGATTTTCACTTTCATAGTTTCGGAATCAATACTTCCGTTACTATTTAGGTTGGATTGTTGCATAAGAGTTAGGCTCCTATTATCCGGAACCTATTATTTTAAGGTCCTTCCGTCTTCGTATGGGCATAGGCCTTTACTCTTTCCGGGTACAGTTTATGTATTTATAAACAGATATCTGTTTATTACAAGGGCGTAAGCTTCTTCTGTCTTTGATGTCTAGTAGAAGGACGTTACGCTCCATTTTATTGTTAATGGATTCTATTAACTAGCGTACTGCTTATGGTATATCATTGGCTTAGCAGTTGTGCTTAAGATTTCGGCTCATGAAGTAAGAGTTCTTCTACTTCTTGGGCTTACATTAATAGTGTTGCTATTATAGATTTTTGAAGGCTGCTCATTGCGCTCAGCCATCCATTCATGAATTTTATCTCAGAAATATCGAGTCCATTTCTGGAGGCCTCTATTGTTAGGTCTATTATCTACTGCTCAGAATGTCATTCACTTAACAGTTGCTACTATAGCTAGGTAGGCTGTCTGTTTCGGCAGTGTCTCCGTTCGGCTGCCCTCTTCGCTCTGGGCTATTTGACCCAGGGCAAGAAAAAGGGGGGGGGGAGGGTGTTCCCTTGGGTCACCTGTTTTTACTATGAAAACAAGGGGATACCTCCTCCGGAGTTAGTAATTCTGAGCTGTTATTGGGATGGTTGTTTAGTGAGAAGTTTAAGTTTATAAAATTCATTCAAGTCTTAGTTTTTAAAGTATAGCTTTTGAATATTGCATATGTCAACGGACATGATTATGCAATTCTCACACACTTTTAGGAGTATAAGAGTCTCTATTCTCTAGACTTACTTTATTATTGGCTTTCTTTAAAAATTATTAGTATAAGGATTATTGGATATTAATAGAGTACATGGATGTATGAAGCTCAATTTTTGGAAGGTGTTGTATCTTTCTAATTTATCATAAATAAGAAAGATACATGTAAGGCCTATTACTTCTTTTCCCTACAGGGGATGACTCTATTTTATTTTATTGAGCGTATTCCATTTTGCTCTATGTCCTTGGCCCTCCAGCCTTTTTACTATTCAGCTATGTCTGGGTCATTGGTACAGTATAAAAATGTTAAAAAATTTATAGTAATTTATATATTTTTTATACTTACCAATGACCCAGACGGGGATGGCCCTCCCAGGAGTTGGGAACTCTTGCCTCCCCGCTGAGTACATAGCGCTTACCAGGCACTGGTTATTAGAATGATAAATGGCGCCAATTTCGGAACGTCCTTGACACTGCGCATGCGCAGTGGGGGCGAGGTGTGGAGGGCCTTTCAGGACATGTTTTCTTTAGTTTTAGATGCAAATTTTGGGGATTGGGGGGCAAAATTTGTGTTTGGCCCTATATTTTAAGAGTTAGCACCAGCTATGTCTGGGTCATTGGTAAGTATAAAAAATATATAAATTACTATAAATTTTTTAACTTTTTTCATTTTTTTGTCTCAAAAACATAGGTTATAACCCCTCATTGGAATGAGCTTGTTCCAAAAAGGGGTCATAACCAATGTTTTTGAGACAAAAAATGAAAAAATTACGAAAATTAATTAGCGATTTTTGTGAATAGCGCTGGTCGGTTTTGGCCATTACATTGGGTAAAGGGTTAACTTGTTTGCCAATTGGTGCACAATTGTCCCTGTATAGTCCCTCCTTCCTTTTATTTATCCAGTTAGCCTGGGCCAGTGGTAATGGTTGTAAATGTTGTAAATTTAAAATAAATTAACTACCATTGACCCAGATAGGAAATGCATTACTGTAAGTTGTTCAGTCATACCTCCCTTTATACAACTATAAAACCTTAAGCAAACACTACAAGAGAATGGTTACTGGCAGGTTTGGAAGGCACTTCCTGGACTTCTACACCTGTGACGACGTCATCTATCGAGCTCCATACAGGAGTCTTTGTTTTTTGTTATTTAGTTTAATTTTGTGGTGTTTGGGAGAGGGAAGGTAAAAATTTAGTGTTTGGCCTGTTTCTTAGAATAGAGGTGGCTAGCTAGTCTGGGACAGTAGGAGGTATAATAAATACAAAAATTATTTCAAATTTTAAACTTTTGTTTAAAAATTTCACAGTGCAGGTATTTTAGTACATCATCAACAATCCATGCACTGTAGGTTCATTAGAATGATCTTCCCACCCCTTTCACACACTTTGTGTTGAATAAAAGTGCTGCCTCACATTTTATAACATCATTAATATAATTTTATTTTTATCTCATAAGTTACCTGCACACATTACGTTTTTAACTTTTGATTAATGTATTTTTTTTTTTCTTTCAATGTAGTTACATCTTGAAACTCAGCTGGAAATGGAGAAGACTAAGTTGGATAATGAGAAGAAAAGATTTCAAGCTGCCATGGAACAAATCAGAGAATTGGTGAGAGCAATAGAATAAAATGTGATAGTTTAACCCTTACAGACTTGGAGAGTTTTACACATTTTTGCTACTCTTTGACAGTCTCCATCCTGTGGCTTGGCAGCCGTGTCTTGGGAAATCTTTGCTGCCTGGACCTGCACAGAAAAAAATGTTTGATTATTTTTAAGGTTATGACTGATATTCTAAGCATTGTACATGTGTGCTGCCCATAAATTTTACAGAGTTGACCTAATCATAATGTCATAAATACAGAGCTATATTAACTGTTGTGATACTAGCTGCATGAAATACTGGCAAAAATATTTCTTGAATAGTTAAAAAAAACATACATATTTTAATACTAATAACCAATGCCCCACACTTAGTTGGTGCAAACTCTTTAAATTTTCATACTGTACCAATGACCCAGACTTAGCTGGTGCTAACTCTTAAATTCTAGAGCCAAACACAAATTTTGCCCCCCCCCCCCCCCCCAATCCCCAAAATTTGCATCAAAATCCAAAAATTAGATGTCCTATGTGGTCCTCTATACTTTTGTCCACTGCACATGCGCAGTGTCAAGGAAGTACCGAAATTGGAGCAAAATCCTCATTCTTTGTTTGGCCCTTTCAATCAGTAACATCTCACTGATATCTGTGCTTATAATCTCAGTTAAAATGATGCCAGACACAAAATCATGAAAGAAATGGTGGATCTAAGGATGAAATAAGAGGATGAGAGGAAGAAACAGTGGAAGGATGTGTTTAGGGCTGTAACTTATAATTTTTATGCAAAATTATTTCATATTCTCTAAAAGGCCTGATGTTTTCATTCTTGCTATGAACTTTCCACTGTTTGTTCAGTGTTTCCTCTCTCCCTTTCCTTGATACCCCCCTTGCTATTCTCCCATGCTTTTGGCATAATTTTTGTAATTTTTTTTTTTTAAATTTCTTGGGAGTTTTGGCTTGGTAACAGAATGTTTATTCTGTTTTTCCCCATGGTTACGTCCTTACCCTAGGGTGGTTAGGAGTTTCGGTTATGCATCTACCATCCGATGTACTGCAGTTTCTTCTCAGGAAGCCTCTGTTTTACGTCGGATAGTGTTAAAATTGGTTACTGATTTCGGGCCATATTTTCAGTGCCTGGAGTCTTGTTTCCAGTTTTTATTCACTTTTGTTTATGTTGACAACGGTTACTTCTGACAGTGATTCCTTGTCTTCTATTAGTTCTGCTTATAGCCAGATACATTAATATTGTCCGTAAGTGTAACATTAATTTTTAGACATGTTTTAAAATTTTTGTCCACACTTAGGCTTTTTTGGGATCCATTTGGGCTCATCGTTCCCATTGGGAACTTGGGCTCATCTTGAAATTTTTTCGAAAAAATTTTTTCTTTTGAATTAATTTTCGAAATGTTTGTAATGGATTATTATTATTATGTATCTTTGTTTTCAATGGTTGGTGCGAGTATGCTGACTGTTTAATATTTTTTCAAAATGAAAGAATATTGTTCTATTGTAAATCAAGGAAGTCTTCCTCTGATTCTCATGTTCATTGTATTTGCTGTAGTCTGTGTACTCACACTAATTCTTGCTCAGTGTGTGCCAATTCAAATGACAAACGTTGGAGACATGTGTCATGGTATATTGTTAGTGGTGAGAGGTCCATGCCGGTCCTCTCTCCACAAGGTCACTCTAGTTTTTTCAGTCTCTTTTTCAGAGGAACAAGAACAGGGTGATGTTTCCGTGATGTCTTCAAAAGTGTGCTTCCGTCGTTGCAATAATGAGCTAGTGGCAAAGTGCTCAAAGCAATGCGGCAAGTGCCTAAGAGGTCCCACGTTGGATCAACGGTCACTTGTCACCCACTAGCTCTCCCGGTGAAGCAATCATTCACGAAATGGTTGTGACGCCGGCTTCATCTGTTGCAGTCCAGGAGAGGAGAAGGAGTGTTGCAAGCACTATAATCTCGGATCACACACACCCGGCGACGACAGATCGGAGGATGGAACGGAGGAAGCCAGTCAGTCCGGTAGCTAGCTCGTCCAGGTCTACCCAGACCGCGAGCGAGAGAGGCCCCCTCTCTCTTACAACAACATCTGGACCCAGATGTTGTTGTATGTAACGTTCGTTAGTCAGAGCATACGTCCACTCCTCCTGCTCTGGACGCTCCGTCGCATAGACAGGTCCGACACGGCTTGTCTATTGGCTTCCTCATCCTCATGCACACGACCGCACATTGGCTATGTGATCACAGATATCCAGCCTGCTTCGCCGACCAGGGAGTCCACGTTGACCAAGTCACGCCATTTGCTGGCCAAGGACACGAGGCCTTGCCAGTCGGGACGTTCACATATGAGAAGTATGCAGGAATTAACGTTCCAGGAGCTTCCAGGGGCTAAATTACGTAAGACTGCAGCTCCACAGGCCTCCGTGACGGACTTGCTATCACAGATAGCTCAATTCATCGCAGCATCCCAGCAGCCTTCAGAAACTTTTTCAGTAAAGAAACTGTCTGAGGAAGCTGGGTCAGTTCGCTCCCCTGCAGAGTCAGAAAGGGACGACCGAGATTCTCATGTGGTCCAGTCAGATGGTAAAAGGGAATCAGCAGAGCTGAAATTTTCCCTTTCTGAACAACTTAAGGTGGCCATAGATTTCATCCGGCAACACCTTTTAGAAGTTGTCTCTCCGGACCAAAATGCTGCGTTACCTGATAAGAAACTGAAAGCGTCATTGGACACATATTTATTCGGCCGGAATAGGGACATTGTGCCTGACTTTCCAACCCAGTCCAGAAATGTCACGGACATTTGTACTTCTTAATGACGCTATATTCAAGCTAGCCTCTAAGACTGGCAAATCAGGTTTCTTATCGTCTCATGCTCTACAGCTGCCTTTCATCAATCATAGAAATAGATTTGAAACGGCAGGACAGGGCGTGCCGAGAGTTCCTCTGCATTTAGACGACCAGTCAGACAAATTGGAGTTGTCATTGCCAGCGTCTATGTCGATTTATTCCAGTACACTGGTGACGACTATCTTGTCTTACAGAAAAATCAGTTTAGACGCATTATCTTACGCAGATCACCTTACCAGAGCATTATCATTACGTCTTGAAGGAAAGAATTCCATGATGTTCAAAACTTTCTTGAGAGTTCTTTCGAGGGCCATAGCATATTCTACATATAACTCCGCCCTTTCAGTGGCAATATGGAATTAGTCAGACATGATGCTGCCCTGGCTGCATCCACAAGAGTGGATAGTAAGGTGAAAAACTCTCTTCCAGTCGCTCTGGTCTCAGGAGAGCTTCTCTTCGACGGTAAGCTTTCTACAATCTATAATCAGATTACTAAGAAAGCTTCGGATTCTCTGCTTTTAAATCTGCTTTGAAAAAGTCTGACTCAGCAGGGAGGAGTATGGCAGGCACTTCGGGGGCGAATACGTCCAAGGGCTATAGAGGAACTAAGAAAGCCTCTACGTCTTACTCCGAAGACCGTCAGAGTAGCGACTCAGGTAGGGGTCGTAATGCTGGCCGAGATAACTGGTCAGACGCCCCTAGATCGACTGGGCGAGGTGCGTGTCGTGGAGGACGTGGTTTCTCCTCCCGCAACCATCGCAGGGCCAGGAGGTGATGGTCTAAACCTCTATTGCATTCCAGTGGGCGGAAGGCTGTTGAGATTCTTTACTAATTGGTTGTAAATTACGGACGACCCATGGGTGCAAGGGGTTATTTCCGAAGGTCTAAAACTGTCCTTCAAGGAAATACCTCCGTTAACTCGAAGTCCACTCTGGACTCAGCTTCCGTTAAACGTTCAGAAGAGAGATTTCACGTCTATCAGAAGTTCAATCTCTTCTGGACAAGAATGCTATAAATGTTGCAGAAAACCAGGAATCTCCAATTTTCTACAGTCACCTGTTCCTGGTTCCAAGACCAGACAGCTTGTTTCATCCAGTTATAGATCTGAGCTGGATAAACAAGCTGATCGTGGCTCCAAAATTTTATATGGAGACCATCCGATCGGTCAGAGCGAGCATTCGATTGAACGATTATGCTGCGAGCATAGATCTCAAGGATGTGTACTTTCACGTCATGGTACATCTGGCGTTCAGAAAGTATCTGCACTTTGCTGTCCCAGGAGTTGTTTATCAGTTCTGAGCAATGATGCTCTGGTCTGAATCTGGCACCCTGGGCCTTCACTCGAATAATGATATCGGTAATGACTCATTTCCGAGCTCATTAGTCTGTGGTAATATCGGCCTACTTGGACGACATTCTTCAGAGTTACGGCAGCAAGTTAACACTTCAGAATGATGTTCAGAGTCTGCTTCAATTGATCCGACGTCTCGGTTTTATAGTAAACAAAAAGAAGTCGGATCAAGTGCCATCCAAGTCATTCACCCACGTGGGAATGAGCTTAGAGACGCAAACAATCTCGTTCGTCTGCCGTTAACCAGAGCGATATTAGTCAGTTGTTATGCTCGCTTTTGTCTTCACTCAGATGTAGTAACAGCGAGAGAATTCATGAGACTGACAGGTTTGTGGGGAGCCGCTTCGGATCTTATTCCTATGGAGCGGCTACGCACTCATCCACTCCAGATATTTTTTACTCAGAATTGGCGTGTGAAGACTCATTTGCTCGAAACGAACATCGTCTTGTCGAATCATGTGAAACATGAGATTCAGACTTGGGCAGATATTCAGTGGTTAACTCAGGGAGTACCACTGCAACTGCCGGATCTGATTTTTACGATATTGACGGATGCGAGTCAAACAGGTTGGGGCGCAACTTTGAGCCCATCAGATTCGAGGTGTCAGGGTCTTTGGGATCCGCAGTTCCTAAACAAGCACATAAACATCAAGAGATGATGTCAATTGACTTGTGCTACGTCAGTGATGATGAACATTATTCAAAATTCGCATGTTCAAATTCTGTCCTACAATTCAACAGTAGTAGCGTATATTCGGAACCAGGGAGGCACTAATTCCATTCCGTTGTTCTGTCTAACAGAAAGAATCCTTCTGTTTATCCTAGAGCATCAAGTTCTTCTATTGGTCTGTCATATTCTGGGTCGTCTGAACGTTCTAGCGAACTCCTTTTCTCGGAAAGGTCGTATGTTGCTATCAGAATGGACTCTCAACAAACGAGTATTCAATCAGATTTGCTACCTATGGGATCGTCCTATGATAGACTTATTTGCGACGCATCTCAACAATCAGTTGCAGACGTATGTGTCGTCATGCCCAAATCCTCGAGCTTTTGCAGTAGACGCCCTCTCGATCTCTTGAGGGGGCCCTTATACCTCCCCGCTGATAGATATGTATAACATTTAGCAGGCATAACTAGGAAGAATGTTGTTGGCGCCAGTTTTGGTCATTTCTTGGTTACTGTGCTTGCGCAGTAAGCTAAAGTATGGAGGACCAGTTAGAACTTTTCTTTTTCGATTTTGTATGCAAATTTAGGGGATTGGGGGGTTCAAATTTGTGTTTGGCCCTGAAAATTAAAGAGTTTGCACCAGCTAAGTCTGGGCCATTGGTAAGTATAAAAATATACAAATTACTATAAATTTATCATTTTTTGCTTACAAAATATAGCTTAGTCCTAAAGAAGTTAAGATTGGGGGTTCAAATTTGTGTTTAGCCCTGAAAATTAAAGAGTTTGCACCAGCTAAGTCTGGGCCATTGGTAAGTACAAAAATATACAATTTACTATAAATTTTTCATATTTTTATACTGTACCAATGACCCAGACATAGCTGGTGCTAACTCTTAAAATATAGGGCCAAACACAAATTTTGCCCCCCAATCCCCAAAATTTGCATCTAAAACCAAAGAAAACATGTCCTGAATGGCCCTCCACACTTCATCTCCACTGCGCATGCGCAGTGTCAAGGACGTTCCGAAATTGGCGCCATTAAGCATTCTAAGTTTGGCCCTTCATCAGTTAACATCTGACTGATCTTTGTGCTTGTAAATCTCAGTTTAAATGATGCCAGACACATAAATATTAGTGAAATGGTGATTCTAAGGAGGATAGAGAAGGAGGAGAGGAAAATGTGTGACAGAATATTATCAGGGCTGTAACTTAAAATTTTTTAATGAAATTATGTTAAGTTACCTATTTTCGAGGCAGCAGCCATTTTGTTGTCATTCTTGTTATTTAGTTACACTGATTTTTCAGTGTTTTCCTCTCTCCCTTTCCTTTAAGTCCCCTCTTGCTATTCTCCCATGCTTTTGGCATAGTTTCTGTAATTATTATTACTAAAATTTCTTGGGAGTTTTATCTGATAACAGAATGAATTCTGTTCTTTTCCCCATGTTTACGTCTTCACCTATGGGTGGCTAGGCGTTGTGTTCTGCATCTACCATCTGATGTTCTGCAGTTTCTTCCCTGGAAGTCTCTGTTTTGCATCAGATAGTGTATTATTGGTAACTGATTTCGGGCCTGGGTGCCTGGAGTCTTATTTTAGTGTTTTTACACTCATTGTTTACATTTACAACAGCCCTCTGTGTGAGGGGGGGATTTCTTGAAATTAATATCTTGATGTTAATTTAAGCATAACTAGATATATTATTATTGTTCGTAAGTGTTGCATAAAATTGTTTAAAATATTTTTAAATTTTTTGTCCACACTTAGGCTTGGGATCCATTGGGGCTCAACGTTACTTTTCAGAAACTTGGACTGTTCTGAAAAAATATTTTTTCAAAATATTTTGATTTCAATTATTTTTTCTATGTTAATGGATCATATTATTATTATGTATTTTGATTGTCAGGGGTTGGTGCGAGTACCAGGACTTTGTTTTCTTTTCACATTGAAAGGATTTTGATCAATTGTAATAGAGGAAGTCTTCCTCTGACTTTTATAATCATTCTATATGTGGTCAGTGTACTCGCATTAACTCCTGTTCTGTATCTGATGATTTCGATGACAACATGGGAAGCGTATGTCATGGTATGTTAGTGGGGAATTGGACATTCCGGTCCTTTCCCCGCAGGGTCACTCTACTTTTTCAATTTCTATTTCAGACGATCAAGATTAGGGTGATGTATCTGTGATGTCTTCCAACAATGTGCCTCCATCGTCACAATTAATGAAGGGCTAGCGGAAAAGTGCTCATGTAAATACGCCAATTGCCTAAGAGGACCCTAGTAGGTTCGACGGCCTTTGACGTCCGCTAGCTCGCCTGGTGTAGCATCCATTCATCGAATGGTTCGGCAGCCGGGTTCGTCCGTTGCGGTCTAGAAGGAGTTTTGGGGTGATGCGAGCACTATAAATCAACCAAATGCACACCCAGTGACGGCGGATTAGAGGGAGAACGGAGGAAGCCTTTTAGTCCGGTTCATAGCTCATTCTGGTCCATCCGGACGGCGAGCGAGAGAGGCCCCTCTCTCGTACAACAACATCTGGCCCCAGATATTGTGGTACAAAATGTTTCGCATTCGGAGCATATGTCCGCCGCTCGGGACGCTCCGACATATAGTCAGTCCGGAGAGACTGTCAATAAGGCTTCCTCATTCTCATGGTAGCGCACACGACCGCTCTTGGCTACGTGACCTCGGATATCCAGTCAGCTTCGCCAGAGAATCATGGCGACCAGGTCACACCATCCAGTAACCAGGGACACGAGGCCTGCAGACTCCGGACGTTTGCATAGGAAAGTGTGCGGGAGTCAACGTACACGGAGCTTCCGGCGGCAATTCATCGTAAGACCGCTACTGCACAGGCCTCGGGGACGGACGTGCTATCCTAAATAGCACAGCTTATCGCAGCATCCCAGCAACAACTGAATCTGTCGCATAATGTTTTATCCGACGATGCTGGGTTGGGACGCTCCGCGGAAGCGGGTACGGACGTCCGAGAATTTCATCCGGTCCGACGGGATACCGAAAGGGATTCGGAGGATTTCGAGCTTTCCCTTTCGGAACAACATATACTGTTGTGTATGTCATCTGACTTGATCTTCTACAGGTTCTTTCGTCGGACCAGAATGCTGCGATGCTGGATAAGAAACTGATAGCGTCGGTGGACTTAGAAATTTTTGGTTCGGTTCAGGGACATCGTCCCTCAGTTCCGACATAGTCCAATAATGTCACACAAACTTTCGAATTATTGAACGACGCTATATATTTATTATTGTATGCTTGCTATTACCAAGCATTTCTGGTTTCTTGTTCGCAAAGTTACGGAGATGTCTTTCAAAAGTGTGCCTCTGTCGTCATAGTTAATGAAGAGCTAGCGGCAATAAGTGCTCATGGAATATGTCTATCGCCTAAGAGGTCCCTTGTAGGATCGACGGAGTGACATTCGCTAGCTCACCCGGTGTAGCGTACATTCATCGAATGGTTCGGCTGCCGGGTTCGTCCGTTGCAGTCTAGGAAGGAGATTTGGGTGATGCGAGCACTATAATTACTTTAGTACTCACCCAGTGATGGCGGATTGAGGACAGATCGGAGGAAGCCTGTTAGTCCGGTTCCTGGCTTGTCCAGGTCTGTCTGGGATGTGAGCGAGAGAGGTCCCTCTCTCGTCCAACAACATAGGGGACCGCATGTTGTGGTTCAGATATTTTACATTCGGAGCATATGTCCGTCGCTCGGGACGCTCCGTTATATTGACAGTCCGAGAGACTGCCGATAATGCTTCCTCATCCTCACAGCAGTGCACACGACCGCACATTGGCTACATGACCTCGAGTATCCGATCAGTTTCGTCATTCAGTGATTCCACGGCGAACAGGTCACGCCATCCGGTAGCCAAGGGACACGAGGCCTATACACTCCGTTCGCTCGCATATTAGTAGTATGCACGGGGTAACGATCACGGAGCTTCCAGCGGCAATGCATCGTAGGACCGCTTCTCCACAGGCCTCAGTGACGGACATGCCATCCGAGTTAGCACAGTTTTTTCGCAGCATCCCAGCAATCGACAGATTCTTGGTCGAATCAGGAATTATCTGACGGCGCTGGGTCGGTGCCGTCCGCGGTTGCATCAGGTACGGATGACCGAACGCTTTATAGGGTCCGACAGGATGGCGAAAGGGATTCGAAAGATTTCGAGTTTTCCCTTTCGTAGCATCGGAAGCTGCCATACATATCTTCCGGCATTATCTTCCAGTGATTGTTATTTCGGACTACATTGCTGCGATGTTGGATAAGAGACTTATAGCGTCATTGGACACGGAATTTTGGATCGGTTCAGGGACATTGTCCCTGACTTACCGACACAGTCCAATAATGTCATTAGAACATGTGTATTATTTATCGACGCTATATATATATATATAAGCCTGCTACCAAGCATGATAGTTTAGTTTCTTGTCCGCAATGCTCATTTCTGCCTTTTATCATTTATGCGAATAATTTATTTTGGCAGAACAGGGCATACCGAGAGTTCATATGCGTCTAGACGGCGTGGTTAAAGACTGGAAATAATCTTTTTTGCCGTCTATGTCTTTTCCAACCACAATGTTGGAAACGACAATGATGTCTAATAGACTTAACTTAGACGCTTTATCATACGTAATCCACCTTACTGAGGCGTTATCATTACGTCTTCAAGAGAAAGAATTCCGGGATATAATCCTCAATGTGATTTCTTTTGAGGGCAGTAGTTTGTTCACGTATAACTCCGCCCTTCAGTGGCTGCTTGGAGTTGGTTAGACGTGACACAGCCCTAGCTACATCCACGTGCGTGGATAGTAAGGTGAAGAACTCTCTCAGAGTCGCTTCGTTCTCGGAGAAGCTTCTCTTCGACGGCAACTTTTCAGCAATCCATGAATTGCTCGATTTACACGTTCTCTTGTCTATCTAGTGTAGCAAGAGATTCAGTCTGGGGCAAACATTCGGTGGTTGACTCAGAGAGTGCCACTGCAGTTGCCGGATCCGAGTTTTATAATTATGACGGTTGCCAGTCAAACAGGTTGGGATATAATATTGATCCCAACGGATTCGAAGTGCCAGGGTCTTTGGGTTCCGCAGTCTCTAAGCAAGCACTTATCTTCCACGGAATAATGTTTTTTTAGGCTTGTTTTATGTCATTGGATGAACATTATTCAGAAACGCATGTCCAAATCCTGTCCGTTAATTCGACAGTAGTGGCGTATCTCCGGAACCAGGGAGGCACTCATTCGTTTCCGTTATTCAATTTAATGGAAAGAATCCTTCTGTTTGTTATAGTACACCAAGTTCTGCTTCGGTCCGTCATATTCCGGGTCGTCTGATTGTATTACCGGACCTCCGTTCACTTATGGGTCGCTTGTTACCGTCAGAATGGACTCTCAACAAACAAGTATTCAATCAGATTTGCTATCAATGGGAGCGCCCAATGATAATTTATTTACGACACAACTTGCTTGTCAATTGCAGACGTATGTGTTTGCTTGTCCGGATCTCTGAGCTTATGTTGTTTACGCTCTATTGATCTAATAGAACGGAATGATAGGATATGCGTATCCTCCTGCGCTGTTGTTTCAGCAAGTATTGCTAAGATAAACAACCACAATACATTTCTGTTGATAGCAAGTCTGTCTTCACAGAGACCGTGGGTAAATTTACTCTGATGTCTACTGTGGGACTTAACGCGAAATCTTCCTCCATGAGAGGATCTTTTTTCGCTGGGTAAAATCGTGTCATCTTTATCACAACCCGCAAGATCTCAACCTTCACGTATTCCGTTGTGTGGTCTTTATTGCATTGTAAGCATTGTACTGGACGAGCTTTGGACGCGATTTCTTACTATAGGAGAACCTCTTCTTCGCTATACTATGCGGCTAAAGTGGAGGCTCTTCCGTCGTTGGTGTAGGGATCACTATGTTGATATTGTTGATCCCTCCATACTAGTCATTGCAACTTTTTAGTATACTTGTTTGACAAGATCTACTGCAGCCTGTTATTATTAAGGTTATAGGTTTATGTTACCTCATACCTATGCACTCTATGATAGTTTACAATTGAGTCTTATGTCTCTTTATCTAAGTCAGTTAGTAACTTTTCGATAAATAGACTTAGAATCATTAGATTAAATTCCTATATGGAATTTAACTTCGGTTCTTATTTAGCTAAGTAATCATTTGAGCCTCTGGAAACAGTAGTTTTCAAATTCTGACCTTTTAGACAGTATTTCTGTTGGCTTCTCTTTTTCTGAAGAGTCAGTGAGTTTCATGCACTATCGGTGGATGATTTTCACTTTCGTAGTTTCGGAATCACTACTTCCTTTACTATTTAGGTGTGATTTTTGCATAAGAGTCAGGCTCCTAATTAATATCCGAAACCTATTGTTATTAAGGTCCTTCCGTCTTCGTACGGGCATAGGCCTTTACTCTGTCCAGTTAGAGTTTATGTATTTATAAACAGATATCTGTTTATTACTACGGGCATAAGCTTCTTCTGTCTTTGATGCCTAATAGAAGGACGTTACGCTCCATTCTTTTGCTAATGGATTCAATTAACTATCGATACTGCTTATGGTATATCATTGACTCAGCAGTTGTGTTTGAGATTTCGGCTCATGAAGTAAGAGTTCTTCTACATCTTGGGCTTACATTAATAGTGTCGCTATTATAGATTTTTGAAGGCTGCTCATTGCGCTCAGCCATCCACATTCATGAATTTTTATCTCAGAAATATCGAGTCCATTTCTGGAGGCCTCTATTGTTAGGTCTATTATCTACTGCTCAGAATGTCATTCACTTAACAGTTGCTACTATAGCTAGGTAGGCTGTCTGTTTCGGCAGTGACTCCGTTCTGCTGCCCTCTTCGCTCTGGGCTATTTGACCCAGGGCAAGAAAAAGGGGGGGGGGGGGGGGGGGGGAGGGTGTTCCCTTGGGTCACCTGTTTTACTATGAAAACAAGGGGATACCTCCTCCAGAGTTAGTAATTCTAAGCTGTTATTGGGATGGTTGTTTAGTGAGAAGTTTATGTTTTAAAAATTCATTCAGGTCTTAGTTTTTAAAGTATAGCTTTTGAATATAGCACGTGTCAACGGACATTATTATACAATCCTCAGACACTTTGAAGGAGTATAAAGAATCTCTGTTCTCTAGACTTACTTTATTTATTGGCTTACTTTAAAAATTATTAGTATAAGGATTATACTAGATATTAATAGAGTACATGGATGTATGATGCTCAATTTTGGAAGGTGTTGTATCTTTCTAATTTATCATAAATAAGAAAGATACATGTAAGGCCTAATACTTCTTTTTCCCTAGAGGGGATGACTCTATTTTATATAATTGAGCGTGTTCCATCTTGCTCTATGTCCTTGGCCCTCCAGCCTTTTTACTATTCAGCTATGTCTGGGTCATTGGTACAGTATAAAAATGTTGAAAAATTTATAGTAATTTATATATATTTTTATACTGTACCAATGACCCAGACTTAGCTGGTGCTAACTCCACAAAAACCAGGGCCAAACACAAATTTTGCCCCCCAATCCCCAAAATTTGCATCCAAAACAAAAAGAAATCATGTCCTAAAGGACCTCCATAGTACGACTCTACTGCGCATGCGCAGTGACGCAGTCGTCCCGAAATTGGCGCCAAATATCATTCTCTGTTTGGCCCTTCATCAGTCAACATCTCACTGATCTTTGTGCTTGTAAATCTCAGTTTAAAGGATGCCAGACACGTAATTCTTGGAGAAAATGTGATTCTAAGGAGGATAGAAGGAGGAGAGGAAAAAAGAAGTGGCAAAAAATAATCAGGGCTGTACTTAAAATTTTTTGTTAAAATTATGTTAAGTTGCCTATTTTCGAGGCAAACGCCTCTTGTTGTCATTCTTGCTAATTGTTGCACTGCTTATTCAGTGTTTCCTCTCCCCTAACCTTCTAAAGTCCCCCCTTGCAATTCTCCCATGCTTTTGGCATATTTTTGAGAAGTTTCATTTCTAAAAATTCCCTGGGAGAGTTGCTTGGTTACAGAATGTTTTCTGTTATTTTCCCCATAGTTACGTTTTCACCCATGGGTGTATAACGTTTGTGTTCTGCATCTTCCATCTGATGTTCTGCAGATTCTCCCCTGGGAGTCTCTGTTTTGCATCAGATAGAGTGTAATTGAGGACTGATTCCGGGCCAGTTTTTTCAGTGCCTGGAGTCATGTTTTCTTCTGTGTTTACACTGTTTGTTTTCATTGGCAACAGCCTTTTTTGAGGGGGGCTGTTTGCCTTTGAGGTAGTTTATCTCATTATAAGATACATTTATATTATCCGAAAGTGTCTCATTAATTATTTTATATAATTTTAAAATTTTTGACCACACTTTGCCATCGGATCCATCGGGGCTCAACGTTACTTTTCAGCAACTTGGGCTTCTCTGAAAAAATATTTTTTCAAAATTATTTTGTTTTGCAATTGTTTTTTCATTTATTAATGGATCATGTTATTATGTATCTTTGTGTCAGGGGTTTTTGCGAGTAACTAGGACTTATTGTTGTTCTTTCACAATGAAGGGAACTTGTTCAAATTGTAATAGGAAGAAATCTTCCTCTGACTTTCATGATTATTGCATAAATTGTAGTCAGTGTTCTCGCATTAATCCCTGTCCTGTATGTGAACATTGGGATGAGAAACATTGGAAACGTGTGTCACGATATGTTGTTTCTGGAGAAAGAGCGATGCCGGCTCTTTCTCCACAAGGTCACTCTACTCTCTCAGTTTCTATTTCAGAGGAACCAGAACAGGGTGATGTTTCCATGTTATCTTCTTCAAGTGTGCGTCCGTCGTCACAATTAAATACAGAGCTAGCGGCAAAAGTGCTCATGGAGATTAGACAAATGTCGTCCGCTAGCTCGCCCGGTGTAGCGTCCATTCACCGAATGGTTCGGCAGCCGGGTTCGTCCGATGCGGTCCAAGAGGAAATTTTGGGTGATGCGAGCACTATAAAAATAATAGATGCACACCCAGTGACGGCGGATAGTGAACGAGAACGGAGGAAGCCTTTTAGTCCGGTTCCTAGCTCGTCCAGGTCCAGCCGGGCCGCGAGCGAGAGAGGCCCCTCTCTCGTACAACAACATCTGGGACCAGATGTTGTGGTACAAAATGTGTCTTTAGCGGAGCATACGTCCGTCGCTCGGGACGCTCCGTTGTATAAGCAGTCCGCAGAGACTGTTAAGGCTTCCTCTTCTCGCCGGCGCACACGACCGCACCTTGGCTGCGTGACCTCCGATATCTTGCCAGCTTCGCCGATGAAGGATTATTCGGCGACCAGGTCACACCATCCGGCAGCCAGGGATTCGAGACCGATGGACTCCGGACGTTCGCATAGGAAAAGTATGCGGGAGCCATCTGATGCGGAGCTGCCCTCGGCAAAGCAGCGAAAGACCGCTCCTCCGCAGGTCTCGACGTCGGACATTCTAGTGCAGATAGCACAGCTTATCGCAGCATCCCAGCAGCCGACAGAGACGGTGTCGGATCGAGAATTATCCGACGGCGCTGGGTCGGTACGCTCCGCCGAAGCATCGGGGGCGGACGACCGGGAACATCGGGAGGTCCGACCGGATGGTGAAAGGGATACGGATGAATTGGGGCTATCCCTTTCGGAACAACACAAAGCTGCCGTAGACTTCATCCGGCACTTTCTTCCTCAAGTTGTTCCGTCGGGCCAGACTGCTGCGCTTCCGGACAGGAGAATTATAGCGTCATTGGACTCTGATTTTTTCGAGCGGTTCAGGGACATCGCTCCCGAGTTTCCGTCGCAGTCCAATAATGTTGCAAGAACATTTGAATTATTGAACGACGCTATTTTTAAACTTGCTTCCAGGACAGGGAAAGCAGGCTTCTTGTCCGCAAATACTCTCAACCTGCCTTTCATTAATGCAAGGAATAAATTCGACACGGCAGGTCAGGGTATACCGAGAGTTCCTCTGCGTATGGACGACGAGGCGGAAGACTTAGAGCTATCATTACCGTCGTCAGCTTCTATTCCAACCGCAGTGTTGGAAACAGCTATTGCGTCTAACAGAGCCAATTTAGATGCCTTATCTTACGCAGATCACCTTACGAAGGCGTTATCACTGCGTCTTCAAGGGGAAGAGTTTCAGGATATACAATCCTCCTTAAGACTTCTTTCAAGGGCAGTAGCTTATTCCACGTGTAACTCCGCCCTTTCAGTGGCAAATCTGGAGTTGGTTAGACGTGACGCAGCCCTGTCTACATCCACACTAGTGGATTCTAAGGTGAAGAACTCTCTTAGAGTCGCTTCGGTCTCAGGAGATCTTCTCTTTGACGGCAAGCTTTCCGCTATTTATGATAATATTAAAAAGAAAGCTAGTGATTCTCTGTTGTTTAGATCCGCTCCTAAAAGGTCGGATTCAGCAGACACGAATAAGGCGGGCACTTCTGGGTCTTATCCGCCCAAGAGAGGTTCCTATAGAGGTTCCGGTGCGTCCTCTAGATCTTATTCGAGAGACCGTCAGGATAGCGACTCTCGTTCGGGACGTCCTTCAGGCCGGGACAATCGGTCGGACGCCCCGAGGTCGACGAGGCGAGGTGCGGGTCGTGGAAGACGTGGTTTCTCCTACCGCAGGCCTCGCACATCCAGGAGGTGATGGCTCAAACCTCTATCGCGTTCCGGTTGGCGGAAGGTTGTCGAGTTTTTCTCAAGAGTGGGCGTCGATTACGGACGATCCGTGGGTGAGAGGAGTGACTTCGGAAGGTCTAAAGATATCCTTCAAACGAAAGCCTCCATTAACTCGAAGTCCAAAGTGGACTCATCTTCCGTCAAACCCTCAGAAAAGAGACGCTCTGCTATCAGAGGTGCAGTCTCTTTTAATGAAGAACGCGGTAGAGGTCGTAGAAAACCAGGAATCGCTGGGATTCTACAGCCATCTGTTTCTGGTTCCGAAACCAGACGGCTCGTTCCGTCCAGTCATAGATTTGAGCTGTATAAACAAGCTGATCATCGCTCCGAAGTTTTATATGGAGACGATTCGATCGGTCAGAGCGAGTATTCGGGTGAACGATTATGCAACGAGCATAGATCTCAAAGATGCGTACTTTCACGTCATGGTACATCCGACATTCCGAAAGTATCTACGCTTCGCAGTCCTAGGAGTGGTGTATCAGTTCCGGGCCATGTGCTTCGGATTGAATCTAGCACCCTGGGCTTTCACTCGGGTAATGAACTCGGTAATGATCTACTTCCGAGCTCATTCGTCTGCGGTAACGTCGGCCTACCTGGACGACATTCTTCAGAGGTACGGCAACGAGTTAACGCTTCAGAACGATGTTCAGAATCTTCTTCTATTGCTCCGACGTCTCGGTTTCATAGTAAACGAGGAGAAGTCGGATCTGGTGCCGTCCAAGTCATTCACTCATCTGGGAATGAGCTTCGAGACGCACAACAATCTCGTTCGTCTGCCGTTAACCAGAGCGAAATTAGTCAGTTGTTACGCTCGCTATTGTCTAAATACAGACAAAGTCACAGCGAGAGAATTTATGAGACTGATAGGTCTGTGCGGAGCCGCTGCGGATCTCATTCCGATGGGACGGCTACGCACACGGCCTCTTCAAATTTTCTTGACTCAGAATTGGAGTGTGAAAATTCATTCGCTCGATGTAGACGTTCTCTTGTCAGATCAAGTGAAACAAGAGATTCAGACTTGGGCAAACATTCAGTGGTTAACTCAAGGAGTTCCGCTGCAGTTGCCGGATCCGAGTTTTACCATTATGACGGATGCCAGTCAAACAGGTTGGGGTGCATCATTAATCCCAACGGATTCGAGATGCCAGGGTCTTTGGGATCCGCAATTCCTGTGCAAGCACATAAACATCAAGGAAATGATGTCAATTTGGCTTGCGTTACGTCACTGGATGGACATTATTCACGATGCTCATGTCCAAATCCTATCCGACAATACGACAGTAGTGGCGTATATACGGAATCAGGGAGGCACTCATTCAGTTCCGTTGTTCAATCTAACGGAAAGAATCCTTCTGTTTGCGTTGGAACATCACGTTCTTCTTTCGGTCCGTCACATACCGGGTCGTCTGAATGTGCTAGCAGACTCCCTTTCTCGAAAGGGTCGCTTGTTGCCGTCGGAGTGGACTCTCAACAAACAAGTATTCAATCAGATTTGCTACCAATGGGAACGGCCAATGATAGACTTATTTGCGACACATCTCAACAATCAGTTGCAGACGTATGTGTCCCCGTGTCCGGATCCAAGAGCATTTGCTGTAGACGCTCTATCGATCCCTTGGGACGGAATGATAGGATATGCGTATCCTCCAGCGCCGTTAATTCAACAAGTATTGCTAAAGATAAAACAATCTCAATGCAAGATTCTGTTGGTAGCATCTCTGTCGCCACAGAGACCGTGGATAAATCTACTCAGGTGTCTGTTGTGGGACCTACCGCGGAAGCTCCCTCCACGAGAGGATCTTCTTTGGCAGGGGAAATCGCGCCAACTGCATCACAACCCGCAAGGTCTCAACCTTCACGTTTTTCCGTTGTGCGGTCCTTCTTGCATGGCAAGCACTTTACAGGACGAGCAGTGGACGCGATTTCTAACTGTAGGAGGACCTCCTCTTCGCTAAACTATGCGGCTAAGTGGAAGGTTTTCCGTCGTTGGTGTAGGGATCATTCTGTTGATATATTTGATCCCTCTATACCAGACATTGCTAACTTTCTAGTATACTTGTTTGACGAAATCAAACTGCAACCGGTTACTATAAAGGGTTATAGATCTATGTTATCTGATACCTATGCACATCATGATAGTTTACAAATTGGATCTAATGTCTCTTTATCGAAATTGGTTAGAAACTTTTCGATAAATAGACCCAGAACTCTTAGATTAATTCCTAAGTGGAATTTAGCTTGGGTTCTCCTTAAATTGAAGGAAAAGCCATTTGAACCTCTTGGGACAGTAGATTTCAAATTCTTATCTTATAAGACAGCTTTTCTCTTAGCTTTCTCTTCTGCCAGAAGAGTCAGTGAGCTTCATGCACTATCGGTGGATGATTCTCATTATCGTAGTGTTGGGAACACTATCACCTTCACTACTAACGTCGGTTTTTTAGCTAAGAATCAGGCTCCTAATAAATATCCGGAACCTATTGTTATTAAGGCTCTTCCGTCTTCAGACGGGCGTAGGCCTTTACTCTGTCCTGTTAGAGCACTACGTATCTATAAACAGAGATCTCAGTTCATCAGAAAGGGACGAAAACGTTTCTTTCTGTCTTTGATGCCTAATAGAAAGGACATTTCAGTCCATTCTATTGCTAGATGGATTCAGTTAACTATCCGTACTGCGTATGAAGATTTATCTTCTTCTCAGCAGTCTGTGCTTAAGATTTCTGCTCATGAAGTAAGAGCTCTTTCTACTTCCTGGGCTTATGCTAATAGTGTTGCTATTACAGATTTAATGAAGGCTGCTTATTGGTCTCAGCCATCCACATTTACTAATTTTTATCTCAGAAATATTGAGTCCATTTCTGGAGACCTGCATTGTTTAGGTCCGTTATCTGTTGCTCAGAATGTCGTCCACTAAACAGTTGCAACTATAGTTATGCAGGCTTTCTGTTCCGGCAGTGACTCCGTCCGGCTGCCCTCTTCGCTCTGGGCTATTTGACCCAGGGCAAGGGGAAGGGGGGGGGGGGCGGGTGTTCCCTTAGGTCACCTGCTTTATAGTGAAAAGCAAGGGAATGCCTCCTCCAAGACAGTATTTCTGAGTCGCTTCAGGGATGGTTTTAAAGTGTAATATTAATGTTTAATTTCATTCATGTCTTATTTTTAAAGTGTAGCTCGGTGTGAAGCATTTGTATATGTCAAGTGTCAAACGGGCTTTAATATACAATACTCGGACACTTTTAAATGATTATAAAGAGTCTCAATTCTCTGGACTACTTTATTTATTGGCTTGTTTTAAAAATAATTAGTATAAAGGTTATACTGGATGTTAATAGAGAACATGAATGTTATTGTGCTCAATTATTAAGGGTAGTGTATCTTTCTAATTTAAATATTAAATAAGAAAGATACATGTAAAGCCTAATACTCCTTTTCTCCTTAAGGGGTTACCTCTTTATTTTATAATTGAGCTTATTGGATTTTCCTCTATGTCCTAGGCCCTCCAGCCTGTTTACTATTCAGCTAAGTCTGGGTCATTGGTACAGTATAAAAATGTTAAAAAATTTATAGTAATTTATATATTTTTTATACTTACCAATGACCCAGACGGGGATGGCCCTCCCTGAGTTGGGAACTCTTGCCTCCCCGCTGAGTACATAGCGCTGACCAGGCACTGCCAGTAAGAATGATATTTGGCGCCAATTTCGGGACGACTGCGTCACTGCGCATGCGCAGTAGAATCGTACTATGGAGGTCCTTTAGGACATGATTTCTTTTTGTTTTGGATGCAAATTTTGGGGATTGGGGGGCAAAATTTGTGTTTGGCCCTGGTTTTTGTGGAGTTAGCACCAGCTAAGTCTGGGTCATTGGTAAGTATAAAAAATATATAAATTACTATAAATTTTTTAACTTTTTATACTTACCAATGACCCAGACGGGGATGGCCCTCCCAGGAGTTGGGAACTCTTACCTCCCCGCTGAGTACATAGCGCTTACCAGGCACTGGTTTTTAGAATGATTAATGGCGCCAATTTCGGAACGTCCTTGACACTGCGCATGCGCAGTGGAGGTGAAGTGTGGAGGGCCATTCAGGACATGTTTTCTTTGGTTTTAGATGCAAATTTTGGGGATTGGGGGGCAAAATTTGTGTTTGGCCCTATATTTTAAGAGTTAGCACCAGCTATGTCTGGGTCATTGGTAAGTATAAAAAATATATAAATTACTATAAATTTTTTAACTTTTTGCTTACAAAATATAGCTTAGTCCTAAAGAAGTTAAGAATTTGTTTTTCAGGCACTCCTGCATGGTCCTTTTGGCTGCCACATGCTCCCTGTTTATAACCAGTGCACACTTAACAAAAAAATAATTCAATGGTTTATGTCAGATTTTTTACGAAAGTTAATAAAATTGGTAAGTTTGTCCCTTGAGTGCAATTAGGCTTTGCAGTGCTTTGGCATTGCTAAGCCTTCTTGCACTCAAGGGACGAACTACACTACCGCCCATGCTATTCTGTAGATTATGAGGCCTAAAAGATAAAACAAACCAAGAACATCAACTTTTTATGGCAAAGAAATAATTACAAAAATAAAAAATAAAAAATAAAATAAAAACCACCCGCCCACATGCAATTTTTACCAAAATGGTCTGAGAAACAGAAGATCTACTTTGTGGAGGCCTTATGATCTCTTTTTGGAATTAGCTTGATGAGCTCCGTCCAGTTATGGGTCATCGGCTATGTTATAGAAACAAAAGTTGGAAAAATAATATAATTCAGATGACAAGTTCAGGAAAAAGCACTGTCAGAATATGTATGTTACATTATATAAAAATATATATTTTTATACTGTACCAATGACCCAGACTTAGCTGGTGCTAACTCTAACAAAACCAGGGCCAAACACAAATTTTGCCCCCCAATCCCCAAAATTTGCATCCAAAACAAAAAGAAATCATGTCCTAAAGGACCTCCATACTACGCCTCTACTGCGCATGCGCAGTGACGCAGTCGTCCCGAAATTGGCGCCAATTATCATTCTCTGTTTGGCCCTTCATCAGTCAACATCTCACTGATCTTTGTGCTTGTAAATCTCAGTTTAAAGGATGCCAGACACGTAATTTTTGGAGAAAATGTGATTCTAAGGAGGATAGAAGGAGGAGAGGAAAAAGAAGTGGCAAAAAATAATCAGGGCTGTACTTAAAATTTTTTGATGAAATTATGTTAAGTTGCCTATTTTCGAGGCATGGGCCTCTTGTTGTCATTCTTGCTAATTGTTGCACTGCTTATTCAGTGTTTCCTCTCCCCTAGCCTTCTAAAGTCCCCCCTTGCAATTCTCCCATGTTTTTGGCATATTTTTGAGAAATTTCATTTCTAAAATTTCCTGGGAGAGTTGCTTGGTTACAGAATGTTTTCTGTTATTTTCCCCATAGTTACGTTTTCACCCATGGGTGTATAACGTTTGTGTTCTGCATCTTCCATCTGATGTTCTACAGATTCTCCCCTGGGAGTCTCTGTTTTGCATCAGATAGAGTGTAATTGATGACTGATTCCGGGCCAGTTTTTTCAGTGCCTGGAGTCATGTTTTCTAGTGTGTTTACACTGTTTGTTTTCATTGGCAACAGCCTTTTTTGAGGGGGGCTGTTTGCCTTTGTTGTAGTTTATCTCATTATAAGATACATTTATATTATCCGAAAGTGTCTCATTAATTATTTTATATAAATTTAAAATTTTTGACCACACTTTGCCATCGGATCCATCGGGGCTCAACGTTACTTTTCAGCAACTTGGGCTTCGCTGAAAAAATATTTTTTCAAAATTATTTTGTTTTGCAATTGTTTTTTCATTTATTAATGGATCATGTTATTATGTATCTTTGTGTCAGGGGTTTTTGCGAGTAACTAGAACTTATTGTTGTTCTTTCACAATGAAGGGACGTTGTTCAAATTGTAATAGGAAGAAATCTTCCTCTGACTTTCATGATCATTGTATTAATTGTAGTCAGTGTTCTCGCATTAATCCCTGTCCTATATGTGAACATTGGGATGAGAAACATTGGAAACGTGTGTCACGATATGTTGTTTCTGGAGAAAGAGCGATGCCGGCTCTTTCTCCGCAAGGTCACTCTACTCTCTCAGTTTCTATTTCAGAGGAACCAGAACAGGGTGATGTTTCCATGTTATCTTCTTCAAGTGTGCGTCCGTCGTCACAAATGAATTCAGAGCTAGCGGCAAAAGTGCTCATGGAGATTAGACAAATGTCGTCCGCTAGCTCGCCCGGTGTAGCGTCCATTCACCGAATGGTTCGGCAGCCGGGTTCGTCCGATGCGGTCCAAGAGGAAATTTTGGGTGATGCCATTCACCGAATGGTTCGGCAGCCGGGTTCGTCCGATGCAGTCCAAGAGGAAATTTTGGGTGATGCGAGCACTATAAACATAATAGATGCACACCCAGTGACGGCGGATAGTAAGCGAGAACGGAGGAAGCCTTTTAGTCCGGTTCCTAGCTCGTCCAGGTCCAGCCGGGCCGCGAGCGAGAGAGGTCCCTCTCTCGTACAACAACATCTGGGACCAGATGTTGTGGTACAAAATGTGTCTTTAGCGGAGCATACGTCCGTCGCTCGGGACGCTCCGTTGTAAGCAGTCCGCAGAGACTGTTAAGGCTTCCTCTTCTCGTCAGCGCACACGACCGCACCTTGGCTGCGTGACCGCCGATATATTACCAGCTTCGCCGATGAAGGATTCTTCGGCGACCAGGTCACACCATCCGGCAGCCAGGGATTCGAGACCGATGGACTCTGGACGTTCGCATAGGAAAAGTATGCGGGAGCCATCTGATGCGGAGCTGCCCTCGGCGAAGCAGCGAAAGACTGCGCCTCCGCAGGTCTCGACGCCGGACATTCTTGTGCAGATAGCACAGCTTATTGCAGCATCCCAGCAGCCGACAGAAACGGTGTCGGATCGAGAATTATCCGACGGCGCTGGGTCGGTACGCTCCGCCAAAGCATCGGGGGCGGACGACCGGGAACATCATGAGGTCCGATGGTGAAAGGGATACGGATGACTTGGAGCTATCCCTTTCGGAACAACATAAAGCTGCCGTGGACTTCATCCGGCACTTTCTCCCTCAAGTTGTTCCATCGGGCCAGACTGCTGCGCTTCCGGACAAGAGAATTATAGCGTCATTGGACTCTGAATTTTCTGAGCGGTTCAGGGACATCGCTCCCGAGTTTCCGTCGCAGTCCAATAATGTTTCTAGAACATTTGAATTATTGAACGACGCTATATTTAAACTTGCTTCCAGGACGGGGAAAGCAGGTTTCTTGTCCGCTAATACTCTCAACCTGCCTTTCATTAATGCAAGGAATAAATTCGATACGGCAGGACAGGGTATACCGAGAGTTCCTCTGCGTATGGACGACGAGGCGGAAGACTTAGAGCTATCATTACCGTCGTCAGCTTCTATTCCAACCGCGGTGTTGGAAACAGCTATTGCGTCTAACAGAGCCAATTTAGATGCCTTATCTTACGCAGATCACCTTACTAAGGCGTTATCATTGCGCCTTCAAGGGGAAGAGTTTCAGGATATACAATCCTCTTTAAGACTTCTTTCAAGGGCAGTAGCTTATTCCACGTGTAACTCCGCCCTTTCAGTGGCAAATCTGGAGTTGGTTAGACGTGACGCAGCCCTAGCTACATCCACACTAGTGGATTCTAAGGTGAAGAACTCTCTTAGAGTCGCTTCGGTCTCAGGAGAACTTCTCTTTGACGGCAAGCTTTCTGCTATTTATGATAAAATTAAAAAGAAAGCTAATGATTCTCTGTTGTTCAGATCGGCTCCTAAGAAGTCGGATACAGCAGACACGAATAAGACAGGCACTTCTGGGTCTAATGCGCCCAAGAGAGGTTCCTATAGAGGTTCCGGTGCGTCCTCTTTGTCTTATTCGAGAGACCGTCAGGATGGCGACTCTCGTTCGGGACGTCCTTCAGGCCGGGACAATCGGTCGGACGCCCCGAGGTCGACGAGACGAGGTGCGGGTCGTGGAAGACGTGGTTTCTCCTACCGCAGGCCTCGCAGGTCCAGGAGGTGATGGCTTAAACCTCTATCGCGTTCCGGTTGGCGGAAGGTTGTCGAGTTTTTCACAAGAGTGGGCGTCGATTACGGATGACCCTTGGGTGAGAGGAGTGACTTCGGAAGGTCTGAAGATATCCTTCAAACGAAAGCCTCCATTAACTCGAAGTCCAAAGTGGACTCATCTTCCGTCAAATCCACAGAAAAGAGACGCTCTGTTATCAGAGGTGCAGTCTCTTTTAATGAAGAACGCTGTAGAGGTCGTAGAAAACCAGGAATCTCTGGGATTCTACAGCCATCTGTTTCTGGTTCCGAAACCAGACGGCTCGTTCCGTCCAGTCATAGATTTGAGCTGGATAAACAAGCTGATCGTCGCTCCGAAGTTTTATATGGAGACGATTCGATCAGTCAGAGCGAGTATTCGGGTGAACGATTATGCAACGAGCATAGATCTCAAAGATGCGTACTTTCACGTCATGGTACATCCGACATTCCGAAAGTATTTACGCTTCGCAGTCCTTGGAGTGGTGTATCAATTCCGGGCGATGTGCTTCGGATTGAATCTAGCACCCTGGGCTTTCACTCGGGTAATGAACTCGGTAATGATCTACTTCCGAGCTCATTCGTCTGCGGTAACGTCGGCCTACCTGGACGACATTCTTCAGAGGTACGGCAACGAGTTAACGCTTCAGAACGATGTTCAGAATCTTCTTCTATTGCTCCGACGTCTCGGTTTTATAGTAAACGAGGAGAAGTCGGATCTGGTGCCGTCCAAGTCATTCACTCATCTGGGAATGAGCTTCGAGACGCACAACAATCTCGTTCGTCTGCCGTTAACCAGAGCGAAATTAGTCAGTTGTTACGCTCGCTATTGTCTGCACGCAGACAAAGTCACGGCGAGAGAATTTATGAGACTGATAGGTCTGTGCGGAGCCGCCGCGGATCTCATTCCGATGGGGCGGCTACGCACACGTCCTCTTCAAATTTTCCTGACTCAGAATTGGAGTGTGAAAATTCATTCGCTCGATGTAGACGTTCTCTAGTCAGACCAAGTGAAACAAGAGATTCAGACTTGGGCAAACATTCAGTGGTTAACTCAAGGAGTTCCGCTGCAGTTGCCGGATCCGAGTTTTACTGTTATGACGGATGCCAGTCAAACAGGTTGGGGTGCATCATTAATCCCAACGGATTCGAGATGCCAGGGTCTTTGGGATCCGCAATTCCTGTGCAAGCACATAAACATCAAGGAAATGATGTCAATTTGGCTTGCGTTACATCACTGGATGGACATTATTCACGATGCTCATGTCCAAATCCTATCCGACAATACGACAGTAGTGGCGTATATACGGAATCAGGGAGGCACTCATTCAGTTCCGTTGTTCAATCTAACGGAAAGAATCCTTCTGTTTGCGTTAGAACATCACGTTCTTCTTTCGGTCCGTCACATACCGGGTCGTCTGAATGTGCTAGCAGACTCCCTTTCACGAAAGGGTCGCTTGTTGCCGTCGGAGTGGACTCTCAACAAACAAGTATTCAATCAGATTTGCTACCAGTGGGAACGGCCAATGATAGACTTATTTGCGACACATCTCAACAATCAGTTGCAGACGTATGTGTCTCCGTGTCCGGATCCAAGAGCATTTGCAGTAGACGCTCTGTCGATCCCTTGGGACGGAATGATAGGATATGCGTATCCTCCAGCGCCGTTAATTCAACAAGTATTGCTAAAGATAAAACAATCTCAATGCAAGATTCTGTTGGTAGCATCTCTGTCGCCACAGAGACCGTGGATAAATCTACTCAGGTGTCTGTTGTGGGACCTACCGCGGAAGCTTCCTCCACGGGAGGATCTTCTTTCGCAGGGGAAATCGTGCCAGCTCCATCACAACCCGCAAGGTCTCAACCTTCACGTTTTTCCGTTGTGCAGTCCTTCTTGCATGGCAAGCACTTTACAGGACGAGCAGTGGACGCGATTTCTAACTGTAGGAGGACCTCCTCTTCGCTAAACTATGCGGCTAAGTGGAAGGTTTTTCGTCGTTGGTGTAGGGATCATTCTGTAGATATATTCGATCCCTCTATACCAATCATTGCAAACTTTCTAGTATACTTGTTTGACGAAATCAAACTGCAGCCTGTTACTATAAAGGGTTATAGATCTATGTTATCTGATACCTATGCACATCATGATAGTTTACAAATTGGATCTAATGTCTCTTTATCGAAGTTGGTTAGAAACTTTTCGATAAATAGACCCAGAACTCTTAGATTAATTCCTAAGTGGAATTTAGCTTGGGTTCTCCTTAAATTGAAGGAAAAGCCATTTGAACCTCTTGGGACAGTAGATTTCAAATTCTTATCTTATAAGACAGCTTTTCTCTTAGCTTTCTCTTCTGCTAGAAGAGTCAGTGAGCTTCATGCACTATCGGGGGATGATTCTCATTATCGTAGTGTTGGGAACACTATCACCTTCACTACTAATGTGGGTTTTTTAGCTAAGAATCAGGCTCCTAATAAATATCCGGAACCTATTGTTATTAAGGCTCTTCTGTCTTCAGACGGGCGTAGGCCTTTACTCTGTCGTGTTAGAGCACTACGTATCTATAACAGAGATCTCAGTTTATCAGAAAGGGACGGAAACGTTTCTTTCTGTCTTTGATGCCTAATAGAAAGGACATTTCAGTCCATTCTATTGCTAGATGGATTCAATTAACTATCCGTACTGCTTATGAAGATTTATCTTCTTCTCAGCAGTCTGTGCTTAAGATTTCTGCTCATGAAGTAAGAGCTCTTTCTACTTCCTGGGCTTATGCTAATAGTGTTGCTATTACAGATTTAATGAAGGCTGCTTTTTGGTCTCAGCCATCCACATTTACGAATTTTTATCTCAGAAATATTGAGTCCATTTCTGGAGACCTGCATTGTTTAGGTCCGTTATCTGTTGCTCAGAATGTCGTCCACTAAACAGTTGCAACTATAGTTATGCAGGCTTTCTGTTCCGGCAGTGACTCCGTCCGGCTGCCCTCTTCGCTCTGGGCTATTTGACCCAGGGCAAGGGGAAGGGGGGGGCGGGTGTTCCCTTAGGTCACCTGCTTTATAGTGAAAAGCAAGGAAATGCCTCCTCCAAGTCAGTATTTCTGAGTCGCTTCCGGGATGGTTTTAAAGTGTAATATTAATGTTTAAATTCATTCATGTCTTATTTTTAAAGTGTAGCTCGGTGTGAAGCATTTGTATATGTCAAGTGTCAAACGGGCTTTAATATACAATACTCGGACACTTTTAAATGACTATAAAGATTCTCAATTCTCTGGACTACTTTATTTATTGGCTTGCTTTAAAAATAATTAGTATAAGGGTTATACTGGATGTTAATAGAGAACATGAATGTTATTGTGCTCAATTATTAAGGGTAGTGTATCTTTCTAATTTAATATTAAATAAGAAAGATACATGTAAAGCCCAATACTCCTTTTCTCCTTAAGGGGTTACCTCTTTACTATATAGTTGAGCTTATTGGATTTTCCTCTATGTCCTAGGCCCTCCAGCCTGTTTACTATTCAGCTAAGTCTGGGTCATTGGTACAGTATAAAAATGTTAAAAAATTTATAGTAATTTATATATTTTTTATACTTACCAATGACCTAGACGGGGATGGCCCTCCCTGGAGTTGGGAACTCTTGCCTCTCCGCTGAGTACATAGCGCTGACCAGGCACTGCCAGTAAGAATGATAATTGGCGCCAATTTCGGGACGACTGCGTCACTGCGCATGCGCAGTAGAGGCGTAGTATGGAGGTCCTTTAGGACATGATTTCTTTTTGTTTTGGATGCAAATTTTGGGGATTGGGGGGCAAAATTTGTGTTTGGCCCTGGTTTTGTTAGAGTTAGCACCAGCTAAGTCTGGGTCATTGGTAAGTATAAAAAATATATAAATTACTATAAATTTTTTAACTTTTTGCCTTAAAAACATTGCTTATGACCCCTTTTTGGAATTAGCTTGATGGGTTATGTCCAGTTATGGGTCATAATAGACAATGTTATGAATCAAAGGTTGGAAAAATAAATATAATTTAGCTGGTTGATGGCTAGATTATTTTTGGTGGTCTGAATTTGTTCATCAGAATATGTTTTTTTTTTATAAATTATTGGAGAGTGCCCACAGGCACTCTCCAATAATTTGTAATTGAACAAATCTGCATAAACAAAATATTATTTGCGTTTGACTGAATATGGAACACGAGCGAGGAAAATGTTGGCTTTTGCACTGGTACCCTCATTCTTTTGAAAGCCATGATAGTGGCTTTTAGCAGGCAACCAGAAAATGACAAATTCTGAAAAAAGGCACTTCCAGATATGTATGTTACATTAGGTAAAGGGTAAGTCATGTTTATTTCATATTTTTGAAACACAGATTGCTGTACCACAAGAGAAATCAACAATTTTTGGTTTTCTGTGTTATGTAAAGTTATGTAGAGAATGATGTAACAGCACTTTGATTATTATCCTCCCGCGGGGAGGGATATAGTGAAGAGCTCTGTTCACCCATCTGTCCTCTTGACTGTCCATCCATCCATCCTTCTCGGGGCATGGTGGCTCATTTGGTAGAGGTGCAGGCTGCAAGCCGAGAGGTCCTCAGTTCGAATCCCACCTGCGGCAACCGCATTGTGTCCTTGGGTAAGACACTTCACCCCATTGCCCATGTGGGGGCATGGTGACGCTGTGTACTAAGGCGCACTGCACGTCAATGGTGCACCTGTCTTCAACCAATGCTAACCCTGCTTGTGTGGAGTTTGTATGTTGGGGAGCAGACAGTTGCTCGCCGTTGCTCTGTGGTTCTCTCCGGGTACTCCGGCTTCCGCCACCTGTAAAACTGTCATGGTCATGATTAGCCATTGTGCAGAAATATGTGACCTTAAACACCAATAAGTAAACAAATAAATATCCATCGTTCTGTCAGTTTTTCCATCCACTCTATCCATTTTTTCATCCATCCAGTGTTTATGCAATTACTTAAACAATAGTTATATCTGAATTAATTTAGTGTGCTCCTTTACAATGTCTTGGACAAGTTTAATAGCCACCATCATTTGATGAAAATTAAGGGACTTATAGCCCTATGTTTGATCTGTTTGTGCAGTAACTTGAACAGAAGACCTCAAATTTAAATAGAATTTGATAGGGTGCTCTATTTATATTTCTACAGCTTTTTCCTTAGTAAATAAAAACCATATCCTTCTCCGACAACCGCGAAAGTGTTATTCAACTCCCACGCCGATATCCTACTCCCAGTCATGACGGTCTATTTTACTATCAATGATGTCAGCATGTTGGATTATTCCCCTTACTGCAAGTTACGATGTTGCGAGTACATGTCTGCTTTGTATACATACCGAGTGGTTCAGAAATGGCTGCATTTGCATCGAATGTGAAACTTCTAGATACGATAAATGATGAGTTTCTTTTAGAATTATTTCAACCTTATTCCACTGGGGAAGATGATGTTATTGGAGCAACCGGTAGTGACATTATTTCTTCAACCGAGGGCGTGTCAGTGGAATTTGGTCGATTCGAAATGATGGACGATAGCGAACTGACTGATTTCGTTGTTCAAAATCAAAACAAAAATATGATGAAGAAAACTCTTTTGGATATCCGATTGTTCCAGCAATTTCTCAAAGCAAAGTACAGTTACACAGGAGAAATAGCGGACATTGACTCCAGTGATATGTGCAAATACATTTCTCACTTTCTCGTATCAGTACGGTGCAAAGATGGCAGGGAGTACGAACATTCCACACTAAGAGCTTTGTATTCAAGTATCAGTCGTCACTTGAAAAATGCCAATTACTGCAAATGTATTATTTCAGACTCAAAATTTGCAAAGGTCAGGGAAGCCCTTAAAATAAAGCAGAAGCAGTTGAAATCGTTGGGCAAGGGCAATAAACCAAATGCTGCCGAAGAAATAACTGATACTGAAAGTGATATGCTATATGAGAAGAAAGTTTGGGGGCCGTACTCACCCAAATCTATATTGAACTCATTGTGGCTAACATTTACTATGCATTGTGGTATGCGTGGAGGGAAGGAGCAATATGATCTGGCATGGGGAGATGTTAGTGTTGGTCAAGACGAAACAGGGCGAAAATATCTAGTGGTGGACGAGAGACACACAAAAACCCGCAATGGCGAAAATCCTCAAAATACGCGAACGATAAAACTTAAAGCATATGAAACTTCAGTGCTGGAAAGAAATCCAGTCCTTATTTATGAATTGTACAGGGAGAAATGTCCATCGGGAATGCGACAGCCAGGCTGTCCATTTTACATTTCAATTATGGCTGAAACGCAGAAACAAATCGATGAAAATTCTTATTTTGAGAAGGGACAAAAATGGTTCAAAAACCAACACCTGGGCATAAACCAAATCTACAAGTTCATGTCTAATATGAAAACTGATGGTGGGTTGCCTTCTGAAAAGCGATTTATAAATCATAGTTCCTGTAAGCATCTTATTCAGAAATTGGGTGACGCAGATGTACCTCCAAACCACATTGTCCAAATATCGGGACATAAAAATATCAACAGTATAAACAACTACTGAAGAATAAATACTCACCAGGAAAGAAACATCTCATCTATTCTCTGAAATGAATCAACTTCGCTCGAATCGAATTTACAAATTCAGCCACAAATTTCCATAGCAACTGTATTGAGTTTGTCAACAACGTCAACTTCAAACTGTTCCCAAAGTACAACTTCACAGTCTTCTATGAATGCCATAACTACCAACCAACTATCGAACACCTCAAATTCTATGATTCAACAACATCTTGGGAATATATTCGGAATGAGCACAATAAACAATCCTACCATAAACATTGTGATCAACCATTGCAGTTGTTCCGCCTTGAAATCCAGCGATAACACCCAATCCACTTCGACAAATATTCTTCTTGATTTTCCAACTGACAGCGAACAATAACTATGTACACATCCACACAAAGTTATAAGAAGTTGAACATGACTACTCATTCATGATGACTGATTGAATTATTTCTTTAAAATGTGTTGATTTCCTTCATAAGTTCATATCTCACATCACTTGAACTTCCATTTGAAATTGAGCGTCATTGTATTCCTTTCTGATGACGTCATATTATCAGTTCATTTATTCATGTTTTTGTGTTCATGCGCCAATTTTTCTAACCGTCAAAACAAATTGAGCGACCTTGGGAAACTGCTTTTGGATGACGCAAGAGAGGTATTTGTGTTGCAGATATTATCAGGGAAATATAATAAACACAATTGTTCACTGCTTGGAGTAACATAGATGCAGGGATTATTTAACCTTCTGCATCCCACTCGAGAATAAACATCGTATGTTACTCCAAGCAGTGAACTATTGTCTTTTTATATTATCATCATCTTTGACAAGTCTGAAAGCCAGATTTCTAAAAATTTGGGAAAGTTGGTACAGTGGAGCCCACTTAATTGGATATCTTAATTGTATATCCTTGTTAATTGAATATAATTTCCCCAACACAAAACCATTTACCATACCTCCAGTACAAATTTGACCTGATAATTGAATATAGGTAATAGAGTAAACTCCTGATAATTGAATAAAAAATCTTGTATCCCATTGAGAAATTACCCTTACTCTCCCCAGTTTTCTTTTATTTATAGACTTATTTGGCCTCAGTACATCCAATACAGGCATTTAATCTATTATATCTTGTTTGACAAAGCTCATGGAGCTCTGTCAAACAAGATATAATAGAATAAATGTTAAGTTTATCTCTAGAATACAGGAAAGATACACAATCCCTGTTAATTGAATACTCTTGTTAATTGAATAATTTTCATTGGCAAAGTGACTATTCAATTAACAGGGTTCCACTGTATCCTTTATTGTGTTTGTGTCTCAATGACTTCTTAAAAATTGAGGAAGTTATTGCTCTATTTGTGTATTCCATTTTAATGTTTATGTGATTACTTGAAAAGTAAACTTTGGATTTCAATAAATTTTTTCTATGTTGCTTTATATTCACATTGTCCTCAGTGGTAGACTGTTGGGCTTCTATGCTAGAGGTCCCGAGTTTGATCCCCATCCAGGACGAGCCACGTTGTGTCCTTGGGCAAGGCACTTTATCCCAGTTGCCTACATAGGGGCACGATGGCACCTTGTACTAAGGCGTACTGCACGTCAATGGTGCACATGTCTTCAACTGCTGTAACCCTGGTTGAGCAGAGCTTGAACAGAGTTAGAATGTTAAGAAGCTGACAGTTGCTCGTCGATGCTCGGTGGTTCTCTCTGGGTACTCTGGCTTCCTCCACCCGTAAAACTGTAATATTTTTATACTATAAACCAATGGCCCAGACTAGCTGGTGCAAACTCAAAAGTTATCAATGGGCCGAACACAAATTTTGATTCCCACCCCCACCCCCCCGATCCCCTCTCCCTCCCCCAATCCCCCAAATTTGCTTCCAAAACTGAGAATTAAAAGTCCTATCTTGTCCTCCATGCTTTTTCTCTCTGTGCATGCACAGCTGTCAGGAAATGACCGGAATTGGCGCCCACATCATTCTTTGTTTAGCCCTAAAGTTGGCAACAATAATGAACTGACATCTGTGCTGTAAAATCCCCCGTTTTGAGGATGCCAGACACAAATCAATGCAAGCATTGGTGGATCCAAGGCTGTCATTGGATGATGGAAGTGTTCAGCAGTGGTTTTAGATGTTCAGGGCTGGAACTTTATAATAATTATAAAATTATTTCATGTTTCCCATTTTCGGGACATATGCCTGACGTCATCATGTTTGATATGATTATTCCGCTGTTTGTTAAATATTCCTTCCCTATCCTTCCATTAACCCTTCCTGTTAAACTCTTAAGCTTTTTGGCTATTTTTTATTGAAATTTTTTAAAATAAAGTTCTTGGGAGTTTAACATGTATTACAGAATATTTATTCTGTTTTTCCCCATAGTTATGTCCTCACCCTAGGGGTGTTAGGTCGTTTAGTCTTGCATCTTCTATCCGATGTATCGTTTTGTCTTCGTAGGAAGATCTAGCTTTGCATCTGGTAGCATTTAAATTGGTTTCTGATTTTGGGCCTTTTTGTGTGCCTGATGTTTTGTTTCCGGGTTTTTTCATTGACGTTGTTATCCCCGCATTTTAAAAAATCGTCCGTACGTCCGGTTTTGTAATTCGAAACGCTGTAACTTTCTACAGTTGTTCGATAGGGTCTGTGCAACCCAAAAATACAACTTTTAAATTTTTGTGCCACCAGGTGGCTTCTGTGGAGCCACTTAAAAAATGCATTATTTTTTCACTTTTTTGCTGAATAGTCCCAACCTATGTAATTCGGAGTTCTAAAATTACACTAGGGTGTTGCTAAATGATCTGTAGATATGTAGGAAGGTTTCGGATTTTTCGGGTGCCACGTGGCTGTGCCACCGTAGCCACTTTTGTGTTTTCTTAGACCGTTTCCGGCAAAAGGCTCGTAGGATATGTAATTCAAAATGCTAAATCCATGCTCAGATGTTGCAGTAGGGTCTATAGATGCGCACGAAGGTTTCAGATTTTTTGGGTGCCACGTGGCTGTGCCACCGTAGCCACTTTTGTGTTTTCTTAGACCGTTTCCGGCAAAAGGCTCGTAGGATATGTAATTCGAAACGCTAAATCCATGCTCAGAAGTTGCAGTAGGGGCTATAGATGCGCAGGGAGGTTTCGGATTTTTCGGGTGCCACGTGGCTGTGCTACCGTAGCCACTTTTGTGTTTTCTTGAACCGTTTCCGGCGAAAGGCTCGTAGGGTATGTAATTCGAAATGCTAAAACCATGCTCATATGTTGCAGTAGGGTCTATAGATGCACACGAAGGTTCCAGATTTTTCTGGTGCCACGTGGCTGTGCCACCGTAGCCACTTTCGTGTTTTCTTAGATCTTTTCCGACGAAAGGCTCGTAGGGAATGTAATTCGAAATGCTAAAACCATGCTCATATCTTGCAGTAGGGACTATAGATGCGCACAAAGGTTTTGGATTTTTCGGGTGCCACGTGGCTGTGCCACCGTAGCCACTTTTGTGTTTTCTTAGACCGTTTCCGGCAAAAGGCTCGTAGGATATGTAATTCGAAACGCTAAATCCATGCTCAGATGTTGCAGTAGGGGCTATAGATGCGCAAGAAGGTTTTGGATTTTTCGGGTGCCACGTGGCTGTGCCACCGTAGCCACTTTTGTGTTTTCTTGAACCGTTTCCGACGAAAGGCTCGTAGGGTATGTAATTCGAAATGCTAAAACCATGCTCATATGTTGCAGTAGGGTCTATAGATGCACACAAAAGTTTCGGATTTTTCGGGTGCCACGTGGCTGTGCCACCGTAGCCACTTTCGTGTTTTCTTAATCCTTTCCGGCGAAAGGCTCGTAGGGAATGTAATTCGAAATGCTCAAACCATGCTCATATGTTGCAGTAGGTACTATAGAGGTGCACAAAGGTTTCGGATTTTTCGGGTGCCACGTGGCTGTGCCACTTTAGCCACTTTTATGTTTTCTTAGACCGTTTCTGCCGAAAGTCTTGTAGGGTATGTAATTCCAAATGCTAAAACTATTCTCAGATATTGCAGTATGGTCTATAGATGCGTACGAAGGTTTTGGATTTTTTGGGTGCCACGTGGCTGTGCCACCGTTGCCACTTTTGTGTTTTCTTAGACCTTTTCCGATGAAAGGCTCGTAGGGTATGTAATTCAAAATGCTAAATCCATGCTCAGATGTTGCAGTATGGTCTATAGATGCGTACGAAGGTTTCGAATTTTTTGGGTGCCACGTGGCTGTGCCACCATAGCCACTTTCATGTTTTTCTTAGATCGTTTCCGGCAAAAGGCTCGTAGGGAAAGTAATTCGAAATGCTAAAACCATGCTCAGATGTTGCAGTAGGGTGTATAAATGTGCATGAAGGTTTCGGATTTTTGGGGTGCCATGTGGCTGTGCCACCATTGCCACTTTTGTGTTTTATTAGACCTCTCCCGGCAAAAGGCTCCTAGGGTATGTAATTCAAAATGCTAAAACCATCTTAAATGTTGCAGTAGGGTCTGTAGATGTGCATAAAGGTTTCAGATTTTTCAGGTGCCTCGTGGCTGTGCCACCCTTGCTACTTTCATGTTCTCTTAAACCATTTCTGGCAAAAGGCTTCTAGGGTATGTAATTGGAAACGCTAAAATCATGCTCAAATGTTGCAGTAGCGTCTGTAGATGTGCACGAAGGTTTTGGATTTTTCAGGTGCCACGTGGCTGTGCCCCCGTTGCCACTTTCGTGTTTTCTTAGACCGTTCCCAGTGAATGGCTCATTGGGTATGTAATTCAAATCGCTAAAACCATGCTCAAATGTTGCAGTGGAGTCTGTAGATGCGCACAAAGCTGTATCACCTGTGCCACTCAATATGATTTTAGTGTGTCATATAATACATTTCATCTTTGTATCAAGCATTCATATAAAGTCAAGGATGCAAATGCGGGGATACACCATAGTGTGCTTTGCACACAAGTGACACCATCTAGTTTACATTGACGTCCTCATATATAGGAAGTATTTTATATTCTATTACTGTAGGATACATGGATTATTATTTTGGTAGTGTAGCTCAATAAATTTGGATTTTGTCCACACTTAGGCTCTATCGGGATGCCTTTGGGCTCTTAATGTTCCCTTTGGGAACTTAGGCATTTTTTCAACAACAAAATTTTCCAATAAATATTTTTTAATTTAATTTTGATTGCTATTATTCATGTATCTTAATTATATATTTTGTTGTGGAGTTTGGAAGAGTGATATCGGCTTTAGTCGATGCACTTCTGTGGACTCTTGTCATACTTGTGTTCACTGGGATGGCTAATGTTGGAGACGGGTGTTGCGGTACGTTGTTGGCGGTGAGGTTCTGACGCCAGACCTCTCACCACGTTATAATTCATTTTTTCAATTTCTATTTCAGAGGAACATGAACATGGTGATGATATTGTGACACCCATCCAAGTGTGCTACCGTCGTCGTGCTCCGATGAGCAGATAGAGCGAGCTGCAGTGCTCATGATATGCAAGGGATAAGGCCTCTAGTTAGGGTTCTTAATCCCTTGCAAGCAGCTAGCTCGACCGGTGTAGCGATTACTCCGTCCATGGAAGCTGTGACACCGGGTAAGTCTGTTGCGGTCGAAGGAAGTGTAGTGTAGATGTGGGTAGAGCAAGCACTTAAATATAAATAAGCTCACGAAGTGACGACGGAAATAGGGATGAAATAGGGAGGAAGTCTGCAAGTTTCTTGTTGGGAGGTTCGGTGAGGTCTAATAGACCTTGAGTGGGAGAGGCCCCTCTCTAACCTAACAACATTTGGGGACAAATGTTGTTATGAGAAACTTGCATGAGCTGGAGCATATGTCCGCCCACCGCTCGAGACTTTCTGTCTAGTCTGCAGCCGGGGTCGGCTTCAGTCACGGCTTCCTTCGCTATGTTTCACAAGCCGAAATGAAGTTTTCTTGTTGGGAGGCTCGACGAGGCCGATGAAAGTGGGAGAGGTCCCACTCTAACCCAACAACACTTGGAGTCACGTGTTGTTATGAGAAACTTGCTCGAGACAGAGCATACATTCGCCACTTGGGACGCTCCGTCTAGTCTGCAGCCAGGGTCGGCGTCAGTCATGGCTTCCTCCGCTACATTATTAAAGCACACACGACCGCAGGTTAGCTACCCGACTTCAGATATCCAGACAGCTGCAGAAAGACGGAGCCTTTCTTCGCCCCTGATCTGATAGCTAGCGATCCGAGGCATCGTTCAACGGGACGCTTGGAGAAGAGATCTATCTCCGGATCTTCGTCCCAGGAGCAGGAAGTGGGGGAAAAAAACAGAAGACCGCTGCTCCTCAAGCCTCGGGAACGGACTTGCTGTCGCAGATTAGCAGCATCCCAGCTCATGCAAGAGCAGCCTCCCACAGACTCCAGTGTTGAGCTGTCGGACAGTGCTGGGTCGGTCCGGTCAATTGTGTATGTAGAAGAAGCCAGAAGTTTCTATATGGGATACTTGGCTAGATCTGGGGTCAGATCTCTGTTTGGAGAACCCTCTCCATCCCGTTAACAGTCGGGGTTGACTGTGTCTGTTGTGAAAAACCGTATTGAGTCAGAACACACATCAAAACGTTCCTTCCACACTGCAGCTGGGGCAGGCAGCAGTCAGGGCTTCTTCTACTTACATGGAAGCGCACGAAAGAGGATTAGTCTAGAAGATTCTAAGTGGGATACTTTGCGAGATCTGGGGACAGATCGCGAGTGCAGAGCATTTTTTCATCCTGTTAACAGTCGTGGACGACTGTTTTGTGTTGTAAGAAACTGCACTGAGGAGGAGCATCCGTCCTATGTGACGAGTCGGGATGCTTCTTCTGCACTTCAGCCGGGGTCGGCTGTGGTTATGGCTTCCTCTTCTTCCATGGATATGCACGATAAAGGATAAATGCCTTCAAGTTTCTAATGGAATGCTCGGCGAGGTCTGAAGCTGACTACGAGCTGGAGAACCTTCTCCTTTCCGTCAGCAGTCAGGGTCGACTGTTTTTGGTGTGAGAAACTTTATTGAGTTGGGACGCCTGTTCACGCTTTCGGTTCGGGACGTTCCTTCCACACTGCAGCCAGATTCGGTGACAGCTATGGCATCTTCCCTTGCTTTATTAATGAAGCACGTTGACCACAGACTAGTTATCTGACTTCGCAGGTTCGGGTTGATAGCTAGTCATTTGAGACTAGTACTGCCATTTAACAGACTCCGATGGTGAACTGTCAGATGGTGCTGCGTTGGTCCAGTCATCTGTTCAATGGAGTTAACCATATTTGAGGATGGAACATTTGGATGGTGAGAGGGATACGGAGTGTGAGTCTCCATCTCTCACAGAAGGGCACTTTAAGACTATGAAAAGTCTTAATTCTTAAGAATATTGTTCCATCTGAATATAAGTCTACATTTAGATGAGCAGGCCGGGGATGTAAATATGTCCCTACCTGCATCATTTAATATTTGCTCGGAAATAATGGAATCTGCTATTTCATTGAAAAGAGCAAATCTGGGCACAATGTCCTAAGCATATCACCTTACCAGAGCTATGGCGCAGCGTCTCAATGGAAAGAAATATGAGGACGTGCTTCCTCTCTAAGAGTTCTTTCCAGGGCATTAATGTATGCTATGTACAACTCTGCATGGACAGGAAATTTGGAGTTGGTAAGACGTGATGCTGCCCTTGCGTTGTCATCACTTATAGATGACAAGGTGAAAAGCTCTCTCTGAGTCACTCTGGTTACTGGAAATATACTATTTGACGACAAGCTTGCATTGATATAGGAGCAGGCTACAAGAAGCTTCCAGTGCTCTGCTATTGAAGTCGCTGTCTCATCAACACACTTCAGCAGACCGGGGTAAGCGTTCTGCTTCTAAGAAAGCATCATGAGAATGTCTCGCGAGGGTACAATAATCCTCTTATATTTACTCTGGAAGTTGTCGTTATAGCGACTCGGGAAAGGGGCATAGGTCTGATCAAGGCTATGGATCGGATTCCCCTAGACCGACGATTAATGGAAGGTTTTCATCTTCATGAGAAACTGGACGTTAATCACGGAAGTTCCTTTCAAAGAGAGTTGCTTCTAGTGGAGGTAAAGGCTCTCTTATTGAAGGGAACAATTGAGGTCATCGAGAATAGATTTCGGTTGCTTGCCACTTGGCAGTAGGTTATCAACCTCGCAAAAGTGGATAAATTACGGAAGATGAGTGGATGAGAATGTAGTCTCGGCAGTCCTGCGGTTATCAGCCTGAGCAAGCTCCACTTAGAAGAATACTTGTTAGACAAATCTTCGATGAAACGAGCTTCTTCGTGGGGAGGACGTAGTTTCTCCTCCCGTAAGCATCGTAAGTCGTACAGGTGATGGACATGACCTCTATTGCTTGCCACTTTACAGAGGATTATCAACTTCACGAGAAACTGGACGTTAATCACGGAAGTTCCTTTCTAAGAGAGTCGCTCCTAGTGGAGGTAAAGGCTCTCTAATTGAAGGGAACAGTTGAGGTCATCGAGAATAGATTTCGGTTGCTTGCCACTTGGTGGTAGGTTATCAACCTCGCAAAAGTGGATAAATTACAGAAGATGAGTGGATGAGAATGTAGTCTCAGCAGTCCTGCGGCTATCAGCCTGAGCAAGCTCCACTTACAAGATTACTTGTTAGACAAATCTTCCAAGAGAGTCTTTACTTCTGGAGGTATAGCTTTCCTATTGAAGAAAAGCATTAGACGTCGTCGAAATTATTCTCCAGTTTTTTCTTATCACCCGTTTCTCGTCCTGAATCTGGATGGATAATTCATAGATAGGCTGAGTTATGCCTTGGTGTCAAGACAATTATGTCATTGTGGAAGCCATAGTAGCCTTCTGTACGGTTACAGCGGTCTCTTGGGTTAGGCTCAGTCTGCTGTCTTTTGGGAAAAAAAACGAAAAAGATACTGTGCTTTTCGGTTTGTTTTTTCCTAGCTGTCATAGACTTGAGTCACCACAGTAGCCTAGCTAAAATCGTGAGTGAGATTTTTTTCAGTATTTTGCAGTGGCATAACTGAATTTATTATCTTTTGGGACTGAGGTCTCTTGGAATTCAGGGTTGTTTATATAGCGGCTCTTCATTCCCTACCTTGCTCAATGATAATTGTAAGTCTCCATTAAGTGAGACTTCAGGGTCGCAGCTGATACAGATATATCTGCCTTCACGTAGATGAAGACTTATAAGCTTTGGCTAGCATTTGTAAGACTCCTCAGTGAGCATCTAGGGCCTCAGTTATCAGCTTTTAATGGTTTTCACATACAGGAAGACCTTTAGCTGCTTCTGCTAGGCTGAGTTAGTTGTCCTATCGGACATGATACCGTTTGTTAGAAGAGGTTATTCTCTTCAAACTGGTATGGTCTGGTGTGAGTTATTATGTTAATACGGTGTATTTGTTCTTCACATCCTTTTCTGCCCTCAGTGGCATTATGAAGTTGGTCAGATGTGAGGGAGCCTTGCGGTCGTATACCATTTGATGACTAACACAAGAACGATTCATGTAATTAGGGTGAGGGGGATTCGACATGATTTTGACCCCCCCCCCTCCCTCCCCACTTCCAGTGTATTAAGGGCCGATTACCGGGCAAGTCATAGTTTTATTCCTGTAAGCCTCGTATGCATTTAAGTATATATATAAATTTCAGGACTTCTCGATTGGCAGCTGGGTCATGTTCTATCGCGACCTCATGGGCACATCCACTTTTTAGTTGGTTTGTCTTCTATTGTTGTTCATCTGTATGTCATATACGAGCATATGATTCATCATCAATAAATTGCTAGTCTTTGGGTACCTATAAGGCTCTCTCTAGTCAGTTAACTGGTATTCAGATGATTACATGTGGGATTTCCATGTTCACGTGCATAATAAGTGTATTATTAGGCAGATGCATTATTGTATGTTATGGACCTTAGAAACAATGAATTATCCCGGGGGCAGTCTGTGACGAGTAGGTTAATCATAGCTCGTTCCATTTCTAAATCCAAGTTTCCATTAATTTCAGTACCCAATCGAATATAACTTGCCTTTACATTCTCGTATATTCGCACATGTCTGGAAGCATAGATATCGGATGGAACACGTCTGAGAGTGTTATTTATTGGAATCTATTGTACACCTGAATGGGGTCGCCTCTGGGTTACCTTTAAAGTGTGTTTACTTTCCAGAGATCGTCCATTGTGATTCTATTGGACATGTGTATGTTGTATATATTATATGACCGGTTTTCGACCTGTCTATGTATGCCGACTCCAGTATACGTTACAAGCAGGTGCTATTTGTTACTGGGATGGCCGCGATAGCCTTAGCTTCTGAAGTGGCGTTGAGCACCCCCATTTATTAATGATAATTAATATCTGGGTGCCTGTTCGACAAATGTATATTGTTCTTTGGTACTGTTTTTACTGATTCCAGAGTGCTCCCTCCTTCAAAAAGGAGGGGTGGAGGGGGTGATTTTTTAAATTTCCTCCGGCTTGACAAGTGTGTAACTATGAGTGAAGCTGTTTTGTCTGTAGATTATTTCCTGGATACAGCTTGTGTATTATTGTATATGGCATATGTTTATGGGGGGGGGGGGGGGGGGGGGGGGGGGCGGGTGGTGGTTACCCTCTCACTCTCAAATACGCCATCCTAATTTTTAGGGCTTAATCCGGACTAACCTTAAAATTGGGAACTTGTTACATCCAATTAGCATAGTCATTTATACTAAGCATATGGAATTACTTAAATTTGCCTCCTTATTTATGATATGTCTTCTCTGTTACTGTATAGAGAGACAAACATGTAATTCATTTTAAATTTAATTTCCTTTCACTTTGGATTGCAGGCTTGGGAACTATGTTGGTCTGCTAATTCTGAAGTCCTAGGTCCTCTGCCTTTTTTACGATCCAGCTAGTCTGGGCCATTGGGTTATAGTATAAAAATATTATAAATTTAAAGTAATTTGTATATTTTTTATACTTACCAATGGCCTAGATGGATATGGCCCTTCCATGAGTGGTCACTCATACCTCCCCGCTGAGTTATTATGTAGTACTCTTTTCTACAAAGAATGATGTTGGCGCCAATTCCAGTCACTTCCTGATGGCTGAGCATGCGCAGAGAGTAAAAGTATGGCAGATCAGATAGGACTTTTAAATTTTGGTTTTGCAAGCAAATTTAGGGGATTGGGGGGGGGGTGTTCAAAATTTGTGTTTGGCCCTTGATAACTTTGAGTTTGCACCAGCTAGTCTGGGACATTCGTAAGTATGAAAAATATACAAATTATTGTAAATTTATCATTTTTATTTTTTCAACTGGTTGAGTTCTAGAAGCCACTATCAGAGCTTTTAAAAAAATGAGGATACCAGAGCAAAAGCCTACACTTTCCTCGCTTGTGTTCCATATTCAGTCAAATGCAAATAATAGTTGGTTTATACAAATTTGTTCTATCTCAAATTATTGGAGAGTGACTACTGGCACTCTCCAATAATTTGTAATAAAACAAATTTTGAATAAAATTCAGACCACCAAAATAATCCTGCCCTCAACCAGTTAAGTATGTATTGGTTATAAAAAGAGAGCATCCGACAATCAAAAAGATCATGTGGGAGGGCCTGAAAAACAGTTTTTAACTTTTCTAAGCAGTCAAGACTTGACAAGAAACCATTGCATAGCTATTTTTTTTGCTTGGCTAGAAATAAGTACTAAGCCACTTGTTTCACAAAACATGGTGTGTAATAAATTTTCCCAAGATCCCCAAGAGACGTGGTAGATTTCCATTAAATCTATCGCGTTAGCGTATATTTTAAAATCCTTAGTTTATTGGTTTATCAAGATTTTTCTAGGTGGGCTTATGCTGCTCCTCTTATTTTCAAATCAGGCAACCTGAGAAGATGGGGGGGGGCGATCACTCGCTTCAAAACAACAGAAATGCAGCAGAGTTCAGTAGCTTGTAAATAGAAATCCATGCACAAGTCAAGTATTTTGTAAAATTATTAATTTTGACTTTTACAGGAGAGAGAGAACCAAAAGTCGAGAGGAACACCTTCTCCATTGTCTGTATCAAGACAAGAAAGTGTTAATGACCACAGTGAGATGGCAACTTCAATGTCAGGATTTTCACAAGTAAGTCATGAGCCAGCCTGATTAACCCTTTGATACTTTTGTATGTCGTATGACGTACAAATTCAAACAGCAAGTTGATACTCTATGGTCATTTGTTTTGTTATTATTTTCAATTTTTAGCTCAACTTGACAAAGTCAAGCTGAGCTATTGCTGTCACTTTGCTGCCACAGTTTCCTTTGGCTTTCTGCACATACTGCACAGATCGCTTTGAAACCTGGTATGCTTGTTTGGGGTGACCACTAGATGGGACCTATCAATTTTCTTCCATTTCTGTCAAAAAATGTTGCCGCTGGCAACAGCCTTTGAACTTAGTTTAGTCAGACCTCAATATTTCCCTTTGGCACACCCTACAGGGCACATTTATAATCATATTTCTTTGAAACCTGGTATTCTTATTTGGGGTGACCTCTAGATGGGAGCTATTGATTTTCTTCCATTTCCGGCAAAAAATGTTGCCGCTGGCAATGACCTTTAAACTTAGTTTAGTCAGGCATAAATATATTCCTTTGGCAAACCCTACAGGACACATTTATGATTTTGATGGGAGCTATCGATTATCTTCCATTTCCGTCAAAAAATGTTGCCACTGGCAATGACCTTTGATGAACTTAGTGCACTTTTGCATCTATTTTTCCCTTTGGCACACCCTGCAGGGCACATTTATAATCGGATCAATTTGAAACTTAGTATGCTTATTTTGGTGAACTCTAGATGGGAGCTATCGATTTTCTTCCATTTTTGTCAAAAAATATTGCCGCTGGCAACGGCCTTTGAACTTAGTTTAGTCAGACCTCAATATATTTTTATACTGTACCAATGACCCAGACATAGCTGGTGCTAACTCTTAAAATATAGGGCCAAACACAAATTTTGCCCCCCAATCCCCAAAATTTGCATCTAAAACTAAAGAAAACATGTCCTGAAAGGCCCTCCACACCTCGCCCCCACTGCGCATGCGCAGTGTCCAGGACGTTCCGAAATTGGCGCCATTTATCATTCTAAGTTTGGCCCTTCATCAGTTAACATCTGACTGATCTTTGTGCTTTTAAATCTCAGTTTAAATGATGCCAGACACATAAATATTAGTGAAATGGTGATTCTAAGGAGGATAGAAAAGGAGGAGAGGAAAAGAATGTGTGACAGAATATTATCAGGGCTGTAACTTAAAATTTTTTAATGAAATTATGTTAAGTTACCTATTTTCAAGGCAGCAGCCATTTTGTTGTCATTCTGATTATTTAGTTACACTGTTTTTTCAAGTGTTTTTCCTCTCTCCCTGTCCTTTAAGTTCCCCCTTGCTATTCTCCCATGCTTTTGGCATAGTTTCTGTAATTATTATTACTAAAATTTCTTGGGAGTTTTAGCTTAATAACAGAATGAATTCTGTTCTTTCCCCATGTTTACGTCTTCACCTACGGGTGGTTAGGCGTTGTGTTCTGCATCTACCATCTGATGTTCTGCAGTTTCTGCCCTGGAAGTCTCTGTTTTGCATCAGATGGTGTATTTTTGGTAACTGATTTCGGGCCTGGGTGCCTGGAGTCTTATTTTAGTGTTTTTACACTCATTGTTTACATTTACAACAGCCCTCTGTGTGAGGGGGGGATTTCTAAATAATAATATCTTTATGTTATTTTAATCATAACTAGATACATTATTATTGTTCGTAAGTGTTGAATAAATTGTTTAAAATATTTTTAAAATTTTTGTCCACACTTAGGCTTGGGATCCATTGGGGCTCAACGTTACTTTTCAGAAACTTGGGCTGTTCTGAAAAAATATTTTTTCAAAATATTTTGATTTCAATTATTTTTTCTATATTAATGGATCATATTATTATTATGTATTTGATTGCCAGGGGTTAGTGCGAGTACCAGGACTTGTTTTCTTTTCTCATTGAAAGGATATTGATCAATTGTTTTAGGAGGAAGTCTTCCTCTGACCTTATTATCATTCTATATGTGGTCAGTGTACTCGCATTAACTCCTGTTCTGTATCGTATGATTTCGATGACAATATGGGAAGCTTATGTCACGGTATGTTGTTGGGGATTTGGACACTCCGGTCCTTTCCCCGCAGGGTCACTCTACTTTATCAATTTCTATTTCAGACGATCAAGATTACGGTGATGTATCTGTGATGTCTTCCAACAGTGTGCCTCCGTCGTCACAATTAATGAAGGGCTAGCGGAAAAGTGCTCATGTAATACGCCAATTGCCTAAGAGGACCCTAGTAGGTTCGACGGCCTTTGACGTCCGCTAGCTCGCCCGGTGTAGCGTCCATTCACCGAATGGTTCGGCAGCCGGGTTCGTCCGTTGCGGTCTAGAAGGAATTTTGGGGTGATGCGAGCACTATAAAATTAACTTAATGCACACCCAGTGACGGCGGATCGGAGGGAGAACGGAGGAAGCCTTTTAGTCCGGTTCATAGCTCGTTCCGGTCCATCCGGACGGCAAGCGAGAGAGGCCCCTCTCTCGTTCAACAACATCTGGCCCCAGATGTTGTGGTACAAATGTGTTGTTAGCGGAGCATACGTCCGTCGCTCGGGACGCTCCGTTGTATATGCAGTCCGCTGAGACTGCTAAGGCTTCCTCTTCTCATCAGCGCACACGACCGCACCTTGGCTGCGTGACCGCCGATATATTACCAGCTTCGCCGATCAAGGATTCTTCGGCGACCAGGTCACACCATCCGGCAGCCAGGGATTCGAGACCGATGGACTCCGGACGTTCGCATAGGAAGTATGCGGGAGCCATCTGATGCGGAGCTGCCCTCGGCGAAGCACCGATAGACTGCGCCTCCGCAGGTCTCGACGCCGGACATTCTTGTGCACATAGCACAGCTTATCGCAGCATCCCAGCAGCCGACAGAAACGGTGTCGGATCGAGAATTATCCGACAGCGCTGGGTCGGTAGCCGGGGACTCGAGGCCTGCAGACTCCGGACGTTCGCATAGGAAGTGTGCGGGAGTCAACGTACACGGAGCTTCCAGCGGCAATGCATCGTAAGTCCGCTACGGCACAGGCCTCGGGAACGGACGTGCTTTCCTTAATAGCACAGTTTATCGCAGCATCCCAGCATCAACTGAATCTGTCGCATATATTTTATCCGACGATGCTGGGTCGGGACGCTCCGCGGAAGCGGGTACGGACGTCCGAAAGTTTCATCCGGTCCGACGGGATACCGAAAGGGATTCGGTGGATTTCAAGCTTTCCCTTTCGGAACAACATATGCTGCGATGCCGGATAAGAAACTGATAGCGTCGGTGGACTTAGAAATTTTTGGTTCGGTTCAGGGACATCGTCCCTCAGTTCCGACATAGTCCAATAATGTCACACAAACTTTCGAATTATTGAACGACGCTATATATATTATTATTTTATGCTTGCTATCCAAGCATTTCTGGTTTCTTGTTCGAAGAGTTATGGAGATGTCTTTCAAAAGTGTGCCTCTGTCGTCATAGTTATTGAAGAGTTAGCGCCAATAAGTGCTCATGGAATTTGTCTATCGCTTACGGAATGACATTCGCTAGCTCACCCGGTGTAGCATACATTCTTCGAATGGTTCGGCTGCCGGGTTCGTCCGTTGCGGTCTAGGAAGGAGATTTGGGTGATGCGAGCACTTTAATTACTTTAGTACTCACCCAGTGACGGCAGATTGAGGACAGATCGGAGGAAGCCAACATCATAGGGGACCGCATGTTGTGGTTCAGATATTTTACATTCGGAGCATATGTCCGTTGCTCGGGACGCTCCGTTATATTGACAGTCCGAGAGACTGTCTTTAATGCTTCCTCATCCTCACAGCAGGGCACACGACCGCACATTGGCTACGTGACCTCGAGTATCCGATCAGTTTCGGCATTCAGTGATTCCACAGCGAATAGGTCGCGCCATCCGGTAGCCAAGGGACACGAGGCCTATACACTCCGTTCGCTCGCATATTGGAAGTATGCACGGGGTAACGATCTCGGAGCTTCCTGCGGCAATGCATCGTAAGACCGCTGCTCCTCAGGCCTCGGTGACGGACGTGCTATCCGAGTTAGCACAGTTGTTTCGCAGCATCCCAGCAATTGACGGTTTCTCGGTCGAATCAGGAATTATCCGACGGCGCTGGGTCGGTGCGGTCCGCGGTTGCATCAAGCTACGGACGACCGAACGCTTTATAGGGTCCGACAGGATGGCGAAAGGGATTCGAAAGATTTCGAGTTTTCCCTTTAGTAGTATCGGAAGATGCCTTTCATATCTTCTGGCATTTCTTCCAGTGATTATTTTTCGGACTTCATTGCTGCGATCTTGGATAAGAGACTTATAGCGTCATTGGACTCGGATTTTTCGATCGGTACAGGGACTTTGTCCCTGACTTACCGACGCAGTCCAATATTGTCATTACAACATGTGTTTTATTTTTCGACGCTATATATTATATATATATATACAAGCCTGCTACTAAGCATGATAGTTTAGTTTCTTGTCCGCGTGGCTCATTTCTGCCATTTTATCTTTTTTACATATAGTTTATTTTGGCAGAGCAGGGCAAACCGAGAGTTCATATGCGTCTAGACGGTGTGATTAAAGACTGCATATATTCTTTTTCGCCGTTTATGTCTTTTCCAATTTCAATATTGGGAACGACATTATGTATAGTAGACTTAACTTAGACGCTTTATTATACGTAATCCGCCTTACTGAGGCGTTATCATTACGTCTTCAAGAAAAGATTTACGGGATATTATTCTCAATGTAATTTCTTTTGAGGGCAGTATTTTGTTCACGTATAACTCCGCCCTTCAGTGGCTGATTGGAGTGTTTAGACGTGATGCAGCCCTAGCTACATCCACGCGTGGATAGTAGGTTAAGAACTCTCTCAGAGTCGCTTCGTTCTCGGAGGAGCTTCTCTTCGACGGCAACTTTCCGGCAATCCATGAATTGCTTGGTTTATACATTCTCTTGTCTATCTAGTGTTACAAGAGATTCAGACTGGGGCAAACATTCGGTGGTTGACTCAGAGAGTGCCGCCGCAGTTGCCGGACCCTAGTGTGGCTGTTATGACGGTTGCCAGTCAAACAGATTGGGATATATACTGATCCCTACGGATTCGAAGTGCCAGGGTCTTTGGGTTCCGCAGTCTTTTAGCTATCAGTTTAACTTCCGCGGAATAATGTTTTTTAGGCTTGCTTTATGTCATTGCATGAACATTATTCAGAAATGCATGCCCAAATTCCTGTCCTTTAATTCGACAGTAGTGGCGTATCTCCGGAACCAGGGAGGCACTCTTTCGTTTCCGTTATTCAATTTAATGGAAAGAATCCGTCTGTTGGTTATAGTACACCAAGTTCAGTTTTGGTCCGTCATATTCGGGGTCGTCTGATTGTTTTATCGCACTCCCGTTCTCTTACGGGTCGCTTGTTGCTGTCAGAATGGACTCTCAACAAACAAGTATTTAATCAGATTTGCTATCTATGGGAGCGCCCAATGATGTTTTATTATGACACAGCTTGCTAATCAATTGCAGACGTATGTGTTGGCTTGTCCAGATCTCTGAGCTAATACTGTTAACGCTCTATTGATCTATAGGACGCAATGATAGGATACGCGTATCCTCCGGCGCTGTTGTTTTAGCAGGTATTGCTAAGATAAACAACCACAATACATTTCTGTTGATAGCATCTCTATCTTCACAGAGATCATGAGTAATTTACTCTCTTGTCTACTGTGGATCTTAACGTGAAATCTTCCTCTATGTGAGGATCTTTTTTCACTGGGTAAATCGTGTCATCTTTATCACAACCAGCAAGGTCGCAACCTTCATGTATTCCGTTGTGTGGTCCGTATTGCATTGTAAGCACTGTACTGGACGAGCTTTGGACGCGATTTCTTACTATAGGAGATCCTCTTCTTCGCTATTCTATGCGACTAAAGTGGAGGCTCTTCCGTCGTGGTGTAGGGATCATTATGTTCATAGGGTTGATCCCTCCATACTACGCATTGCTAGTTTTTAGTATACTTGTTTCACAAGATCTACTGCAGCCTGTTGTTATTTAGGTTATAGGTTTATGTTACCTCATACCTATGCACTCTACGATAGTTTACAATTGAGTCTTTTGTCTCTTTATCTAAGTCAGTTAGTAACTTTTTGATAAATAGACTTAGAATCTTTAGATTAAATTCCTATACGGATTTTAACTTCGGTTCTTATTTAGCTAAGTAATCATTTGAGCCTCTGGAAACAGTAGTTTTCAAATTCTGACCTTTTAGACAGTAATTCTGTTGGTTTCTCTTTTACTGTAGAGTCAGTGAGTTTCATGCACTATCGATGGATGATTTTCACTTTCATAGTTTTGGAATCAATACTTCCGTTACTATTTAGGTTGGATTGTTGCATAAGAGTTAGGCTCCTATTATCCGGAACCTATTATTTTAAGGTCCTTCCGTCTTCGTATGGGCATAGGCCTTTACTCTTTCCGGGTACAGTTTATGTATTTATAAACAGATATCTGTTTATTACAAGGGCGTAAGCTTCTTCTGTCTTTGATGTCTAGTAGAAGGACGTTACGCTCCATTTTATTGTTAATCGATTCTATTAACTAGCGTACTGCTTATGGTATATCATTGGCTTAGCAGTTGTGCTTAAGATTTCGGCTCTTGAAGTAAGAGTTCTTCTACTTCTTGGGCTTACATTAATAGTGTTGCTATTATAGATTTTTGAAGGCTGCTCATTGCGCTCAGCCATCCATTCATGAATTTTATCTCAGAAATATCGAGTCCATTTCTGGAGGCCTCTATTGTTAGGTCTATTATCTACTGCTCAGAATGTCATTCACTTAACAGTTGCTACTATAGCTAGGTAGGCTGTCTGTTTCGGCAGTGTCTCCGTTCGGCTGCCCTCTTCGCTCTGGGCTATTTGACCCAGGGCAAGAAAAAGGGGGGGGGAGGGTGTTCCCTTGGGTCACCTGTTTTTACTATGAAAACAAGGGGATACCTCCTTCGGAGTTAGTAATTCTGAGCTGTTATTGGGATGGTTGTTTAGTGAGAAGTTTAAGTTTATAAAATTCATTCAAGTCTTAGTTTTTAAAGTATAGCTTTTGAATATTGCATATGTCAACGGACATGATTATGCAATTCTCACACACTTTTAGGAGTATAAGAGTCTCTATTCTCTAGACTTACTTTATTATTGGCTTACTTTAAAAATTATTAAGTATAAGGATTATTGGATATTAATAGAGTACATGGATGTATGAAGCTCAATTTTTGGAAGGTGTTGTATCTTTCTAATTTATCATAAATAAGAAAGATACATGTAAGGCCTATTACTTCTTTTCCCTACAGGGGATGACTCTATTTTATTTTATTGAGCGTATTCCATTTTGCTCTATGTCCTTGGCCCTCCAGCCTTTTTACTATTCAGCTATGTCTGGGTCATTGGTACAGTATAAAAATGTTAAAAAATTTATAGTAATTTATATATTTTTTATACTTACCAATGACCCAGACGGGGATGGCCCTCCCAGGAGTTGGGAACTCTTGCCTCCCCGCTGAGTACATAGCGCTTACCAGGCACTGGTTATTAGAATGATAAATGGCGCCAATTTCGGAACGTCCTGGACACTGCGCATGCGCAGTGGGGGCGAGGTGTGGAGGGCCTTTCAGGACATGTTTTCTTTAGTTTTAGATGCAAATTTTGGGGATTGGGGGGCAAAATTTGTGTTTGGCCCTATATTTTAAGAGTTAGCACCAGCTATGTCTGGGTCATTGGTAAGTATAAAAAATATATAAATTACTATAAATTTTTTAACTTTCCTTTGGCACACCCTACAGGGTACATTTATGATCAGATCAGTTTGAAATTTGGTTTGCTTATTTAGGGTTACCTCTAGATGGGAGCTATTGATTACCTTCCATTCCCGTCAAAAAATGCTGCCGTTGGCAATGATCTTCATGAACTTCGTGCACTTATGCATCAGTATTTCTCTTTGGCACACCCAACAGGGCACATTTATAATCGGATCAATATGAAACCTGTGTGTTTGTTTGGGGTGACCTCTAGATGGGAACTATCGGTTTTCTTCTATTTCTGGCAAAAAATGTTGCCGCTGGCAACGACCTTGAACTCAGTTTAGTCTGGCATCAATATATTCCTTTGGCACACCCTACAGGGCATATTTATGATCAGATCAGTTCGAAACTTGGTATGTTTATTTGGGATTACCTCTAGATGGGAGCTATCAATTATCTTCCATTTCCATCAAAAAATGTTGCCGCTGGCAACAACGTTCAATGAACTTGGTGCAGTTATGCCTCAATATTTCCCTTTGACACACCCTGCAGGGCACATTTATGATCGGATTGCTTTGTAAACTGGTATATTTGATCAAGGTGGCCTCTAGATGGAAACTGTCAATTTTCTTTTATTTCCATTTCTGTCAAAAATAGTTGCCGTTGGCAATGACTGTTGAACTTAGTACAGTCAGGCATCAGTATATTCCTCTGGCGTGCCCTACAGGACACATTTATGATAGGATCGCTTGAAACTTGGTATGTATGTTCTGGGTGGCTTATGGTGTTAGCTTTTGATTCCTTTTCATTTCCATAAAAAATTATTGTTGTTAGCACCAGCCTTTGGACTTAGTGCATTTTGTAGCAACTTATCCCTTTTGCACTCTCTACAGGGTATATTTATGAATTTCCATAAAAAAGATAAAAAGACTGTTGCCACCAGCCAGGACCATCAAACTTACTGCATTTGTGCATTAACATCTTTCTTTGGCATGCCTCAGAGGGTGCATTCATTATCGGGTTGTTTTGAAACTTATTATGCTTATTCGGGGTGACAGAGATAGGAGCTATTGATTTTCTTTTCATTTCTATCAAAAACTGTGGCTGTCAGCAACAATCTTTGAATCTGTTGCATTTGTGCACTTACATTCTTTTTTGACACGACCTACTGCGCACATTTACCGTAGGGTTGTTTTTGGACTTGGCGTGCTTGTAAGGTGAAACCTCTACATGCAGATTCATTTCTGTGAAAAAAGTTTCCGTTTACAATGACCTCCGAACTTACTGCATTTGTGTATCAACATTCTTTCTTTAGGCAGCCTTACAGATTACATTTAAAATGCATGGATTGCTCTGACATTGGCACACACATTGCTGTTATGTTGAAGTTTCACCAAATAACATTGGAACCAGTGATCTTCAAATTTACCATTTTAAATTTGTCAAGTTGAGCTACAGTGTCATTGACACTTTCATTTAAAGTTTTAACGTCAATTCCTATTTTTTCCTGAATAGTGCTCAGTGACATCCGTTGAGTCAAATGTTATCTCAGCTTAAAATACTAAATAATCCAGCTGTCAAGACTTCTTAACTGGTTGAATGCTAATAGCCTCTATCCAGGCTTCAAAAAATGAAGATACTAGAGTAAAAGCCATTACTTTCCTTGCTCATATTTCATATTCAGTCAAACAAAAATAATAATTGTACCTGTCATACATATTACCTCTTATGGACTATGGGGATGTTGTTTGGGACTGTGCACCTAATTATCTTCTCAAATGACTCGATAGATTACATGTGGAAGCAAGACGCATTGGCGCAGGTCTGACAAGATCAACCTCTACAGAGAATATTCTTTTGGAGTTAGGCTGGTGTAGTCTAGCACAGTGTCGTGAAATACACAAACACTGCACAATGTATAAAATAGTAAATCAAAAAGTCCCTGATTATTTATTTAACTTATTACCTCCGCGTGTTGAGGACCGAGGAACCAACAGCCTATGCAATGCAGATCATTTTACCATGTATCAATCCCGAACCTGACATTTTAAAAGATCCTTCTTGCTATCCATGGTAGTGGCTTGGAACAATTTACCTCAATATGTGTCATCAGCTGAAACTGTAAATGAGTTTAAAACTAAAATTAAGCTATTAAAATTAAATCCTGTCGTGAAACCTCCGCTCTATTTCTCCTCCGGAACAAGGACACTGAACATTCTACATTGTAGGTTAAGGATTGGTTGTAGCGAACTGAACGGTGATAAATATGCAAATTATATATCTGATACGTCCAGGTGTAGTTGTGGACACGTACTTGAAAACAGTTTTCATTACTTCTTCGAATATCCTCACTATGTAGTCCAGCGTGAAATCCTCTTTAGACGACTTTCTCAATTTAACATTACCTCCAAAGATGATGTTCTTTTCGGAAAACCTAATTTATCACATAATGAAAACAATCTGATATTTTTATACTGTACCAATGACCCAGACATAGCTGGTGCTAACTCTTAAAAATCTAGGGCCAAACACAAATTTTGCCCCCCAATCTCCAAAATTTGCATCTAAAACCAAAAGAAATCATGTCCTGAAGGACCTCTATACTTTGCCCTTACTGCGCATGCGCAGTGTCAAGGACGTTCCGAAATTGGCACCAATTATCATTCTCTGTTTGGCCCTTCATCAGTCAACATCTCACTGATCTTTGTGCTTGTAAATCTCAGTTTAAAGGATGCCAGACACGTAATTATTGGAGAAATGGTGATTCTAAGGAGGATATAGAAGGAGGAGAGGAAAAAGAAGTGACAAAAAATAATCAGGGCTGTACTTAAAATTTTTTATGAAATTATGTTAAGTTGCCTATTTTCGAGGCATGGGCCTGTTGTTGTCATTCTTGCTATAAAGTTGCACTGCTTATTCAGTGTTTCCTCTCCCCTGGTCTTCTAAGTCCCCCCTTGCTATTCTCCCATGCTTTTGGCATATTTTTGAGAAAGATCATTTCTAAATTCTCTTGGGAGAATTAGCTTGGTTACAGAATGAATTCTGTTATTTTCCCCATGTTTACGTTTTCACCCATGGGTGTATAACGTTGTGTTCTGCATCTACCATCTGATGTTCTGCAGATTCTCCCCTGGGAGTCTCTGTTTTGCATCAGATAGAGTGTAATTTTGATGACTGATTCCGGGCCAGTTTTTTCAGTGCCTGGAGTCATGTTTTCTGGTGTTTTACACTGTTTGTTTACATTGGCAACAGCCTTTTTTTGGGGGGGCTGTTTGCCTTTGCTGTAGTTTATCTCACTATAAGATACATTTATATTATCCGTAAGTGTCTCATTAATTATTTAATATAAATTTAAAATTTTTGACCACACTTTGCCATCGGATCCATCGGGGCTCAACGTTACTTTTCAGCAACTTGGGCTTCGCTGAAAAAATATTTTTTCAAAATTATTTTGATTTGCAATTGTTTTTTCATTTATTAATGGATCATGTTATTATGTATCTTTGTGTCAGGGGTTTTTGCGAGTAACTAGGACTTGTTGTTGTCCTTTCACAATGAAGGGACATTGTTCAAATTGTATAGGAAGAAATCTTCCTCTGACTTTCATGATCATTGTATTAATTGTAGTCAGTGTTCTCGCATTAATCCCTGTCCTATATGTGGGTCGGTACGCTCCGCCGAAGCATTGGGGGCGGACGACCGGGAGCATCATGAGGTCCGACCAGATGGTGAAAGGGATACGGATGATTTGGAGCTATCCCTTTCGGAACAACATAAAGCTGCCGTGGACTTCATCCGGCACTTTTTCCCTCATGTTGTTCCGTCGGGCCAGACTGCTGCGGTTCCGGACAAGAGGATTATAGCATCATTGGACTCTGAATTTTTTTAGCGGTTCAGGGACATCGCTCCCGAGTTTCCGTCGCAGTCCAATAATGTTGCAAGAACATTTGAATTATTGAACGACGCTATATTTAAACTTGCTTCCAAAATGGGGAAAGCAGGTTTCTTGTCCGCCAATACTCTCAACCTGCCTTTCATTAATGCAAGGAATAAATTCGACACGGCAGGACAGGGTTTTCCGAGAGTTCCTCTGCGTATGGACGACGAGGCGGAAGACTTAGAGCTATCATTACCGTCGTCGGCTTCTATTCCAACCGCGGTGTTGGAAACAGCTATTTCGTCTAACAGAGCCAGTTTAGATGCCTTATCTTACGCAGATCACCTTACTAAGGCGTTATCACTGCGCCTTCAAGGGAAAGAATTTCAGGATATACAATCCTCTTTAAGACTTCTTTCAAGGGCAGTAGCTTATTCCACGTGTAACTCCGCCCTTTCAGTGGCAAACCTGGAGTTGGTTAGACGTGACGCAGCCCTAGCTACATCCACACTTGTGGATACTAAGGTGAAGAACTCTCTCAGAGTCGCTTCGGTCTCCGGAGAACTTCTCTTTGACGGCAAGCTTCCTGCTATTTATGATAAAATTACAAAGAAAGCTTCGGATTCTCTGTTGTTCAAATCTGCTTCTAAGAAGTCGGATACGGCAGACAAGAATAAGACAGGCACTTCTGGGTCTAATGCGCCCAAGAGAGGTTCCTATAGAGGTTCCGGTGCGTCCTCTTGGTCTTATTCGAGAGACCGTCAAGGTAGCGACTCACGTTCGGGACGTCCTTCGGGCCGGGACAACCGGTCGGACGCCCCGAGGTCGACGGGACGAGGTGCGGGTCGTGGAGGACGTGGTTTCTCCTACCGCAGGCCTCGCAGGTCCAGGAGGTGATGGCTTAAACCTCTATCGCGTACCGGTTGGCGGAAGGTTGTCGAGCTTTTCACAAGAATGGGCGTCGATTACGGACGACCCTTGGGTGAGAGGAGTGACTTCGGAAGGTCTAAAGATATCCTTCAAACGAAAGCCTCCATTAACTCGAAGTCCAAAGTGGACTCAACTTCCGTCAAATCCGCAGAAAAGAGACACTCTATTATCAGAGGTGCAGTCTCTTTTAATGAAGAACGCGGTAGAGGTCGTAGAAAACCAGGAGACTCCGGGATTCTACAGCCATCTGTTTCTGGTTCCGAAACCAGACGGCTCGTTCCGTCCAGTCATAGATTTGAGCTGGATAAACAAGCTGATCGTCGCTCCAAAGTTTTATATGGAGACGATTCGGTCGGTCGGTGCGAGTATTCGGGTGAACGATTATGCAACAAGCATAGATCTCAAAGATGCGTACTTTCACGTCATGGTACATCCGACATTCAGAAAGTATCTACGCTTCGCAGTCCTAGGAGTGGTGTATCAATTCCGGGCGATGTGCTTCGGATTGAATCTAGCACCCTGGGCCTTCACTCGGGTAATGAACTCGGTAATGATCTATTTCCGAGCTCATTCGTCTGCGGTAACGTCGGCCTACCTGGACGACATTCTTCAGAGGTACGGCAACGAGTTAATGCTTCAGAACGATGTTCAGAATCTACTTCTATTGCTCCGACGTCTCAGTTTTATAGTAAACGAGGAGAAGTCGGATCTGGTGCCGTCCAAGTCATTCACACATCTGGGAATGAGCTTCGAGACGCACAACAATCTCGTTCGTCTGCCGTTAACCAGAGCGAAATTAGTCAGTTGTTACGCTCGCTATTGTCTGCACGCAGACAAAGTCACAGCGAGAGAATTTATGAGACTGATAGGTCTGTGCGGAGCCGCTGCGGATCTCATTCCGATGGGGCGGTTACGCACGCGTCCTCTCCAAATTTTCTTGACTCAGAATTGGAGTGTGAAAATTCATTCGCTCGACATAGACGTTCTCTTGTCAGATCAAGTGAAACAAGAGATTCAGACTTGGGCAAACATTCAGTGGTTAACTCAGGGAGTTCCACTGCAGTTGCCGGATCCGAGTTTTACCATTATGACGGATGCCAGTCAAACAGGTTGGGGTGCATCATTGATCCCAACGGATTCGAGATGCCAGGGTCTTTGGGATCCGCAATTCCTGGGCAAGCACATAAACATCAAGGAAATGATGTCAATTTGGCTTGCGTTACGTCATTGGATGGACATTATTCACAATGCTCATGTCCAAATCCTATCCGACAATACGACAGTAGTGGCGTATATACGGAATCAGGGAGGCACTCATTCAGTTCCGTTGTTCAATCTAACGGAAAGAATCCTTCTGTTTGCGCTAGAACATCAGGTTCTTCTTTCGGTCCGTCACATACCGGGTCGTCTGAATGTGCTAGCAGACTCCCTTTCACGAAAGGGTCGCTTGTTGCCGTCGGAATGGACTCTCAACAAACAAGTATTCAATCAGATTTGCTACCAATGGGAACGGCCAATGATAGACTTATTTGCGACACATCTCAACAATCAGTTGCAGACGTATGTGTCTCCGTGTCCGGATCCAAGAGCATTTGCAGTAGACGCTCTGTCGATCCCTTGGGACGGAATGATAGGATATGCGTATCCTCCAGCGCCGTTAATTCAGCAAGTATTGCTAAAGATAAAACAATCTCAATGCAAGATTCTGTTGGTAGCATCTCTGTCTCCACAGAGACCGTGGATAAATCTACTCAGGTGTCTGTTGTGGGACCTACCGCGAAAGCTTCCTCCACGGGAGGATCTTCTTTCGCAGGGGAAATCGCGTCAACTCCATCACAACCCGCAAGGTCTCAACCTTCACGTTTTTCCGTTGTGCGGTCCTTCTTGCATGGCAAGCACTTTACAGGACGAGCAGTGGACGCGATTTCTAACTGTAGGAGGACCTCCTCTTCGCTAAACTATGCGGCTAAGTGGAAGGTTTTTCGTCGTTGGTGTAGGGATCATTCTGTAGATATTTTCGATCCCTCTATACCAGACATTGCAAACTTTCTAGTATACTTGTTTGACGAAATCAAACTGCAGCCTGTTACTATTAAGGGTTATAGGTCCATGTTATCTGATACCTATGCACATCATGATAGTTTACAAATTGGATCTAATGTCTCTTTATCTAAGTTGGTTAGAAACTTCTCGATAAATAGACCCAGAACTCTTAGGTTAATTCCTAAATGGAATTTAGCTTGGGTTCTTCTTAAATTGAAGGAAAAGCCATTTGAACCTCTTGGGACAGTAGATTTCAAATTCTTGTCTTATAAGACAGCTTTTCTCTTAGCTTTCTCTTCTGCTAGAAGAGTCAGTGAGCTTCATGCACTGTCGGTGGATGATTCTCACTATCGTAGTGTCGGGAACACTATCACCTTCACTACTAATGTGGGTTTTTTAGCTAAGAATCAGGCTCCTAATAAATATCCGGAACCTATTGTTATTAAGGCTCTTCCGTCTTCAGACGGGCGTAGGCCTTTACTCTGTCCTGTTAGAGCGTTACGTATCTATAAACAGAGATCTCAGTTTATCAGAAAGGGACGGAAACGTTTCTTTCTGTCTTTGATGCCTAATAGAAGGGACATTTCGGTCCATTCTATTGCTAGATGGATTCAATTAACTATCCGTACTGCTTATGAGAGTTTGTCTTCTTCTCAGCAGTCTGTGCTTAAGATTTCCGCTCATGAAGTAAGAGCTCTTGCTACTTCTTGGGCTTATGCTAATAGTATTGCTATTACAGATTTAATGAAGGCTGCTTATTGGTCTCAGCCATCCACATTCACGAATTTTTATCTCAGAAATATTGAGTCCATTTCTGGAGACCTGCATTGTTTAGGTCCGTTATCTGTTGCTCAGAATGTCGTCCACTAAACAGTTGCAACTATAGTTATGCAGGCTTTCTGTTCCGGCAGTGACTCCGTCCGACTGCCCTCTTCGCTCTGGGCTATTTGACCCAGGGCAAGGGGAAGGGGGGGGGGGGAGGGTGTTCCCTTAGGTCACCTGCTTTATAGTGAAAAGCAAGGGAATGCCTCCTCCAAAGTCAGTATTTCTGAGTCGCTTCCGGGATGGTTTTATAGTGTAATATTAATGTTAAAATTCATTCATGTCATATTTTTAAAGTGTAGCTCGGTGTGAAGCATTTGTATATGTCAAGTGTCAAACGGGCTTTAATATACAATACTCGGACACTTTTAAAAGATTATAAAGAGTCTCAATTCTCTGGACTAACTTTATTTTTTGGCTTACTTTAAAAATAATTAGTATAAGGGTTATACTGGATGTTAATAGAGAACATGAATGTTATTGTGCTCAATTATAAAGGGTATTGTATCTTTCTAATTTAATATTAAATAAGAAAGATACATGTAAAGCCTAATACTCCTTTTCTCCTTAAGGGGTTGCCTCTATATTATATAGTTGAGCTTATTGGATTTTCCTCTATGTCCTAGGCCCTCCAGCCTTTTTACTATTCAGCTAAGTCTGGGTCATTGGTACAGTATAAAAATGTTAAAAAATTTAAAGTAATTTATATATTTTTTAAACTTACCAATGACCCAGACGGGGATGGCCCTCCCAGGAGTTGGGAACTCTTGCCTCCCCGCTGAGTACATAGCGCTGACCAGGCACTGCCAGTAAGAATGATAATTGGCGCCAATTTCGGAACGTCCTTGACACTGCGCATGCGCAGTAGGGGTGAAGTATGGAGGTCCTATAGGACATGATTTCTTTTGGTTTTGGATGCAAATTTTGGGGATTGGGGGGCAAAATTTGTGTTTGGCCCTGGTTTTGTTAGAGTTAGCACCAGCTAAGTCTGGGTCATTGGTAAGTATAAAAAATATATAAATTACTATAAATTTTTTAACTTTTCCCATGTTTACGTTCTCACCCATGGGTGTTTAGACGTTGTGTTCTGCATCTGCCATCTGATGTTCTGCAGATTCTTCCCTGGAAGTCTCTGTTTTGCATCAGATAGTGTGTATTGTTGATAACTGATTTCGGGCCAGTATTGTCAGTGCCTGGAGTCATGTTTTCTGGTGTTTATACACTTCTTGTTTACATTGGCAACAGTCTCTTTTGAGGGGGGCTTTTTGCCTTTGGAGTAGTTTATCTCATTACAAGATACATTATTATTATCCGTAAGTGTTGCATTAATTATTTAAAATAATTTTAAAATTTTTGACCACACTTAGCCTTGGGATCCATTGGGGCTGAACGTTACTTTTCAGAAACTTGGGCTTCGCTGAAAAAATATTTTTCAAAAATTATTTTGGATTTCAATTGTTTTTTCAATGTTAATGGATCATGTTATTATGTATCTTTGTTTTTAGGGGTTTGTGCGAGTACTAGGACTTGTTGTTGTCTTTTCACAATGAAAAGATATTGTTCAAATTGTAATAGGAAGAAATCTTCCTCTGACTTTCATGATCATTGTATTAATTGTAGTCAGTGTACTTGCACTAACTCCTGTTCAATATGTGAATATTGGGATGACAAACATTGGAAACGTGTGTCACGGTATGTTGTTAGTGGAGAAAAGGCTACACCGGTCCTTTCTCTGCAGGGTCACTCTAGTCTATCAGTTTCTATTTCAGAGGAACAAGAACAGGGTGATGTTTCCATGTTATCTTCCAAAAGTGCACTTTCGTCGTCACAATTGAATGCAGAGCTAGCGGCAAAAGTGCTCATGGAGATACGACAGTTGCCTAAGAGGTCCCTAGTAGGATCGACGGCGCTGTCGTCCGCTAGCTCGCCCGGTGTAGCGTCCATTCACCGAATGGTTCGGCAGCCGGGTTCGTCCATTGCGGTCCAGGAGGAAATGTTGGGTGATGCGAGCACTATAAACATACAAGGTGCACACCCAGTGACGGCGGATAATAGGAGAGATCGGAGGAAGCCTTCTAGTCTGGTTCCTAGCTCGTCCAGGTCCAGCCGGGCCGCGAGCGAGAGAGGCCCCTCTCTCGTACAACAACATCTGGGACCAGATGTTGTGGTACAAAATGTGTCGCAAGCGGAGCACACGTCCGTCGCTCGGGACGCTCCGTTGTATAGGCAGTCCGCTGAGACTGCTCAGGCTTCCTCATCCTCTCACCAGCGCACATGACCGCACCTTGGCTACGTGACCGCGGATATTCTACCTGCTTCGCCGATCAGGGATTCATCGGCGACCAGGTCACGCTATCCGGTAACCAGGGACACGAGGCCAGTAGACTCCGGACGTTCGCATAGGAAGAGTATGCGGGAGTCAGTTGATGTGGAGCTTCCCGCGGCTAAGCAGCGAAAGACCGCTACTCTGCAGGCCTCGATGACGGACGTGCTAGCTCAGATAGCACAAATTATCGCAGCATCCCAGCAATCGACAGAATCGGTGTCGGATCGGGAATTATCCGACGGCGCTGGGTCGGTACGCTCCGCCGAAGCATCGGGTGCGGACGAACGGGAGCATCATGAGGTCCGACCGGATGGCGAAAGGGATACGGATGACTTGGAGCTATCCCTTTTGGAACAACATAAAGCTGCCGTGGATTTCATCTGGCACTTCCTTCCTCAAGTTGTTCCGTCGGGCCAGACTGCTGCGGTACCGGATAAGAGACTGATAGCGTCATTGGACACTGAATTCTTCGAGCGGTTCAGAGACATCGTCCCTGAGTTTCCGTCTCAGTCCAATAATGTCACAAGAACATTTGAATTATTGAACGACGCTCTCTTCAAGCTTGCTTCCAAAACAGGCAAAGCTGGTTTCTTGTCCGCCAATGCTCTTAACCTACCTTTCATTATTGCAAGGAATAAATTCGATACGGCAGGACAGGGTATTCCGAGAGTTCCTCTGCGTCTTGACGACGAGGCGGAAGACTTAGAATTGTCATTACCGTCGTCTACGTCCATTCCAACCGCGGTGTTGGATACGACAATTACGTCTAACAGGGCCAGTTTAGACGCTTTATCTTACGCAGACCACCTTACAAAGGCGTTATCACTGCGTCTTCAAGGGAAAGAATTCCAGGATATACAATCCTCTTTAAGACTTCTTTCAAGGTCAGTAGCTTATTCCACGTATAACTCCGCCCTTTCAGTGGCAAACCTGGAGTTGGTTAGACGTGACGCAGCCCTAGCTACATCCACACGCGTGGATAGTAAGGTGAAGAACTCTCTCAGAGTCGCTTCGGTCTCCGGAGAACTTCTCTTCGACGGCAAGCTTTCTGCAATCTACGATAAAATTACTAAGAAAGCTTCGGATTCTCTGCTGTTTAAATCCGCTTCCAAAAAGTCGGATACGGCAGATAAGAGTAAGACAGGCACTTCTGGGACTAATGCGCCCAAGAGAGGTTCCTATAGAGGTTCCAGTGCGTCCTCTTGGTCTTATTCAAGAGACCGTCAAGGCAGCGACTCACGTGCGGGACGTCCTTCGGGCCGGGACAACCGGTCGGACGCCCCGAGGTCGACGGGACGAGGTGCGGGTCGTGGAGGACGTGGTTTCTCCTCCCGCAAGCCTCGCAGATCCAGGAGGTGATGGTTTCAACCTCTATCGTGTTCCGGTTGGCGGAAGGTTGTCGAGTTTTTCAGAAGAGTGGGCGTCGATTACGGACGACCCTTGGGTGAGAGGGGGGGGGGGGGTGATTTCGGAAGGTCTAAGAATATCCTTCAAACGAAAGCCTCCATTAACTCGAAGTCCAAAATGGACTCATCTTCCGTCAAACCTGCAGAAAAGAGACACTCTGTTATCGGAGGTGCAGTCTCTTTTAATGAAGAACGCGGTAGAGGTCGTAGAAGACCAGGAAACTCCGGGATTCTACAGCCATCTGTTTCTGGTTCCGAAACCAGACGGCTCGTTCCGTCCAGTCATAGATTTGAGCTGGATAAACAAGCTGATCGTCGCTCCGAAGTTCTGTATGGAGACGATTCGATCGGTCAGAGCGAGTATTCGGGTGAACGATTATGCTACAAGCATAGATCTCAAAGATGCGTGCTTTCATGTCATGGTACATCCGACATTCAGAAAGTATCTACACTTCGCAGTCCTAGGAGTGGTGTATCAATTCCGGGCGATGTGCTTCGGATTGAACCTAGCACCCTGGGCTTTCACTCGGGTAATGAACTCGGTAATGATGTATTTCCGAGCTCATTCGTCTGCGGTAACATCGGCCTACCTGGACGACATTCTTCAGAGGTACGGCAACGAGTTAACGCTTCAGAACGATGTGCAGAATCCTCTTCTATTGCTCCGACATCTCGGTTTTGTTATAAACGAGAAGTCGGATCTGGTGCCGTCCAAGTCATTCACTCATCTGGGAATGAGCTTCGAGACGCACAACAATCTCGTTCGTCTGCCGTTAACCAGAGCGAAATTAGTCAGTTGTTATGCTCGCTATTGTCTTCATGCAGACAAAGTCACAGCGAGGGAGTTCATGAGACTGATAGGTCTGTGCGGAGCCGCTGCGGACCTCATTCTGATGGGGCGGTTACGCACTCGTCCTCTCCAAATTTTCTTGACTCAGAATTGGAGTGTGAAGATTCATTCGCTCGACATAGATTTTCTCTTGTCAGATCAGGTGAAACAAGAGATTCAGACTTGGGCAAACATTCAGTGGTTAACTCAGGGAGTTCCGCTGCAGTTGCCGGATCCGAGTTTTACGATTATGACGGATGCCAGTCGAACAGGTTGGGGTGCATCATTGATCCCAACAGATTCGAGATGCCAGGGTCTTTGGGATTCACAGTTCCTATGCAAGCACATAAACATCAAGGAAATGATGTCAATTTGGCTTGCGTTACATCATTGGATGGACATTATTAAGAAAGCTCATGTCCAAATCCTGTCCGACAATACGACAGTAGTGGTGTATATCCGGAACCAGGGAGGCACTCATTCCGTTCTGTTATTCAATTTAATGGAAAGAATCCTTCTGTTTGCTCTAGAACATCAAGTTCTACTTTCGGTCCATCATATACCGGGTCGTCTGAATGTACGAGCAGACTCCCTTTCACGAAAGGGTCGCTTGTTGCCGTCGGAGTGGACTCTCAACAAACAAGTATTCAATCAGATTTGCTACCAATGGGAACGGCCAATGATAGACTTATTTGCGACACATCTCAACAATCAGTTGCAGACGTATGTGTCACCATGTCCAGATCCAAGAGCATTTGCAGTAGACGCTCTATCGATCTCATGGGACGGAATGATAGGATATGCGTATCCTCCAGCGCCGTTGATTCAGCAAGTATTGCTAAAAATAAAACAATCTCAATGCAAGATTCTGTTGGTAGCATCTCTGTCTCCACAGAGACAGTGGATAAATCTACTCAGGTGTCTGCTGTGGGACCTACCGTGAAAGCTTCCTCCACAGGAGGATCTTCTTTCGCAGGGGAAACCGCGTCAACTTCATCACAACCCGCAAGGTCTCAACCTTCACGTTTTTCCGTTGTGCGGTCCTTCTTGCATGGCAAGCATTTTACAGGACAAGCAGTGGACGCGATTTCTAACTGTAGGAGGACCTCCTCTTCGCTAAACTATGCGGCTAAGTGGAAGGTTTTTCGTCATTGGTGTAGGGATCATTCTGTTGATATTTTTGATCCCTCCATACCAGACATTGCAAACTTTCTAGTATACTTGTTTGACGAGATCAAACTGCAGCCTGTTACTATTAAGGATTATAGGTCTATGTTATCTGATACCTATGCACACCATGATAGTTTACAAATTGGATCTAATGTCTCTTTATCTAAGTTAGTTAGAAACTTCTCGATAAATAGACCCAGAACTCTTAGATTAATTCCTAAGTGGAATTTAGCTTGGGTTCTTCTTAAACTGAAGGAAAAGCCATTTGAGCCTCTTGGGACAGTAGATTTCAAATTCTTGTCTTATAAGACAGCTTTTCTCTTAGCTTTCTCTTCTGCTAGAAGAGTCAGTGAGCTTCATGCACTATCGGTGGACGATTCTCACTATCGTAGTGTCGGGAACACTATCACCTTCACTACTAATGTTGGATTTTTAGCTAAGAACCAGGCTCCTAATAAATATCCGGAACCTATTGTTATTAAGGCTCTGCCGTCTTCAGACGGGCGTAGGCCTTTACTCTGTCCTGTTAGAGCTTTACGTATTTATAAACAGAGATCTCAGTTTATCAGAAAGGGACGAAAACGTTTCTTTCTGTCTCTGATGCCTAATAGAAAGGACATTTCGGTCCATTCTATTGCTAGATGGATTCAATTAACTATCCGTACTGCTTATGAAAATTTATCTTCTTCTCAGCAGTCTGTGCTTAAGATTTCGGCTCATGAAGTAAGAGCTCTTTCTACATCTTGGGCTTACGCAAATAGTGTTGCTATTACAGATTTAATGAAGGCTGCTTATTGGTCTCAGCCATCCACATTCACAAATTTTTATCTCAGAAATATGGAGTCCATTTCTGGAGACCTGCATTGTTTAGGTCCGTTATCTGTTGCTCAGAATGTCGTCCACTAAACAGTTGCAACTATAGTTATGCAGGCTTTCTGTTCCGGCAGTGACTCCGTCCTGCTGCCTTCTTCGCTCTGGGCTATTTGACCCAGGGCAAGGGGAAGGGGTGGGGGGGGGAGGGTTTTCCCTTAGGTCACCTGCTTTATAGTGAAAAGCAAGGGAATTCCTCCTCCAGAGTCAGTAATTCTGAGTCATTTCCGGGATGGTTTTAAAGTGTAATATTAATGTTAGAAATTCATTCATGTCATATTTTTAAAGTGTAGCTCGGTGTGAAGCATTTGTATATGTCAAGTGTCAAACAGGCGTTAATATACAATCCTCGGACACTTTTAAAGAATATAAAGAGTCTCAATTCTCTGGACTAACTTTATTTGTTGGCTTACTTTAAAAATAATTAGTATAAAGGGTTATACTGGATGTTAATAGAGAACGTGAATGTTATTGTGCTCAATTATGAAGGGTATTGTATCTTTCTAATTTATCATAAAATAAGAAAGATACATATAAAGCCTAATACCCCTTTTCTCCTTGAGGGGTTGACTCTATGTTATATAGTTGAGCTTTTTGGATTTTCCTCTATGTCCTAGGCCCTCCAGCCTTTTTACTATTCAGCTAAGTCTGGGTCATTGGTACAGTATAAAAATGTTAAAAAATTTATAGTAATTTATATATTTTTTATACTTACCAATGACCCAGACGGGGATGGCCCTCCCAGGAGTTGGGAACTCATACCTTCCCGCTGAGTACATAGCGCTGACCAGGCACTGCTTGTAAGAATGATAATTGGCGCCAATTTCGGAACGTCCTTGACACTGCGCATGCGCAGTAAGGGCAAAGTATGGAGGTCCTTCAGGACATGATTTCTTTTGGTTTTAGATGCAAATTTTGGGGATTGGGAGGCAAAATTTGTGTTTGGCCCTAGATTTTTAAGAGTTAGCACCAGCAGCTATGTCTGGGTCATTGGTAAGTATAAAAAATATATAAATTACTATAAATTTTTTAACTTTCCAGTGACCTTGAATGTCAGGATAATTAAAGTCTCAAAGGGTTAAATGTCAGAGAGGACCTAATTGCTACCACTTTTCGTTTGTGTTAATTTTCACGTTTCATTATCCTACAAGAGAAACACCGATTGAAAATTTAATCAAAGTTGTCACACAATATTCTTTGTTAAATATAGAGCCACAAATGTGAACCTTTCTCAATGTAGTGGTGCATTTAATGTCTTAGCAGTTAACTCTTAACCCGCTAAGTATTTTTAAGATATTTTTTTATCAAATCTAGACATGGCTATATATTTGAAGCAGCCATGACTAAATTTGATGAAAATTCATCTAAATTTAACTCAAGAAATCATTGGTGAAAAAATCAGTTCTGTTTACAGCAGGGTGGAAATTGTATTAAATGTGTCCAAATTATACTTATTTCAGTGGTAGGAGAAATCTTGTCCTGGGCAGGAGTATCCGCCAGCATAACCCTTTACCCAACATAATGACCAAAACCGGCCAGCGCTATTCTCAAAAATCGCCAATTAATTTTCATTATTTTTTTCATTTTTTGTCCCCAAAACGTAGATTATGACCCCTCTTTGGAACAAGCTCGTCAAGCTCGTTCCAATGAGAGCTCATAACCTATGTTTTTGAGACAAAAAATGAAAAAAAATGCGTTATTCAAGAATTTTGTTTGCAAGTGTCTTCTGCTTTTCATGTTAGGTAAAGGGTTAAAGGAAGCAAGAATTTACCGATTACTCAACTAAGGACAATACTAATTGATCATGCCATGAATGATCTATAGTCAAATAATTGAATAATTATGACTGCTGTAATATGGCTAATACTTTTCTTTAAAATTGCCTTTCTAATTTTATTATTTTTTTCTATTTTCACCTCCAAAACTTAGCCTAGAATTCCACATTGGAATGTGCCTCCTGAGCTCATTCAAATGAAGGGTCATAATCTGTGTATTTTTATACTGTACCAATGACCCAGACTAAGCTGGTGCAAATTCATTAAATTCAGGGCCAAACCAAATTTTGCCCCCCCCCCCCCTTCCCCAAAATTTGCATCAAAAACCAAAAATTAGATGTCCTGGTAGGTCCTCCATACTTTTACTGTACTGCGCATGCACAGTGTCAAGGAGGTCTCGAAATTCACTCCAAAATGTCATTCTTTGTTTGGCCCTGTAAACAGTGTCACATCACTGATATTTGTGCTGTAAATCTCAGTTTTAATGATGCCAGACACATAATTATGAGAGAAATGGTGGATAGGAAGTGCATTTAGGTTGAGGAGAGGAGAAAAACAGTGGTTTCCAATGTTCAGGGCTGTAACTTTCCGTAAAATTTTTTATAAAAATTTATTCATGATGCCTATTCTCGAGGCATAGCCCTGCTGTTGACATTCTTGCCATGAATGTTCCATTGTTTGTTCAGTGTTTCCTCTCTCCCTTTCCTTCATTCCCCCCTTGCCATTCTCCCATGCTTTTGACTTATTTTTGTAATTTTTATTACTAAAAATTTCTTGGGAGTTTTGGCTTGGAAACAGATTTTTTTTCTGTTCTGTCCCCATGTTTACGTCCTCACCCTAGGGGTGTTTAGGCGTTTTAGGTCTGCATCTACCATCTGATGCTCTGCAGTCTCTTCTGGGGAAGGCTCTGTTTAGCATTAGATAGTGTTTAAATTGGACACTGATTACTGGGCCATGTTTACCAGTGCCTGGAGTCAGTTTTCTGGTTTGTTTACACTGTTTGTTTATGTTGACAATGGTTACTTCTGATAAATGATTCCTTGTCTTCTGCCTTGATTATTCATAATAAGATACATTAATATTGTCCGTAAGTGTTCCATTAATCTTTTCAGAATGATTTAAAATTTTTGTCCACACTTAGGCTTTTTGGGGATCCATTTGGGCTCTGGGTTCCCTTTGGGAACTTGGGCTCTTCTGAAAAAATTTTTTCAAAATTTTTTTTCTTTTTGAATTGTTTTTTCATGTTATTATAATGGATTTTTATGCTATGTATCTTTGTTTGCAGGGTTTATTGCGGCTACTATGATTGATTATTTTTACAATGAAAGATTATTGTTCAAATTGTAATGGAAGGAAATCTTCCTCTGATTCTCATGATTTCTGCATTAATTGTAGTCATTGTACCCGCACTAAGCCTTGTTCTATATGTAGTAATTGGGATGACAAACGTTGGACACGTGTATCACGGTATATTGTTAGCGGGGAGCAGGACATGTCGGTCCTCTCTCCGCAAGGTCACTCAAGTTTTTTCACTCTCTTTTTCCGAGGAACAAGAATTGGGTGATGTTTCCATGATGTCGTCTTCCAGTGCGCATCCGTCATCACAATCCAGAGAAGAGCTAGCGGCAAAAGTGCTCATGGATATCCAGCAATTGCCTAAGAGGCCCCCTTAGGGTCGACGGCGTTGGCGTCTACGTCCGCTAGCTCGCCCGGTGTCGCATCCATTTACCAAATGGTACAGCACCCGGGTTAGTCCGTTGTGGTCCAGGAAAGAATTAAGGGTGTTGCGAGCACTATAAACATTCCTCAGGCACACCCAGTGACGACAGATCTTGGTTTAGGATGGAAGAAGCCTTTGAGTACGGTTCCTAGCTCGTCCAGCTCCGCACGGGCTGCAAGCGAGAGAGGTCTCTCTCTCGTACAACAACATCGTGGTCCAAATGTTGTTGTACAAAACGTTCCTCAGTCGGAGCTTACGTCCACCCCTCGGGACGCTCTGGTGTTTAAACAGTCCGGAGAGGCTGTATCAAGGGCTTCTTCCTCCTCACGTCAGCGCACTCGACCGCACCTTGGCTACGAGACCGCCGATATCCAGCCGGCATCGCCTTCCAGAGATTCCTCGACAGCCAGGTCACGCCATCTGATAGCCAAGGATTCGAGGCCACCTTCATCTGGACGTTTGACTTTGCATAAGAGAAGTATGCAAGACACAGCGTCCACTGAGCTTCCTGCGGCTATATCATGCAAGATCGCAGCTCCGCAGGCCTCGTTAACGGACGTGCTATCGCAGATAGCACAAATCATAGCATCCGGCAGAAGCCCTATCCGAGCAGGAAGAATCTGATGATGCTGGGTCGGTACGTTCCGCAGCTGGATCGGGAGCAGACGACCGAGATATCCAGGAGGTCCGTCAGGATGGCGAAAGGGATATGGATGAATTGGAGTTCTCTCTTTCGGAACAACACAAAATCGCCATCAAGTTAATCCGGCATTTTCTTCCTGATGTTGTTCCAGTGGACCAGGATGCTGCTCAGCCTGATAGGAGGCTTATAGCACCACTGGACACCAAATTTTTTAATCGGTTCAGGGACACCATCCCAGAGTTTCCGTCTCAGTCCAGGAATGTCTCACGGACATTTGAACTTTTGAATGATGCTATCAATAAACTTGCTGGTAAATCAGGCAAGTCAGCATTCCTATCAGCTAATGCTCTTAATCTGCCTTTCATTAATTCAAGGAATAGATTTGAAACGGCTGGACAGGGCGTTCAGAGAGTTCCTCTGCGTCTAGACGACCAGGCTGAAGACCTTGAATTATCCATGTCGTCATCTATGTCTATTCATAGCTCTACCTTGGAAACTTCAAGATCTTCGAATAGAGCAAATTTAGATGCACTCTCGTACGCAGATCACCTTACCAGAGCATTATCGTTACGCCTTGAAGGGCAAGAATTTCAGGACGTACAAATGTCTCTGAGAGTTCTGTCAAGGGCTATTGCCTATTCTACATATAACTCCGCCCTTTCAGTGGCTAATCTGGAGTTGGTTAGACGTGACGGAACCCTAGCTACGACGACAAGAGTGGATAGTAAGGTGAAAAACTCTCTTAGAGTCGCTCCGGTCTCCGGAGAGCTTCTCTTTGATGGCAAGCTTTATGCTATTTACTATAAGTTAACTAAGAAAGCTTCAGACTCTCTGCTTTTTAAGTCCGCTTCTAATAAGTCGGAACCAGCAGAAAAAAGTAGGTCTGGATCTTCTGGGATGAGCACGTCCAGGGGAAGTTCCTTTAGAGGTGCGTACGCGCCCTCTAGGCCTTATTCGCGAGATCGTCAAGGCAGCGACTCTAGCAGGGGCCATAATAATAGGCCAGATGCCCCAAGGTCGACGGCACAAGTTGCGGGTCGGGGAGGACGCGGTTTCTCCTTCCTCAAGCCTCGCAGGTCCAGGAAGTGATGGTGTAGACCTCTGTCGCATTCCTGTGGGCGGAAGGTTGTCGAGTTATTTACAAAATTGGGAATTGATTACGGAGGACCCTTGGGTTCGAAGGGTAATTGCGGAAGGACTGAAACTGTCCTTCAGAGGAAAGCCTCCATAAACTCGAAGTCCCAGATGGACTCAACTTCCGTCGAATATTCTAAAAAGAGACGCTCTTCTTACAGTTCAGTCTCTTTTACTGAAGAACGCGATAGAGGTCGAAGAAAACCAGGAATCTCCAGGTTTCTGCAGCCATCTGTTTCTGGTTCCCAAACCAGATGGCTCGTTCTGTCCAGTAATAGATTTAAGCTGGATAAACAAGCTGATTGTGGCTCCAAAATTTTATATGGAGACCATTCGATCAGTCAGAATGAGCAATCGAGTGAACGACTATGCTGCGAGCATAGATCTCAAGGATGCATACTTTCACGTCATGGTACATCCGGCGGTCAGAAAGTATCTTCGGTTTGCTGTCCTAGGGGTTGTATATCAGTTCCATGCAATGTGCTTCGGTCTGAATCTAGTGCCCTGGGCTTTCACTCGGATAATGAACTCGGTCATGACTTACTTCCGAGCTCATTCGTCTGCGGTAACGTCGGCCTACCTGGACGATATTCTTCAGAGGTACGGCAACGAGTTAACGCTTCAGAACGATGTGCAGAATCTTCTACTATTGCTCCGACATCTCGAGTGTATAGAAAACGAACAGAAGTCGGATCTGGTGCCGTCCAAGTCATTCACCCACCTGGGGATGAGCTTTGAGATGCACAACAATCTCATTCGTCTGCCGTTAGCCAGAGCGAAATTAGTTGTTATGCTCGCTATTGTCTAAACTCAGAGAAGGTTACAGCGAGAGAATTCATGAGACTGATAGGTCTGTGCGAAGCTGCCGCGGATCTCATTCCAATGGGGCGGCTACGCACTCGACCTCTCCAAATCTTTCTTCTGACTCAGAAATGGAAAGTGAAGACTCATTCGCTCGATGCGGACATCCTCTTGTCAGACCAAGTGAATCAAGAGATTCAGACTTGGGCAGACATTCAGTGGTTAACTCAGGGAGTTCCACTGCAATTGCTGGATCCGAGTTTTACTATCATGATTGATGCCAGTCAAACAGGTTGGGGTGCGACACTATGCCCGTCGGATTCGAGGTGCCAGGGTCTTTTGGATCGTCAATTCTTAGGCAAGCACATAAATATCAAAGAAATGATGTCAATTTGGCTTGTGTTGCATCATTGGATGGACGTTATTCAGAACACACACGTTCAAATTTTGTCTGACAATACAATGGTAGTAGCGTATATTTGGAATCAGGGAGGCACTCATTCCATTCCGTTGTTCAAGCTAACAGAAAGAATCCTTCGGTTTGTACTGGAACATCAGGTTCTACTATCGGTCCGTCATATTCCGGGTCGTCTGAATGTGTTAGCAGACTCCCTTTCACTGAAGGGTCGCCTGTTGCCGTCGGAATGGACTCTCAACAAACAGGTTTTCAATCAGATTTGCTACCAATGGGAGTGACCAATGATAGATTTGTTTGCGACGCACCTCAACAATCAGTTGCAGACTTACGTGTCCCCATGTCCGGATCCTTGAGCGTTTGCAGTAGACGCTCTGTTGATCCCGTGGGATGGGATAATAGGATACGCATATCCTCCAGTGCCGCTGATTCAGCAGATATTGTTCAAGATATAGCAATCCCATTGCAAGATTCTGTTGGTAGCATCTCTGTCACCACAGAGACCGTGGATAAATCTACTCAGGTGTCTGTTGTGGGACATGCCGTGGAAGCTTCCTCCACAGGAGGATCTTCTGTCGCAGGGGAAATTGCGCACGCTTCACCACAATCCGCAAGGTCTCAACCTTCACGTATTTCCATTGTGCGGTCCTTCTTGCACAGTAAGCGTTTTACAGGACGAGCAGTGGACGCAATTTCTAACTGCAGGAGGACCTCCTCTTCGCTAAATTATGCTGCTAAATGGAAGGTCTTTCGCCAGTGGTGTAGGGATCACTCGGTGGATGTATATGATCCCTTCATTCCTGACATTGCTAATTTCCTGGTCTATTTGTTTGACGAGATCAAACTGCAGCCTGTTACTATCAAGGGTTATAGGTCTATGTTACCTGATACCTACGCTCACCATGATACATTAATGATTGGTTCTAATGTCTCTTTATCTAAATTAGTTAGAAATTTTTCGATAAATAGACCTAGAACTCTTAGATTAATTCCGAAATGGAATTTAGCATGGGTTCTTCTTAAGCTAAAAGAAGCACCTTTTGAGCCTCTTGATACAGTGGATATCAAATTCTTAACATATAAGACAGCTTTTCTCTTAGCCTTCTCTTCTGCTAGAAGAGTTAGTGAGCTTCATGCTTTATCGGTAGATGATTCTCACTATCGTAGTGTTGGTAAACTATTACTTTTACTACTAATGTTGGATTTTTGGCTAAGAATCAGGCTCCCAATAAGTATCCGGAACCTATTGTTGTTAGGGCCCTTCCGTCTTCAGATGGACGTAGGCCTTTACTCTGTCCTGTTAGAGCAATACGTATTTATAAACGTAGGTCTGAGTTTTTTAGAAAGGGACGTAAGCGTTTCTTTTTGTCTTTGATGCCTAATAGAAAGGACATTATGGTTCATTCTATTGCTAGATGTATTCAATTAACTGTACGTACTGCTTATGAAAAGTTATCTTCTCAGCTGTCTGCTCTCAAGATTTCAGCTCATGAAGTAAGAGCTCTATCAACATCTTGGGCTTATGCTAATAGTGTTGCTATTACAAATTTAATGAAGGCTGCATATTGGTCTCAGCCTTCCACTTTCACAAATTTTTATCTTAGAAATATTGAGTCCATTTCTGAAGATCTACATTGTTTAGGTCCGTTATCTGTTGCTCAGAATATCGTCCACTAAACAGTTGCAACTATAGTTATGTAGGTTTTCTGTTCCGGCAGTGACTCTGTCCTGCTGCCCTCTTTGCTCTGGGGGTATTTGACCCAGGGAAAGGGGGGGGGGGGGGGTTCCCTTAGGTCACCTGCTTTATAGTGAAAAGCAAGGGAATACCTCCCCCAGAGTCAGTAATTCTGAGGTCGGTACCGGGATGGTTTTAAAGTGTAAAGCTAATGTTTACTCATTTCATGTAATATTTTTTTAAAGTGTAGCTCGGTGTGAAGCATTTGTATATGTCATGTGTCAAACGGGCGTTAATATACAATCCTCGGACACTTTTAATGAGTATAAAGAGTCTCATTTCTCTGGTCTTTATTTATTGGCTTACCTTTAAAAATAATTAGTACAAAGGGTTATACTGGATATTAATAGAGATCATTGATGTATTTGTGCTCAATTACAGAATGGTTTTTCATAAAAATAAGAAAGATACATATAAATCTTATCTCTCCTTTTCTCCTTGAGGGGATAATTCTGTTATATGTAATTGAGCCTATTGGATTTTCCTTTATGTCCTGGTCCCTCCAGCCTGTTTACTATTCAGCTAAGTCTGGGTCATTGGTACAGTATAAAAATGTTAAAAAATTTATAGTAATTTATATATTTTTACCTCAACTTTGGCGAAGCCAAATTTGAGCTTATGCCATGGCCCGTCGTCCGTCTGTCCGTCAACAATTGGATACGGCTCGGGCTAGAGGCCGTATTTATGAATCAATCTTTAAGAAACTTCTTGGGTACCTTTTTTATGACCATGGGACGAGAACGAGTGTTTTTGGGTGCGGTCCGAAATTCAAGATGGCTGCCAGCCACCATTTTGTAACGACGATGCAGAAATCTGTTTTTTGTACAGAACTTCCATATGAAAGCTCTGATTTTATAATTTTTTGTATGAATGTTTAGTACTATGGGATACATCACATATAATACGGGTTTTTTTCTCGTGCGTATATTATGCAAATTAGACTAACTTTGATGTTTTTTGGTGTTACTTTCAGCACTGTAAGTGCAAATGCCAATACGGCTCGGGCTAGAGGCCGTATTTATGAACCGATCTTTACGAAACTCCTTGGGTACCTTTGTTATCACCGTGGGATGAGAAGGAGTGTTTTTGGGTCCGGTCCGAAATTCAAGATGGCCGATGGCAGCCATTTTGTACAAAATTTGGCGCAATCAGATTTTTGCACAGAACTTCCATATGAAAGCGCTGATTTGAATAATTTGTGTGTGAATGTTTAGTACCACGGGATACATCACATATAATACAGGTTTTTTTCTCATGCAGAAATTATGCAAATTAGATGAACTTTGATTTTTTCAGTGCTACTTACACACAGTAAGTACACGTGTCAATACGGCTCGGGCTAGAGTCTGTATTTATGAACCAATCTTCACGAAACGTCTTGGGTACTTTGTTATCACCTTGGGACGAGAACGAGTGTTTCTAGGTGCGGTCCAAAATTCAAGATGGCTGCCAGTGGCCATTTTGTACCGAAATTAGGTGTAATCAGTTTTTTGTACACAACTTCTATATGGCTCAGGCTAGAGGCCGTATTTAGGAACCAATCTTTACGAAACTTCTTGGGTGCCTTTGTTATCACCGTGGGACGAGAACGAGTGTTTTTGGGTATGGTTTGAAATTCAAGATGGCCACCAGCAGCCATTTTGTACCAAAATTAGTGCAATCAGTCTTTTGTACAGAACTTCTGTATGAAAGTTCTGATTTGAATAAATTTTTGTATGAATGTTTAGTAACATGGAATACATCACATATAGTACGGGTTTTTTTCTCGTGCAGAAATTATGCAAATTAGATGAACTTTGATTTATTCAGTGCTACTTATACACTGCAAGTGCACATGTCAATACGGCTCGGGCTAGAGGCTGTATTTCTGAACCAATCTTCACAAAACTTCTTGGGTACCTTTGTTACCACCTTGGGACGAGAACGAGTGTTTCTGGGTGCAGTCCAAAATTCAAGATGGCTGCCAGTGGCCATTTTGTACCGAAATTAGGTCCAGTCAGTTTTTTGTGACAACTTCTACACAGCTCATATTTGTGAACTGATCTTCACGAAACTTCTTGGGTACCTTTGTTTTCACCTTGGGACAGGAATGAGTGTGTTTTGGGGTGCCTTTGTTAACACTGTGCTATGAGAACAAATATTTTGGGGTTCAGTCAGACCCACTCTGGGACTCAAAGATTTTTTTCTAGTTTAGCATCTGACTGTCACCCACCTTTACAATACTTTACCTATACATTTGTTACAGGCAACGGTCAGTATTTATGTACAGACCGTTGCAATACTTTATATGTACCTTTGTTATCAGGTCATTACCTAGATGTTTGTCATTGCTGTGTCACATACTATACATGTACATGTCTTTGTCTTGACAAGTTGAGCTACAGTGTCATTGACACTTTCATTTATACTTGGCCCTGAATTTAATGAGTTTGCACCAGCTAAGTCTGGGTCATTGTTAAGTATAAAAAATATATAAATTACTATAAATTTTTTAACTTTCTTCATTTTTTGTCTCAAAAACATAGCTTTTGATCCCTCATTGAAATGAGCACGTTGAGCTTGTTCCAGAGAGGGGTCATGAGCTATGTTAACTCTTAGAAGCTGGGGAATCAGAATGAATTTATTGAACATGACATACCACGAAAAACTTGCAGAAAAGCAGGTGCTTCTAGTCAAGTGTCGTCTGCATATTCAGGCAGATGACACTTGACTAGAAGCACCTGCTCAGTGTTTAATTCTCCCCAGCCCAAAAATAGCCCAACCGTCACTGCCAGATTACCTGCCGTATTACATCTCAGGCAAGAAATCTCAACTACGGCATCTAAAAGTTAAGGGTTAATGTGCCTGTAAACAAATGAAGTAGCCAATTAATGGGTTTGCCAAATATTTCAATTTGTGTATGGCTGCACTTTGAACTTGTACATAATCCTGGATTTCAGTTGATCACCTCTTAATATCGAGTTTTCACATTTGCAGGATGAGATTGATAGAAGTTTCACCCTGACTTCAGGAAATGGTAATAAATTGAGTTTGTATGAAAGTTTAAGACAAAGTGGCACAACAAACATTCTAGAGAATCTGCAGTCTCAGATCAAAATGAGAGAAGGAGAGATAGTGCATCTGCAGGTAAATTCTAGTTTCAGTTTTCTATTTTGACTATTTTTGTGCTCCTGTGGTGATTCTGCTATAGGGGCAGGGAGGGGATCTCTTTTAGAGACTCTTTCTCCTCGCTCAGTTTTCCCCCAGTCCCTCAATATATTTTGTAAATAATTAACTAAAGTCATAAAGAACATAAACATAATCATTACAGTAAAGTAACAAACTTCAGATACAGCTACAGTATGCAAAATTTAACGAGAATGCTTGTTTCGTCCGGGTGGTGCTTACGCAAATTTAAATCTACACAAACTGATGACCGGTTAGCCAAAAGTTGCATCTTGAATGGTAAAGTCTGAGTCACTTAACTGGTAGAGTGCTAATTTTTTTCTCAGCCTCTAGATTCGTTCACACATTTTTGTCTTGTTACAATTCATGGGAGAGTGCCTATAGGCACTCTCCCATAAATTATAACAATGCAAATTGATGGAGATGAAGTAATTTTACTTTCAAGATAATATGAAGGGCATCCACGGAATATGAAGCCTTTAACTTTAGGTACCTGCACTTCAGAATAAAGCCCCAATATGGGCTTCTAGCACTCTAACAGTTAAGTAGCCTTTCTTGAGTCTTGATAGATTTTTAATCATTTGCCGTGAGAGGCTATATACATTGCAATTCCATGCAATATATGAATACTTGTAATGATAAAAAAGCAGTTTCCCAAGAATTTTTACATAGCCAAGCATTCGGTTAGCCATCACCAACCCAGGTGAATGGTCTGTTGGTTAGAGTCGTTTTTTAAATTTGGCACACTGAGCTAAATGTGGTATCCTTGTGGTTGTGTCAGCATTGATCTGGATGATTTAATGAGAATCGAAAGTGCGATTCTCATAATGGGTGCTATTAATAGACATCAGGTGGCTCTTTCAGCAGTAGACTGAACAGTTAAACAAAAACTGAAGGTAGGATCGTGACTCGTGGTTGTTTTCTTAGAATGCATGTGACATACATTCGATACATGCTCAGAAGTGAATCAAGAGTATGAAAGTGCCATTCATATGACACACAAACTGTGGAATGATAGTCATATAACAGGCTATTTAATATTTTCATGCTCCATGTGTGTTCGACTTTTAAAAACTTATTAAAAACTTGATTAATTACCGCAGAAACATTTGCATTCAGGAGAATAAATGGGCTTTTATTACTATAGATAATATACAATATTAACTTTGCTGTTATCTTGCTGACAGCTTTTTCAACTGACTATTTTGGTAACTGGTTTGTGAACGAATATTCGGTCAGCCATTTCAGCACTAGACCTTTCCACCAAAGCTCCATAAAAACTGACCCAAAATTTTATCCCTAGTGGAAACACTGTGTCCGAGCATATTATAGGGCACATTTCAATGGACTATTCCAGTTGACTTGATTAATATTGGGCTGATAGACATATCAGAATAATAACATGGTCGTTTCATTGAACAGTTTACATTCAGAAATATTCCAATTTAAACCATCTAAACCTCAAGAGGAGGGTTATCGGCTTACATTTTATTCATGTACAGTGTACTGTAAGGTTAGGCGCACTTAATTGGATATATCTTAACTGAATAACCCTCTTAATTGAATATAATTTGCCAACACAAAACCGTTTACCATACCTCCAACACAAATTTGACCTGTTAATTGAATATAGGTTATAGATTAAACTCTGGTTAATTGAATAAAAAAATCTTGTAACCTGTCAAGAAATTACCCTGACACTCCCTAGTTTTCCTTTGTTTATAGACCTTTTAGCCTCAGTACATCCAATACAGCATTTAATATATTATATCTTGTTTGACAGAGCTCAAGGAGATATAATAGAATAAATGCTAAGTTTGTCTCTGGAATACAGAAAAGTGACACATCCCTGTTAATTGAATACTCCTTTTTATTGAATAATTTTCATTGGTAAAGTGGCTATTCAATTAACAGGGTTCCACTGTACATGTAAGTTGTTACAAGGAAAAAGAACCCCCAACCAGGTAAGAGCTTCTTACCCAACACATAATATGAAAATTTATTATTTTAATTATTTCTTTTTCAAATGTTAAAAACAATTTCAGCATAACCATATCAAGCTCATTCCAATGAAGGGTAACAGAATAGTCCACCGAAATGCATTTTTGACAAAAAATTTAAATTTTTATACTGTACCAATGACCCAGACATAGCTGGTGCTAACTCTTAAAATATAGGGCCAAACACAAATTTTGCCCCCCAATCCCCAAAATTTGCATCTAAAACTAAAGAAAACATGTCCTGAAAGGCCCTCCACACCTCGCCCCCACTGCGCATGCGCAGTGTCCAGGACGTTCCGAAATTGGCGCCATTTATCATTCTAAGTTTGGCCCTTCATCAGTTAACATCTGACTGATCTTTGTGCTTTTAAATCTCAGTTTAAATGATGCCAGACACATAAATATTAGTGAAATGGTGATTCTAAGGAGGATAGAAAAGGAGGAGAGGAAAAGAATGTGTGACAGAATATTATCAGGGCTGTAACTTAAAATTTTTTAATGAAATTATGTTAAGTTACCTATTTTCAAGGCAGCAGCCATTTTGTTGTCATTCTGATTATTTAGTTACACTGTTTTTTCAAGTGTTTTTCCTCTCTCCCTGTCCTTTAAGTTCCCCCTTGCTATTCTCCCATGCTTTTGGCATAGTTTCTGTAATTATTATTACTAAAATTTCTTGGGAGTTTTAGCTTAATAACAGAATGAATTCTGTTCTTTCCCCATGTTTACGTCTTCACCTACGGGTGGTTAGGCGTTGTGTTCTGCATCTACCATCTGATGTTCTGCAGTTTCTTCCCTGGAAGTCTCTGTTTTGCATCAGATGGTGTATTTTTGGTAACTGATTTCGGGCCTGGGTGCCTGGAGTCTTATTTTAGTGTTTTTACACTCATTGTTTACATTTACAACAGCCCTCTGTGTGAGGGGGGGATTTCTAAATAATAATATCTTTATGTTATTTTAATCATAACTAGATACATTATTATTGTTCGTAAGTGTTGAATAAATTGTTTAAAATATTTTTAAAATTTTTGTCCACACTTAGGCTTGGGATCCATTGGGGCTCAACGTTACTTTTCAGAAACTTGGGCTGTTCTGAAAAAAATATTTTTTCAAAATATTTTGATTTCAATTATTTTTTCTATATTAATGGATCATATTATTATTATGTATTTGATTGCCAGGGGTTAGTGCGAGTACCAGGACTTGTTTTCTTTTCTCATTGAAAGGATATTGATCAATTGTTTTAGGAGGAAGTCTTCCTCTGACCTTATTATCATTCTATATGTGGTCAGTGTACTCGCATTAACTCCTGTTCTGTATCGTATGATTTCGATGACAATATGGGAAGCGTATGTCACGGTATGTTGTTGGGGATTTGGACACTCCGGTCCTTTCCCCGCAGGGTCACTCTACTTTATCAATTTCTATTTCAGACGATCAAGATTAGGGTGATGTATCTGTGATGTCTTCCAACAGTGTGCCTCCGTCGTCACAATTAATGAAGGGCTAGCGGAAAAGTGCTCATGTAATACGCCAATTGCCTAAGAGGACCCTAGTAGGTTCGACGGCCTTTGACGTCCGCTAGCTCGCCCGGTGTAGCGTCCATTCACCGAATGGTTCGGCAGCCGGGTTCGTCCGTTGCGGTCTAGAAGGAATTTTGGGGTGATGCGAGCACTATAAAATTAACTTAATGCACACCCAGTGACGGCGGATCGGAGGGAGAGCGGAGGAAGCCTTTTAGTCCGGTTCATAGCTCGTTCCGGTCCATCCGGACGGCAAGCGAGAGAGGCCCCTCTCTCGTTCAACAACATCTGGCCCCAGATGTTGTGGTACAAATGTGTTGTTAGCGGAGCATACGTCCGTCGCTCGGGACGCTCCGTTGTATAGGCAGTCCGCTGAGACTGCTAAGGCTTCCTCTTCTCATCAGCGCACACGACCGCACCTTGGCTGCGTGACCGCCGATATATTACCAGCTTCGCCGATCAAGGATTCTTCGGCGACCAGGTCACACCATCCGGCAGCCAGGGATTCGAGACCGATGGACTCCGGACGTTCGCATAGGAAGTATGCGGGAGCCATCTGATGCGGAGCTGCCCTCGGCGAAGCACCGATAGACTGCGCCTCCGCAGGTCTCGACGCCGGACATTCTTGTGCACATAGCACAGCTTATCGCAGCATCCCAGCAGCCGACAGAAACGGTGTCGGATCGAGAATTATCCGACAGCGCTGGGTCGGTAGCCGGGGACTCGAGGCCTGCAGACTCCGGACGTTCGCATAGGAAGTGTGCGGGAGTCAACGTACACGGAGCTTCCAGCGGCAATGCATCGTAAGTCCGCTACGGCACAGGCCTCGGGAACGGACGTGCTTTCCTTAATAGCACAGTTTATCGCAGCATCCCAGCATCAACTGAATCTGTCGCATATATTTTATCCGACGATGCTGGGTCGGGACGCTCCGCGGAAGCGGGTACGGACGTCCGAAAGTTTCATCCGGTCCGACGGGATACCGAAAGGGATTCGGTGGATTTCAAGCTTTCCCTTTCGGAACAACATATGCTGCGATGCCGGATAAGAAACTGATAGCGTCGGTGGACTTAGAAATTTTTGGTTCGGTTCAGGGACATCGTCCCTCAGTTCCGACATAGTCCAATAATGTCACACAAACTTTCGAATTATTGAACGACGCTATATATATTATTATTTTATGCTTGCTATCCAAGCATTTCTGGTTTCTTGTTCGAAGAGTTATGGAGATGTCTTTCAAAAGTGTGCCTCTGTCGTCATAGTTAATGAAGAGTTAGCGGCAATAAGTGCTCATGGAATATGTCTATCGCTTACGGAATGACATTCGCTAGCTCACCCGGTGTAGCATACATTCATCGAATGGTTCGGCTGCCGGGTTCGTCCGTTGCGGTCTAGGAAGGAGATTTGGGTGATGCGAGCACTTTAATTACTTTAGTACTCACCCAGTGACGGCAGATTGAGGACAGATCGGAGGAAGCCAACAACATAGGGGACCGCATGTTGTGGTTCAGATATTTTACATTCGGAGCATATGTCCGTTGCTCGGGACGCTCCGTTATATTGACAGTCCGAGAGACTGTCTTTAATGCTTCCTCATCCTCACAGCAGGGCACACGACCGCTCATTGGCTACGTGACCTCGAGTATCCGATCAGTTTCGGCATTCAGTGATTCCACAGCGAATAGGTCGCGCCATCCGGTAGCCAAGGGACACGAGGCCTATACACTCCGTTCGCTCGCATATTGGAAGTATGCACGGGGTAACGATCTCGGAGCTTCCTGCGGCAATGCATCGTAAGACCGCTGCTCCTCAGGCCTCGGTGACGGACGTGCTATCCGAGTTAGCACAGTTGTTTCGCAGCATCCCAGCAATTGACGGTTTCTCGGTCGAATCAGGAATTATCCGACGGCGCTGGGTCGGTGCGGTCCGCGGTTGCATCAAGCTACGGACGACCGAACGCTTTATAGGGTCCGACAGGATGGCGAAAGGGATTCGAAAGATTTCGAGTTTTCCCTTTAGTAGTATCGGAAGATGCCTTTCATATCTTCTGGCATTTCTTCCAGTGATTATTTTTCGGACTTCATTGCTGCGATCTTGGATAAGAGACTTATAGCGTCATTGGACTCGGATTTTTCGATCGGTACAGGGACTTTGTCCCTGACTTACCGACGCAGTCCAATATTGTCATTACAACATGTGTTTTATTTTTCGACGCTATATATTATATATATATATACAAGCCTGCTACTAAGCATGATAGTTTAGTTTCTTGTCCGCGTGGCTCATTTCTGCCATTTTATCTTTTTTACATATAGTTTATTTTGGCAGAGCAGGGCAAACCGAGAGTTCATATGCGTCTAGACGGTGTGATTAAAGACTGCATATATTCTTTTTCGCCGTTTATGTCTTTTCCAATTTCAATATTGGGAACGACATTATGTATAGTAGACTTAACTTAGACGCTTTATTATACGTAATCCGCCTTATTGAGGCGTTATCATTACGTCTTCAAGAAAAGATTTACGGGATATTATTCTCAATGTAATTTCTTTTGAGGGCAGTATTTTGTTCACGTATAACTCCGCCCTTCAGTGGCTGATTGGAGTGTTTAGACGTGATGCAGCCCTAGCTACATCCACGCGTGGATAGTAGGTTAAGAACTCTCTCAGAGTCGCTTCGTTCTCGGAGGAGCTTCTCTTCGACGGCAACTTTCCGGCAATCCATGAATTGCTTGGTTTATACATTCTCTTGTCTATCTAGTGTTACAAGAGATTCAGACTGGGGCAAACATTCGGTGGTTGACTCAGAGAGTGCCGCCGCAGTTGCCGGACCCTAGTGTGGCTGTTATGACGGTTGCCAGTCAAACAGATTGGGATATATACTGATCCCTACGGATTCGAAGTGCCAGGGTCTTTGGGTTCCGCAGTCTTTTAGCTATCAGTTTAACTTCCGCGGAATAATGTTTTTTAGGCTTGCTTTATGTCATTGCATGAACATTATTCAGAAATGCATGCCCAAATTCCTGTCCTTTAATTCGACAGTAGTGGCGTATCTCCGGAACCAGGGAGGCACTCTTTCGTTTCCGTTATTCAATTTAATGGAAAGAATCCGTCTGTTGGTTATAGTACACCAAGTTCAGTTTTGGTCCGTCATATTCGGGGTAGTATGATTGTTTTATCGCACTCCCGTTCTCTTACGGGTCGCTTGTTGCTGTCAGAATGGACTCTCAACAAACAAGTATTTAATCAGATTTGCTATCTATGGGAGCGCCCAATGATGTTTTATTATGACACAGCTTGCTAATCAATTGCAGACGTATGTGTTGGCTTGTCCAGATCTCTGAGCTAATACTGTTAACGCTCTATTGATCTATAGGACGCAATGATAGGATACGCGTATCCTCCGGCGCTGTTGTTTTAGCAGGTATTGCTAAGATAAACAACCACAATACATTTCTGTTGATAGCATCTCTATCTTCACAGAGATCATGAGTAATTTACTCTCTTGTCTACTGTGGATCTTAACGTGAAATCTTCCTCTATGTGAGGATCTTTTTTCACTGGGTAAATCGTGTCATCTTTATCACAACCAGCAAGGTCGCAACCTTCATGTATTCCGTTGTGTGGTCCGTATTGCATTGTAAGCACTGTACTGGACGAGCTTTGGACGCGATTTCTTACTATAGGAGATCCTCTTCTTCGCTATTCTATGCGACTAAAGTGGAGGCTCTTCCGTCGTGGTGTAGGGATCATTATGTTCATATGGTTGATCCCTCCATACTACGCATTGCTAGTTTTTAGTATACTTGTTTCACAAGATCTACTGCAGCCTGTTGTTATTTAGGTTATAGGTTTATGTTACCTCATACCTATGCACTCTACGATAGTTTACAATTGAGTCTTTTGTCTCTTTATCTAAGTCAGTTAGTAACTTTTTGATAAATAGACTTAGAATCTTTAGATTAAATTCCTATACGGATTTTAACTTCGGTTCTTATTTAGCTAAGTAATCATTTGAGCCTCTGGAAACAGTAGTTTTCAAATTCTGACCTTTTAGACAGTAATTCTGTTGGTTTCTCTTTTACTGTAGAGTCAGTGAGTTTCATGCACTATCGATGGATGATTTTCACTTTCATAGTTTCGGAATCAATACTTCCGTTACTATTTAGGTTGGATTGTTGCATAAGAGTTAGGCTCCTATTATCCGGAACCTATTATTTTAAGGTCCTTCCGTCTTCGTATGGGCATAGGCCTTTACTCTTTCCGGGTACAGTTTATGTATTTATAAACAGATATCTGTTTATTACAAGGGCGTAAGCTTCTTCTGTCTTTGATGTCTAGTAGAAGGACGTTACGCTCCATTTTATTGTTAATCGTTTCTATTAACTAGCGTACTGCTTATGGTATATCATTGGCTTAGCAGTTGTGCTTAAGATTTCGGCTCTTGAAGTAAGAGTTCTTCTACTTCTTGGGCTTACATTAATAGTGTTGCTATTATAGATTTTTGAAGGCTGCTCATTGCGCTCAGCCATCCATTCATGAATTTTATCTCAGAAATATCGAGTCCATTTCTGGAGGCCTCTATTGTTAGGTCTATTATCTACTGCTCAGAATGTCATTCACTTAACAGTTGCTACTATAGCTAGGTAGGCTGTCTGTTTCGGCAGTGTCTCCGTTCGGCTGCCCTCTTCGCTCTGGGCTATTTGACCCAGGGCAAGAAAAAGGGGGGGGGGAGGGTGTTCCCTTGGGTCACCTGTTTTTACTATGAAAACAAGGGGATACCTCCTCCGGAGTTAGTAATTCTGAGCTGTTATTGGGATGGTTGTTTAGTGAGAAGTTTAAGTTTATAAAATTCATTCAAGTCTTAGTTTTTAAAGTATAGCTTTTGAATATTGCATATGTCAACGGACATGATTATGCAATTCTCACACACTTTTAGGAGTATAAGAGTCTCTATTCTCTAGACTTACTTTATTATTGGCTTACTTTAAAAATTATTAGTATAAGGATTATTGGATATTAATAGAGTACATGGATGTATGAAGCTCAATTTTTGGAAGGTGTTGTATCTTTCTAATTTATCATAAATAAGAAAGATACATGTAAGGCCTATTACTTCTTTTCCCTACAGGGGATGACTCTATTTTATTTTATTGAGCGTATTCCATTTTGCTCTATGTCCTTGGCCCTCCAGCCTTTTTACTATTCAGCTATGTCTGGGTCATTGGTACAGTATAAAAATGTTAAAAAATTTATAGTAATTTATATATTTTTTATACTTACCAATGACCCAGACGGGGATGGCCCTCCCAGGAGTTGGGAACTCTTGCCTCCCCGCTGAGTACATAGCGCTTACCAGGCACTGGTTATTAGAATGATAAATGGCGCCAATTTCGGAACGTCCTGGACACTGCGCATGCGCAGTGGGGGCGAGGTGTGGAGGGCCTTTCAGGACATGTTTTCTTTAGTTTTAGATGCAAATTTTGGGGATTGGGGGGCAAAATTTGTGTTTGGCCCTATATTTTAAGAGTTAGCACCAGCTATGTCTGGGTCATTGGTAAGTATAAAAAATATATAAATTACTATAAATTTTTTAACTTTTATACCCCCCACTTTCGAAGATTCTGGATTTCATGCATCTATCTGTCCTTCTATCTATCTGTGAGTTGCTCACACTATTCTTACCTGAGTTATGTCTCTTACTTTGTAAAATTTTCAGTGATTTCTTTTATTTTGTCCCCCCAGACACAGTCTCTTCCCTCAACTTGACACCTGTGGAGATGTGCCTCTGCTTCAATCTCTTGTTGGAGTTTGATTACATGGTAACTAACAGCTGACTCAGTGCTTCACAAAGTATTTATATTATTCTGTAAGCTTATAAGGAGGAACCTTGTAATTTAAACAGTTGTTACAGTCAGTCAAACACAACAAGCAGGTGATGCTTGCCAAAGAATTTATTGAAAAAGACTGTTCAAAAAATTTTGTTACTCTGGCACCTCCCTCGACATTAAAATTCTGCAATAAAAAAAATTGTTATACCTGTTTTATTTTTAATTGGGCCAAATCTGCTTGACTAAAGCCAGTTCTTTTAAAACTTTGATGTGTAATCAATATTATGACAACTTTGATATTTAAACAACTGTTGAATGACTCATGATTCCAAAGAGAGTAAACATTTCACATTTTGGATACGCTCCCATACATTGTAACAAGGCAAATCCATGCAGATGAAATAAATTCACTTCAAAGATAATGTGAACAACATTCACAGAATATGAAACCTTTATGTTGTGGTACCTGCAGTTTAAATAAGCTTCCAGCACTCAACCAGTTAACAAACAACAAAGATAAAAAATAAAAAGAAAAGCCTCCCTCACTGATTTGAAAAATTATTTGCTTGAGAACAAAATGTATTTGAAGCTCAACTTGACAACGTCGAGTTTGTGCTATTGAGATGGGTTGCGATCCGTTGTCTGTCTGTCTGTGCGATGCACATAATCTGTCCATCCATCCATCTGTCCATCCAATCTATCTGTCCATCCATCTGTGTGTGTGTCCATCGGTCCATCTGTCCATCCATTGGCCAGATGACCGTCTGTCCATAGATTCCTCTGTCCATTCACAATTCCTTTAGCACACCCAACAGGCTGCATCTCTCACACTATCTTTTTCAAATTTCATATATAGCTTTGGTGTGATGTCGAGATGCGAGCTATCAAATTTTTCTGAGTTTCATTTAAAAACATGGTCGCCAGTGGCCATCTTAGATTTGGCATATAAATCATCAGCAAATTCCATTGGCACACCCTACAGGCCACATCTCTCACCCGATCTTTTTCAAATTTCATATGTAGCTTTGTTGTGATGTCTAAATGGGAGATATCAAAGTTTTCTGAGTTTTATTGAAAAACATCACCGCCAACAGCCATCTTGGATTTGGATCTAAATTGTCAACAATTCCATAAGCACGCTCTACAGGCCACAGCTCTCACCTGATCAGTTCCAAATGTTATACGTGGCTTTGGGGCAGAGTCAAGATGGGAGCTATTGAAATTTTCCGAATTTCATTGAAAAACTTGACTACCAGCACCCATCTAAAATTTGGCATATAAATTGTCAACAAACCCTGCAGGCCACATCTCTCACCCGATATTTTTCAAATTTCATATGCATTTTGGTGTGATGTCTAGTTTTATTTGGTCTAACAAGTGAAATTATGGATGGATTTGCACTTTAGTATTCCTCTTAGTTTATCTTTCTTCAACTAATTGTAGAGTGAGATAACAAACTTGGAGAGAACAAGGGAGTCAATGGCCAGAGAGCTTGTTAATTTAACTAACCAAGTAGATGAATTAAAGGACCAATTAGAAGAATTACCTAATCTAAAAACACAGCATGAGGTAAGACTTTATTTGGTAACTCAGTTGCTTTTCAGTCTGATATTTCTCCCACACTCAACTGCTTTAAATGTACATATCTCATTAGGACAGGGATCTGAGATTATTATTATCCCTGATGGGTGAGGGTATGAGATGGGGAAATCTCACCCGAGGGCAAGATATTTGGGCCAGACACGAGGCTTGCCTCGTGTCTGGACCAAATATCTTGTCCCGAGGATGAGATTTCCCCATCTCACACCTACTCCCAGCAGGGATAATATTTTTATACTGTACCAATGACCCAGACTTAGCTGGTGCTAACTCTTAAATTCTAGGGCCAAACACAAATTTTACCCCCCAATCCCCAAAATTTGCATCTAAAACCGAAAATTACATGTCCTATATGGTCGTCCATTCCTTTCCTCCACTGCGCATGCGCAGTGTCAAGGAGGTCTCGAAATTGGCGCCAAAAGTCATTCTTTGTTTGGCCCTTCATCAGTTCACATCTGACTGATATTTGTGCTTGTAAATCTCAGTTTAAATGATGCCAGACACATAAATATGAGAGAAATGGTGGATCTAAAGAGGAAATAGAAGGATGAGAGGAAAATTCAGTGGCAGGAAATAATCAGGGCTGTAACTTAAAATTTTTTATGAAATTATGTTATGTTCCCTAATTTCGAGGCATGAGCCTGTTGTTATCATTCTTGCTATGAAAGTTCCACTGCTTGATCAGTGTTGCCTCTCTCCCTTTCCTTTATTCCCCCCTTGCTATTCTCCCTTGCTTTTGGCATATTTTCTGTAATAATTATTACCAAAATTTCTTGGGAGTTTTGGCTTCGTAACAGAATGAATTTCTGTTCTTTTCCCCATGTTGACGTCCTCACCCTTAGGTGTTTAGGCGTTGTGATCTGCATCTACCATCTGATATTTTTATACTGTACCAATGACCCAGACTTAGCTGGTGCTAACTCCAACAAAACCAGGGCCAAACACAAATTTTGCCCCCCAATCCCCAAAATTTGCATCCAAAACAAAAAGAAATCATGTCCTAAAGGACCTCCATAGTACGCCTCTACTGCGCATGCGCAGTGACGCAGTCGTCCCGAAATTGGCGCCAATTATCATTCTCTGTTTGGCCCTTCATCAGTCAACATCTCACTGATCTTTGTGCTTGTAAATCTCAGTTTAAAGGATGCCAGACACGTAATTTTTGGAGAAAATGTGATTCTAAGGAGGATAGAAGGGGGAGAGGAAAAAGAAGTGGCAAAAAATAATCAGGGCTGTACTTAAAATTTTTTGATGAAATTATGTTAAGTTGCCTATTTTCGAGGCATGGGCCTCTTGTTGTCATTCTTGCTAATTGTTGCACTGCTTATTCAGTGTTTCCTCTCCCCTAGCCTTCTAAAGTCCCCCCCCTGGCAATTCTCCCATGCTTTTGGCATATTTTTGAGAAGTTTCATTTCTAAAATTTCCTGGGAGAGTTGCTTGGTTACAGAATGTTTTCTGTTATTTTCCCCATAGTTACGTTTTCACCCATGGGTGTATAACGTTTGTGTTCTGCATCTTCCATCTGATGTTCTACAGATTCTCCCCTGGGAGTCTCTGTTTTGCATCAGATAGATGTAATTGATGACTGATTCCGGGCCAGTTTTTTCAGTGCCTGGAGTCATGTTTTCTAGTGTGTTTACACTGTTTGTTTTCATTGGCAACAGCCTTTTTTGAGGGGGGCTGTTTGCCTTTGTGGTAGTTTATCTCATTATAAGATACATTTATATTATCCGAAAGTGTCTCATTAATTATTTTATATAAATTTAAAATTTTTGACCACACTTTGCCATCGGATCCATCGGGGCTCAACGTTACTTTTCAGCAACTTGGGCTTCTCTGAAAAAATATTTTTTCAAAATTATTTTGTTTTGCAATTGTTTTTTCATTTATTAATGGATCATGTTATTATGTATCTTTGTGTCAGGGGTTTTTGCGAGTAACTAGGACTTATTGTTGTTCTTTCACAATGAAGGGACATTGTTCAAATTGTAATAGGAAGAAATCTTCCTCTGACTTTCATGATCATTGTATTAATTGTAGTCAGTGTTCTCGCATTAATCCCTGTCCTATATGTGAACATTGGGATGAGAAACATTGGAAACGTGTGTCACGATATGTTGTTTCTGGAGAAAGAGCGATGCCGGCTCTTTCTCCACAAGGTCACTCTACTCTCTCAGTTTCTATTTCAGAGGAACCAGAACAGGGTGATGTTTCCATGTTATCTTCTTCAAGTGTGCGTCCGTCGTCACAAATGAATTCAGAGCTAGCGGCAAAAGTGCTCATGGAGATTAGACAAATGTCGTCCGCTAGCTCGCCCGGTGTAGCGTCCATTCACCGAATGGTTCGGCAGCCGGGTTCGTCCGATGCGGTCCAAGAGGAAATTTTGGGTGATGCGAGCACTATAAACATAATAGATGCACACCCAGTGACGGCGGATAGTAAACGAGAACGGAGGAAGCCTTTTAGTCCGGTTCCTAGCTCGTCCAGGTCCAGCCGGGCCGCGAGCGAGAGAGGTCCCTCTCTCGTACAACAACATCTGGGACCAGATGTTGTGGTACAAAATGTGTCTTTAGCGGAGCATACGTCCGTCGCTCGGGACGCTCCGTTGTATAAGCAGTCCGCAGAGACTGTTAAGGCTTCCTCTTCTCGTCAGCGCACACGACCGCACCTTGGCTGCGTGACCTCCGATATTTTACCAGCTTCGCCGATGAAGGATTCTTCGGCGACCAGGTCACACCATCCGGCAGCCAGGGATTCGAGACCGATGGACTCCGGACGTTCGCATAGGAAAAGTATGCGGGAGCCATCTGATGCGGAGCTGCCCTCGGCGAAGCAGCGAAAGATTGCGCCTCCGCAGGTCTCGACGTCGGACATTCTTGTGCAGATAGCACAGCTTATCGCAGCATCCCAGCAGCCGACAGAAACGGTGTCGGATCGAGAATTATCCGACGGCGCTGGGTCGGTACGCTCCGCCGAAGCATCGGGGGCGGACGACCGGGAACATCGGGAGGTCCGACCGGATGGTGAAAGGGATACGGATGAATTGGAGCTATCCCTTTCGGAACAACATAAAGCTGCCGTGGACTTCATCCGGCACTTTCTCCCTCAAGTTGTTCCGTCGGGCCAGACTGCTGCGCTTCCGGACAAGAGAATTATAGCGTCATTGGACTCTGAATTTTTTGAGCGGTTCAGGGACATCGCTCCCGAGTTTCCGTCGCAGTCCAATAATGTTGCAAGAACATTTGAATTATTGAACGACGCTATATTTAAACTTGCTTCCAGGACGGGGAAAGCAGGTTTCTTGTCCGCTAATACTCTTAACCTGCCTTTCATTAATGCAAGGAATAAATTCGATACGGCAGGACAGGGTATACCGAGAGTTCCTCTGCGTATGGACGACGAGGCGGAAGACTTAGAGCTATCATTACCGTCGTCAGCTTCTATTCCAACCGCGGTGTTGGAAACAGCTATTGCGTCTAACAGAGCCAATTTAGATGCCTTATCTTACGCAGATCACCTTACTAAGGCGTTATCACTGCACCTTCAAGGGGAAGAGTTTCAGGATATACAATCCTCTTTAAGACTTCTTTCAAGGGCAGTAGCTTATTCCACGTGTAACTCCGCCCTTTCAGTGGCAAATCTGGAGTTGGTTAGACGTGACGCAGCCCTAGCTACATCCACACTAGTGGATTCTAAGGTGAAGAACTCTCTTAGAGTCGCTTCGGTCTCAGGAGAACTTCTCTTTGATGGCAAGCTTTCCGCTATTTATGATAAAATTAAAAAGAAAGCTAATGATTCTCTGTTGTTCAGATCGGCTCCTAAAAAGTCGGATACAGCAGACACGAATAAGACAGGCACTTCTGGGTCTAATGCGCCCAAGAGAGGTTCCTATAGAGGTTCCGGTGCGTCCTCTTGGTCTTATTCGAGAGACCGTCAGGATAGCGACTCTCGTTCGGGACGTCCTTCAGGCCGGGACAATCGGTCGGACGCCCCGAGGTCGACGAGGCGAGGTGCGGGTCGTGGAAGACGTGGTTTCTCCTACCGCAGGCCTCGCAGGTCCAGGAGGTGATGGCTTAAACCTCTATCGCGTTCCGGTTGGCGGAAGGTTGTCGAGTTTTTCACAAGAGTGGGCGTCGATTACGGACGACCCTTGGGTGAGAGGAGTGACTTCGGAAGGTCTAAAGATATCCTTCAAACGAAAGCCTCCATTAACTCGAAGTCCAAAGTGGACTCATCTTCCGTCAAATCCACAGAAAAGAGACGCTCTGTTATCAGAGGTGCAGTCTCTTTTAATGAAGAACGCGGTAGAGGTCGTAGAAAACCAGGAATCTCTGGGATTCTACAGCCATCTGTTTCTGGTTCCGAAACCAGACGGCTCGTTCCGTCCAGTGATAGATTTGAGCTGGATAAACAAGCTGATCGTCGCTCCGAAGTTTTATATGGAGACGATTCGATCGGTCAGAGCGAGTATTCGGGTGAACGATTATGCAACGAGCATAGATCTCAAGATGCGTACTTTCACGTCATGGTACATCCGACATTCCGAAAGTATCTACGCTTCGCAGTCCTAGGAGTGGTGTATCAGTTCCGGGCCATGTGCTTCGGATTGAATCTAGCACCCTGGGCTTTCACTCGGGTAATGAACTCGGTAATGATCTACTTCCGAGCTCATTCGTCTGCGGTAACGTTGGCCTACCTGGACGACATTCTTCAGAGGTACGGCAACGAGTTAACGCTTCAGAACGATGTTCAGAATCTTCTTCTATTGCTCCGACGTCTCGGTTTTATAGTAAACGAGGAGAAGTCGGATCTGGTGCCGTCCAAGTCATTCACTCATCTGGGAATGAGCTTCGAGACGCACAACAATCTCGTTCGTCTGCCGTTAACCAGAGCGAAATTAGTCAGTTGTTACGCTCGCTATTGTCTGCATGCAGACAAAGTCACGGCGAGAGAATTTATGAGACTGATAGGTCTGTGCGGAGCCGCCGCGGATCTCATTCCGATGGGGCGGCTACGCACACGTCCTCTTCAAATTTTCCTGACTCAGAATTGGAGTGTGAAAATTCATTCGCTCGATGTAGACGTTCTCTTGTCAGATCAAGTGAAACAAGAGATTCAGACTTGGGCAAACATTCAGTGGTTAACTCAAGGAGTTCCGCTGCAGTTGCCGGATCCGAGTTTTACCGTTATGACCGATGCCAGTCAAACAGGTTGGGGTGCATCATTAATCCCAACGGATTCGAGATGCCAGGGTCTTTGGGATCCGCAATTCCTGTGCAAGCACATAAACATCAAGGAAATGATGTCAATTTGGCTTGCATTACGTCACTGGATGGACATTATTCACGATGCTCATGTCCAAATCCTATCCGACAATACGACAGTAGTGGCGTATATACGGAATCAGGGAGGCACTCATTCAGTTCCGTTGTTCAATCTAACGGAAAGAATCCTTCTGTTTGCGTTAGAACATCATGTTCTTCTTTCGGTCCGTCACATACGGGGTCGTCTGAATGTGCTAGCAGACTCCCTTTCATGAAAGGGTCGCTTGTTGCCGTCGGAGTGGACTCTCAACAAACAAGTATTCAATCAGATTTGCTACCAATGGGAACGGCCAATGATAGACTTATTTGCGACACATCTCAACAATCAGTTGCAGACGTATGTGTCCCCGTGTCCGGATCCAAGAGCATTTGCAGTAGACGCTCTGTCGATCCCTTGGGACGGAATGATAGGATATGCGTATCCTCCAGCGCCGTTAATTCAACAAGTATTGCTAAAGATAAAACAATCTCAATGCAAGATTCTGTTGGTAGCATCTCTGTCGCCACAGAGACCGTGGATAAATCTACTCAGGTGTCTGTTGTGGGACCTACCGCGGAAGCTTCCTCCACGAGAGGATCTTCTTTCGCAGGGGAAATCGCGCCAACTCCATCACAACCCGCAAGGTCTCAACCTTCACGTTTTTCCGTTGTGCGGTCCTTCTTGCATGGCAAGCACTTTACAGGACGAGCAGTGGACGCGATTTCTAACTGTAGGAGGACCTCCTCTTCGCTAAACTATGCGGCTAAGTGGAAGGTTTTTCGTCGTTGGTGTAGGGATCATTCTGTAGATATATTTGATCCCTCTATACCAGACATTGCAAACTTTCTAGTATACTTGTTTGACAAAATCAAACTGCAGCCTGTTACTGTAAAGGGTTATAGATCTATGTTATCTGATACCTATGCACATCATGATAGTTTACAAATTGGATCTAATGTCTCTTTATCGAAATTGGTTAGAAACTTTTCGATAAATAGACCCAGAACTCTTAGTTTAATTCCTAAGTGGAATTTAGCTTGGGTTCTCCTTAAATTGAAGGAAAAGCCATTTGAACCTCTTGGGACAGTAGATTTCAAATTCTTATCTTATAAGACAGCTTTTCTCTTAGCTTTCTCTTCTGCCAGAAGAGTCAGTGAGCTTCATGCACTATCGGTGGATGATTCTCATTATCGTAGTGTTGGGAACACTATCACCTTCACTACTAATGTGGGTTTTTTAGCTAAGAATCAGGCTCCTAATAAATATCCGGAACCTATTGTTATTAAGGCTCTTCCGTCTTCAGACGGGCGTAGGCCTTTACTCTATCCTGTTAGAGCACTACGTATCTATAAACAGAGATCTCAGTTTATCAGAAAGGGACGGAAACGTTTCTTTCTGTCTTTGATGCCTAATAGAAAGGACATTTCAGTCCATTCTATTGCTAGATGGATTCAGTTAACTATCCGTACTGCTTATGAAGATTTATCTTCTTCTCAGCAGTCTGTGCTTAAGATTTCTGCTCATGAAGTAAGAGCTCTTTCTACTTCCTGGGCTTATGCTAATAGTGTTGCTATTACAGATTTAATGAAGGCTGCTTATTGGTCTCAGCCATCCACATTTTCGAATTTTTATCTCAGAAATATTGAGTCCATTTCTGGAGACCTGCATTGTTTAGGTCCGTTATCTGTTGCTCAGAATGTCGTCCACTAAACAGTTGCAACTATAGTTATGCAGGCTTTCTGTTCCGGCAGTGACTCCGTCCGGCTGCCCTCTTCGCTCTGGGCTATTTGACCCAGGGCAAGGGGAGGGGGGGGGGGGGGGGGGGGGGGGGCGGGTGTTCCCTTAGGTCACCTGCTTTATAGTGAAAAGCAAGGGAATGCCTCCTCCAAGTCAGTATTTCTGAGTCACTTCCGGGATGGTTTTAAAGTGTAATATTAATGTTTAATTTCATTCATGTCTTATTTTTAAAGTGTAGCTCGGTGTGAAGCATTTGTATATGTCAAGTGTCAAACGGGCTTTAATATACAATACTCGGACACTTTTAAATGATTATAAAGAGTCTCAATTCTCTGGACTACTTTATTTATTGGCTTGCTTTAAAAATAATTAGTATAAGGGTTATACTGGATGTTAATAGAGAACATGAATGTTATTGTGCTCAATTATTAAGGGTAGTGTATCTTTCTAATTTAATATTAAATAAGAAAGATACATGTAAAGCCTAATACTCCTTTTCTCCTTAAGGGGTTACCTCTTTACTATATAGTTGAGCTTATTGGATTTTCCTCTATGTCCTAGGCCCTCCAGCCTGTTTACTATTCAGCTAAGTCTGGGTCATTGGTACAGTATAAAAATGTTTAGAAATTTATAGTAATTTATATATTTTTTATACTTACCAATGACCCAGACGGGGATGGCCCTCCCTGGAGTTGGGAACTCTTGCCTCCCCGCTGAGTACATAGCGCTGACCAGGCACTGCCAGTAAGAATGATAATTGGCGCCAATTTCGGGACGACTGCGTCACTGCGCATGCGCAGTAGAGGCGTACTATGGAGGTCCTTTAGAACATGATTTCTTTTTGTTTTGGATGCAAATTTTGGGGATTGGGGGGCAAAATTTGTGTTTGGCCCTGGTTTTGTTGGAGTTAGCACCAGCTAAGTCTGGGTCATTGGTAAGTATAAAAAATATATAAATTACTATAAATTTTTTAACGTTCTGCAGTTTCTTCTATGGAAATCTCTGTTTTGCATCAGATAGTGTTTAAATTGGTAACTGATTTCGGGCCGTGTTTATCAGTGCCTGGAGTCATGTTTCCGGTTTTTGTACAATTTCTTGTTTACATTGACAACGGTTACTGCTGATAGTGATTTCTTGTCTTTACATTAGTTTAGACATAGCAAGATACATTAATATTGTATGTAAGTGTTGCATTAATTTTTTGAAATGTTTTAAAAAATTTTGTCCACACTTAGGCTTTTTTGGGATCCATTTGGGCTCGGTGTTCCCATTGGGAACTTGGGCTCTTCTGAAAAATTCCTGCTCTGTGTGTGTTGATTGAAATGACAACATTGGAGGCGTGTGTCACGATATTGTGTTTGCGGAGAGGGGTCCATACCTGTCCTCCCTCCGTAGGGTCACTCTATATTATCATTTTATTTTTCAGAATTCAGAGTGATGTTTTTGTGATGTCTTCAACAAGTGTGTCTCCGTCGTTGCAGTGTTAGGGCTAGCGGCTGAGTGCTCAGGGTAATACAACAATTGCCGAAGAGGTCCCTAGTAGGATCAAAGGCATTGATCGTCCGCTAGTCTGCCCGGTGTAGCGACCATTCATCGAATGGCTCGGCAGCCGGGTTTGTCCGTTACGGTTCTGGGAAGCAGTGTGGGTGATGCAAGCACTATAAACTTGGAACGTGCACACCCAGCAACGACGAATCCGAGGATAGTACGGAGGAAGCCTGTCAGTCTAGTAGCTAGCTCATCCAGGTCTATCCGGACCGCGAGCGAGAGAGGCCCCCTCTCTCTTACAACTACATTTGAGCCGCAATATTGTTGTATGTTTGTTTGTTAGTCGGAACATACGTCCAATCCTCCTGTTCGGGACGTTCCGTCACATACGCAGTCCGAACTGTCTGTGTTATGGGCTTCCTCATCCTCATGTCAACACACACCACCGCACCTTGGCTTGTGACCACAGAGTTTCAGGGGACGTTCGCATATTATATAAATGCAGGAATGAACGTTCCTAGAGCTCCTGCTTTGCCGACCAGGGAATATTGTCGACCAGGTTACTTCATCTGTTAGCCAAGGATATGAGGTCTTTCCTGATGGGACGTTCGCATTTTACATAAATGCAGAAATGAACGTCCCTGGAGCTGCCAGTGGATATTATGTAAGTCACAGCTCCACAGGCCTCATTCAGGAATAAGAATGCGGTGATTTTCTGTGATGTCTTCAAAAAGTGTGCTTCCGTCGTCACAGTCAAATGAAGAGCTAGCGGATAAGTGCTCATGATATTACGTCAATTGCCTAAGAGGTCCCAAGTAGGATCGACGGCTTTGGTGTCCGCTAGCTCGCCCGGTGTAGCGTCCATTCATCGAATGGTTCGGTAACCGGGTTCGTCCGTTGCGGTCCAGGAAGGAGATTTGGGTGATGCGAGCACTATAAAATATACTACGTGCACACCCAGTGACGATGGATATGAGAAGGGTACGGAGGAAGCCTTTAAGTCCAGTTCCTAGCTCGTCCAGGTCCACCCGGGCTGCGAGTGAGAGAGGTCCCTCTCTCGTACAACAACATCTGAGTACAGATGTTATGGTACAAATGTTTCTCATTCGGAGCATACGTTCACCGCTCGGGACGCTCAGTTATATAGACAGTCCGGAGAGACTGCTCTAATGGCTTCCTCATCCTCACGGCAGCACACACGACCGCACCTTGACTACGTGACCATTGTTATCTAGCCAGTCTCGCCGACCAAGGATTTCACGGCGACCAGGTCACGTCATCCGGTAGTCAGGAATACGAGGCCTATAGACTCCGGACGTTCGCATAAGAAATATGCAGGTGTTAACGTCCAGGGAGCTTTCAGCGGCTAAGTAACGTAAGTCCGCTGCTCCACAGGTCTCCGTAACAGACGTGCTATTACAAATAGCACAAATTATCGCAGCATTCCAGCAGATGACAGAATCTCTGTCGGATCAGGATTTATCCGACGACGCTGGGTCGGTACGCTCCGCTGAAGCATCAGGCACGGACGACCTAGAATTTCAAGTGGTCCGACAGAATGGCAAAGGGATACCGAGGAGTTGGTTTTTTCCCTTTCGGAACAACATAAATTTGCCGTAGATATCATCCGGCATTATCTTTCAGAAGTTGTTCTGTCAGACCAAAAGGCTGCGATGCCGGATAAGAAACTGTTAGCGTCACTGGACACGGAATAATTTTATCGGTTTAGGGACATCGTCCCTGAGTTTCCGACACAGTCCAATAATGTCACAAGAACATTTGAACTATTGTAGGATGCTATATATAAGCTTGCTACCAAAATGAGCAAGTCAGGTTTCTTATCGGCGAATGCTCTACATCTGCCTTTCATCAATTCAAGGAATAATTTCGAAACGGCAGGACAGGGCATACCGAGAGTTCCTCTGCGTCTAGACGATCAGGCCGAAAATCTAGAATGATCTATACCGTCGTCTATGTCAATTTCAACCGCGATGTTGGAAACGACAATAGTGTCTAACAGAGTTATCTTAGACGCATTATCGTACGCAGATCACCTTACTAAAGCGTTTTCATTATGCCTTGAAGGGAAAGAATTCCAGGATGTACTATCTTCCTTAAGAGTTCTTTCAAGGGCAATAGCTTATTCCACGTATAACTCCGCCCTTTCAGTGGCAAACCTGGAGTTGGTTAGACATGACGCGGCCCTAGCTACATCCACGCGCGTGGATGGTAAGGTGAAAAACTCTCTCAGAGTCGCTTCGGTCTCCGGAGAGCTTCTCTTCGACGGCAAGCATTCAGCAATCTATGATCAGATAACTAAGAAAGCTTTGGATTCTCTGCTATTCAAATCCGCTTCTAAAAGGTCGGATACAGCAGAAAAGAGTAAGACAGGCACTTCTGGGACAAGTACGCCCAAGAGAAGTTCCTATAGAGGTTCCTATGCGTTCTCTAGGTCTTATTCTAGAGACCGTCAAGGCAGCGACTCACATGGGGGACGTTATTCTGGCCAAGATAACCGATCAGACGTCCCTAGGTCGACGGGGCGAGGTGTGGGTCGTGGAGGACGTAGTTTCTCCTTCCGCAAGCCTCCAGGTCCAGGAGGTGATGGTATGAACCTCTATCGTGTTCCGGTAGGCGGAAGATTGTCGAGTTTTAAACAATTGGGCGTCAATTACGGACGACCCCTGGTTTCGAGGGGTAATTTCGGAAGGACTAAGAATATCCTTCAAACGAAAGCCTCCATTAACTCGAAGTCCAAAATGGACTCAGCTTCCGTCAAATCCACAGAAAAGAGACGCTCTTCTATCAGAAGTACAGTCTCTTCTGGAGAAGAACGCGGTAGAGGTCGTAGAAGACCAGGAATCACCGGGTTTCTACAGCCATCTGTTTCTGGTTCCGAAACCATGTGGCTCGTTCCGTCCAGTCATAGATCTGAGCTGGATAAACAAGCTGATCGTCACTCCGAAGTTCTATATGAAGACAATTCGATCAGTCAGAGTGAGTATTCGGGTGAACGACTATGCTACAAGCATAGATCTCAAGGATGCGTACTTTCACGTCATGGTACATCCGACATTCAGAAAGTATCTACACTTCGCAGTCCTAGGAGTTGTATATCAGTTCCGAGCGATGTGCTTCGGTTTGAACCTAGCGCCCTGGGCTTTCACTCGAATAATGAACTCGGTAATGATACATTTCCGAGCTCATTCGTCTGCGGTAATGTCGGCCTACCTGGACGACATTCTTCAGAGGTACGGCAACGAGTTAACGCTTCAGAACGATGTGCCGAATCTGCTTCTATTACTCCGACGTCTCGGTTTTATAATAAACGAGGAGAAGTCGGATCTGGTGCCATCCAAGTCATTCACCCACTTGGGAATGAGCTTCGAGACGCACAACAATCTCGTTCATCTGCCGTTAACCAGAGCGAAATTAATCAGTTGTTACGCTCGCTATTGTCTTCACTCAGACAAACTTACAGCGAGAGAATTCATCAGACTGATAGGGTTGTGTGGAGCTGCCGCGGATTTTATTCCAATGGGGCGGCTACGCACTTGTCCTCTCCAAATCTTTTTGACTCAAAAAGAACAGAGTTGGAGGGTGAAGATTCTTTCGCTCGTTACATACATCCTCTTGTAAGTCAAGTGAAACAGATTCAGACTTGGGCAGATATTCAGTGGTTTATTCAGGGAAATAACTTCCACTGCAATTGCCGGATCCGAGTTTTACAGTTTTGACAGATGCCAGTTAAATAGGTTGGGACCCAACATTGAGCCCAATGGTTTTTAAGTGCCAGGGTCCTTGGGATCCGTAGTTCCTAATCAAGCACATAAACATCAGGAATTGATGTTATTTTGGCTTGTGTTACGTCATTGCATGAATGTTATCCAGAATGCCCACAGGCAATTCTGTCCGACAATTCGACGGTATAAGTGTATTTTCGGAACTAGGGAGGTACTCATTCCATTCTGTTATTCACTGTAACGGAATGAATCCTTCTGTTGGTACTAGAACATCAAGTTCTCCTATTGGTCCGTCGTATTCCGGGTCGTCTGAATGTATTAGCGGACTCCCTTTCATGAAAGGGCCGCTTGTTGTAGTCAAATGGACTTTTAACAACGAGTATTTATATCAGATTTGCTACCTATGAGAACAGCCAATGATGGACTTTTTTGCGACGCATCTCAACAATCAGTTGCAAGTGTATGTGTCAACATGTTCGGATCCTCGAGCGTTTGCAGTTGACGCTCTATCCATCTTGTGAGACGGGATAATAGGATATGGGTATCCTCCAGCGCCGTTGATTCAGCAGGTATTGCTTAAGTTAAATAATCTCAATGCAATTCTGTTGGTAGCACCTCTGTCTCCACAAAGACCGTGCATTAATCTATTCAGGTGTCTGTTGTGGCTTATGCTGTGGAAGCTTCCTCCACATTTCGGTCCATTCTATAGCTAGATGGATTCTATTAGCTTTCAGTACTGCTTATGATAATATCTTCAACACAGCAGTCTGCGATTAAGATTTTAGCTCTTGAAGTAAGAGTTCTTTCTACTTCGGAGGCTTATGCTAATAGCATTGCTATTACAGTTCTAATGACGGCTGCATATTGGTTTTAGCCTTTCACTTGCACGAATTTATACCTCAGAAATATTGAGTCCATTTCTAGAGACCGGCATTGTTTAGGTTCGTTATCTGTTGCTCAAAATGTCGTCCACTAAACAGTTGCAACTATAGTTGTGTAGGCTTTTGGTTCCGGCAGTGACTCTGTGCTGCTGCCCTCTTCACTCTGGGGTATTTGTCCCAGGGCAAGGGGAAGAAGGGGGGGGGGTGTTCCCTTAGGTCACCTGCTTTATAGTGAAAAGCAAGGGAATACCTCCCCTAAAGTCAGTAATTATAGTCGGTACCGGGATGATTTTTAAAGTGTAAAGATAATTTTTTTTTACTCATCCATGTAATATTTTTAAGTGTACCTCAGTGTGTAGTATTTGTATATGTCACATATCATGCAGACGTTAATATACAATTATCGGTCACTTTTAATGAATTTAAGAGTCTCATTTATCTGGACTACTTTATTTATCGGCTTTCCTTTAAAAATAATTACCATAATGGATTATACTGGAGGTTAATAGGCATCAGTGATGTTATTATGCTCAAGTACAGAATGGTGTTGTGTCTTTCTCATTTTGATGCAGAATAGAAAGATACATGTAAAGCCTATTTCTCCTTGAGGGGATAATTATATATATATAGTTGAGTTATTGGATTGCTTTATGTCCTAGGCCCTCCAGCCTTTTTACTATTCAGCTAAGTCTGGGTCATTGGTACAGTATAAAAATGTTAAAAAATTTATAGTAATTTATATATTTTTTATACTTACCAATGACCCAGACGGGGATGGCCCTCCCATGAGTTTGGAACTCATACCTCCCTGCTGAGTACATAACGCTTTTCCAGGCACTGCTTGTAAGAATGACTTTTGGCGCCAATTTCGAGACCTCCTTGACACTGCGCATGCGCAGTGGAGGAAAGGTATGGAGGACCATATAGGACATGTAATTTTCGGTTTTAGATGCAAATTTTGGGGATTGGGGGGTAAAATTTGTGTTTGGCCCTAGAATTTAAGAGTTAGCACCAGCTAAGTCTGGGTCATTGGTAAGTATAAAAAATATATAAATTACTATAAATTTTTTAACTTTTTGCTCTCCACCAAAACACCCTGACATCAAAAGTAATTCAAGGGCAAATGCAGCTATATCGAACAATTTTGTTATCCATTTCTGAAAAAAACTGATTTGCTTATCGGAAAGAGCATACAAAACTTCTGTGTATACCACAGGTATATACCACAAAATTAAATGCAACACCTGCAAGGCAGGGGTTAAAGGTTTGTAGCAAAATGAACATTGACACATTCTGATGATGTCATATTATGAATTCTGCAATATATTCGCATAACTTTTTGATGGGAATTTTGTGCAACTCGCTCCAGTCATAATGGCATTCATCCAAAAATTCATATAAAAAAGTCAAGTGCCCTTCGGTTTTGCGGTCTGTATTTTTATTCCTATTTTCTTCGACAAATGTTCATCTGCTAATATTTCCAAAATGTGACACCATGTTGTTTGTTTACAGAAGAACGTGCGATGATTGAATCGACCTGAGCTCATTAAATATGCTAATAAGCCAATATTTGTTAGTCACGTGGGTGGGGTGAGGTAGCTGTCACATGGGTGGGATGAGACAGGCATATCTCTCCAAGCTGTCTCACATGACTTTATATGTGTCTCAGTACCTTAGTGGTGGGAGAAACATTTCTCTCATACAATCAGTGTGATCATCTCAGATTCTTGCATAATTAATGAGAGTCTGATTGAGAACAAATTTCATTTCGACACCAAATTTATAACATGCACCTGTTGAAATGGTTTGCGATGCACATAATTCAAGACCAAAAAGTTTATGATCTGGGAGATTGAAACAATTTTTTTTTAATCAAACTTTGTTTATCAATAATTGTTTTGTTAGAATTGGAGAGTGCGTGCTTCCAATAAAATCTATTGAAACAAATCTTTATTGAAAAAATTGAATTTTATTTCAACTGAACGTGAAGCATATTTTAAGAAAAAAATGAATCGCCCACATCAGCCCACGTAAATTTTTTAAAATTTTAACAAAGCCATATCATGTGACACCGTCAATGGAACGAGCTTGTCCAGCTCGTTCCAGTGAGGGTGTCACATGATATGGTTTTGGTCTGCTAAATCAAATGAAATTTGGCATATAGATGTATCAACATAAAATACAGTTCAGTTTTGAATCAGGGTGCGGTCTGACAATTTTTGGCCAGAGTTTTGCCCTTTTATCGATTTCAAAACTTCATTTTGGGGGTTTCCCAATGATAACTTTAGTTATAGTTGGCCAATTCAAATGAAATTTGGTATGTAGTTGTATCAACAAATTTTTTTCAAATAGCTCAAATTGCACACCTTTTTTTCAGAGGATGTGTAGCTGCACAGACTTTTATTGAATATTGTTCTCGGGAAAAGTGGCTATTCAATTAAGAGGGTTTTTCTGTCGTAGCATTGAGATGAATAAAACATAAAAATTCTTTATGGTTTTTCAGGAACTGAACCAGCGGTATAGTGCTATCTTACAGATGTATGGGGAGAAGGTAGAAGAGGCAAATGAATTGAAATTAGATTTACAAGATGTTACAGAAATGTATAAATTGCAGGTGAGTCTTATGTTCGTGTCCTTATCATCTGGTCAAGGAAGAATACACTTTTAACTAGTTGAATGCTAGAAGCCACTATCACGGCTTTAAGAAAAATGTAGAGTTGAAATGATCCAAAAAGTAATTGATCGATTAACCGTTACATTTACTGTTTTATATGGGTTAACAAAGTAACAAACTTGCTCCAGAATAGGCAAACATTGTCACACTGACTCACCTCAATTATGTGAGACAGAGAAAAGCATGCAAATTACGTGCTGACATACTTGTTTACTTGTATGATCATCATACTGTATCAGTGGCTGGAAATGGTCATTCTTAACCCTTTACACTTTGCGGGTAGCAGACGATACTTGCAAAATAAATTCATGAATTACTAAAAATTTTCAATTTTTGTCTCAAAAACATAAGCTATGTTTTTGAGACAAAAATTGAAAACATAATAAAGACTAAAAATATTTTTATACTTATAACCAATTGCCCAGACTATCTTGTGCAAACTCGATATTATCAAGGGCCAAACACAAATTTTGAACCCCTCAATCCTCCAAATTTGCATACAATACTGAAAGTTAAAAGTCCTATCTGGCCCTCCATACTTTTACCATCTACGCATGTGCAGTAGTCAGGAAGAGACCGGAATTGGCCCCAATATTATGCTTTGTTTGGCCCTAAAGTCAGTAACAATGATCTGATATCTGTGCTTTAAACTCTCCTTTTTTTGAGGATGCCAGACACAAATCAAAGCAAGAATTGGTGGATCCAAGGCTGTTAATGGATGACAGAAGTGAACAACGGTGGTTTCAAACGTTCAGGGCTTCAACTTGACAATAATTCTAAAAATTATTTTATGTTTCCCATTTTCTGATGTCATGTCTGACGTGATCATTCTTGCTAATGATTTACCAACTATTTGTTAAGTGTTCCTTCCCTATCCTTCCATGAACCCTTCCTGTTAAACACCTAAGCTTTTTGGCTATATTTTTATACTGTACCAATGACCCAGACTTAGCTGGTGCTAACTCTTAAATATTTAGGGCCAAACGCAAATTTTACCCCCCAATCCCCAAAATTTGCATCAAAAATCGAAAATTACATGTCCTATATGGTCCTCCATACTTTTACTCCACTGCGCATGCGCAGTTTCAAGGAAGTCTCGAAATTGGCGCCAAAAATCATTCTTTGTTTGGCCCTCAATTCAGTTACATCTTACTGATATTTGTGCTTGTAAATCTCACTTTAAATGATGCCAGACACATAATTATGAGAGAAATGGTGGATATAAGGAGGAAATAGAAGGAGGAGAGGAAAAAACAGTGGAAGGAAATGTTCAGGGCTGTAACTTATAATTATTTTACGAAATTATCTCATGTTGCCTATTTTCGAGGCATGACCTTGTTTTTGTCATTCTTGCTATGATTGTTCCATTGTTTGATCAATGTTTCCTCTCTCCCTTTCCTTTATTCCCCCTAGCTATTCTCCCATGCTTTGGGCTTATTTTTTGTAATGTTTATTACTAAAATTTCTTATGAGTTTTGGCTTAGAAACAGAATTATTTTCTGTTTTTTCCCCCATGTTTACGTCCTCACCCTTGGGTGTTTAGGCATTTTGGTCTGCATCTACCATCTGATGTTCTGCAGTTTCTTCTTGTTTTGCATCAGATAGTGTTTAAATTGGTAACTGATTTCGGGCCATGTTTACCAGTGCCTGGAGTCATGTTTCTGGTTTGTTTACACTTTTTGTTTAGGTTGACAACGGTTACTTCTGATAGTGATTACTTGTCTTCTGCTTAGTTCAGTTCATAGCAAGATACATTAATATTGTCTGTAAGTGTTACATTAATTTTTCGAAATGATTTAAAATTTTTGTCCACCCTTAGGCTTTTTGGGGATCCATTTGGGCTCATTGTTCCCATTGGGAACTTGGGCTCTTCTGAAAAAAATTTTTTCAAAAATTTTTTTCTTTTTGAATTATTTTTTCGTAATGTTATAATGGATTATTTTATTATGTATCTTTGTTTTCAAGGTTTAGTGGTTATCTCAGGGAGTTCCACTGCAATTGCCGGATCCGAGTTTTACAGTTATGACAGATGCCAGTCAATAGGTTGGGGCGTAACATTGAGCCCAATGTATTTGAAGTGCTAGGGTATTTGGGATCTGCAGTTCCTAATCAAGCACATAAACATCAAAGAAATGATGTCAATTTGGCTTGCGCTACGTCATTGGATGGACTTTTTTCAAAATGCACATGTGCAAATTCTATCCGACAATACGACGGTGGTAGCATATATTCGGAATCAGGGAGGCACTCATTCCATTCCGTTGTTCAAGCTAATGGAAAGAATCCTTCTGTTTGTATTAGAACATCAGGTTCTCCTATCGGTCCGTCATATTCCGGATTGTCTGAACGTATTAGCAGACTCCCTTTCACGGAGGGATCGCTTGTTGCCGTCAGAATGGACTCTCAACAAATGAGTATTCTATCAGTTTTGCTACCAATGGGAGCAGCCAAGGATAGACTTATTTGACGACACATCTCAACAATCAGTTGCAGACGTATGTGTCACCATGTCCGGATCCTCGAGCATTTGCAGTAGACGCTCTATCTATCTTGTGAGACGGAATGAGAGGATATGTGTATCCTCCAGCGCCGTTGATTCAGCAGACATTGCTCAAGATAAAACAATCTAAATGCAATTTGAGGTAGCATCTCTGTCCCCACAGAGACGTGGATTAATCTACTCAGGTGTCTGTTGTGGGACATGCTGTGGAAGCTTCCTCCACATTTCGGTCCATTCTATTGCTAGATGGATTCAATTAACTATCCGTACTGCTGATCATAAATTATCTTCAACTCAGCAGTCTGTGCTTAGATTTCAGCTCATGGAGTAAGAGCTCTATCTACTTCTTGGGTTTACGCTAATAGTGTTGCTATTACAGATCTAATGAAGGCTGCATATTGATCTCAGCCTTCCACTTTCACAAATTTTTATCTTAGAAATATTGAGTCCATTTCTGGAGATCTGTATTGTTTAGGTCCGTTATCTGTTGCTCAGTATGTCATCCACTTAACAGTTGCAACTGTGGTTATGCAGGCTTTCTGTTCCGGCAGTGACTCTGTCCTGCTGCCCTCTTCGCGCTGGGGTATTTGACCCAGGGCAAGGGGAAGGGGGGGGGGGGGGGAGGTGTTCCCCTAGGTCACCTGCTTTATAGTGTAAAGCAAGGAATACCTCCTCTGGAGTCAGTAATTCTGAGTCGGCACCGGGATGGTTTTAAAGTGTTAAGCTAATGTTTTCTCATCCATGTAATATTTTTAAAGTGTAGCTTGGTGTGAAACATTTGTATATGTCACGTTTCACATGGGTGTTAATATACAATTCTCGGACCCTGTTAATGAGTATAAAGAGTCTCTTTTCTCTGGACTTCCTTTATTTATTGGCTTTCCTTTAAAAATAATTAGCATAACGAGTTATACTGGATGTTAATAGAGATCATTGAGGTTATTGTGCTCAATTATAGAATGGTGTTGTGTCTTTCTTTTTGATACAAATAAGAAAGATACATGTAAAGCCTATTTCTCCTTTTCTCCTCGAGGGGATAATTAGGTTATATGTAGTTGAGCCTGTTGGATTTTCCTTTATGTCCTAGGCCCTACGACCTTTTTACTATTCAGCTAAGTCTGGGTCATTGGTACAGTTTAAAAATGTTAAAAAATTTATAGTAATTTATATATTTTTTATACTTATCAATGACCCAGACGGGGATGGCCCTCCCATAAGTTGGGAACTCATACCTCCCCGCTGAGTACATAACGCCTACCAGGCACTGGTTGTAAGAATGATTTTTGACGCCAATTTCGAGACCTCCTTGACACTGCGCATGCGCAGTGGAGTAAAAGTATGGAGGATCATATAGGACATGTAATTTTCGGCTTTTGATACAAATTTTGGGGAATGGGGGGTAAAATTTGCGTTTGGCCCTAAATTTAAGAGTTAGCACCTGCTAAGTCTGGGTCATTGGTAAGTATAAAAAATATATAAATTACTATAAATTTTTTAACTTTTTATTGAAATTTTTTATTAATTTTTTTGGGAGTTTAACATGTATTACAAAATGTTTATTCTGTTTATCCCCATGGTTACATCCTCACTCTAGGGGTGTTAGGTCATTTTGGTCTTGCATCTTCTATCCAATGTATCGTTTTTTCTTTGTATGAAGAACTAGCTTTGCATCTGATAGCATTTAAATTGATTACTGACTTGGGGCCTTTCTGTGTGCCTGATGTCTTGTTTCCTGTTTTTTCCTTGACGTTGTTTACATTGGCAACGTCCTCAAATATATGTAGTATTTAATATTATTAGCTCACCTGACTGAAAGTCAGGGTGAGCTTTTCTGATCACTTTTCGTCCGTCGTCCGTCGTCCGGCGTCCGTCGTCCGGCGTCCGTCGTCCGGCGTGAAGGTGGTGTTTGGGTCTTTTTCTTCCAAACCACTGGCCGCATGTTAATGAAATTTCATGTGAGTAGGGGTTATATAGCGGCATTTTGATTTTTGGGCAAATTAGGTTTCGGCTCATATTGAGCAGAGGGGTGGGGCAAAAATGCTCCAATTCTTAAAAAATCTTCTTCTCAAGAACCAGCAATAGCAGAGACTTGATATTTGGTATGCAGCTTCCTTTTGAGGTGTAGACTCAAGTTTGTTCAAGAGAAGTTTGTAGGTCTATACTTGGCGATGTTATGGGAGGAGCAAAAATTTTGGCCCCACCCCAAATTTCTATTTTTTAAACCGAGAGGCCAATTTGAACCAAATTTTATGTGAGGGCTTATTGGGTCATAAGTACCTAATTTATGCAGAAATTTTTTTTCCTGTAGCCCCGTGGGAACCACAGGAGCTAAAAATAGAAAAAAATTAAAACGCCTATATCTCAAAAACTGCACGGCACTGAGAATTTTTATTTGGTGTGCAGCTTCCTTGGGACCAACAGAAAGGATTGGTAAAAAAAAATTGCCATCGGTTTTATCATAGGGTACAGTTTCGGGACTTTGAAAAAGTGCTGAGTCAGCACTTTTTAACACTGTAGGCAATGGGAAAAACATTAAAAAATCTTCTTCTCCAGATCCAGCAGGCAGAATCTTTTGATATTTGGTATGCAACATTGTAGGGTGGATCTGATTCAAGTTTGTTCAAATCGGCCCCCTGGGTTCATATTTGGGCTCAGTATAGGAGCCCGATTTCGAACTTAGTGCATTTCAGGCAAATTTCTTAAAAAATCTTCTTCTCCAGATCCAGCAGGCAGAATCTTTTGATATTTGGTATGCAACATTGTGGGGTGGATCTGATTCAAGTTTGCTCAAATCGGCTCCCTGGATTCATATTTGGGCTCACTATAAAAGCCCGAATTCGATCTTAGTGCATTTCAGGCAAATTTCTTAAAAAATCTTCTTCAGATCGAGCAGGCAGAATCTTTTGATATTTGGCATGCAACATTGTGGGGTGGATCTGATTCAAGTTTGTTCAAATCAGCCACCTGGGTTTATATTTGGGCTCAGTATAGAAGCTCGAATTCGAACTTAGTGCATTTCAGGCAAATTTCTTAAAAAATCTTCTTCTCCAGATCCAGCAGGCAGAATCTTTGGATATTTGGTATGCAACATTGTGGGGTGGATCTGATTCAAGTTTGTTCAAATCGGCCCCCTGGATTCATATTTGGGCTCACTATAGAAGCCCAAATTCGAACTTAGTGCATTTCAGGCAAATTTCTTTAAAAATCTTCTTCTCCAGATCCAGCAGGCAGAATCTTTTGTTATTTGTTATGCAACATTGTGGGGTGGATCTGATTCAAGTTTGTTCAAATTGGCCCCCTGGATTCATATTTGGGCTCACTATAGAAGCCCGAATTCGAAGTTAATGCATTTCAGGCAAATTTCTTTGAAAATCTTCTTTTCAAGATCCAGCAGGCAGAATCTTTTGATATTTGGTATGCACCATGCTTAGGGGGTGAGATTCAAGTTTGTTCAAGCCAAGTCCCTTGGTCCATATCTGGGCTCACTGTGGGAGCTTGAATTGTAACTTAGTTCAAAATGAGGAATTTTCTTTAAAAATCTTCTCAAGATCCAGCAGGCAGAATCTTTTGATATTTGGTATGCACCATGCTTAGGGAGTGAGATTCAACTTTGTTCAAGCCAAGTCCCTAGGTCCATATTTGGACTCACTGTGGGAGCCCGAATTATAACTTAGTTCAATATGAGGAATCTTCTTTAAAAATCTTCTATTTTTTTTTTAGATCCACTGGTCAGAATCTTTGGATATTTGGTATAAGCTTTTCTTAGGAGGATCAGATGCAACTTGTTGAAATCAATTCTCTGGGTTGATATTTAGGCTACCATGTCAGGTGAGCGCCCTCAGGCCCCTTGGGGCCTCTTGTATTACTGTAGAATTACTGTACGATACATTGAATATTATTTCAGTAGTGTAGCTCATAATATTTGGATTTTGTCCACACTTAGGCTCTATCAGGATGCCCTTGGGCTCATAATGTTCCCTTTGGGAACTTGGGCATTTTCCCAAAAAAAATTTCAAATTTTTTTAAAAAATTTTTCAAATTTAATTTTGATTGCTATTATTCATGTATCTTTATCATATATTTTGTTGTGGAGTTTGTAGGAGCGCTATCGACTTTGTCTTTTGATTGTAATTATCAAAGCTTACTGCTCTAAATGCAAGGCGAGGAAGTCTTCCTCAGATTTACATGCTTGTTGCCATGCCTGTAGTCGATACACTCCTGCAGATTCTTGTCCTACTTGTGTACATTGGGATGACAGACATTGGAAATGGGTGTCACGGTACGTCGTTGGCAGTGAGGTTCCTATGCCAGAGCTCTCACCGCAATATAATTCGAGTTTTTCAGTTTCTATTTCAGAGGAACAAGAACATGGTGATGGTATTGTGACGCCCATCCGAAGTGTGCTACCGCCGTCGCACCTGATGAGAAAATAGAGCAAGGTGTTCATAAATATAAGCAAGGGATAAGGCCTCTAGTTAGTGTTCTTATCCTTTGCAAGCAGCTAGCTCGACCAGTCACTCCATTCGTGGGAGCCGTGACACCGGGTAAGTCCGTTGCGGTGGAAGGAAGTGTAGATTTGGGTAGAGCGAGTACCTCAAAAACTAAAGCTCACCTAGCGACAATGGAAATAGAGAGGAAGCCTGCAAGTTTCTCTTAGGGAGGCTCACTGAGGTCTAATAAGACAACGTGTGGGAGAGGCCCCTCTCAAACCCAGCAACATTTGGGGCCAAATGTTGTTGAGAACCTTGCATGTGTAGGATCCTGCAAATTTATCTTAGGGAGGCTCAGTGAGGTCTGAAAAGACCACGAGCGGGAGAGGTCCCTCTCTAACCCACAACATTTTGGGCCAAATGTTGTTTGATAAACTTGTCTGTGTAGGAGCTAACGTACACACTCACCACTTGGGACACTCAAGCCGCAGTATCGGACTTGCTGTCGCAGATTGCACAGCTAATCGCTGCATCCCAGCAAGTGCAAGAGCAACCTTCTGCAGACTGGTGGTGAGCTGTCGGATGGTGCTGGGTCAGTCCAGTCATCTGCACGCGCAGCTGCGATGGACCAAACGTCACAGCTGAATCAGTCGGATGGTGAAAGGGTCAAGGAAGAGGATTACCCTTCCGTTTCAGAACAGCATATGGTAGCAATGAATTTTATTCATCAATACTATCCTGACTTTGTTCCACCTGATCAGCAAGCTGCGTCTACTAGAGAGAAACCGCTGTCATCTCTGGACGCATATTTTTTGCGGAGAATAGAGGATGTTCTTCCCTTCCCTAAACAGTCTCGACAGGTGTCGGAGGTCTTCAGCCATGTGAACAACGCCATATTCAACCTCTCGAGAGCTAAGAGGAAGGCGGTTTCTTATCAACATCTTCAATAAATATACCGTTCCTTGGACCACGTTCATTTAAAACGGTTTGAGAAGATGTCCAGAGAGTTCCTCTGCATTTAGATGAGCAGGCCGGGATTTAGATATGTCCCTACCTGCATCATTCAATATATGCTCGGAAGTGATGGAATGTGCTATTTCATCCAATAGAGTAAATCTGGATGTGATGTCCTATGCAGATCAGTCACCAGAGCTATGGCGGAACATCTTAATCGGAAGGAATTTGAGGATGTTTGTTCCTCACTTAGAGTTCTTTCCAGGGCAGTCATTATGCCATGTACAACTCCACCCTGACAGTGGCAGATTTGGAGTTGATCAGACGTGATGCTGCCCTTGCATTGTCATCACTTATAGATGACAAGGTGAAAAGCTCTCTTCGAGTCGCTCCGGTCAAGGGACACACACTGTTTGACAACACGCTTTCTTTAGTCTAGGATCAGGCTACCAAAAAGCTTCCAGCGCACTGATACTTAGATCAGCATCTCAACAACATACATCAGCTGGCCGGAGTAAGTGAGGTCATTCCAGTTCACAATCATAGAAGGGAGCTCCTCGCGAGAGTCTAGGAAACCCTCTTACAGTTACTCCAGAGGTCATCAGTATAGCGACTTGGAAAAGGGGTGCAAGTCTTATAAAGAATATAAGTCAGCCCCTAGATTGATGGGACAAAGTTCTTTGCAGGAAGGACGTAGTTTCGCCTGCCACAAGACTCACAAGTTGTACAGGTGATGGTCTAGAGTTCTATTGCTTTCCACTTAGCGGAAGGTTATCAACCTAGCAAAAAAGTGGATGAAAATTACAAAAGATCAGTGGATGAGAATGTAGTCTCAGCAGGCCTGTGGCTATCAGTCTGAGCAAGCTCCACTTACAAGAAGTACATGTTGGACAATTTTTCTGGCGAATTCTTCCAAGAGAGTCTCTCCTAGTGGAGGTATAGGCTCTCCTATTGAAGAAAGCAATAGAGGTCATTGCAAATATTCTCCGGGTTTTTTCAAGTCACCTGTTTCTTGTCCCGAAGCCAGATGTACAGTGCATAGATAGGCTGAGGCAGCTGTCTTGTTTGGAATAGAGCCATTAGAGAGACTAAGTACGTCTTTTCCCTCTGGGTGTTGTATTCCTTGGCGTCAAGACATTTAATGCCATTGTGGATGCCATAGTATCCTTATGTACTGTTACAGCAGTCTTTTCTTATAATTAGCGGCTAGTGTTGTAAGTCTCCATTTAGTGAGCTTTCAAAGGCCGCAAGTGACATAGTTATGTGACGAAGACTCATAACTGCGAAGCTACCCTGAGATTACTGTCTCTTTGGGAATTACAGCTATTAGAATAGTGGCTCGTCATTCCCTAATTTGCACGATGATGGTTGTAAGTCTCTGTTTAGTGAGCTTTCAAGGTCACTAGTTACACCGAGTTATCTGTCTTCACGGAGGGGAAGACTTCTAAAGATACGTTAGCTAGGCTCTTACCACTGTCTTTTGGGAATAAAACCGATAAGGGTAGAGTCCCTTCGGTTTGTTTTCCTAGGTGTCAGAGACTTGAGTCTTATTGTTTACACCTTAGTAGACTAGCTAGAATCATGAGCGATGTTTTTTCAGTAATTATGTAGTGACAAAACTGAATTTATTATCTCTTGGGACTACTGTCTCTTTGGAAATTTAGGCCTGTTAAAATAGCGACTCTTCATTCCCTACCTTGCGCGACGATAGTTGCAAGTCTCCGTTAAGTGAGCCTTGAAGGTCGCAACTTACTCTAATGTATCTGTCTTCATGGAGATGAAGACGTATAAGCTACAGCTAGCTTTGTAAGTCTCCTTAGTGACCTTCTAAGGCTGCAGTTATCAGCCTTTTTATTGTCTTCACATATAGGAAGACCTTTACCTGCTTCAGCTAGACTGAGTTTGTTGTCCTATCGGACATGATACTGTATGTTAGAGGAGGTTATTCTCTTCCTACCGGTATGGTTTGGTATTAGTTATATGAGGCGATAAGCTCTATTGTTGATGCCATATTTACCTAGTAAAACGCCTATACTTAACTCCTCCTCAGGAACATATTTCCTGATTTCAGACTGAACGTAAGGAGTTCATCTAAATTTTTATGACCTGGTGTCGGAACATTGTTTTCGTCTCCCTTTTCATTTCTATCCAATCAATTACTGTGGATTATATTTCCACCTTAGAGACTGGATATTATGTCAATATGGTGTATTTTTGTTCATCACATCCCTCTCCATCCTTAGTGGCATTATGGAGTCTGCCAGACATGAGGAAGCCCAGTGGTTCCTGTACTATTTAATAACTAACACAAGAGCGACTCAAGTAATGGGGGGAGGGGGTGGGGGGGGGTTGGGTCAATAGGAATTATTTGTCGAACCCCCCTCCCCCACCCCTGCCAATGTGTTAAGAGGCGATTACAGGGCAGGACGTAGTTTTCTTCCCGTAAGCCTCGTATGCATTCAAGTATATGCATGCCTTTCATGGCTCCCGATTGGCGGCTGGGTCGTATTCTAAGGGCAACCTCATGGGCACATCCACTATTCAGTTGGATTGTTTCCTGTGGTTGTTCGTTTATAAGTCATATACGAGCATATGATTCCTTATCAATAAAATTACTAGCCTTCGTGCACATGTGTGGCTGACATGTCGGTTATCTGGACGTTGCCATTGGTTATTAGTATAAAAATATGATAAATTTCAAGTAATTTGTATATTTTTTATACTTACCAATGGCCCAGATGGGGATGGCCCTCCCATGAGTGGGCACTCATACCTCCCCGGTGAGTTATTATTAGTACGCTCATCTACAACAAATGATGGTGGCGTCAATTCTGGACTCATCCTGACTACTGTGCATGTACAGATGGTAAAAGTATGGAGGGCCAGATAGGACTTTTAATTTTTGGTATTGTATGCAAATTTGGGGGGTTCAAAATTTGGGTTTGGCCCTTGATAATATAGAGTTTGCACCAGCTGGTCTGGGCCATTGGTAAGTATAAAAAATATACAAGTTATTTTAAATTTATCATTTTTGTATATTGGCCTAGTCGGTTTTGTTTGTAACAATGGGTAAAGGGTTCAAATCATCAACGGGATATCAGTTATTCTGATATCTATTTGGACAAGTGATTAATCAGTTACCCAAGGTTAATCCATGTGATTAATCGATCAAGAAAACCCCTTAACCATTTCAGCTCTAAAAAAATGAGGGAACCAGAGCAAAAGCCAGCCTTTTCCTTGCTCATATTTCGTATTTAGTCAAATGCAAATAAAATTTTGTTTATATAAATTTATTCTATTACAATTTACTGGAAAGTGCCTGTGGACCTTTCCAATAATTTAAATAAAACAAATTTTTAATAACAAATTCAGATCACCAAAAATAATTTAGCTCTGTCAGGGACTCCTGAGGCCCCGTAAGGCCTGGGCTGACGTGGGGTTATTTAGTCCCGCTGATGAAGTTGCGGGAAAATTAGACCAACGTGGAGGGTCGGAATCCAAGTGTCGCGAACTCGGCGCAGAGAGCTGAGTTAGACCGACGCCGTGATTCCTTCTCTGCCAAATTGGCCTGAAATAGGTTCGATTTCCATTAGGTGTGATTCCTAATCACTTCAGGCTGTATAATGGAAAGAATGATTTAAAGTAACAACGATTCTTTTATTTACACATAAAAATAAATCCGTTTCAATATTTCAACAATCAACAATTCAATTCTTTTCACAGAAAATGGGTCACTACGGTTAAATAATTCTAAACAATCATATAGTCATTCTATAGCCCTGTACTGGCACTATAGCCTACACACTGGAAATGTTACTACCGTGAGCTCGCCATAAGAGCTTCACAAATCTGAAATGTTATTACTGTGAGCTCGCCATAAGAGCTTCACCCGCTTAGGCTCAAATGTCAACGTCTGCGCGTAACTGTACCTCTGGCTGTCGGAGGGTTCCGACCAGCAATGTTCGTCATCTATAAACCACCGTACTTCTGATTTGGGTCAGATATTGTCTACTCATACCTTATGTGCCCTTTGAAAGTCCTCCGTGAAAGTCCTATTGAAATATCCACCGTTCCTGGTTGAATTCACGATTCACAAATGCCCCTTTTGTGCTAGGGCGAAATTGTCACTCACACCGATCTCCAGTCGGTATTACGATGTTCCGACAGCAAAATAAACTACTCAGAACGCAATCAGGCTGACGCTTCAAAGGGTTAATACGCACAATACAATTAACCTACACTTCTGACTATTGCAGGACGATACCTGCTACTCGACAATCTAAACTTTAACGTTCCACCTGGGGTGTTCCTTCTCACGAATTCGGCCCCGTAGCCGCCTATCAACTTTAAGCTAAATCAATCATGGAATGCCCTCTCTGGCGATTCCAGCCGTTTCAGGGTCCTGTGATCGAAGGTACCCTTATGCCAGGAAACAGAGTCCGCCTGTCCTGGACTTCACCAACGTGTGTGTGACCCCAAGTGTGTGTCTAATGCTCTGCTCTTCCAGGTATATATACTTTTTACCCTAAACTGTCAGGTGGACCGACGCTCATCTGTCCACCTGTCAAAACGGTGGGAGATGACGTATATCGAGGCAGAATCAATACAAGTCATCTCGCGCGTGACTTAACGAGGATTCGTTCCTGACACGCATTGTTATAACTTATGATGACACGACATTTCTATCTTTTAGAATCTCGTTTCTCAATTTACCGTGACGACATCTTGACATCAACCGATTACGTCTCGTAAGACTCCGACTACTGTAGAAACTAAACGAGATTAGACCTTATCTAACATACCGTTTCTCCCCTGGGTCCCTGCGCTAAAGCTGGATATACACCACGTGTGTTTTTCCAGCTTTACAGAGAAGTGAAATTCATGTAGGTTTTTCGCCTTGATGCGGAATATATTTTGAACTTACAATATCTTTAAATATGAGGCCCCTTGCCCCTATATTTAGGCTGGCTTTGCCCTGACAACTCCCTTCCCGAGAGAAACACCCTGTGTATCTCTTAAAACACAAGGGGCAAAGCCACGCACGCTCGCCTCTCACGCCTTTTTACGATCTACCATCATGTTCAAGACTACAAAACTTACCCTAGTGGTCGTGGGGGGTCATGACCAGGCTCATGCGTCGGCCATGTCGATTCCCACGACACACTCGCTACCACATGTTCCCGTCTTGCGGGTTTACATATGATATGGGGAGTAGCCTTATCCTTAGATTTGCAGCACTCTCTATCTCTAATACTATACATTTACACCTAAACATACACATTTTTATACACATTCGCCCATTTTGCAAACAGTTCACTTGGCACTAACTCCGACGAGTAACACTGTCCGCGCCTTTGCGTCAGATGGGTTAATTCCAACGGAGTGTAACTTCGCCTCCCGTTCCCCTATGTCTTGTGAAGGGGCAAACGACCCCTGCATTATGTTGAGCCTCACCCTCGAAAAGCTCAACCAGGGGATTAAAATTGTGACGCACACATTCAACACACAGATTTCCCGACCGCGCCTTTGCGACAGACGGGGTTAGTGTGCCTCACACTCACAACAAACTCTCGTCAATAAAAACAAGCGCGGTTTCCCCGGGCCTTAACACCGGGTTTGTGCATCCCGTACTTACAAAACTCGACACACAGGCTCCCCGTCCACGCACACGCGACAGACGAGGCAGTGTATCTCACATTCGCACTCACAAACAACTCCAGTCAGCAGTCAGAGCAATAATAATACTAAAATAAGAAAATTCCTTCCGGGCCTTAACACCGAGTTTACGAAGCCCATCACCTCACCAACAAAAATATTTGCGACTGGAGCCCCCGTCCCAGACACCAGGCCCACAGCCACCCAACTATTGCTTCTTTATAACCACCGACCATTGGTAGGGGCCCGGTTCCCAGTATCCCCTTGGGTAACCCTTGACACACCCCTACTTCTCGCCCCGCCATTTCTACGGGTATTCCACCAGGGTCCCCATACCCTGTCGTTGTCGCATTCCCAAGAGCTTCCCTTGGCGCTATATCCCCCAGGCTCACTCGTCCCAGCGATTACCGTCGTTCGAACGACACTGGCCGTCCTTGGCCCTTGTGCCGTCGACCCCCCGGTCCATTGCGACGACTTCTTGCGCACATTGGGCGCTGTGCGCCCCCGGCACTCTCTACGTGGTCTCCGCCACCTAGGATGCTTCTCCTTTGATTTGTGGACCCTTTTCTCGGTCACCTGGGCGCCCACCTTAGCGGTCCCATCCACTTTGACACACTCAACTTGTGTTGACCCGTGCCCTCTCAATTCTGGAGGAGTTTGCCCAGCCATTTGCGTGGGTCTGGCCTCCCCTCTCCACACAGGTGACACCGACTTCTGGGGGAGCTCAACTCCCCCACATAAATTTGCTTGAGGGTCTTTCCCCAATGACCCCATTGGGTTCCCTCTTCGTTTGGCGTTTAGCCTGGACCGCCTGCGGTCCCTTCTCCCTAATTGGACAGGAGTCGTCTCCCTTGAAACTTCGCGACATTTCATCGTGTAGGGGCCATCCCCTGGACCATCGGACTGGTTCCCCCTGGGAACCTTCCCTTCCTTACTCGGTACGTTACCGAGTGCAACCGCCGGGGGTCCTTGCCCACCGACTTGAACTTCCTTTGCCCTCGTTGGGCCATAACTTGGCCCCCTACCCCTGGACCATAACTCATCAGGGCTTGCCCTCACCCCTGGGGTATTACCTATGACCAGGTCATACACAGGTGATTCAATGCACATGGCTTCCACTTCGCCACGATAAAATGGGGTATCCACCGTTATCCTCGCGATGGGGAACCTTCTAACGGTCCCATCTATCAAAATACACAAATGGTCGCGCCCCAACAATTGCTTGTCGTCAACCAGTTGCTTTCTAACCGCTGCAGAGGAGCACCCAGAATCTCGGAGCAGACGGATCTCCCTTTGTCCCACATACCCTGGGTACACTGGCATATCAACCTTCTCCTGCGAAGTTGTGAGCCTCTCACACATGCCACTTATTATCGGGACAACCTTCCCGCCTTCCAGCCTTAATTCCCCCTCTTGTATACATTCCCGGAGGGGACTGTGTTCTGGACCGATAGTTTGACAGAACGCTGCCGTCTGTCTACTGGGCCCTGGATCTACGCGGTCACCTTGCTTCCAACCCCTTGGCGCTGCGTTCCTGGCCCCCTGCTGAGGTGGTCTAATGTTCCCAGTGGTCCTTACCTGCTTTTGCCAGCAGTCCCTGGCAATATGACTCCGCTTGTTGCAGATAAAACAAGTGGCGTCCTTGGGAGCGCTCCCCTTCCGGCTGGTCTGCGACGCAGGAGGATCGGGGTGGTGTTGCCTTACGGGTGCCATTGCCAACCCGTTTGCCCCACCCCTAGCCGATTTGGGTGCGTTTACACTCCCACCGTGGGCCTCGATGTAGCGTTCTGCCACAATTGCCATCTCATCATAGGTGGGCGGACCCCTTTCCTTGATGAACAGGCCCAACTCCTTGGAGCATGTAGTTAAAAACTGCTCCCGGAGAAATAGATCTTGCAGGGCTCCATATGACTCATTCACTTCTGCGAGATCAGTCCAGCGGTCAAAGTACCGCCTAGCTCGGGCAAAATACTGAGGTACTGTTTCTCCCTTCTCCTGCTTAATTTCTCGGAACCTGGTCCGGAATCCTTCTTCAGTGAGCTGGTATCTCCGAAGGATGGCATTCTTCAGCTCACTGTAGTCGTTAAGAAGTGCAGGAGGCATACTGGTATAAGCCTCGAGGGCTTTACCTGACAACAGAGGGCTCAAGCACATAGCCCATGTGTCTTCTGGCCACATTTGACTGGAGGCAAAACGCTCGAACCTCTCCAAGTACGAGTCCAAGTCATCTGTGTTTTCATTGAAATGAGCGAGATGGGGGCGTGGGGCATGAATTGCTACCCCTGCACTCCCATCCCCTGAGCGCCGACTTTCATTCTCCACATCGGCCCTTGCTCTGAGGAGCTCTAATTCTCTCTCGTGCCTCTGTTGTTCGAGCTCCCGTTCTGCCTCCCTTGCCTCCCTTGCTAATTGGGCTTCCCTCTCTCTCGCCTCATTTGCTAATTGAATCTCTCTCTCTTTCGCCTCTCTTGCGTCTTTCTCACGCTCTCGTTCTAATTGGGCTTCTCTCTCCCTCGCCTCATTGCGTAAGGCAATCTCCTTGGCCTCGCATTTCTGCTCATCTTTAACGAACTTCTGAAGTTCAGCTCCCTCAAGGCCCATTTCCTTGCCTAATGATACCAGTTGGGCGAGGGGTGTAACAACATCCATTTTGATTTTTTCTTTCTATCTTCAACACTCGTCAGAAAGAATGAAGAAGGAAAAGAAAGAAAGAAAAAAAAATATATGGCAATTGATCCTAATTTACACTCCCACCGTGGGCCTCGATGTAGCGTTCTGCCACAATTGCCATCTCATCATAGGTGGGCGGACCCCTTTCCTTGATGAACAGGCCCAACTCCTTGGAGCATGTAGTTAAAAACTGCTCCCGGAGAAATAGATCTCGCAGGGCTCCATATGACTCATTCACTTCTGCGAGATCAGTCCAGCGGTCAAAGTACCGCCTAGCTCGGGCAAAATACTGAGGTACTGTTTCTCCCTTCTCCTGCTTAATTTCTCGGAACCTGGTCCGGAATCCTTCTTCAGTGAGCTGGTATCTCCGAAGGATGGCATTCTTCAGCTCACTGTAGTCGTTAAGAAGTGCAGGAGGCATACTGGTATAAGCCTCGAGGGCTTTACCTGACAACAGAGGGCTCAAGCACATAGCCCATGTGTCTTCTGGCCACATTTGACTGGAGGCAAAACGCTCGAACCTCTCCAAGTACGAGTCCAAGTCATCTGTGTTTTCATTGAAATGAGCGAGATGGGGGCGTGGGGCATGAATTGCTACCCCTGCACTCCCATCCCCTGAGCGCCGACTTTCATTCTCCACATCGGCCCTTGCTCTGAGGAGCTCTAATTCTCTCTCGTGCCTCTGTTGTTCGAGCTCCCGTTCTGCCTCCCTTGCCTCCCTTGCTAATTGGGCTTCCCTCTCTCTCGCCTCATTTGCTAATTGAATCTCTCTCTCTTTCGCCTCTCTTGCGTCTTTCTCACGCTCTCGTTCTAATTGGGCTTCTCTCTCCCTCGCCTCATTGCGTAAGGCAATCTCCTTGGCCTCGCATTTCTGCTCATCTTTAACGAACTTCTGAAGTTCAGCTCCCTCAAGGCCCATTTCCTTGCCTAATGATACCAGTTGGGCGAGGGGTGTAACAACATCCATTTTGATTTTTTCTTTCTATCTTCAACACTCGTCAGAAAGAATGAAGAAGGAAAAGAAAGAAAGAAAAAAAAATATATGGCAATTGATCCTAATTTACTTCTGTAATTTAACGTAATTAAACGCACCAAATATTCTGAAACCTACCGCAGTTATAGTGGCTATTAAGTATCCTTTTGGGGACTACTGTATTGCGATATTAAACCCTTGAACGGCATCAACTGACTGAACGCGTCAAAACCTAAACAGAACTGCCATTAAAATAAAACAAAATTTCCATATAGCCATTTTTTTACCTTTTAGAAATATCCTGGTAGTGCTCGCCAATCAATGTCAGGGGACACCTAAGGCCCCGTAAGGCCTGGGCTGACGTGGGGTTATTTAGTCCCGCTGATGAAGTTGCGGGAAAATTAGACCAACGTGGAGGGTCGGAATCCAAGTGTCGCAAACTCGGCGCAGAGAGCTGAGTTAGACCGACGCCGTGATTCCTTCTCTGCCAAATTGGCCTGAAATAGGTTCGATTTCCGTTAGGTGTGATTCCTAATCACTTCAGGCTGTATAATGGAAAGAATGATTTAAAGTAACAACGATTCTTTTATTTACACATAAAAATAAATCCGTTTCAATATTTCAACAATCAACAATTCAATTCTTTTCACAGAAAATGGGTCACTACGGATAAATAATTCTAAACAATCATATAGTCATTCTATAGCCCTGTACTGGCACTATAGCCTACACACTGGAAATGTTACTACCGTGAGCTCGCCATAAGAGCTTCACAAATCTGAAATGTTATTACTGTGAGCTCGCCATAAGAGCTTCACCCGCTTAGGCTCAAATGTCAACGTCTGCACGTAACTGTACCTCTGGCTGTCGGACGGTTCCGACCAGCAATGTTCGTCATCTATAAACCACCGTACTTCTGATTTGGGTCAGATATTGTCTACTCATACCTTATGTGCCCTTTGAAAGTCCTCCGTGAAAGTCCTATTGAAATATCCACGTTCCTGGTTGAATTCACGATTCACAAATGCCCCTTTTGTGCTAGGGCGAAATTGTCACTCACACCGATCTCCAGTCGGTATTACGATGTTCCGACAGCAAAATAAACTACTCAGAACGCAATCAGGCTGACGCTTCAAAGGGTTAATACGCACAATACAATTAACCTACACTTCTGACTATTGCAGGGCGATACCTGCTACTCGACAATCTAAACTTTAACGTTCCACCTGGGGTGTTCCTTCTCACGAATTCGGCCCCGTAGCCGCCTATCAACTTTAAGCTAAATCAATCATGGAATGCCCTCTCTGGCGATTCCAGCCGTTTCAGGGTCCTGTGATCGAAGGTACCCTTATGCCAGGAAACAGAGTCCGCCTGTCCTGGACTTCACCAACGTGTGTGTGACCCCAAGTGTGTGTCTAATGCTCTGCTCTTCCAGGTATATATACTTTTTACCCTAAACTGTCAGGTGGACCGACGCTCATCTGTCCACCTGTCAAAACGGTGGGAGATGACGTATATCGAGGCAGAATCAATACAAGTCATCTCGCGCGTGACTTAACGAGGATTCGTTCCTGACACGCATTGCTATAACTTATGATGACACGACATTTCTATCTTTTAGAATCTCGTTTCTCAATTTACCGTGACGACATCTTGACATCAACCGATTACGTCTCGTAAGACTCCGACTACTGTAGAAACTAAACGAGATTAGACCTTATCTAACATACCGTTTCTCCCCTGGGTCCCTGCGCTAAAGCTGGATATACACCACGTGTGTTTTTCCAGCTTTACAGAGAAGTGAAATTCATGTAGGTTTTTCGCCTTGATGCGGAATATATTTTGAACTTACAATATCTTTAAATATGAGGCCCCTTGCCCCTATATTTAGGCTGGCTTTGCCCTGACAAGCTCTAAACCAGTTAAGATAAGATTCCGCTTCAAAATGAGCTCAAAATATAAACTGAAATGTTGCCTAAAATATCCCTAGGTTTGAATGTCTTTGGCCAAAATGTACACGCTAAAACATCTGAACATCAAAAATGTCCATCCATCAGACAACCAAGATGGATAATCCTTTCTCTGATTAAGTAAATATCCCCCTGTAATTTCATGAATGATTTCCGGGCTTCATTTTTTAAAAAATTTCCATCAAATTCAGTCATGGCTAGTTCACGGTAGCCATGAGTGGCATTTATGAAAAATCTCAAGAATATACTAAGCAGTTTAACCCTTTACCCAATGAATTGGTCACATCCTTTCGCGTAAAATGCAAATTCAGCAGCTGAAAAAATACTATATTTTTATACTGTACCAATGACCCAGACATAGCTGGTGCTAACTCTTAAAATATAGGGCCAAACACAAATTTTGCCCCCCCAATCCCCAAAATTTGCATCTAAAACTAAAGAAAACATGTCCTGAAAGGCCCTCCACACTTCGCCCCTACTGCGCATGCGCAGTGTCAAGGACGTTCCGAAATTGGCGCCATTAATCATTCTAAGTTTGGCCCTTCATCAGTTAACATCTGACTGATCTTTGTGCTTATAAATCTCAGTTTAAATGATGCCAGACACATAAATATTAGTGAAATGGTGATTCTAAGGAGGATAGAGAAGGAGGAGAGGAAAAGAATGTGTGACAGAATATTATCAGGGCTGTAACTTAAAATTTTTTAATGAAATTATGTTAAGTTACCTATTTTCAAGGCAGCAGCCATTTTGTTGTCATTCTGATTATTTAGTTACACTATTTTTTTGGTGTTTTCCTCTCTCCCTGTCCTTTAAGTTCCCCCTTGCTATTCTCCCATGCTTTTGGCATAGTTTTTGTAATTATTATTACTAAATTTTCTTGGGAGTTTTAGCTGAATAACAGAATGAATTCTGTTCTTTCCCCATGTTTACGTCTTCACCTACGGGTGGTTAGGCGTTGTGTTCTGCATCTACCATCTGATGTTCTGTAGTTTCTTCCCTGGAAGTCTCTGTTTTGCATCAGGTAGTGTATTTTTGGTAACTGATTTCGGGCCTGGGTGCCTGGAGTCTTATTTTAGTGTTTTTACACTCATTGTTTACATTTACAACAGCCCTCTGTGTGAGGGGGGGATTTCTAAAAAATAATATCTTGATGTTATTTTAATCATAACTAGATACATTATTATTGTTCGTAAGTGTTGAATAAATTGTTTAAAATATTTTTAAAATTTTTGTCCACACTTAGGCTTGGGATCCATTGGGGCTCAATGTTACTTTTCAGAAACTTGGGCTGTTCTGAAAAAATATTTTTTCAAAATATTTTGATTTCAATTATTTTTTCTATATTAATGGATCATATTATTATTATGTATTTTGATTGCCAGGGGTTAGTGCGAGTACCAGGACTTGTTTTCTTTTCACATTGTGAAAGGATATTGATCAATTGTTTTAAGAGGAAGTCTTCCTCTGACTTTATTATCATTCTATATGTGGTCAGTGTACTCGCATTAACTCCTGTTCTGTATCGTATGATTTCGATGACAATATGGGAAGCGTATGTCACGGTATGTTGTTGGGGATTTGGACACTCCGGTCCTTTCCCCGCAGGGTCACTCTACTTTATCAATTTCTATTTCAGACGATCAAGATTAGGGTGATGTATCTGTGATGTCTTCCAACAGTGTGCCTCTGTCGTCACAATTAATGAAGGGCTAGCGGAAAAGTGCTCATGTAAATACGCCAATTGCCTAAGAGGACCCTAGTAGGTTCGACGGCCTTTGACGTCCGCTAGCTCGCCCGGTGTAGCGTCCATTCACCGAATGGTTCGGCAGCCGGGTTCGTCCGTTGCGGTCTAGAAGGAATTTTGGGGTGATGCGAGCACTATAAATTAACCTAATGCACACCCAGTGACGGCGGATCGGAGGGAGAACGCAGGAAGCCTTTTAGTCCGGTTCATAGCTCGTTCCGGTCCATCCGGACGGCAAGCGAGAGAGGCCCCTCTCTCGTTCAACAACATCTGGCCCCAGATGTTGTGGTACAAAATGTGTCGCAAGCGGAGCATACGTCTGTCGTTCGGGACGCTCCGTTGTATAGGCAGTCCGCTGAGACTGCTAAGGCTTCCTCTTCTCGTCAGCGCACACGACCGCACCTTGGCTGCGTGACCGCCGATATATTACCAGCTTCGCCGATCAAGGATTCTTCGGCGACCAGGTCACACCATCCGGTAGCCAGGGACACGAGGCCTGCAGACTCCGGACGTTCGCATAGGAAGTGTGCGGGAGTCAACGTACACGGAGCTTCCGGCGGCAATGCATCGTAAGACCGCTACTGCACAGGCCTCGGGAACGGACGTGCTTTCCTTAATAGCACAGTTTATCGCAGCATCCCAGCATCAACTGAATCTGTCGCATATATTTTATCCGACGATGCTGGGTCGGGACGCTCCGCGGAAGCGGGTACGGACGTCCGAAAGTTTCATCCGGTCCGACGGGATACCGAAAGGGATTCGGAGGATTTCGAGCTTTCCCTTTCGGAACAACATATGCTGTTGTGTATGTCATCTGACTTGGTCTTCTACAGCTTCTTTCGTCGGACCAGAATGCTGCGATGCCGGATAAGAAACTGATAGCGTCGGTGGACTTAGAAATTTTTGGTTCGGTTCAGGGACATCGTCCCTCAGTTCCGACATAGTCCAATAATGTCACACAAACTTTCGAATTATTGAACGACGCTATATATATTATTATTTTATGCTTGCTAACCAAGCATTTCTGGTTTCTTGTTCGAAGAGTTATGGAGATGTCTTTCAAAAGTGTGCCTCTGTCATCATAGTTAATGAAGAGTTAGCGGCAATAAGTGCTCATGGAATATGTATATCGCCTACGGAGTGACATTCGCTAGCTCACCCGGTGTAGCGTACATTCATCGAATGGTTCGGCTGCCGGGTTCGTCCGTTGCGGTCTAGGAAGGAGATTTGGGTGATGCGAGCACTTTAATTACTTTAGTACTCACCCAGTGACGGCAGATTGAGGACAGATCGGAGGAAGCCTGTTAGTCCGGTTCCTGGCTTGTCCAGGTCCGTCCGGGCTGTGAGCGAGAGAGGTCCCTCTCTCGCCCAACAACATAGGGGACCGCATGTTGTGGTTCAGATTTTTTACATTCGGAGCATATGTCCGTTGGTCGGGACGCTCCGTTATATTGACAGTCCGAGAGACTGTCTTTAATGCTTCTTCATCCTCACAGCAAGGCACACGACCGCACATTGGCTACGTGACCTCGAGTATCCGATCAGTTTCGGCATTCAGTGATTCCACGGCGAATAGGTCGCGCCATCCGGTAGCCAAGGGACACGAGGCCTATACACTCCGTTCGCTCGCATATTGGTAGTATGCACGGGGTAACGATCACGGAGCTTCCAGCGGCAATGCATCGTAAGACCGCTTCTCCTCAGGCCTCAGTGACGGACGTGCTATCCGAGTTAGCACAGTTGTTTCGCAGCATCCCAGCAATTGACAGTTTCTCGGTCGAATCAGGAATTATCCGACGGCGCTGGGTCGGTGCGGTCCGCGGTTGCATCAGCTACGGACGACCGAACGCTTTATAGGGTCCGACAGGATGGCAAAAGGGATTCGAAAGATTTCGAGTTTTCCCTTTAGTAGTATCGGAAGATGCCTTTCATATCTTCTGGCATTATCTTCCAGTGATTATTATTTCGGACTTCATTGCTGCGATCTTGGATAAGAGACTTATAGCGTCATTGGACTCGGATTTTTCGATCGGTTCAGGGACATTGTCCCTGACTTACCGACGCAGTCCAATATTGTCATTACAACATGTGTTTTATTTTTCGACGCTATATATATATATATACAAGCCTGCTACTAAGCATGATAGTTTAGTTTCTTGTCCGCGTTGCTCATTTCTGCCATTTTATCATTTATACAAATAGTTTATTTTGGCAGAGCAGGGCATACCGAGAGTTCTTATGCGTCTAGACGGTGTGATTAAAGACTGCATATATTCTTTTTCGCCATTTATGTCTTTTCCAATTTCAATGTTGGGAACGACATTATGTATAGTAGACTTAACTTAGACGCTTTATTATACGTAATCCGCCTTACTGAGGCGTTATCATTACGTCTTCAAGAAAAGATTTACGGGATATTATTCTCAATGTAATTTCTTTTGAGGGCAGTAGTTTGTTCACGTATAACTCCGCCCTTCAGTGGCTGATTGGAGTTAGTTAGACGTGACGCAGCCCTAGCTACATCCACACGCGTGGATAATAAGGTTAAGAACTCTCTCAGAGTCGCTTCGTTCTCGGAGGAGCTTCTCTTCGACGGCAACTTTTCGGCAATCCATGAATTGCTCGATTTACACGTTCTCTTGTCTATCTAGTGTTACAAGAGATTCAGACTGGGGCAAACATTCGGTGGTTGACTCAGAGAGTGCCGCCGCAGTTGCCGGACCCGAGTGTGGCTGTTATGACGGTTGCCAGTCAAACAGATTGGGATATAATACTGATCCCTACGGATTCGAAGTGCCAGGGTCTTTGGGTTCCGCAGTCTTTTAGCAATCAGTTTAACTTCCGCGGAATAATGTTTTTTAGGCTTGCTTTATGTCATTGCATGAACATTATTCAGAAACGCATGCCCAAATTCCTGTCCTTTAATTCGACAGTAGTGGCGTATCTCCGGAACCAGGGAGGCACTCTTTCGTTTCCGTTATTCAATTTAATGGAAAGAATCCGTCTGTTGGTTATAGTACACCAAGTTCAGTTTTGGTCCGTCATATTCCGGGTCGTCTGATTGTTTTATCGGACTCCCGTTCTCTTACGGGTCGTTTGTTGCTGTCAGAATGGACTCTCAACAAACAAGTATTCAATCAGATTTGCTATCTATGGGAGCGCCCAATGATGATTTATTTATGACACAGCTTGCTAATCAATTGCAGACGTATGTGTTGGCTTGTCCAGATCTCTGAGCTAATATTGTTAACGCTCTATTGATCTATAGGACGGAATGATAGGATACGCGTATCCTCCGGCGCGGTTGTTTTAGCAGGTATTGCTAAGATAAACAACCACAATACATTTCTGTTGATAGCATCTCTATCTTCACAGAGATCATGAGTAATTTACTCTCTTGTCTACTGTGGGTCTTAACGTGAAATCTTCCTCTATGTGAGGATCTTTTTCACTGGGTAAATCGTGTCATCTTTATCACAACCAGCAAGGTCGCAACCTTCATGTATTCCGTTGTGTGGTCTGTATTGCATTGTAAGCACTGTACTGGACGAGCTTTGGACGCGATTTCTTACTATAGGAGATCCTCTTCTTCGCTATTCTATGCGGCTAAAGTGGAGGCTCTTCCGTCGTGGTGTAGGGATCATTATGTTCATATTGTTGATCCCTCCATACTACTCATTGCTATTTTTTAGTATACTTGTTTCACAAGATCTACTGCAGCCTGTTATTATTTAGGTTATAGGTTTATGTTACCTCATACCTATGCACTCTACGATAGTTTACAATTGAGTCTTTTGTCTCTTTATCTAAGTCAGTTAGTAACTTTTTGATAAATAGACTTAGAATCTTTAGATTAAATTCCTATACGGATTTTAACTTCGGTTCTTATTTAGCTAAGTAATCATTTGAGCCTCTGGAAACAGTAGTTTTCAAATTCTGACCTTTTAGACAGTAATTCTGTTGGTTTCTCTTTTACTGTAGAGTCAGTGAGTTTCATGCACTATCGATGGATGATTTTCACTTTCATAGTTTCGGAATCAATACTTCCGTTACTATTTAGGTTGGATTGTTGCATAAGAGTTAGGCTCCTATTATCCGGAACCTATTATTTTAAGGTCCTTCCGTCTTCGTATGGGCATAGGCCTTTACTCTTTCCGGGTACAGTTTATGTATTTATAAACAGATATCTGTTTATTACAAAGGGCGTAAGCTTCTTCTGTCTTTGATGTCTAGTAGAAGGACGTTACGCTCCATTTTATTGTTAATGGATTCTATTAACTATCGGTACTGCTTATGGTATATCATTGACTTAGCAGTTGTGCTTAAGATTTCGGCTCATGAAGTAAGAGTTCTTCTACTTCTTGGGCTTACATTAATAGTGTCGCTATTATAGATTTTTGAAGGCCGCTCATTGCGCTCAGCCATCCACATTCATGAATTTTATCTTAGAAATATCGAGTCCATTTCTGGAGGCCTCTATTGTTAGGTCTATTATCTACTGCTCAGAATGTCATTCACTTAACAGTTGCTACTATAGCTAGGTAGGCTGTCTGTTTCGGCAGTGTCTCCGTTCGGCTGCCCTCTTCGCTCTGGGCTATTTGACCCAGGGCAAGAAAAAGGGGGGGGGGGGGGGGAGGGTGTTCCCTTGGGTCACCTGTTTTACTATGAAAACAAGGGGATACCTCCTCCGGAGTTAGTAATTCTGAGCTGTTATTGGGATGGTTGTTTAGTGAGAAGTTTAGGTTTTTAAAAATTCATTCAAGTCTTAGTTTTTAAAGTATAGCTTTTGAATATTGCATATGTCAACGGACATGATTATGCAATCCTCAGACACTTTTAGGAGTATAAGAGTCTCTATTCTCTAGACTTACTTTATTTATTGGCTTACTTTAAAAATTATTAGTATAAGGATTATATTGGATATTAATAGAGTACATGGATGTATGAAGCTCAATTTTGGAAGGTGTTGTATCTTTCTAATTTATCATAAATAAGAAAGATACATGTAAGGCCTATTACTTCTTTTCCCTACAGGGGATGACTCTATTTTATTTTATTGAGCGTATTCCATTTTGCTCTATGTCCTTGACCCTCCAGCCTTTTTACTATTCAGCTATGTCTGGGTCATTGGTACAGTATAAAAATGTTAAAAAATTTATAGTAATTTATATATTTTTTATACTTACCAATGACCCAGACGGGGATGGCCCTCCCAGGAGTTGGGAACTCTTGCCTCCCCGCTGAGTACATAGCGCTTACCAGGCACTGGTTATTAGAATGATTAATGGCGCCAATTTCGGAACGTCCTTGACACTGCGCATGCGCAGTAGGGGCGAAGTGTGGAGGGCCTTTCAGGACATGTTTTCTTTAGTTTTAGATGCAAATTTTGGGGATTGGGGGGCAAAATTTGTGTTTGGCCCTATATTTTAAGAGTTAGCACCAGCTATGTCTGGGTCATTGGTAAGTATAAAAAATATATAAATTACTATAAATTTTTTAACTTTTCAAAAAATTTCAACAAAACCATATCATGTAACCCCTCTTTGGAACAAGCTCTTTGTTGAAATATTTTGAAAAATTTAAAAAAATTATATTTAAAATAATAAATTTTGATATCGTCTGTGTTGGGTAAAGGGTTAAAAGTCAATGCCCCAATGCCAGCTGGACTTAGTCTCCTTCTGAATGTAGCCCTCCATCCCCATAGTTTTCCAGTCATAAACAACTGCCCAGCTAACTCTCAGTCAACAAGCCACTGACTTATCCACTGAAGGTCTGTGGTCTCTTGACAAAAAAAATTTGCTTGGTACATCCTTGTTTGAATGTTATTGTAATATCAACCAATTGTTTTTGTATCCTTGAACTTTGGAATTGTAAGAACAATGATAAACATTGGGAACTGATAAATAAAAGTCGAACATCAAATAAATAAAAGAAATCACAAGTCCTCTGTTAACTGGTCGAGTGCAAGAAATCACTATCATGGCTATTTTGAAAAGTGCTTAACCCTTTACCTAACACAAAAAGAAGATGTCCCTTGCAAATAAAATTTGTTTACATACGTATACATATTTTCAGTTTTTGTGTCAAAAACATAGCTCATGACCCCTCATTTGAATAGGCTCAACAAGCCAATTTCTTTTTTAAATATTCTAATTTGATTGGTAATTTTTGTGAATAATGATGGCTCTTTTTTTCCCATTATATTGAGTAAAGGATTAAATCCACTATGATGACTTTTTACTCTATACTTTAGTTTGCACTGCAGTAGAAAAAAAAGTTACCATAAAAATATTTTATTATAATTTATTTGAGAGTGCTAGGCAATCTCCAATAAATTGTAGCAGAACAATTATTTATGAACAAGATCTTGCTAAACTATGGTATTTTTTTAACAAAAATTTTAACTCAACTTTTTTTTTTAATAAAATACAAAATAAAATCACCTTTGATAAATAATTTAGTACTCAACCACTTAAAAACAGCCAAAAGTAGACTTATGATTAATGATATATATTAGCCTAAAAAGGTTAAAAATGTGTTTCCCAGTCCCTCCTGCACGGTCCTTCTGACTGCCGCATGCTATCTTTTTATAATCAATGCAAACTAAAAAAAATAAAAATTAAAAGGTTTTTGTCTATATTTTACCCAAGTTGATAAAATTGATAAATTCGTCTCTTGAGTGCAACAAGGCTTTGCAATGCTTTAGTATTGCAAAGGCCACTTGCACTGAATGGACGAAATGTGCCACCTCCCATGGTATTCTGTAGATTATGAGGCCTAAAACATAAAACAAATCCCCTGGGGGGGATTAGGCACCTTTTTTTTCTTTCGTCAGAAATGGTTTTTTAAAGTTTTGGTTAAAGTTTGTGGTTAAAAACCCAGACAAACACCCCCACCCCAGAGCCCACCCCCCACACACCCCCACTCCCACCCCATGGTGCCAGTTAGATATTTTTTTTTCTCTGCTCAAAATGCATTCTGAAGCATTTAGACTGACCACGTGGAAAAAAAAATGGACTCCCCCTGATACACCCCCACTCTCCCCCTGATACACCCCACTCTCCCCCACCCCCAGCCCACCTCCTCCTCACCCAGGGCCATTCATGCAATATTTTTTCTTTGGTACAAAATGCATTTTTAGCCTGACTGTTTATAGTCAGGGCTATAGTCAGGACTTTCGTCCATCCATCTGTCGGTCCATCCATCTGTCTGTGAACATTTGGTTTTCGACTGATAACTCCAGTTTGGATTATTTGATTTCAACCAAAGTTGATATGTGTATTTTCCAGCTAGTAATACAGGCCAGGTTTGAATATAGGTTCCATAACTCCCCCCTCCCCCCCCCCCCCCACACCACACACACCACACACTCACACACACACACACACACACACACAGAGTCTTGTCTACTCTACATACCGAGGTACCCCATTGTTTGTCCTTTGTGTGGAATAACGGTTTCTACCTCGTTTTGCCGGTACAGTTCTGGGAAAACAACCGAGGTAAAGGGTTTCTTTTGTCTTTTGTACCTCGGTAAGGCGAAACACGCAAACTCTTTTGTCTAGTTACCTCGTCAAGTTGGTAAGACAAACCCACACACACACACACACACACACACACACACACACACACACACACACACACACACACACACACACACACACACACACACACACACACAAACGTGTTACTTAGGCAATTATTCCCAAAATGCATTTTGAAGCATGGGGAGTTATTACATGCAATAAAGAAAATTGACTCATATAGCCCAGCATTGCTTTATGTCCTGCATCTTTCATCCTTTACCTAACACAAGTTGAAGCCAACAGTACAAATTATTTTTCTGAAACATCAGATTTTTTCATTTTTTACTTCTAACCATGGCTTATTAGTCCTTCTTGGAACAAGCTCATCAAGTTTGTTCCATTAATAGGTCATGAGGTATGTTTTGAAGTAGAGAAATGAAAAAATAAAATTTGAATAGCAAATTTTGTATATCACGAGTGCAGATATGGCAGATTCGTTTGATAAACTATTAACAAAAAATGGCTCCGACTATTTTGCGTCTAAGCATTGCCATTCCTGGGAAAGTCGGGCTGCATGCGTGACATCACTCTAGTTATTTCTGTAATTATTTCTTTGCCATCAAAAGTTCATGTTCTTGATTTATGTTTGAGGCCTCATAATCTACAGAATAGCATGGGTGGGGGTGTATTTCATCCCTTGAGAGCAAGAAGCATTGCAAAGCCTTCTTGCACTTAAGGGACAAATTTATCAATTTTTTTTAACTTGGATAAAATATGGGGGGTGGGGGGGGGGGGGGGGGGGGGAGATGGCATACAAAAATACTTTAAACTTTTAATAAAATGTATTGATAAGGCCACAAAATAAATAAATTGATTTCAGTCAATTTCTTTTTCAAATCAGTTAAGGAGGGATCCCTGTGGGAATATCTACTGGGTAAACAAGCTGTGTTTTACTTGTAAAATAGGACCCAGCAACCAATGCTTAGGGTGAAAGTCCTGTAAAATGGGCAACATGGGTATAACTGATTGGCAAAAATTGACTTCATATCCATGTTGTGGTCACAATTAGCCTTTGTGCAGAAAAATGTGACCTTGAACGCCAATAAATAAATATTGAGGGAGGGAGGTTTTTATTTTTAATTTTTTTCTTGTATATAATAAGCATGGATTCAGAGGCTTTCTGCTGTCTTCTCACACACAGAATATATAGAAAGTGCATAATTATACAAATTTACTCATTTAATTTTAACCATCAAGGGCCTAGTTCCGCCTTTGATAATATTATACTGTAACACAACAGGCCCTCCAACACACTGTTTGAGGAAACTTGCATTCTAAGTACCTTGGCAGTCGTTTCTAGGCAAGTCTTGGATGCCCATATAGATAGCTAAAATTTGCCTAGAAATAACTATGAAGTCACAGAGTGTAGACTGTCTTTAGTTATGCTCTTCAGATTTCAGTTAGAAACATCAGTCAAAAAATATAAAATGTTTTGAGTCTCCCGATTTTGTATTAACACTTTACCCAATGCAGACGATATCAAAATTTATTATTTTAAATATCATTTTTTCAAATTTTTAAAAAAATTTCAACAATACCATATCATGTGACCCGCCGGTGGAACGAGCTCGATGAGCTTGTTCCAACGAGGGGTCACATGATATGGTTTTGTCGAATTTTTTTTAAAAATAATACTTTTTCAACTGCAGAATTTGCATATTACGTGGGCGGATGTGGCCGATTAGTTGGGTAAAGGGTTAATATGGGAAGACACTGCAAGGCAACAAAAAACGTCCAATAAAGGAGTTCATTTTCTTTGCGGTATTGCCTGAAAATAAAAACATTTTTTTTTACCTAATCTATTCTATATCATAAAATGCTACTGTTTCCCAAAGCGAGCAAACCCTATTCTCTTATCACAGCTACTTGACAGATGTAGGGCTATGAAAATTTCAAATTTATGGTCAAATTTATCCTCAAATCGAATTGAATCTCAAACTGAATCAAATCTCAAATTGAATCAAATCTAAAATTGAATCTCTATGCTCTTCAAGTTGTAAATATTGCACCTTCTTACAACCATGAAATATTGTGTATTTTATCAGTCTCCAAGGGAGCACGGTGGCTCAGTGGTAGACTGTTGGACTTCTATGCTAGAGGCCCTGAGTTTGATCCCCATCCGAGTCGACTCACGTTGTGTCCTTGGGCAAGGCACTTTATCCCGGTTGCCTACATGATGCTGTGTACTAAGGCGTACTGCACATCGATGGTGCACATGTCTTCAACTGCTGTAACCCTGCTTGAGCGGAGTTTGAACAGAGTTAGAATGTTGAGGAGTGGACAGTTGCACGTCGATGCTCGGTGGTGTACTCCGGCTTCCTCCACCCGTAAAACTGTCACGGTCACAATTAGCCATTGTGCAGAAGAATGTGACCTTAAAGTCCAATAAATAAATCAGTCTCAAGCACTCTATTCAATGCTGACTTATCTGTTTGGGCAAGTCAATCAAAAAGCAGAATAATCCAGAAACGGAATCAAAATAGTTATGGAAAGGGAACCTCCTTGAACTCTTCTGTCATCAGATCATTGGGTGGAATCTAAATTATCCAGATCTGTTCGATAGATCCAGTATTTTGAATCAAATCAACAGAGCAAGAGCTGGACTAAAAACTGTGTCGTCTGCTATTCAGGTTGGGTAAAGGTAGGGTACAAGGTTAAACTTGACTTAAAAGTAGTGATATGATCATGATATAGCCATGCATGCTGAAAGTCTCAATAGATAATAAATATCAAGTGTTCACATCAGCATTTCATCAGTAAAATCATTGATACATTGATACTCTAAGATGCCATTCTCATTGTAGAAGGGATCAACGTACTAAAACATTCAACTCTTCGCATGTGGCTGGCAGATATTTCTGCCCAGAACAAAATTTCTCTTGGCATTGAATATATACAGTTTAGGCACATTTAATCGTAATTTCCCTCCCGTAAATTGAATGGATTTTTTCACCAATGACTTCTCGAGTTAAATTTAGAAGAATTTTTCATCAGATCTAGTCATGGCTGCTTCACAGCAGCCATGACTAGATTTGATAAAAAATGTTTTAAAAATTCTCAGTGGCAGTGGGTTAAGAATTAATAACCATATAGATAGTTGCAGGAGATGAAATTTACATTACATTTAGCACCACTTTTACTTCTATATGCTTTCAGATTGATCATTTGCTGTCCAAGTAACAGAAAGATGTACAGCAAGAGAAGAAATTATTTATTAATAATATTCCAAATTGTTATATTTATATTTCATATTATGGATCCAGGAATTAGATGTTGAGGGTGTGTGATCTGGTGTTTTGGAAAGGAGTCACCCATTTCATTACTTAAAAAAAATTATACATACTTTCTGAAAAAAAATTAATGGTGACATCTTGCTGAAAAATATATGTAAATTTTAAATACCAATTTTTGTTAATTTCAGCTCTATTTATTGTTAATAATTTCTTATGTGCAAAACTCATACTCTCTGTGGACTTTGCAGGTCACAGATTATAAATAATAAATATTGCTAAAATTGACAAATTCATTCCACCTGAAATATAATAATATGAGGGTACCAAACTAGAACTGGCACAAAATCAGATTTTTGTACACTCCGAACACATACTTAAAATATGAGCCTTATTTCAATAATACATTTGTGGTGGTCATGTGAAGGAAAAGTTAGTGGAGGCTGGAAGGGTCGAATAAACCCTGTGAACCTCTCATGACTTCAAGCTGTGCCTGTTATTCATGTTTCACACATTTCAATTCAAGACTAATTATGAATACAAAAAGAAAATATACCTTCATATTCCTCATCAATTTTCTTTTATTCTGAATAAATCAGTTTGTTTTGAACTGTTGAACCATGAAGAGCAATTGTTTTTCGTGATACTTAAATCCCATCTGGAAACTGATTTCGAAACCCATCTGGATTGATGATATACTGTTAACAAATATTGCATACTAGGTGACGACGATCTCATAGTAGAATACAATGCCTGGTGTGAAAGTCCTCTAAAGCAGAGGTATAAATGATTGGCTAAACTTGACTTCATAGCAATGTTGTGCTCAGGATATTGCCATTGATGATATGTATCACAATTAACCCTTTACCTAACGTAACGGCCAAAACTGGCCAGTGCTATTCTCAAAAATCGCTAATTAATTTTCATTATTTTTTTCATTTTTTGTCTCAAAAACATAGGTTATGACCCCTCGTTAGAACGAGCTCGTTCCAATGAGGGGTCGTAACCTATGTTTTTGAGACAAAAAATTTTAAAAATTAGTTATTCAAGAATTATTTTTGCAAGTGTCGTCTGCTTTTCAGGTTAGGTAAAGGGTTAAAAGGCCTCATATGCTGTTATTTTCACTTTGAATAAAAAATATTTTATTCACATGGATTTGTCACATTATATTTTATTGGAGAGTGCCTGTAGGCACTCTTCAGTAAAATGTATTGAGACAAATTGATTTGAACAAACTGTCACTACTAAAATTAATCTAACACTCCTGGGTCTGAATGTCAAAACGTTAGGCAAGAATCACAATGACATCATGGTTAAATTCCTAGTTGCAGTATGGGAAAAAATTTGCTGCTTGAAATCTCTGTAGGTAGAGATGCAGGCTACAAGCCGAGAGGTCCTCGGTTCAAATCCCACCTGCAGCAACCGCGTTGTGTCCTTGGGCAAGACACTTCACCCCCATTGCCCACGTGGGGCACGGTGACGCTGTGTACTAAGGCGAACTGCACATCGATGGTGCACTTGTCTTCAACCAATGCTAACCCTGCTTGTGTGGAAATAGTATGTTGGGGAGCTGACAGTTGCTCGCCATTGCTCGGTGGTTCTCTCCGGGTACTCCGGCTTCCTCCACCCGTAAAACTGTCATGGTCATGATTAGCCATTGTGCAGAAGTATGTGACCTTAAACAGCATTAAATAAATAAATAAATAATAACATCAGTGTGCAGAGGGTTAGCTTGTGGTGCAGTATGTCTTTAACACTTCAACTAACATAATGGAAGCACAGTGGATCAATGTTTAGAGCTTTGAATGTTAAACTGAAATGATAACTCTTGGATCCTGATGCATTGTCCTTGAGCAAGGCACTTAATCCTGATTGCCAATATGGGGGCATGGTGGGATTGCATACTTAGGTGTACAGCACGTTGATGGTTGCACTCTGTTGCTCAGTGGTTCTTGCATGTTACTCTGGCTCCCTCCACCTGTAAAACTGTCTGATGCGATGTTGAAAGTGTTGTTAAACCCCAATAAATAAACCACAAACATAATGGTCCTTGCCATCTATGCTGTACATAGAAATCACCATTCAAATTTTCTTATTGAAATGAGTTCTTTGAACCATTCCAGTAAGGGGTCACAAGCTATGTTTTTGACATTCAAATAAAAAAAATTGTTAATTATTCAAGAAAAAAATTGCAGTTGTTCAGAGCAGGGTTTATATACTAAAAGTGACCTTAACTAGTAGAGTGGGAGAGTGGTGGCTCAGTGTTAAAGCATTGAACTTGAAACTGAAAGGTCCACAGTTTGATCCTGGCCAGCAGTAACTGTGTAGTGTCCATGGGCAAGGCACTTAATCCCTATTGCCGATGTGGGGGCAGGGTGGTGCTGTGTAATAAGGCATAAGATGGAGGACTTGCCTTCAACCAATGCTAACCTGCTTGTGCAGAGTTAGTATGTTAGGTTCTCTGATAGTTGCTCACCACTGCTTGGAGGTTCTCTCCAGATACTCTGCCTTCCTCCACCTGTATAACTGCTCAATAAGGTGACCCTGCTTGTTGTAAGTTCATATAAAAAGTATAATATTCCTTGAAAATTGTGGTCAGAGTCCTTGAAAAATGCTTAAATATTAACCCTTTGAACACCAGATGCCTTTTTTCCCGCCTGTTACATGATACGTCATAACATCATTATATAGGATGGCTGTTCAGGAAATGTGTGGGGTAGACCAATTAATATTTTCAACGTGCAGCCCCAAGGCTACACATTGAAAATATTGATTGTTCTACCCCAAATAATGAATATGGACTTTTCTAATTGCTGTCATTGAACTAGCATGGAAGATACCATTAGTGTTCAAAGGGTTAAATAGTGCTTGAATTTGATTCTCTGATGTAATTGAATGTCTGTAAAATGAACAGAATACTACATAGAATGAGGGCACAAGGATTGTATGTAAATTTTTCTAATGTAATAGCAAGCTCAACTTTCTGCTTTTGGCTTATCTTTGGTGGGCTTCCATAATGTCATGTCTCAAATTTTCCAGTTTTTCAGGAGTGACAAAAAACTGAATAACTCAAAATATTAGTACTAAAATGGTTAACTGGATAATCGGTTTGAATCTAGTTAGCTACCTAACTGATTAGAAAAACCGTCAACCGGTTATCCGAAATATCGATAGTGATAGTCATTCCCGGTTTAAAACGTAGTAAATCTGCCACTTCTCCTTTGTGATAGACCACTCATCGAAATCGTGTTGTATATATTGAAAAATAATCGACTTTGGCATTCAAGACTTCGTTAATGAAAGACAGTTTCCATGAGTAATGTGTAATCTCAGAAACTTCAGTAATGTGTTTTCAAACAAACGTTGTCGAGTACTCAACAACTTTCATTTGTACACACACTACGGAATAGTTTGAGAATACTGTTTTCCAATTCCTATAGTTTTGGTCCCATATTCGGTGAAATAATGGCCATGGATAACCGGATATTATCGGTTAGTCGGTTACGAAAATGAGCCAACCATTTCAGCCCTACAAAATATGGGGAACACAGAATAGATCCTCAAGCAGAAAGCCACATTCGTTGTTTCAGAGAACATTTAGCATTTAGGTGAATTGTTTTCTATGAGAAACATGACTTTTGGTGGTGATACAACATTTTGAGAGTTGACTTTCTATAATGGAAATTAGGGGGTGCGGAGGCATTACGGTAACCGGTTCTTGTTAGATCACCGAAGTTAAGCAACGTTGAGCGTGGTTAGTGTTTGGATGGGTGACCATTTCAGCGATTGATTCGTGCTCCCACATTGTGTCGTTGGGCAAGGCACTTAACCCTGATTGCCTACATGAGGGCACGATGACGATGTGTACTAAGGTGTACTGCACATCAATGGTGTGCATGTCTTCAACCAATCTAACCCTGCCTGTGCCATGGTCCAGAGTTCAGAGTTACGATGTTGGAGAGCTGACAGCTGCTTGTCGTTGCTCGGTGGTTCTCTCTGGGTACTCCGGCTTCCTCCAACCGTAAAACTGTCACCGACATGATGTGACCCTGGCTGTTAATGTGTCGTTAAACCCTAATAAATAAATAATGGAAATTATATGACATTTTTTAATTGATCATATCTCTGTCATTTTATGACCTGTGCCATTCAATGTAGGATTGGTTTGTCAAGGCTTCCAATCAAGCCAGAAAATAAGCAGACTGTCATCTGCAAAATGAGGTCCCCAGAGGGTGAATTTAATGATGCTACCCCTGCAAAGCAGGGGTAGCATCACTAAATTTACCCTCTGTGAACCTCACTCTGAATCGGGGTCTCAAAACTAAACAGAAAGAGATACCCAGTGGATAAATTGGCCAACTGTATGGGACAGCATCATCAAATTCACCCTTTGGGGACCTCATTCTGCAAATGTCAGCCTGCATATTTTCAAGCCTGCTTCCAATCTGTTTCATTTCTGTCTATTGGAAATAAGCATGTTGCCTCCATTCAAAAGACAGACAGTTTGAGATACAACATTTTAGATTTAGCACTGCCTGTTTTTAGCTCAACTTGACAATTCAAGTATGAGCTATTGGGATGAGTTTTGCGATCCATTGTCCATCCATCCACAATTCCTTTAGCACCCTCTATAGACAGCAGCTTTCACCTCATCAGTTCCATATTTCATGTGTGACTTTGGGGCAATATGTAGATGGGAGCTAGATTTGGCACATAAATTGTCAACAACTCCATTGGCACACCCTGCAGGCTGCATCTCTCATCCGATCAGTTCCACATTTCATATGTGGCTTTGGAGCAATGTCTGGATAAGAGCTATTGACTTTTTCTGAATTTCGTTAAAAAACATGGTCACCAGTGGCCATCTTAGATTTGGCATGCAAATTGTCAGCAATTTCATTGGCACACCCTACAAGCTGCAAATCTTACCCAATCTTTTTCAGATTACATATGTAGCTTTGGTGTAATGTCTAGATGGGAGATATCAAATTTTCTGAATTTTGTTGAAAAACATGGCCACCGGCAGCCATCTTGGATTTGGCATATAAAATGTGAATAACTCCATTGGCACATCCCACAGGCCGCATCTCTTCCCCAATCAGTTCCAAATTTAATATGTGACTTTTGGTCAATGTCTAGATTGGAGGTATTGAATTTTTCCGAGTTTTGTTGAAAAACATGGCTGCCAGTGGCCATCTAAGGTTTGGCACATAAATTGTCAACAATTCCAATGGCACACCCTACAGACCGCAACACTCACCCGATTTTTTTCAAATTTCATATGTACCTTTGGGGTGATGTCTAGATGGGAGCTTTCGAGTTTTTCTGAATTTCATTGAAAAACATGGCTTCCAGCAGCCATCTTGGAATTGGCACATAAATTGTCAACAATTCCATTAGCACATCCTACACGCCACATTTTTGGCCCAATCTTTTTCTAATTTCCTAGATTGCTTTGGCATCCTATGTAGATTGGAGCTATTAAATTTTTTAGAATTTTGTTGAAAAACATGGCTACCAGTGGCCATCTTCGATTTGACATATAAATTGTCAACAATTCCATTAGCACAAGCTATAGGCCATGTCTCTCACCCAGTCTTTTTCAAATTTCATATGTAGCTTTGGTGTGCTGTCTATATGGGAGATAAAATTTTTTTCTGAATTTAGTTGAAAAACATGTGTGCCATCAGCCATCTTGGATTTTGCATATAAATTGTCAGCAATTCCATTAGTACACCCCCACCTGATCTTTTTCAGTTTTCATATGTAGCTTTGGTGCGATGTTTTTTTCTGTAGAAACTTGATTGAATGACTTGGCATTACTGGATTTTTCTATTTAGTTGAGTTGCAGTGTCAGTGACACCTTCATTTGAAAAATGCATTGAAGATACAACATTTAGGAAGCATATTTGAACATTTCAAACCCAAAAAAGACAATTTGCTCATATCAATTGCTTCTGTTCTTGAACATCTTATGTAATCAGGCCTGTAGATTCCAAATTTGTACATAAGAGTTTCGCACTCGAAAGGGAAATACAACCTTTTGGAAGCCCGCTGACATTATCTTCTGAACACAAATTGTTCTGTCTCATGGGGACATTAAATGGTTATCCCTATAGAAGTTCACCACAAAACTCAGACAATGGAAATGCCGCAATAGTGGTCATCCCGCACACAGTTTATATCATTCATTCAAGGAATGGTTGTAGGTTAAAAAACATGTCCACCCTTGTAAAATGAAATATGTTTAGGTTTCATAGACTCATTATCATTGTTTGAAAAACACAATTAATTATTTGTCATGAATAGCATCAGGTACAATTCATTTATTTATAACTTACTGCAGTGGAGTCTACTTAATTGGATGACTCGTAATTGAATTACCCTATTAATTGAATATAACATCCAAACACAAAACCATTTACCACACCTTTAGTACAAATTTGACCTGTTAACTACATTTTGGCTACAGAGTAAACACCTGTTAATTGAATAAAAAATCTTTTAGTAAATTACAATAATAATTAATTTGCATCAAAATTATAAGGAGGCCTAAAAATCTGTTTCTCAGGCCCTACCGAGTGGTCCCTTTGGCTGCCGCATGCTCTCTTTTTATAACAATGCAAATTTAAAAAAATAAAAATTGAATGATTAATGTCTGATATTTTACCCAAGATAAAATTGATAAATTTGTCAATTGAGTGCAACAAGCCTTTGCTATGCTTTAGCATTGCAAAGCCTTCTTGAACTCAAGAGATGAAATACACCACCACCCAATCTATTCTGTAGATTATAAGGCCTAAAGCATACAACATTTGTCAATTGAGTGCAACAAGCCTTTGCTATGCTTTAGCATTGCAAAGCCTTCTTGAACTCAAGAGATGAAATACACCACCACCCAATCTATTCTGTAGATTATAAGGCCTAAAGCATACAACAAACCAAGAACATGAACTTTTGATGGCAAAAAAATAATTACAAAAATAAAATAAAAAACCGCCGGCCCACATGCAATTTTACAAAAAATGGCCTGAGAAACAAGATCCTTAAGAGTGTTTATGGTTGTTTTACAGGCTCGAATTATAGACATTGCACCATTTCAAAACCAAAATATGGTGGGATTAGCAGTTATCACCTGATTGTTCTATGAAAAATAAACAGGACCATTGACTAAAAGGTAGCAGATTTATAGAATGAATTATTTAACAAGTAAATCTGTTTTATTTTATGTAAAAATATATATCATGCCTTGAGTGCAACAAGGTGCCATCTGCAATGTTGAAGCATTTCAGATGGTACCTTATTGCACTGAAGAGATGATATATAGGTACAGTGTAGCCCACTTAATTCGATATCTCTCAGTTGAATAACCCTCTTAACTGAATACAATTTTCCAACACAAAACCGTTTTCCATACCTCCAGTACAAATTTGACCTGTTAATTGAATATTGGTTATAGAGTAAACTCCTGTTAATTGAATAAAAAATCTTGTAACTTGTCAAGAAATTACCCTGACTCTCCCCAGTTTTCCTTTGTTTGTGGATCTATTTGGCCTCTGAACATCCAATACGGGCATTTAATCTATTATATTCTGTTTGACAGAGCTCATGAAGCTCTGTCAAACAAGATAGAATAAATGGTATCGTTACCTCTGGAATACAGAAAAGTGACACAATCCCTGTTAATTTAATACTCCTGTTAATTGAATAATTTTCACTGGCAAAGTGGCTATTCAGTTAACAGTGTTCCACTGTATACAGCAAAACAATATCATTTGTTCATCTTGTAACCAAAATGTGTTGTAGATAACCATGCCAGAGCACGAGTATTTTCAAAACAATTTAACCCTTTACCCAACGTAACGGCCAAAACCGGTCAGCGCTATTCTCAAAAATCGCCAATTAATTTTCAAAATATTTTCATTTTTTGTCTCAAAAACATAGGTTATGACCCCTCGTTGGAACGAGCTCATCGAGCTCGTTCCAACGAGGGGTCATAACCTATGTTTTTGAGACCAAAAATGAAAAAAATTAGTTATTCAAGAATTTTTTTTGCAAGTGTCGTCTGCTTTTCATGTTAGGTAAAGGGTTAATAACCCTCCTCATTTACTAGGATTCATGACTAAAAATGATTTAATTTTTATCACGGGTATAAAAACAGGCCAGGTGATATGGATGGTAGACATATATAGGGCAGGGTGGATAGACCAGGTAAAGGAGTTCATAGTGAACTATGCAATAGAGATCTCGGACTAAGAAGTGGACACATCCCAGGGTAAAAAAAAACGTAAGAGAAAGAGTCATGGAGGATTGTAATCTGAATTGGCAAGTGGAGGTCAAAGCAAAGAGGTCTTTGGGAGGCCTGCATGATAAAGAGAAGCTAGGTTTTGAAGAGTACCTTGATGGCACATTTGGGGGCGGTCACTGTTGTTCAAGATAAGGTCATAGTCACTGGAGCTCGGGGAAAAATGGGAAAGACAATGCAAAGGAGTGTCAAATGTGTAATTTAGGTATAGTGGAGAACCTGGAACATTTTCTATTAGAATGTCCAAAAAATGCCAGTGTAACAGAATAAGATTCACCGGGAGTATGATAGGGAAGTGGGATGGAAGAATGAAGGACATTAATTTGGTTAGAGGGTTAGTATGCTTATCAGAGAGACTGGGAAGAATGAGGTATGGGATGCCGTCAAGCAGTTCGTCTCAGAGTGTTGGGAGGAGAGAAGAGGCGTGGGGATAAGAAGCCATTTGGGAGCACGGATGCTAATCAAGGCCTTCTCACCTGAGAACCGCAACAAATCAGTAGCCGGCCAAAGTGTTATTATTATTTTCATGAATTGTAAACTCAGTAAAAACTGAAAAGTATTTTGATAATAATTTAAATAATTCAGTAAAGCCTAAAAAAGTTAAAAATCTATTCTCAAGCCCTTCTGCATGGTCCTTTTGACTGCTGCATGTTCCCTTCAAATGATTTATGGCTGATATTTTACCCAAATTAATAAAATTGATAAATTTGTCCCTAGAGTGCAACAAGAATCACCACGCTATTCTGTAGATTATGAGGTCTAAAACATAAAACAAACCAGCAACATGAACTTCTGATGACAAAGAAATAATTACAAAAACAAAATAAAAAACCGCCTGCCCACATGCAATTTTACAAAAAATGGCCCGAGAAATAGAAGATCCACTTTGTTGAGCCTAACTACTTTCATTTACTAATATTCACGACTAAAAATAATTCATTTTTGATCATAGATGTAAAAACAGACCAAGTCTATTTTCCACAGATACCAGTAAATCAGGTGATAACTGCTAACCCTCTGTACACTGATGTCAAAATAACAATATTTTAAGTAGAAACTTATTAATTATACAACTAGGAAGTTAACCAATTCAATCTTGTTGGACAGTACTCAGATTGAATTTGCTCAATTTCAAATTGCATTATGGGAAGATATAGCAGGTTGAAAATTTTGAGATTTCAACATCAATTCACAGAGTTTAAACCACTATCCCAATCAGTGCACTTTTACCTTCACTTTAACCCTTTACCCACCATAACGGCAAAACTGACCAGCACTATTCTCAAAAACTGCCAATTAATTTTCATTATATTTTCATTTTTTGTCTCAAAAGCGTAGGTTATGACCCCTCATGGGAACGAGATCATTGAGCTCATTGCAATGAGGGGTCATAACCTATGTTTTTGAGATAAAAAATGAAAAAAATAGTTATTCAAGATTTTTTTTTTTGCAAGTGTTGACTCCCTTTCATGTTAGGTAAAGGGTTAAACAAGATTTATTTTATAGGCAAAATTGCACTGCAGGCAAAAGTAGATGCCCCTCTACTGCTTCTGTGTGCCAATTATTGGGACTTGGAACTTATGAACTGTTATAAATTTATTTTTATTGTTATGTTATGATTGTGCATCAATTAATTCATTTGTACAGTTGGGTTTGTAACACTGTGATATTTTCATGTTGGTCATGAAAAAACGATTTTCTAAAAACAATTTAGAGACAATTTATAATATATGATCATGGTCGCAGTATATTTTGAAATAAATATGGATGAAATTAAAATTTGTTTGGTATTTTTTTGTGTGAGTCCACTTTCAAGATGTACTTCAGATTGACATAATTTTTCCCATTCTTCATTCAGTGCTAGGAGTGTATTCTATAGCAATTACCTAAGCTTAGTAACAGCCATGTCTGGATGCATTCGAATCTCTTTTTTTCAATTTTTGGCTCCAAAACATAGCCTTTGGCCCCTCTGATTAGAACAAGCTTAATGAGCATGTTCCATTGAGGGGTCATAAGCTATGTTTTGGCAATAAGAATTAAAATTTTGGTTATTAGATAATATTTTTTGTAAAGGTTGACTTCTATCCATATTACGTAAAGGATTGTGACTCAGTGGTCATGGCATTGGACTTCAAACTGAAGGTTCATGGTTTGACTTGCATTGTTTTTTGGGGCAAGACACTTACTGCCGAGTTCCCATGTGGGGGCATTGTGGCAATGTGTACTAAGGCGTACTGCCTGTTAATGGTGCATTTTTCTTCAACCAATGCTAACCCTGTGTGTGCGAAGTTAATACGTTGGGGAGTCTGACAGTTTATTTATTCCATTACTACAAGTACAGTTGCTCGCCAATGCTCAATGGTTCTCTCTGGCTTCCACACATAAAACTGTTCAACATGACATGACCTGGGCTGTCAAAGTGTCATTAAACCCCTATAAAAAATGGTAAAGGAATCAAGTCTGAAAATAAGCAGTCTGTCATTTGCAGAATGAGGTCCCCAGAGGATGAATTTTCTGATGCTATCTCATACAGTGGGCCAATTTATCCTCTGGGTTCCTCTTTCTGTTTAGGTTTGGGGCCCTGATTCAGACTGAGGTTGACAGTGGGTAAATTTAGTGATGCTACCCTGCTGTGCAGGGTAGCATCACCAAATTCACCCTCTGGGGACCTCATTTTGCAGATGACAGTCTGCTTATTTTCGGGCTTCAAAGGATTAACAGTTTCTATCACATAATTACCGCCAAATGGACTGTGTAAAATATTATAAATATTACACGGCTTGGAATTGATTGTGCCGAAATAGTGGTCCTGGAGGAAGAATAGTCCATGCGCAAGCTTGTAAATAAGTAATCTGTCATATGCAGAATGGGGTCCCAAGAGGGTCAATTTGCTGTTCCTATCCCAAACAGTGGGCCAATTTACCTTGTGGGTACCTCTTTCTGTTCAGGCCTGATACCTTGATTCAAATTGAGGTTCACAGGGGGTAAATTAGTGATGCTTCCCTGTGTAGGGTAGCGTCACTAAATTCACCCCTGGGAACCTCATTTTGCAGATGACAGTCTGCTTATTTTCTGGCTTGTCCATGCGCCGGAGGCATGCAGACTATTCTTCCTCCAGGCCTACTATTTTGGCAGAGTCAATGATATGCCATGCAATAATTATTATATTTTATTGAACAAACCAAGGAAGAATCTTGCTACCCATGAGGTTCCAATCCTTAGTTCGCTACCTGTTGTTAAGGTGGTTATAAATGATTGACTTTATCCCCATGTTGTGGTCACGATTAGCCACTGTGCAGAATTATGTGATCTAAACAACAATAAATAATAAACAAACTATAAATTAAAAATAGAATATGTTTTCGTTTTTTTTCAATTTAAAAAAACTTTGTGCAATCCATTCCATAAGGGGTTGTAAGGCTGAGTTAGAACACTTTTTGAGAATAGTACATGCTGGTTTTGGCCTTGCGTTGGGTAAAGAGTTAATATAGATGAGATTTACACTAAGGCTGTACAGAGCACAGTGTTATTTACTTGGTTAACTCTTAGCCCGCAGAGTATTTTCAAGATATTTTTTCATCAAATCTAGTCATGGCTGCTGTGCAGCAGCCATGACTAGATTTGATGAAAAATTAATCCAAATGTGAAATAAGAAATCCTTGGTGATAAAATCCATTCAATTTACAGGGTGAAAATTTTATTATACGTGCCCAAATTATACTTATTTTGGTGACAAGAAAAACCCTGTGCTGGGCAGGAATACCCACCAGCAGCATGCAAAGAGTTAATAATGAAAATTTTTTTGTAACCACAAAGTGTAACTAATCCTGTGTAATGCACAGGGTTAGTCACACTTTCTGCTTATACAAAATTGGTAACTGCCATATCACACACTTCATGAAAATATACACTGAAGCTGTAAAAATGCACAGGGTCAGTTGGTTACATGTTACGTAGGGTGCAGGATTCAAGGAACTAATGGAAATTCTTAGACTGGATTGTGGAAATTTTTTTAAAGTGAATTTCAAAAATGAAAACATATACAGTAGAACCGGTCTTGAGAGACCACCCTTTTTGACATTTGGTCTCAAAATAGATGGTCTCTCATGACAGATTCATTACAGTGTAAAACAACCAAACAGGACAAAGTCACAGCGGTCTCTCAAGACATGTGGTCTCTCACGATAGTGATCTCTCAAAACAGGTATTTTCAATTAATAACTTGCTAATACAGTGGAGCCCACTTAATTGGATATCTCTTAATTGTATATCCCTGTTAACTGAATATAATTTTCAAACACAAAACCATTTACCATACTTTCAGTACAAATTTGATCTGTTAATTGCATAATGGGTTGTAGAGTAAACTCCTGTTAATTGTATATAAATTTTTATAATATGTCGAAAAAATTACTGTGACACGCACCAAATTTCCCTTATTTATCAACCTTTTTGGCCTCACAACATCCAATACAGGCATTTATTCTATTATATCTTGGTTGACAGAGCTCTATGAGCTATGTCAAACAATTTATAATAGAATAAATGCTCAGTTTACCTCCAGAACACAGGAAACTGACCAAATCCCTGTTAATTGTATACTCCTGTTAACTGAATAATTTTCACTGACAAAATGAATATTCAATTAACCCTTTACCCAACGTAACGACCAAAACCGGCCAGCGATATTCTAAAAAATCGCCAATTAATTTTCAAAATATTTTCATTTTTTGTCTCAAAAACATAGGTTATGACCCCTCGTTGGAACGAGCTCGTTGAGCTCGTTCCAACGAGGGGTCATAACCTATGTTTTTGAGACAAAAAATGAAAAAAATTAGTTATTCAAGAATTTTTTTTTTGCAAGTGTCGTCTGCTTTTCATGTTAGGTAAAGGGTTAAGAGGATTCTACTGTAATAAGAGTAGTTGCACATCAGGCTTCAAATCAAAAGGTTGTTGGTTTGATCATAACCGCTGTCATCTGCATTGTGTCATTGGGTGACAGACTTTGTCCCATTTGTCCAAGTTGGAGCATAGTGACAAAGTCTGTTGAGGCATACTGATAATTTTACTTAGAAACAACTAGTAGCATTGTGGCCTGTTGGTTAGCACATTGTACTTTGACTGGGAGAACAGAGCTTTGATCCCGACCCATGCCTTCTGTATTGCTTCCAAGGACACTTAGAAGCATGATGGCTCAGTGGTTACGGCATTGAACTTCAAACCTAAAGGTCCTCAGTTCAATCCCCACCTGATTGCCCATGTGGTGGCACATTGGCACTGTACTACGGTGTACTGCACATCAATGGCGCACTTGTTTTCAACCAATGGTAACCCTGCTTGTGTGGAGTTAGTATGTTGTGGAATCTGGCAGTTGATTGCTTCTACTTGGTGGTTCTCTCCAGTTACTCCTGCTTCCTCCACCCGTAAAACTGGCCAACACGTGGTGACTCTGGCTGTCAAAGGTGTTGTTAAATTCCAATAAATAAATACCAGGATACTTAATTCTAATTGCCCAAGTGGGAACATGGTGGTGACATATACTAAGGTACCCAAGCCTGGAATAAGCAGACTGGCATCTGCAGAATGAGGTCCCTAGAGGGTGAATTGGGTGAAGCTACCCTGTACAGCAGGGTACCATCACTAAATTTACCCTCTGTGAACCTCAATCTGAATCAAGGTCTCAGGCCTCAACACAAAGAGGTACCAAAGGATAAAATGGCCCAGTGTTTGGGACAGCATCACCACATTTGCCCTCTGGGGTCCTCATTCTGCAAATGACAGATTGCTTATTTCCAGGCTTGCACATACCTTCAACCAATGCAAACTATGAATGTGCAGGGTTAGTAAGCTGGAAAGTATGACAGTTAGTCATCACTGCTCAGTAGTTCTCTCTGGGTACTGCAGACTCCCCCTCCCATAAAACAGTTCAACGTGATATGACTCTGGGTTTTTATACGTCTGTTTGAAAAAACGGTTGTATTAGTATGTAAATGGGTTGTCCGTTCAAAGTCTGTCCATCCATTTTTTTTGTCCAAAGATTTTCTTGGCTGTTTCGAGGGCCATTCCCTTTGAAACTTGGGATGCATGTTCACCACCATGGGAACCTGTGCATGTGTGATTATAGTTCCGGAGGGGACTATTTTTGCCAGAGCTATGTCCCTTTTTGACTTAGAATAATTTACCTCATTGATTTGGAATTTTAATTCAGAGGTTTATGGACCAATTCTTTCAAAACTTGCCATGCATGTTCACCACCATGGGAACCTGTGCATGTATGATTACAGTCCTGGGGAGACTATTTTTGCCAGAGTTATGCCCCTTCTCGACTTAGACTAATTTATCATATTGGTCGAATTTTGTCTAGAGATTTCCTTGGTGGTTTTTGGACTAATTTTTAAGAACTTGGTATGTATGAGCATGGAAACCCTTGCACTTGCAATTATAGTTCTGGTCGGACTTTTTTTCTACAGTTATGCCCCCTTTCAACTTGGAATAATGTGCTGCATAAGCCTGAATATTGTCCGGAGGATTTCTTGGGGGCTTTTGGACCGATTCTTTCTAAACCTGGTACGCAAATTTCACCACCATCACCTGTGATTATAATTTTGGGCAGACTATTCTTTCCAGAGTTATGCCCCTTTTGACTTTAGAAATTTCACATTTTTTTCAACATTTCGATTTATGTGATCTCAACCAAAGTTGATATGTATATTACGCAGCTAGTAATACAGGCCAAGTTCGAATATGGGTTCCATCCAATTATTTTTACATGAGTTATGGCCCTTTTTTTTACTTAGAATTTGACTGTCTCCTAACATTTTGTGTTCCCGACCAATAACTCCAGTTAGGATTATTTGATCTCAACCAAAGTGGGTATGTGTATTACACAGCTAGTAATACAGGCAAAGTTCTAACATGGGTTCCGTCTCAATATTTTTCACATGAGTTATGGCCCTTTTTCGACTTAGAATTCAACCGTCTATTAACATTTTATTTTCCATCCGATAACTCCAGTTCAGATCATTTGATCTCAACCAAGGTTGGTACAATTCAAAATGGCTAACGGGTGTATTTAACCACACCTCGCTGTGCTCTTTTGGATGATAACTTGAGTTTGGATTTGTCGATCAGCACCAAAGTTGGATTGTGTCTCAGTCATAACTAAAATACAAGTTCTGTTCAAATTAGGGTTCTGTCAGATTTTTTTGGTAGGTCCATGGATCAAAACAGTTTTTTTGTGCAATTCAAAAAAAGCTTACCAGGCATATTATTTAATGCTAGGTGGTGCTCTTGTTAAATCTGTCAGGGAACCCCAATAAAAAACCAAACCAAAACACAAAGTTTTGATTCTTCTCTGGGCCTAATTTTATTGCCTGGAAAAATTTCATATGTGGATGATCAATTAGTGAATTGCTTCGGCAGTTTATGAATCTCAACACAAGGAATCACCTCAATGACACTAAAAAAAAATTCGGTCCAATACTTTAGCACTAAGAACAGTCCCACTCCATGGTTCCAAAAGTTGGATGGTTGTCAACTGACATTGCAAAGATGAAAGCCTACCACAATGGATGTTTTTACCCTTTACCTAAAGAATTGCCTGCATCCGTCTGCGAAATTTGCAAATTGGGTAGTTAAAAAATATAAATGTTTCAAAATATTTCAACAAAACCATATCATATGACCCCTCCTTGGAACAAGCTTGTTCCAATGAGAGGTCACATGATAGGGTTTTGTTGAAATTTTTTTGAAAATTTAAAAAAAATAGTAATTAAAATAAAAAAAAATTATATTCTCTGCTTTGGGTAAAGGGTTAAAAGAAGATTCGTAGTTCCTTTTGAAGCAACTTCATGCCTAATACCAATTCTCACCTGTATCATGTGAAAGGATGCAATGATGATCTCCAGATAAAGTAAATGACTGATGGTTAGGCCATGTCTAAAGACTATATTGAGTCTAAATACCAAAGATAGTGCTCAGATATACACCGCCTCGACAAAAGAAGAGAAAGAAGATGCAAGATGACTTAATATTACCTGGCCTGGCAGAGATGGGGCAATGATGGGATGAGGCATAGTTCCAGTGCAAAGGCAGAACTTTGTGGAGAGATTCCACCATGTTAGCCTTCTGTCTCTCCTGGATTGATGAGGACCATGGATGGTGAGTAAATTAATTTAATAAATTTTTTTTAAAAACTAATTTGATTAACCCTTTAACTGGTAGAGTGCTGAATTATTTTCGGCTCTGAAAATTTGCTCACATGTCTTTGCCTTGTTATAATTTATGGGAGAGTGCCTATAAATTGTAACAAGGCAACTCTTTACAGACTAAACAATTTCACTTTAAGGATAAATGAAAGCACATCCACAGAAGATGAAGCCTTTAACTGGTAGAGTGCTGAATTATTTTTGGTCATAAAAATTTGTTCACATAAGTTTGCCATGTTACAATTTATGGGAGAGTGCCAATAGGCACTCTCCCATAAATTGTAACAAGGCAAATCCTAACAGACTAAATAATTTCACTTCAAAGGTGGTATGAACAACATCCACAAAATATGAAGCCTTTAAGTGCTGGTACTGACACTTCAGAGTAAAGCCCAAATATGGGCTTCCAGCACTCTACCAGTTAAGTGGAGGTGCACGCACCCAAAATAAGGCCCACCCAAATATGGGCTTGCAGCACTCTACCAGTTAACTGATGAGATGGAAAAATCTGCACAACACCATACCCCAAAAAATGGCGGTTAAATTTTTTATTTTTTTTATTTTTCTTTCAAAACATATCTTAAGACCCCTCATGGGATGAATACACTGGCTCATTCTATTGAGAGATTATGAGCTATGTTTTGAATGCTAAAAATGAAAAACTTTGGTTATTTGGGAAAATCTTTTGTAAGTATAATCTGATTGACATTTTATATAAATAAAAGTGAAGTCTGTGATTCTTTCCAGCTAAACATTCAAGCTTTGTTTCCCTTGATGTACAATGCAGTACAATTTTCTGTCACACAGGCTGGCTTCTCATCCTGGGATAGATGGGCCCACCTAATTTTACATAAACGATTAATATTTACCTAAAGAATTGGCCAACTATACATCTTAGACTTATATTGAAATCACCAAGCAAAAATTTTACTTCCAAAATCTCGCTCTTTTCCTTTCACTGGAACAAACTTGGTGAGCCGTTTGAATGAGTAATCAAAGCTGATTTGGAAGTGTTAAAAGAAATTGTTTAATTATATGTGAAAATTTATTGTATTATCTTTTAGTTGTGTTTTAATTATAAGGAGTTAAGCAAAATTTTCAGTACCGGTGTAGTTCATTTGATGAAATGCCCATTCGATCAATTGTCTTTAGACAAAGTGTCATGCAGCCATTTAATCTTGTGTAACAGAACTCATTGTATTTACAGCTTACACAATCTGAAGAAATAACCAGTATGAACTAGTGTTAGCAAACTTTCAGCTGATGAACCAGTGGAGTGGATGCAGCCTGGTTCATTAACTGAAAGCTTGCTAATCCTTCTTGAAATTTTATTCAGAAATTGGGACTATGGTGACTAATTAATTTGTGCATTCAACTGAGATTAAAAGGACAGAGTAATTCAGACCAACATTATCTGTGTTGTGTGCGTGGGCAAAACACTTAACTCTAACTGCCCAACTGTAAGAACTGTGGTGCAGTCTGATAAAGCATACACCTACCTTAACCCAATCGTGGTGGCTCAGCATTATGTTTCAAACTGAAAGGTACCTGTTTCGATCCCCACCGGGGGTAACTGTGTTGTGTCCTGGGGCAAGGCACTCAATTCTGATTGCCCATGTGGGGGCATGGTGGCACTGTGTACTAATGCATACTGCATTTTGATGGTGCACTTGTCTTCAACCAATGCTAACCCTGCTTGTGAGGAGTTAGTATGCTGGGGGAGTCTTCATAGTTGCAGGCCACTACTCAGTGGTTTTCTGGGTACTCTGGCTTCCTCCACACAATAGAACTGCCCAGCACGAGGTGACCCTGGCTGTCAAAAGTTTGTTAGACCCAATAAAACAAAAAAACGAAAACCAATGCTAACCTTGATAGATTGGGTAAAGCTGAAGAATATGGTACTTAAGCCAGGAAATAAGCAGAATATCATCTGCAAAATGCGGTCCCCAGAGGGTAAATTTGGTGATGCTACCCTGCACAGCAGGGTAGCATCACTAAATTTACCCTCTGTGAACCTCAATCTGAAACAAGGTCTCAAACCTAAACAGAAAGAGGTACCCCATACACTGGACCTCTGGGTTTATCCCAGAGGTCCATTGGTTGAAACTTTGCTTGTGCTGGTTATGCTTTGCAACCAATTTGTAATTATTGCTTGGGTGGAATCTCCACTCTGTGGGTGATTTAGTGATGATACACTCTCCACGTACTGGAAAACAAACCTTGTACTATGTTTTTTCAAATCAGTTGTCCATTAACTGAAAATGTGCTGATGTTTTTTGTCCCTGACTAAGTGTTAGTTAGCAGATGTATGGAAAGAGGATTTTGTTGTGGAGGGATTTAGTCGAGGGTTTCTATCAAAGAGGGATTTTGTCAGGGGGAGGGGGGACTATGTTAAGGAGGGATTATGTTGTGGGGTATTTCAACAGTATCCCATCAGTGAGGCCATCCTTACCCCATCTCTAAAAATATTTTTAAAACAAAGGATGTCATAGCCTAATTGGATGTCTTTCTGACACTCCATTTTGGTTATTTATACAGTTGAAACAGTTAACCAATTAATTGATTAACCAATGATCAATGTTTTGATCGATCAAAAATGTAATTGATTGATTACTCGTTACTTTTGAACAACTCTATTTTCTGGGTTAACAAAAGAACAAAACAGGCAAACATTGTCAAACTGACTCACATCAATTAGACAGAGTAAAGCATGCAAGTTATGTGATGACATACTTGTTCACTTGCATGATCATGATACTGTATCAGTAGCGGAATTATAAGACAGTAGTCCAGAGTATGGTTAAAATATGAACATTAATCTAACGTAATCGAGTAGTGCAGTCGGTAGCGTGTCGGGTTGCGAATCGTAACATTGGGTGTTCGAATCCCGGTGTCGGCAAACTAAATAGGTATAATAATAAAATAAACATAAAATAACCACAAACAAACAAAACATAAAAAAACCCAAAAAACAAGATGATCATACGCAACAAGGTGAGTACAAGAAGGTAAGTAGTATAGTAAGAAGTGTAAAGAAAGGTAAGTGAGGTGTAACAAAAGTGAGGAGGCCTTTTGAAAAAAGTCTGAAAATTATTTTTTGGCGCCATTTTTGACAATTTTTCGTCAAAAAGTGTCCTAGCAGGGTTTGATCTCACGACCTTGGGCTCCGCAGCCCGATGTGCTACCACTACGCTACTGATCCTCCAACAGAAAATATTTGGAACTAATATTTAAGTTGTACTCTAAATTGGCGGGTTTTATGGGCGGAAATCGCCGATTTCAGATAATTCTACCCTCCTTTCTAAATTTTTTCAGCCCTTTCAAAATTCTGGAGATTTTGCTGGACAAGTGCCTTCCGATTTCATCGATAAATGGTGGACCATTTTCGAACTGCTTCTCCTCCATTTACACGAACTCTTTCGTCTGTGTGTCCACAAAAATTTCTTCATACGTTCACTTTCTCAACTGCAGCAAACCAGATAACTCATTTTGCAATCAACTGTTATCAATCTGAGATGAAACATGGACTGACATGGATTCATGCATCAGTTAAGACACGTGTGGACTTGTTTTTTTTATCTGGAATGATAACTTCTTTTGAAAACAAAAACTTATCAAATGTGACTGTGATTTTGTTAAGACTGAACTGATGATTAAGAAAATCAGGGATGAAAATAGAGTTCAGCTGAATTTGTCCAGATAAAATTGTTCTGTTTTAACCCTTTACCCAACGCAGACGATACCAAAATTTATTATTTTAAATATCATTTTTTTCAAATTTTTTCAAAACATTTCAACAAAATCATATCATGTAACCCCTCATTGGAATGTGCTTGACAAGCTCATTCCAAAGAGGGGTCACTTGATATGGTTCTGAAGAATTTTATGAAAAATAGTATTTTTTCAGGTGTTGAATTTGCATATTACGTGGGTGGATGTGGCCGTTAAAGGGTTAATTGGAATATTAGCTTGACAACAGTTTACTATGTCTTTGAAACATATATTTGAAGTCATTTAATTTCTATAAATTTACCAGAAAATGGTCTGTGGTTGTAAGACAATTTTCAAGTAAATTTACAGAAAATACACAAAATGTACGCTGTTTTGGGAACTTTATAAACTTGAAAGATCTGTGGAAAAGGTTGTAAGGGTATTATTCCAGGAATTCTGTGAACAAAATTAGATGGATCGATGGCACCATTCTTACTGAAGGTTCTTATGGCCCCTGAACGTGATGTGAACAGATCTCCCAATAAAAACGATAATGATTCTTTCCACTCAAGTGTGAATTTCAACATGGTGGGATGGTTATCATTTGTGCCATGCAGTTGAACAAAGACAACACAAATTAAAACTTTGTCCAAAGTAAAACTTGCAATCACTATGTATATATAATTTATTTAACCCCTGTTCTGCTGAATATTTTCAAAATATTTTTCATCAAATCTAGTCATGGCTGCTTCACAGCAGCTATGACTAGATTTGATGAAAAAAGTCATCTAAATTTACCTGAAAGAATCATTTGAGAAAAAATCCATTAAATTTAAAATGGTGAAAGTTTATTTATTTATTAGAGTTTAATGACACTTTCAACAGCCAGGAGCATTTCGTGGTGGACAGTTTTGTGGGTAGAGGAAGCTGGAGAACCACCAAGCAATGGAAAGAAACTGCCTGACTCGCCAACATGCTAACTCCACACAAGCAAGGTTAGCACTGGTTGAAGACAAGTGCACCATCGACATGATGTATGCCTTAGTATACAGCGCCACCGTGCCTCCACCTGGCAATCAGGATTTAGTGTCTTGCCCAAGGACACAACACAGTTTCCCCTAGTGGCGATCAAAGTATGGACCCCTCGGTTTGTCGATCAAAGTATGGACCCCTCGGTTTGAAGTTCAATGCCATAACCACTGAGCCACCACACTCCCGGAAAATTTGATTAAATGTGCCCAAATTATACATATTTCAGTGGCAAGAGAAATCCTGTTCTTGGCAGAAATATCTCCATTCAGATTTTATTATGTTTTCAATTTTTGTCTAAAAAACATAGCTTATGATCCCTCATTGGAATGAGCTCATTGAGCTCATTCCAATGAGGCATTATAAGCTATGTTTTTGAGACAAAAATTGAAATTTTTTTAGTAATTCAAGAGTCTATTTTGCAAATGTCGTCTGCTACACACATTGGGTAAAGGTTAACTTTAGAATGGCCATTTTAGTTTTTGAAGGCTTAACTTGTTACTATTCACATTCTTAAGAACATGAGTTGCATTAATAGCCTTCAAAAACTAAAACTGTGGATAATAGGCCTAGCACTTTCTGCGATGGTGCTACAAAGAATATTTATTTATTGGTATTTAAGGTGTTCGTTCAGTCTTGTAAGAGTCATAACAGTGCACCGTAACTTCTGTTTGGAGCAATATGAAATAACTTGTCTATTAAGATTTGATTCGAGATTCGATTCAATATCAGAGACATGATTTGATATTCTATTCGAAAAAAAATATGTGATTTGCAGATTCTTATTAAAGCTATACCCATTTTTAACTTTATTAATTTGTAAATATATGGACATTACGTGGAGAGTGGATTGTAACTAAATCCCCCGTGGAGTGGAGTTATCACCCAAGCTATAACTTTCAAATTTTGTACATATTGACAAAAAAACACAAGCAATGTTTCAACCAATGGACCTCCGGGTTTATCCCGGAGGTCCATTGGCTGAAACTTTGCTTGTGCTGGTTATGCTTTGCAACCAATTTGCAATTATTGCATGGGTGGAATCTCCACTCTGTGGGTGATTTAGTGATGATACACTCTCCATGTACTGTAAAACAAACCTTAGACTATGTTTTTTTCAAATCAGTTGTCCATTAACTGAAAAATGTGCTGATGTTTTTTGTCCCTGACTAAGTGTTAGTTAGCAGATGGATGGAAAGAGGATTTTGTTGTGGAGGGATTTAGTCAAGGGTTTCTATCAAAGAGGGATTTTGTCAGGGGGAGGGGGGGACTATGTTAAGGAGGGATTATGTTGTAGGGTATTTCAACAGTATCCCATCAGTGAGGCCATCCTTACCCCATCTCTAAAAATATTTTTAAAACAAAGGATGTCATAGCCTAATTGGATATCTTTCTGACACTCCCTTTTGGTTATTTATAGAGTTGAAACAGTAAACCAGTTAATTGATTAACCAATGATCAACGTTTTGATCGATCAAAAAAGTAATTGATTGATTACTTGTTACTTTTGAACAACTGTATTTTCTGGGTTAACAAAAGAACAAACTTGCACCAAAACAGGCAAACATTGTCACACTGACTCACATCAATTAGACAGAGTAAAGCATGCAAGTTATGTGATGACATACTTGTTCACTTGCATGATCATTATACTGTATCAGTAGCTGGAACTGGTCATTCTTAAGTTAACCTTTACTCAATGTGTGCAGCAGACGACATTTGCAAAATAGACTCTGGAATTACTAAAAACAAATTTCAATTTTTGTCTCAAAAACGTAGCTTATAATGCCTCATTGGAATGAGCTCAACGTAAGCTAATAAGCTATGTTTTTAGACAAAATTATTGAAAACATAATAAAATCTGAATGGAGATATTTCTTCCAAGAACAGGATTTCTCTTGCCACTGAAATATGTATAATTTGGGCACATTTAATCAAATTTTTTGGGAGAGTGGTGGCTCAGTGGTTATGGCATTGAACTTCCAGCCGAGGGGTCCATGCTTAGGGGAAACTGTGTTGTGTCCTTGGGCAAGACACTAAATCCTGATTGCCATGTGGAGGCACGGTGGCGCTGTATACTGAGGCATACAGCATGTCGATGGTGCACTTGTCTTCAACCAGTGCTAACCTTGCTTGTGTGGAGATAGTATGTTGGTGAGTCAGACAGTTTCTTGTCATTGCTTCGTGGTTCTCCAGCTTCCTCTACGCATAGAACTGTCCACCACGAAATGCTCCTGGCTGTTGAAAGCATCATTAAACTCTAATAAATAAATAAACTTTCACCACTTTAAATTTAATGGATTTTTCTCCAATGATTCTTTCAGGTAAATTTGGATGACTTTTTTCATCAAATCTAGTCATAGCTGCTGTGAAGCAGCCATGACTAGATTTGATGAAAAATATTTTGAAAATATTCAGCAAAACAGGGGTTAAATAAATTACATATACATAGTGATTGCAAGTTTTACTTTGGACAAAGTTTTCATTTTCATTTTTGTTGTCTTTGTTCAACAGCATGGCACAAATGATAGCCATCCCACCATGCTGAAATTCACACTTGAGTGGAAAGAATCATTATTGATCCGTTCACATCACGTTCAGGGGCCATAAGAATCTTCAGTAAGAATGGTGCCATCGATCCATCTAATTTTGCTCATAGAATTCTTGGAATAATACCCTTACAACCTTTTCCACAGATCTTTCAGGTTAAAAAGGCTCCCAAAACAGCGTACATTTTGTGTATTTTCTGTAAATTTACTTGAAAATTGTCTTACAACCACAGACCATTTTCTGGTAAATTTATAGAAATTAAATGACTTCAAATATATGTTTCATGTATCAAAGACATAGTAACTGTTGTCAAGCTAATATGCTAATTAACCCTTTACCAACGAATCGGCCACATCCACCCGCGTAATATGCAAATTCAGCACCTGAAAAAATACTGTTTTTCATAAAATTCTTCAGAACCATATCAAGTGACCCCTCTTTGGAACGAGCTCGTCGAGCACGTTCCAATGAGGGTTATATGATATGATTTTGTTGAAATGTTTTGAAAAAATTTGAAAAAAAAATTATATTTAAAATAATAAATTTTGGTATAATTTGCGTTGTGTAAAGGGTTAAGACAAAACAATTTTATCTGGACAAATTCAGCTGAACTCTATTTTCATCCCTGATTTCCTTAATCTTAACAAAATCACAGTCACATTTGATAAGTTTTTGTTTTCTAAAGTTATCATTCCAGATAAAAAAAACAAGTCCACGTGTGTCTTAACTGATGTCACTCCTGAATCCATGTCAGTCCGTGTTTCATCTCAGATTGATAACAGTTGATTACAAAATGAGTTAGCTGGTTTGCTGCAGTTGAGAAAGTGAACGTGTGAAGAAATTTTTGTGGACACACAGACGAAAGAGTTCGTGGAAATGGAGGCGAAGCAGTTCGAAAATGGTCCACCATTTATCGATGAAATCGGAAGGCACTTGTCCAGCAAAATCTCCAGAATTTTGAAAGGGCGGAAAAAATTTAGAAAGGCGGGTAGAATTATCTGAAATCGGCGATTTCCGCCCATAAAACCCGCCAATTTAGAGTACAACTTAAATATTAGTTCCAAATATTTTCTGTTGGAGGACCAGTAGCGTAGTGGTAGCGCATCGGGCTGCGGAGCCCGAGGTCGTGAGATCAAACCCCGGCTAGGACACTTTTTGACGAAAAATTGTCAAAAATGGCGCCAAAAAATAATTTTCAGACTTTTTTCAAAAGGCCTCCTCACTTTTGTTACACCTCACTTACCTTTCTCTGCACTTCTTACTATACCACTTACCTTCTTGTACTCACCTTGTTGTGTATGATCACCTTGTTTTTGTTTTTTTTATGTTTAGTTTGTTTGTGGTTATTTTATGTTTATTTTATTTTATTTTATTATTATACCTATTTAGTTTGCCGACACCGGGATTCGAACACCCGATGTTACGATTCGCAACCCGACACGCTACCGACTGCGCTACTTGATTACGTTAGATTAATGTTCATATTTTAACCATACTCTGGACTACTGTCCTATAATTCCGCAAGGGTTTTACTGTATAGAGTAAAACTCTTATACAACATTATACCGACTTAGTTTGCCGACGCCGGGATTCGAACACACGATCTGGAGATTTGCAGCCCGACACGCTACCGACTCGTCTACTCAATCACGTTAGATTAATGTTCACAACTTAGCCATACTCTGAGTTACAGTCTTTTTATTCCGCAGTGATTTTACCACACAGAATAAATCTCACAATTTTTGTTATTGATGTGGTTTTTAGTATCTAATGCAGCATTCCGAGTATTTAATGGACATCAAATACGCTGCAAACGTATTCGATGAAAAACAAAAAAAATCACCCAAGACTCTGCTGGATTCGAACCCTTGTCGACAGAGAGTTTCAGTTGCAGAAGTAATAAAAAAAGTGCTCTCGCGCCTTTATCAGGTGCGCCAACAAACTGAGAATAATCAGCGGATACCTTGTACATTTGCTTAATTATAGGACTATGGTAACCGAAAATATGAGTTCATTATTTTCTGTTTCTGAAAATGAAAATACTCTTCAGGAAAGACATTTATATTGAATAACTTCTTAATCTCCGTTTACGTAAGACACAAAAACGATGTTGGTAATTTCGGAAAATAGTCGCAGATGGGGTCCGAACCTTTATCGTTTGGGCCTTCGAGTAAATAAATTGACACAGAATGCAGCGATTTAAACGACTACGCTAATGAGATTTGGTCATAAAAACATCATGCCCTGAGTTGCAAAGTGTTCTATGTGCCAGTAGGCACATAGAACACATTGGAACTCAGGGGACGACATCAATCCTATCCCGACAGGAATGGTTTTTGCGCGCCAAAGGCGCGCAGGGACGATATTGGGGACAAGCCCCTTTCGACCCCCAGTGACTGTAGATGATTAGTTCTCACATGTCAAGGCGTGTTGAAGGAGGAACGGCTTCAGGTACTCGGCAGGTGTCACCAGTTGCGTCGTGATGGTCTCTTGGCTGATGTCGGTTGAACCCTCGGGTGAGGACCAGTGTGAGAGGTTGGGTCCTCTCACAAAGGTACTACCTCTCCCTGAGGGCAGTCGATCTGGATTTTCGGGCAAGTATAGTCTGCCACTTCGAGGATGATTTTGAGTGATGTTGATTATTCAGATTCACCCATTTTTAGTGTCAACATGAACGAAATGATTGGATAACTGATTTATCGGCAACCGTGCACGTGAACCATAAAATAAGTTCAGGCTATTGAATTAATGACTGGAGTACAGGTTTCAAAGCCAAAGTTACCAATGAAGTTGTTAAATTTATTTCATCAGAAAATGATTTTCACAAACTGCGGATGATGGGATCGAACCCGTTTCGGTTTACCATTCACGACAATCTGAGAACAGCGATTTAATCAACTGCGCTAAAGGGAACAATGAAACAATTTTTGTCAAGTGACACATGCGTGATTGATTCTTATCGAACTGATATACAATTTATTTATTCGTGTTTTACGCTCACATATTTCTGCACAATGGCTTATCATGACCATGGCAGTTTTACGGGTGGAGGAAGCCGGTGTACCCGGAGAGAACCACCGAGCAACGACGAGCAACTGTCAACTCCCCAACAATACCAATTCCACACAAGCAGGGTTAGCACTGACTGATTGAAGCCAGGTCACCATCGACATACAGTACGTCTAAGTACACAGCCGTGCCGTGCTCCCACGTGGGCAATGGGGAACTGATATGCAATAACAGCAAATAAGAATCAAGTTTGACAGTGTTGGGAAAAATCGAACTCAGTGATTGAGGGTGCCCCCCCCCCCCCCCAAATATAACCGCACCCAAAACATTGGCCAATGCAAATTTCACGTAACAGAGCCCCAAAATGGTCTTCAATAGAGGGCTCTACACACAGGGCATTAAGTAACTTTTTTTTGGAGAGGGGGGGGGGGGGGGGCAACGGGTCCCGACGGCGCGGTCATATCGCCCAACTATTTGAAACTTACCTAATTGATTTTAATATCAAAGACCATCATCTAGTGATCGACTATCTGGGTGCGAACAACAGTTCATGGTCATAAAATCATTTGTTAATAGTCACTCTATCCCTGAATGTGGAATTCCTCTAATATTTTAAGTCGGGACATTTTCTAATCTGTGTATATTTTTGGCAAGCAAGAAATTTTATCCAACTGAGTACGTGCATTTTTGTCGGGACATCTGTCCATCTTGTTATTTCATAATTTCTTGCCCAACCTTTTCCCGACGAAACTCATGGTCGGGAGATTGTTTTTGAAATGAAGGGGGAGGGGGGGGGGGGGGGTCACCTTTCACTCGTAGAAGTTACGCCCCAGGCTACAAATGTCTCAGATTCGCCCTCAGAGCAAAATTCCAAGGGGAGGCTTAGTTCCAACTTCACCGAAGGGAAGTGGGAGGAGGGTTAACGACCGAAGACCCCTAGTTAAGACAAAGGGTCGCCCCTTCCCTCCCCACAACTGCCTTCTGAATGTCAGTCAGGTTTGTCGCCGCCCTCGCCCCCTCCCCACAAAAAAAAAATCCTGTCTAGCGAACCCCCAAAATAGAATCCTGGCTACGCGGGGGGTGGTAGTGCTGGGGGTGGGGGATGGGGGTCTGGTGTTTAGCATTTTCTCCTAAATAACAGAACCTTTCAGATTTCCCTCAGAATCTCATCTAAATAACATTTGCAAACTGTTTTTTCAGGGAAAATGTTCCATTTCCAAACAATTTTAGAATTAAGCATAAACCAATAATTTGATTTCTTCTGCAATTCGTGCTCATTTCAACTCAATAACGAAATTTAAGAAGGGAGTTAACTCGAAATTTTACTCTTAATTTTGCAAGAGGATTTGGTTAATCAAAATCGAGCCAGCATCATTGTTTAAATGTATTTATTTAGTGGGGTCTAACTACACTCTCGACAGCCAGGGTCACCTCGTGTCGGACAGTTTTACGGGTGGAGGAAGCTTGAGAACCACCAAGCAATAGCGAACAACTAGGAGCTCCCCAACAATACCAACTCCACACAAGCAGGGTTAGCACTGGTTGAAAATAGGTGCACCATCGACGTGCAGAACGCCTTAGTACACAACTGTACCGTGCTCCCACGCGGGCAGTGGGGAACTGATATGCAACAACAGCAACTAAGAATCAAGTTTGACAGTGTTAGGAAAAATCGAACTCAGTGATTGGGGAGCCCAACCTCCCCCTAAAATTATAGCTGCACCCAAAACATTGGCCAATGCAAATTTCACGTAATAGAGCCCCTAAATGGTCTCCAATATAGGGCCATACACAGGGCATTAACTAATGGGGGGGGGGGGGGGTGGGGAGGGGAGGGGAGGGGGAAGGCATCGGGGCCCGACTGCTCGGTCATATCGCCCAACTATTTGAAACTTTCCTAATTGCTTTTATCGAAGACCTATACCTGCAAATATACTTTCCATTGATAAAATACTCACATGACATAGCTGCATGACAGGGAATATATTACGAGTTTTCTGACAGGGGTGCTTACACCAGTTCATGGCCATAAAATCATTTGTTATTAGTCACTCTATCCCTGAATGTGGAATTCCTCTGACATTTTAAGTCAGGCAATTGTTGCATTTTCTAATTTGTATATATTTTTGTCGGCAAGCAAGAAATGTTGCCCAATTGAGTGCGTGTATTTTCGTCGGACAAGCAAGGACGCCTGTCCAACTTGTTGTTTCATAATTTCTTGCCCAACCTCTACTCGACAAAATTCATGGTCGGGAGATTGCTTTTTAAAGGGGGGGGGGGGGGGGGGGGCAACTTTCTCCTCCAGAAGTTATGCCCCTGGGTACAAATGCCTCAGATTAGCCCTCAGAGCACTGAATTTTGAAAAATTCCTCTAAAGAGGCCTAGTTCTAACTGGGACCATCCGGTCGTTACCCAGACTTCCACTTCACCGAAGGGAAGTAGGAGGAGGGTTAACGACCGAAGGGCTCCAGTAGAGACAAAGGGTCGCCCGACCCTCCCCAACATCTGCCTTCTGAATATCAGTCAGGTTTGTCCCCTCCCATGCCCACCCCCCAAAAAAACCTCTGGCTAGAGAGTCCCCAAAATAGAATCCTGGCTACGCGCCTGCTGGGGAGGGGGGGGGGGGGGATGTCTGGTGTTTAGTATTTTTCTCCTAAATTCCAGAACCTTTCAGATTTCCCTCAGAACCTCATCTAAATAATATTTGCAAACTGTCTTTCAGGAAAAAAGTTCTATTTCCAAACTATTTTAGAATTTAGCATACCCCAATAATTTGATTTCTTTTGCAATTCGAACTCCTTTCAACTCAATAACGAAATTTAAGAGTTGGTCAAGGGAGTTAACTTGAAATTTTACTCGTAATTTTGCAAAAGGATCTGGCTTATCAAAATCGAGCCACCATCATTGTTTAAATGTATTTATGTAGTGGGGTTTAACTACACTTTCGACAGCCAGGGCCACCTCGTGTCGGAAAGTTTTACGGGTGGAGGAAGCTGGAGTACCCACAGAGAATCACTAAGCAACGGCGAGTAACTGTCAGATTCCCCAACATACTAACATACATACTAACCCCATACATGCAGGGTTAGCATTGGTTGAAGACAAGAGCACCTTAGAACACAATGCCAGCATGCCGCGACGTGGGCAATTGAAATGAAGTGTCTTGCCCAAGGACACAACGCAGTTGCTGCAGGTGGGATTCGAACTGAGGACCAGCGACTTGATGAACTGCGTTGTATTGATTGATTATGAAGCAACTACTCTCACTTCAGACGTAGGGACCAGGGGCGGGGGTGGGGACGACTCCCGACTGTTTCCAGAAATAAATTCCATTTCTTTGCTTCAAAAACATAGCTTATGGCCTTCAGTGGAATAACATCAACAAGTTCGTTTCAATGAGGAATCAAAAGATATGTTTTGAACCAAAATTTAAAAAAAATCTGAATGGTAATTTTTGTGAAGCAATTGTTTGTTGGAAAAAAAGGTTTAACCCTTTACCTAACACAAAAGACAGATGACACTTGCAAATAAAATTCTTGAATAACTAATTCTTTTCATTTTTTGTGTCAAAAACACAGCTCATGACGCCTCATTGGAACGAGCTTGTTCCAATGAGGGGTCATAAGCTATGTTTTTGAAACAAAAAGTGAAAAAAAATAATGAAAATTGGATGGTAATTTTTGTGAATACCGCTGGCCGGTTTTGGCATTACATTGGGTAGAGGGTTAACCCTTTACCTAACATGAAAAGCAGACGACACTTGCAAAAAAATTCTTGAATAACTAATTTTTTTCATTTTTTGTCTCAAAAACATAGGTTATGACCCCTCGTTGGAACGAGCTCGACGAGCTCGTTCCAATGAGGCGTCATAACCTATGTTTTTGAGACAAAAAATGAAAATATTTTGAAAATTAATTGGTGATTTTTGAGAATAGCGCTGGCCGGTTTTGGCCGTTACGTTGGGTAAAGGGTTAAGATCACTTCCATCATCTATGGTATCATCACAATCAGTTATAATTACTTTATAATTGCTTTGCCTACCCGAGGGGGACCCTCACCTCAGGCGTTTGTTACCGGTCCTTTCATGCAAATACAGAAAAACTTCTCTAACACAGTAAACAAGCACTGATCCACTTCTTAGCATTTCCAAGCTGCAGCTTGTTGAGTGTGCTAAAGGAATGTTGGACAAAAATCCAAGATGGATGCTGGCAGCCAAGTTTTTCAACAAAATTCCGAAAAATTTTGATAGCACCCATCTAGACATTACACCAAAGATACATATGAAATTTGAGGAAGATTGAGAGAGAGATGTGGCCTGTAGGATGTGCTAATGGAATTGTTGACAATTTATATGCCAAATCTAAGATGGCCACTGGTGGGCATGTTTTTCACCCAAATTCGGAAAAACTTGATAGCTCCCATCTAGACATTGCCCCAAAGCTCATATGAAATTTGGGACTGATCGGTGAGAACTGCGGCCTGAAGGGTGTGCTACAGGAATTCAAATCAAAGGTGGCCACTGGCGGCCATGTTTTTCAACAAACTTCAAAAAAATTTGATAGCTCCCATCTAGACATTGCCCTAAAGCCACTTCTGAAATTTGCAACTGATCAGATGAGAGCTGCAGCCTGCAGGGTGTGCTAAAAGAATTGTGGATGGGATGAACAGACGTACGAATGGACGGATGGTGGATCACAACCCATCCTAATACCACTTACTTGATGTTGTCAAATTGAGCTAACCAGAGGGAGAAAAACAGTCTACCAAACCAAACAAATAAAGGTGGATTATTTAATTATTTCTTATTTATTTATTGGGATTAAGGATACTTTCCACAACCAGTGTCACCTCGTGTCCGACAGTTTTCAGGTGTAGAAAGCCGGAGTACCTGGAGAGAACCACCGAGCAATGGAGAGCAACTACCAGACTCCCCAATGTATTAACTCCAGACAATCAGGGTTAGCACTGTTTAACAAAGGTATATTTTCCGAGTGGTCTAGGGATACAAAAATGGGGGAAATACAAAAACAACAGAAGTATAATTTGAAGAGAATTTAGAATTTCTTTATTTTGAAAATAGATTTATATATATATGTATACAATAACTGTAGAATAACATTTTATCTTGAAAATATCTTCGATAAAATAAACTTGATGTGTCAACACTTCATACTTATCTCATCTATAAAAATCAACAAATGATTGGATTGTAAAGGTTATACTTTTTGTGTTTAGCCGTCTGGCTGTTTAACCCCCTCAATACTAAGGACAAAATATCAAAGTTTTAACCTTCAAATTTTACCCATAATGCAACCAGGAATTTAACCAATTCAATTTTGTTGGACAGAGCTCATCAAGCTCTGTCAAACAAGATTGAATTAGTTCAATTCCAAGTTGCATTATGGGAAGAAATTGTAACTTGAAATCATGGCATTTTGCCATCAGTCATCAGAAATCTTATCCTGGGCAGGAATATCCGCCAGCATAACCCTTTACCCAACGTAACGGCCAAAATCGGCCAGTGCTTTTCACAAAAATCGGCAATTGATTTTCATTATTTTTTTCATTTTTTGTCTCAAAAATATAGGTTATGACCCCTCATTGGAACGAGCTCAATGAGCTCGTTCCAATGAGGGGTCATAACCTATGTTTTTGAGACAAAAAATGTAAAAAAATTAGTTATTCAAGAATTTTGTTTGCAAGCATCACCTGCTTTTCAGGTTAGGTAAAGGGTTAACAATAATGTTATTATAATTATAATAAAACAAACTTTTTCTTTCAAAACCACAGCTCAAAATGCCTCATTGGATAGAGCTTGTAGAGATCACTCCAATGTGGGGTAATAAGCTATGTTTTGAAGAAAATGAATGGAAATACATGTATGTTAAATGCTTTTCATATATATATCTCCAGAAATCTGACTCATTTGTATTAGGTATGTATTAATAATGCAGCAAGTCAATTTTCGTAGCATTTTAAAGATGTACTTTCAGTTCCAGGAGTCAACTATAATATTTATCTATCAACATCACGTTTAGTTTAAACAATATTTATTGAAAAAGATAAGTTAACTGTATACATGAAAACAAGTGTAAACGTATTGAATGTTTTGTACATAAATTTCAGTGAATACATTTAACACCTGAAATGTCAAACTAACTTGTTGTAGTAGGGGATTCGGAAGAAAGCTGAATGCTTATGTAAACTGTCTCCCAAGTCTGCAAGATTACACAATTTCAGTTAGACAGATAGAAGGGGTGGGTCTGTTTCGATATTGTTTAAACGAGAAAAAAATGAAGAAAGTAGATCGAGAGGAACAGTGATGAACAGTGAAGGAGAAGGATGACAACTGAAAAGGGCCAACTTGAATGCAAAAGACATCAACATTGATCGACAACAGTTAGGGAACTGACTCACTTGGAAATCGCAGCCAAACGCTAATATAAGACGAGGGTATTCTAATGGACAACAGATGGGGGGGGGGGGGGGGCTGGGGGGGGGTACAAGTGCTGATAACATTTTTCATTTCTGGAGGACCGCCGCCAGCACCATGCACCGCCGGGAAACGAACATCACGTTTGGGAGATTACTCCTGCTCAAGATGCTTTCAATTCGGAGTCAAAATTAAAAACCACTTCGAAAGGGGTAATTTCCAGAACATGGTAGCAAACTAACAAAAATAATTTACACTATATGATGAGCGATAATAATTTATATATTTTTAAAAGTTCAGTTCATCCCAATAAGTGTCACAAAGTCCAAAGCTGTAGGCTGATGTTGAAATATAAAAATTTTAAGCCACAAATTTTTCCTATTATGCAACTTGAAATTTAAGTATTTTGACATCAGTGTGCAGAAGGTTAATTATTTATTAGTGTTTAATGACCCGTTCAACAGGCATAGTCATGTCAGAGAGTTTTACGGGTGGGGGGAGCAGGAGTACCCGTAGGGAACCACCGAGTAACGGCGAGCAGCTGTAATTCCCACATTCAGAAAACTGCCATTAAAATTAAAATCTTCCATTTTTGCCTAAAAACATAGCTTTTTGACCCTCATTGGAATGCGTTCATCAAGCTCATTCCAGTGAAGAATCATAAACAATGTTTTGAAGAGGGAAAAAATGGAACGTTTTAGTTATTTAAGAAAGTTTTTGCAAGTCTTTCTTCTCTATTATATCAATGGTTATCGCTCTTGAAATACAGCAGGGGTCCTGCAGTCAACGAGGGATAAAATTTAAGGCTATTCAAGAATGTTTCTCAACATCTTTTAGCATTTTTATGGACCCACAATAACCAAATATTCAAGGTCCCCCACCTTTACTAGCCCTAACTATGACTCTCCAGTCATTACCCCCTCCTCCCACTTCCCTTAAAGGGAAGTGGGAGGAGGGAGTAATCACTGGAACATCCAATATTAACAAGGGCAACCCAAAGCGTGGGGCCACTGCCCCTGATCCACAGGCATGTTTGAAGTAACTTTAATGAGATTGTGGGACATGAGTCGAAAAAGTGAAAAAGGGTCAAAACTCTGGAAATGAAAGAGTCAATGACTCTGTAGCTCAACTTGGATATGACAGGAATTAGTACTTGCTGTGACCAAGACAACTGAATAATGAATATGACAGGAATTAGTATTTGTTTTGGCCCAGTCAACAATAATAAAAGAATTACAAGGTGACTGTAATGGACTACAGATTAAGACCAATCATTGTAGATTATTATTTTTGTGTGGAAATTTTCAGTCCCAAACAAAATATTTTCAGACTAAAATTTTTTCTTCTTCTTCTTAAAATTGACCAAAATGCATCAAAACACAAAAAAATAATTTCCGGATTTTGGTCTAAAATTTTCTAAGTCCCACCCGGACCCCTAATTTGCATAATTTATTCACGAGAAAAACTCTGTATTATATGTAATGTATCCCATGGTACTAAACATTCATACAAAAATTTATTCAAATCAGATCTTTCATTTGGAAGTTCTGCGCAAAAATCTGATTGAACTTAATTTTGAACAAAATGGCTGCTAGTGGCCATCTTGAATTTCAGACTGGACCCAAAAACACTCCTTCTCGTCCCACAGTGATAACAAAGGTACCCAAGAAGTTTTGTGAAGATCGGTTCATAAATACGGCCTCTAGCCCGAGCCATATTGGGATTTGCACTCACAGTGCTGAAAGTAACACTAAATAAATCAAAGTTAGCCTAATTTGCATAATTTATGCACAAGAAAAAAACCTGTAATATATGTAATGTATCCCATGGTACTAAACATTCATACAAAAAATTATTCAAATCAGAGCTTTCATATGGAAGTTCTGTACAAAAAACAGATTTCGGCATCGTCGGTACAAAATGGCTGCTGGCAGCCATCTGGAATTTGGGACTGCACCCAAAAACACTCGTTCTCGTCCCACGGTCATAACAAAGGTACCCAAGAAGTTTCGTAAAGATTGGTTCATAAATACGGCCTCTAGCCCGAGCCATAGCAGCTTGGCACTTACAGCTCTGAAAGTAACACTAAATAAATCAAAGTTAGTCTAATTTGCATAATTTACGCACGAGAAAAAAACCCGTATTATATGTGATGTATCCCATGGTACTAAACATTTATACAAAACTTTATTCAAATCAGAACTTTCATACAGAAGTTCTGTACAAAAAACTGATTTTTCCATCATCGGTACAAAATGGCCACTGGCAGCCATCTTGAATTTCGGACCACACCTAAAAACACTCGTTCCCGTCCCAGGGTTATAACAAAGGTACACAAGAAGTTTCGTAATGATCGGTTCATAAATACGACCTCTAGCCCGAGCCATAGCCAATTGCTGACGTACGGACAGATGGACAGACGGACGACGTGCCATGACAATAGCTCAAATTTGACTTCGTCAAAGTTGAGCTAAAAATTATTGCACGGAACTTATGCATATCCATTTCTCCATGCAGGTCTATCAGCATACCAAAGGAGTTCCAAATCCAACAGTTGGCTTTGAAATTACAATGCAAAACGTTTGGACAGACAGACAGATGGACAGATGGATGGAGGGTTTCACTGGACCCCTGAATCCTCCTTTGGAGGTCAGGGACATAATAATTAATATTTATGTATTTCCTGTTATGTATAACCCTTTGCACACTGATGTCCATATATAAAAAATTTCAAGCTGCAGTTTTTTCCCATAATGTGACTAGGAATTCAACCAATTCAATCTTGTTTGACAAGATTCCGACAGGGAGAAAGAGTCTACTATTGTGTAACTTGTACAGGGGCTTCATGTACCAACATGCCATTGATCTCTATACAACTGGATTACTTGAATGCTCAATGGTCACAAACAGAAGTATCCCAGCTCTGTCGTTATGAGGAGAGCATATGTTCTTATTAACAGACACTGCTCAACAAAAACGATTTTGTCAATAATTTTCAGACAGCTCATAATCACTAATTAAACTTCAAGGGCCTGAACAAATTTCTTGGAATACCCACTAGATCACCACCTGCACACTGCCAGTAGCTAAGCAGTGACCTTCTAGTTAAGTCTTGGCTTCCCATTTAAGACTTGACTAGAAACCACTGCCAAGGTAATATGTCTATTTTCAACAGGATCTTCTCATGATTGCATGTTAAGGGGTACCTGTTCTGAGGATGTAGAAGTTGGAAAGGGCCTTTGAGGGTTAAAGAATATACTTGTGGAAAAAAAATGTGTTGATAATGTGCACATTTATAGCAGCAATGCAAACTGAATATTTACATGTTTTACTTATTATTGACAAAACTGGCGGTGTGACTGTCCCAGATGGGCCTGTCCATACCCCCTGCCGCCCCCACTGCCATAATTAGTCTAAGACGAAAACGAGCACAAATCTGGTAAAAAAAATGTCTGATCAAAACTATAATTGCAGGTGCACAGGTTCCTATGGTAGTGAACATCCATACCAAGTTTCAAAGGAAATGATCCATAAACATTCGAGAAAATCTCCAGACAAACTATAGGCATTCTAAAATGAAAAGGGACATAACTCTGGGAAAAAAAGTCCGATCAAAACTATAACCGCTGGTGCACAGGTTCCCATGGTAGTGAACATCCATACCAAGTTTCAAAGGAATCGACCCATAAACATCTGATAAAATCTCCCAACAAAATTCAGATATTCTAAGATAAAATCCGACTGAAAATATAATCGCAAATGCACAGGTTCCCATCGTGGTGAACATTCATACCAGTTTCAAACAGGTTGGTCTATAAACAGAGAAAATCTCCAGACAAAACTATGTTTATGGATGGATGAGGTGATTCCAGTATACCCGCAACACCACAACCTCATGCAGGGTTCCTGCACCTGACCTGACATGAAATTCCAGGCTTTTCCAGGCCATATAAACCCCAAATTCAACTGCGGATGAAAAGTTGATACTGTGTGTTCCTAGTTTTGGGGCTTTTGTTTGATGTTTGATGAAGTGAAATCAATAGTCATGGCGTAACAGCTTTCACAACAGTAAACATCACAAATAGGAGGCTTTACTACATTGACTGACTTGATGCCATCTTGCGGGGTGCAGACTGAGTCATGATGGTTTTTGCTGATGTTCCAGAAATCCAGATTAGTATAATAATGCAGACAATGAGATAAAATGGTTAATTCAACAAAATGAACATCAACATTATTTATTTTACAGTTCATTATAACAGCTGCTTCCAATATAAAACAATTTGACCTGACCAAAACCTTATGAAGACTTCAGGAGCTGGAATTGAAAATATGAGTCCAACTACTGAATTATTATGTGGGCTTACATGAAAAGTGTTCTCTGAGAAGAATCTCAAAGACTCCTTCATATTTATCATTTATTTATTTACTGGTGTTTACAGAAACATATTTCTGCATAATGGCTAATCGAGACCGCAACATGGAGATAAAGTCAAGTTTAGTCAATGGTTTATAGCCATGTTGCCCAAGCCAGAAAATAAGCAGCCTGTCATCTGAAAAATGAGGTCCCCAGATGTTGCCCAAGCCAGTAAATAAGCAGCCCATCATCTGCAAAATGAGGTCCCCAGAGAGTGAATTTGGTGATGCTACCCTGCACAGCAGGGTAGCATCACTAAATTTACCCTCTGTGAACCTCAAGCTGAATCAAGGTCTCAAACCTAAACAGAAAGGTTCCCAGAGGATACATTGGTCCACAGTATGGGATAACACCAGCACATTCACCCTCTGAGGACCTCATTCTGCAAATGATAGATTGCTTATTCTCAGGTTTGATGTTGCCCATTTTAGAGGGCTTCCACTCCAAGCACTGGTGACTGGGTCTTATTTTAGCAGTAAAACAGAGCTTGTTTACCACAGTACACTAACACTGCTTTACTTCCCAGGGTTTCCACAGGGACAATGACAAAATATGACTTCAACTGCCTTGGCACTGCAAGCTCCTATCAGGAATGTAAAACACATGAAAAAGACTCTCATGATGTATCACTGCCAACAGATGAAGTGGTTATTTAAATATACAGCTGCAAAATTCCCAATCCAAATCCATGTTTTTGTATCGCTGCAGATGGACGGAAGCACAGATAGATGCATGGACAGATGCAGGGGCAGGGACGGATGAATGTAATCCAGTAAATCCCCCCCTCCCCCCCCATCATTCTCTTCGAAGCGGGGGTATAGAAATGCTCAGCTAACAAGAGAGTGTAGTGAAATCAACATCACCGGCGACTTCTATGTTGTGATAGGAATAAGCATATGAGGTGATCAAGACATAAAAAGATGGATGAACAAACACAGAGATAGTGAATGGACTTCATTGGACAAGGTTAAATACCTCATTTGGTTCATTGCAAATGAAGGAACCATATGGATCGCAACTGAAGATATCTTTCAAAAAGATGCAATATTGGTAAATTCAAAGTCAACAAGGGCTATAACTCTGGAAAAATTATTCGAATCAAAACTTCCTTTTCATATGCAATGTATCAACCATACTCATATTGCACACCAAGATTCGTAAAAATCCAATGAAAAATGCAGGAGCAGACAAGCATTTGCGACAGAAAGTTTGCTATTACCAAGGGCCGGGACCATGCAAAATTTGTCGTATCAAAAATTCCTGACCACATGTACATCTACACTTGATACTGATTCTTCAGACCAAGTTTCGTAAAAATCCAATAAAAAATGTAGGAGTTAAGCGTACAAGCCTTTGTGATGGAAATTTTGCTATTTCCAAGGGCCATAACCATGCAAAATTCACACATCAAATATTCTTGACCACATGCACATCTGCACATGATACTTCAGATGAGTTAAGGAAAGTTTGTGATGGGACAGAGATAGACGAACACCATTTCAATATCCCCCTCCCGACTTCGTCAGCGGGGTATAATAAAGAGAATACAAGAAAATGACCTAACTGATTATTCCTATTTACTGAATATTCCTCAATCACAATATGGCTATTCTATTAACCCTTTACCCAATGCATAGGATATCAAAATTTATTATTTTAATTACCGTTTCTAAAATTTTGTCAAAAAATTTCAACAAAACTATATCATGTGACACCCTCATTGGAACGAGCTAGTTATCAATGGGGGCAAATGATATGGTTTTGTTGAAATATTTTATTTTGAAAAACATATTTTTTTCCAACTGCTTAATTCTTAAATCGTTGAGTATTTTTAAGCTATTTTTTATCAAATCTAGTCATGGCTGCTGTTAAGCAGCCATGACTAGATTTGATAAAAAATTAATGTAAATGTAACACCAGAAATCATTTGTGAACCATTCCATGCAATTTACAGGGGGAAAATATGATTAAATGTGTCCAAATTATACCTATTTTAATGACAAGAGAATCCCTGTGCTGGGTAGAAATATCCGCCAGCAGCATGTAAAGAGTTAATTTGTAAATTACGCTGGCATATGTGGCCGATTCATCGGGTAAAGGGTTAACAAGGTTTCTTTGCCAACTCTTCACCTCATTTTTGGGAAAGCCTTCACTGAGAGCTTTCTAAGAAATGATATCATGGATGGAAAAAAAAAAAAAAAAGGAAAAATGTAACAAAAGATTTTTTTGTGGTCATACATTTATTTATTTATTGGTGTTTAAGGTAACATATTTCTACACAATGGCTAATCGTGGCCGCAACATGGATATAAAGTCAAGTCCAGACAATCGTTTATTCCCATGTTGCTCATTTTAAAGGACTTCCAACACAGGCATTGGTTACTAGGTTCAACTTTACCAAGTAAAACAGAGTTTGTTTACCACAGTAAACAAGCACTGCTTCACTTCCCAGGGTTTGTGATTGTGGTCACACAATTTATTTCAGAGTATACTCCATCTAGAGCCAATATTTTCATACATGAACAACCGAGTCAATAAAAACAATACTTGTCAGAAGGGGTCCCGTACAGGAGAATTGTTTCTGAAGGTTCCAAAAACTAGAAATAAAAAACATTTGCACATAATAAAAATGCTGCAGAATACTATTTTTTTTACAATAATACATTTTTATACATATTTAAACAATAACAATTAATAAATTGTGATATAAAAATAACTATAATCTTTATGGTCCCAACAGTACAAAAAACTGCCAATATAATTTATTTTTTCCCATGGAACTTGTGAAAAAATAAAAAGTAAGAGAAAAACTGGAATAAAATACAATAAACTTATATTTTGATTTGTTCTATAAGTAGACAAGCACTTCTTAATCCTCTGTTCACATATGTCGAAATATTAAAATTTCAGACAATTTTTGCACGATGCGAGTAAGAATTTATTTACTGCTTCTATCTTCTTTGACATTGAACTCTATCAAACAGGAATGAATTGGTTATGCAGTGGAGCTCACATAATATCTCAACTGGTAGACTGCTAGAAGCCACTATCAGGGCTTTCAAAAATGTGAGGGCACCATAGCAAAAGCCAACATTTTCCTTGCTCATGTTTCATAATCTTGCAAATAATATTTTGTTGAAATAAATTTGTTCTATTGCAAATTACTGGAGAGTGCACTGTGGGCACTCTCCAACAATTTGTAATAAAACATATTCTGAATAACAAATTCAGACCACCAAAAATAATCTAGCCCTCAACCAGTTAAAGACAATTGTTTATGTTAGGGTTTGAGATTTGGTTATTGCTTCAGGGTAGAATGTATCCTGAATACCAGATTCAGTATGCTTTTAAAATAATACATTTTGTACTATAATACATTTTATGTTTCTTGAAAGCAGAAAGTTTTCAGTTTATTCCTCATGTGCTTAATTATTTTCTAACAGTAATATATTTGAGGTGTATCTTGGCTCCAGGGTTTCTTCTGCCTGCTTTGGGAAAAGAACAAATGCCAAAATTTTCTTTGCTCATGTTTCATATTCTGCCAAGTGCAAATAATATTGTGTTCATATGAGGTTGTTTTATTACAAATTATTGGAGAGTGCCTATGAGCACTCTCCAATAATTTGTAATAAAATAAATTTTGATGAACAAATTCAGACCGCCAAAAATAATCTAGCCTTCCACCAGTTAATTGTACAGTACAGCCACCATGGGTTGGTCACTTTCCATGAACGCTGTAATATTAGATTCCAAACACTAATTTTTGGAATAATCATCAAAAATATAATTAATGAAGTACCAGGTATCACTCAGTGCTTCATTAATTAAAATTTTGCTGCTGCTGATTTTTATGGTAGACGCATGTGTGGACATCGCTTTCCATGCATGCAATACGAGCAGTCCACAACTATTGTACTGTATAGCCCTATTAATTGAATATAATTTACAAACACAAAACCATTTGCTATGCCTTAAGTACAAATTTGACCTGTTAATTGAAAATGGAGTATAGAGTCCACTCCTGTTAGTTATTTTTGGCCTCAATACATCAAATATAGGCAATTAATCTATTCAATCATGTTTGACCGAGCTCAATGTGCTCTATCAAACAAGATATAATAGAATTTATATATTTACTGGAGTATAACAACATTTTCGACTGCCAGGGTCACCTCATGTTGGACAGTTTTATGGGTGGAGGAAGCCGGAGTACCTGGAGAACCACTGAGCGATGGCAAGCAACTGTAGACTTCTCAACGTACTTCACACAAGCAGGGTTTGCACTGGTTGAAGACAGGTGCACCATCTATGTGCAGTACGCCTTAGTATATAGCACCACCGTGCCCCTACATGGGCAATCAGGATTAAGTTCCTTGCACAAGGACACAACACAGTCACCCCTGGCGGGGATTGAACTGTAGACCTCTCGGTTTGAAATTCAATACCGCAACCACTGAGCCACTGTGCTCCTATATATAATAGAGAGTAATCGCTTGACTGAACTGGTTACGTGAAATAATGCATGAGAGGTGAGGGACATTGTACAAACACGAGTGCACGAATGTGCACGAGTGTTTTACAATATAGTCCCTTGCCTCGAATGAATTTCACGTAACCAGTCCAGTCAAGAGATTACTCTCTTTATTACTTTTCATTATTAACAGTAATTATATTTTTGAACCCTTTACCTAAGATAACGGCCAAAACTGGCCAGCGCTCTTCAAAAAAATCGGCAATTAATTTTCATTATTTTTTTCATTTTTTGTCTCTAAAACATAGGTTATGGCCCCTCATTGGAACGAGCTCGTCGAGCTCATTCCAATGAGGGGTCATAACCTATGTTTTGAGACAAAAAATGAAAATAATATTTATTCAAGAATTTTTTTTTGCAAGTGTTATCTGCTTTTCATGTTAGGTAAAGAGTTAAAAAAAACACAAAAAAAAACAATGAAGTCCCCATTACACCCACGTCAAAGCATCTTCGTTTGCGCGCACGGGTACATGACACAATTGTTGATTGCATAATTCACTTGTGAAGTTACTTGTGAAGTTAACGTTTATAATCAAACCTGGAAATCCCAGTAAATCAGTCTTTGGAAAGTAATAAAATAGAATAACTTAGTTTATAACAAGAAGATAGGTAAATGACCCAATTCATGTTAATTGTATGCTTCTGTTACTTAGATATTTTTCTCTGGCAAAGTGGCTATTCAACTCAAAGGGTTCTGATTAAGTAAAGATTAAGCTTCACCCTTGTCACAGTAATAACAAAACTGGCAGTGTAACTCAAATTCTTGCTAAATAAGTACATCATCTCGGAACTTAATATGGAATAACTGACAAAATAGGGATTTAATGTTACTTTTAGCATTTGAAAAAAGAAGAAAAATGTAACATCCATGTTTGGAATCCATATCAAGAGTTAACTCTTTACCCAACTTGAGAAGCACTTGCAAATAGTTCTCTTGAATAAATAAAGTTTCAGTTTTTGGCTTCAAAAACATAGCTTATGATAACTCAATGGAACAACTCGACAAGCTTGCTCCAATGAGATGTGTGTTTTAAGTTTATTTGTTATTTGTTTTACAAGGATTGGCAAGCAAGTTATGCAACTATATTAACACCTCTCCTCGCCCAATGGTGCAGGTGTGTGGAAGGACCTTCGTAGTGGCAACTTCGTGGCCTTGCTCTTCTTGAATACTTTGAAGGGATCTTTAGCCTGCATGGAGAGTGTCTCTCTCCATTTTATGTCCCCACCAGTAAGCTGTGACATTTTTTTCTGGGGAAATTAGAAAAAATAAAAACAATTTGATTGGCATTTTATGCAAAATAGCACTGGCCAGATATTTCTGTTACATTAGGTAAAGGGTTAACTATTAATCTCAGCAAATGACAAAATTCCAAGCAGTAAATTCAGTGATGAAAATGGCATGTAAGTAAATTCGTTGAAATTAGCTAATATTCACACATTTTTGGGGACAAATTTATGAAAATTATGTTTCTCCAAAAAATGAAGAAAATAAAGGTGCAATGTGAAACTGTCAGTTGAAAGAGATTTTATTTCTATAAATTTGCACGAATAGGGTCTTCTAAGACCATTTTCATACAAATTTATAGACATAAAATTTCTGCATTTTATATATGAATTTGCTGAAATCGGTAAATTCGTAGAAATTTCTCATTCCTGAAATTTTTCCCATAAATCAACTAGGAATTTAAACAATTCAATCTGTGTTTCACAGAGCCCACAGAATAAGAAAGTTCGCTCAAATTCAATGAAAATGTTAGTTAACTGAGGTTTAACTGGTATATTGGTAAATTTATTTTGGTTGTCAAAATTTGTGCACATGGATATGCCTTGTGAAATTTTATTATAGGCACTCTCCAATAAATTGCCACAAGATGAAGCCATACTGACAAAAAAAAAATTACAAGACAAAGCCATACTGTGGTACCAGCATTGCTGAATGGACTTTCAGCATCTATGGCTAAGTTTAAAAGCAAGATTAACCAATTATTTATCATTGTGTTGCCCACAGGACAGACACTGGTTACCAAGCTTTTCTTGCGCCAGTCAGGTACTCTTATGTCAGTAAAATACAACTTCTTTACCATAGAAATCAAGCCATTTATCACTTCTTGGTGTTCCCTGGAGGAAATAGTTAAAGAGAACTTGTTTTAATGCTTCTCTGGGTTTTCACCAGCATGGCAAGGAACAAAGTTAATAAGAATTTGAACAACACCCACACTGACAGCTTAAAAAATAGTACATTTCATATGCATTGTGGAGAAAACATTAAAAAACAAACTGACCATTATTTGTTTTGCACAAATAAATAAAATTTGCTACAATGAAAACAAAGGCTACATTTGTGAAAAATGCTATACATTTCTAATGGAGACTGCATTAACCCTTTACCCAACTAATTGCCCACATCCGCCCACGTAATATGCAAATACAGCTGCTGAAAAAATATTATTTTTAAAAAAATTTCAACAAAACCATATCATGTGACCCCTCTTTAGAACAAGCTTGTCGAGCTCGTTCCAAAGAGGGGTCACATGATATGGTTTTGTTGAAATTTTTTAAAAAAATTTAAAAAAATGATATTTAAAATAATGAATTTTGAAATCGTCTGCGTTGGGTAAAGGGTTAAAACATTTAAATTAATTAAAATTTATGAGTTCAATCTTCTTAAATGAGTTAAAAATTCATGCATAATTTTATATTCTAAGTAGCATGATAAAGACATTTTTGCATTTCTAACTATTTGGTTTTGAAAAAATACAACAATTATAAACTCAGAAGTTAGGCCCAGGGTTCCTGAAGGCAAGGACTAATAAAATTCAAGGCTATTCAAGGCCAATTCTCGATAAATGTCAGCATTTTTCAAGACCGTACAACAGCAAACTCAAGGATTTTCAAGACCCTGCCTTCATCAGTCTTAACTATGACCTCTGTTTATTACCCCAACCTCCCACTTCCATACAAGTTTTCTAGTTTTCACTATTCCTTCACAAACTCTAAAATGTATATAAAATATACCCATAGTAGCTTGGTGTACCAAATGTTCACCACGAGTGAACATTTGGTACACTAAGCTACTTTGGGTATATTTTATATATACCATGATCGTCAGATTATTAAGAGTCGCTATTATTTTTTCTCAATTTTACTGAGCAGCATCCATGTAAATACGTGTGAATTTGCTTTTGTTTACATGAGCATCGGTGGGTGGTACTTCCGCTGTCAACTGTATCACCGAAACGAAATAGAAAAAGAAACAGGGTCTTTTTCATTTTAATAACATGCTATTTCGAGTTATGGATGCTTTATTAACATGAGACAAGGCCATAAAAAAAAGAACCTCTGTTTCTCAGGCCCGCGTACATGGTCATTTTTGTTGCGCATGCAATCTTTTTATCACCTCCGAAAATCTTTTAAAATTCAAGTTATTGTGCTCATTTCGGTAAATCGATAGTACCAATTGTTGCGTTAGCAAATTTTAAATACCACATACTCTGCATTTATTCTACATCATACTTTGATAAAGTGGGTGGGTTTTAGCAATACTCAAGTCAGAAAATGCTTTATACCGTAAAAAGTAAGTATAACAACAGACAGAGTGGTAGTGTCTTTCAGACTGACAACAATTACAAAGGGGAATGGTTGATTTGCACCAAGGTTGATTCGCACCAACCTTGAGAAACTCTGCAGAGTCAGGTGCAGTGTTGAACGGAACACGTTCTCCAGACATTGTTTTTTCGGGGTTTTTTTGTAAATGGCCGTCATTGTGTTATTTGAAACTGTGTAGCGAGTTGACCAGTTATGGAATTAAGTGAATTTTGGGAGCAGGATAATTGTTTGAATCAATGATATATCAAACAATAATCTTTGATTGATATAAAAGTAACATTTGCATTTGAAAATAAATCGTACATTATCAGCTGTGTGCAGTCGAATTGGGAAAAAAAATGCAAACATTTATTCGTTTTGTATTTAATTTTTCAGAAAAATATGATTTGTGGATGAACTGCTCATTCAAATGGATTGTTATAATTACGAATATATTGGGAAAATATTCTGATTCACGATTTTCTTAGGGAAGTTGGGAGGGAATTTCATATTTTGATAAAATAAATCTGTGAAAGTTGGTAATTTACAGCACTTCGACATTTTCCCCAGAGACGTTCTGTCCCTGTAACGTTTTGCCCTGTGCCATAGAATAATTTTCTCGTTTCACTGAGAAAAAAAATATTCCCAACACCCTTCATTTATTACCAACATCCCTCCAGTGAATAACCAATGTGGCTGCGAGGACCGCCAGGACGTCGGGTGGGGGCGAATTACCACAAACAATTTCTCGTGAGAAATAAAAAATAAAAAAAAAGCCGCCCGCCAGCATCCTTTTGGGGGAAAAATGGCCTGAGAAACAGACAATCAACTTTGTATGGCCCAATGCATGTTTGTTAATTTTGGGTGTTTTATGGGGTAAACTCATTTAAAAATGTAATAAATAACTGCCACTTTCATTTCACTCTTCGTGAGGCGACATGCGATAAATGTAGACTTAGCATTCAGGTCGCTGTCATAAAAGGTCAACTTGGATGTTGTTCCACTGCAGATGTACATTTTAACTATTGAAATCCCATTGCTGCCGTATTCATCACGGTTGGTGTGTAAAGCTAAAATTTATATCATAGGCTTTTCATATATAGTGGAATAGGTAATCATGGCATAAATGACTATGTAGTTATGATTACTGCTTCATCAGCATTTTTATTGCATGAATATTCAAGGCTTTTCAAGGCCTCTTTCAAGAACACAAATAAGGTTGTCAGAATGATTGTCAAGGATGCTTCAAACGGAGTGAAGCTACACTGATATTTTAGCCATAACCCTGAAAATTTACACACTCACTCAACTGACAAGCTTTCAGCCATCAATATATGCCTTGTGTATAATCTCCATTCTCGTGGAGTCCAGCCTCTACAGAAAGCTACATTTTCCTACACTTGCAGGTTGCATGTATGTTTAACCTCTGCAAACTGATTTTTAACCTTTTGAACCCGAGAGGCTGCTTTTCCGACCAAGCAACATTGTACGTCATAATTTCATTAAGTAGGATAGCAGCTTAGTGAATGTATGGGGTAGACCAATCAATATTTCCAACGTGCAGCCCAATGGCTGCACGTTGAAAATATTAATTGGTCCACCCCTAAATAATGAATTTGAACTCTTCCGATTGCTGCCACCAAACTGATATGGAATTTACCACCAGTGTTCAAAGGGTTAAATATAAAAATTTCAAGAAGCAAATTTTTCCCACAATGTTACTTGAAATTTACTCAATTCAATCTTGTCTAACAGAGTTGTCAAAACAAGATTGAATTGGTTAAATTTCTAAATGCATTATTGGATGAAACTTCTGCTTGAAGATCCAGTATTTTGACATCAGCGTTCAGAGGGTTAACCTAAATGTATTCACAGTACTCATGTCCTGTCCACTCCAAATGTAGGTCTCAGTTTTAATCTGATGATTACAATCATATCAATATACACAGAGAGTGGCTATTGCTTAAAGAACACCCCCCCCCCCCAAAAAAAAAAAAAAAAAAAAAAAACTGCTAATAAGTAAAACATTTCCAATTGAATTTTTTAGTTCATCAAATCAGAAACAGACGGTTTTTTTTGTTTAGCCTTAGATAAAAAAAACATTTGTTCAATATATAATAAAATATACTACCAAGACTACCGTATTTACTCTATGTATTGGGACAGCTGAAAATAATTATTTTCACAGGTGTCCCAATTCTTAGAAAATGGGGAAAGTACAGAGCCTGGTCTTGATTTGATGCTGAATAAAGTTGTGTGTGATTCGTTTTCCATCACTATATACGAAAATCGCCGTCCAATTTTTTTTTATATTTTCATTTTTTGCTTCCAAAACATAGCTGATGATCCCTCATTGGAACGAGCGTATTGCGCTCGTTCCAATGAGGGATCATAAGCTATGTTTTGGAAGCAAAAAATGAAAATCTTTAGTTTCCCAGAATTTTTTCTATGAGTGTCGTCTGCTACTAGCGACGGGCCAACTGGAAACAAATCTCCTGAATGTCCCAAACTTTGGAGCATAAAAAAAATATAGTTTTCTGGAAAAAATGTGTGTCCCAAATCATAGAGTGTCCCAAAACATAGAGTAAATACGGTAACCAACTGTTCTTTGCACAAAATATATAACACTAAAATAGAAGTTACTTAATAATTTGTCCTTCTGGAATAATTTGGGTATATAAAATATATTTTATTTTTAAGAACTATTTTAAAGTAATAACATTCTTTGCATATTTGTGTTTGTATACCAGGATAAGGATGGGTGGAAATAATATAAAATCACGAAGAAAATTATTTACACTAGGCCTCTCAGGCAAACAAATCAGTAAATTTCCATCAAATAATATTCTATTACCCATTGTGCTACAAGTGCTTTTAGCCAGTACTTTCACTTTGATAAAGCTTTTAAATATTTATAATGCATATGTGGAGCACTCTGATTCATCAGGATAAGTTTTTTAACCCTTTTACCCAATGCAAACGATATCAAAATTTATTATTTTAAACATTTTTTAAAATTTTTCAAAAAATTTCAACAAAACCATATCATGTGACCCCTTGACGAGCTCGTTCCAACGAGGGGTCACATGATATGGTTTTGTTGAAATTTTTGGAAAAATAATATTTTTTCAACTGCTGAATTTGCATATTACGCTGGCTGATGCGGCCGGTTCGTTGGGTAAAGGGTTAAAGTCTTCTAAACATTTATGGTGACAATAGAACATTTTCCATGCTCCAAAATGCGAAGGGATACAGAATTAACCCTTACAGGGTTCCTGCAGGCAAGGACTGATAAAATTCAAGACTATTCAAGGCCGTTTCTTGACATATTTCAGCATTTTTCAAGGCCCTACAATAGCCAAATTCAAGGATTTTCAAGGCCCTGCCTTCACTAGTCCTAAGACCTTCACCCATTACCCCCTCCTCCCACTTCCCTAAAAGGAAATTGGAAGGAGGGAGTAATGACCAGCGGGTTCTTGTACTGTCCCTTCATTAACTCTGTCATATAAAACTACATAGTTATGATTAGGCCACACAAAGTAGATCTTCTGTTTCTCATGCCATTATTTGTAAAATTGCATGCGGGCGGGCGGTTTTTTATTTTATATTTTATTTCAGTAATTACTTCTTTGCCATCAAAAGTTCATGTTCTTGGTTCAAGTTTTAGGCCTCATAATCTACAGAATAGCATGGGTGGTGATGTATTTCATCCCTTGAGTGCAAGAAGGCTTTGCAATGCTAAAGCATTGCAAAGCCTTCTTGCACTCAAGGGACAAATTCATCAATTTTTTCAACTTGGGTAAAAAATGAGACATAAACCATTTAATTTTTATTTTTTTTAAGTTTAAATTGGTTATAAAAAGAGAGCATGCGGCAGCCAAAAGGACCATGTGGGAGGGCCTGAGAAACAGATTTTTTATTTTTTTAGGCCTTACTGCTTTGTCTGCATTTTTATTTCATGAATATTCAAGACTTTTCAAGGCCTCCTGACACATTTTCCAGGATTTCAAGGCCTTGAATGACCCTTAGTCACATTCAAGGCCAATCCTTGAATCCAAGGCCCTGCAGGAACCCTGCCTTATGGCTCGTTTCTGACTGGCCAACTTTGTGGCTTCAAAACAGGTGTTTTAACGTGGTCAAAGAGAAATATTCCAGATTGGAATAAACTTTCCCTAGCAGTGTTTTCTAGTTAACCTTTGATTGCCATTACAGACAACCAAGACTTGACTAGAAATTACTGGTAATACATGACGGTCAGACAATGTTGATATGAAAATTCTTGAAAATTATTTAGATCCCATGGGTTACAAAATAATTAGGTTTCTTCATTTATTTAGGTTTATGGTCACTTTCACCTATGACTATATCATTACCACAACACACGTATAAAGTTTAGCCACAAATACTTTGTGTGGTGACGTTAAACGGTAACATATGCTACTGGAGCCGTAAACAAAGAAAAAAAATTAATGAACTCTTATCCAATCAGAGTGCAAGGATTTTAGTATTACTGGACCTTATAAGTTATGTTGCCACTTTTTATATGCCGGGACTATAACTTAAAAGCTTCATATGTGGATATGCTTCATATTATAAGCAAGCCTGAATATAAGCAACCTGTCATTTGCAAAATGAGGTTCCTAGAGGGTGAATTTGCTGATGCTGTCCCAAACAGTGGGCCAATTTATCCTCTAGGTACATCTTTCTGTTTTGGCTTGAGACCTTGATTCAGACTGCGCTTCATATTATAAGCAAGCCTGAATATAAGCAACCTGTCATTTGCAAAATGGGGTTCACAGAGGGTGAATTTGCTGACGCTATCCCATACAGTGGGCCAATTTATCCTCTAGGTACATCTTTCTGTTTTGGCTTGAGACCTTGATTCAGGCTGCGATTCACAAAGGGTAAATTTTGTGATGCTACCCTGCTGTGCAGGGTAGCATCACCAAATTCACCCTCTGGGGACCTCATTTTTCAGATGACAGTCTGCTTATTTTCAGGCTTGATTATAAGTGAAGTTATGTCATCTGCATGGATTTGATTGTATGGGCGAGTGCTTACAGGCACTCTCCCATAAAATTGTAACAAGGTGAAGACTTGTGTACAAGTTTTGAACACCAAAAATAATTTAGCACTCTACCAGTTAAGTCCTCAGATAAATTTTAAGTTAATACAAGTGCACAGCTGCAGGTGACTTAACAGTGTTTCAACATTATTGATGGCTGCCCGAAAAGGCTGGGGAACAATGAAATAAAAACACTGTCAACATAAATGCAGCCTACTTAACCCTTTGAACTCTAGTGGTATCTTCCATGCCAGTTCAATGAAAGCACTTGGAAGAGTCCATATTCATTATTTGTGGTAGACCAATCAATATTTTCAACATGCAGCCTCGGGGCTGCACATTGAAAATACTGATGAACTACCCCACACACTTACTGAGCAGCCATCCTATATAATGACATTATGACAAATCATGTTCCTGGCTGTAAAAGCAACCGCTAGGGTTCAAAGGATTAAGACTTACCAAGGAATAAAACACTTGGGACAATGTTATCAGAGCCATATAAAAGGGGCCGTTTGTGGCTGCATGGGGACTTAAGCATTCCAGTTAATTTTTCACATATAATCTAGGAGTCTATTAGAACACAAAATTATGGATAATAGAAAACATCCGTTATCTTAAAAGATTTCTTGCTTTTAACTTGGTCATTCATTTAACATGAAATCTACATTCGGCCATCAAGAAACATAGTTATGTTAATGGTGGAACTTGAATATATGAATATATTTCCATCTCTAATATTCCATTATACTAATTTTATGCATTTTAATACTGAAATTTTTCCATGAATCAGAGTCTTTTCAATGATAATTTAAACCCTTTACTTTACATCTATAGTAGACGCCCCTCCTCCCACCCCACAAAAAAATCTTTAATAACTAAAATGTTTAACCCTCAAGGGCCTAATTCCAACTTTGATAACTTCTTAATGCAAAAGAACAGGTGCCCTAACATGCATTGTTTGGGTAAACTCAAAACTTGTGTTCTAAGTACCTTGTCAGTTGTTTCCAGGCAAGACTTGGCTGCCTCTCAAGGCAGCCAAGACTTGACTAGGAACAACTTCAAAGCCATTGGACTTTCAAAGTATAGCAAAACATATGTTATGACATACATTTAACTTGAAAGCTTTTAACCCTTTATCCAACACAGAGGATATCAAACTTTATTATTTTAAAAATCAGCTTTTAAATTTAAAAAAAAAATTTCAACAAAACCATATCATGTGACCCCTCAATGGAACGAGCTCAACAAGCTCGTTTCAAAGATGGGTCAAATGATATGGTTTTGTTGAAATTTTTTTAAAAATAGTACTTTTTCAATTGCTGAATTTGCATATCACGCAGAAGGATGTGGCCGATTCGTTGGGTAAAAGGTTAAGTGAAAAGATTGAGGTAGATCTGTACAAATATGATGTCAAGAATATTAGAAAAATAAACTCAATTTTTTATTATGCTCCATAGAATAAAAGTATATAGCTGCATCTTATATGTGTCAGAAAACGTTGATATACAGTTCTGGTGAAAAGAAGTGGCAAATTAACCCTTTACTCTATGGAGGGTTTAAACACCCTTGAAAAAAAAAGAAACAACTTTATTATATGCTAGCCTATGAATTATCGCAAATTATCTAAAAGATATTTCTTGATATCCATCGACTCTATGGATATTGAGGAATATCCTTCAGTAGCTTCCAAAATGACATCACACATTGGCATATGACGTTGCCTTGAACATCGCCTTGTAGGAACGATCAGCAGATCTTTATTATTGTCTTGAAACTGTTTGCAGTCAAATTGGGCTGAATACTGCGCAGTAAAATGTCACATAGCATATAATAACAAGAAAATCTACGCTATTTTAGTGAATATCGGGAATTATCTCATGAGTGTGGACCTGAAAGTCTTCTTTCCCACGAGTGAAAAATAATAATTTCAGGTACACACTAATGAGATAACTTCCGATATTCACTGAAACAGCGTAGATATCCTCTATCTTCTTTAGAACCTTTCAAGTATTTCACAGGAACATTGCCTAAACTTATTTTAACCCTTTACCCTATATAACGACAAAAAACGGTCAGCACTATTCACAAAAATTACCTTTAAGCTCATTCAAATGAGGGTTCATGAGCTATGTTTTTGATACAAAAAGTGAAAAATTTACTTATTCAAGAATTTTGTTTGCAAGTGTAATCCACCTTTTTGTGTTAGGTAAAGTGTTAACCACGTAAACACTGATGGTATACACTGATGCTGAAATATGAAAATGTCAAGGTGCAATATTTTCCTATAATGCAACAAGAAATTTAACCAATTCAATTTTGGCTGACAGAGTTCAGTGAGCTCTGTGAAGCAAGACTAAATTGGTTAACCCTTAAGGGCCTAATTCCGACTTTGAACTCTATTTAATGCAAAAAAAACAGGTGCCCCAACATGCATTGTTTGGGTAAACTCAAGAGTTGTGTTCTAAACATCTTGTCAGTTGTTTCTAGGCAAGTCTTGGCTGCCTCTGAAGGCAGCCAAGACTTGACTAGAAACAACAGCTAAGCCACAGGAGGTAGACTTTCAAAGTATATTGAAAATGTATCGAAATCTCCTGCCCATAAGGATTGAAGTCCCAGGGCAATATGGGAAAAATCGTGACATCGACGCCGCAGCTGTGATGGGTGGTGCAATCTGCGGGTGAAAAAATGATTCTCAGAAGCAATCTGCAGATAATAGTGAAATAAAAAAAAAAAAAAAAAAAAAAAAAAAAATTTCAAGTTCATTAAGGGCCATAACTCCAAGAAAAATATTTGGAACAACACATGCATTGAACACTGGCCAGACACCAATAAGATACACATTACATGCCAAATATAAAGTCATTCCATCAAGTATTTCAAAAGTTATTGAGTTTTCAAACTCGTTGGTCACAGACAGACAGACTGACCGACAGACAGACTGACACTGCCACTTATAGAGCTGCTAGTCGCAGCTAAAAATTAGCATTCTTGAAATTTTGAGATTATGACATCACTATGCAGGGAGTTAAGAATCTCTAATCATTAACCTGTCACCCAATAAGAATAAGAGATGTCACTTGAATAACATTTTCATTATTCCTTCAAAAACATAACTTACTAACTCTCAATGGAACAAGCTTGTTGGGGCTCTTCCAATGTGGTGTCTTCAAGAAAATGAAAAAAAAATTGAACATTTTTGGTCAACAGTGCTGGCCAGTTTTAATAATTACTTTTGGTACAAGGTTTATTTATTTATTGATGTTCAAGATTATTTTTAGCATCTTTGACTATATCATGACAGGAACATAGGTATGATGCCAAGTTTAGCCAATTGGTTATAGCTATGCTGCGCACTTTAGTGGATTTTCACCCCAAGCATTGGTTCTGGGTCCTATTTTACCAGTACTATTTTTTTATTTATTTATTGGTGTTTAAGATCATATACTTTTGCACAATGACCTGTCATGACCAATTTTACCAGTAAAGCAGAAGTTGTTTACCATTGTAAACAACCACTGCCTCACCTCCCAGTTTTCCCATAGAGGTGGTAAAGGGTTAATTATTCCTATACAAGTATTCCAATCCAATAATATCCATTCTGCCGACACATTCCAGATGAGAGCTCAAAGATCAGTGCCCGATGCAAGTACTGTTGATATTGATAAAAAACAAAATTTACACACACAAATACCTTACCTTATAAGTACACACATAGCACTATACATAAAAAATAGTCCATCACATTTTGTAACTTCTTTGGCTTTCGTTTGCAAAGTATAGCAAAAAAAACCCAGAAAATTTTCAATTATTAACTGGTAGAGTGCTAAATTATTTTCAGTCATTAAAAGTTGTTCACATATCTTTGCCTTGTTACAATTTATGGGAGAGTGCCTATAGGCACTCTCCCATAAATTGTAACAAGGCAACTCCATGCAGACTATAAAATTGCACTTAAAATAAAATATGAATCATATCCACAGAATATGAAGACTTTTAGTTGTGGCACCTGCACTTCATAAAAAAGCCCAAATATGGGCTTCCAGCACTCTACCAGTTAAAGGATTACTTCAGAAAAATATATATATATTGAAATGGTTTTCTGCAGGTCATTTTAAGTAATGGTAAAGTTTCAACCCACAAATCAAACAAGTCCTCCTGAACGTTTTTTTTTAATTCTTTACCAGGTCTTCATTTAAGTAAAAGGTTAATTTTCAAACGTTATTGATTAGAACTATTTAAGTTTTTTGATTGTTAATTAATAAAGTTAACTGATTGAGGCTGGAATACCAGATTTGGGGGCCAGTATGAAGTATTCATATTTCATATTCTCAGGGTGTGCTTCATATTATCTTTAAAGGGAAATTATTTCATCTGTAGGGATTTGCCTTGGTAATATAATACTATAACACACTGTAACAAGGCAATGACATATGAACAAATTTTGATGATCAAAATGAATTATTTTATTTATTATTTATTGGGGTTTAACAAAACTTTCAACAGCCAGTGTCACCCCATGTCAGAGAGCTTTACAGGTGGAGGAAGCCAGAGTACCCACAGAGAACCACCATGCAATGGCTAGCAACTACCAGAGTCCCCAATGTACTAACTCCATACAAGCAGGGTTAGCAATGGTTGAAGCAAATGCACCACTGATGTGCAGTACACCTTAGTAACAGCACCACCGTGCACCCTGCATGGGTAATATGATTAAGTGTCCAAGGACACAATGCAGTTGCCCCTGGCATAGATCAAACCATGGACCTTTTGGATTGAAGTCCCATGCTGTAAACACTGAGCCACCGCTCTCCCATCAAAATTAATTCAGCACTATACCAGTTAAATGAAAATAAAATTCCTGGCCCACAAAATTAGTCTCCATTCAGTGAGAAACTAAATACAGTGGAGCCCATTTAACTGGATATTTCTTAACTGAATAACCCTTTTAATTGAATATAATTTCCCAACACAAAATCATTTACCATACCTCCAGTACAAATCTGACCTGTTTACTGAATATAGGTTATAGAGTAAACTCCTGTTAATTGAATAAAAAATCTTTAACCTATCGAGAAATTACCCTGACTCTACTCCATTTTCCTCTGTTTATAGATCTCTTTAGCTCAGTACATCCAAGACTGGCATTTAATCTATTATATCTTGTTTCACAGAGCTCATAGAGCTCTGCCAAATAAGATAAAATAGAATAAATGCTACGTTTATCTCTAGAATACAGGAAAGTGACACAATCCCTGTTAACTGAATACTCCTGTTAACTGAATATTTTTCATTGGTAAAGTGGCTATTCAATTAACAGGGTTCCACTGTACAAAACAGCTCAAAGATCATGAATAAAGTCATATGAAGCTCATTAGAAAGACATTTGTCAATGAAATGTAGAATACATAGAGAGTAATCGCTTGACTGGACTGGTTACAAGAAATAATTCATGAGAGGTGAGGGACGTTGTACAAACACGAGAGTGCGAATGCGCATGAGTGTTTAACAATATAGTCCCTCGCCTCGAATGAATTATTTCACATACCAGTGCAGTCAAGTGATTACTCTGTTTATTACTTTTCATTATTAACGATAATTATATTATTTAACCCATTACCTAACGTAATGGCCAAAAAGGGCCAGCGCTATTTTCAAAAATCGCCAATTTATTTTCATTATTTTTTTATTTTTTGTCTCTAAAACATAGGTATGACCCCTCATTGGAATGAGCTCGTCAAGCTCGTTCCAATGAGTGGTCATAACCTATGTTTTTGAGACAAAAAATGAAAAAATTAGTTATTCAAGAATTTTTTTAGCAAGTGTCATCTGCTTTTCATGTTAGGTAAAGGGTTAAAAAAAACAAAACAATGAAGTCCCCATTACACCCATGGCAAAGCGTCTTTGTTTGCGCGCACGGATACATGACCCAATTGTTGATTGCATAATTCACTTGTTAAGTTATCGTTTATAATCAAACAGGGAAATCCCAGTAAATCACACTTTGGAAAGTAATACAAAATGGTAATAGATGAGAAATAAGATAACTAATAAACATCCTGATGATTGGACTGTCTCCTTCCCATACGAGACAAATTCTTATTCTCCTATTTCTCTTTAATCTTTCTCATCTCCGTTTCTTTGAATTAGATTTCATGTCTTTACAAATGTCCAGGTACTGATATAGATGACAGTGGATAGTCTTGAATCTAAAATGAGAATATATCATGGATACTTTTTCCAGGCATGTTGTTGAAAATTAGTAAATAACAGACTGTGGAATACATAACGTTTTATGGTGGTGGGCGCAGCCCATAAACTTTCCAAACAGAAATTAGCGGTGGATAACATAGACAAGAGTCACCTGGTACCTCTAGTCAACTTGCTCCAAAAACCAACTTTCTGCATTTGAGTTGTCAACTTGCCCCATTTGATTGGTCAACTTACCCCAATGGATTAGTCAAATTGTCTAACTGCATTAGTCAACTTGCCCCACTATATTAGTCAATGCTCCAACAGGACGACTTATGCCACTGTCTTGTTAACTTGCTGCATTAGATTGGACAACTCACCCCACAGTGTCGGTCAAGTCCCCCAATATTCTTAATTTATCCCATAAATGTTTTTTTATTCGAATAAAAGTCTTGGATAAATTTTTGGCTTTATTCACCCAGTAGGGTGATAAATTTTCCCGGTAAGTTTAACACAGAAAGAATTTATTCCTACAGTAGAGACAGACTTGTTGACCTCTGACCTCTACTGCATTTGTGTTGTCGTGACCGGTTTTACGCTTGTGGGAGACATAATGAACCAACGTTTAACGAACGTTGACTGTTGCTTAAATGCTTAGTTTTAGAATAGAAGACACATTTCAACTCTGCCTAACAATAAAACAAACAATTAACAAAGAAACCACAAATTAAATCAATCAGAACCCTGCATTGAAAAGCATACAAGTTCGTTTGTGAAAGATGGGGGCATGAAGATTAATGTTTCATTTTCCAAATTAGAAAAGTGTAAAACTCAAGTTGAATCGACGATGAAAAAACAACAATAAACAACAAGAAAGATAAGAAAGATTGTTAATTTAATAAAGTATTTTTGCAAGTTTAACTCAAGTCTGTAGGGGAATATTTTTAAACAGAAATATATCACTGCGCCTTGTTTATTTTTGGCAATTTTTCTTGTCAATTGAATTGGACCAATGTGCTTCTCACTGCATTTTGTAGAGTAACATAGGGAGCCCAAATATGAACCCAGGGACTTGGCTTGAACAAACTTGAATCTCACCTCCCTAAGGATGCTGTATTCCAAATATCAAAAGATTCTGACTACTGGATCTGAAGAAAAATATTTATAAACAAGTGCACTGCCAAGCGGTGGATCAATATACGGCTGCCTATGAAGAAATTGCGCTTGTGATGAAATTTTTAGTTGAACAAAAGGTCAATAATTCCTAATAAAAAACAGAATCTGTTTGATGGATTGTTTTTAAGTTATCGCGTGGACAAACAAAAGTTGACGGAAGGACGGACGGATGGATGGACAGACAGACTGATGGATGGAGGGACATTGATGCTGGTTATCGAAAGGAATCATCCTCTAGTCATGACTAATCAACCATAAAAAAACAGTATCTGTTGGATTATCACATGGACAATCAAAAGTCCCTGAAAATACAAGATGGCTGCCATGGTGGCCATATTGGATATGCCAGAATCCTGGTTATCGAAAGGAACCATCCTCTAGTCATGCTTAATCAACCATAAAAAAGCAGTATCTGTTGGATCTATAGTTTTCAAGTTATCACATGGACAATCAAAAGTCCCTGAAAATACAAGATGGCTGCCATATTGGATATGCCAGAATGCTGGTTACCAAAAGGAACCGTCCTCTAGTCATGACTAATCAACCATAAAGAAACAGTATCTGTTGGATGTAAGTTATTGCGCGGACAAACAAAAGTTAACAGATGGACAGACAGACGGATGGACATTGCCATACCATAATACGGCCCGCTCATATGAATGGCCGTATAAAAAGTATTCCTCATGTTGAACTAAGCTATAATTCGGGTTCACTCAGCATTTGTTCAAAATAACGAAAAAGTACCCTATCATAAAACCGATAGCAATTTTTTTGGACCACTCCATTCTGTTCGTCCTAAAGAAGCTTCACACCAAATAAGAATTCTCAGTACCATGTAGTTTTAGAGATATGGATGTTTGAAATTTTTCTATTTTTAGCTCCTGTGGTTGAAAAATTTTTTGGGCATAAATCAAGTACTTACGACCCATTAATACTTTGTATCAAATCTGGTTCAAATCGGCCTCTTAGTTTGGAAAATAGAAATTTTGGGTGGGGCAAAAATTCTTGCCCCTCCTGCAACGACAACAAATATTGCCCCTCAAACTTCTCTTGAACAAACTTGAGTCTACACCTCAAAAGGAAGCTGTATACCAAATATCAAGTCTTGGCTACAGTTGGTTCATGAGAAGATTTAAGAAAAATTGGGGCATTTTGGCCCCACCCCCTCCTCAATATGAGCAGAAACCCAATTTGAAGAAAAAGCCAAATGCCCCTATACAACCACTACTCCTGTGAAATTTCATTAAAATGAGGCCAGTGGTTTGGCAGAAAAAGACCCAAACACCACTTTCACGATGGACGACGGACAAAAAGTGATCAGAATAGCTCACCCTGACTTTCAGTCAGGTGAGCTAAAAATTATTTCGAAAGTTGTTGGGTGTTTAACCTTTAAGGGCTTAATTCCAACTGTAATCATATTTTCCACAAGAAAATAGGTGCCCCAACACGCAGTTTCTGGGTAAGCTCGCAAGTTACATTGAAAGTGCCATGGCAATTGTTTCTAAGCTAGTCTTGGTTTGCCTACACAGGCAGCACAAATCCAAAGTGACAAAGAAAAAATTTAAAAAAATCTCCAGGTCCTTAAGAGATAACTTTCCATATAATAAGAACTTCAAGTAACTCTACCACTAGTTTTTCACAAATAACTCAAATTTTTTAAAATCTTTAACAGTTTGATGATGAACATCCGATGAGGATTTTTTTTTGTAAGGCAACAAACGAAAAGATTAGAATTTTTAAACTAGAACTAACACTGATTAACACCCAGGGAATACTGACTATGTTAAAGGGAAATAACTCTGAGAAGGATGAACTCTGACACAGCAAAATTGCGTCGAACACATCTGCACTTGATGTTGATCATGTACACCAAGTTTCAAAACAATATCTTAAGAAATTTAAAAGTAGTTTATTCCCAAGGATATCAGCAGATGATCTATTTTAGTAAGTTAAAAGGCAAAAACTTTGAATCACTTAAAAAACGAACTGCAGCAGAATTTAATTTCACATCAGCTTTAGCACGAATTTTAAGTTTGTTACCAAGTCAAATTGTATGATTTTCATTTCTGGAAATCCAAGCACCTCACAGGTGGTTGAAGCACCTGTCTAAGCATCAAATCAATGCAAAACAAAGAAAAGTGCAAGAATGCACCAAGTCCTAATTATTAAGCCATAAAGAAAAAAATTAATTTGGTTCTCGAGCAATTAATTTTTCAAAGCAATGAGGAAGGGATGCTCTTTTATGTTTATTTTATTTCTGTTCGTTTGTTAAGTGCCGTATTTACTCTATGTATTGGGACAACTAAAAATAATTATTTTCACAGGTGTCCCAATTATTAGAAAATGGGGAAAGAACACAGCCTGGTCTTGATTTGATGCTGAATAAAGTTGTGTGTGATTCATTTTCCATCACCATATACGAAAATTGCCGTCCAATTTTTTGTTATATTTTCATTTTTTGCTTCCAGAACATAGCTTATGATCCCTCATTGGAACGAGCGCATTGCGCTCGTTCCAATGAGTGATCATAAGCTATGTTTTGGAAGCAAAAAATAAAAAAATTTTTAGTTACTCAAGAATTTTTTTTATGAGTGTCTTCTGCTACTAGCGACGGGCCAACTGGAAACAAATCTCCTGAATGTCCCAAACTTTGGAGCAAAAAAAAAATGTAGTTCTCTGGAAAAAATGTGTGTCCCAAATCATAGAGTGCCCCAATACATAGAGTAAATACGGTGGTTTGAGTGCTGGATGCCTATATTTAGGATCTATTCTTAACCCCTATCACTATGGTAGTCCAACAGAATTTTCTCCAATCACTCTTGTTTTTCTCTTGTTTAACTATGAATTTAACCAATTATATCTTGTTTGACAGAGCTCACGAAGCTCTGTCAAACAAGGTATATTTGGTTAAATATCAGACTGTATTATGTGAAATATTTGCTACTAAAAACTTGGCCATTTTGACATCAGAGAACATAACTTTAGCGCAGGTACCACAACGTAAGGGTTTCATATTCTGTGAATGTGGTTCACATTATCTTTGAAGTGAATTTATTCAATGTATATGTCATCTATATGTTTTTGTCTTGCTACGATTTATGGGAGAGTGCTTAGGAAAATCATTGCTTAGGAACTCTCCGATAAATTGTAATAAAACAAATCCACAGAGACTACATAATTTGGCTTCAAAGAAATATGAAGCACACAAACAGAATATGAATCTTGAAAGTTATGGTATCTGCACTTCAGATATGGGCTTTTATTATATGACCAGAACAAATAGCCCATCCATACCACTGTAGTTTGCCCATCAAATCCAGCTCTCCAGCAAACAAGAGGGTCAAGTTTTCCAGATCGTTGTCATGTCTGTCTCAAACGAGGCAAACGTGAATGGACTATTTCTGTGACCTATAAATAAATCGGTAAATTCCACAAATACATCAGGGAATTCCGTAATGTGTGCATTCATCTCATTGACAAGATGAGATCCACCAGATCAAACTCGATGCCTGTGGCATCTCATTTGATCTGGCCGATCTCATCTCATCAACTTGATGGAATACAAAACAGATCAATTGACTGTTGTAATAATCTGTATCTAGCACTCTACCAGTTAAGCCTTTACCTGATGTAATTTACAAATTAAGCAGTTGAAATGTAGATTTTTTTTTTTTTAAATTAATATTGTCTGTGTTGGGTAAATGTGAAATCTACTGCTGTACAGTTATATGTATGTCCCCTTTTTTTGATAAATAAATACCATTCTCATAATATCCGAGTTATTTTCTGCAGAACATTACACGCTAGATGTTTACGGAAGAACATACACTGTATTTTAATCATGCTTTTGTTGCAAAAATATGCAAATATATCAATCAATAAAGGTAAAATTTGAAAGTCTCAACTTCATACTAACTTTAAAAGACACAGCAAGTCAATAAAAATTTCCGACAAGGGGGTTCAATTTGGGATTGTCCGAGAACCAAAACGATTTTTTTTTACCTTATTACAAAACAATTATTAGGTAAAATATATTACCTATTGGTTTTATTTCCTTTCATTATTATTCATTTTAATCTTCCATATGGTTTACCAAACTTGATACAATGAATAAAAATAAATAATTACCTTGAAGGATCTTCTTCTTTACTGAAGCCTAAAATTCGAACTGCATTCATCGCCCCACTGTGACTTTTGGCATAACTGAACGATATCTGCAAAAAGAAAGAACTGTTACATAAAAGAATATTCTACTTCCCTCAACAGCTTGAGTGTCCAAGAATATTTCATCCCCTGTGTGCCCCATGGCACCATCTACAATTCTTTAGTACTTCAGATAGTGTCTTGTTGCACTCAAAGAATGATTTGTGAAATCAATATATTGAAGGGATGTAAGAAGACAAGAAGCAAAAACATGGAAAATTCCAAAGTGACATATACTTTCATGTTCATCTCATGTTTTCATTATTTCTACATGTAAAGTTTTTCTTAGAGGCACCTATGTATAAATGCTTTATTTCTTTCAGAAACGAAAGGAGTAAAATTTGTTTTACACATTTGCATCAATTCTCAAAATTCTGTCTTGGGTTTCATCTTCCATTTGTTCAACTTTGAAAAGAATCAGCAAAGTCAGGCCTTTGAAAATTAAAAATATGCATAACCTGAAAAAAGGTCATGCAAAATTATTTTGCTCCACTCCTTGCATGTTGCTGGTGGATATTCCTGCCCAGCACAGGATTTCTCTTGCCACTAAAATAAGTATAACTCAGGCACATTTAATATTGTTCTTCCCCTGTGAATCTATTATATTTATTTATTGGTGTTTAAGGTCATATACTTATGCACAATGGCTAATCATGACCGTGACAGTTTTACGGGTGGAGGAAGCCGGAGTACCCGGAGAGAACCACCGAGCAGCTGCCAGCTCCCCAACATCGTAACTCCGCACTGCACCACAGGCAGGGTTAGATTGGTTGAAGACATGTGTACCATCGACGTGCAGTACGCCTTAGTACACAGCGTCAAAAAGCTCTCATGTGGGCAATCAGGGTTAAGTGCCTTTCCCAAGGACACAACACAGGAGTCCGAATTGATCGCTCAGATGGTCACCCATCCAATGACTAAATGGGCTCGACGTTGCTTAACTCCGGTGATCTGACGAGAACTGGCTACCGCAACACCACAGCGTCCCCCCTGTGAATCAAATGGATTTGTTCACAAATGATTTAATGAGTAAAATTTTCCATCAAATCTCGTCATGGCTGCTGAACATAATAATATAAATAAAATAGTCAGGGTTAACCTTTTTTCATTTGCCTAACCCACTTTTCAAAATGGCTAACCATTTATTTTGTTGATTGTAATAAACTGTTCTGCCTCACTAGCACACATATATTTATTGTTCAGTTTCAAGACTTATATACAACAATCTATTATCTCCCGAAAATGAAAATGTCCCAACTGGAATAATTATTATGAGGAGGGAGAAGGGGAGGGGGTTATACCAGCCTGCCCCCACCACTGTGTTTATCTGTGGATTTGTAAAATAAACTATATTGAAGTGATCTCTATATCTTCTTCAGAAAAATGCCTACAATCAAGACTCTCCAGAAAGTGAAAAATAATTTCTGAAATGAAAAAAATTGAGAGAATTCAAGGAACTACAGGAACCCCATGTTTGCATGAGTACACTGGATAGCGATCATTTACAAAATAAAAATACTTCCACTTACCTGTGACCTGAGAGTGCCTGGAGTAACAAAAACCAAACCTTCAAGATGGGAATGAAATTTGTTTACAACTGTGAGTTGTTTCTTCAACATGAATTCTGAAAATAAATCAAAGTATGAGAATTCAAACTTGGTTTGAATTTACTGTAATCTAAAGCACTAACCCTTTACCCAACGAATAGCCCGCATCCGCCCGCGTAATATGCAAATTCAGCAGTTGAAAAAATATTATTTTGCAAAAAATTTCAACAAAACCATATCATGTGACCCCTCGTTGGAACGAGATCATTCCAACAAGGGGTCACATGATATGGTTTTGTTGAAATTTTTTGAAAAATTTGAAAAAATGATATTTAAAATAATAAATTTTGATATCGTCTGCATTGGGTAAAGGGTTAAAGAAATATAAAATCATTGCACACTGATTTATCAGAAGATGGTTTTTAACCCTTTATCTAATGTAATGGTAACAAGAGGGGGGTGCCCATCCCCATCAGCTCACCAATGCATGCTATGCAATAAACCTACGCTTATTACAAATCAAGCACATCAGGTTTGCACTCACCCAAAGTAGTCTGCATCCCATCAAATTTTCAGAATATACAAATATTTTCTATTCCGTTAATGGGTTAATGTATATTTTTACCAGGGTGAATAACTTCATCACCACGAAATCATGCACAGCAAAACAGGTCAGAAATTTTCAAAGTTCACACTTACAAAACAAGAGGCCCCACGTGGCCTTAATCGCTCACCTGACAAAGAGACTCTAAGAAGTATTTTAGGTCACCTTCACCATGTCATGCCTCATCAACATTAACTGGTTGAGTGATAGATTTTGTTTGAAGTTCAACATTTGTTACCTAAAATTAGTTTTATTTAAAATCGTTGGTGTGTGGCCAATCTCCAATGATTTTTAATAAAGCAAATTTATCTCTGCAGACAAACTGGTTTAGCATGAAGCACAAACAAGGAATGTGAAGAGATAGCCTTGGACATCTCTCCCCAACTGTGGATATCTTCCATGTGCTACATGTATATATTTGCATGCAAGAAAAGAAAAATTTTCACAAATTTTCCAAAATATTAGTTTTTTTTATCATCATTGGAACAAGCTCAAACAGCTTATTCCAATAGGGGTATGGGAAGATCAGGTATATTTTTGAGACAGAAATGTGAATATATAAATAATGGTGTTTTTTTGTGAATGATGCTGGAGAATTTTGCGTAAAGATATGGTAAATGGTTTGTTCTAGATACAGAATGATGCAAAAGTATTTAAATTTGATTAGGCAAGTTGTTCCTATAATGCATTTAAAAATTGAAGTAACTGTTTTTTTGCTGACAAACTTTTAGATGTGTGTGTCTGTGTTTGTGTGTGTGTGTGTGTTTGTGTGTGTGTGTGTGGGGGGGGGGGGGGGGGGGTAAGAGTGTTCTTGCAAACAAAATTCCTGAATAAATGGAAAATTTTATTTTTTGCGTGAAAGACATAGTGCGTGAATGTTGATTGGAACAAGCTTAGAGAGCTCATTTTAATGTGAAGTCATAAAGCTGTGTTTTACGTACGAAATTCTGGAATAACTAAAAAAATTGCTTTTTTGACTCAAAAAGCATGGTATGCGACCTCTCATTGGAATGTGCGCAAAAAGCTCATTCCAATGGGGTATTTACAAGCGATAAGTACATGTATGTTTAAGAGACAAAAATTAAAATTTGAATAGCGATTTTTGCGAAGAATGCTGACAAGTTTTGGCAGTTATGCTGGTAAAAAGGTAAGATATGCAAAGTGGTTGTTTTTTAGAGGCGACATTTAATTAAGGGGAATTAACCCTTGATTACTGAGGTAACTTCTAAAAGTACTGAAATTTCATGAAGCAATGTGAATAACAGACAACAGTTGCCTAAAAATTTCATGAATAACTAAAATTTTTATTCCTTTGTCTCGAAAACATGGCATATGACCTTTGTTGGAATGAGCTGAATGCGTGTGTTCCAATGAGGGGTCATAAAATTTGAACGGAGATTTGTGTGAATAATGCATTAGTACTGCTAGATTTGGGTAAACGGTTCACCCTGGATACCACCCCTTCTATAGTAGATCTTTTCTGCAAATTTTGTCTAAGATTCTATCAACTTTACAAATAAATACGTTCATGAATCACAATCAGATCCACCCCACAATGTTGCATACCAAATATCAAAAGATTCTGCCTGCTGGATCTGGAGAAGAAGATTTTTTAAGAAATATGCCTGAAATGCACTAAGTTAAAATTTGGGCTCCTATACGGAGCTCAAATATAAACCCAGGGGGCCGATTTGAACAAACTTGAATCAGATCCACCCCACAATGTTGCTTACCAAATATGAAAAGATTCTGAAGCTGGATCTGGAGAAGAAGATTTTTTAAGAAATTTGCCTGAAATGCATTAAGTTCAAATTCGAGCTTCTATAGTGAGCCCAAATATGAAACTAGGAAGCCGATTTGAACAAACTTGAATCAGATCCACCCCACAATGTTGCATACCAAATATCAAAAGATTCTGCCTGCTGGATCTGGAGAAGAAGATTTTTTAATAAATTTGCCCGAAATGCACTAAGTGCAATTCGGGCTTCTATATTAAGCCCAAATATGAATCCAGGGGGCCGATTTGAACAAACTTGAATCAGATCCACCCCGCAATGTTGCATACCAAATATCAAAAGATTCTGCCTGCTGGATCTGGAGAAGAAGATTTTTGAAGAAATTTGCCCGAAATGCACTAAGTTTGAATTCGAGCTTCTATAGTGAGCCCAAATATGAATCCAGGGGGCCGATTTGAACAAACTTGAATCAGATCCACCCCGCAATGTTGCATACCAAATATCAAAAGATTCTGCCTGCTGGATCTGGAGAAGATGATTTTTTAAGAAACTTGCCTGAAATGCACTAAGTTCGAATTCGAGCTTCTATAGTGAGCCCAAATATGAATCTAGGAAGCCGATTTGAACAAACTTGAATCAGATCCACCCCACAATGTTGCATACCAAATATCAAAAGATTCTGCCTGCTGGATCTGGAGAAGAAGATTTTTTAATAAATTTGCCCGAAATGCACTAAGTGCGAATTCGGGCTTCTATATTAAGCCCAAATATGAATCCAGGGGGCCGATTTGAACAAACTTGAATCAGATCCACCCCGCAATGTTGCATACCAAATATCAAAAGATTCTGCCTGCTGGATCTGGAGAAGAAGATTTTTGAAGAAATTTGCCCGAAATGCACTAAGTCCGAATTCGGGCTTCTATATTAAACCCAAATATGAATCCAGAAGGCCGATTTGAACAAACTTGAATCAGATTCACCCCGCAATGTTGCATACCAAATATCAAAAGATTCTGCCTGCTGGATCTGGAGAAGAAGATTTTTGAAGAAATTTGCCCGAAATGCACTAAGTTTGAATTCGAGCTTCTATAGTGAGCCCAAAAATGAATCCAGGGGGCCGATTTGAACAAACTTGAATCAGATCCACCCCGCAATGTTGCATACCAAATATCAAAAGATTCTGCCTGCTGGATCTGGAGAAGATGATTTTTTAAGAAATTTGCCTGAAATGCACTAAGTTCGAATTCGAGCTTCTATAGTAAGCTCAAATATGAATCTAGGGAGCTGATTTAAACAAATTTGCATCAGATCCATCCCACAATGTTGCATACCAAATATCAAAAGATTCTGCCTGCTGGATCTGGAGAAGAAGATTTTTTAATAAATTTGCTTGAAATGCACTAAGTTCAAATTTGGGCTCCTATACTGAGCCCAAATATAAACCCAGGGGGCCGATTTGAACAAACTTGAATCAGATCCACCCCGCAATGTTGCTTACCAAATATGAAAAGATTCTGCCTGCTGGATCTGGAGAAGAAGATTTTTTAAGAAATTTGCATGAAATGCACTAAGTTCAAATTCGAGCTTCTATAGTGAGCCCAAATATGAATCTAGGAAGCCGATTTGAACAAACTTGAATCAGATCTACCCCACAATGTTGCATACCAAATATCAAAAGATTCTGCCTGCTGGATCTGGAGAAGTAGATTTTTTAAGAAATTTGCCTAAATGCACTAAGTTCGAAATCGGGCTCCTATACTGAGCCCAAATATAAACCCAGGGGGCCGATTTGAACAAACTTGAATCAGATCCACCCTACAATGTTGCATACCAAATATCAAAAGATTCTGCCTGCTGGATCTGGAGAAGAAGATTTTTTAAGAAATTTGCCTGAAATGCACTAAGTTCGAAATCGGGCTCCTATACTGAGCCCAAATATGAACCCAGGGGGCCGATTTGAACAATCTTGAATCAGATCCACCCCACAATGTTGCTTACCAAATATGAAAAGACTCTGCCTGCTGGATCTGGAGAAGAAGATTTTTTAAGAAATTTGCCTGAAATGCACTAAGTTCGAATTCGGGCTTCTATAGTAAGCCCAAATATGTATCCAGGGGGTCGATTTGAACAAACTTGAATCAGATCTACCCCGCAACGTTGCATACCAAATATCAAAAGATTCTGCCTGCTGGATCTGGAGAAGAAGATTTTTGAAGAAATTTGCCTGAAATGCACTAAATTCGAATTCGAGCTCCTATAGTGAGCCCAAATATGAATCTAGGGAGCCGATTTGAACAAACTTGAATCAGATCCACCCTACAATGTTGCATACCAAATATCAAAAGATTCTGCCAGCTGGATCTGGAGAAGAAGATTTTCAAAGAAATTTGCCTGAAATGCAGTAAGTTCAAATTTGGGCTCCTATACTGAGCCCAAATATACACCCAGGGGGCCGATTTGAACAAACTTGAATCAAATCCACCCCACAATGTTGCATACCAAATATCAAAAGATTCTGCCTGCTGGATCTGGAGAAGAAGATTTTTTAAGAAATTTGCCTGAAATGCACTAAGTTCGAAATCGGGCTCCTATACTGAGCCCAAATATGAACCCAGGGGGCCGATTTGAACAAACTTGAATCAGATCCACCCTACAATGTTGCATACCAAATATCAAAAGATTCTGCCTGCTGGATCTGGAGAAGAAGATTTTTTAATGTTTTTCCCATTGCCTACAGTGTTAAAAAGTGCTGACTCAGCACTTTTTCAAAGTCCCGAAACTGTACCCTATGATAAAACCGATGGCAATTTTTTTTTACCAATCCTTTCTGTTGGTCCTAAGGAAGCTGCACACCATATAAAAATTCTCAGTGCCGTGCAGTTTTGGAGATATGGGCGTTTTAAATTTTTTCTATTTTTAGCTCCTGCGGTTCCCACGGGGCTGCGGGAAAATTTTTTTTTGCATAAATCAAGTACTCATGACCCAATAAGCCCTCACATAAAATTTGGTTCAAATCAGCCTCTCGGTTTGGAAAATAGAAATTTTGGGCGGGGCAAAAAATTTTGCCCCTCTCATAACAACACCAAGTATAGCCCCACAAACTTCTCTTGAACAAATCTGAGTCTACACCTCAAAAGGAAGCTGCACACCAAATATCAAGTCTCTGCTACTGCTGGTTCATGAGAAGAAGATTTACAAAGATTTTGGTGCCCCTTGGGGGCGTGGCACCACCCAGGAGGAGGGGCAACTTCATTTGAACAAATCTGAATTGGCATTAGGTAATAATCATTTAGCCAACATTTGAATAAAATTGGGCTAGTGGTTTAGGAGGAGAAGTCGATAATGTAAAGTTAACCCCGGACGGACGACGACGGACGCCGGACGCCGGACAGAAAGTGATTAGTAAAGCTCCCCTTGAGCTTCGCTCAGGTGAGCTAAAAAGTTTAACATCACGTTAAAAAATTCCAAAATCTGCAAAAAATGTCCAGTCAAGGGTTAATGTCGACTTTACTTTATACAAGTAACACATTTATATGAAATACTGAAGCCACAGCATACCGGTAGTAGCCTCCACTCATGTACATGGAGAGCAAAACAGGTCAGAAATTTTCTAAGTCCATACTTACAAAAATGTCTAACATTGAAAACACACTCTAAAAATAAAATAATTATCACTGGGAAAGGGTCTGCTGTTTAATTTTAATGTTGTAAGTAAGCCATAGAAACAGTATGAGGTGCATAGTAACAGGTATTGAGACTTTACAGCTGTTTCAATTTTTACTTCAGAAACAAAGCCTAGGCAGGGATTCTTTTGCTCTCTTTCGGAAGGGGTCTGGTTCCCATGCAGACATGTCACGTGCTCCTATTTTAGAGGAGACTCAATATTTTGCATAATAAATTTTTGATAAATGAGCCAGAAAATTGTGCATTTTAACTCCCTTCACTCTGTCAAAATATCCAAATTTCAAGTAGCCCATTCTTCCCATAATGCAACTGGGAATTAAACCAATTCAGTCTTGTTTGACAGAGCTCAATGAGCTCTGTCAAACAAGACTGAATTGGTTAAATTTCTAGTTGCATTATGGGAAACATTTGCACCTTCAACTTTAGATATTTCGACATCAGTATGCAGGGGGTTAATAGAACCTCAGTATTAAATTCAATGAATTTTGCTCTTTGTGCCATATAAAAATCAACATCTCACTATTTTAAAATGCTATTGTGAAAATGTGCATCATGGGGGCTCCAAATAGGAATTTGTTTAGGAGGAGAAGGAACATATAAAAGATTAAGAAATTTTACATTCAGATTGAACAGACGACATTGAGACTGATATCTAAGCAACTGCATATACATTACAAGTAAGTTTTATAACAAGCAGTCACATGGAAATTATATTCATCCCACTCTCTGTTAAACTGTTCTTATACTATGAAAGAAGAACTTGTCATTTGTTTATGAATTCAGACACTTTCTAAGCTTCGTTAAGTAAGCAATTTAAATTTAATGCACAATTGATGTCCTAGGTGGTCATAAGGCCTCAGAAAACCACTGTTTTCTGAGGTCTTATGACTACCCACTTCAGGCACCAATTGTCCATTAATTTTTTTTGAGTGGGGACTGGCATTGGGAAATTTAGGGTTGGGAATTGGAAAAAATCATGCCCAATTTCCATTGGGAGGGGGTCCTATATTTGCATGTTAGATTTTATTACACTCTCTAAACTATCGGTAAAGTTGTACAAAATGAAAGTGTCAATGACACTGTAGCTCAATTTGTTTAAGACATGTACATGTATAGTATGTGACACAGCAATGACACACAACTAGGAAATAACCTGATAACAAAGGTACATATAAAGTATTGTAACGATCTGTACATAAATGCTGACCGTAGCCTGTGACAAATGTATAGGTAAAGGATTGTAAAGGTGGGCGACAGATGCTAAACTAGAAAAGAAATCTTGGGAGTCCCAGAGTGGGTCTGACTAAACCTAAAATATTTGTTCTCATAGCACAGTGATAATAAAGGCACCGCAGAACACTTGTTCCTGTCCCAAGGTGATAACAAAAGTACCCAAGAAGTTTTGGGAAGATCGGTTCATAAATACAGCCTCTAGCCCGAGCCGTATTGACATGTGCACTTACTGTGTATAAGTAGCACTGAATAAATCAAAGTTCATCTAATTTTCATAGTTTCTGCACGAGAAAAAAACCCGTATTATATGTGATGTATTCCATGTTACTAAACATTCATTCAAAAATTTATTCAAATCTGAACCTTCATATAGAAGTTCTGTACAAAAAACTGATTGTACCTAATTTTGGTACAAAATGGTCTCTGGCAGCCATTTTGAATTTTGGGCCTCACCCCAAAACACTCGTTCTTGTCCCAAGGTGATAACAAAGGTACCCAAAAAGTTCTGTGAAGATCGGTTCATAAATACAGTCCCCAGCCTAAGCCGTATTGACATGTGTACTTACTATGTACAAGAAGCACTGAATAAATCAAAGTTTATCTAATTTGCATCATAATTTCTGCATGAGAAAAAAACCTATATTATATGTGATGTATTCCATGTTACTAAACATTCATACAAACATTTATTCAAATCAGAACTTTCATACAGAAGTTCTGTACAAAAAACTGATTGCACTAATTTTGGTATAAAATGGCTGCTGGTGGCCATCTTGAATTTTGGACTGCACCCAAAAACACTCGTTCTCGTCCCATGGTGATAACAAAGGTACCCAAGAAGTTTTGTAAAGATTGGTCCATAAATACGGCCTCTAGCCCGAGCCATATCGAATTGTTGACGGACTAACAGACAGGCCATGGCATAAGCTTGAATTTGACTACGTCAAAGTTGAGCTAAAAATGAAATGCACAAAGTACATCTTACAATAAGGGGCATAACTTACAATGAAGGGGCATAACTTAGAAGTCCTCAAGCATCATAATTTTGCATTGTGAGTATCTGACATATGATGAGGAAGATACAAACTCAATTTCATTACATCAACTAGTGGTGAAATTATTTCAAGGTTATGACTATGGATGTGTCACTGTTTGTAACCTATGTGGACACATGGATAAATCGCCAAACACACATAATATAGACCACCCCACTCCCTACAACAGTGGGATTATAACATGTAATTCAATGAAAAATTGATTTAGTGTCAGGCTATTACGATTTTCTTTATTGAAGGACGACAAACGTTCAATTTTTAATGACATATCCATAAATACAGAGCAATTTGGTGTGCACATTTCTGTGTGCCATAACTTGCTAGACCAATAAACACTTAATATGACTAAAACATCAAACTTCCAGTCCATGGACCTACCACCAGTAAATTATCCTCCAGTTCATAAACTACAAAATTGCTTGTTGGGTCGAGTTTTTGCACCACCCATCCGTTGGGTAGTCAACTACATAATTAAGCTGCATGTAATGTAACCTTGTAATTACAAGCTAGAACTATGTGAATAACTGACTAACAAACTAAGTGTTAATCAGTTATTCTAATTTCTGAAATGAAAAAAAATCAGAGAATTTTACAATACAGAACAACACAAGTAACTAATAAACAGACTAAGTCTATTGTATCTTCCTGTGTAATATATTGAATCATGCATGTAACCGATAAACAAATTGAGTGTACTGTACCTTCTTGTATACATTATTGAACCACACAAGTAACGGTAAACTAAATGTACTGTACCTTATTGTTTACAACAGAGAACCAAGCAAAAAACTGATAAACTAAGTGTACTGTACCTTTCTGTTTACAACACAGAACCAAGCAAGTAACTGATAAACTAAGTGTACTGTACCTTTCTGTTTACAACACAGAACCAAGCAAGTAACTGATAAACTAAGTGTACTGTACCTTTCTGTTTACAACACAGAACCAAGCAAGTAACTGATAAACTAAGTGTACTGTACCTTTCTGTTTACAACATAGAACCAAGCAAGTAACTGATAAACTATGTGTACTGTACCTTTCTGTTTACAATACAGAACCAAGCAGTGACTGATAAACTAAGTGTACTGTACCTTTCTGTTTACAATACAGAACAAAGCAAGTAACTGATAAACAAAGTGTACTGTACCTTTCTGTTTACAACATAGAACCAAGCAAGTAACTGATAAACTAAGTGTACTGTATCTTTCTGTTTACAACACAGAACCAAGCAGTGACTGATAAACTAAGTGTACTGTACCTTTCTGTTTACAACAGAGAACCAAGCAAGTAACTGATAAACTAAGTGTACTGCATCTTTCTGTTTACAACAGAGAACCAAGCAAGTGACTGATAAACTAAGTGTACTGTACCTTTCTGTTTACAATACAGAACCAAGCAGTGACTGATAAACTAAGTGTACTGTATCTTTCTGTTTACAACACAGAACCAAGCAAGTGACTGATAAACTAAGTGTACTGTACCTTTCTGTTTACAACACAGAACCAAGCAGTAACTGATAAACTAAGTGTACTGTACCTTTCTGTTTACAATACAGAACCAAGCAGTGACTGATAAACTAAGTGTACTGTACCTTTCTGTTTACAACACAGAACCAAGCAAGTAACTAATAAACTAAGTGTACTGAATCTTTCTGTTTACAACAGAGAACCAAGCAAGTAAATGATAAACTAAGTGTACTGTACCTTTCTGTTTACAACACAGAACCAAGCAAGTGACTGATAAACTAAGTGTACTGTACCTTTCTGTTTACAACACAGAACCAAGCAAGTAAATGATAAACTAAGTGTACTGTACCTTTCTGTTTACAATACAGAACCAAGCAGTGACTGATAAACTAAGTGTACTGTATCTTTCTGTTTACAAGACAGAACCAAGCAAGTAACCGATAAACTAAGTGTACTGTACCTTTCTGTTTACAATACAGAACCAAGCAGTGACTGATAAACTAAGTGTACTGTACCTTTCTGTTTACAACACAGAACCAAGCAGAGACTAATAAACTAAGTGTTCTGTACCTTTCTGTTTACAACAGAGAACCAAGCAAGTAAATGATAAACTAAGTGTACTGTACCTTTCTGTTTACAACAGAGAACCAAGCAAGTGACTGATAAACTAATTGTACTGTACCTTTCTGTTTACAATACAGAACCAAGCAGAGACTAATAAACTAAGTGTTCTGTACCTTTCTGTTTACAACAGAGAACCAAGCAAGTAAATGATAAACTAAGTGTACTGTACCTTTCTGTTTACAACACAGAACCAAGCAAGTGACTGATAAACTAAGTGTACTGTACCTTTCTGTTTACAATACAGAACCAAACAGTGACTGATAAACTAAGTGTACTGTACCTTTCTGTTTACAACACAGAACCAAGCAGAGACTAATAAACTAAGTGTTCTGTACCTTTCTGTTTACAACAGAGAACCAAGCAAGTAAATGATAAACTAAGTGTACTGTACTGTTCTGTTTACAATACAGAACCAAGCAGTGACTGATAAACTAATTGTACTGCATCTTTCTGTTTACAAGACAGAACCAAGCAAGTAACTGATAAACTAAGTGAACTGCATCTTTCTGTTTACAACAGAGAACCAAGCAAGTAAATGATAAACTAAGTGTACTGTACCTTTCTGTTTACAACACAGAACCAAGCAAGTGACTGATAAACTAAGTGTACTGTACCTTTCTGTTTACAATACAGTACCAAGCAGTGACTGATAAACTAAGTGTACTGTACCTTTCTGTTTACAACACAGAACCAAGCAGAGACTGATAAACTAAGTGTACTGTACCTTTCTGTTTACAACACAGAACCAAGCAAGTAACTGATAAACTAAGTGTACTGTACCTTTCTGTTTACAATACAGAACCAAGCAAGTAAATGATAAACTAAGTGTACTGTACCTTTCTGTTTACAATGCAGAATCAAGCAGTGACTGATAAACTAAGTGTACTGTATCTTTCTGTTTAGAAGACAGAACCAAGCAAGTAACTGATAAACTGAGTGTACTGCATCTTTCTGTTTACAACAGAGAACCAAGCAAGTAAATGCTAAACTAAGTGTACTGTACCTTTCTGTTTACAACACAGAACCAAGCAAGTGACTGATAAACTAAGTGTACTGTACCTTTCTGTTTACAATACAGAACCAAGCAGTGACTGATAAACTAAGTGTACTGTACCTTTCTGTTTACAACACAGAACCAAGCAGAGACTGATAAACTAAGTGTACTGTACCTTTCTGTTTACAACAGAGAACCAAGCAAGTAAATGATAAACTAAGTGTACTGTACCTTTCTGTTTACAACACAGAACCAAGCAAGTAACTGACAAACTAAGTGCACTGTACCTTTCTGTTTACAACACAGAACCAAGCAGTAACTGACAAACTAAGTGTACTGTACCTTTCTGTTTACAATACAGAACCAAGCAGTGACTGATGAACTAAGTGTACTGTATCTTTCTGTTTACAACATAGAACCAAGCAAGTAACTGATAAACTAAGTGTACTGTACCTTTCTGTTTACAATACAGAACCAAGCAGTGACTGATAAACTAAGTGTACTGTACCTTTCTGTTTACAATACAGAACCAAGCAGTGACTGATAAACTAAGTGTACTGTATCTTTCTGTTTACAATACAGAACGAAGCAAGTAACTGATAAACACACCAAGTGTACTGTACCTTCTTTTTTACAATACCAAGTCATATTTTGGTGTTTAAGGTCACATATTTTGGCACAATGGCTAATCGTGACCACAACATGGAGATAATAGTCATATCAGAAACAGATGAACAAACTAAGTATGCTGTACCTTTGTGATTACAATACAGAACCATTCAAGTAATTTAAAAAAGAACCAGAAGTTAGTTTCTCATTTTACCTATAATATATCCCATAGTGCAATCATCAGGAAGTCTGATTTTTTCACATGTTGTTTTCAATCGTCCTCCACTTGAAAAAAAGAATTAAAAAAAAACAAATTAGAAAAATATATTTCAAGTAAATAAACCCGCATCACTGATCTTTTTATACATCTGCTGGAACATCAGCAAAAAATGTTTCCACTCAAACTGCTACCCCCCCCCCCCCCCCCCCCCCACCCCCCTAAAATGCCAACAGTGGTGAACACATGTGTCTATGGTGAACATGCCAGCAATGGGATTTCAATAGTTAAAATATACACATGCAGTGGAACAGCATCCAAGTTGACCTTTGGTGACCTGGAGCTGAATGCAAACTTGTCTAAATTTATCGCTCTTCGCCTCGCGAAGAGTGAAATGAAAGCGGCAATTAATTATTATGTTTTTAAATGAGTTTACCTCATAAGATACCAAATATCAACACACATGCATTGTCTTATGTTAATAAAGCATTCATAACTCAAAATAGTATGTTATTAAAATGAAAAAGGCCCCGTGCTTTTGGCATTTCTTTTTCCATTTCATTTTGGCAATAAAACTGACAGCAGAAGTACCGCCCACCGGTGCTCATGTAAACAAAAACAGATTCGCACATGTGTAAGTCTTAAGTCTGTTGCTCAATAAAATCGAGAAAAAATAATAGCCACTCTTAATAATCTGACGACCATGGTATAAATAAAATATACCCAAAACAGCTTTGTGTACCAAATGTTCACCACCTGTGGTGAAGAGGTGTTAACTGCTAGCCAAAGGCTAATGGTTAATGCCACTTCACCACTCGTGGTGTACATCTGGTACACCAAGCTTCTATGGGTATATTCTATATGTCAACTTTCAATCTCAGCTAGTTTTAAGTAAATAATAACTAAAACATATAGAGGATATCTATGCTGTTTCAGTGAATATCAGGAATTATTTCATTCATGTGGATCTTAAGTATTATTTTTCACTTGTGCAAGCACTTGTGAAAAATAAAACTTTCAGGTCCACACTCTTTGAGATAATTCCAGATACCAACTAAAATAGAGTAGATTTTCCTTTTTATCATATGCTACGAGACATTTTATTGCACAACATTCAGCCCAATTCTACGAGAAATGCGTACCTTTCAAAACAATAACAAAGATCAGCTGATTGTTCCTTCTAAGGCGACATAATGCAGCATAGCGTGACGGCATTTAGGAAGCTACTGATGAATATTTCTCGATATATATCGAGTCGACAGATATCGAGAAATATCATTTAGATAATTTGTGATAATTCACAGGCTAACATACAATAAATTGTAAATATTCAACTTTCACTGCCATGAAAAATGCGCAAATCATAATCGTTTTTCACAGATATCAAAGTCTATTGTTCAAAACATGACTGAAATGATTGCGAGGGATTTGGAAATTGGAAAATGTTCGTGAACATTTTTTTGTTGAGCATTATTTCTAGAAACATTTGGCCTCCTCCACCCCACACAAGATGACGGTGGTGGAGACTCTTTTCTTTATGTGACCAATGAGTGTTCAGCAATCCAGTTGTATAGAGGTCAGTGATATAGATAGACTCAGGACACTACAATTTCAATATAAAGACCTAGACACCTGCAATCAGTTTTCTGACTGAATTTTATAAAACACTCTTTACTTAATTCCAAAACTTTTTAATAATAAAAGAATGAATGCAATATAAGAGGATCGCTTTTATTGAAATGATCCCCAGATATATCAAGATTGGTGATTACTGCTGCCTTTGGCAGGACTATAGTTATGTCGCATGCAAGAACTGCTCCTTTACCTATAATAACTAGGAAACAGTATGAGTTAACTTGGTCAACATGTGTGGTTAATGGATATTTAAACTCTAGATGTCTATGGGTGACTGTGAAAAAAAACTAAGGGGTTATTTAAAGTTGTACATCCGGGGTATAAATATCCCTATACCATGCATATTGACAATTTTGTCTCCTTTCCATGGCTGCCTAAACAAACTGAACAAACTACAAAATGACTGAGTTACAATTGTTACAACCTATGTAAACTTCAATGGAAAATTCTATATAAAATCCAACAGCTTAAGGCGATAGTCTTAGTGGAGTATCAACAGCTTGACATATACAGGGGAGCCCGCTTATTTAGATATCTCTTAACTTAATAACCCTGTTAATTGAATATAATTTTCCAACACAAAACCATTTATCATACCTCCAGTACAAATTTGACCTGTTAATTGAAGATAAGTTAGAGAGTAAACTCCTGTTAATTGAATAAAAAATCTTCTAACCTGTCAAAAAATTACCCCTACTCTCCCCAGTTTTCCCTTTTTAATATACCCATTTGGTCTCAGTACATCCTATAAAGGCATTTAATTTATCATATCTTGTTTGACAGAGCTCCATGAGATATAATAGAATAAATGCTAAGTTTGTTTCTAGAAAACAGGAAAGTGGAACAAACCCTGTTAATTAAATACTCCTGTTAATTGAATAACTTCCATTGGCAAAGTGACTATTCAATTAACAAGGTTCCACTGTATCTCATTTAAAACAGGAATATTGGAGGGGGGTGATGTCTAAATGACATGGGGCACGGAAAGGGGGAAGTGTGGGAGGGGGGGATTATAGAAGTAAAAAAATGCATTTTGGGGGCTACAGGGGTCAAATCAAATTTGAGGTAGACATTGTACCCAAAGAGATATATACCAACAAAAAGAAAATTGTTATTTTACACGATATTTATTAACACGAGGTAATAACTCCCATAATTTACATTGGATATGGTTGTTCATCGAACTTGACGTAGATACTGTTGCTATAGAGACATAAACCAAAAAGAATTGAAATCCATTGACTATTGTTCAAGTTATGCCATAAACAAAGTTCTGAAAAAATGTTGATTGAAATATACAAATTTCCGAGTCGAAAAGCTTCCTAACTCTTGTAATGAAAGTGTCAATGACACTGTAGCTTAAATTGACCATGTGTTGGGTTTGATGAAAAGGGTAATGTTCAATGTTTATGAAAAGATTATGAAATACGACAAGAACTGTGATAATTGAGAATATGTTAATTTCTGTTCCCTGTATGCGATGTTTTCAATAAAAATAATTTGAGGTGTAGACTGTACTAAAGAACTGAGGGGTAGGTTAATGTGGCCCTCACAGTTAATGTATGTCAACCAAAGGTACCAAGTTACAGTGAACTTATTCCAAAATGAGTCATCCTATCAAATTACAATGAAATCCCTTCATAAATATGGCCTGTAGACTGTGCTAAAGGTTTTCGGGCTTCGGGCCTGTGTAGCCATCACGGCTGATCGATCACAATCAAAAGGGGAGCATCCACATATAGACATTATACTGAGTCATTCTACCAACATACAATGAAATCCCTTCATAAATAGAACCTGTAGTCTATGCTAAAGGTTTTCAGGTTTGGGGCTCGGGCAGCCATCACGGTTGAATGATTACTACCAAAAGGGAACGTTCTCATCTAGACATTATCAGGAATCATCCTACCGAGTTACTGTGAAATCCCTTCATAAATACAACCTGTAGACTGTGCTAAAGGTTTTCGGGCTTCAGGCCCTAGTAGCCGTCATAGTTGACCAATTGTAATCAAAAGGGGAGATTCTCATCTAGACATTATATGGAGTCATCCTACCAAGTTACAATGAAATCCCTCCATAAATACGATCGGAAGACTGTGCTAAAGGTTTTTGAGTTTTGGGCTCAGACAGCCATCACAGTTGACAGATTGCAGCCAAATATGGAAGTTCTCATCTAGACATTATACAGAGTCAACCTACCAAGTTACAATGAAATCCCTCCATATTAAATATGACCTGTGGACTGGGCTAAAAGTTTTTGGATTTCAGGCTTAGGCAGCCGTCATGGTTGACAGATCATGACCAAAAGGGGACGTTCTCATCTAGACATTATACAGAGTCATCCTACGAAGTTACAATGAAATCTCTTCATAAATACGACCTGTAGACTGTGCTACAGGTTTTTGGATTTTGGGCTCGGGCAGTCATCACAGTTGACTGATTGTGACCAAAAGGAGACATTCTCATCTAGACATGACCTCAAACCTGTATATGAGATTTTGTGACGATCAGACAAGAACTATGGGGTGAAGCCTATCCAAAAGGAAAATGTGAACAGACTAACAGACTTCCGCATGTGTGATGGCAATAGCTTATCTTGACTTTGTCAAGTTTAGCTAAAAATCATTGGACCATGCCCCAATTTGAACTCAATCTCCATTTTGATATAACTGAGGCAGAAAGCAAGTTTGGACCTAATTTATGAATCCAAACTCAAGTTATCATTGGAAATCAAAATGTTGATGGTAATGAGAAAGTCAAAAAGGCCCATAACTCATGTAAAAATAATTGGACGGAACCCATAATCAAACCTGGCCTGTAATACTATGTGGGTAATACATGTACCAACTTTGGTCAAGATCAAATAATCCAAACTGGAGTATCGGCAGGAAACCAAACATCTTTACAGAAGGACAAATTCTAAGTTGAAAAAGAGGAATAACTCATGTAAAAATAATCGGATGGCACCCATTTTTGAACTTGGCCTGTATTACTTGCTGGAGAATAAACGTACCAGCTTTGGATGAGATGAAATAATCTAACCTGGAGTTATCGGTCAGAAATCAAAAATATTAATAGAAGGTCAAATTCAAAGTTGAAAAAGGGCCATAACACATGCAAAAATAATTGGACAGAACCCAAATTAGAACTTGGCCTGTATTACTAGCTGGAGAATACACATACCAGCTTTGGTTGAAATCAAATAATCCAAATTGGAGTTATCGGTCGGAAACCAATTGTTTATGGACAGATGGACAGACAGACACACCATTTACATAATACATCGGTTTTTACAAACAGGCATAAAAAAACCTGCTTTTTGTTGAAAGCACTAGTTTAACTAACTGTTTAAGAACAGAACAGCGGTGTCAAAAGTTTTGATTTGTACAAACAAGAAAGAAAAGTAAGAATAATTATCTTAGGTGTCCACTTTATTTTCTTGGTGTCAATGTAAAACGTAAAAACTAAATGAATGAATTATGTCCATATGGTACCTTGCATGCGGCATCATCTTCAAAGCAAGACCCCTGCTTATACAATATCCACTACCAGTTGCAAACCAAAATGCAATCTTCATCTGAAAGAAGAAAAAAAAAGAGGGATTTGACGGACACTCGACTACTATAAATCAAGGTGTGGTGAGGGAGTTTTGCATGCCAAGACCTGAGAGGAATGTGTAGGAATTTGGTCACACAGCCCCCTGCCCCTCCCCGCCCCCTGCCCCTCCATGACACATACTTACAATATTTGTGAGTAAACAGCTTTGTGGACGGAGGATGCTGGAGAACACTCATAAATCAGCGAGTAGCAATCAACGTTTTTAACCTTACAACCCTTGACTAGTACGTAGCACAACTGAACCATACTTGTCAGAAATTTTTTGAATAACTAAAAATTAGTGTTAAACCGATTATCAAAAATGGCCGCTGACCAATTACCGGTTATCTGAGGTCACACTCGGCCGATTCTGATTGTAAGACTGTGCACTACTAGATAAGTCGGGGCTTGAAAGAACTATATTAAACTGAACATATTTCATAGTGTTAAACGTCATTGGCTCAGGTCGCAGTAAAATGACCAGACGCGCACATTTGGGCAGTTTTCGTGGCTCTCAGAGCCATGTGTACCACCCAAGTGTGTGCGACTGGTCATTTTACTTTGACCTCAGCCAATGGAGTGCAATCTTCACTTTTTCCAGTATGAACTGGCGATTGCCGCAAGTATGCTGAATTGTAAGCTTTACATGTCGTTTAACTTGTATATCACATAAAGGGGCATCTAGAGGAATTAAGAATACACATTATGGTTATTTCTCAACTTTATTAAATGGTATCGACATCATTTTACATTAACAATTGAACAATTGCAGAAGATAATAAAATGTGGTTAATGAATCATCACAAAAAAATGCTTGGCAACAATCAGTTGAACTGATCACTGCCAAACATTTTCATTTTTGTTATCAGGAATATAGCTTAGGAGCTCTCACTGGAATGCACCCCATGAGCTTGTTCCAATGAGGGTGCATAACCCATGTTTCTGATACAAAATAACCCCCGAAAATTGAATGGCAAAATCTGAATACCACTGGTAGGAAACTCCTGTTATGTTTGGTGTAGAGTTAACACTTTACCCAATATAACAGCAAAAACCCGCTAGTGTTATTCACAAAAATCACCATTTCATTTTCATTATTTTTTCTTTTTTTGTCTCAAAAACATAGCTTATAAACCCCCATTGGAATGAGTTTGCTGAGCTCCTTCCAATGAGGGGTCATATAATTATATATTTGTAAAAAAAAAAAAAAATTATTCCAGAATTTTGTTTGCAAGTGTTGTCTACCTTTTGTTTTAGGTATACATGTAACTGGGAACAAACAGGGCTTGCAACTAGATCATACTGGAAGAATGCACACTATGCCATCAAAACCTCCTCTTACCTCCCTCCCCAACCTGGCAAGGTAAAGGGTTATGCTCAAAGACAAACTACAAATGATGCAGACAAGATTTTAACTCACACACTGTTAATCAGAATTATGAAACAACAGACAATGAACCACTGCATATTCACCTGTCAAACAAATCCATTAGTAACATACAAGTATACATTGCTGTCCAGTGCCAATCTTAGATGCCTGCCTATTTCCATGTGCATTGCTAAGTATTTTTTGGTGCTTTTATTGACATTTTCTAACATATTTGCCCCCCCCCCCCCGAGATGTTGCTTGAGGCACACTCCCCCCATCCTACCCCCCAATCCACTGAACATACCTGATATTTTTTATATGCCAAGGCCAAATACAGCTGCCGATGGGTTAGATACGAAGGGAGTCAAAACAGATTTTAACCCTTTGAACCCGTGCGGCCGCTTTTCCGTCCAGGAACATGATACGTAATAACATCATGAAATAGGATGGCTGTTCAGTCAGTAAATGTGTGGGGTGGACCAATCAATATTTTCAATGTGCAGCCCCAAGGCTGCACGTTGAGAATATTCATTGGTCTACCCCAAATAATGAATATAGACAATTCTAATTGCTGGCATTGAACTGGCATCGAAGATACCACTAGAGTTCAAGGGTTAACTGTTATGAAACAGGACCTAATCAAAGCAGGAAAAACAACCGACGTTGCCTACATTTTCTACCATCTAGATTTAATTCACAATATGTAAGGGTTTTATTCATATACCTGCATTGTGAGGTGTAAGTACACACCATAATCCCAATATCAATTAACAATTACAGACATGTTTACCCTGATAATTCTCTTGATCTCCAAATCTCTTTTGCAATGGGTTGTTTATCTCAACACCAAATTATGAGGCACTTGCAAGTGCAGGAAAAAAGTTCATCACAGGTTTCAAAATGTTTACCAAACACAAATTAATGTAACCTGTTTGTCAGGTACATGTGCAACAATCCTAGAAATGGTTCTCCTGCAATCCTTCACTGAAAATTAACCTCTTCGTTGAACATTTTTTTGTTGCACTGTCTTCCAAAATTCGAATGAAATTGTGAGCGTGATTAACCAAAACCGGCCAACGCTATTCACAACAAGAGGCCCAACGGGGCCTGAAGCGCTCACCTTGAACAGAACACGATATAAATAGAGTCCAAGAATGAGTCTACATTAAGCAATCCATCTCTATAGGATACACTGTCAATCCTTGAGCCCCTCAGGAGTGACAAAAATAGTCCGAGCATCATGCCTTTTCTTCAGTTGATCATAATGTAAAATGTGGAGCTCCCCTATGAAGCCCCTTGACACAACCTATGTGGATTAATCTTAGTTACACACCTCTAGAGGGTACTGAATACAAAATTTCCAATTCTTCAGCTACATGGCCAATTCCAGCTCCCGTAGAGAGCCCAAATATTAAAGCAGGCTCTCGATTTGAACAAGTTGAATCTGACCTCCCTAGAGAGGTTGTATACCAAATGTGAAAGCATTCTGACTGTTGGATCTGATTCTTTATAGTGCATTAAGTTAAAAATAGGGCTACCAAAGCGAGCCCAAATATTAACCTACGGATCTGATGTGCACAAACTTGAATCTGAGATGTTGTATACCAAATATGAAAGCATTCTGACTAGTGGATCTTAAGAAGATTTTTAAAGAAATTTCCTCATATTGCACTAAGTTACCATAGGGAGCCCAAATATTAACCCAGGGAACCTATTTGAACAAACTTAAATCTGATTCCCCTAGAGATGTTGTAAACCAAATATGAAAGGATTCTCACAGGTGAATGTGAAGAAGATTTTTGAAAAAATTCACTCATATTGTACGAAGTTAAATTTCAGGTTCCCATATGAATCCCAAATATTAATCCAGGCACTCGAATTGAACAAACTTGAAGGCTATTGCTTATCCCCCTAGAGATGTTGTACCAAATATGAAAGCATTCCGACTGGTGGATCTGAAGAAGATGATTTTTTAAGAAATTTTCTCATATTGCACTATATTAGCAAGCCCAAATATATATCTGGGGACCCGATTTGAACAAACTTGAATCTGACCCCCCTAGAAATGTTATATACCAAATATGAAAGCATTCTGACTGGTGGATCTGAAGAAGATTTTTTAAAATTATCCCCCATATTGAACTGAGTTAAAATTTGGGCTTCCTTAGGAAGCCCAAATATAAACCTAGGCACTTGGTTTGAACAATCTTGAATCTGACCCTCATAACAATGATGTATACCAAACATTAAAAGATTCTGACTTGTGGTTCTGAAGAAGATTTCTAAAGAATATTGCCAAATTGCCCTAAAAATTTGGGCTTCTGTATTGAGCCCAAAGATAAAACCAATGGGCTTTATTTTAACAAACTTATATCAGACCCCCCTATGGATGATGTATATACTGAATATCAAAAGATTCTGACCATTGGTTCTGGAGAAAAGATTTTTTTTAATTTTTGCAAATATGCTGACTCAGCATTTTTTCTATGCCCTCCACAGAACATCCTAACATAATCGATGGCAATTTTTTTTTACCACTCAATTCTGGTGATCCTAAGGATGCTTCATACCAAATAACAGTTCTCTGTTCTGTGTGGTTTGGGAAATATGGATGTTTGAAAATATTTCTATTTTTAGCTCCTGGGGTTCCCATGGTGATGCAGGAATATGTTTTTTGCATGAGTCAAGTTCTTGTGATCCAATAATATCACATACCGAATTTTGTTCAAATTGGATCATCGATTCAGAAAATAGAAATTTTGGGCGGGGCAAAAAAACTTACCCCTCCCATTACAAAGCCAAATATTGCTTCACGAACTTCGTTTGAATAAACTTGAATCTACACCTCAAAAGGAAGCTCCATCACAAATATCAAGCCATTGTACTCACTGGTTCATGAGAAGAAGATTTTTAAAATATTTTGGAGCATTTTCCCTCACCCCCTCCCTATTGGGCTGGGAATGTTTAGTTGAACAAAAATGGAATGCCCCTTCGGGACCATCACTCACATAAACTTTCACTTGAAATGGCCTAGTGGTTTGGGAGGAGAAGACCAAAGCATGGTGTTGACAGACAAAGTAAGGACAGAGAGCGATGGGATTAGCTCAGCTTGACTTTGTCAAAGTGAGCTAAAAATCGCCATTTAATTTTAATTTTTTTCATTTTTTGTCTCAAAAACATAGGTTATGACCCCCCCCCCCCCCCCCCCCCCCCCCCCTTTTGGAACAAGCTTGTTTTTCAGACAAAAAATGAAAAAAATTAGTTATTCAAGAATTTTGTTTGCAAAGTGTCGTTTTCTTTTCTTGTTAGGTAAATGGTTAACCTGCTGAGTATTTTACAAATATTTTTCATCACATCTAGTCATGACTTCTGTTAAGTTGATGAAAAATTCATATAAATTTAACTCAAGAAATTATTGGTCAAACAGATAATCCAATATACATGGGAGAATTTGGATAATGTGCTCCAATTAAACTTATTTCACAGGAAATTATTATTTGTCCTAGGCAGGAATGTCCGCCAGAAATTAAAATACAGTATCCAATTATTATATTTGCATTGTGTATATCCAGCTTACTCTGTTGGGAGATACTATGTAAATGGTATTTATTTTTTGAAAAGGTGCATAAATATAACTGAACACTAATGTATTTCAATAATTTCTTTATTAAATGGTTGAGTGCATGGAAGTCCAAATTTGAACATTTTTCTGAAGTGCAGGTACCACAACTTAATGGCATCATATTCTAGGGATGTGCTCATATTATCTCATAATCTGTGGAGTGAAATTACTAAGCCTGTATGGATTTACCTTGATACACTTTTTTAACAAGGCAAGAACATGCAAACAAATTTTTCTGATCAATTTAACACGCTACCAGTTATCAAACAAAAACAAGAGGCCCCCAAGGGGCCTTAATCCGGCAGCTGTTTAACCTTTACGCAATGTAATCATGCCCAAACCGGCAAATGTTACTCTTAAAAATCACCATTCAATTTTCATTATTTTTTTCATTTTTTGTTTTGAAAACATAGCTTATGGCCCCTCTTTGGAATGAGCTCATTCCAATGAGGGGTCATAGCTATTGTTTTTTGATTTGATACAAATGAAAAAATGAAAGTGTCAATGACACTGTAGCTTAACTTGTCAAGACATGTACATGTATAGTATGTGACACAGCAATGACAAACATCTAGGTAATGACCTGATAACAAAGGTACATATAAAGTATTGTAACAGTCTGTACATAAATACGTAGCCTGTAACAAATGTATAGGTAAAGTACTGTAAAGGTGGGTGATAGTCAGATGCTAAACTAGAAAAGAAATCTTTGAATCCCAGAGTGGGTCTGACTGAACCCCAAAATATTTGTTCTCATAGCACAGTGATAACAAAGGCACCCCAAAACACACTCATTCCTGTCCCAAGGTAAAAACAAAGGTACCCAAGAAGTTTCGTGAAGATCAGTTCATAAATACGAGCTGTACAGAAGTTGTGACAAAAAACTGATTGGACCTAATTTCGGTACAAAATGGCCACTGGCAGTCATCTTGAATTTTGGATCGCACTCAGAAACACTCGTTCTCATCCCAAGGTGATAGCAAAGGTACCCAAGAACTTTCGAGAAGATCAGTTGATAAATACAGCCTCTAGCCCGAGCCGTATTGACATGTGTACTTACAGTGTATAAGTAGCACTATATAAATGAAAATTCATCTAATTTGCATAATTTCTGCACGAGAAAAAAACCCGTATTGTATGTGATATATTCCATTTTACTAAACATTCATGCAAAAATTTATTTAAATCAGAACTTTCATACAGAAGTTCTGTACAAAAGACTGATTGCACTAATTTTGGTACAAAATGGCTGCTGGTGGCCATCTTGAATTTCGGACCAAACCCCAAAACACTCGTTCCCATCCCATGGTGATAACAAAGGTACCCAAGAAGTTGCATAAAGATTGGTTCATAAATACGGCCTCTAGCCTGAGCCGTATAGAAGTTGTGTACAAAAAAACTGATTAGACCTAATTTCGGTACAAAATGGCCACTGGCAGCCATCTTGAATTTTGGACCGCACTCAGAAACACCCGTTCTCGTCCCAAGGTGATAACAGAGGTACCCAAGAAGTTTTGTGAAGATCGGTTGATAGATACAGCCTCTAGCCCGAGCCGTATTGACATGTGTACCTTCTGTGTGTAAGTAGCACTGAAAAAATCAAAGTTCATCTAATTTGCATAATTTCTGCACGAGAAAAAAAAAACGTATTATATGTGATGTATCCCATGGTACTAAACATTCCCACAAAATTTTTTCACATCAGCGCTTTCATATGGAAGTTCTGTGCAAAAATCTGATTGCACCTAATTTTGTACAAAATGGCTGCCATCGGCCATCTTGAATTTCGGACCGCACCCAAAAACACTCGTTCTCGTCCCACGGTGATACCAAAGGTACCCAAGAAGTTTCGTAAAGATCGATTTATAAATATGGCCTCTAGCCCGAGCCGTATTGGCATTTGCACTTACAATGCTGAAAGTAACACTAAATACATCAAAGTTAGTCTAATTTACATAATTTACGTACAAGAAAAAAACCCGTATTATATGTGATGTATCCCATGGTACTAAACATTCATACAAAAAAATTATTCAAATCAGTGCTTTTATATGGAAGTTCTGCGCAAAAATCTGATTTTTGCTAAGTCTGTACAAAATGGCCGCCAGCGGCCAACTTGAATTTCGGATCAGACCCCAAAACACTCGTTCTCGTCCCAGGGTCATAACAAAGGTACCCAAGAAGTTTCGTAAAGATCGGTTCATAAATACGGCCTCTAGCCCGAGCCGTATTGAATTGTTGACGGACAGATGGACGACTGGCCATGGCATAAGCTCAAATTTGGCTTCGCCAAAGTTGAGCTAAAAATAGTTATTCAAGAATCTTGTTTGCAAGTGTCATCTGCCTTTTGTGTTAGTTGAAGTGTTAAAAAAGGATTTAATGTCACAATCAACATATATGGCTAGTTAATACTACAGAGCCCAATCATGAACGCAAGCACTTGATTTAAACAAGCCTCCTTCCTACTGGCACTTTCCAATGATTTATAATAGAGTAAATTGATGTGAAAAAAGTGCAATTTGCTAATGAATGAATACTGAGGACAAGCAAAGAATATAAAGACTTCAGTCAAGTACTCTCACTTTTCTTTAAAGCCTAAATTGATTTATTTGTGATACGCATGTTTTCTTTTTTTACTTTTTAAAAAAAAATTAAACCAAAGAAAAAGCAAAATTTTGTTAAAAGTTAGACTCATTTAAATAAGAGGCCCCAAGGGACCTGAGAGTGCTAACCTGACACCTGCAACTATATCAACCGAAGGTCCTGATTTGAACAAACTTGCATCTGCCCTATTAAGAAAACTATATACCAAATATCAAAACATTCTGACCGGTTGATCTGAAAAAAAAACAATTTTTAAAAATATTCCTCATTTTGAACTAAGTTAGAATTCGGGCTCCATAGGGAGCCCAAATATGAACCCAGGAACTTGGCTTGAACAAACTTGAATCTCACCTCCCTAAGGATGCTGTATTCCAAATATCAAAAGCTTCTGACTACTGGATCTAAAGAAAATATTTTTTTTAAATATTCCTCATGTTGAACTAAGTTATAATTCGGGCTCCCACAGGGAGCCCAAATATGAACCTAGGGACTTGGCTTTAACAAATTTGAATCTCACCTCCCTAATGATACAGTACATCAAATATTCTTACTGGTGGATGTGAAGAACAAGAATTTTAAAGAATGTTTCTCATATTGAACTAATTTACAATTCAGTCTCCCACAGGGAGCCCAAATACAGACTCAAAGACTTGAACAAACTTGAATCACACCTCCCTAAGGATGCTGTATACCAAATATCAAAACATTCCAGCTGCTGGATCTGAAGATAATTCAGGCTCAACAAATATCAAATGATTCTGATTGGTGGTTCTGAAGAAGAAGATTTTTAAAGAACATTCCTCATACTGCACTAATTTAAACATTTGGACTCCCATAGAGAGCTCAAATATGGACCCAGGGATTTGCTTTCAACAAACATGTGAAACAATCTTCCAAAGATGTTATATGTGAAATTTCAAAGCTTTTGGAGCAGTGGTTTGGGAGAAGAATCTAGAATCTTTACCCCATTATCCACAGCGTTAAAAAATGCTTACTCAGGATTTTTTCAAAGTCCCGAAAAAGTACCCTATGATAAAACCGATAGCAATTTTTTTGGACCATTCCATTTTGTTGGTCCTAAGGAAGCTTCACACCAAATGAGAATTCTCAATGCTGTGTAGTTTTGGAGATAACGGCATTTTAATTTTTTTTTCTATTTTTAGCTCCTGTGGTTCCCATGGGGCAACAAGAACATTTTTTGGGGCATAAATTAAGTACTTAATTTAAGGGCTTCTCTTATCAAATTTGGTTCAAATCAGCCTCTCGGTTTGGAAAATAGAAATTTGGGGCAAGGCAAAAATTCTTGCCCCTCCCATAACGAAGGCAAATATAGATTCTCGAATTTCTCTTGAACAAATCTGAGTCTACACCTCAAAAGGAAACTGCACCAAATATCAAGTCTCTGCTACTGCTGGTTCATGAGAAGATTTTTTAAGATTTAAGTACATTTTTAGGGATGGCCCTACTGAGGGGCAGGACAACTTGATTTCAACAAAATCAAAATGCGATGTCATAACAAACTATTATCTCAAATTTCAATTAAATCGGTTCAGCGTTTTTGGAGAAGACGCAAACACCATGTTCATGGATGAAGAACAGCAGGGTTCTTACAGTTAAGGACCAAAAAAATTCAAGGACTTTTCAAGGACATATCAGCATTTTCCAAGGATGTTTTATAAAATGTACATTTGGAATATAACCATTTTTAGAAGCCTTACCTACTTTAACCCTTTACCTTACATGAAAAGCAGACGACACTTGAAAAAAAATTCTTGAATAACTAATTTTTTGTCTCAAAAACATAGGTAATGACCCCTCATTGGAACGAGCACGATGAGCTTGTTCCAACGAGGGATCATAACCTATGTTTTTGAGACAAAAATGAAAGTGTCAATGACACTGTAGCTCAACTTGACAAACTTGAACTTGGTAAGTTATAAATGAAATGGCAAAATTGAAGATCATTGGTACCAATGTCATTTTTTTGCCAGTGGCAACATTTTTTGACAGAAACCGAAGAAAATCGATAGCTCCCATCTAGAGGCCTCCCCAAACAAGCATGCCAGGTTTCAAAGCCCTGTAGGGTGTACAAAAGGAAAATATTGTGGTCTGACTAGACTAAATTCTAAGAACGTTGGCCGTGGCAACATTTTTTGACGGAAATGGAAGAAAATCGATAGCTCCCATCTAGAGGTCACCGTAAATAAGCATACCAGGTTTCAAAGCCATCTAGTCATAAATGGGCCCTGTAGGGTGAGCCAAAGGGAAATATTGAGTCTTCTGACTAAACTAAGTTCTAAGAACGTTGGCCGCGGCAACATTTTTCGATGGAAATTGAAGAAAATCGATAGCTCCCATCTAGAGGTCACCCCAAACAAGCATACCAGGTTTCAAAGCAATCTGATCATAAATGGGCCCTGTAGGGTGTGCCAAAGGGAAATATTGAGGTCTGACTAAACTAAGTTCTAAGAATGTTGGCTGCGGCAACATTTTTTGATGGAAATTGAAGAAAATCGATAGCTCCCATCTAGAGGTCACCCAAAACAAGCATACCAGGTTTCAAAGCAATCTGATCATAAATGGGCCCTGTAGGGTGTGCCAAAGGGAAATATTGAGGTCTGACTAAACTAAGTTCTACGAACGTTGGCCGTGGCAACATTTTTTGCCGGAAATTGAAGAAAATCGATAGCTCCCATCTAGAGGTCACCCTAAATAAGCATACCAGGTTTCAAAGCAATCAAATCATAAATGTGCACTGTAGGGTGTGCCAAAGGGAAATATTGTGGTTTGACTAAACTAAGTTCTAAGAACGTTGGCCGCGGCAACATTTTTTGATGGAAATTGAAGAAAATCGATAGCTCCCATCTAGAGGTCACCCCAAACAAGCATGCCAGGTTTCAAAGCAATCCAATCATAAATGTACCCTGTAGGGTGTGCCAAAGGGAAATATTGAGTCTTCTGACTAAACTAAGTTCTAAGAACGTTGGCCGCGGCAACATTTTTTGACAGAAATTGAAGAAAATCGATAACTCCCATCTAGAGGTCTCCCCAAACAAGCATACCAGGTTTCAAAGCAATCTGATCATAAATGGGCCCTGTAGGGTGTGCCAAAGGGAAATATTGAGGTCTAACTAAACTAAGTTCTACGAACGTTGGCCGTGGCAACATTTTTTGCCGGAAATTGAAGAAAATCCATAGCTCCCATCTACAGGTCACCCTAAATAAGCATACCAGGTTTCAGAGCAAGCAAATCATAAATGTGCCCTGTAGGGTGTGCCAAAGGGAAATATTGTGGTTTGACTAAACTAAGTTCTAAGAACGTTGCCCGCGGCAACATTTTTTGACGGAAATTGAAGAAAATCGATAGCTCCCATCTAGAGGTCACCCCAAACAAGCATACCAAGTTTCAAAGTAATCTGATCATAAATGCGACCTGTGAGGTGTGCCAAAGGAAATTGTGGACGTACGTACTAACATACGTACGTATGTACGTACGTACGCCGACGGACGAGAAGTGATGGCAATAGCTCAGCTTGACTTTGTCAAGTTGAGCTAAAAATAACCGAAATTAATTGGCCATTTTTGAGAATAGCGGTAGCTGGTTCGGGCCGTTACACTGGGTAAAGGGTTAAAAATGTCTTCTACCTCATCCTTCTAAATTCCAGGAAAATGGTGCTTCTAAAATGCTCTGCAACAAAATTATGGTACTTACAGTATGACACCCAGTTAAATAATGCCTGAACTTTAATTCCTCATTTATCGATTATCCATTATTTATGTTCGTTTTTTTTCGTTTTTCAACTAAAACAAGTGCAAAAGAGATGTTTCAGTTGTCCACTATTACACAGGTAATGAAAGTGTCAATGACACTGTAGCTCAACTTTGAATATGACAGGAATTAGTATTTGCTGTGACCTGGTAAACAATAATGAATATGACAGGAATCAGTATTTGTTGTGACCAGGTCAACAATAATGAATATGACAGGAATCAGTATTTGTTGTGACCAAGTCAACAATAATGAATAAGAGAAAAAGAGTAATTCGCATAATATATGCACAAGAAAAAAAAACGTAATATATGTGATGTATTCCATGTTACTAAATATTTGTATAAAAATTTATCCATATCAGATCTTTCATATAGAAGTTCTGTACAAAAAAACTGATTCCACCTAATTTCGGTACAAAATGGCCACCAGTGGCCATCTTGAATTTCGGATCAGACCCCAAAACACTCGTTCTCGTCCCACGGTGATAACAAAGATATCCAAGAAGTTTCGTAAAGATTGGTTCATAAATACGGCCTCTAGCCCGAGCCATATTGGCATTTGCAGTTACAGTGCGGAAAGTAACACTAAATAGATCAAAGTTAGTCTAATTGGCATAATTTATGCACAAGAAAAAAACACGTATTTTATGTGATGTTTCCCATGGTACTAAACATTCACACAAAAAATTATTCAAATCAGGGCTTTCATATGGAAGTCCTGCGCAAAAATCTGATTGCACCTAATTTTGTACAAAATGACTGCCAGTGGCCATCTTGAATTTCGGACCACACCCAAAAACACTCGTGCTCGTCCCACGGTGATAACAAAGGTACCCAAGAAGTTTCGTAAAGATCGGTTCATAAATACAGACTCTGGACCGAGCCGTGTTGACGGCGTGACGAATGGACAGACGGACGACGGGCCATGACAATACCTCAAATTTGGCTTCGCCAAAGTTGAGCTAAAAATGATAAAGGGCAACATCCAAGGATTTTCAAGGAGTCTGATGGATTTTCAAGTACTTTTCAAGTACATTTTCTAAATTTTCAAAATTCATGGAGTAAGATTGAAATTTAAGGACTTTTCAAGGATGTGCACACCCTGGGACAGTGAGTGATCACTATAGCTCCTGTGACTGAAAGTCAGGCAAGCTAAAAACAGATTTAATCTTTAATTGGGAAGTACAGGGGTGAAAGAAATCTGTTGTGAGTGAAAATTCAGTAATCTGAATAATTTATTGATAGATCACTATTTTTCATTCAATTAAAGGGAATTTACTTTGTAAGCTATATGCATACAGTACGGCTTCCATGGACTGGTCGTTTTCCACTGGTGGGCAATATTTTCATGGATGCAATAATACTGTATTCCAAACATTAATTATAGGAATAATCATCAAAAATTTAAATTTTATCAACTAAATTTTGCTGATGATGCCTTTTATTACCTGGTAAACATAATTATTTGTGGACATCATTGTCCAAGCATGGATTATGACCAGCCCACGGCGACTGTACTTTATGACAGGCCAAATTTATACCAAGAGTATGGTAAATAGCTTGGTATCTAAAATGTATATGCAATAAACATGACTATTCTATCAGACAATATCCAATTAAGTGGGCTATTGATTCTTGGAAATTTTCTTAGAAAACTTTCTAAGAATCAATGCCAAGAAGGTACCCTGTAATATTTCTTATTCTTTGTGTGTGTCTTCTCCCACAAAACAAATTGGACCCTTTATCATGCAAATATTCCCAATTACATGGGACACAGACCCTTTTCCTAAGAGGGTGGAAGAATCCCTGTATTATCATGGCTCTATTGAAAAGTTCTGAAAGCCAATTTAGTGGATTTACAGAATGTATTCACTTGCTTTTTCATCAGAACATGATCATAAGGGAAAACAAATTATATAAAATTGTTTTTTTTGTTACAGTTTCTTAAGTGACATCAGATACTCTCCAATAGATTGTAACAAAACAATTATGAACAAAATGTTGCAAAACTATGGTGGCTAATGTTGAAAATCATCTTTGAAGATAATTTAGCACTCAACCAGTTAAAAAAACGTTCTTGTTTCGCAGACACCTGCCTCGTCATTGAAATTCTGCCCCAATTTGTTTTTACCTGTTTGATAAGGTGGAAACTCTAACCTGTAAAAAGAATGACTAATGATTTCCAGCATTTCCCACGGTTTTCAGAGATTAACCCTTTACCTAACGAATCGCCCGCATCCTTCCACGTAATATGCAAATTGAGCAGTTGAAAAAATTAAATTTTTCAAAATATTTCAACAAAACCATATCATGTGACACCTCATTGGAAAGAGCTCATTGAGCTTGTTCCAATGAGGGGTCACAGCATATGGTTTTGTTGAAATTTTTTGAAAAATTTAAAAAAAATGAGATTTAAAATAATAAATTTTCATATCGTCTGCGTTGGGTAAAGGGTTAAAAGAAAAAAACTCCCTCCCTCAACAAATGAAAGTGTCATTGACACTGTAGCTTAACTTGTGTGTTGTATTTGATGAAAAGGATAATGTTCAATGTTTATGAAAGGATTATGAAATAAGACAAGAATTGTGATAATTGGGAATATGTTCATTTCTGGTCCCTGTATGCTATGTTTTTGATAAAAATAATATGAGGTGTACACTGTACTAAAGAGCTGAGGGGCGGGTTAATATGACCTCACAGTTAATGTATGTGGCCCTCACAGTTAACATATATTAACGAAAGTTACCAAGTTACAGTGAAATTATTCCAAAACGAGTCATCCTATCAAGTTACATTGAAATCCCTTCATAAATATGGCCTGTAAACTGTGCTAAAGGTTTCCGGGCTTCAGGCCCCTGTAGACGTCAGTTTCCCAATTGCTTCCAAAGGGGACGTTCTCATCTAGACATTATATGAAGTCAACCTACCAAGTTACAATGAAATCCCTTCATAAATATGACCTGTAGACTGTGCTAAAGGTTTTGGGCTTTGGGCTCGGGCAACCATCATGGTTGAATGATCACAACCAAAGGGGACACTCTCATCTGGGCATCATCTGGAGTGATCCTACGAAGTTACAATGAAATTCCTTCATAAATATGACCTGTAGACTGTGCTCAAGGTTTTTGGGCTTCGGGCCCCTGAAGCTGTCACAGTTGACCAATCATGACCAAAAGAGGATGTCATCATCTAGGCATTATATGGAGTCAAACTAACAGGTTACAATGAAATCCTTCCATAAATATGACCTATAGACTATGCTAAAGGTTTTGGGGTCTTGGGCTCGGGCAGCCATCAAGGCTGAATGATCGCGACCAAAAGGGGACGTTCTCATCTAGACATTATTTGGATTCATCCTACCAAGCTACAAAGAAATCCCTTCATAATTATGACCAGTAGACTGTTCTAAAGGTTTTTGGGCTTTGGGCCCCTGTAGCCGTCACAGTTGCCCAATCGTGTCCAAAAGGGGACGTTCTCATCTAGACATGATATGAAGTCAACCTACCAAGTTACAATGAAATCCTTTCATAAATATGACCTGTAGACTGTGCTAAAGGTATTCAGGCTTTGGGCTCAGGCAGCCATAATGGTTGAATGACCGCAACCAAAAGGGGACATTCTCATCTGGGCATCATCTGGAGTGATCCTACAAAGTTACAAAGAAATCCCTTCATAAATATGACCTGTAGACAGAGCTCAAGATTTTTGGGCTTCGGGCACCTGTAGCCATCACAGTTGGCCAATCACGACCAAAAGGGGATGTCATCATCTAGGCATTCTATGGAGTCAACCTAACAGGTTACAATGAAATCCTTCCATAAATATGACCTATAGACTATGCTAAAGGTCTTTGGGCTCGGGCAGCCATAAAGGCTGAATGATCGTGATCAAAATGGAACGTTCTCATCTAGGCTTTATTTGGAGTCATCCTACCAAGCTACAATGAAATCCCTTCATAATTATGACCTGTAGAATGTTCTAAAGGTTTTCGGGCTTCGAGCCCCTGTAGCCGTCACAGTTGCCCAATCGTGTCCAAAAGAGGACGTTCTCATCTAGACATTATACGAAGTCAACCTACAAAGTTACAATGAAATCCCTTCATAAATATGACCTGTAGACTGTGCTAAAGGTTTTCGGGCTTCAGGCTCGGGCAGCCCTCCTGGTTGAAAGATCACAACCAAAGGGGACAATCTCATCTGGGCATCATCTGGAGTGATCCTACAAAGTTACAATAAAATCCCTTCATAAATATGACCTGTAGACTGTGCTCAAGGTTTTCGGGCTTCAGGCACCTGTAGCCATCACAGTTGACCAATCGCGACCAAAAGGGGATGTCATCATCTAGGCATTATATGGAGTCAACTTAACAGGTTACAATGAAATCCTTCCATAAATATGACATTTTTGCCTATGCTAAAGGTTTTTGGGCGCGGGGCACCCATCAAGGCTGAATGATCGCGATCAAAATAGGACGTTCTCATCTAGACATTATTTGGAGTCATCCTACCAAGTTACAATGAAATTCCTTCATAAATATGACCTGTAGACTGTGCTAAAGATTTTCGGGCTTCGGGCCCCTGAAGCCGTCACAGTTGCCCAATCACGTCCAAAAGGGGACCTTCTCATCCAGACAATATATGAAGTCAACCCACCAAGTTACAATGAAATTCCTCAATAAATATGACCTGTAGACTGTACTAAAGGTTTTCAGGTTTTGGGATTGGGCAGTTGTCACGGTTGGCAGATCATGCCCAAATGGGGAAATTCTCATCTAGACATCATAAGGAGTCATCCTACCAAGTTACAATGAAATCCCACCATATTAAACATGACCTGCAGACTGTGCTAAAAGTTTTTTGGTTTCGGGCATGGGCAGCCATCAAGGTTGACGGATCATGCCCAAAAGGGGACGTTCTCATCTAGGCATCATACAGAGGCATCCTACTAAGTTACAATAAAATTCCTTCATAAATACGACCTGTAGACTGTGCTAATGATTTCGGGTTTTGGGCTCGGACAGCCATACCGGTTGCCCGACCGCGACCAAAAGGGGACGTTCTCATCTAGACATGACCCCAAACCTGCACATGAAATTTCATGATGATCAGACAAAAACTGTGGGTTGTAGCCCGTGCTAAAGGAAAATGTGAACAGACTCACAGACTAACAGACTTCCGCACACGTGATGGCAATAGCTTATCTTGACTATGTCAAGTTAAGCTAAAAATTCAGCATTTTTTTAAACTAGCCTAATTACAGTCACGTTAAGTCATTGTGCAAAAATATGTGACTTAGGCCCCACAAAATAGATTTTGTTTCTCAGGCCATTTTTTGTAAAATTACATGTAGCCGGGCGTTTTTTATTTTATTTTTTACTTTTGTAATTATTTCTTTGCCATCAAAAGTTCATATTCTTGGTTTGTTTCATGTTTTAGGCCTCAAAATGTACAGAATAGCATGGGTGGTGGTGTATTTTGCCCCTTGAGTGCTAAAACATTGCAAAGCCTTCTTGCACTCAAGGGACAAATTCAACAATTTTATTAACTTGGGTAAAATATCAGACATAAACCACTTAATTTTAATTTTTTAAAGTATCCATTAGTTATAAAAAGAAAGCACACAGTAGCCAAAAAGACCTTGCAGGAGGGCCTGAGAAACAGATTATTACCTTTTTTTAATCCTTAAACACAAGTATAAATAAATAACCAATAGCCTAATTTGAGCATTTTTACCCCAATTTTCCTATAACTTGAATCATCTCTGACCAAAGTCTTCTTGAGTTAAATTTCCATAAATTTCTCATCAAATCAAGTCACGGTTGCCTCACACCAGTCATGACTAAATTTAATGAAAATTATTTACAAAATACAAAATGAGATAAGTGTCTGGCAGAAGTCGAGTTAAATTTGTTTATAATTAGGAATGTTGGCTAGTTTTCAATGATTTTATTCCACCTGAGATAACCCAAGTAACCATAACATCACACCAGGTTAGAAAATTGTTGAAGAATGAAGATGAATGCACCACTGAATCTATTCAAACAAGGAGAAGAATTTCACAGAGTGAGGTTATTACTGATAATGGTTTGTGATTTTACACAAACCCTTTATTCTTTACTACTCATCAAGTCTCCATGTGACGCCAATTAAGCTCCTTGAAGGTGTGGACAGGCATAGCACAAACATATACTTGAGACTGAACCCCTATGTCAATCAGGATTGTCAAACATTTACCAAGATTTACACACATCTAAGTCAACAATCTATGTCCACTTCAAAATCATTATCAGACTTGTTACATCAGTCAAAAATAACGTGCACATATGGCAGTGTATTGTTATGAGTCTCTTCTTCCCGACTTGATGTTTCACCAAATTCTACTGAACCCTTCACCTTATAAAATGGCCAGTGCTATTCACATAAATCACCATTTAAATTGATCATTTTTAAAATGTGCTCCATGAAAAACATATCTTGTTGCGCTCGAACTGATGAGGAATAATAAGCTAAGTCTTTTTCTGTTTTGGGGGGAGAGTGCAAAAAAGGAAAAAAAGATTTTTTTGTTTTTCGTCAATTCGTATTAGGTAATGGGAGTCCTGTATAAATTATAAACCAAGGTAATCTGAAAATTGTTTACCATAACTATTTCAGGTAACTCTTTTCTGATTTTTTGAGCATGAGAAAGGTCAAGTAACACTGATATGGTTCCCAATGTTAGTCCAAACCCTAAGATGAGAAGAGCAGTGAAGAATACTACGGCTTATTTTATGAAATAATATCAGTGATTCGATCCAAAGTTCTGTGATGTAAAACACTCTCTCGTCATTTCTATCAAGTGTTTCACATAACAGCACACCATCTCTGTTGAAAGTCAATGAAAACTATGTTTTATCATCTTCCTATAAATTGAGTTATTCTGTTTGTCATGGCGTGTCCTATCTTGTCAGCCTCTATGGGGAGCCGATTGACTCTGTAAACTCAGCAGGTATGTGTATTTCTATACGATGTAACTAAATTGACAAATCTGGTATGGCAATATTTTTCATTATTTACTGAGAATTGGCGATGGTAAAACACTTGATGATACAGAGCATTCTATGGTATAAGGGAGGTAACTCAAAATGCCAACTATCTATTTCTTTTTTTTCTTTATTGGGGTTTAATGACACTTTTGACAGCCAGGATCACCTCGTGTCAGACAGTTTTATGGGCAGAGGAAGCCAGAGCACCGGGAGAGAACCACTGAGCAACTGTCAAGACTCCCCAACATACTAACTCCACACAAGCAGTGTTAGTATTGGTTGAAGACAAGTGCACCATCAACATGCAGTATGCTTTAGTGCACAATGCCACCATGCCCCCAACATGGGCACTTGGGATTAAGTGTCTTGCCCAAGGGTTACAACGTGGTTGCCGCAGGTGAGATTCGAACCAAGGACCTCTCAGCTTGCAGCCTGCATCTCTACTTACTGAGCCACTGTGCTCCCTAAATGCCACCCATCAAAAAACCATGCATTGCATGGGTTCATTCTATTATCAATTTGAAATAGATTTTGATCCTGGAAGAGCTGACAAATGAATTCCAAGGGTGATCCAAGTATACACTTTTGTTCTTTGTGTAAGGCCCAGTAATGTACGTGAATAACTTACTGCTTTTAAAGCAAACGAAATGATCATTCACCGAATTTGTACAGGAATTTGTACAAGGCCTCAGTCTGATTACATTAACTAACCCATGCAAATGTCCAAATTCTGGTAAATTAACTCTTTACTTAACCCACTGGAGAAATAGGGGGAGCGCTCTATTCACAAAAATTGCCATTAGTCCACAAAAAGTAGATCATCTGTTTCTCAGGCCCTTTTTTTATAAAACTGCAGGCGAGTGGGCAGCTTTTTATTTTATTTTTTAATTTTGTGATTATTTCTTTGCCATCAAAATTCATGTTCTTGGTTTGTTTTATGTTTTAGGCCTCATAATCTACAGAATAGTATGGGTGGTGGTGTATTTCATCCCTTGAGTGCAAGAAGGTTTTGCAATGCTAAAGCCTTGTTGCACTCAAGGGACAAATTTATCAATTTTATTAACTTGGGTAAAATATCAGACATAAAGCATTTAATTCTTTTTTTTCAAAGATTGTATTGGTTATAAAGAGAGAGCATGCGGCAGCCAAAACTACCATGTGGGAGGGCCTCAGAAACAGATTTAACTTTTTTTAGGCCTTAAAATTCCATCCTTTTTAAAATTTTCACCTCAAAAACACAACTTATTTATTTATTTAATCTTATTTGTCTTACAAGGATTGGCGAACAAGTTATGCAACTTTTATTAATGCCTCTCCTTGGCTCAATGGCACAGGTGTGTGGGATGACCTTCGTAGCAGCAACTTTGTGGCCAGGGTTACAGTGGCTAAAGACATGTGCACCATCGACATGCAGTATGCCTTAGCACACAAGGATTAATGGAACATACCCCTTGATGATCACTATCATGAATCTCCATTGGATATCGTGTGGATGGTTTTCCTAAGTACCAATCTTCTATATGACTGTATTGTTGCAATGTCTTGACTAGTTCTGGAATATTTACATAAACATCATCATCAAAGTGGCAAAACCATCTGAAAGAAAAAACCCAGAAACAAATCTGTTAAAGAGATTCATTACCTCCAATGGTAGAAAATTTGTACAGCCGTATAACTCATCAGTGGCATTTTGAATAGCCGACGCAAAAGCGGAAAATAAAACGATTTATGCGTGGACTAAACCCACAATATGTGGATAACCTTTACTGGTTCATCAATATGACAAAGGACATCAAAATCCAACAACTGATGCTTGTGTTATAAGGCAAAATGTTTGTACGGAAAGTTTTCTAAGTGTAACAAGAAACATAATACTGGAATGTATTCACAGGCAAAACCTACAGTAAGCAGATGTCCTTTCCCCCAGGGACTGACCGGAAAGGAGAGTGATCATACTCACTCGCCATCATTCTCCTAAATGTTTTACTAGGGGAGCAATTAATCACTCGCCTTCATGATGTGTGTAGAAATTATGTCTCAACATCAAGTTATATATGCTTTTCAATCACCCGTTACCTGACCCAACTAGGAAACAATACTTGCAAAACATTATCTCGCATTACAAAAATCTTTCATTTTTTGCTTTAAACATATCTTACGACACCTCACTGAACGAGCTCAATAAGCTCATTCCAATGAGGTGTCATAAGCTATGTTTTGAGAGCAAAAATGAAAAAAATAAAATTTGTGTGGTCATTTTCGTGTATAAAGCTTGTCAGTTTGGACAGTCATCATAGGTAAGGTGTTAACCCTTTACCCAACGTAACGGCCAAAACCGGCCAGCGCTATTCTAAAAAATCGCCTATTAATTTTAATTATTTTTTCATTTTTTGTCTCAAAAACATAGGTTATGACCCCTCATTGGAACGAGCTCGTCGAGCTCGTTCCAATGAGGGGTCATAACCTATGTTTTTGAGACAAAAAATGAAAAAAAATAGTTATTCAAGAATTTTTTTTGCAAGTGTCGTCTGCTTTTCATGTTAGGTAAAGGGTTAAATCACTCTCCTGAATTTTTCACCCACGCAAAATCAAAATGAGGAGAGTGATCATTCATTCGTCTGTATTTTCTTCCCTGCAGTCACTGCTTTCCCCCATGCTGGTCTCTTACCATACCAAAGGGCATAAAAAATCCATCCACCAATGATTGAGTTATAATGCAAAACGCTTGTACAGAAAAGTTTTAGAAGTGTAAAGAAGGGTCATAACTAGTATGTATACATCAGGCTTGGCAATTTCAGGAGAGCGATTTTTTAGCTCTCCTTACTGCCCTCCTGAAAGAATTAAGGAGAGCGAAAAATTGCCCTCCTAAATATTTTGGTCTGGGATGATTGAGATTACATGTATTAAGCTCACATTAAATTTTTGTTGTAAAGCAAAAATGTAATTTAACTTTGAAGTCACATAACATCACGTAATTTCATTTTGAAAGTGGTTTAGTGGTAAAAGGTAATGGCTGCAACCATACCCAAACACAGTTGCAATCATATGAAGCAAAATGGGTCACAGCAATATTTTTTTTTTCTGTCAGTTTCAAGTTCAACAACTGACATCACAGTTTGAGGTGTAATTATTCAAGGAATATTGACACTATAATATACTACCATTACTACTATCCTGTCACTTGAAGCACTTGCACCAGGATGTGACTGTAGATTCAAGCAGACCTGTTGTCCAAGAAAGTCATATGCCTACCACTACCACCTTCAACCCCCCTTGGGGGGTTGAAGGTGGTAGTGGTAGGCGTATGACTTTCTTGGACAACAGGTCTGGGTACACACACAGGTCTTGTCAAGTGTGTGTTCGGTTGTTGAGCGAGACATCTAGATGTCTAAGAGATTTCGCTTTACCTTAGTAAAGTTAATAAAATCACTGGTTTCAGTTTCAATGAGTTCGTTCAACTGGATACTTAAAATGCTGTGTAAAGCTAATTGCTCTCCTAAGCTGATTGAGGAGAGCGATTTTTTGCCCTCCTGCATTTTTCAGAATGCCAGGCCTGATACATGAAAGACACCCCCAATATGTGGATATCCTTTACTCTTTGTTGGTATCTTAACCCTTTGATACTTTCGTACTTCTTTTGACGTACGATATCAAACAGCGCATTAATACTTTCTGGTCATTTGTTTTATTATTACTTTCAATTGTTTAAAGTTTTAACCTCAATCTAGTCCTCAACAAGATAATCCCAAATGTGAAAAATATCTTGATATTTGTACTTTCCGACGTTTGACATCGCATTTTGAACGTTAATGCTGAAGAGACTGAATTCCTAGTGACGTTTGAACGTCAGGTTAATTAAAGTCTCAAAGGGTTAACATACCAAAGGACATCAAAATCCAACGACCAGTGCTTGAGGTATAACGCAAAACGTTGGCATGGAAAGTTTCTAAGTGTAACAAGGGCCATAACTCTAGTATGTATGCATGGCCAAAACCCACAATCAGGCCTGAAAATGAGCAGTCTGACATTTGCAGAATGAGGTCCCCAGAGGGTGAATTTGATGATGATATCCCATACAGTGGGACAATTTATCCTCTGGGTACCTCTTTCCATTTAGTTTTGAGACCCTCATTCAGATTGAGGTTCACAGAGGGTAAATATAGTGATGCTACCCTGCTGTGCAGGGTAGCATCACTAAATTCACCCTCTGGGGACCTCATTTTGCAGATGTCAGTCTGCTTATTTTCTGCCTTGCCCACAGTATGTGGAAATCCTTTCCCTCACGTTGGTGTGTCACCATACCAAAGAACATCCAACTCAGACTACTGGTGCTTGCGTTTTTATGCAAAATGTTAGAACAGAAGTGAGAAGTATGCCTGGACGGATGGATGGATGGATGGACAGAGCCCTCATCTTAGGGTTCAAGTAAAATTTGTTTGGAGTGGGAGTTGATGGGTGGGAAATATTTTCCCCTGTCACATGTGGAAGGAACCTGATTATAAACATTTCTGATTGAAAGAACAGAAAAAGTGAAAAACACATTTCAATATTATTCTCATCTCATCTGCAGCTTGATAGATCTACCTGATTTACAAAGTAAAGTGCAGAAAACATGATTTTTGAAGTAAAAAAAAAATTTAATAATTAAGAATGAAATTTGTTTTTTTCTGAATACAGCCTCAATGTTAACTCTTAACCTGCAGAGTATTTTGAGGATATTTTTCATCAAATCTTGTCATGGCTGCTGTGAAGCAGCCATGACAAGATTTTATGAAAAATTCATCTAAATTTAACTCAAGAAATCATTGGTGAAAAAATCCATTTAGTTTAAAGGGGAAAGGTTTGATTGACTATGTCCAAATTATACCTATTTTGGGAGCGCGGTGGCTCAGTTGGTAGAGGTGCAGGCTGCAAGCCGAGAGGTCCTCGGTTCGAATTCCAGCTGCGGCAACCGCGTTGTGTCCTTGGGCAAGACACTTCATCTCCATTGCCCGTGTGGGGGCACGATGATGTCGTGTACTAAGGCGCACTGCACGTCGATGGTACTCATGTCTTCAACCAATCTAACCCTGCCTGTGCCGCAGTGCGGAGTTACGATGTTGGGGAGCTGGCAGCTGCTCGTCGTTGCTCGGTGGTTCTCTCCGGGTACTCTGGCTTCCTCCACCCGTAAAACTGTCACGGTCATGATTAGCCATTGTGCATAAATATGTGACCTTAAACTTCAATAAATAAATAAATAAATAAATATACCTATTTTAGCAGCTACAAATTTTTGCCCTGGGCAGGAAAATCTGCCAGCAGCATGTAAGGAGTTAAATGTGAATCAGAAGAACTACCCAAATTAGAAAAGCTATGAAATATCTGCAATACTTTCCCAAAGGGTAAGGCCTAAAAAAATAAAAAATCTGTTTCTCAGGCCCTCCCGCAATGTCCCTTTGGCTACCGCATGCTCTCTTTTTATAACCAATTAAAACTTAAAAAAAATAAAAATTAAATGGTTTATGTCTGACATTTTACCCAAGTTAAAAAAATTGATGAATTTGTCCCTTGAGTGCAAGAAGGCTTTGCAATGCTTTAGCATTGCAAAGTCTTCTTCCACTCAAGGGATGAAATACACCACCACCCATGCTATTCTGAAGATTATGAGGCCTAAAACTTGAACCAAGAACATGAACTTTTGATGGCAAAAAAGTAATTACTGAAATAAAAAATAAAATAAAAAACTGCTCGCCCGCATGCAATTTCACAAATAATGGCCTGAGAAACAGAAGATCTACTTTGTGTAGCCTAACAAAAACAAAATTCACACAGTTCTTCATCAGCAACTGCATGTACTTTGCCATTTATCATGATTCAAACTGTACAGACACCATCAAATAAATTTTGAATAAAAGAAGGATTGTGATCTGAATTTTTATGAATAAGCACATTTCTTAAAATTATTCTATATGTCAAAGGTTCAGCCAAGCTTTGTACCAGAATGCCATGCAGGCAAACAAAAGTGTATACAAAACTTAAAATGTTTAATTGTTAGCAGTTTGTTAATGTGATTCAATGCAGTCACTGTTCACCTAACACAAGAAACACACTGTATCAACCAACAACTTCCTCTTTATTAACCCTTCAACTAATGCAACAACCATATTTGTCCAGAGCCAGAGTGATGTGGACTGGAGTGGTCCACTGTCAAGGTGGTCAAGGTCATTCCAGTCCGGTACCCATGCCTGGACCAATCCAAAGTGGTCCGGTCCACTCATATGTTAATGAACTGCCTGTTTTAGCAAAGTTGTTAACCTATATATTAAAAAATAAAATTGACTAAATATACAATATATAGTGTATATACAATGTTTGATAATTGTGTGTCACATTGTCTGTCTCTGGTGGTAGTGGTGGCAAGGGCACACACAGGCCTGAAAATAAGCAATCTGACATTTGCAAAATGAGGTCCCCAGAGAGTGAATTTGATGATGCTATCCCATACAGTGGGCCAATATATCCTCTGGGTACCTCTTTCTGTTTAGTTTTGAGACCCTGATTCAGACTGAGGTTCACAGAGGGTATATTTAGTGATGCTACCCTGCTGTGCAGGGTAGCATCACTAAATTCATCCTCTGGGGACCTCATTTTGCAGATGTCAGTCTGCTTATTTCTGGGTTGGGCACACTGCAATAGCCCATGCAGTAAAACAAATATAGTTCAAAATCGGCAGAGTAATTATGAATGTGATAAATATACAACTCTTCTCTGGAAGCGTGTACTTATCAGGTGCTTATGATTTGATTGGCAGATAAAAAAATCTTTCAATCATTATTTCTACTCTTTGATCTTTGAAAAGGTTCTTGTGACACATGCAGTCACCCCTGTATCTCTTTTGGTAAACTTCTGGCATTGCAACAATGTTGCGAGTAACAAGAAGTCAGAAGTAGGCAACATAAAAGCAGGCAGCCATAAGTCGGCGACATCAAAAGTATGCAGCCGCCCAGAAAGCCGCATTCATCTGAATCACTGACACGAGCAGCACGGTTATATATGCAACAGTGATGCTTTCATGGCATCAAATATTTGACTATTAACCACTTGAACCCATTATTTATTTATTTATTTATTTATTTATTGGTGTTTAAGGTCATATACTTATGCACAATGGCTAATCGCGACCGTGACAGTTTTACGGGTGGAGGAAGCCGGAGTACCCGGAGAGAACCACCGAGCAACGACGAGCAGCTGTCAGCTCTCCAACATCGTAACTCTGAACTCTGCACCGCAGCACAGGCAGGGTTAGATTGGTTGAAGACAAGTGCACCATCGACGTGCAGTACGCCTCAGTACACAGCGTCATCGTGCCCCCATGTAGGCAATCGGGGTGAAGTGTCTTGCCCAAGGACACAACGCGGTTGCCGCAGGTGGGATTCGAACCGAGGACCTCTCGGCTTGCAGCCTGCACCTCTACCAACTGAGCCACCGCGCCCCATACTTGAACCCATAAATACATTGTTACTAATTGTATGTTGGGATATATATGCGATACATTCACAATAGTTGGCTCGATGTAAAATAGTGGACCGGACCAGAAAATACAGGACCGGGAGTGTAAACCAGTCCAAACTGGACCACGGTCCAAGGGGGGACTGCAGACCAGTATACAGTCTAGGGCAGCCCAGTCCACATCACTATGGTGCTCTTCACAAAACTAGTCAGCCAAATTTTATTTTTTCACATTTTGGCCTCAAAACATAGCTACTGTCCCTTATTGAAATGCATTCGTTGAAATAAGGGTTACAGTGCAGTGATCACAATTTATTTATTTACTGGTGTTGGAGGTCGCATTACATTTCTACACAAAGCATAAGAGTGAACCCAACATGGAAAAAAGTCAAGTCCAGCCAATTGTTTATACCCATTTTTGAGGACTTCCACCCCATTGGTTACTGGGGCCTATTTTACACAAATTTCAGAAATGTTCAAAATTAGAAGGCATAACACATAGTATTGTCTGTTTATTGTTTTTTAATCTGGAAAATCCTGGAGATTACATTTTGGCTATTCAGTGACAGTCTACATACTGTGGCTTTGTGGATGTTTCTAGGCAAGTCTTGGTTGCCTATATAGGCAGCCAAGATTTGCCTAGAAACAACTGCGATGGTACTTACAATTTAACTTTGGAGTTTACTTGAGTGATACCAAGAGAAGGCCTGCTGGGGTACCTGTTCTGTTGCCATAAAAACTGATCCGAGTTTGACTAATGCCCTGTAGAGTGATAGGTAATATATATTCTAAGGCACTATTCCAGCCCTGAGAAACCAGGAAATGTCATTAATAATAGTCCATATTGCAAAAGAGTTTTTTCAACGGATCTGAACAGCTACTGACCAGGAAAATCTATGATGTCCCTAAATTATACCATTCTAAATACCTGACAATTATTTCATATCCAGCAGAACCAGTGTCTTTGTTACCTAATGCATCTTTACCCCATGGTGTGGTGTTTCAATGTTACATGCAATTAACAAGGTTACTTCCTTCTGCCCTGACCCGGTGCATGTTCAAAGTAGCCTTAAATGTATTGGGGGACAGAAACATTTTCTAAGTCGAAAGAGTGAAAAGGGCCATAATTCTGGGAATAATTATTGAACGAAACCCATTCCTTGAGCATATCCATTCCCCCATGTGGATCTATCAGCATACGAAAGGAGATCCAAATCCGGCTGATGGCTTTGAAATTACAATGCAAAATGTTTTTAGGACAGACGGACAGATGGATGGACAAACAAACAGAGGGCTTCACTAGATACCAATGAATCCTCCTTTGGAGGTCGGGGGCATAATAAGTATCTATTAACTGGTAGAGTGCTAAATTTTTTGAGGTCATCAAAATTTGTAGACATTTTTATGTCTTGTTACAATTTATGGGAGAGTGCGGGCACTCTCCATAAATTGTAACAAGGCAAATATCCACATAGACTCAATAATTTCATTTACCAGATAATATGAAGCACATCCACAAAATAAGAAGCCTTTAAATTGGGGTACCTGCACTTTCGAACAAAGCCCAAATGTGGGCTTCCAGCACTCTACATGTTAAATGCTTTCCCCAACCAATGCTTACCTTGCTCCTGCAGTTAATACAATGGGGAGTCTGACAGTTGCTCGCCACTGCTCAGTGGTTCTCTCCATTTACTCCAGCTTCCTCCACCCGTAAACTGTCTGACACAAGGTGACCCTGGCTGTCAAAAGTGTCATTAAACCCCAATAAAAAAATGGGTTCCCCAGTATGGTGTTTCTGCTGGGGAAAAAATGTTGGGTCTCTTTTTATGGAACTTTGGTGGAAAAGTCTAGTGCTGAAATGGCGGACAAGATATCTGTTTACAACTGGTTATCAACATAGCCTGCTGAAAAAGCTATTGGTAGGATAACTGCAATATTAATACTATATATTATCTATAGTAAAAGCCCATTTATTCCCCTGAATGTAAATGTTACTGCAGTAATTAACAAGGTCACAACAGTCAAAAAACACGCGGAGCATGAAAATGTTATATGACTGTCGTTCCACTGTTTTTGTGTTACACGACATTCCTCTAGGGATAATCTGTTGGGTCCCTTTTTATGGAGCTTTGGAGGAAAAGTCTAGTGCTGAAATGTCTGATCGGATATTCGGTCACAAATCGGTTACTAATATATTCAGATGAAAAAGCTGTCAGCAGGACAACTGCAATGTTAATATTATATATTATCCAAGTTGGAAAATAAGCAGACTGTCATCTGCAAAATGAGGTCTGCAGAGGGTGAATTTAGTGATGCTACCCTGCACAGCAGGGTAGCATCACTAAATTTACCTTCTGTGAACCTCAATCTGAATCAGGGTCTCAAAACTAAACAGAAAGAAGTACCCAGAGGATAAATTGGCCCAATAATATGGGATAGCGTCATCAAATTCATCCTCTGGGAACCTCATTCTGTAAATGTCGGACTGTTTATTTTCAGGCTTCATATTATCTACAGTATTAAAAGCCCATTTATTCCCCTGAATGCAAATGTTTCTGCGGTAATTAATCAAGATTTTAATGGTCAAACACACATGGAGCATGAAAATATTAAATAGACTGTTATATGACTATCGTTCCACAGTTTTTGTGTTATATGACATGCCCACTTTCACACTTACTTTTCCCTTCTGTGCATGAAAAGAATGTTATGTCACATGCATTCTAAAAAATCAACCACGAGTCACGGTCCTACTTTCAGTTTTTGTTTAATTATACTGTCAACAGCTGACAAAGCCACAAGAAGTCTATTAATAGCACTCATTCTAAGAATCACACTTTCAATTCTCATTTAATCGTCCAGATCGATGCTGACACATCCATGAGGATACCGCATTTAGTTGTATCTGAAATATGTTACTTTACTGTAATGATGGCGTTTACGTTCTTTATGGCTTTAGTTGTTAACAAAAAATATTGAAGGTCTGGGAAAATCTGAGCGAGGGAAAAGGGTCCCTAAAAGGGGATCCCCCCTGCCCCTATACCAGAATCCCTGCAGTATAAGCCATTAGTTGTTAACAAAAAATATTGAAGGTCTGGGGAAATCTGAGTGAGGGGAAAGGGTCCCTGAAAGGGGATCCCCTGCCCCTATACCAGAATCCCTGAAGTATAAGCCATTACCATTTTGTTGACTCCAAATGTATCTTCTTTTCATGAAACACACTCCACGAGAGCTTGGAAAAATACAAGAGGTCTCTCAGCCTAGACAGCTCCGCCCAGGATCACTGTTTTTAAGGGAAGCTAAATACATGACAAGAATCCAAGTGTTACTGCTTGTGACCTTAAGTTTGCTGTATGTGACCATGACAATATGACCTTGGGTCTGGGTCACAACACACTATTCAGTCATGAGCAATATTTGTTTGAAGTATGAACAAGATCTGCCAATTACATCAAATAATATGGACCGGACAAAAATGATAGTAAAATATTGAAGTTTTCTTGAATGTGACCTTGACCATCAGAATATGACCTTGGGTCAAGATCAAGACACAATATTTGGTCATGGTCAGCAACTGTGTCAAGAATAAATAAGATCAATCATATGGATCAGATTATAGAGACCGGACAATGGAATATCCAAATATTATTTTTTTGACCTCGACCTTCACCTTGAGGTAGAGACCTCATTATGACTGATGACACACTGTCTAGGGACAATACATATGGTTACAAAGTTTTGTTAACCCTTTACCCAATGTAACGGCCAAAACCGGCCAGCGCTATTCTCAAAAATCGCCAATTAATTTTCATTATTTTTTTCATTTTTTGTCTCAAAAACATAGGTTATGACCCCTCGTTGGAACGAGCTCGACGAGCTCGTTCCAACGAGGGGTCATAACCTATGTTTTTGAGACAAAAAATGAAAAAAATTGGTTATTCAAGAATTATTTTTGCAAGTGTCGTCTGCTTTTCATGTTAGGTAAAGGGTTAAAAAAATATTCAGTGGTTAAGAAATTATGGCCCAGACAAACAAAATGTTGACGACGGAAGGACGGACAGATGACGGGCGACTTAGCATTAGAAATGCTCTGCTGACATTTTGTTCGGCCGAACTAAAAACAACAGAACAAATACACAAAAATTAAGAAAAACAAGTATAAATGTCGAGAAGATGGACCAATATAATCTAGCAGTTAATTTTCCAACTTATTTTGGAAGATACAATTCACAAAAGACCACATTCCTTTATAATATGAGATGGCGTATGAATAGAACTCCATAACCTGTGAAAGGAAGATAATCTTCCTCTCTCTGTATTTATACTTCACAAGGAAGTGCTTCTCAATGAGAAAATAAGGTTTCAATTGACAGTTCAATTTAAAAATCATGTGAATTTAAGATTTAACACAAGGTCAGTAGCTGAAAAGGAAATAACAATAAAACTTTAACCTGATGAAGGATTTCCCACAATGTTCAGAAAGTTAATCTTTGTGAGAAAAAAAGACTTTGCTGCCCTCCTTACGTACAGATAACAAAAAAAATTGATTATTTAGGGTTGCAAGAAAAAAAAACAAACTGAGAACAGCATTCCAAAACTTATTTATTTATCTATTTACTGATTTATTTATTCTCAAGATCACACTCCACAGAGATAAACAGCCAGAAAACACTGTCAACTGAAACAAGAATTGCCAAGTGTTGCTAATCCCCCCCGCACCCTCCAATTGGGGGTGGGAGTGGGGGGAAGCATAGGTGTGTTTTTTTCCCACATAAAATCACTCCAAATCTGGCCAAACCCATCTTGGAGCAAAAAAAATTTGTGGCCCGACAGGACAGGGGGAGGGAGTGGGGTCATAGGAGTCATTTTTTTCTGCATGTAAGCACTCTAAATCCTGCAAAATGCATTTTTGAGCAAAGAAAAAAAAATGCCTAATTGACACAAGGAGGGGGAGGGGTCATAGGTGTAAACAAAATTTACCGGATGTACATACGCTAAATCATTCAAAATGCATTTTGGCACTGTGGGGGTGGGGGCAGGGTAATAACTCAGACAATTTTCATTAGATAATGGTGGTCGTCGAACTTGAGGTAGACATTGTTCCCAAAGAGTTATATACCAACAAAATTTGATATTTGGTTACTAATGTTTAAGTTATTCCATAAACAAGCATTACAGAATATTTTTTCACAAAGGGCAATAACTTTCATAATTTTCATTAAATATCACTGGTCATGGAACTTGATGTAGACATTGTTGCTATAGAGACATATTCCAAAAAGAAATAAAATCACAGTTTTTATTGTTAAAGTTATGCCATAAACAAGCATTACACTATATTTTTTATTATACAAAGGACAATAACTCCAATAATCTTCATCGGATATCACTGGTCATCGAAACTGATGTAGACATTGTTGTTGTAGAGACATTTCTGAAAAGAATTGAAATTTGTTAACTACTGTTCAAGTTATACCAAAAACAAGCATTACACAATATTTTTTTTTAAACAAAGGGCAATAACTCCCATTATTTTATTCGGATATCGCTGGGCATCGAACTTGACGTAGACATTGGTGTTATAGAGACATTTCTGAAAAGAATTGAAATTTGATAATTATTGTTCAAGTTATACCATAAACAAGCATTACACAATATTTTTTTTTAAACAAAGGGCAATAACTCCCATTATTTTCATCGGATATCGCTGGTCATCAAACTTGACGTAGACATTGTTGCTATAGAGACATACTCCAAAAAGAATTGAAATCCAAAAACTACTGTTCAAGTTATGCCGTAAACTAGATTTACAGAATATTTTTATAACAAAGGGCAATAACTCCCATAATTTTCAAGAGATATCGGTGGTCATCGAACTTGACGTAGACATTGTTGCTATAGAGTCATATACCAAAAAGAACTGAAATCCGTTATATATTGTTCAAGTTATGCCATAAACAAAGTTTGGATGGACAGACCGAGGGACAGACAGATGGCCGGACGGATGGAGCTCTACACTATATCCCTCCCTTGCAGGGGGATAAGAAAATAGCACAGCGAAGCATGCTTATACAACACCCACCCCACCTCTAATATTTATTTATTGGTGTTTAAGGTAACATGTTTCTGTGCAATGGCTAATCGTGACAACATGGAGATAAAGTCAAGTTTTGTCAACTGTTCATGTTGTTTCTGCACAATGACTAATCGTGACCACAACATGGAGATAAAGTCAAGTTTAATCAATTGTTTATACCGATATTGCTCATTTTAGAGGACTTCCACCCCAAGCTTTGGCAACAGGGTCCTATTTTACCATGGCCAGTAAAACAGAGCTTGTTAATCACAGTAAACAAGCACTACATGTACTTCACTACAGAAATGATTGGCCAACTCTCTGGAAAAGAGAACTGCAGAAATATGACTTGTTTTCTTCAGGTTTGAAAAAATGCAAAAACTTGTGTCACACATGTGTGCAATACAACACACTTTCTATCGCATGTTTTGGAATGCTGTGAACAAACGTTAATTTTGAATGGGTGTGTAATAAAATAGAAAAAATGCTCAGTATTTCTCTAGAAAACAGGAAAGTGACCACATCCCTGTTAACCCTTTACCTAACATGAAAAGCAGACGACACTTGCAAAAAAAATTCTTGAATAACTATTTTTTTTCATTTTTTGTCTCAAAAACATAGGTTATGACCCCTCATTGGAACGAGCTCGACGAGCTCGTTCCAATGAGGGGTCATAACCTATGTTTTTGAGACAAAAAATGAATAAATAATTAAAATTAATAGGCGATTTTTGAGAATAGCGCTGGCCGGTTTTGGCCGTTACGTTGGGTAAAGGGTTAATTGAATTTTCCTGGTAACTGGCAAAGTAGTTATTGAATTACACATAACAGGGTTACAAGGTAATTCACTCTCCTGATGCCGTACAAGAATGAGATGATGTCCGCCCATCAGGTGGAAAGAGTACCAAATCACCAAGTACAGTATGTGGAGAGTGGATTGTAACTCAATCACCCATGAAGTGGAGTTATCACCCAAAGTATCACTTTCAAATTCTGTACATGTTGACAAAAAACACAAGCAATGTTTCAGCCAATGGACCTCCGGGTATAACCCGGAGGTCCATTGGCTGGAACTTTGCTTGTGCTTGTTATGCTTTACAACAAATTTGCAATTAATGCATGGGTGGATCTCCACTCTGTGGCTGGTTTAGTGATAATACACTCTTCAGGTACTGCACATGTAAGTTTCAGAGGTTCAAAAGTTACTGACCGCAATCTGTTGAATCTGCATGATAATTTCGCAAACAATATTTATTTCTAATTGAAAAAATATTCTAAAGATTACAAGGATTTTAATGCATTTATAAAAGCCATATGTTTGTGACATGCCCTGCTTACCCTAATTTTCACATAATGAATCCCATGACTATCCATGCTTTTAAGAAATTTATTAAAATTGCAGAAAGATTTTATCAGACTTTATAACCATTGTGAATACAGAGGAACCCATTTTGGCCTATAGTGCTTAACTCTTTTCCTGCAACAAGCATAATTTCCAGTCTGAACAAACCTAATCAGTTACTTTAGTTGAGGTATAATGCCGACCCTTTTCAATTATATTTATTTATTGGTGTTTACTGTCACTTTTCAGCAAATATGGCTGTATCATTACTGCAACATTGGTATGAAGTTGAGTCTCGTCAATTGTTCATACCAAGGCCTGTGCTGGCCACTTTAGAGGACTTCCACCCCAGGTGTTGGTTACCAGGTCCTAGATTTTACAAGTGGAGCAGACCTTGTTTACCAAAGTAAACAAGCACTACCCCATCTCTCTGAGTTCCCACAGGGAGTTCAACAAAATATCCCTCTATAAATTGGAGTAGTACTCTTGGTATACAGAACTGCTAAATTTTCTATCAAGTCATTTCATGGCTGCTAAATACAGCAGCCTTCACTTAATATTATGAGAAAGTCAAGAAAAAAACTGCAAAAGCTGATCAAACACAGTACAGTTGAGTCCACTTAACTGAATAAACGTGTTGATTGAATAGAACTTTCAAACACCAAACTATTTACCATACTTCTGATACAAATTTGACCCATTAATTGCATATAAGTTAATGAGGAAACTTATGTTTATTAAAGAAAGAATTGTATCATATTATCGAGAAATTACCCTGACAATCACCAAATTTGCCTCGTTTAAAAAACCTATTTGGCTTAAGTATATCATTTACAGGCATTTAATCTGTTATATTCAGTTTGACAGAGATACAAGATATAATAGAATACAGTGCAGCCGTCATGGACCGATCACTTTCCATGAGTGGGCAATAAATCATGGACGAAATATTAAATTTCAAACACTAATTACTGGAATAATCCTCAAAAATTTAATTAATACCTGGTGCTTCATTAATTAAAATTGCTGATGATGATTTTTATTACCTGGTAAATGCACACATGGATAAAGCTGCCCATGCATGGATTATGACCACTCTGCGGCGGCTGTACTGTAAATGCTCAAATTATCTCCAGAATGCGGGAAAGTGTTAATTGAATACTGCTGTTAATTGAATAAATTCATTGACAAAGTGGCTATTCAGTTAACTGGTTGACTGTAGGAAGCCACTATCATGACTTTACTGAAAAGTGTTGAAAGCCCCTTTAGTGGCTTTATACTGTATGCAATAGCTTGTTGTATGCAATTCTGACATGTCCATTTCAGAGAGCAGCCTAGAGGGGAATTTTAGGGAGACTTCAAGTCTCCCTCCAGAAAAAATAGGGAGACTGCAGAGTCATGTAGGGAGACTTCATAGGCAAGTGAGGAAAATTAAGAATATTCATTTACCACTCCTGCCGCCCCTTCATATTTTCAATTTGTGGTCCTCCATTAATATCCAAATAATCCAGGTCCAGTTGTCTATGATGCATCTATGCCAGGTTAAAAAATCACTAAGTAATTATTGACTGAAAATCCCCTCACTGCTACCCTCTCCTTCATGACCCCTCTCCTCTTCTTCCTGCCAATCCCCCAGCACCCTCCTGTGGTTGCCTTTCACCAAAGTCTACTAAGCTAATAATTTCCTGAGTCTGAAAGTGTGAAGAGGACCAGATGTAAGAAGGTTGCTTGGGAGGTACTTTGTTAGTTAATAAACAAAATACATTCTGGGGTCGATTATTTTGTAAAAGAAAGGTCATTCTGTATCATTTTTATGGCATTCCGGTGTCATTCCGCATCATTTCGTGTCATTCCGGTGTTTAGGAGGACCCTTTTTGAAGATCGTCCACATGCACACTTGTGTCCTGTACAAAGCTTTTCTTGTCATCATTAAAGCCTTTTTTCATGTGTTTCAATTCCATTTGTGTTTTTTCTGGGAATAGACAGCCCAACAGTTTATAGTTGTCAGCAAAACGAAATGAAAATACTGTGTTATAAAATACGTCCGTTGTGTATACATTTTCGGCATCCTAAGCGACGTAACCTACTTTCAAACTGGGTTATTTTGTTGAGTCGCGTGAGTCACCTATTTTTGTTTCGACACTTGAAGCTCTGACTGAAACGCAACAAAATAGAAATAAAAAAAATCCGCCAAAAGCGACAATGGACAATTGATTGTCGTGTGATTTCAAATAAATGGACGTTTATTTGTCGAATTAAAATGCCCATTTATCACACTCGAGCACATTCAATTTTTGAAAATAATTGTTTTCATGTAAACCTCGCATCCCTCAGTTCAGCCTTTCCTCATTTTGGCCAATTTTTAGAGGGCGACTTGTAGTCACCCCAACCATTTTTCTAGGCAACTTTGGGCTTAGAAGGGCGACATAATCGCCCTAGTCGCCCTCACGGCTAGTCCCTGGTCCATTTTGACAGGTCACATTCACATGTGCTGTGGGTAGGAGACCATGACCTAGTCACAATCTGGTCAAAATTCTCTATCAGCTTTAGTAATCAGTACTAGAGATGGGCAAAATACTGAAAAGCCAATCTTATACAGATATCATGGTGATACACAAAACTGACCCAAACCGAACCAATCATTAAACCTTTACCTAACGAATCACCCGCACCAGCCCGCGTAATATGCAAATTGAGCAGTTGAAAAGATTAAATTTTTCAAAATATTTCAACAAATCCATATCATGTGACCCCTCATTGGAACGAGCTCATTGAGCTCGTTCCAATGAGGGGTCACATGATATGGTTTTGTTGCAATTTTTTGAAAAAATTATATTTAAAATAATAAATTCTGAAATCGCCTGCATTGGGTAAAGGGTTAACTCTTAACGGCCGAGATATTTTACATATTTTTGCTACACTTTGACAGTCTACATCCTGTGAGTTTGCTGCTGTTTTTTTTTTTGGCGTTGGCAAGTATTGGCTGCCTATATGCTTGCCTAAAGGTATCGCGGAACTAAATATTGAAATTAGAGTGAACCGCCTTAAAATGTTGCACTCGGAACTGATGCAATCTCTAAAAATAAACAGCCTTGGGAAAATCCATTGTTTCAATAAACGTTTGAAACATTCTATTGACATCTTGCATTATTGTTGAATATTCCTGATAAAAAGAAGGTGATTTGATGACTTTTGGACCTAAAAAATACAATTTACTTTTTGTGTGTTTTTGTAGGGAATTTCCTGAAAAATATGTGCACGTGACCGGTACTTCCCTTTGTGTCAGTTTTTCTCTCTTATTTGTTGCATGACCCCCTGTTTTCAGATCAGAAAAAGTTGTCTGAAGGGCTATACTTGACAGAGATATTTGAATGCCAAAATTAAAGTGATGCGATCATATTTTTTTCCACCTGAACGTTATAATGGTCGCCTATGGGAAAATATTTAGTTCTGTGATACCTAAAACAATTACCAAAGTGCTTAGAATGTAACTTGTGAGTTAACCCACAGACTGCTTGTAGCAGCATGTGTTCTGTTGTGTGCAGTTGCTTTGCAACAATTTGTAGTGAAGTCTTGGTTGCCTTAACTATGATATGTTAATCGCACATGTTCTGAGATCACAAAAGCCTGAAATAGGGCTTTGAAGGTTAAGATATGTTTGGAACAAATCACAAAATTACTGTAGATATGATTTGTGTTGGAAAAAAGAATGCCAATGTTGAGCTCATTGGTAGTGGAATTTCTGGCACTGTGGTAGAGTGATACAAGAACAACTTATTCTGTGTTTTTCAGATGTGAATTCTCCTTAGGAACTCAGAGCCATATCCAGGAATAATTTGGGGACACGTTCTATATATGCCACAGGACTATCCAATGGGCGCTGGCCTGAGGTGGGACTGAGTATGGAGGGGGTGTCCTCCTCCCTTTGGTGGCAGTCCAGAAGGAGGGAGCTTTCCCCAGAAAATGTTTGAAAACTTGGTTCTCTGAGAGCAAATAAGGGGCCTTTTGGTGCTTTAATTTGAAATTTTCCAGAAAGTCAGTTTGGTTCATAAATCAAAAACCTGGAAATTTGATTCATGGAAATGTCAGGAGTTTTTTGTATCAACATGCTCCGTATCATAAATGTTTTCTGATTGAGAATCAATGTTTGTCTGTTCCCGCCCATTGGCTTTTTGAAAAAAACTGTCATTGTTTTGTTGGCTTACTGGGTGCCCATCACAATAGAGACAATTTATAATTAACAGAAGCAGAATGACCATAGTGAATGCAATATTTTTTTCCAGGTACAAAAGTATTGCAATTCCTTGATGTGGTTCCTGCCTATCTGTTGTGTGTTGTATCAGAGTAAATTTGCCTCAGGTGTAATTTTAGTCAGCTATAGCAGCCTAGCTAGGGATTCAAGTGATGAGCTTTGTGTAACTGTTATATTCAGTCATAGGTGCCTGGAGTTTGGACACCCAAACCAGTATATCAGAAGCAAAAACGTCCTGGATATGGCCCTGGAACTATCAGCAAATCTCCAACCGTCACTTTATTATACCCCCTAAAAATACCGAAACCAATACCGAACTAAAAATTCCAATACTGTCCATCTCTACCTTACTGTAACTCTGTTAACTCCCTGCACACTGATGTCAAAATACCAAAGTTTCCAATGCAATTTTTTCCCATAGTGCAACTAGGAATTTTACCAATTCACTTTTGTTTGACAGAGCTCAAACTGAAGTTAAATTTCTTGTTGCATTATGGGAAAATGTTCGCAGGTTGAAATCAGTGTACAGAGGGCTAAATGCATGAAATATTGATGGTTAATGTTTGAACAAGGAAACCAGAAGGTCCATTGCTTGAAACACTTCTTTCGCAGCTTCTTGTCCTTTTTCATGAAAGTTAATAGTCTGTGAGTGGAAACTCCACTCTGTGGGTGCAGTGTATTTTGGTGGTAAGGCCACACAAAATAAATTAAAAGATTCTCAGGCATTTTTTTCTTAAAACCAGTGAGAGAGGGAGGGTTTTGTTAATTTTTACTTTTTTCTTGTACATAATGAGCATGGATTTAAAGTCTTTCTGCTCTTGTTTCAGATCCATGTATATACAGAAAGTGCATAATAACACAAATTAACTCATTTAATTTAAACCTCAATAACCCAATGTTTACTATTTCCTGTAACTGAACAGGTGCCCCAACATGATGTCTCTGGGGAAACTTGCAAGTTACATTCTGAGTGCTTTGGCAGTTGTTTCTTGATAAGTCTTGGCTACCTATATAGGCAGCCAAGACTTGACTAGAAACAACTGCTAAGCCACAGGATGTCGACTGGCTTTAATAATGCTATTCAGATTTTAGTTATACATACATCAATCAAAAACGTAAATAAGAAGTTTTGAGTCTCCCGATTTTGTGGTAACTATCAGGGTTACCCGGCATTGCTTGGGCTGAGGAGAGTATTATAACTGTTGGTGTCCCTTTACACCCCGACCCTCCACCCCCCCCCCCCCCCCCCCCCCACCCCCATCCATGCCGGCACTTTTTAAACCTCACCATTAGATTCCTGGTAAAAAATTACCCCTAGTAGACCCCTTTGAAGACCTATATCGGTGAGAAAAATGTTGGTCATAAATTTTGGTGCCCCTCTACACCCCCACCCCGATACTTTTTTAAACCTCATCATTAGATTCCTGATAATAACGTGCCCCCAGTAGACCCCTTTGAAGACATATATCGGCAAAAACAAAAAAAATTCTCTGGCATTCTCTTTGTCAGGCTAAGTTTAGATTAGTCTTGAAGACTTTTTCATTGTTGCCTTTGTTTGGAGCCCACAAAGATTATTGAAGGCAGCAACAGGCAAGATCTTTAGGGTAAACTGACAAAGGCCTTCGTAATTCAAAATGTATGTACATGGAAGGTGAATTAGGCATAAAAGAAAAATGTGTTGAGACAATCTCTCACTGAAATTGAACCCCCTCAATGGAAGTTTTTATTACCTTTCGGTGTCTATTAATACCTATACTATATTTTAGAATGTCTGTATGTATGTCTGTCTTTCTATCTGTCTTTCCGCTATATAAATGAATATGGGTCACCCCAAGTGTCCAAAATGGGTCTTCTAGGAGTACTTTTTTATGGAGGAGGTCATCGTCAGGTTTAAAAAAGTGTGTTGGGTGGGGGTGGGGGTGGGGGTGTAGGGGGGCACCAAAAGTTATGACCAAAATTGTTTTTACCGATATATGTCTTCAAAGGGGTCTACTAGGGGTACGTTTTTATCAGGAATCTAATGGTGAGGTTTAAAAAAGTATCGGGTGGCGGTGGGGGTGTAGAGGGGCACCAAAAGTTATGACCAAAATTTTTCTCACCGATATAGGTCTTCAAAGGGGTCTACTAGGGGTAATTTTTTACCAGGAATCTAATGGTGAGGTTTAAAAAAGTGCCAGGGTGGGGGTGGGGGTGTAGAGGGGCACCAACAGTTATGACCAAAATTTTTCTCAAAGATATAGGTCTTCAAAGAGGTCTACTAGGGGTAATTTTAATACTCACCTCAGCCCGAGCAATGCCGGGTAACCCTGCTAGTTAATAATAATAATAACACTTTGGCTGGCCACTGATTTGTCGCGGTTCTCAGATGAGAAGGCCTTGATTAGCCCTGTGTTCCCAAATGCCTCCTTATCACCACACATCTCCTCTCCTCCCAACACTCTGAGACGAACTGCTTGATGGCATCCCGTACCCCATTCTTCCCAATCTCTCCAATAAGCATACTAACCTTCTCCTTTGATTCACCTACCAACCACATGTCCTTCATTTCCCAATCCCACTTTCCCATCATATAGAGATGAAACGGTTAAGTGGTTTTCTTGATAGATTAATCATGTGGATTAACCTTGGTGAACCGATTAATCACTTGTCCAAATAGATATCTGAATAATTGTCATACCGTTGATGATTTACAGTATGAACCCTTTACCCAGTGTATCAAACAAAACCGACTAGGCCTAAAAACAAAAATCTCCACTCAGATTTATTGTGTCTTCAATTTGTGTCTCAAAAACATGGCTTATGACTCCTCATTGGAACGAGCTCGTTGAGTTCGTTCCACTGAGGGATCATAAGCTATGTTTTTGAGACAAAAATTGAAATTTTTTCAGTAATTTATGAATTTATTTTGCAAGTATCGTCTGCTACCCTCTATAGGTAAAAGGTTAAGATTGACCATTTCCAGCTACTGATACAATATGATGATCATGCAAGTAAACAAGTATGTTAGCAAGTAACTTAATTGAACAATTACTTTTTGGATCGATCAAGATGTTGATCATTGATTAATCGATTAATTGGTAAACCGTTTCAGCTCTACCATCATAATCCCGGTAAATCCTATTTTGTTAGATTGGTATTTTGGATCTTCCAATACACAAACAGATTGTGGTGTAATGGAAATTCTGGAAAATTTACCCAGGCCCCCTGAGAGTTAACAGTTCATTTCTTAATGACTCTTTAGCTCCAGACAAACATACTGAATGTAGTAATTATGCTGTAATTATAAACTATACCAGTCTAAAAAAACTGACAAGTTAAATTCTATAAATCCATAATTGTAGTGTTCAGCTTTCATATAATATCACCATGTCAATTACCCTTGTAGTTCACATTTCACCTGATATGAAGGGCATTGTGAGAACAGCGAGGTCAAATATAATTTTGCTCTGTTGATAATCTCAACTTTGACAACATTTCCCATGAAAAGCTTTAAAAATTAGAGGCTAAGGTCTGTAACACACCGAGTCAAAATTAAAAATTTTACTTTCAAGAATTCTTTTTTTTCCAAGTGTCGTCTATTATTTGTGTTCAGTGAAGGATTAACCCTTTCCCTTTACCCAAAAGCACAACATATCAAAATTACTTACATATTTCAACAAAACCATATTTGGAAAGAGCTCAACAAGCAAGCCTGAAAATAAGCACCATCAAAAGGAGGTCCCCCAGAGGGTGAATTTGGTGATACTACCCTGCACAGCAGGGTAGCATCACAAAATTTACCCTCTGTGAATCTCAGTCTGAATCAAGGCCAAAACAGAAAGATGTACCAAGAGAAAAAATTGGCCCACTGTATGGGATAGCATCAGCAATTTCACCTTCTGGGGATCTCGTTTTGCAAATGACAGGTTGCTTATATTCAGGCTTGTCAACAAGGTCATTGCAATGAGGGGGTCAAATGATTTAGTTATTTTTTGAACTGCTCAATTTTCAAATTATGGATGCATCTGATTTGCTAGGTGGAGTCAAGATATATATTACAAGAAAGAAAAACGTTAAAATATTTATTTCTAAATAAACTGACATGGTATTTTGCAAAATAAAAGGCATTCCCCATATTGAAAGCGTCAGCTAATGCAGGGTTTCCACTACCACGGCTGAGGGTTCATGAACCGGACCCATTCCCCACCGATCATTTACTGATAAAACATAAAATCCGGTCGAAAAAACAAACAACATGACACTGTAAAATTCTAGTCAAGACCCGATCATTCTCCCCATAAAGTTGACACAATGTAGGAGCACCGTTTCCGGAATTGACATTCTGCAACTTAAAATTGTCGAGTGTCATTCAGAAACTATCGCTATATTCTGCCGTTTGTCGATTAGGTAAGATGTAACATGCAGACTGAAACGGCGAAAGCGTGGGGTGTTTCCCCGGGGATTCAACATACCCGGTAACTATTTTCTCAAAATCGTTCACACTAAAACATGAATCGCCATCTCAGATGCAAGGAAATGGCCTTCCTGCAGAGTGTTCAATTCTAAAATTTTCTGCACCCAATGCAAACCATGTGATCACGCCAGGCGATCTCTGATTTTCCCCTCCAACTGGACCCACTAAATTATTCCTAGCAGAAATCCTGAGGTAATAGGTTGGTTAACTCTTTACCTAACATGAAAGGCAGACAACACTTGCCAAAACAATTACTGAATGGCTACTTTCTTTTATTTTTTGGCAACAAAAACATAGGTTATGTATGACTCATCATTGGAACAAGCTCAATGAGCTTGTTCCAATGAGGTGTCATAAGCTATGTTTTTGAGACAAAAATGAAAAATGAATGGTGATTTTTGCAAATAGTACTGTACTGTTTTGACCATTACAGCGGATGAAGGGTTAAAAGCATTCGAAAAAAATTATGATCCAATATATCATACAATGTTTCAAATTGACCTTTCTAAATGTATGAAAATTCAAATCATATGTTTGCTTAAAAACTACACTTCATTCAAATACTCTTCCTTTTATATTTTCCTAACATACAAGCATTCTTTGACTTCTTTGAAGTTGTCGGGTTGAATAAATTAAAAGAGATATCACCTCTACCCTGAAATGAATTATTTAACTCTTCATCTTATGCATGACCAATTATAAAAGTAGGCATACTAGATTTGTATCCACTCCAGTGATCAAGACACAACTAGAGGTGTGACTGTCCCAGTTTCAATGAATTCCATATCTGACTCAAATTGGGCAGCAGTCTGAGTCAAGGAATCTGCTGTGTCTAACAATAAATTGATCAAACAGGCTGGTGGTGAAAAATGAATTCAAACTATTCAAACTCGCAGTCATGCATGTTCCTATTCTGGGTGATCCCTGTGACAAGTTTGAGAAGATCTGACTGCAAAATGTACAGTTAAAACTAGAAGTCCTGTCACGAACTGTGCGCTTATCTAGACTTAATTGCGTGCAGGAATATTGCGCAAAATTGCCATATCGAATGGCATCCAAAGCAGGGCAGGTTCTCCTGGTTACTCATAGCAAAAACATTGGCTGAAACATTGCTTGTGCACAGGCCATATGTACAGGATTTGATAGCCTTACTGTGGTCATAAATCGTAGATTAACGCGTAGTTCCACATGCTATTTGTGCACATTTTGTGAAAGGACTTCTAGTTTTAACTGTAGGACAACTATTTGGGTCAAAATGTATACATTTGTATAAGTCGGAAAAGGTAGAAAATACCATCAAAATAAGTCCTTAAAACTTACAGGAGGCCCCAGGGGGCCTGAGGGCGCTCACCTGGCATGGTAGTCTAAATATCAAACCAGGGACTTGACTTGAATAAGCTGCATACGCCTCTCCTAAGAAAAGCGTATACCAACTTGATGAAGCGATTGTGCCCACACAATACACAGGATTTTCCTTCTATTTTCAGTTCCTGCACTTTTACGTCCCAAAATTGAGATAAACGCATAAAAAACAGATTTTTTTCCCCAAACAAAATACTTTCAGTCTAAATTTTTTTCTTTTTCTTAAAACGCATAAAAAACGATAAAACTTATTTCCGGATTTTGGTCCAAACTTTTCCCACCCGGACCCCAAATTTTCGGTGTAAAAAAAAAAAATTTTTTTGTCTTAAAATTGACAGAAATGCATAAAAAAAAACAACAAAAAAAAATTTCCATCCCACCGGGACCCCAAATTTTCCGGGGAAATTTTTTTTTTTTTTTTTTGTCTTAAAATTGACAGAAATGCATAAAAAAACAAAAAAAAAACAATATTCCGGATTTTAATCCAAAATTTTCTGGATTTTGGTCCAAAATTTTCCAAGTCCCACCCAGCCCCCAATTTTTCAGGGGGAATTTTTTTTTTTTTTTGTCTTAAAATTGACAGAAATGCATAAAAAAACAAAAAAAATTCTGGATTTTAATCCAAAATTTTCTGGATTTTGGTCAAAAATTTTCCAAGTCCCACCCGGCCCCCAAATTTTCAGGGTAAAATTTTTTTTTTTTTTGTCTTAAAATTGACAGAAATGCATAAAAAAACAAAAAAAAAAAAAAAACTCCGGATTTTAATCCAAAATTTTCTGGATTTTGGTCCAAAATTTTCCAAGTCCCACCCGGCCCCCAATTTTTCAGGGGGAATTTTTTTTTTTTTTGTCTTAAAATTGACAGAAATGCATAAAAAAACAAAAAAAATTCTGGATTTTAATCCAAAATTTTCTGGATTTTGGTCAAAAATTTTCCAAGTCCCACCCGGCCCCCAAATTTTCAGGGTAAAAATTTTTTTTTTTTTTTTTTTGTCTTAAAATTGACAGAAATGCATAAAAAAACAAAAAAACAAAAAAAATCCGGATTTTAATCCAAAATTTTCTGGATTTTGGTCCAAAATTTTCCAAGTCCCACCCGGACCCCAAATTTTCAGGGGAAAATTTTTTTTTTTTTTTGTCTTAAAATTGACAGAAACTCAGAAAAACAAAAAAAAATTTGTTCGGATGTTGGTCCAAAATTTTCTAAGTCCCACCCGGACCCCAAATTTTCAGTGTAAAAAAAAAAAAAAATTTTGGTCTTAAAATTGACCGAAACGCATAAAAAAACAAAAAAAAATTTCCGGATTTTGGTCCAAAATTTTTATGTCCGCAACGGGACCCCAAATTTTCAGCCTAAATATGAACCCAGGGACTTGGCTTCAACAAACTTGAATCTCACCCCCCTAAGGATGATGCACACCAAAATCAAAAGATTCTTATTGGTAGATCTGAAGAAGAAGATTTTTAAAAAATACTCTCATACTGCACTAATTTAAACATTTGGACTCCCATAGAGAGCCCAAATATGGACCCAGGCAATTGATTTCAATAAACACGTGAAACAATCTTCCAAAGATGTTATATGTGAAATTTGAAAGCTTTTGGAGCAGTGGTTTGGGAGAAAAGTTGTCTTATATGTTTTTCCCATTACCCACAGTGTTAAAAAATCCTGACTCAGCACTTTTTCAAAGTCCCCAAAAAGTACCCCATGATAAAACCGATGGCAATTTTTTTTCACCATTCCATTCTGTTGGTCCTAAGGAAGCTTCACAACAAAGAAGAATTCTCAGTGCCGTGTAGTTTTGGAGATATGGGCATTTTAATTTTTTTCTATTTTTAGCTCCTGTGGTTCCCACGGGGCTATGGGAAAAATTCTGCATAAATTAGGTACTTATGACCCAATAAGCACTCACGTAAAATTTGGTTCAAATCGGCCTCGCTGTTTGGAAAATAGAAATTTGGGGCGGGACCAAGATTTTTGCTCCTCCTTTAACATTGTCAAATATAGCCCCTCGAACTTCTCTTGAACAAACTTGAGTCTACACCTCAAAAGGAAGCTGCATACCAAATATCAAGTCTCTGCTACTGCTGGTTCTTGAGAAGAAGATTTTTTAAGAATTAGAGCATTTTTGCCCCATCCCTCTGCTCAATATGAGCCGAAACCTAATTTGATAAAAAATCAAAATGCCCTTATATAACCCCTACTCACATGAAATTTTATTAATATGCGGCCAGTGGTTTGGGAGAAAAAGGCCCAAACACCACCTTCACGACAGACGATGGACGACAGATGAAAAGTGATCAGAAAAGCTCACCCTGACTTTCAGTCAGGTGAGCTAAAAATCTAAATTTTATAGTAAATTTCCTTTCTTATTATACCTACCACAATTGTTTACTACAGGCTTGCACTACAGTGGAAGTCCCTAACTCGGATAAAATACTCTCTATTTTTGTCTTTCCCAAGCAAGTTGGGAAAGAAAAGTGGTGCAAAAGCACCAATAAAAATAAGCCAAAACTGGGTCGAGTGCAACCGGCGCAGACCCAGTACGGGACGCTCTCTCCCAAGTACAACTCCACGACTTCCGTTGCCAGTGTGCATATACCGTCTCTAAAGACTCATTCTTTTTGAATCCGTAAACGTTAGAGTTATGTGATCAGCGGGGAGGAAAGATTCTTTACCCGTAAAGAAGACGGGAGGGCCTCCATGTAAACAATTGTAGTAGGTATAATAAGAAAGGAAATTTACTATAAAATTTAGATTTCTTATCAACCTACTCACAATTGTTTACTACAGGCTGAATAGACAAAAGGCTGGAGGGAATCGCATAACCAACCCCCACATAACCCTAGTGCACTGGAACCGTGAAGTAGAAGGAAGAGGTCCCGAGGCTTATCAACCATAATGTCGCAATCATTGGTAAAGGACAATGAAAAGAGACATATGAGCCTGTGTGACACACAGACAGAAAAAGGACAGTAACAGCACAAGGCTGAAACTGACCTTCAAGAAGCCTAATGGCTATGGCAGACAACAGCCTGAGCAGAAGAAAGAGGACCCAGGGCAAAAAGGTCCTCCGACTGCTCCTGCAACTGGCGTAAATAAAAGGTGGAGAAAGTAGAAGCATTTCTCCAGTAGGCTGCCTGCATAACATCCGACAACTTGACGGAATTAGAATAAGCCCAAGAGGTAGACAGTGCCCACACCTCGTGGGCAGAAATACGATTGGTAATACAATCGCCAGCTGCTAAACGACTATAAGCCGTACGAATAGCAAGACAAATCCATCGAGAAATGGATTGAGGAGAGATCTTCTGTCGACCCGGAATGAGAGACAGAAAAAAAACGTTTTCTGCCCTTCCGTATGAAGCGTGTCCGATCAAGATAAATGCGAATAGCACGGACCGGACAGAGCAAAGGGCGAGTACCCTCAACAGAGGGAAGAGCCCTGATACAGATAGGAGGAGGAGTAGTATCTGGTAACTGATTCTTAGCCAAAAAGGAGCAATCAGTGGTAAAAGTAACACTGTTGGGAGAGCTCCTAAAAAATGCTCGGTCAACCGAGAGGGCGTGAAGCTCACTAACCCGTCTGGCCGAAGCAAATGCCATCAGAAAAGCCGTCTTATATGTGAGAAAATGCATATCCACCTGGGATAAAGGTTCGAACGGCGCCCCCCCCCCCCCCCCCCCCCCCCCCCCAAGCAAAGCAGCACCCACGAAAGATTCCATCGTGGAGTAAGCTGCAAAGTCCGAGGCCTTTTCAAAGAAAAGTGCCGAACAAGCTTGGAGAGGTAAGGATTAGTGCCGATGAGACGCTTCCCCACATAAGAAAAAGTCTCTGAAAGCATAGACCTGTAACCCTTGATGGTAACAGGCTGGAGACCCCGAGAATCAAACAGATATACCAGAAACTCCGCAATCTGTGAAATCGAAGGATTGGCATAATCAACAGAGTGATCAGCACACCATCGACAGAAGACCTTCCATTTAGCTGCATAAGCTAAACCAGTGGAGTGCCTCCTTGAAGAAGAAATGCACTCCACTGCTCGTCTCGAAAAACCTCTACGGAGGAGACAGGACCTGACAAAAGATATGCGTGAAGGCACAATGAAGTCGGGTCGACGTGAAACCTCCTCGGGCAACCTTGATAAAGAAGGTCGCGACGTAGCGGGAGACATGCCGGAACCGCCGCCATCAGCGAGCGGAGCTGATTGATCCACACCCGCTGAGGTGACAGGGGAGCGATCAGAATGATTCGACAACTGCAGGTTCGAATTTTGGCGAGAACCTGAGGAAGAATCGGAACCGACGGGAAGGCGTAGCCGACTAGACCGTTCCAATCGAGTGACAGAGCGTCCATGGCAAAAGCCAGAGGATCTGGACACGGGGACACGAAAGTGTCCACCTGATGGTTCCAACGAGTCGCAAAGAGGTCGATGTGGGGACGTCCCCAGAGATCGCAAAGCGACTGGAACACTGCCCTGTGAAGCATCCACTCGGTGGAAATAACCCTGCCCTGTCGGGACAGGGAGTCGGCTAGGACGTTCAGACGACTGGGAATGTGACGAACAACCACTCCGGCGTGAACATCCTGAGCGAGCAGTAAAAGATCCCGAGCTAACTCGTACATCGGAAGCGAGTGCGTGCCACCCTGGTTCCGAATGTAAGCAACCACTGTCGAATTGTAGGATAGTAGAAGGACCTGGCGATTCGACAGGTGAGGGATCCACTGCCTGAAACTCAGAAGAAGAGCAAGAAGCTCCTTCTGGTTGATGTGTAGAGCTGCTTGATCCTGGTCCCACATCCCGTGTAGGGAAAGACCGAGAGGATCCAACGTCGCACCCCATCCGAGATCGCTGGCATCTGCCGTCAGAACGCGATAGGACGTGGGTAAGTCCAGCGGAACACCCTGCGTAATCCACTGAACATCTGTCCAGGGAAGAAGGTGAGGATACAGAGAGTCCGGAAACGGAAGCACCTGATCCAGAGAATCTACATTCGGTCTCCAACGACTGAGCAGAAAGTGTTGGAGAGGTCTGACACGCAGCCGACCTAGAGGAATGAGATCCGTCACCGAACCGCAGAGACCGATCAGCCGGAGAAAACTCCGAGCGGTCGCGGACCTGGACTGGGACAGAGTCAGAGCAAAAGCTGAGAGAATCACAGCCTTGGCCTGGGGAACAGCCACCAAATTGAATTTGGTTTGGAAAGACATCCCCAGATGACAAAACGACTGAGAAGGGACCAGGTCCGACTTCTCCTCGTTGACTCTGAATCCTAGCGACGTGAGCAAGCTCAACAGAGTGGCGACATCCGATTCCAGTAAGGCAGCATTGGAATGCCTCTGGAGGATATCGTCCAGATATGCCGAAGTAGTCACCCTGGACTGTGTGCGATGGAACGCTATCACATGCGACATCAGTCTGGTGAACGCCCAAGGAGCCAGGTTGAGGCCGAAAGGCATGGCCTTGAATGAACTGGTAAACTCGCCCCAGAAAAGCGAACCTGAGATACTTCCGTGACGCCCGATGCATCGGAACGTGGAAGTAAGCGTCTCGCAGGTCGATGCTGGCTGCAAAATCTCCCTGGTGAATTGATTGGCGGACCGACCTGAAAGTCTCCATGCTGAACTTGGGAGCAATGATAGACTGGTTCAGGATACTCAGATCGATAACCGGTCGGAGTTGGCCGTCCTTCTTCGGCACCAAGAACAGGCGGGAATAGAAACCCACTGACTGAACGTTCTTGTCGACCTCGATCGCCCCCTTTGCCAGGAGATTGGCAATCTCCGTGGACAAAAGTTCCCGAAGTAAAACGTCTGAAGGAACTGTGGTTGGAAGAGGCACCCTTGACAGAGTGGGGTGCCGTCGGAAGGATATGCGCAGCCTGGACCGAACAACATCTAACACCCATGGATCAGATGTGATGGTGGTCCAATGGTCTGCGAACTCTGCTATCCTTCCTCCAACCTGGGACGAGTCGAGGTGAGGACCTTCATTTCGAGCCCCGACGAGGCCCGCGAGAGGAGAAACCACCTCCTCTGCTAAATGAAGAATCCTGAGACTTCCCTCGATTCTGCCGACCCCTACCTTTACCCCGTGATTAAGAAGTAGAGGCGGCGGCAGAAGGACCAGCCTTTTGCTTCACAGAGGAAGCAGAAGGGTACTTGTTAGGCTTGGAACGGCCCTTGCCTCCCCGAGAAGGCCGATCAAGCTGACGAAACAGCAGCTGATCTTTGGAATGACGTAGGACGTCATCCCGGACCGTCGACACGGAACCATGGAAAAGTTGCGGACCTGCCAAAGAAGCAGATCGAAGAGTAGCACGCTGCTCCTCGGGAAGGGATCGTCCTGTGTCCAGCACAGCGTCCCTTCGAACTAATTCCAAATTGGCCGTGTTACAGGCATGCGTGTGAGTAAGGTGCATAAGCGCCTTGGACAGCACACGCAAAGGAGCCTCTCTCTAGATAAGCCCAACGTGGACTCCAGAGTCGTCATTGGAATGACGGCAGACTTGGGCTTGGAAAGCCGAGGGAAGTGGAGTCCTGATCCAGAACCGTCAAAGCTTGGCAGACTGACGGATTGGCAGAATCGTAGGAACGATAATGCACAGGAGGCAAAAAGGTGTCAACCCTGGTGAAGAACGAAGTCTTCAAAGCCTTGGAATTCAGCTTGGCATCCAATGCTGAAAAAGCCTCAACCACCTGTACCGACTGGCACGGTTGAAGGCGCTCAGAAGCAGGTTGCTCCATAGGCTGTTGGCGCGCGACCGATGATCGCAGCCAGGCTGACACTGTCGGCTGGTTAGCAGGTTTGAGCTCAGGCAGAAACCCAAACACAAAGTCAAGAGCCGCCCCCAAGTCCGAAGACTGCTGGCCCTCGACCTCAAGCATGTCGGACTCCTCCCCAGAGTCGGAAGACACATAGCCCATCGTGGGCAAACCAGCCGACGCCTCCCATGGTGTCGGGACACCAGAGGAATTGGAAACCGGCCTGTTTCCAATCCCGGGAGGCGGCGCCATAGGAGGCGCCTGGAAACCACCCATAGCCTCGCTGGAATCAACAGGAAGGCTCTTAGAAAGAACCTGAGTGAGTAAGGAGAGGGCCTCCCTAAGCTCACTGCCTGTACCGACCGGTTCGACAGGGGAGCGAACCGGCAAAGTGGCTTCACCTCTGACCCTCTTAACCAGCGAAGGGTCACGATCCTCCAAAACACCCGACGCGGGACGACGGGCGGCAGCCGAAACATCTGAAGGCAGACGTGTATAGGGGTACGATGCACCCCAAGGATCTATATTGCGAGAACTCATGAGAGTCACCGCGGACCTCTGCGGGGCAGAAGGTCCAGGCTGCACAAAAGGCGTTGGTCCCCCAAAACTGGTCGTGTGACCAGAGTGAGTAGACGGAAACGCCACGGAGTTCATAGTGTTTCCACTACGAACATCCGAATCCAAAGACACAACTGTGGTGCTCGACGGCGAAGAGACCACAGTGATGGGCTCGGCCGGCAGCCCCTTCCGACTTCGCCGAGTTGAAGTCAGGGAAGGCTGAGGCCGATATCCCACATCTACAGTATCGGACAGTCCTGCAGTCCCCTGCAGCGAAAAGCCGAGGCCGGCTGAAACAGATAACGAAGCAGACGGGCCAGCAGCAGTAGTAGATACGTCGAGAGTCGTTGAGGCTGGTGAAATAGTGGAGAGAGCACACCGGCTCGGCTCCGAAGGAGGAGTCACAACCCTAGTGACAGCCTCAGATGTCGACTGGAGGGGGACCGTAGTCCCGGAACCAGGCATCTCTACACCAGAACACTCAACGGCTCCTGCAGTATCCACCACAGGAAAAGACTGCACATCCCCCACGGAGGAGGAATAACTCTCACCAGACAAAGTCGACTCGGGAGGCCCCGAACGACCACGTTGTCCTTTCCCGCGGGAGCGGGAGGCACGGCCACGAGAACGAACGACACGGTTTACTGACGCCCAGAAGGTGGAAGACCATGTTCCACAGACACCACACGGCCGCTCGGCCGAACACCCATTACAGGAGGAACAAGACGAATGTACATCGTCCACATGCTTTGGCAGCAGACATTGCCCACAGGGAATTGTCCTGGGCATGATAGAGGTGAGAGGAGCAGAGAAGGTGAGATGAGAAAACAGAACACCCCCAAAGAAGAGAGAAAGGTGACAGAAACAAAGACCCCAGAAGGTCGACCGGGAACCACCCAACAGGAAGACTACTCTCAAAAAAAAGAAGAAACACTGCAGGAGTGGTACCCCGCTGACACCTAACTCTAACACAATTTGAAAATTTTGCAAAAAAAGCATTAACAATAATTGTGAAAAAATCTAAGTCCAAACCGCATGGCACGCGAAATTCGCGCGCGACTCGAGAGAGAGCAAATAAATATACATTATGGACATATAATAGAAAAGAGAATATATAAAACACTGTTCCTGAGAATACAAAGGATACACTGTGGTATAATGAATCAGGAATCATCAAACATCGAGCTGGTGGAACACTGATAAGCATGCAAAAACATCTCGACACGAAGCGGATTTTAAAAAGAATGAGTCTTTAGAGACGGTATATGCGCACTGGCAACGGAAGTCGTGGAGTTGTACTTGGGAGAGAGCGTCCCGTACTGGGTCTGCGCCGGTTGCACTCGACCCAGTTTTGGTTTATTTTTATTGGTGCTTTTGCACCACTTTTCTTTCCCAACTTGCTTGGGAAAGACAAAAATAGAGAGTATTTTATCCGAGTTAGGGACTTCCACTGTAGTGCAAGCCTGTAGTAAACAATTGTGAGTAGGTTGATAAGAAATAGCAGGTTCACAACTGCCCATGGTGGTTAATAGCTATACCAAGATTTAACTGGTAGAGTGCTGGATTATTTTTGGTCATCAAAATTTGTTCACATATCTTTGCCTTGTTACAATTTATGGGAGAGTGCCAATAGGCACTCTCCCATAAATTGTAACAAGACAAATCCTCACAAACTAAATAATTTCACTTCAAAGGTGATATGGAGAACATCCACTGAATATGAAGCCTTTAAGTTGTGGTACCGACACTTCAGAATAAAGCCCAAATATGGGCTTCCAGCACTCTACCAGTTAATAAAACAAGTGGGCCTAAACCACTCACCTACATCAAGTTATTTACAAGGAATAAGGGTATTACTGTTCAGGGATCAGAAATAAAGGAGGCAAAAAAGAAGTGTCACCTTGTAGATGTGTGCATACTGCAATGACTGTCACCAAAAAGGCTCTGAAATATTATGCCTATTTTTCAACTCCTACTCTAAGCACACACCCTGCATTAGGCTTGAGATTATGTTGAAAAATGACAAAAGGGCTTCCCTCTGAAAAGAACAACTTGGTTGATTAAAATTTTCGGTTGAAATCAATTGAAATATTCAGTGTTTCTGGAAGCCGTCAGCTGTGGGAAGAAATGGAGTGAAATGGCACTCAAGAAAGACATGATTGAAACAGGGTTTTTTGTTTGTTGACAAATTGGAGCTTTCTCGTTGTGTGTCCTTCCACACTCACAGACATATGTAATAACACTTTGGCCGCCCTCCAAGCCAGGAAATAAGCAGACTGTCATCTGCAAAATGAGATCCCCAGAGGGTGAATTTGGCGATGCTACCCTGCACAGCAGGGTAGCATCACTGAAGTTACCCTCTGTGAACCTCAATCTGAATCAAGCTCTCAAACCTAAACAGAAAGAGGTATCTTGCCATTGAAATAAGTATAATCCGAGTACATTTAATCAAATTTCCCGCCAGTAAATATTAGAAGTGTAAAGAAGTGTAAAGATACACTTGTGTGGTGAAAAGATACGCTTGTGATGTGATACAATATGAATCTCAATACAAAGGTCATGATACAGATACTTATTTTCAAATGGAATGAAATACTGCTTTTTGATTGGCTGAGAGGTACATTGTAACTTTTTGTCCACAATATATGTGGTTAACCCTTTACCCAACGAATCGGCCACATCCCTCCGCGTAATATGCAAATTCAGCAGTTGAAAAAAATATTTTTCAAAAACATTTCAACAAAACCATATCATGTGACCCCTCATGGGAATGAGCTCGACGAGCTCGTTCCAACGAGGGGTCACATGATATGGTTTTGTTGAAATTGTTGGAAAAATTTCAAAAAATGATATTTAAAATAATAAATTTTGATATCGTCTGCGTTGGGTAAAGGGTTAACTGTGGTGTAAAAACAGGAATACACAATAACTGGTAAAAAGGCTGAAAAAGTCCTGATTATTTATATTATTATAAATATTTATTTACTAGCTCATTTATATGTTTGAAAAAATAAAAATATGGTTAATTGAATATTTTGAAGTAAATTATTACACAAAAATTTTAATAAAAGTAAAAATACATATGCATCATGTGGGGATTATTTATTTATGGTGCTTTTTTAAAAAAAAGGGGTGTGATAAATTTTGTACTGCTGTCTGCTTAATTAAAAATAAAAAAAATTAATTTTAAGAAATGCTTTGCAAGTCATACTAAAACTTAACTTTTAGAAAAGAGAACAAAAGTAATACCAATCAATAAAGCCAAGTGCAACAAAAAGTGTGTCAATTTACTAAGATTAATTGGAAAGGGGAGAAAATGTTCATTTTGAAAACTACATTAGCTGTAGGGTTAACAGAACGAAAAGATTTGGAAATAAATTTGTTATCCTTGTGTCTTCAGTGGGAATAAAATATGTAATTTCTCAATGAATTCTGAATTTCAAGCAGTTTTGGAGACTTTGTAAGCTTAACAGGTCCAGCTTACCCTTTTCGTTGTAATATAACAACTCAACAGCGTGACTATGGTTCGCACTTCTGCAGATATTGATTTTTTATTGATAATTCGGGTATTAGGTTGGTCAGATGCACATACAAAGAATTCTTTATTGAGAGTTTTCATTTGAATAAGGGGAATCCACTTGGATTCCTGCAGTTTTGTTTTACGGGAATATTACAAAAATAGGATTCACAGATTCCTGCAGAAAAACGAGGCCTGTTATGATAGTTGAACTTGGTTTGCAAGTATCGCATTCAACCGATATTTGACTGCTCTCACCGAAATGTGTTTTGTCAAGTGAAGCATCCTGGTGTACCGGTGCACCAGTGTACCTTTACACCCCTAGTAAATATAATGGATTTTTGCACCCATGATTTCTTGAGTTATATTTAGATGAATTTTTCATTACGTTTAACCCTTTACCCAACGAATCGCCCGCATCCGCCCGTGTAATGTGCAAATTCTGCAGTTGAAAAAATATTATTTTTCGAAAAATTTTAACAAAACCAAATCATGTGATATGGTTTTATTAAAACTTTTTGAAAAAATTTAAAAAATGATATTTAATATAATAAATTTTGATATCGTCTGCATTGGGTAAAGGGTTAATCATGGCTGTTTTAGTTTCCATGACTAGATCTGATAATAAATATCTTGAAAATACTCAGCGGGTTAAAAGTTAATGTTGAAAAATTTTATACCTTTAGTAGATGTGAAGTCAAAACCTGTTACATCATTACACTTTCACAATCATGTTACGAAGACGAGATGATTGAGTTTTCTCTTGTCGAAGCGAACAATTTTTTTTATTGGAGTTTAACTCTTAACCCGCTGAGTATTTTCATGATATTTTTTCATCAAATCTAGTCATGGCTGCTGTAAAGCAGCCATGACTAGAGTTGATGAAAAATTAATCTAAATATAACAAGGAAATCATTGGTAAAAAAAATTCATTCAATTTACAGGGGGAAAATATGTTTAAATATGCCCAAATTATACTTATATCAGTGACAAGAGAAACCCTGTGCTGGGCAGGAATATCCGCCAGCAGCATGCAAAGAGTTAATGACACGTTTGACAGCCAGGGTCACCTTGTGTCTGGCAGTTTTGCAGGTGGAGGAATCAGGAGTAAACAGAGAACCACCAAGCAGTGGGCAGCAACTGTCAGACTCCCCAACATACTAACTCCGCACCAGCAGGGTTAGCATTAGATGAAGACAAGTGCACAATCCACGTGGAGTATGCATTAGTACACAGTGCCACTGTGCCCCCACATGCAGCTAACAATAAAATTTGGATGGGGACAGTGCTGAAGAGGTATGGTTAACTTGGATTGAGCACTTTCTTTGACAAGATATGCTATAAAACAAAAAGACATCCACGTAAACAGACCCATACATTTTGCAACCAACATGTGGCAACCTCATGAAGCAGTTTTATGAGAAAACAACTGGAATGTCACATCCAAATTTTATAAACCAAGTGATTACTTACCTCTTTTCTGACAGTAAAAAAGTATCAAATTCTACAGCCATTTTACAGCATAAATCTTGTCTGAAACAAATAGAAAAGCTAATATTATATTATTAATTAATACTATATTATATCTTCATTTTCATTGTTAGACAAATGCAATGCCAGCCACAGGTTGATCAATTGCTTGTCTTCAGTAGTTAACCCCCTTTACACTGAGGTAAAAATATAGTGAACCTCTTTTACACCGAGATAAAAATATCAAAATTTTAACCTCGAATTTTTATCAAAATGCTACCAGGAATTTAACCAAATCAATCCTGTTAGACAGAGCTCTGTCAAACAATACTGACTTGAGTAACCCTTTACCCAATATAATAGCCCCATATGGCCAGCAATATTCACAAAACAACCCATTCAAATTATATTATCAATATCGTTTCATTTTTTGTCTCAAAAGCATATGGAATGAGCTCAATCAGCTCATTCCAATCAGGGGTCACAAGCTATGTTTTTTAGACAAAAAATTTAAATGTCTACTCATTCCAGAAATTATCTGGCAAGTGTGGTGATCTGCTGTTCGGGTTGGGTAAAGGGCTAAATAACTATTATTATTTATTGGTGTTTAAGGTCACATACTTACAGTTAAAACTAGAAGTCCTGTCACGAATAGTGCGCTTATCTAGGCTTAATTGCGCATTGGAATTGCGCGCAATTGCCATATCGAATGGCATCCACAGCACGACAGGTTCTCCTGGTTACTCATAGCAAACACAAGCAATGTTTCTGCCAATGGACCTCCGGGTTACCCGGAGGTCCATTGGCTGAAACATTGCTTGTGCACAAGCCATATGTACAGAATTTGATAGCTTTACTTGGGCCATAACGGGTACATTACCGCGCATATCAACGAGCTATTTGTGCGCATTTCATGACAGGACTTCTAGTTTTAACTGTATGCACAATGGCTAATCGTGACAAAGGGCTAAATAAATTCCTAATGGGATTACAGGGAAAATTTGCTGCTTGAAAGTTTGGCATTTTGACATCAATGTGAATATGGGGAATGGAGGGGGAGGGGGGGGGGGGGGTTATTAAAAGTAAAGAGACAAAGGCAGATCAACTAAATGGATGGATCCCTAAACAGGCAGCCAGACACTAATCATGGAGACAGAATCTCCCACCTGTGCTTTTTTTAGAAAGAGTGAATAAAAAGAAAATGTTTGGAACATATCTGATTTAACCCTTTACCTAACGTAGAAAGCAGACGACACTTGCAAAAATAATTCTTGAATAACTAATTTTTTTCATTTTTTGTCTCAAAAACATAGGTTATGACCCCTCGTTGGAACGAGCTCGACGAGCTCATTCCAACGAGAGGTCATAACCTATGTTTTTGAGACAAAAAATGAAAAAAATAATGAAAATTAATTGGCTATTTTTTAGAATAGCGCTGGCCGGTTTTGGCCGTTACGTTGGGTAAAGGGTTAACCACAAACATGCAATATACATGATGTATTGCAGTGTTTCTGCAAGGGTTAAAATGTTGGATCGCTTTTTTAAGTCTGGTGCTGAAACAGCTGACAGGATATTCGGTTACAAACTGGTTACCAGCGTAGCTGGTTGAAAAAGCAGTCAGCAAGATAACCGAATTGCTATTTATTCCATTTATTCCACTGAATGCAAATGTTTCTGCAGTAATTAATCAAGGTTGTAGTGGTCGAACACATGCAGAGAATGAAAATATTATTTATTTATTGGTGTTTAAGGTCACATACTTCTGCACAATGGCTAATTGTGATCACAAGGAGATAAAGTCAACGTCAGTCAATCGTTTACACCCCATTTTGCCTATTTTAGAGGACCTGCATGCCAAGCATTAGTGTCTGGGTCCTATTTCACCAGTAAAACGGTGCTTGTTTACCACAGGCACTCTCCAATAATTTGTAACAGAACAGATTTATATTAACAAAATATTGTATGAATTTGACTAAATATGAAACATGAGCAAGGAAAATGTTGGCTGGTACCCTCATTTTTTTTAACCCTTTACCCACCATGAAAAACAGACGACACTTTCAAACAAAATTCTTGAATAACTAATTTGTTTCATTTTTTGTCTCAAAAACATAGGGTATGACCCCTCTTTGGAACGAGCTCGACGAGCTCGTTCCAAAGAGAGGTCATAACCTATGTTTTTGAGACAAAAAATGAAAAAAATAATGAAAATTAATTGGCGATTTTTGTGAATAGCTCTGACCGTTTTTGGCCGTTACGTTGGGTAAAGGGTTAAAGTGCTCCTAGTGGCTGAGCCTTGGTATACCATGGCAGTGAACTCGGTGCAGAAACTTCATATGAAATTGCCACTCAATATAGATCCTCTATGTCAAAAAAATTAAATCTTTCAATTGGGAAAAAAAATCAAGGTACTCCTTTCAGATTAGAGGACAACAGCAAAACATTTTTTGAACAACTGACAGGTTTCATCTTTTGTGCTTAGGACGAATATCACCCCTCAGTGGAACAAGCTTATTCCAATGAGTGGTGATGCAGCAGAGTCACTGAGGTAAAGACTCAAGTTTGAATGGCGATATTTTGCGAATAGTGTTGGAAGGACATCAGGACTTAAAATTCAGGCATGAATTGATTATCACAAATGATCCTTCTAAGGAAAACAATGAGAATCAACTTTGATTCTCGCAAAATGTGCATTTGATTTTCGCAATGTATTTTAAAAGTGCCCTTAAAGGCCTGGAGAAATCTACAGTACTGTGATCACAAAAGCGGACACCAAATAGCGGCGCGTTCTCGACGCGGTCGCGATCGAGGTGACAGACAAGAAAAAAACCTTATCGACAGAAGCGCGGCGAAAGCGAAACACAATCTCCATTCCACCGATTGGATTTTCGCCGAAATTTTTCGCGAACGTCGACAGTGCCGCGATTTTGTTTGTCGGAGGGAACAGTCCGAACTGCATGTGCACAAATGTAACCGGTTCGCAATGTTAATGTACATGTAGACCTAACCAATGTATCGAGTTGTTATGTATTCTAAAAAAGGGTCAAATTCAACACTTCCCAGATGTCGCGATTACCCACACCCCATTATTAATCATAACATAAATTCATAATCGTATTCATCTGATTTTGAAAATCATGATAAACATGGACTTGAGGCAGACACCCCCGCTCCACCCACTATGTCTTTCACCACTCCCTCTCTTTTTGTTGTCCACCCCCCCCCCCCCCCTCCAACCCCCCTCCCGATCTGACATTGTGTAGGCAGCACCCTCCAATCTCAACTTAATTTGTACTTTCCGTTTCACGCATTTCACCACAATCTGTCGTTTGGGGTGAATACAATATCGTCGTGTCCAACTATTCTCTCTGTTAGAAATTCAAGAGTTTTGTTGGTTGTTGGGATCTTAAAAAAAAAAAAAAAACGATATTTTATCCCTTTAATTATCAAAATGACTGACATCACATGAACACATTTGTATTTTAAGAAGCATGTGAAGCGTCAATTTTTCAGACTTTTGGGTACATGGCGGTTTTTAATGGCAAAAGTACCAATTTGTTATCAAGTCAATTCGTAGTCAGTTTGGTTATGGATATTGAACCGCAAAATATTCATCCAAGTCAATTCAATCCTTTTAAGCCCTCCCCCCCCTCATACATACCCCTCCCCCCCAAATGATGCATTACCCTTGATCCCCCCCCCCCCACCCCTGCCACATCGATTCTCTGGCAACGGTGGGCTGTAGTTGTCCCGGCCTGAATCAGAATTGATTATCACAAATGATCCTTCTAAGGAAAACAATGAGAATCAACTTTGATTCTCGCAAAATGTGCATTTGATTTTCGCAATGTATTTTAAAAGTGCCCTTAAAGGTCTGGAGAAATCTACATGTGTACTTATTTTTTGCTTCCTCATAATAAGGTAACATTTTGACTAGCAGTGGTGCCTAGTGAAGTCTTGGCTGCCAAGGTACTGTAACTTCCATCAACAAGAGCACCACAACCCTTGAAATTGGCGATGGCAAATAGCAAAGCCGTCGCAAAATGCTGTCGTAATACGTTTTTGCGACAGCACAAAATTGCTGTCATACTTATAGTGACAGGCCTATGCAGCTATAAAGATTCATTTAAAATGCCATCGTAACCACCGTCGTAAAATTGATTTGCGACAGCATTTTTGTGCCATCGTGAAAAATGACCATTTTCAAGGGCTGGCACCACAAGCCTATACGTATGTTAGAACACATGTTATATACGTACATACAACACAAGAATCTCACAAACATGGGAACTTGGCCCTTTAGGGTTATATTTATATTTATTTATTTATTTATTTATTGGTGTTTAAGGTCACACATTTTTGCATTTATTTATTTATTTATTTATTTATTTATTTATTTATTTATTTATTGGTGTTTAAGGTCACACATTTTTGCACTATGGCTAATCATGACCATGACAGTTTCACGGGTGGAGTAAGCCGAAGTACCCGGAGAGAACCACCGAGCAATGGTGAGCAACTGTCAGCTCCCCAATATATGAACTCCACACAAGCAGGGTTAGCATTGGTTGAAGACAAGTGCACCATTGGCGTGCAGTACGCCTTAGTACACAATGCAACCATGCCCCCACGTGAGCAATGGGGGTGAAGTGTCTTGTCAAAGAATACAACGCGGTTGCCGCAGGAGGGATTCGAACAGAGGACCTCTCGGCTTGCAGCCTGCATCTCTACCTATTGAGCCAATCCCCTTTCGGGTTAAACTGCAGTAAATATTTTGGCTGTACAAGGAACAGGGTATAACAGTACAGTGGAGCCCACTTAACTGGATATCTCTTGACTGAATAACCCTGTTAAGTGAATATAATTTCCCAACACAAAACCATTTACATACCTCCAGTACAAATTTAACCTGTTAATTGAATACAGGTTATAGAGTAAACTCCTGTTAATTGAATAAAAAATCTTCTAAGCTGTCGAGAAATTACCCTGACTCTCCCCAGTTTTTCTTTGTTTATAGACCTATTTGTCTTCGGTACATCCAATACAGGCATTTAATCTGTTATGTCTTGTTTGACAGAGCTCATAGAGCTCTGTCAAACAAGATATAATAGAATAAATGCTAAGTTTATCTCAAGAATACAGGAAAGTAACACAATCCCTGTTAATTGAATACTCCTGTTAACTGAATAATTTTCATTGGCAAAGTGACTATTCAATTAACAGGGTTCCACAGTACTATCAAATTTTAAAATGAGAACTGAAAATTAATTCTCACAGAAAGAGTTTGCGAGAAACCAAACTGATTCTTGTGGATCGGGACAAATTTTAAGGCCGAGATCCTCTTTTACATTAGGTGAAGGGTTAACCCATGCAATGTTGAAACCTTCTTTTCCGGTAAAAGGTCACATACGAGTGAACAGCTACCATTTTCGATCAAATTCAGAAAAATGTGTGAACTTCTAGTTAAGGATATTTTTAAACTTCTGTAACTATTGAGTGAAGGGTTAATAAGTCTTTGTTACAATAAACAGTGTTGAGCCAGGAAACACTTCTTGTTGACCAATCAACAAATCCTGCTTCTAATATTTGAGAGTAACTAAAGTCAACCATCATTTCCTAATATGAAAACAAATGGTACACCAGGGCACACATCAACTTCCTGATTATTGCTGCTGATGTACAAATACAGTAACAGGCAAAACTGATTGCGGGACAGACACAATGAAACATGTGTGGAGAGTAAATTACCACAAAAACACCACTGAAGTGGAGTATCCACCTGTAAAATAGAGCTGGGTGGATTTGAAATTTCAAGTTTGGTTTTGCTATCCATCTCTTTAGAATGATTGATCTTTGATCTGTACAATAATCGCTGTCAACAATATACATGTACATGTACGCACATCAATACCACAATGTTGGAAGTGACACAGGCACTAACCACCGGTCATTTCATGTGACAAAAAGTTGAGAGAAAATACCTGCTGGGTAATTTCTCTCAGCTTTTTTGTGACATCAAATGACCAGTGTGAGAGCCTTCAGGAATACATACAGTACGGCCGCCGTGGACTGGTCACTTTCCATGGGTGGGCAATATTTCCATGAATGCAATAATATTAGATTTCACGCACTAATTACAGGAATAATCTTCAAAAAGTTAATTAATGGAGCACTGTGCACAACTCGGTGCTTCATTAATTAAAATTTTGTTGATGATGCTTTTCATTACCTGGTAACTCATGCGTGGATATCATTGCTCATGCGTGAATTATGAACAAGCCATAATTTTGGTAAACTGAGATTCCCTCGGTATGGTAAATCAGTTTTGGCTTGATACTGAACGATATTTATGGTATATCACCCATTTCTATTGGGAAATAACATTTATGTATCACAAGTACACAGTCCTGTAATCACAAAGGCAGACAGAGAATTTACTCTTGTGTGCCTAATAGGGCTGCACGATATTCAAAACTGAACACCGGTATCGGTATTCAAAAAAATACCGCGGTATACCGGTATATCGAAAACTGTACAGATATATGAACACAAGTACCACAATCGAGACTCGAGGCATCACTGTCGGAACGAATTAGCACGCCTTGATGATGTGGTTCGAAAACCCTTTACCCAACGCAGACGATATCAAAATTTATTATTTTCAAAATTAGTTGATCAGCTTTTCCCCAAAGATTTCAACAAAATTATATCATGTGACCACTCATTGGAACGAGCTCAATGAGCTCGTTCCAATAAGGGGTCACATGATATAGTTTTGTTGAAATTTTTGAAAATTATTTTTTCAACTGCTGAATTTGTATATTACGAGGGCACAAGCAGACGATTCCTTGGATAAAGGGATTATATTATTCATTCGGGGCTACAGTTAAAAAAAAACTCAAGACATCTTGAAAATTAAATTGTGGATAAATAAATAATGACGATAAACCGATATTTTTGTAATTACACTGGTATTCAATTGATATTGGCTTGAGTACCGGTATAAATCGGTTTGTCGATACACCGTGCAGCCCTAGTGCCTAATAATCATACATGTATCATTATTCTTTTTTGAACAAAATTCCCGCCTGTATGATCCTTATTTGACCCTGTATGATCATTAATTTTCAACAATCGAATGTGCAGAGCGCTGCTTATCTCAAGAAATTCACCAAAACAGACTAGTAAGGTTCATGTACATGTACAAGCAACACAGGATGCGAGGAAAAGTTAATGGGTAGAGAGCTGGAAGCATATATTTGGGCTTTATTCTGAAATACCTGCTACCATAAACTTTAAAAACCTAGTACCTAGTGGATATGCTTCATACCATCACTAAAACAGAATTAATTAGTCTATAAGGTTTTGCCTTGGTGCAATTTATGGGAGAGTGCCTACAGGCACTCTCCCATAAATTGCAACAAGTCAAATCCATGTGAAAATTATGATAACCAAAAGTAATTTAGCCCTTCACCACTTAAAGAGTATCAGACGTCTGTGTTATAAAAACGGTTCAGAGCATGGCCCACATCTTGGAATTTTCCACCCTGTACTATTATTCGACCATATACTATTATTAATTTTCAGGAAATTTTCCACCCTGTACTATTATTTTTGCCTTGTACTATTATTAGGCACTCGAGAGTAGATTGGATTGGAACCATGCTACGATCCAGTCAAAATTAACTTTCTGCTTTTCTCCACACAACATTGTAAGAATCTCACCTGCCAAAACAAAATGCTAGGAGATTGAATCTGAATTGCTGTTTTCATTTTTTTGTGAATAAGTTTTGATTTATGAATATATTATTTATGAAATCTAGACAAACTGGTGTAGGCCTGGCAAATCAAGATGTTTCTCTTGAATCAAATCTTGAAATCGAATGAAGCAAAGGTTCAAAACCAAATCAAATCCACTTTTCAACTGTTAAATATTACAGTCTACTGGTGTTGTCTATCTCTGCCGTGAACCCAATATCAATAGGTGTCTAAACTATTAGAAAATTGACAGGTATCAGATGCAGATGGGGCCTTGGTGCACTTAAACCCTTTACCCACCACGAAAAGCAGATGACACTTGCAAAAATAAATCTTAAATAACTAATTTTTTTCATTTTTTGTCTCAAAAACATAGGTTATGACTCCTTCATTGGAACGAGCTCAACGAGCTCA